>CAWUHW010000028.1:0-1336159 GCA_963922195.1 Panagrolaimus sp. PS1159
AAGCAGTGGTATCAACGCAGAGTACTCAAATATCAACACAAATTTTTTAAATTCCAAAAAAGTTTATGAAAAATATGATTAAAAAATTAAAAAATATAATAATAATGTTTGCCAATGTTGCGAAAAAAATGAGAAAATGTAAAAAAAGTTTTTCATCGAAAAACAATCTATCAAAAATGGATGCAAAAAAGTGTATCGTCCAATATTTTCAACGTTCAAAAACCACTCACTTTTCTTTTTTCTTTTATGCATTAAAAAAGATTTCTAAATTCCAAACGCCATCTGTTGTCAAAAAATGGGGAATAAAAGTGTGTTTTTTTGTCAAAAATCAATTTGAGTCATTCGTGATTGATGGGAAAAGCGATTGAGACACTTTTCGAAACACAATTGTGAGCAAAGATTTCTAGAAGTAAAATTTAACGATTTAAATTTTTTATTTAAAATTTAATAATTTTATTTTAAATTTTAAAGCTCAACAGAGTTTTTAGTTTTTAATAAAACATAAATTCAAAAGCTTTGAGGAATCAGCTGGAAGAATAAAAATTCATTAAACATTTTTGTTTTAGTCTTTCATTTTCCAACATAAATAAATAAAGTTTATTTAAAAAAATCGTATATTCATTTGGTAAATTTTATGGTTTTTTACTTATTAGAATGCGTTTAAAAATTAATCATTTTTATTGTCTCAATCAAAAAAATAATTATAAACATCTCAAATTTTTCATTTAAAAAACAAAACAGAAAGAAAAAACTTGTCTTTTTTGATTTTTGATATGCAAATGATGAAATATATTTGTCATAATATGATGTATTATGTCTCAATGAAACAAAAAAAATTAATCCATTTTATGCCTCAAATTGCACATTTGCAATGTTTGTTTAAAAAAATTTTTGATCTAGAAAGCAAAATTTCGTGCTTTTTGGATCAAGAACTTTTGAGCGAGAGAATTTATTAAAAGGCATTTTTATAAATTTGGCATTTTGGCAAGAAAATCTTAATTTCCGAAGAAAAATGAATGTATTTGAAATGCAATGAAGAAAAATGCAAATAAATTTTTTGTTAGAATATTTGTTGTTTTAAAGTAAAGTATAATCAAAATTTTGAATAAATATTTGCATGAACCAAAAAAGATAAGGAATCATGCTTATCTTTTTTGGTTCAATATATTTTAAAAGTATTATTAATTTTTTAACACATGCTATATTTTTCCCTTTTCATACTTTGATTCAAACGATTGATACAATTAAATTTGAGCGGAATATGTTTGTTACAAAAATGTATTGTGTTTAATACACTTTTGGCTTTCATATATTTTCAAAAAAGGTATTATATTTGCACATTATAAAATTTTTATTGTGCGTAAAAATATTTAATTTATATCAACTGATTTTTTTGTTATCTTTTAACATTATTTTTTTTAATACTGAATGAATATGATAATCGTCCAGTATTTTTTTAAAGTACTGTAACAAAATTACCATAATTTTAACTTTTCTTTTTATAAAATTAGAACGTAAATAATTTCTAAATTAAAAATTAAAATATTTTTTGCATTTTATTTTATTGCCTAAAAAAAATGTAAAACACATTTTTTTTCTCAGTTTACAATTGTTAGCTTTTTTATCGGCGTCAATTTCATCGCTTTTTTTGTGAAAAAAAAATTATCGCTTTTCTATGCATTTTTCTGATTTTTTAAGTATCGTCATTTCTTTTGCAGAAAAAAATATTCAGTATGAAAAATGATCCTTTTTTTGGCTTTGGCTTACCGTAAAGGTCCCGAACTCATGGTCGGGTTTTGGCATGATATATGGCCTAAATGATAGGCCTGGTATAGAGAAATATTCATGCAAAAAATCAGCTGCGGAATCCTCATACTGGAGATTTAACAGCTGCACAAAGATGCTCTCATTACCTTCAACACCAAAAGTCGATTTTACTGGGTTTGAATTTTTTGGCATAATTTTGATTGATTTATAGGTTTTCGACATTGCTGAGCACGATAAAATACTTTACAAATAGTATTTCCTTGCTAAATTTCGAGATATAGGGTTTCAAACTTTGTAATTTTTTTGTATATATCATTCTAAATTTTTCATACCCTATATCTCGAAATTTAGCAAGGAAATACTATTTGTAAAGTATTTTATCGTGTTCAGCGATGTCGAAAACCTATAAATCAGTCGAAATTATGCCAAAAAATTGAAACCTAGTAAAATCGACTTTTGGTGTTGAAGGTAATGAGAGCATCTTTTTGCCGTTGTTAAATCTCCAGTATGAGGATTCCGCAGCTGATTTTTTACATGAATATTTCTCTATACCAGGCCTATCATTTAGGCCATATATCGTGCCAAAACCCGACCATGAGTTCGGGACCTTTACGGTTAGGCAAAAGTATTTGGTTTTCTTAATTTGTGGACAATGTAGAGAAAACATACTTGGCCATGAACTTGAAATAAACTTACTATGTCATTTATATAAACATATTAATTTGACAAAAAGGGACTAATATTTGTTGAACTTTTCAAAGGACATTAGAAAAATATATTAGCTGAAAGATAAAACTGCGATAAACTGAAAAAGTGTCAAACGTTTGTGGTGCGTTCTATTAAATTTCTTCTTAGAAAAAGAAGAAGGAAGAATTTAATTTAAAGAAATTAAAAAGAAAAGAAACAAAATTACAAAATTTTGTTTCCATTAAACTTTTTAATACGTTAGAGTTCTACCGGGTTTATTTATTTAATATTTTAATAGACTTAACATAATTAATAAATATGTGAAAGTTTTTAATAATTATATTTATACGCAAAAGTGCACACACTAATTAAAAAAAAAAGTAGAAAAATATAATTTTTTTATAAAACGTAATTTATTTGAAAAAGTATCTTTTTCAAATTGTCATTTTTATTTTTAAAAGGAAAAAGATGTCGTTTTATTCAACAATTATAATTGTTTTGCCAGCTTTTGAGGCTTTCTTTTATGCCTTTCATTTTTTAATCTTTCTTTTAATGGTTTGTCAAAGGAAGAAAGGTTTCAATGGGCCATTTTATGATATTTACAGAATTTTACTTGCTGCAGATTTGTTGTATTGGTTAACGGTAAAAAACGTTCTGGGCGGTGTTATAAAAAAATCGGAAATTCTGAATTAAAAATTTTTTATATGAGTGAAATTTGGTCTTGAGTGGAATCCAAATTTCACTCATTTTTTGTCAAATTGAGTTTTGAAAATAAAATTTAAAAAAAATTGTTGTTGGAATTTTAAAAAAATTCATTTTTTGAAAAATCTTAAATCCTGTATTTGATTTCATAAAATTTGCATATTTTTTCAGTATATCCTGTGTATTCGAATTCCACAATGGGGTTTATTTATTGATATTTACAAATATTCAACTGTTATGGGATTTATTTATTCATATTTTGCTTCATATTTATCTGTCGTACAATTTGTTGGTCAATCGCTACTTTCTTTTAATCGATTTACTGTTCTTTGGTTTACAACTCGTCATAAAAAGGTCAGCTTTTTCAAGTTTTTTATTCCCAACTTCTTTTGTTATAATACTAAAGAAAAATTTTTGTTGACAATTTTATCACAAGACTTTTAAGAAAAATTTGTATTTTTTTCGAATGAGCAACTTTTCCAATGACACATTTACAGAAATTGTACTTAAATTTAGATTAAAATCCAAAACATAAATTATATTAATTATGCTTGAAAAAATTCTGATACTTCGGAAAAAACTTTATTTTGAATGCAATAATTAATTTCAATTAAATATAAAGTCCAAATTTTTTAAAAATAGGGATTAGTTGAATGACAATATAGTATTTATTCAAAGTCAAAAACTTTCGCATTTTTTGACTTTGAACTTTTGAGATAACCAAAAAAATTCATTTAGAAACGTTCTAAATATTACTGCTTTGAACTGATTTTTATAAAGTCTGAAATAACATGGTTTTAAAGGGAGCTGGTGGGCTAACACATTTTCCGTTTTTATGTTTTTTTTGACATTGATGATCAGAATCTTTTCTATTGTTCTATCACTTGATCGTCAGCTTTGTTTAAGTTTGAATAAAAAACGTTGAAAATAAAAAATGCATCAAAACGCCTGTTCCCTTATTCAAAATGGAAAAAAGGGAAATAAAAATGATTCCAAAGGTTAAGATCTAATTGTAGCAAACTGCTTTTGACTAATTATATTTCCAACTATTCCAGACAAAAATTTATAAAACATCTTTTTACAGATTTGGAAAAAACATTGGTATACAATTTTGTCCTTGCAACACCATTGTTTACATATTTGCTATAGATTACATGTTCCATCAATTATATTTTTAATCCAAATGGTCAAGTTAGTCTTACATTATCTGATCCAGTTTTGAAGGCAATTGTTGTAAAAGCAAATTTTTATATTTATATTATTTCAACATTTATTGAAGGATTTTTTGCATTACTTTCTTTACTAAAATATTATTCAATGGGAAAAACAGAGAGTTCAAAAATTAAAAAGCAAGAAGTTCGATTGTTGTGTAAGTTTTTATAGTATTTTTTAAACATTGTAAAAAAAAAACTTTATAAAAATACTTTTAGTAATTTCTTGTATCATTTTTGTTGCACAATTACTTCGAAGTGCATACAGCTATTTTCGGCCAAATTTTGAAACAAATGATGAATTAAAAGAAATTTTAGCTGAAATGGTTCCATTAACTGCTGATATTTGTGCATGGTCAAGAAGTATCTCCTTGATACTTTTAAGGTAATTACCATTCAAATTTGAATTTTTTGGATAAATTTTAAATTTTGATATTTTTTAGTATAACAACCCGAAAAGCATTCTATTATTTTTATTTCAATAAAGAAACAGAATCCGTTTTCACAACAAGTGTTCAAGTAATTAAACCATCAAAAACCTTATAAATTTTGGTTGCTAATTTTTTAAGAAAAAATTTTATTTGTGTCGTGTTTTGTTGTTCTTAAAATAAATTTAAACATATTTAAAAAAAAATATTTAACTGGTGGAGACGGGATTCAAACCATGTGCACAATGGATTTTTTGAAATTTTATTTAATTCAATGACAGAATTTTGTAATTCGATAATAGCCATTTCTTGGTGGATAGTAAAAACTACCCCAAGAATGGTGAATGAGTAACTTCCAAGTCGAGTTGCAAGAGGATATTTAGCTGCAGCTTTTGCGATGCCAGTTTTAGCTTTACCAACACCGCTTCCAACCTGTTGGTAAAGCTGTCCACCGCCTTACAAGGAAACCGTCAGACATGATTATGGAATTTTTGAAAAATAGGTATTTCATCGTATTCCCCATATATTCAAACCTATTCCTGCAAATTTTCAGCGGCCCATGGGCACTTTTCTATTTTTCATATATACTACATCAGGGGTGTGCGTTCGGTCAGTCAAAAAGCTGTTAGTCATAAACCAAACGCATTTTTTCTTCTTTGGTTTGGTTATGACTTAACCGAAAAAAAGAATAAAATTTTTCGGTCAGTCAATAACTGACTGAAAAATTCTCGGTCAATGATTAACCGAGTCAAACATTGACCGAGAAAAAAAAATGCTGTCCGTCACAATGATAAAGAATGAAAAAGTACGTGTGTGTCCGCATGTAAAACAATGCATTCAATTTTTTTTCTTTTGTTTGTCTCGGTCAATGATTGACCGAACTTTTTTCATCAATGTTTGACTCGGTTAATCATTAACCAAAATTTTTTTCGTCAAAGCGTGACTGAGTCTATGCTTGACCGACGAATTTGTGTCAAAGTCAGTCAAGACTGACCGAACGCACACCCCTGTACTACATATAGAGTTGATCGCCTGCTACTTGAAACTTAATATTTAAATTTTTTAAGGCAGATCTTTTTTTGGTCTGGAAAACATTCCGATAAGCATTTTAAATTATCTGGGACTATTTACAATGCCAAAAGTTCAAAAATACCTTTAAAATTTAAATATTAAGTTTCAAGTAGCAGGCGATCAACTCTATATGTAGTATATATGAAAAATAGAAAAGTGCCCATGGGCCGCTGAAAATTTGCAGGAATAGGTTTGAATATATGGGGAATACGATGAAATACCTATTTTTCAAAAATTCCATAATCATGTCTGACGGTTTCCTTGTTAGACCACTCGGCCACTCCCCCACGATTTTCATGGCCTAAAAAAGCATTTTCTCCGTTTTTCCAATTGCCGAAAAGGATTACACATTTTTTTGGACGATTTGCATTTCAAATGAACAAAGTTGACATGTTTTTTTACGATCAAAATAGTGGTTTTATAATTTTGTGGAGCACTGTAAATCCTTTTCTTTAATTTTCATTTGAATAGAAATTGGGTGTGAAGATTTTTTCTAAAAATGTTAAAATTTTTCGACAATTTTTTAAGGAAAAAAGAAAAAAAACCAAACTTACATTTTGTAAACCAATCTTGAAAAATCCTTTAATTTTTACAATGATTTCATCATTTTTATTAAAAATATTCCTTTTTGTATCAAAACAATCTCTATTAACACGAATCCATGAATCACTTTTTTCAAATTTTTTGCACTTCCATTTAATGCTTTTTGAAAAATTTGCAGATGTTATTGAATATTCAAGGTCAGTTTCAATCCATATTGCATTTCCAGAAATGACATATAAATGAATCAATATTTGTCCAGGAAATAAATATGGATAAATTGAAATAAAATATTGCAAACACAATAAAATGAACTTGACAAATATGAATGGGGTTTTTCCAGTGCTTTCAAATCAGATTGTTTCTATTTTATTTCTTGATTCACTGGGATTTTCTAAAAAATAAAGAAATAAAAATCAAAAACTGTACAAAGAAATACTTGCAGAAACTGAAATTTTCATTTTTGAAATCTGTTGAACCATATTAAATTCTTTTTTATAAAAAATATAATGATAAAATTGAAAAAATATGTTTTTAAACTTTGATAATTAAAAAAAAAAAGTCGATTAATGAACAAAAAAATTTGTTTTCGCTTTTTCAGTAAAAAAAAAAGGATTTTTTTTCACCTGGGAATATTATAATTTGGCATTTTTTTGTAATACCAAAAAGATAACATCAAAAAAATTATTTATTAAAGAGCAATCAATAATTAAAATCTTGATAAAATAATATATTATACAATGCTTAAGACAAAAATTAATTTTTTTAAATTTCAAAAAATTATGTCAAATTAAAGAAGGTTATGCTTTTTGAGATCTTCTTTCCACGGATGCCACGGATGATTTTTTCCACTAAAAATATTCTGTAACAAAAAAAAATATTTTCAAAAACATACAATTCAAATAAAAATAATCGATCATTTTGTTTGATTGAATCAAATTGAGCCATTTCATTTTTAGTAAATTTAAAATCAAAAACATCGAAATTTTCTCTGATTCGATTCGGATTTACAGATTTTGGGATTACAGAAATTCCACGTTGCATAATTTGACGAATTAAAATCTAGAAAAAATTACTTTTAATATAATTAAAAAATATATTTTAATACTTGAGCAGGAGATTTTTGATATTTTTCTGCCATCTTTTTTGTTAACGGATGTTCCATGGGATTTTCAACAATAAATGTTTCCTTATTTTGTGAAACTTTTCTACCTAAAAAAAAGTTTAGTGTTATTGAAAAAAATGTCCATTTTCAGTTTCTCTGATGCAGTGTCGTTCAAAAAGTTTTGGCACAAATTATTTTTTTAAAAGAAAGTACAGGG
Organism: Panagrolaimus sp. PS1159; assembly: GCA_963922195.1. Classification (NCBI taxonomy): domain Eukaryota; kingdom Metazoa; phylum Nematoda; class Chromadorea; order Rhabditida; family Panagrolaimidae; genus Panagrolaimus; species Panagrolaimus sp. PS1159. The sequence continues at coordinate 7,729 of CAWUHW010000028.1, forward strand.
TGGATACGCTGGACCACCCCCAAAACAAATTAAATTTATACTTAAGGGCTGCAAGATTTAAAAAAAATTCTTGGGGGGGTCGATAGCCTATATCATCGGATTTTAAAATGTGGTTTTGGAATTTCTATCGTAACTCTCGAAAAATTTTGGTCACACAACGAAAACCTGAAAAAATCGAAATTTTCGAATTTTGATAACATTTCAAAGAAAATTTATTTTCGAGATTTTTTGCATAGAGTCTTCTAAAGAGGTCCTCTAGCCATCCCAAATAATATTTTATCGAAATTCTAAAATTTCGACTTTTTCAGGTTTTCGTTGTGAGACCAAAAATTTTCGAGGGTTACGGTAGAAATTCCAAAACCACATTTTAAAATCCGATGATATAGGCTATCGACCCCCCCCCCCCCCCCCAAGCAGTTTTTTTTAAATCTTGCAGCCCTGGAGTTCAAATTAAATTTGTTTTGGGGGTTGTCCAGCGTATCCACCCTGTATTATTACAGTGTTAAATCAAAATATGTTCAATAGGGTAAAACAATGATTTTATCCTATTGTGAATATTAGTATCTACAATAGGGTAAAATCATATAATATGGTAAAACAAAGATTTTTGAACGCTACTGTAACTTTCATTTTTGATAAAGCTTTAAAAATGTTTTTATGCAAAAGAATTTATGTTCAAAAAACTAACTCGGTGAACCAAGTGGAGCATAAGCTGTTAGTGAAATATTAAGTTTTTTACAAAACTCAAAAAGTTCTTTTTGTTGAAATAAAACATGGCATTCAACCTAAAACTTTAATACTTTTGATTTTTTTTTACTTTGACAAACTTGTAAATTTTGTGGTTTAATTCTTGCTTGATTATATAATTCTTGAATTTGTTTTTCATTAAAATTTGAAATTCCAATACCTTTTAATTTTCCATCCAAATAAAAATTTTCCAAAACTTTCCAAGTTTCATAAAATGGTATTAAAGTTGGAATTGAATTTCCGGTTTCATCTTTTTTGGATGAATCATTTCCGCTATTTTCAAATGGAATTGGAGCATGAATTAAATAAAGATCAATATAATCGAGATTAAGCTTTTTAAGTGAATTTTTTATAAATCTTTCTGGTTCATTCATACCATATACTGGTAATTTTGTTGTAATAAAAATATCTTCACGTTTAAATTTTCCATTTTTTATATATTCTTCAATAATGGCTCCAATAATATGTTCATTTTTATAAACTTCTGCAGTATCAATATATCGATATCCAATATCAAAAGCGGCTCGAAGGGCTTGGTCGAGTTGTTTTTCGTCGGAATCCTGTAAGAAAAATGTTTTTTAAGCTTTTTGTAACACTATCCAATAAAAATTTTTTATGACATTATTGGTGCTTTTTCTGGCTCAAAAAACGGCAAATTTTACTAAAAATTAAGAAAACTTTATTTTTACAAAACAGAATATATTTTTGTTAAACAAACTTTAAATTTTTTTATGAAAAAAATAATCAAAAAATATAACTCACATTCCATGAATCACTTCTTGCAAAAGTTCCAAGTCCAAGCAATGGCATCTTTTTGCCATTTGAAAGCGAAACAAAACCAACATCACACATTTTTTTTTTAAAGTTTAGTCAAAAAAATTTTAGAAAAATATGCTCTTTTTTGATTCTTTTTGTACATATTTTTATCATCTGTGTTTTGTAGTTTTCTCGCATCTTTTGTTGTACTCTGCATAAACAACAACAATAATTTTAAATGTGTAAATAAAACAATTATCATCAAAAACTTGTTATACACTTTTTTAAAAAATGAAAAATTCGTTTGGTAAAATTATTTTTTGCTAATTTTCTTTTGATAAAAAAGTTAATTATTTTAGATGCATAGAATTATGTTCATCGAAGTTTTGTTGCAACATTTTTTGCCGTATTAAATTCAGAATTTTTGCAGGACAAATATGCAAATTCGATCTCTGCAATTTTTTGTGTACAACTCTCTCTCATTTTTTATTTATTTAAAGTTGCAAACTAAATAAAAATTCTTTCCATTTGCTAAATTTTGCGTTTTAAAAATCCAAAAAAGCTTTTTAATTGCTGTTAATAAAAAAAGAGAATTAATTTATAAAAGGTTCAAAAATGAATTTGCCATAAAAAAATTCAATCCAAGTTTTACAATTTTAACCAACCACAAAAAAATACACCATTGCATGCTTCTCCCAAAAAGCTTGGGAAAAATAAACGTGAGAAAAGAATTAGTCGATCGATTTTTTCCACCCAAAAAATCATAGTATAAAAAAAGACCAACTCTTCCACGCACGGAAAAGTAAATCTCACAATCCAGGTTTTACTTTTTGGTCTTACAGGAGCGGAAGAGTTGGTTTAAAAGAGATTTTATTTCATAATTCCATTTTAAAAAAAGCTGTAGGATTTAACAGAAGAAGTATTACGTCATTAACAGTTTGTTTGACCGCTTTTTATTATTTTAAGTGCATTTATTCAATTTTAAAAACATATTAAATAGAATGACACCCGGGTTTAAAGGGAAAAATTATGTACAAAATTTTAAAATGTATAAGAAGTAGTATAATCTTCGGTTGATTCCACTGTTAGTGCAGCAGATGTTGTTGTTGGCACTGGATGTAAGGGATCATAATTTGGATATTCTCGGGGTCGCAGATACATGAAAGCGTCCTCTGCAGGTGAATTTGCCCACATGAGATATTGCCCATTATATTGATCATCTTGGTCACCACATGCAAATCGAAGGCCATTCAAATTTGCATATCCACATGCAAAATAATTATTCAAATGATTGTACCACCAGCCGGTGTTATGAAAGTTTCTGCTACAGTATGATCTATCATCATTATCCCAAGCAGTAAAAACAGGGCCCAATTTGGTTTTGTCCCATGAAATCCAGCTATCTCGGTAAGGATGAATAGAGCCTTGGCAAGTGCTATTGATAAAAACGGCATATTGAGCTGCGGCATCTGTGACAGAGAAGTAAGGATATGTGCAATCATCGGTTGGAATCTCTTCTGCTGGACAACTTGTAACAATGACTCTGAGGGAAGTTGGAGTCTGTTGAGTCATGAGATGTAAATTTTCTAAGCCAAGCCAAGCATTCTGTGTTGTGGCATCTCCAAAACCTTCAATATATTCGCTAAAGTTTTTGCCACCTGTGATATTTCCGTGAGATAAAAGTGTCCAGCCGCCATTTTGACTTGTCATATCACAGTATACCAATGTCCATTCGAGATCGGCATTTGTGAAATTTGAAGAATAATCTGCTCCAATGCTAATAGAATATGCTCCATCAGTGGTAATGCCATGGTAGAGTTGCAAATCTGCGCAATGCCGACTTGGTGTATATTCTGTACATTGTGCACCAGAGTATGGAGCAATGCAAGTACAATTATAAGTGCCAGGTAAATTTGTACAGATGCCTTGATTGACGTCTGCACTGCAAACAGTAGGGTCAAGACATTCATTGATATCTGTGCAAATTAGGCCATTTCCGGTAAATCCGGGTAAACACTGGCATGTGTAAATTCCATCAACATTATTACATTGGCCATCAACGGAGCAAGCAGTTGCATTTGTAACAAGTTGGCCATCAAAGCATGTTGTTTCAACTGTGCAATTTGGATTAAGCCAATGTGAAGTAGCTAAAAGTATGATTGGTAAAGCACGGCAAAAAATGATTTACATCTTTTTGAGAAAGTCAGAATTTTAGCCTCTGGGCCTTGTCCATCTAGGACTTTCTAGTATTTTCTATTGTTTGGTTTTTGTAAATATTGTTTTGAATGAATTTTTCATATTTCATTAACGGAAAAATAGTTTAAGCATGGTGGAGGTTATTTTTATCAAAGTTGATTTTAATTTCTAAATAAATTTTTTAATCAAATCTGGAAAAAAAAATCGTGGCTTTTTTAAAGCCCCTGGGCCGGGCGGGGCCTGAAGAAAAAAAACGGTGCCAAGATCTGGCCCTGGCCTGAGATTTGGGCCCCATCCATCCTTAGCAACTTTGAATGAAGTTTTTTTGCTACTTTTCAAAATTTTTAAAAAAAAATTAATAAAATCTTACGTGGATAATAATTGCCACTAGTATCAAGACATCCACAATCTTGTAAAAGTCGACATTCAAATGGCAAGCCATCAAGTTGACCATTTGAGTCATAATAATATCCGGGATTACAGATGCAACCTTCTTCATATCCATCTTGGCATAAACTAGAATTGCTATAATTTGGGTCAGAGCATGAATTTTGGCATTTTGGAGTTTTCATGCTGTAATGAGAATTTGGAGGACATGTTGGAGGGCAGAAATTATCTGTTCGCCAATTATCAATATCTGCCCATGGAACTGCAGCAATGCAAGCCTTTGCAAAATTATCCAATGCATCACATTGAGAAAAGCCTTGACAAATATCAAATGTACAATCATTGTAGAGTTGTTCAGTATTATTCATTACTTCACAGGCAGCAAATGGGCCTTGCCCATCAATGGCTTGTCGAATCAAATCACATTGTGCTTGGGCTGTATCGGTGGCCTTAAAAAATTATTTTTATTATCTTGCATTTAAATTTTTTTCAAAATTGATTTTTTACTAAATCGAAAAAGAATTTGCAAAAATGGTTGATATTTGTCAAAAATTTTGATTTGAAAAGTGTCCCTTTAGTTTGAAAACTTTTCTTTTTTTTGTGACTAATATAACTTAATAATTTTTAAAAAACATTCCATTTTTGAAAATTTTTTAAAATTTTTTTCCTATAAATTTTAAATTTAAAGAAATCCGCTAAAAAATTGGAATTCAAAAACAAAATTATTTTGTAATTCAATGTCAAATAATTTTATAGTAGACTTACACAATTTGAGTTGTTATGAATTACAGCACCTTTGACACAACTATCCACAGTTGTATTTGTAATCCATGTATCTTCAAATTCAATTGCGGGAACACTGTATTGAACATTGCAGTCTGTTATTGGAAGAGTTGTGCCATTACTTGCCCGAATATCATTTGTGCAAACATCATCAATGCTTCCAAAAACACCACACATTGTATTATCTCCATAAAAGAATGGAGTTGTTCGAACTTGAACGCACAAAACATTTTGATAAAAAGTGATAACGGCACCATTGACAGTATCTTGGATTATCACTTGGGTACTTGGTTTTGTTGCAACAATTTTTGGATCTGCTTGAGAGGGCCAGTAATAGGGGTAATAAACACGGATATCGTCCATGTATAAATTCAATGCTTCGTCGACAGTAAAGCCATGGCCTTGAGTATGGAAGGTGAAGGTTTTAATGTATGATACTCTAAAAATATGGTTATTTTTAGTCAATAAATTGCATTAAAGTTGGTGACTTCTATTTGGTGACATTTACAGAGATGGGCAAACGCGTCGCGCAAAACTATCGCCCAACGCGCGAGCGTTCTTTTTTTGTCTTTCACTTTCGCGTCCGCGAGTGATAGGCGCGAAAAATTGCGCGGAACCAACGAACAAAAAAACGCAATGTCCAATATTTCTTCAGGAGTTCAATATTTCGCAAATTTTTTTTAACAAACCATTTAACAATTCTTTATCAAAAGTTTGGCAACATTAGTCAGATATTTTAATCTGTTTTAAATAAAAAGAAGCATTTGCGCGTCCTTCAAAACCTCGCGCGTGCGCGCGCTGCGCGTTTGCCCATCTTTGGTCATTTATAAATTATTCTCTTGTTTTTTAAATTTTATGATTTTCAAATTTTGAATCAGTGAAAAAGCACAAGTTTATTTATCTAATTTTAAAGTGTCTTTTAAATCCATTGTGGATTTAAAAAAAACGCGCATTTTATAACTTACTGTTTATTGTATGAAAAGAATGAATTCGTTCCAACAATGCTCCAATCGACTGCATCATCACATGCTTTCATTACATACATTGGACAGGTTCCCATATAATGAAAATATGTTCCATCAAAAGTTGTGTAATGTGGGTCACCGGACATACAAGCTTGTTTAGTTCTAAATTCACATGATACCATGGGATCTCCGTCTGTGCCTTAAAAATACAATATTTATATTTTTTTGTGAGCAAATCGTAGCAAACCTGGAGGGCATGAACAAACTTTTTTGTGATTGAAAACTGTACAAACAGCGCCAACTCCACATGGATTTTCATCGCAAGATAATACCTCTTCACAGTGATCTCCAGCTGTGTTATCAGGGCAATTGCATCTAAAAAGATGAAAATATTTTATCAAATTTGTAAATAAAAAATATTTGTAGCATTACATATATTTGTAAGGATCAGTTACAATACAGGTGCCATTATTTTCACATGGAGTTGTTCCTTCAATATTACAAACAGAACAACCAGATTGTGAAAGAATTTTTTTATACTTTGCAATTTCCTGCTTCAACGCTTCTCTCTCAAAAACAGATATTCTTCGATCAGTTTGACATTCAGAACTGGTACAGTAATCTTGAAGATTATTTTTGGCGATTGTTGTTGCACAAATAACAAAAAAAACGGCAAATAAAAGTTTCATTGCTTCCATTTTTTTGTTGACAAAAATGAAGCAACTGTGATTTTTACAGAAATTGTCAGCTGCTTATATACTGTCGTTTTTTAGGAACGTTGTCAATTAGGTAAAAAAGGTTAGCACAAAATAGTTTTTCTTATCAAAGGGCGGAACTTCCGTAAATTCTATTATTTCTGAATAATTTTTTTCAATGTTTTTACAATTATGAGTAACTGATAAAAATTAGCTTCCTTTTTGTAGCCATATCAGTTGATTTTTTTTAAAGAATACTTTGTTTTATTTTGGTTTTATTTCAACGACAAAAAAGATTATTTGTTTGCGTCTTTTCTTTTTTGCTTATCACCAATGTAAAAGAAAGTTGTTTTGCAAACTGAATAAAGTGGTTGTAAGGAATGCATAAAAATAGCAACAACTGACTGACGCAGGTTCTTACCTGAACGTGAATTTATTGAAAACAAATGCTTAAATCTCCTATCGAACCATTTTTCGACTTTGAAATATACTTATTCAAAAAATGGTACTTTTCTCGTTTTCGCCCCCCTCAAAAAATTCATTCCCCAACACAACCGCTCAGTCTACCCTCCCACCCACCCTTTTGAATTCGCAGTAAAAACTCACTATTTTTATGCAAATTTGTGAATGAATTTTTTGAGGGAGGGGGGCGAAAACGAGAAAAGTGCCCAAAAAATTTTACTTACATCTACCGTATGCCAAAAAACACTCATGGAATAAATTTTAAAGCGAAATCCTTTAATTCTGTATATTGTCCAACAACTTTTAAAAGCAGTGACAAAATTTTCTCATAATTAAACTTTTGTTTGCATTTTTGAAACGACACATTCATTAACATTTTGTTATATAATCACATCGAATTTTTTGTTACAAAAAGGGAAATTTTATGAAACGAACTCTGGCAAAATGTTTCTCAACAGCATCCAATAAAAAAAATTTTCGTTATTTTTCATTAGAAAAGAACAAAGGAAAAAATTACCGAAAAATAACGAAAGTTTTTTTTATTGGTTGCTGTTGAGAAACATTTCGCCAGAGTTCGTTTTATAAAATTTCCCTTTCGATTCGATGTGTAATTGTTCCGGGTTTTATTAAGCTTTTGGCTGAAATTTTGATTTTTTGTAATTCTGCTACTTTTTTTTGCTAAAGAATAATATTTTTCATCACTAATTTTTGTTCATTTCGAAAGTGTTTTCTTTTTCAAAGAAACACAAAGTTGTTACATTTGTGATAAGCTAGCAGAAGCGAATTCTTTTTGTTTTTAAAACAAAATAAAACAATGCGCCGGTTAAAAATGATAAGCTTCCGTCTTTGGGACACCCTGTACTTACGTTTTCCATGGAGCGCAGAAGTAAGAAAGGCCTGTGAAACAACTTCTATGGCAGCTGATAAGCACTTTTTATTTAAAAATATTTTTTATTTCCTTATTATGAGAAGAAAATATATGAGAAAAAATCAGACAAAGAAGTTTAAAAGTTCTTTCTTTACCAACAAGTCGAGTAAAATTGTTTTGTAAACAATAAATCATTTACAATGCAACAAAGAATATTTTCTGATTAATAGAAACATGGTAATTAATATGAAAGGTGTAGCAGTAACCGTGTTTACAAACCGCAAAAATTTTTAAATTAATTCGAGGCTCATAAAGGTTATTTAAAAAAAATTTTTTTCATGAATATGAGAGTTGATTTATTGTTTTGAAAAAATACATACACAGAAAAATGTGATGTTAAAAAAGTGCGTAAAAAACGCTTTTTTAATTCCTTTGTCTTCTATTGTTGTGCTAAAATGTGCATAAAAAGTGCCCAAAATGTGCCCTGTTAGAATTATACCGTGCTAACAGGGCAAAAAATTGTGGCAGACTTATAGAATTGATATAGTACACTTACTGACTAAAAAATTTTTTTTGCCAAAAAAGTGCCCAAAATGTGCGTTAAAAGTGCATAAAATCTGCCCTGTTAGCACGGTTTAGCACTTTTTTAACATCGCATTTTTCTGTGTATTTGCAACAAAGAAAGAGAATTTTCTTTTTAAGACCTTACAAAAATTGTTACAGACGTTCCTTTGCGAAAATATGATTTTGTTTTTGTAAAAGTTTTTTGTGGATTCAATAAAGTGAAATACATTGTTTTCAAAACGTTAATAATAGCTTCTCGATATCCAGTCATAAGAACGAGAACAATAAAAGTATCAAGGAAAACTCGAATTTGTGAGATCATGCGTCTAGGAATAAGTGCCATAAGTCCATAAGAACCATCCAACCAAAATGGAAGTCGAAAATCCAAGTCATACATTTTTGATGGGTATATTGTAGTTGAAAGTTTTAACCCAAGTCCCGTTGCCACACGAAACTCAAATTTTGCCATAGAGTCGATCCATAATGCAAAAGCATTTATAGAAGTTTGTAAAACAATAACAGCCGAAATTCGAAGAGTATTGTAAAAATCATTTTTGTTATGATTTTGTTGGAATTTAGCTTGTTTTAAAATACGTAAAACAATTAAAATTGCAAAAAGGATTGTAAAAGCTAAATACAGCAATGGCAAAAAATAAATAAAGGTTGTAAAAATTCGTAATAACAATAGGTTGAATCTCAATTCAGGATCTTTAGCAACGAGTTGTGAATTACATGTTACATTTAATTTCGGTGTTGAACAAATTTCAGTTATTTTTGTTGCTCTGTTAGCTGATGCATAATAGAAGTAACCGTAAACAAGATGAAAAATTACAAGAATAAAATTAAAGATAAAAATAACAAATATAATTTTCCATTTTTTTGTAAACTTTTCAAATAGTTTAAAATAGTATAGCGCAAGAAACCGGGATGCCGGTATTAGTAATAATGCAGCGAAAGGAGCTGCTTCGATAAAATGTATTATAGCAGTAGAAATTGCCGGGAATGACGAATATGGAGACTGGGAATCAAACTTGTAAAAGCATTTTGTCCATTTTGGATCCAAAAACGATGCTATCCCTTCACTACATGAATTTTCATAGCTTACAAAAAAATCCCAAAATGCTTGATGAAAAATAAACCATTGATAATTTCCTTTAATTCTTCCAAAAATTGATATCAACATTATCGTAACAGTAATTGACATACAAATATATTCAAATTTATTTAAATACAACGTTGCCGTCAAATTAACTAATCCACATCTGAATTCATCAATATTTGTAATATTTTTAGTTTGAACATAACAAATAAATTCGGTGTCATTCATCTTTCAAAGACGTTTTTTTTTACCAAAATTTTAAAAATGATATTTTAAGAGTAAAAATGTAGAAAAAAAGACAGATGTTTTTGAAATTACCAATTTAAACTTTTCTAATGTGTACTTAAGTGTTTTGTAAAATTACTTTTAATGAGGCGAGCACAATTTTGATGAATGGTTAACAGCTTTCTTGTAAAATGCGTATTTAAATATATGGGTTGCACCGGTGTATCTAAGGGCAAAGAATCAAAAGAGTGCCCCCTTCACAATATTATTCATGGGTTGTAATAAGAAAAAGCCATGAAAACGGCTAAAAACGGCAAAATTACATGTTTGGTAGAATTCCAAAAATTCATGCATTTAAACTTCGCTAATGTGTACTTATTTATTTGCAAATGATAACTTTAAATATCAGCAAGTACATTTTTTAATGGAAAGGCAAACAGTTTTCAAATAATGTGTGTATTTAATTATCTGAAAGCGAAGGGAACGAAAATCCAAAACCGACATCATGGTGGTTTCCAAAAGCTTTTAAAAAACAAAGTTGTGGATAGATGTGTTCTTTAATTTAAAAAAAATTTGTGAATATTGCAAATAAATTTAAAGATGAGAATCTTTTCTGTTGTTTTATCACTTGATCGTCAGATTTGTTCAAGTTTGAAAAAAAAAATGTTCAAATAAAAAATGCATCAAAAAGCCTGTTCACTTTAATCAAAATGGAAAAAAAAAACAAATAAAAATGATTTTTAAGGTTAAAATCTGATTTGTATCTTTTAGTCTGCTCTTGACTAAAAGATACAAAATTCATTGTGGAATTGAAGAAGCATTTGGAATGATGAAGCTTCAGTTATGCAATTTTAATATCGTTTGTTTAACATGTTTTTTTTTGTTGTTGATAAATAAATAAAAATTACTTTTGGTAATTTCTGTGTTGCGCTTGTCTCGTTTTGGAATTCTTCAACAAATTATATAGTATAATATACACAGTTTTTAAAACACACGTTTACTCTTTAATGTTTCTCTGATTTTCACTTCGTAAGTCTGCAGACAAAATTTTGTTTTCTACCATGATGTGCAACAGTTTTTTGAAAAGCATGTAAAATGAAGCAACTTAAAGTGCAGGTTGGAATTTTTGTTTGTTTAATGTAGTAAGAATTTTTTGAAATTAATAAAAATAGGACATAGAATATTAACATATTCTACGTCCTATTTTTATTAATTTTTAATTGAGCAAGCTACAGATAATTTTTCATTTGTAGCATTTGCAGAAATCATTCATCAAATGACCAAGTTTATTTAACACTTGCTAAGTTTTTATGCTTGATTAAACAACTCTTAAATAATTTTCACAAAATGGTACTATTTCGTGCTGTTTTTTTACGCATTTAATATTCCATTTAATTAAAAGATGTTTTTAATTCATTAAATTTTCTGGTTGATCAAACTATAGATACTATTTCCGTGATTTCGGAAGGTATAAATATCTGTTGCTTATAATCGGCAAAATACACTTGAAAATTTTTTTTCAAATTTCATCAAAGTCCCATCTTGTTTTTTTACAGTAACCAAGTTGGATTAACAGTGGATAAAAAATGGATGAAAAACAAATTATTGAGCCATGGATTGATATACGATCAATTTTCCAAGACTTTGCTGCTTATCTTTCCTATTTTGGCATTGCTTTAAATGCAATATTAATATATCTGATATTTTTCAAAACTGATAAGAAACTTTTGGATTACAAAATTATCTTAGTTCAAAATTGTTTTGTTGATGTATTTTTTAATATTGTCAATGATGTCGTTAAAGGGGTAAGCGCCACATTATCGCAACTCTTCTTTTAATCTATGGAAATAAGTGAATCTTCCAAAGATTATGGATAAAACCAATAACAAATTTTATTTTTCAGCAAACCGATTACAAAAATGGATCATTTTATATGATTGGAAGCGATTTTATTAAATCCTGGTCGTATCCGTATAATTTTTTGGGAATAAGTTTTTGGGTATTTGCTTTGTTTTGTTGCGTCATTTCAATTCCGGTTCAGTTTGTATATCGCTATTTTATCATTGTTCAAGGTCGAATTCTTAAAAGACATGAATATTATGGACTTTTGTCTTCTTCAATTGTATCCGCAGCAATATTTGGAATTACGTTTGGATGGGTTACATGGGCTGATGAAAATCTTTTGAAAGTCAAAACCCAATTATTGAAAACTGATATCTTTTATTTTCGAAGTACTCCAATTTTTATGGTCGCTGAAATACAAAAATGGCCTTTGAAATTGTGTTTTGCTTACGGATATTTGTTGGTAAACTTTTCATATGGAACAACAATTTGGTCATCTTACAAAGTTTGGAAAAAGCTCAAAGATGAAGCTATTCATTTTTCTGCAGAAACAAGAAAAATGCATCAGCAAATGACTAAAACTATGTTTTTACAGGTTGATAATTTTAAAGCTTTTCATAATGTAACATTCGAAATTTTCAGGCTTTGGTACCGCTGATTTTTGTTTTAATTCCGGTTGGAAGTGCAATGACTTCAGCTTTTGCCTTAATAAATATACCAGGCTTGGGAATGATTATAAGTTCTATGGTTTGCTGGTGTGTTTTTGCATCTGTTGGAAAAAAACATTTAACAAAAATATTTTAGGATTCCTGTGGTAAATCCCTTGGTGACAATTATTTCAGTAAAAACTTATCGAAAATTTGTTTCATGTTTTGTTCAAAAGTACATCGTTAGACGTAAAATTTCATCAGAAATTTGTAATCAAAACAATGCTTGGACTGCTAGTGGCACATTCCATTCACAGAAGTCCCTTTCTTGATAGCCTACTAAAAAGTTTCCCAAATGTTGCTTTAATTTTAATCACGTTTTTCGTGTAAAAAACGATTATTTATCAAAAAACATTTTTCGTCCAATTTTAACTATATTTGATACTATTAAAATTTGTGTGCCAAATATTTTTTTTAAAAATTGTCTTCTTTAAAAAGAAGCCCTAAAAATTTTTTTTTGTAAATTTATTAATAGTATAAAAAATTACAAAAAACTAAAATAAAATGATACGCAACAAAAACAAAAGATGTAATTATTCCATAATAATTAACTTTAAGACCTTTTGATTTATGTGTTTGTAGTAACTGTTGTTACTTGAATACAAAAAAGTTTATAAACAAAAAAATTTGAAAAATTCTGATGTGCAACAACAAAACGACATAAAAAACATTGGTCCAAAGCTTTCCCTCCCCGACGACGCTTAAGAAAGCTTTAAAATTTTAATGGATTTCAGAAATCCAACACAACAATTTTTATCAGTGATATTTGCAAACAAGCTCAAAACTGATTTACAATACTAAAGTAATTCTGCAGTATATTTTTATACCATAAATAATCTATTACACAATAATTGAATTGACAAAATCTTTTTTGAATTAAACTGTCTGTTTTTGTACTATGATTGGGTGTCTTCTACAAATCAGCCAAGAACGAAATGAAATGTTTATACCGCTGTGTTTCCATTTTTTCAGCCATATTAAAACATAAAAATTTAATCTTATCAGTAAATTATTTTGAGATTCCTTTGCATCATTATTTTGAGCTTACAGCAAGTAGAAAGTCTTTGCTCTGTTATCAAAAATTTGACTGTTTGATTCTGCATTTTTGTACATAAGATTTTAAAAGACGAATTTATCATGTATTCAATATTTCTTTGATGTTAAATTTTTTTCTTTTTTTGAAATAAGTTAAAAAATTCTTTCTGAAAAGAAAAATCTTTGAAAAAAAAGTCGGTTAATGAAATGGGATCAGGGATTGAAAATGAGGCCGGCCCGGCCCCGGGCCGGGCGGGCCTTAGTAATTCTGGCCCGCGGGCAGGCCGGGCCGCGTTAAGAAGCCCGCGGGCCGGCCCGGCATATTTTTCAAATTTTGTTTTTTGGTAGTTTTTATGTTTGTGGTGTGCGCAGTACGCACTTTTTCTTTTCTCATCACTATGAATCATTGTTATATTAATTCATATTGATGAGAAAAGATGCAAAAAACTATTTTTTGCAAGCTGCAGGTTTCGAAAAATATTCTAAAAAACTTTTAAAAAAACTTGAAATATTTTAGGGCCGGCCGGGCCGAGAAAATTCCGACGACGGGCCGGGCCGGCCGTCAATTTTTAGGCCCCGGGCCGGCCGACTTTTTCGGCCCGATTTTCAATTCCTGAATGGGATTGCTTTCTCACCAAGGTTTTGTATAGTCCACCAATGTAATCAGTTAACCAACAAAATATGTTGTTCTAGGAACGAGCGCTCGTCGCTATTATCTATTCACTGCCTTTTTTCTATAACTTTTCCTGCGTTAGTGTTCATTCCCTTTTCGTCTGACGAGGAAAGTGGATGAACACTATTCTGCACATAATTTCTTTTTTGTACAAATTTCCATTTGAATTTAATAGAATATTCATCAAAAACGTCTTTCCACTCCAACTCTCTCGTTTATCGTTGTTTTTTAATTTTCTTCTTCATCTGTCATTTTATTTCTGACATTTTTAAGGTGTAACATTTGGCGTACACTTGCTGTATTCAGTTATAAGCTCAATGGATGATGAAAATGATTGTCAGCGTAAGTTTTAAAAAATATATGTCATTTTAGTTTTTAAAATTAAACTGAAAAGCTGTGAGGTGTTAGAAAACACACATTTAATGAAAAGCATATATTTTTTTAGTTTGATAAATATCAAAATTGCTGTATTATTTCCAGCATTTTTAAAAATTAAACGATTTAAATCTATATACCTTAAAATTAATTTTCAGTATTTGCTAAACATTTGATTGGTTACTGTTATCAACTCAAATTATTGTTGTTATTCTTTTATCGAGGCTGGAAAAATAATTATATTTTCAAATTAAAAACAGAAGTAGAAAATGCAGAAAAATTTGATGATATAGTTTTTTACTTTAAAGACAAAGTGGATGATATGGAATATGATATGATTTGTCTCCAAGCCAAACATGCTCGAAATATTAAAGAATTAACATACAACAATTTTGTTTCAACTGATTACAAAGAAATTTGTAATCTGCAAAAATATTTTATTTCGTTTCAAAAAATCAAACAAAAATCTGCTATACAGCTTCCGTCAACGCTTATAATGTGTAATAATTACAATATGCCAGTGTTAAAAATGGTAAAAAAGTCTCCTAGCGATAGCATAGACGAAGCAATAATTTTCGAAGATATTGAAGACAGAGAAAATGTTGTTGGAAAAATTTTTGATAAATGGGGATGTTACAAAATAAAACAATTAAATAAAGAAGCAAAAGAAATGCTCAAAAATGGTTCAAATATAAGTTTATTAGCAAAAGAAATATTTGAATCTATTCAAACATGCGAAAAAAATGGAGAAACAATGGTGAAATTAAGTATGAAAAACTATTACATTTTCCTTTACCATAATGCTTTAATGAACGATAAAATATTTGTAATGACGGATACTGCAAAATTTAGATATGATTTTATTACCGGTGATTATAAAAAATCATCAAGCATTCAAGAATTTCGAGAGAGATTTATCAGTTTATTTGAAAAACATGGAGAATTGAATGCATTAAAAACGATTAAACTGAATAGTGATTTTTTAAAAGTGTTACAACAAAAGAAAAATAATAACCCTACAACTTTAGAGGATGAAAAACAAATTGCTGAAGATTTAATAAAACAAATATTTTGTCCATCAGAAATAAGCGATGATAATATCATAATGAAAAACAGTGACAAAATTAAAGAAATTATAAACCGCGGAAAACAAATGAGATTCTCAGAAAGCTTCTTTCAAGACACTAATGAAAATGTTTCAAAATTTCGTGATATTATACTTGAGAAATACAAAAGCTATTTGATTAAAAAATTCAAAGATGAAACATTATCAATTAGTGATGAAGAACCAAAGTTCGGCGATATCGATTTATGCGATCAGTTAACATTTTGCTTTATTTATAAAAAAATATCACAAATCACAATCGACACTTGCAATAAGGAATACAAATTTTTTGAGATCACTGCCGACAAAAAAGCAAAAGTTTCAAAGGCTGTTTTTTCATGTAAGGATGAGAAAATTCAAAAATTTCGTGATAAACTGGTAACAAATATAACTATTGAAAAGTTAAAAATGCTTGAATTTACTTTTGATCAACGTGGAATGGGAAGAGAGCTGGACAATCTAGCGGAACAAATTATTGAACATGTGAAAGATGGCAAAAATGTAATGAATTACAGTGCTGAAACCGCTAAAACTTTAAATGAATTGGCTGACATCATTTTTCACCATGAGACTGATAATAAGTTAATGCAGTTTAAACCGTGCTTTTTGTCAAAAGAAAAAGAGATACAAGAAATTGAAAAATTTGATAAAGAATTCAAAAACGCCTTATCAATATTTCGACAAAAATTAAAAACTGGTAAGAAAGATCTTCAATATTTACAAACTTTTGCCTTCGAAATTTACACTTATCCATATTTCTGCAAAACGCTATCAGAATTTAATGAAAACATTGACGGCGAAATTGAAGATTTTAGAAATAAATTGCTCATTGTATCGACTCCAAATGAACAAGAGCTTTATGAAATTGTTGAAAGAGAATTAGGAAACGAATTCAATATTTTAAATGACAAAATCGTTGGAAAAGAAATATTTCATAATATTTTAGAATGGACAAAATTGAATGATGGAGTACCACTTTCTAATGAAGAAATAGAAACATTTTTTGATACTATTAAAGAAATTATTTCTGGACAGTTGGTTTCTGGCCTACATCGAGAGTATCGTGGAATGCTGAGAAAACAAAATATAAATTTCCACGACGCTGAAGTGTCGTGGGAAGAAGTACTTTGTCCACAAAATATCTCGTTTAATCAACTGTTGATTCTTCGCTCAAATATTCCAATATTAACTGCAATAAAAATTGAACAAATTATAAGGAGATTTGAATATTATAACAACATCAACACTTTAATTTTTCATAAACTTTCATCGCTTTGGGCATTAGAATATTATGAGATTGCAAACGAAAAACAAAAAAATGTGTCAACAGCATTTGCAACGAAAGACAATAATAATTTAATGATAATTTTGGACGACAGCATTTCGGAAACTGTAACGCAGCACTTATTTTTTCTTAAAAAGCTGAGTTCAATTGCTTTGAAAAATCGTGCAAAAAGAATTGTTTTAATTGTTCCAGAAAAAAGCATTTTGATGGAAAATATTGTACAAAATAAAAAATTTAGTGCTTATAAAATTATCACTGATAATAATATTTTTGCGGATTTGGATAATCCCTCTCAAAAAGAACTCTTACAGAAGCCTGTTAAATTTCAAGGTAACACAATTTTCTTCAATCAAATTTCTGACGATTATTGCTTTTTTAACAATTCAATGGACTCTGGAACATTGTCAAATCTTCTCGAAAGTGATACCGATAATTTATTGGAAATAGGAAAACTGTCAAAAAAGTTTAAAGGCTACAACGAAGAATGCTATTGTGAAAGAATGGTATTGGTTGAGCAGATTGATAAATCAATTTTCGATACATGTTTTAAAATGGAAGACCATATTTCATGTTTTTATGGAATATATAAAGAACAATTTGAAGTATTACTTGATAAATTTAACATCAAAATTAAAACTGTAGAAACCATAGTAGATTTTGATGAAAATGAAGATAATCCAAAAACTTGTTTTTTTGTTAGCAAATATGGAAATGGGAATGCTGGGTACAGCTTTATAAGCGACGATGGAATAAAATATGACTACAAAGCAAACAACATTCACTTAGTGGAAACAGAAGAAGGTTTGAACGTTTATGTGGAAGAAGATTTCTTCTCCCTGTACATTCAACAATATAAAATTGTTCTTATCACTGATTCAGCTGGTATGGGCAAATCAACATTTCTTTCAAGTTTAGAACAAAAAGTCAGAAAAAATGTTGGCGAAAAGAAATGGGTTCTACGGATTAACTTAAATGAGTATACAGAAATTTTACGTGAAATTGATGTCAGCATTACACACACAGATGAAGAATTTCAGTTTCATTATCCTTTATCATTTGACTGCTATGAAACAATCCTTCTCAATTCATTAACCATGACAATACCGAAAAATGAAAAAGTAAAAGGTTTTGAAAACTATTTATTTGAATATTTATTTAAAAACGGTAAAATTGTGGTAATTTTTGATGGATATGATGAAGTTGGAACAAAATATCGAAAATTGCTTATATCATGGATATTACGCTTAAAAAATAAAACAGCAAATCAAATTTGGATATGTTCAAGGTCATGTTTTAGAGAAGAACTTGAAAAAGAACTGGCGACTACATCATTTTCGCTGAAAATATTATCAAACTACGATCAAGAAAAAATCATGCAAAATATTTGGGAGAATCGTTGGAAAGGTGAAATGACAGAGATTGAAAAATCTCACATGGAATTGTATATCAGCTCTTTGATTACCAAGTTTTCAAAAACTTTGGAAGATAATGAAAAATATGCTGGCTGTCCGCTGCATATAATTATGTTAGCAGATGTTTTTATAGAAAATAAAGAATCTGGAACAGACTGGGAAGGATGTTTCGATTTTATTAAAAATAATAATTCGTGCAGACGTTTTTCCTGTTTGCACAGAAGTGATTCAAATTTTATTCCAACAAAATTAGAACATTTGTATTCTTTGTATGAAAAATTTGTTATGCAAAAAATTAAGAAACATTTTTTTGAAGATAAAGGCATCTTTGGCTCAACTCGAGATATGGTTGAATGTTATAAAAATAAAGAGTTTTTAAAATTCAAAAAAATGCATGAAATGCTTGCTGTCAGATTTTTGGGAGAAGATGCAAAATTTAACGAAATTTTTGAAGAGAGTGGAAAAGCAAAACTTCAAAAATGGTTAAAGCAATTTGGAACACATGATGCGGGGATTATTGATACAACTGCAACATCTTCTCATCCGATTTTTGTTCATTCTAATTATGCTGAATATTTTGCTGCTTGTTGTCTTATCGATATCGTACAAACAAAAAAAGAACTTGTATTGAAATTTATTTATGATATTTTACAAAATGATGTCATAGTGTTTTCACACTGTGCAAAAAATTTGTTGGCCGAAAAATACGAAAATTATGGCGTTAATGGTTTTGTCAATGATGTTAAAACAGTATCAACATTAAATGAAAAAGAACGATACTTTTTAATAAAGTGGTTAATGGATGATGAAAAAATTGAAAATAAATTTCCGAAAATTGATACTACTGGAAAAACTTATTTACACTGTGCCGTTGCAAGTGAAATTTCTGAAACTGTCGTTTATGTTTTGTTGCACACTTACGCTAAGTTGATTACACGGAATGTGGGGATTCTTGACGATGCTTTGAGGCACAGCATTTGTGCAGAAGAGGCGTTGTTTTTATTATCTGAATATGTCAGTTTAAAAGATGACAATGAAATGACGGCAATAATGTACTCAAGTAATCCAGATATTATTGATTTGCTAAACGAAATTCTGAAAATTGGACAAAATTCAACTAAGCCAAAAGAATACACGAATAATATTAAAACAATTATTGTCGAAAAACCTGTGAAAATAAAGGTATCACTGTTTTCGAAATATTTACAGAAGAAAGATAAAATTTATTATAATACTTGTTATCCCCTTGCTTGGAAGCTTTCTTTTGAAAGCCTGGAAACTATTTTAACTCATGCAAGTGCTGACATATTGACAAATATGCTACAATACACAAACACAAATTTCACTATATTTGATGCTATGTGCAGCAGAACAGACTTTGATGATGAAAAGCGACTGAATTTATTTAAATGTTGGTGGGATAATCAGTTAATTAAGGATTTATCAAAACAACAAGAAGCTGGAAACTGCATTTTGATAGCAGCTGTTGAAAATGATAATGTGGAAGTGTTCAACTATTTCTTAAACTTTTTGTTATCTGATTCATTTGTATTTTCTGTTGACGCAATTGTGAAATGTTTTAATGTTGCATGTGGAGCAAATATTTTACGATTTGTCAAATTACTGTATGAGAATCACCCAGCAGAAATTTCAAATTGTCTTCCCCTTCATGTTGCAACCGAAAACAATGCAAATTTGAAAATTATTGACTACATTTCTACACATATCAATCCAGATATCGATGCCATAGATGAAGAGAAGGAAGTCGCTTTGATTAAGTTAATGAAATGTGATTTCGAATATTACAAAATTAAATATTTTCTTGAACACGGTGCCAATGTTAATATTGTTGACCAAAGAAATGTGTACAGTGCTTGGGATTACGCATTTAGAAGTTACGATGATGATATTATAAAATTATTTCTTGATTGTAAAAATTTGGAAATATCAGAATCAGAATTATGTCTGAAAACAATGAAAGAATATTACCAAAATGAGGATTTTTGTGTTAATATTAAAGCAGATAACACTTTTCGCTTGTTTGAAGCAATTATCAATAGGGACACAACTTTGATTTTGTTTCTTTTATGGAAGAATGGAAATGTTAACGTTGAAGATGAATACGGTAAAACTGCACTACATTATGCTTGTGAGACAGAGCAAGAAAATATTGTTCAAATTTTAATTGATCATGGAACAATATTTGATAAAGCTGATATATTTGAAAAGAAACCAATTGACTATTGTGGTAAAAACCAAAAAAATTTTACACTGTTAAGTAATATTGAATGGGCGTTTGAAAATATTAATAATCCAGATTTTGATGTAACTAAGGATCAAAAATTACATTTTCGACTGACACGTGATGGTTTTCGTAAATGCAATTTTTTAAGTCCATTTGTAAGAAACAAAGACGGAGATACATTACTTCATTTGATGGCTAAAAACAGAATCAATGTTAGTTATAATGTTATCAAACTCAAATATTTTTCTGATTTTCGCGAAATTACATTAAATGCTCAGAATGTAAATGGAAATACCATTTTACATTTTGCTGCTGAACAAAACAATCTGAATTTAGTAAAAGAATTACTAGAAAATGGAGCATATTACAATATGTTAAACAATTGTGGAGAAACTCCAGAAGATTTGGCACCAAAAAATGAACATGTTAAAAATTTACTTCATTCTGTTGAACATTTGTTTAATATTGCTGACAATGGCAACGCAGAGGAAATCCTTCCATTTTTTGAAAACAACACACTATGTTTACAGAAGTTGAGGAACAATGAAGGACAAGCTTTGTTACATCGAATAATCTTAAATTCCAATGAAGATCATACAAGAAGTATTGTAGGATACAAATGCACACCTGAACCAGTTTATGAAGAAATAATGATAGCTCTAATTCAACAAAACAAATTTAAACCTGTAAAAGAAATGCTGAATGCTGGAACTTTTTTTAATATTAGAATGTTTAGCCTTTTAAAAGACAAAGACTCAAATAATTGCGTCAAACAATTTGCAAAAATTAAAGAACTTTTTGATTTTGCTCATAAAGAAAATATAGATGGGTTCAAGGAAATTTTGGATAACACCAAATTCGAATTAGATGTTGTAAATATTTATGGCACTTTTGCAAATTACAGATACCCTAAAAATTTGACATCTTTGGAAGCACCATTTTATTTTATTTACAGATTTTTGCATTTTATAATACGAACTTCAAATTATCACATGATTGAACGTTTATTAAAAATGGGATCCAAAGTTGACGTGGATTTTAACATGGTTAAAAATAAAAAGACGAGGCAACTCTTAACATTGTACGCACCTTTTTAAAAAAATATTTAGTGTATGTCTATCGAAATTTGTGATGTGTTAATAAATTGTATTTTTTGTAGATTGTCCACAACAACATCTACAAAGGTATACAATAATAAATTTTATCGTGTGAATGTTGTGTACTCGAATAGTTGTATTAAAACATTAAAAAATATAATATACACTGTTGTAATTATGGAAGTGACACAGGTCTAAAAGTACAAACCATATGATGTTACTTTTTAATTAACATTTGATATTATTCAAAACGACTTACTTAAGCTAAAAATCTTTTTTCAATGGTCGATAACTTTTGTTGCACTAAAAGCTTGTTTCAGAAAGGTAGTTAAAAAGTGTATCCCATTCAGAAAATAGTTTTTTCAAACAAGTACTTTTTTATCCCTTAGATGATTAAAAATCCTTAAACACAATATTATGAATTTTCATAGCAGACGCTTTGATATGCTGAGACCAATTTTTAGTGTATTAAAAATACTAAAAAATTGATGCATTTTCTAAAACAGGACCCTTAAGAAAAAAAATCATTTTTTCAACGATGCGCCTTTTTTAAAATTTTTAAAATTGTTTTCAAGAAGTTAACAAATAAATTTTTGATAGTATCAAATATAGTTAAAATTGGACGAAAAATGTTTTTTGATAAATAATCGTTTTTTACACGAAAAACGTGATTAAAATTAAAGCAACATTTGGGAAACTTTTTAGTAGGCTATCAAGAAAGGGACTTCTGTGAATGGAATGTGCCACTAGCAGTCCAAGCATTGTTTTGATTACAAATTTCTGATGAAATTTTGCGTCTAAGGACGTACTTTTGAACAAAATATGAAAGAAATTTTCTGTAAGTTTTTACTGAAATAATTGTCACCAGGGGATTTACCACAGGAATCCTAAAATATTTTTGTTGAATTTTTTTTTTCAATAGATGCAAAAACACACACACCAGCAAACCATAGAAATAAAAGAAAAACTTTTATTTTACTTTAATTAATAATATGTCACATTTCACGAAATAAAAAAATAACAGAAACATATAATTTTATACGGTTAGTTTTTGTTAAACAAAAACGCCAAATGTATTTTATACAATTTTTCAAATACAATATTTTTCATAAATTTCTTCTTTCATTTCACCTTGCAATAATCGATCAAGATCTTCGATGCCATGTAAAGCTTTAAGAACCGATGCATTCACAAATGCATTTTTGATAGCTTTGTTTGGTTGTTGTTTATCCAATGAATCATAAAGAAAAACAATCATTCCCATCATAAAAAAAACTTGGGTCAAAAATGCCAAGTTGTAAGCTTTTTGAAGTTTTTCGACGGTATACGGTACTTTCGTAGCATCACCTCCAAGTTCTTTGATCAAACATTCGTAATAAAAATCAATTGCAAATTCTTCAGCTTGTCGACGAACAACTCCATCAGCAGCCATAACCAAAAATCGTGCCAAATCTGCCATTGGTGAACCTTCATAAGGTGTTTGCCAATCAACAATTGCTGCAATATTTGTTTCAATATCCCCGTCTTTATTGGTAGCCCACATAATATTTCCTGAATGCATATCTCCATGTACAAGTACAGGTAAAAGATTCAGATCCTTGTAAGCTTTTGTGTATGCATAAATATGGTAATCAGAGTTAGTAATGAATTTTTGGTATTTTTCAAGGAAGGGTTTGAAGGCTTCTGAAATTTGCACATTTTAACAAACATCTTTGTTTCAAATATTACTCACCCTCTCGCTTAGACATTTTTAAAAATGGTTGATTCATAGGCTCCAGCATTCCCAAAACAGCTTTCATTGAATCTTCATTGAAAAAGAATTTTTCCTGCCATTGCTTTGGATTAGCAGTTAAAATATTTTTATGCATTTTAGCTAATACTCGAATAAAATTTTTGACTTGAGTTAAATTAACAGAATCAAAATAGGATAAAGTTTTTCCTTTAAGTGTCAAATCTTCCATATGAATGCAAGAAGCTTGTGAATTACTAGAATCTCGAATCACAAAATGTGCTGTTGAAAGTGGAATATTTAATACCGGAGCCAAAGAAGAATAAAAATCACATTCAAAGATATGTGCTTTTCTTAAGCTTTCACTGGCTTCTATTCCATATCCACTAAGTGGACTTTCATTGTCAATTCTATTTGCTCTTAAAACTGGAATCTTTAGAATTGTTGTGTAAACGTCTGCTGCATCAACAGAATCGACAAAGCTTACAGTACATTGAAGAATTTCAGATGCAAATCCTTTTCCCTCTGAAACATCTTTAGCTACGACCTAAAATATGCAAATTTAGTTCAAAGGTATTATAACAATAAAATGTTTTACGTCATTAACAGCTCTGTTTCCATGAGAATGAAAAAAAGTTTTATCATTTTTTCTCAAAGAATTTAAAAGCCATCCAACAGTTACTTTGAATCCATTGATAAATTGATTAGGATCAACTTTATCTGCAGACATTTTTATTCAATACACAAAATTATGTTTTAGTTAAACTTTTTTTTTAATATTAAAATATACAAAAATGGAATGAGTTGTACAAATCACAAAAATTTTAAGAAAAAGAAATGAATCAGGGTATAAAAGTACAAACTATAAATGACATAAGTATAGTCACAGAAGTTTGCAAAATATTCAGCAAAAAAAATAAATGCTTGTGCGCATTTTTTTTTTATTTTATCGTATTTGGAAAAAAATTCTGCATTTGATAGGCACAATTTCAAAGAGGGGCGTGATGGGGCGCGAGATATTAACGGTAGTTTCATTTTTTTTGTTAACACTAAAACTATAACTTTTTTTTGTTGGTTGTTACTAATATTTATATTCTACATCTTTTGGTACTAAAATTATATTTATAGCGCAACTTTGAAGAAACGGTGCACTTCGCTACCGGGGGGGGGGGGGCCAACATAATTGCACGTTTTCCGAGTTTTTTAATCCCGAAAACGGGCAATTATGTTGGCCCATCCGGTATTTTAATGTGCCTAAAAAGCTCTTTTATGAAACCCCTACGGCGTGGCAGCAAAATACTTTGATATTGTATATTAAGCAGCGGTCAAGTAAATGAGTTTTTTAAATCACAAATATTTTTAATATTTCGAAAGTATTTGGTAAAGCATCTTAAAATTAAATAATTTATTAAATGCTTGATCGCAAGTTGACAATAAATTAGATACAACATGAAATTTACAGTAAAAATAAAAAAGCCCAACATCAATACCTTTATTTTTCTTTCTGACAAAAATACAAATACATTGCTAAGTTATTTTAATCGGTTTTGCAACAGTTGACACAGTAAACATTGCAACAGAACCTCCAATTTTGGAATTGCTGAGAAAAAATGTCAAACCATAAAATTTTGCAAATTCTTCTCTTATCATTGGACTGATAAAGAATAGAATAATCATTTGAGGATAAAACTGAAGTAAAAAAATTGCATACGAAACATTCAAGAAGAAAGGTTTTATAAAATCGATGAAGCTTGCAGTATACAATAACACAAGCATTGAAGAAGAAAAAATTGTTTGATAAATTAATCTTCTTTCCATTCTTGTTTTTGCAGTTTTTTGAGATGTTTCAAGTTTTGGTGTTAAAATTACTCCAACAATTATCAGTCCAAGGGCTATTAATCCAAAGAAAATATTTACATATGCAACTTTTGCGTTTGTTTGGTTCAAAAAGTCTTGGCATCTTTTTTCAGAAGATGCAAGAAATCGGCATTCAAAATTTGGTAAAACGTACCAATGAAAAATGAATGAAGACATTTCAATGAAGATAATGTAAATGGGGACAAGTTTTTTGCTCCAGATCTGAAAGAGAAAGCGGATTTATCATTCGTAAAAGATAGCTGTGATGGAAATGTTAATATCAGCGTATACACTCAAAATGTCCAATTATACTGATTTTACCCAGTTAATTTTGTTTTACGCTAATTTTTAATAATTTTTTTTTGTCGATTTTGATTTTTCATCCAACTTTGACTAGGGTTGTTAAATTCCCCGGGGAATGAAGTTTTGACAAGGGAATGAGGCTCTTGTCATCGAGATACAGCTTAGAAAAAAAATACGCTACCGGTAACTTTTAATTTGAGGGGTAACGTTTTTTTTTTCTAAGCTGTATCTCCACGATAAGAGCCTCATTCTCCTTGCCAAAATCTCATTCCCCGGGGAATTTAAAGAAGGCGGACCTGTTGATCCATTTTTTAAAAAAGAAGGATTTCGAAATATTTCTTTTTTTCCAACCCTTCAATATTCAGGATCAGGCAAGAAAATGTTTCTCTTTTGTTAAAAAAATAAAAACAGTGTAAGCTGCATTTTCGTATCAAGAGTTTGCCTGATCACAAATATCGAAGGGTTGGAAAAAAAAGAAATACTTCGAAATCCTACTTTTTTAAAAATGGATCAAAAGGTCCGCCTCCTTTAACAACCCTAACTTTGACATATGAAAAACCGAATCCTTTCCCACAGGTACTCAAAACGAGTTGTAAACACAACGCCAAACATAGCTGAATTTTTTGTTGAAGGAAATGATAATTTTTTATAGATTCTTTAAAAATTCTCATTTCTTCACCTTTCTATGAAGAATCGGGAATGCCAATGCCGTGCATCTGTTTAATGCCAGAAAAGTTTCCCATATTCCAAGCAGCCCCTGTGCATGAAAAGAAATGAAATAAACTCCTGGCATCCATGGCCATGCTTTTGAATACAATACTAAATGTCCATAAATCCAAACAATCATAAATAAAATGGAAGTCAAATATACGGTATTTAAGATTGCAAAATATGCCGAACAAAACATTGATTTTGGAGTCAGCAATTTTTTAAACAAAAATATTACAACAGAGATTTGAAAGATCAAACACGGAATATGAATTGCAATTTCGATATAATTTATTAAAAACATTGTATTTACATCCATCTTTAACAGTAATTTTTCTTCTAAAAGGAACTCTTTTAGGTTTTTTGATAAATGTAAATAAAATTTTTTTTAAAAAGGAAGTGAAAACACAAGATTTTATAGGGTAGTTTTTATTGAAAGGTTACCTAATTGCAACTATAAAATTCTGAAACTACACCGTAAATTTTATTTCAACATCTGCAATTTGTCAGTTTTATTATAGGTTACACTCAATTGAAAGCTTTTAAAGTATAAAAAGTAATAATATTTTAAAAAATAAAAATTTGTTTGAATCATAAATAACGAGTTTTAATAGACAAGAGAGAAATTACATCCTGGTTTGGCTTTTATTAACTACTCAAGTAATGAAACGTTTAACATTTTTTACTCACTTCCATTTTTCAATAGACATCATTTATGGCTACAAACATTGGCTTGGCATCAAAATTTAAATTAGCAAGAGAAAAACTTGGTTTTTATAATTTTAAAGAATTCAAAATTTTTACAAATCATTAGCGTTGAGCCAAGTAATGTTCTAATTTAAAGAGACAATGAATTATTCGCATTCATAATTTTAAGCTTTGTTCTCTTTTATTGCTGTGATTTTTGTAACAGATAATTTTATGCTTTTTTTGTTGATATTTTTGCTAATGACGAAATACAGATTTTTAAAAACAGTTTTATTGCAATCAGGCCTATGCTTCTTATATCCAGTTCCATCAAAATCTCAAAGTCTCTATCCTCTACACCCCTCGTCCATGAAGTGAAAGCTAAAATAATTTTGCAGTTTTTGATTTTTTTTGATTGCAATTGATTGAATGCTTTTTTTTTCAGAATTGTAAATGGTTATGATTGAAAAAATCGAAATTTGGAGAACACTAATGAAAAAATTTTAAAATAATAAAAATGTTGGTGTGCTAGGCATGGCACCGGGTCGGGTAAACCCGGAAATCCCCGGCCCCGGCCCGGCCCGGTACCGGGCCGGGCCGGGCCTTGATTTTCACGATTTCTGAAAAAAACTGCACAGGGGGGACCAAGGCAAAATTACTAAAAATTAAATTTTTACCCGGGCCGGGGCTTCTTTTCACCGGGCCGGGCCGGGCCGGGCATTAAAAAAGTCGCCCCGATGCCATGCCTATGGTGTGCAAACAAATATTTCAAAAACATTACAAAGTTGGCAAATTTGTTTTTACCTAAAAAAGTGTAAATATTTTCGTTTTCAACAAACTTTTTTATATTTCATTCGTACAAAGAATATTTTTCTTTTGATTTCATGTACTGGCTTAACAAACTACATATAGTAATGAGGCTGTTTCACAAGTTTTGAGGTATATCCAAATCAAAAAATAATCCTTTTTTTTGTTGAAACGCAACTTTTTTTACTTTAACGTGCAATATGGATATAATTTTTTTTTAACAAGAAAACAAAAAAAACTGCAGTTTTGCGCATTATTTGAACTCTTGATTTTTTTTTGTTTTTGGGTGTATAAAAAAAATACATTAATCCTCTCAAGAGATAAACGGAAATTGGAAAAATATAAAGCATCGAAAATGAAATATGCAATTATGTAAACAAACAAAAAAAATTGAATTAACTATTTGTTGATGAGCAATAGTAATCCGGCAATAATCTGGTAAGTATAAAACATACACAGAAAAACATTTTTTCTCGATAATAAAGCAAAATGAAATTTTTGTGCCTTATTTTTATACTGTATCATACAGTTTATTTTTGTTATGGCCAATGTCCCAGTGGTGTTGTAGGTATGAAATATAATTAAAATTAATACTTTTGTATTTTAAAATTAAGGAAAGTTTGGGGGTTACTTTACTCATATTTCATCTTGTGAACAATTATGTAAGCAAAACTATGGACTAAAAGATTGTATTGGATATATTTTTGAAGCAAAAAATCGTGGAAAATGTACTATTTTTCATGAAGGTTCTTCAGATATTGATCTATTGCCAATACCTACAGCAGCAAAAATACAAACTCCTGGTAATTTTTTGTTTTTATACTTTAATGTTGTTCAAATATAAAAAGAACTATATGGTCAACAAGTTTCTAGAGGTGATACACCTGTAAAATGAAAAACGTCGCTGCGGGATCGAGAACCTTCTCTATCGTGGCTCTTCTTGGAATTTCCTTGAATGTTACAATTTTGGAGATGACATGCCTTATGGAGTCCAAGGCGGAAATGCGACATTAACCTGATCAAATGCTCAAACAAATGGTTCCATCAAATTTCAAATTTTGGGAACTCAACCTTCAACTAGTAGCGTCAAAAAATTTATAGCACGTAATTTCGAAGGAGAGTGGTATATACCTTTCTTAACCAAAAATACTACTTTTCTTCAGTTTGATAATAATGGATATCCAATACAAACAAAAGACATTGGGTACGGAATATATCCACGATCTCAGCCTTACCAGTATTGTACGGACATTTGGAGCTGGAAAATAAATATTTATAATGCCTTAGTTCCATCACATACTCCGGAAAATAAAGCTTATATTAATGGTTCATATATACCTATACCATGTCATGCTACCGGAAATTGTGTCTTTATGGAAGATACAAATATGACTTTGGAGCATGCTGAGACAATTACAAATTATTATGGTCAACAGCATTACTCTTCTTGGGACGATGTTAAAAAATGTTGGAGATTCAATGAAAACAATTATGTCAAACAAATTTGTGATCAACTCCCCCCAACATCCCTAAAATGTCCAGCTGTTACTCAACCAAATTATGAATGTGCTACAATATAAACTTTTTGATTTATTTCTTGTTTATTTATTAGGAGAAATTAATAAATGAAAGGCTTAAGGCTTTAAAAGATAAATAAATAACTTAAATAAGGTTTGAGCAATCACTGGAATAATTTATAATTAAAAACATTAATATGGGAGCATCCCTAAAAATAACATAAACAGATTCATTTCAATCTCATCGTGCTCGGTCGCAAAATACTAATAAGAAAAATGAATGTAATAATGTCGATTTCATCAACAATTAATTTTCTTTCTTCAAAATTTAAAATTATAGGTTATAGTGCGATCTTTGATAGGATGTTATTTATAATAAGCATTATTTAGAATCGACTTACAGTATATATTTTTCTCATATGTTTAAGTTTTGCTTATTGTTCATATTTTATTAATAACAGATTTTACTACCTTCTAACTCACATTCATTTTAATACAATGAACTCTGTTGCTTACATTAGCAAATTCATTCTTGTGTTTTAATACTTAAAAGTCTAAAAAAAATTAGTACTAAAAAATTAAAATTTGCTGTCAAAAAAATTGCTAAAATTTTCTTCTTCTATTGTTTTTTAAAAAATTCCCACCACGAAAAGCGATTCAAAATTTAATTGCTTTTTTTCAAATTTCACTCGACTTTTGAAAAATTAAATTTAAATCAAAAAACATAATGTCCTTCTTTTTGTTATCAGAAAGCTTTAATGTATCTGTTTTTAACTTTTTATCCACTGGCACAGCTCAGCTAACTCTAATAATCATTTTGCATCGATCCCCATTTAAATCTCACCATTTTTCTTCTCTTTTTTCCGTGCATTTTATTTGTCATCATTTTTTTCTCTTGTTTTTTTTTCATCTTTTTATCTTTATTTCATCTTTTTTAGCAACTTTCAAGATGACTTCTGCATTGAAGGCTATTGGAATTACTGTAAGCTTTGCTACTGATACATTTTACTCTTTTAACATCTTACATTTTTAAGGATACTCCATCAGCAAAACGTCCTCCACCTGGTGGTGAAAATAAACTTCTTCAACTCAATACTGCTGAATTATCTGCTGATGTTGATGATTATATTCGATATAAAAAGTTGGAAAAGCAAATGGAACATTTAGATGTTATGGAAGAATATATTAAACTTGAAACTCGTAATTTGGAAAAGGAATTACTTCATGCCCAAGAAGAAGTATGTCCTCTTTTATAGTTTTTCAACTCTTCTAATTCCAATTTATTGTAGGTAAAGCGTATTCAATCTGTTCCACTTGTTATTGGACAGTTCTTAGAACCTATTGATCAAGAACATGCTATTGTTGGATCAACAACTGGTAAAACATCTCAACTACTTTGCTTACGATCTTAATCTCCTGCTTTTATAGGCTCAAATTACTTTGTTCGTGTTCTTTCTATCCTTGATCGAGAATTATTAAAAGCTGGATGTAGTGTTGCTCTTCACAAATACAGTAATGCTGTTGTCGATATTCTTCCTCCAGAAGCAGATTCAACGATTCAAATGTTACGTCCAGATGAAAAGCCAGAAGTTAGTTATGCAGATATTGGTGGATTAGATATTCAAAAGCAAGAAGTTCGTGAAGCTGTTGAACTTCCTCTTACTCATGGTGAACTTTATCAACAGGTTTATTGATATCCTTTATGAGCTTGTCTTAATTAGTAAAAGATTTTAGATTGGTATTGATCCTCCACGTGGTGTATTAATGTATGGCCCACCAGGTTGCGGAAAAACAATGTTGGCTAAAGCTGTAGCAGCACATACTACAGCATCATTTATTCGAGTTGTTGGTAGTGAATTTGTACAAAAATATCTTGGTGAAGGTCCACGTATGGTTCGTGATGTTTTCCGGTTAGCAAAAGAAAATTCTCCATCCATTATTTTCATTGATGAAATTGATGCTATAGCAACAAAACGTTTTGATGCACAAACTGGTGCAGATCGTGAAGTTCAACGTATTTTGTTAGAATTGTTGAATCAAATGGATGGTTTTGATCAATCAACTAATGTTAAAGTAAGAGACTTGTTTTTGAGTACAGTAATATTATTGGTTTTTTTTAGGTAATCATGGCAACAAATCGTCATGATACCCTTGATCCTGCATTACTTCGTCCAGGACGTCTTGATCGTAAAATTGAATTTCCAGTACCAGATCGTCGACAAAAACGTCTCGTCTTTTCAACAATTACTGGTAAAATGAATCTCTCTGATGAAGTTGATCTTGAAGATTTTGTTGCACGTCCAGATAAAATTTCTTGTGCTGATATTAATTCAATTTGTCAAGAAGCTGGTATGCGAGCAGTCCGTGAAAATCGTTATGTTGTTCTTACGAAAGATTTTGATACCGCTTACAAGAATGTCGTCAAGAAGGATGTTAATGAATTTGATTTCTACAAGTAAACTTCTATAAATTAATTGTAAAAGAATGTTTTTTTCTTTTGTAATAATAATCTTGTCTTTGTGCACTAAATTATATTATGATCCTGTGTAATTTTTATGTAAAAATACAATAAAGGATATGCAAATTTTGTTTTGATCAAAGTTTTGATTTGAAAAATTTATTTTGTTAAAGAAGTTTTTCCTTGAAAGGTTTGAACGTTAGTGAAAATGGTTACTATAACATTCAAGCTTTTTATCTTGGTTTTGTTTTCCTTTGGATTTTTGGAAGTTTCTTGTCGTCAACGGAATGGAAATAGTAAGTTTGAATTTTTTTGGGTGATTAAAGTTATCTTTTTTAGATGATGATCGTGTTCGACCTGTTTATCTTTTTGAAACTATTAATGATTGTAAGTTATACTTTTTTTACTTGTCTTTAATCACAACTTTATCTTGTAGTAGTTCGGGTTGCTCGTGATGGTGATAATGATCCTTTAAACCTCAATAACAATGGACCTGAAGTTATTGCCAGCACCTTTACAGCTCCAACAACTAAAGCTACAAAATCAGCAGCATCAGTAAAACCATTAACAGATGGTAATGTTACAGATTCTCCAACATTAGGAAATACAACAACAAAATATGTTAAACGTACACTAAAAAATAAAGACAGTATGTTTTTTTTTCTATCACTTTTCATTTCTATATGTTGTTTTTTTTTTCAGCAGTTCCATTACTTGGTTTTGGACTTCTCACCTTGTTTGGCTATTTATTTTCTGCAAATCTTATTACTCTTATGCTTCTTTATACAAATAAAATGTGTGTTTCAAAGAAGAAGCTTCATATTTTACAGTCACCAACTCCAGTTGCTTAAAAAAACTTTCTTCATCATTTTGATTATTTATAATTCTGTAATGGTATATATTTTATTTGTGTGAATATATTGGGGATATATATTTATGTATGAATAAATGATAAGTTTTATTTTTTTAATAGCTTTAAGATACGGTGCAACCACATGTGTCTTTATACAAAATAATAAAAGTTGTTTTTTGTTTTGCATAGCTTTTTTCGATGTTGAAATAATTAATTTTTATATCTGAGAAAAAACAAAATACAAAAAATATCTGTAGAAGAAAAAAAGGATTAAGCAAAGCTACAAAAAAAAATTTTTGAGCACCAAAAAACATGTTTAAGAATATATTTACAGTATATCAAAAACAATTAATACAAAAAGATTCAGATCGTTGAAAATATAAGAGAGAGAGAGAGAGAGAGAGATTTAAGAAAAATACAATAAACAAGTAATAAAAAAAAGACCCGAAAATAGAAAAATGCAGACAAAAGTTTTTGAGTTATAAATAAAAAAGTAAATGGCTGAAAACAAAAGATGCATTGCATGAATTTTTTTTGATGAAAGAATTTTGTAAAAAAAGCAAGAATTAGCAGATTGGATACAAAAGACAAATGAAGGGATTTTGGGGAGATTTACATATATTTAAACAAATTTTTTTATAGTAAAAGAGATAAGGGAGATATATGAAATCCAACAATGTCAGATATCCTTTATCTCTCATCTTTAAAAGCGAGAGACCATCACCTCAAAAAAATGAATGAACCTGAAAATCAGGGATTCATTGAAACTGAAGTTTTTTAGTTCGTTTTTTGCAGAAACTAAAAAAATTTAGTTTCAGTGATTCCCTGATTTTCAGGTTCATTCTTTTTTTTTTGAGGTGATAGTGTATCGTTTTTAAAGATGAGAGATAAAGGATATATCTGACATTGATGGATTTCATATATCTCCCTTTATCTTATCATTAATCTCTCCCTTAAATAATAAATTAATGATCAATTGTTGGCACTCTTGATCTTCCACGATGGCATTGTCGATCCCAGCAATCACGAAATGATTGAAAAGTTTTTCCATTAAAAATCCAAATTGCACACGAAAAACCAATAATAAAAAATTGTAAATGTCTTGAAAAATATATAAGCGGCGAAGGTTCAGATGAAATTAAATTTCCAACTAAAATTTGTGATGGAATTCCAATTCCACCGCCACCTCCAAGTCCGCTGCTTGATCCTGGTGAAATTGTAGAAGAAATAAGGGGACATGTTTCACGAGATTGTGTAAAACCAAATGATGCCCGTTTTGCATGTAAGCATCGAGTTGAATACCATGAAGTAAGCCATTCTTCCAAATGTATTGTTTGATAAAATTGTGAAAAAATTGATAAAGATGATGCAATTGCAAATAATAAAACGAATAGGGTCATTCGGGTCATTAAACGGAATAAATTTTCTGATGCTTTTTCGGTGGCACTATATTTTGGTTGGCATTTAATATATGAACGAATTCGAATGCATGAAACAAGGCCAATAAGGAAAAAGATAAATCCGATTGCTAAAAAATAGAATAGAAATTAGAATTTTGGAAATTTTTTTATCAAAATTTTATAAAGTCTTGAAGCACATTATATTTATTAAAGTTAATATTTCACATGTTTTTTTCGAAATATAACCGTTAAAAGAATGATGTAAGTTTGAAATTTAATTTTTTGTTTAACAAATTTATACTTGAGTTACAAAGAAAGTAATATTATTTTTACAAATTTTGTGAAAAAATGTTTTTATTACTCTCAAATTGTAAAAAGTCAAAAAATGATAATAGTAATTTTTTTCATTGTTTTTGTTAAATAATGAGTTACTATCGTTTTTGTCCCAAAAAGAAGATAGTAACAAAAACTAATAAATTTCATTATTTTTTTGTTATTATCAATATCATTCATTCTTTGTTCCGGCAAATCAAAAATTCAATTTTAAAGATAAAAGCTTTTTATTTTATCAAATTTTACTTAAAATCCGAAAATACAATAATTTTTATTGTGCTATTTGTTCAAACTTTGTTACTTTCAATTTTTGTTCTCGAAAAAAATCAAAAAAAAAATTTTTCTGTTTTTTGAAAAATTTTTTCTCGAGCAACATTTTTGAACACAGATATTTTTCAAAAGGTGCAACAAAATTGTTTCAAAACCATTCAGGAAAAAAAAACTGGCCCCAAACGTCTCCAAAAACATTTTTTTAAAGACTTACCAAGTGCAATTGCTTCAGGAATTACAACAAATTGGAATAAAAATTGTGGCTGTAAATTTCCAATTGAACAAATTGATGCAAACATATCTCCATCAATTGCATGAAAGACCAAAACTAATATTACCATTATCAAAGGTAAACCCCATGCAAAAATATGAAAATATGATGAAAATACAAATCCAACAGGGGCTTCACCCCATTTAAGGGTTGTTACAAGGAACCAACTAAATGTTAAAGATAACCACCAAATATACATTGATATTGAAAAATAGTAATGTATTACAGCGACTAAAGTACATCCTGGATTATCCATTGCCTAAAAAAAGGAAAGAGGAATTAATTTGAGTCGTTTTTTTTATTACTCTGAAATTTTAAAGTTTCGAAATTGATAGTAATTTTTTTCATTACTTTTATTGAAAATGTGTTACTATCATTTTTGGTTCCAAAAACAAGATAGTAACAAAAAATAAATTTTTTTTATTACTATCAATTTTTTAAACTGATAAAATAACTATCAGAATTTTTTTTTGCTATTTTTGTTAAAATTTTAATAAAACTATCATTTTTTTATGTTGGAATTGGATTCGATACATCCCTTTCGGTTTAAAGAAGGGAAAGGGTTTCTATGTTTTTTTTTGATAAAAACGGCATTTAAACATGTTTTTTTTACTCTCAAATTGTAAAAAGTCAAAAAGTGATAATAGTAATTTTTTTCGTTAATTTTGTTAAAAATGAGTTACTATCATTTTTGGTTCCAAAAAGAAGATAGTAACAAAAGCTAATAAATTTAATTATTTTTTTGTTACTATCAATTTTTTTAACAGTTATTATAACTATTTTTTGTTAGTTTTATTAAAATTTTGATATTATCACTTTTCAATTTTGGATTAGAGATTTGATATATCCCCCTTCATTTTGGTAATCCAAAATTTTTACATACCTGAGTAACCAATGAAACTTTTGCAACTGATGATGAAGCACAAGAATATCCATTTTCATGTATCATTCCATAAACATAAACACCCGAAACAATAAAAGTACAAAATGAAAGGTATAAAATTGAACGCTCAGGAAATTCAAATCTTTTTAAATCAACCAAAAATGTTAAAAGTGTTAAACCGGAAGTAATGCAAGAAAGAACAGCTCCAAGACCAGTCCAAAATCTTAGCAAATTTCGAGTTTTATCATCAAAAAATACCGGAACATTATTATCATCCCCACATGGAAGGGAGCATTGTTCAATTGAACGATTTGCAATCAAAAGATGATAACGATTTTTTGATAAAATTTTCATTGTATGTGGGCATTCAAGTTCAGGAAGTTGGCTGGAATCTTTTGTTGAAGATTTTGAACCCTTCTTTTTTGCTCCTCCAGAAGAACCATATCCATGTCCTCCAGAAGATGAAGTTCGATTTTCTCCAACACACATTCCAGATTCTGGAAATTTATTGCAATTAAACATTTCAGGCCATTTAAATCCAAATTTAAGCATTAACGATTCACAACCATTTTTTGCTGATAAACATAAATGTTGACATGGTGGAAGGGCATAATCCATTTGGGTACAAACTGGCGCATATATTGTACAAAGAAAAAATTTTACATCTGGTGAACATTTTACATTTACTAACATTTCAAATTGTTTTAAATCCATTTCTGCTTCAGTTTGAGATTGATGCTTTAAGGTATTTGGATAGAATGTTGTATTATATGGAATATCTGAACACATTTTCATTGTAATCTTTTCACATTTATCATTTGGTTTAAGCTAAAAAATGAAATTTTTATTAATGACAAAAGAAAATTTTTAGAGGAGAGGAAATTGGGATAAAGTGAAATCGGAATTTTGTTTTGAGATACTTTCTAGGTAAAAAAATTTTTCGATTTTTGCAAATTTCGAAATTTTGAAAAATAAACCAAAATCGAAATTTAAAATTTTTTAGATATTTCTAAAATTTTAAATTTTGTTTTTGTCAGTGATTTCGACATTGATAGTAATTTTTTTCATTACTTTTATTGAAAATGTGTTACTATCATTTTTGGTTCCAAAAAGAAGATAGTAACAAAAACTAATAAATTTTTTTATTTTTTATTCCTATCAATTTTTTAACTGGTAAAATAAAATAGATTTAATTTATTGATTTTGTTGATTACGGTGGTTGCAACAATTTTCCTAAAACACCCCCCAAAATTACTGTATCTCGCTTTCCTTCGATCCTGCCTTTTTGCCTCTCACAATTTATTCACAAAAACCAATTTGCATATTCTGTTGTTTTTTTCTTACATTTTTTATTGTCTTTTTTTTTATTGACTCTCCAAAAACAGACATATTTTTTAAAAGTGTTTTTGAGTTGATTCATTGCCTTTCATTTTATTTATATATTTTTAGTTTCCTCCGCAAATTTCTTCAATTTTTTAACCCCTCAAATTTTAGATTCATCAGAAAATTCTTATCAAGAAAAAAAAAATGAACACACAGAAGTAGAAAAAAAACCTATCAAAAAATATATACTGCCTTTTTTTCAGTCAATCGATTGATTCAATGTTTTACAGAAAAAATGATTTTTTTATAGCATTGCTTTGCATTTTCCCATGGAAAATATTGTGGCAAAGAAAAGAAGGAAGGGTTTCTTATCTTAAAAATGTTTTTATGCTTTCCAAAAAAATAAATGGAAGGCAAAGTCATAAATTTTATTTCTAAAACAAAAAGAAACTGGAATTAAGTTTTTTGGAATGTTTTGCAAGCAAAAAAAATGATGACAAACCATTAAAGGAGGCGGATGTTTTGATACAGTTTCGTAATCTTGGATTTTCGTGATTATCAGGCAAACAGAGAGTCTTGAAACGAAAATGACCCTTTTTTAAATTTTTTTATCAAATAAAAATGCATTTTCGTTTCGAGACTCACAGTTTGCCTGAAAATCACGAAAATCCAAGATTTCGAAACTGTATCAAAACATCCGCCCCCTTTAAGTAGCAAAAATTAGTTCAAAGAGAGCGTATATGAGTGATGTATGAAATAAAATAAAATAGTTGGATTTTTGATGTATTTATTTAAACTTCAAAAATGGAATTATAAAAATAACTATTTTTATCCAATTTTTTGTGTTTTCAGCGGATATGCTAAATTATGTTTTTCAATTTTTGAGGTCTCCTTGATTGTGTTTTAGTTAATTAATATCGGCTTTTCTTTTACTTCTGCTGGTTTTAAGTATGGTTTCTACAGTTAATATACGATTTTGTAAAATTTTCTTTTCTTAAAACAAATATAACTAAAAAATTCAAAATTTGCCAACTGTGTTTGAAAATGAAAAAGCAAAAAAAGCACCCTTGGTTGTATATCGCTAATGTGTTGCTTTCTATATTGCATCATTCTTATTATTTTTAGACAAAAATATGTATTTATGCTTTTCGCTGTTTTTAAATTTTCAACTGTCTGCCTTCTATTTTTTCAACTTTTTATAAAAACCGCTTTCACTAATTAAACTTTTCCGTTTTACATCTTCTTTTTCAATTTCATCAACAAAAAAATGACCAATCCGCTTTGCTTCATTAACTAACATCTTTCAAAACACTTTTTTTCCTTAAAAATAAATGTTTCAAAACCACAAAAATATATTTCGAAACTGTTGCAATAGTTTTTTTTTGTTTAAAAAGAAAATTAAAAACGCTTGTCCTTTCAAATTTTTCCTTTTTTGGCATCCATCAAAAAGAAAGAAGCAGCCGAAGAAAAAAAAGTGACAAAGACATTTGCATTTTATTTTTCAAGACAAAAGCTTTTTACTCAATTTTTTCTTTGTTTTCAATGTAAAAAAAAGAGATCGGCAGCTTTTTTCATTGTAGAAAAAAGTGGCATTTTTTTTGAAAGAAGCCGAAAATGGAAAGCAAAAAAATATGCGCAAAAATAGCATCAACAAAAAAAGAGGAAAGCAAAAATGCGGTTCCATTTCCAGCCGCCGAAGAGGGAAGAACAGAACAGCCTTCAAGGAAAAAAAAGGGTCATTTGCAACATTTTTTTGTTTGCGAAAAAAAGTCATTTTTCAGAAAAGTAAATTTATATACTGTCAAATTCTATATTTTTTTATAGAAAGAAAAAAGTTCATATATTTTTTATGTCGTGTGCCAAAAGGAAAATTGATTTATCGTCGTGTAGTTTTTTTATAAATGTATACTTTTTTGGCGGTAACAAAAATATGAAATGAAAGAAGGAAAAAGAATTGCGCGACTTTAAACTTTTTTCTTCGATGTTGCAACAAAAAAAAAATCAGGAGTCTTCAAAGAACAAAGAAAAGGAAAAAAAGGAGGATGTGCAAAAAAAAGAAAGAAAATGTTGCAAAAAATTTTAAAATGTCAATAATAAAGTTTAAGGATGTGTATTTTTGAGAAATAGGATAAAGAAATGGATATAAACGGATTTGGGAAAAAAATTTTAGTTTCTAAAAATGAGCTAAAAATTTATTTTGAAGAAGGCAAAACGAAATTCAAATTTGTAAAAAACGGATTTTAATTATAACAAGACACTTAACAAAAAAATGAAGAAATGTCTAAAATTTAGCTGTTTTAAAGAAATCGGATAGTTTGATACATTTCGCATTTAAACGATTTTTTGAAATGGCATAAACCTGAAAATCATGCAAAAGAACAACAATAGAAAAAGATCCTGATCGTCAGGTTTATGCCATTTCGAAAAAAAACGTATGAATTAAAAATGTATCCAACTGTTCCCTGCCCTTTAAAAAACCGTGATGATAAAAACTGGTAAAAAATTTAAAAATGTAATTTTTTTTAAGGTCCAAGGATAAAAACAGATTTGTTAAATATCCATAGAAAAATTTATGGAAATCAAAAAAAAATCAACAAAGTAATTTTATGGAAGCTAATTTCTCAAATTTTAGTCAATCTCGATAAAACTGAAATGTAAAAATCAATAAGCAATTAATCAATCATAAAAAAGCTTTTTTTTAAACACAAAAATTGCGTTTTTGTAACTTCTAAAATTATATCAAAATTTTTCCTGCCACATTTATGCCATTACCGTAGTCATCTAATACCTTATACCCAATTTTAAACGACAAAAAAACAAACTTTAAAAAAACCCATAAAATTCCCTCAAAAATATCTAACATAAATCAAAAAATATACAAACCTGATAATCTTCACCAATAATTGCGCCATTATTTGTAATTCCAACATTTCCATTTTTATTACTATTAATAGAATTATCATTTTTAAATGCTTCTACTCCATTATTATTACTGTAATAAATAATACAATAAATAAGCGTTAAAAATAATAATTTAAAAGTTTTTTTAAGACCAATCATTATAAATTATTTTTATTGCATTTCGCACAAGCCATTAACGAGCCAATAAAACACCCCTTTTTTTTCTTCCAATTTTTTTCTCTTCTGTCTTTTGTTGCCTTTTCTTGCTTTCTATTTTCTTTTTGCAGTGTCAGTGTCAGATGAAAGATGGGGGAACGAACGATGGATGGGAATAAATGATAGAGAATAGAATGTATAGAGAAAAGAGAGAGAGATGAACTCTTTTTTTGGGGGGATGGACTTTATTTATGTTTGCCTTTTGCCTTCACTTGGGACGAACGTCGCTGCTGCTGCTGCTTTTTTTTATCGAGAAAGGGAAAGGCACATTTTTTTAAAAATGAACTCCCAAAAAGTCGAGAAAAAAAAAAGAGGGAAGGAAATTGTTTGTCCCCCTCTTCGATGTTTTTGGTAAAAAAATGGCGATCAGAAAAAATACGGACAGAAATGAGTGATAGGTTTTTTTCTATTTTTTTTGA
Source organism: Panagrolaimus sp. PS1159 (assembly GCA_963922195.1). Taxonomy (NCBI): domain Eukaryota; kingdom Metazoa; phylum Nematoda; class Chromadorea; order Rhabditida; family Panagrolaimidae; genus Panagrolaimus; species Panagrolaimus sp. PS1159. The sequence goes on from CAWUHW010000028.1 coordinate 48,187, forward strand.
AATACACACACTTGCCAAAATTCAAGGCAATCGCTCTTTTCGGTGACTGACTGTCCGAGGTCGAGGCTGTTGGCGGTGCGACTGCTGCTGCTTTTTGCCATTGATGCTCTCTTTTTGCCATTGATGATTGGCAGTTTTTGCTCTGTTGCCGTTGTTGATGAAGAATGAGAAGGGACTATATTTCTTTTCCATAACAAAAACAGTGATACATATTTTGCTACAAATTTGTTTTGCCGTTGGCGTTCCTTTTTACTTCTTTGGCATTTCTGCCATACACTGGTGCTTAAAGATCCAGGGTACCCCAAGAAAAATGTTTCGGATTTCGTTTGGCTGACAAATCGTTTTAGGATTGCTTTCAATGAAAACAGTTTCCACAATTAAGTTCAGTGTTGAATTTTGTTTTTAGCAAGTCGAAATTTCGATTTTTGAAAAATTTTTTATTTCAAAAAACAAAATTTTATCCAATTCTGAGTTTAACTGTGAAAACCGTTTTCGTTTAAATTGAACCTAAAAAATTTGACAGCCAAAAGAAAATCGGATTTTCTTGGGACACTTTTTTCTTTCGGATAAAAAATGATTAACCCTTTTATTTTCTAATTTTTGCTAATTTTCGATCTGCTGCACCGATGTCCCAATATCCCTACCCTCAAAACACCATTTATAATACATTTTTGTCTCCCTCCATTTTTCAAAAAAAGATGTTCGTCCTTGATCATAAATATTTTTGATTATTAACCTTTTTCCCTCTTTTCAAAAAAAGCATTCCCAAAAAAGGCGGGTCATTGTTTTCTTTTTCTCAATGTCACTTTTTGTGGGTAAAAGAAAAAAAAAGAAAAAAGACAAATTTGTTTTAAACATTGAAAAAAAAATGTATCGTTTTTCAAATATATTTTGCTTTTTTTCAAACAAAAAAAAATATGAATGATTATTGTTTGTCCCATAAGAGAGATTGGGGGGAATACATTTTTATAAACATCGATTGGGAAAAAAGAAGAAGATGGAAGACAATGAATAAGCAAGAGAAAGCAAGCTATCAACAGCAGCAGTAAAAAAAAGTTGTTTTTAAAGTTAAAGAATGGGAAAAAGATTATAGCTGATAAAAAAATTTTTTTTGTCGTCGATGATTAAAATAAATTTTTGGTGTAAAAAGAAATTTTATTAAAAAAGTGTAATATTTATTGTTTAATATACTTTTCAAAAATTTTGAGAAACTCCAAAATTTAGGGATTCCGAATTGTAACTGAAAATGATAAAAATTGCCGAACAGGGATGTACGGAAGTACTTTCAAATGTGCACAAAATTGTTTTCTTAGCCCCTTTTCCTCAAAAAACAAAGCCTTTTGAAAAAATTCCATATTGAAAAATACGTGAGAAAGGAAACGCATTCTAATTCCATTTTTCTTTATTCCGCCAAAACCACTATCGTTTTTTTTTTCTGAAAAATCTCTGATTTGAAGAAAAAAAATATTCGCGTCGAGAGTTTTGGACAGCAAGAGATAAAGAGTGTCTCTTTTGCTCTCTGCTCTCTGCTTTCCATTTTGAATTTGTTGAGTGTGCATTTTTTTGAAGGGAGAAATAAAATGTTTACCAAAACCAAACTACCAAAACTCTCGACGCGAATATTTTTTTTCTTCAAATCAGAGATTTTTTAGAAAAAAATAAGAGAAGCAAACGATAGTGAAACGGGAGCGAAAATGAGCTCTAATTTTTTAGTAAAATTGTTTATTTAAATTCTGTTTAGACAGATATAAGCTATGATAAAAAGTAGATCAGAAATGTATAAAAAAAACAATTATTTTTTCAATATTTTGAAAAAATTTGCGGAAATGTGTTCCCCGGAAGTATCTCCGCACATCCCTGATTCCGAATTTGTAACTGAAAATGATAAAAATTGTCGAACACAAAATCTATTTTTATATTTGAAAATAAAATTTTTTGAAAAATTAAAAATTCAAGTTACAAAGTGTTAATTTTGTGTGACATTTGATTAAGTTAAAATCTTATATTTTCTTTGAGAGATAATTTGTTTGTCGTTTATACAATAGCTTTGAAGTTGTCGGCATTTTTCTTTTCAATAAAAAAAAGTCTTTAATATTGTTTTGATATTTTTTGAAAAAAAATCGCTTTTAATCTTTTCTCAAAATTAATTCTTTTAAGGGGTTTTTTGCTGATTATTATGCTTAAAACCCTGAGAAACAAAAATTTAGTGTTAGTAGTAATGCCCCCCAAAAAAGAACCATTTCTACAGTATACCAATTTCAGTTTTTACTTACAGTACCCCTTTTTGTATACTGTAATTATGATCTTTGTCCCAGACTGCCCCCACCGCCCCCAGGCCAGACAGACAGACTAATTGGGTCACACCCCAAAAAAATAAAATGGTTATTAGTTATTTTGTTAATTAAAAACCAATTTTTAATAGACAGAACAAAATATTCTTATTAAGCATTAATAATTATTTATGTAAATTTAAAAACAAGGTCCCGAAATATGTCACACAAAAAGCATGATTGGAAAAGGACAAGATTGTTTGATTAAAAAAAAAATCGTCTCTCTTTTTTGATTGGTAATTGTTTTCTTTGTTTTTTACTTCATTTTTTCTTCATTTAATTTGGGAGCCTCACTTTTAGCAACCGAGCTTAATGCAATTTAACAAACCACTAGAGTTACTTGTTTTTTTTGTTACACTTTAAATTTTTAGAAGGCATCCGCTTGAATAAATATGAGAACAAAAAAACGTCCAATTATGGCCTCAGAGCCATGTTTTCAAAGAAAACAAAGAGAAACCAAAAACAACAATCAGTTGTGACTTGGTTGAAAAAAAAAGACAAAGTAAGATTTGTTATATTTTTATAATTATTATTATAGTTGTTTAAAATATTAAGTCCCAGCTAAATTTTATATTTTCGGATAGCCCTTCTTTTTTTGCATTGTTTTTTGTAAAAATAATTAAAATTTATCGTTTCGTTTTTCTTCCTCGATATTGTGTAAGAGTAAAACTTTGTTGTCTAATGCGAACGACATAACATCAGGAAGTTGACTATAATTTTATTTCAATACAGAATAGTTTTTTAACCTTATGTTACCTTTTGAGAAAAACATCTTGCTCTATATCCATTCCAACAACATATGCTCCATAGAGTAAATTAATTGCAATTTTGAAATTTTTGTTATTTATAATAAATATTTTAAGAGCAAAGGGATCATATACTTCTGATCTACGAATTGGAACAAATGATGTTCTAAATATTAATGTAGTTTTACTTTTTTTTTCTCTGTTGGTATAAGAACTTACGTTATATCTTTATGAATAATATCTTGTACTTTGTCTCGCATATACTCTGATGGAAGCATTTTTATAATAGTTGATAAACAATAACGATTCATTCGGAAATATACAAAGATATCGTTTATAACAATAAAAAGGCCGGATTCAGAAATATTATCATTTTCAAATTTTTTAATGAGGCATTTAATTAGTCCGAGACCATGACGATATTCAGACATTTTAAACAATACAATTATAACAACGACCGCTACTAGCAATGCAGAAAAGTAACTAAAAACATTTTCAAAAACAACGACGACACAAGTCTTTGTTTTTATTTCATTTATTATTGAATTATATGCGGCAGAAACAACCTAAAAAAGCCTAACAATCAAGAAAAAACCAAAAAAAAAGAAAATGTCTCAAAGCAAATTTGATTATCACAACACAAACTTTTTTTTTCGATGTTTTCTGTTTTTTTAAATGTTTTATTGTTGATGTCATAGCGTAAATAATAAAATCATTCTCTCCCTTCAAATGGCCAGCCGGGTGCCACATTTTGTTAAATTGTTAGGGGGGGGGGGGAATGGCAGCCTCGAGTGAGTTTACTGGCTAGTTAAAAAAAGACGCAGAATTTCTTTCTTCCACACAAAAACTTTGATGGCTGGTGAAGGGCCATGGCAGGCAACCCCTTTCTCCACTGTGAGCTATTTTGTTCTGTCTATTAAAAATTGGTTTTTAATTAACAAAATAACTAATAACCATTTTATTTTTTTGGGGTGTGACCCAATTAGTCTGTCTGTCTGGCCTGGGGGCGGTGGGGGCAGTCTGGGACAAAGATCATAATTACAGTATACAAAAAGGGGTACTGTAAGTAAAAACTGAAATTGGTATACTGTAGAAATGGTTCTTTTTTGGGGGGCATTACTACTACTAGTGTTTTTAAAAAACTTTAAATTTTCTCATGATTGTTTTTCCCTTTGGGTTTAAAAATTAAGATATTTGAACAAAAAAAGCTTTCTTTGAAAGTGGAAATTTCACATGCATACTTAAAAAGTCATTGTTTTGTTGTTAAATTTTCACATTTTTTTAAACTTTTTACGATAAAACTTTTTGGACATTTTTTTTCAAAAAATATTTTAATTAGAAAACGTTTTATTTTTGAGGCACAAATTAACATGAAATTTGAAATGAAATGTATTTCAGAAAAAAGAGAAAACTATCCATCAAATCGCGAATTTTGTATTTAATTAATTATAATGCTTTATTTTTTCAAAGCAACAAAAAAAAACCTTAAAAAAGCATTTTTGTGTTTTAAAAACAAAAATAAAAACACAAACACAAACAGCAGAATTTTCTTATAAAACAATTTGGGGCTCTTGTTGTTGTCGTTGTTGCTGTAAAGTTGGTGGTTTACGAGTTCAAGCATGGTGGAAAAGTAGGTGCTTGTGGTCTATGAGTTAAAAAATAATTTTTAGTACTTGGCATTCCCCCAATTCCTCCTGATTGTTTGATTGGGATGACATTTAGTGCGCCAATTAGAGGAGGATCACCGAATGGTGGAACAAATCGTGGAATACCAGTTGTAGGTGGGCCACATGGCTGAAACTCAGAAGGTAAAATACGTGGTTCATTTTCACCGCCAAATAAATTAATCCCAAATATTCCATATGCTGAAGCAGCTCCAATCAAACACAATAACAAACACAAAATTCGAACCATTGCTTGAAACAAACGAATGATTCGATATTCACAAAATTTTATATAAAACTAGGCATGGCAGCTAACAGCCCGTAACAGAACGCTAGAACTTTATATCTTTTTTTATCACTGATAAAAATGTTTTTTGACAATATCAACCCCACCGGCCTTTGGGATAAGCTATTTAATTCCGCAGACTACATAAAAAAATGTTCAGTAGGTGCCGAGATATGAGCAAAAGGCCGTTTCGACCCGGAAACGGGCCCAAAATGGGCATTGGGTTATATCTCGGCACCTACTGAACATTTTTTTATGTAGTCTGCAGAATTAGATAGCTTATCCCAAAGGCCGGTGGAGTTGTAATTATCAAAAAAACATTTTTATCAGTGATAAAAAAAGATATAAAGTTCTAGCGTTCTGTGACGGGCTGTTAGCTACCATGCCTATAAAAAACAAAATTTTAAATGTTGCTTTTATACAAAATAAATTTAAACGAGAGTCATGTTTCTGATTTTTATTGCTTCTGACCCAAAACAGAATTTAATAAACCAAGGATGAAATTAACAGCTGCTTTAATAAAATTTTCAAAGCGTTTATTTGTTTAGCCTCATTTGAAAATTATTTTAAAATGTTTTTTTGTAAAAATGGTTTGCAAAAGTCATTAATGATTGAATAACTGAATGTTTAAATTGTTTTTAACAAAAATTGTGATTATAACTTAAAAGCTTAAGAAGTATGTTCATTGATTTTTTAAATTTTTTAGGTTTCACAAACAGGGATGTGCGGAAGTACTTCAGAGGAATACTTTTCCGCAGATTTTTTCTAAATATTGAAAAAATAATTGTTTTTTTTTAAATAATACATTTCTGATCTACTTTTTATCATATCTGTCCAAACAGAATTTAAACATATGCGTTTATTAAATAATTAGAGCCCATTTTCGCTCCCGTTTTGGCGGAAGTGCTAAACGAAATTTCGTTTAAAAAATGGGAACGAAAATGAGCTCTAATTTTTTAATAAAATCGTATATTTAAATTCTGTTTGGACAGAGGGTTTTTTGCCAATTAAAAATAAAAAGCTATGATAAAAAGTAGATCAGAAATGCATAATTTAAAAAAAAAAAACAATTATTTTTTCAATATTTTGAAAAAATTTGCGGAAATGTGTTCCCCGAAAGTACTTCCGCACATCTCTGTTTCTCATGATTGTTAAAAATTACAATATTTAGATAAAGAACTTCTCATCGAAGTTTCATTTTATTTTTTCACACAATCACTTAAAAGGCCATTGTTTCATTGTTTAAATTTTTTTACCTTTAATTTTTTGAGAAATTTTTTTGACACTTTTTTGACGAAAAATATTCTCATGAATTTTCAACACATTAGCAACAAAAAAACATTCAAACTCCTCAAATTTTTAAAAAAATTTTCTTTTCTGTTTTCTTTCATTGTTCAAATTTAATTAAAAGAAGGATCAATCAAACTCAAATAATAAAAAAAAAACATATGTCAATTTTGGTCACTCACAAAAAATGAAATCAATAGGCAACCTCTTTTTTTTTACAATTGTGTTGGACAATGGCCAAACAGAATATTTTTATAAAACCATTTATTTTTTTACAATCAATCATTCATTTTCGAAGAAAAAATAGCAGCAAAAAATGAGAGAAATGTGTCAATCAGTTTAATATTTTTTAAAAACCGTCTTCCTTTCTTTCATTCCTTTGACTATTCGCATCGAAGAAAATCACTTTAATAAAAAAAGAAAATCAAAAAACATATCCATCCGTCATGAAAAAATTTTGCCTTTTTCATTTTTTTATTGTAAAAAAGAAAGGAAATTTTTTTCAGGAAATGCTGGTACAACACCTCCCCAGAAATTTTTTTACCTGAAATAGCTTATATCTGTCCAAAATCCATTCTGTAAAAAATGGGATTTTTGAAATTTTTGAAATGTTCATCCCTCGAAATTTTACCAGAAAAAAAAAACATTGAAAACCCTTCAATAATCAGTTTAACAAAAAAAAATGGCACAAAATATAAATATATTTACATTATTTTTGATCAACCTTTCATACCAATATTTCCATCATAAAAATGAATTAAATACCCTTCAAAATCATCAGTTTTTTTAATGAACTGGGAGTCGAAGGAATTTTACATTTCTTATCCCTAAATAAAAAACATCAAAAGATGTATTTTTAGATGGTTGGTTTTTTAAAGATCTAATAACACCAATGGCCAAAGAAAAATATGGTAGAGTTCCATAAATTGATTTTCCATTTGAATTTGTAATTTTAACTGAAAAGATTTTTTTTATAATGCATACAATTTGAATTTCTATTTTTGTAAATATTGTTTTATTTAATTATTACATACTTTTTAAAAATTGAATATATTACCAGAATTGTTGTCTCGAATGAGGAGAGAGGAAAAATGAGAAAAAAAATTTCTGTGTTTGATTTTTGCTAATCAAATTTCTCGGTTTTTTAAGCATTTTTTGGAAAAAATTTATAAAATATTCAAAAAGCAAGAGAAAAAAAGCTAACAAGAGCAAATGTTTATTATGACTGTGCTGAGTTCTCTTTTTTGTGGGATAGAAAAAAGCTGCAAAAAAAAAATAAGTCACTCCCTTTTTTATATTCCCCAACACAGCAATTAATATGTTTCGTTGTCGCGTGTTTTTGCAATGGCATAAAAAAAAGAAGAAAAATTTGTATCAATTAAAACTTCTAAACATTGCTTTAATGATCATTTAATGGTTTAAAATCTCGAGTTATGCTGTAATTCATTTAATTTTTTACAGAATCTCTTTGAATTCCCAAGACAACAAAATAAAAATCAAAGAAATAAACCAGAAGTTATGCAATTTAAAACATCTCAACGATTAATTGATTCACAACCGCCAACAACATTTCAACAAACTGGAAATAATGGTGAAATTTACTGATACTTTTACTTAAAATCTTTTTTTACTCATATATTTTTCATCTCCTTTTTACCAAAACTTAAAAATAGCAAACGAACCACTCAGAATGCCAACAATATTAGCCTCCTTCACGTTTCTTTTTTTAAAGCTTCCCATCGTTTAACCAACTCTAAGGGGCTGTCCAGATGTTACGTAATAGTTTTAGGGGGAGGGATGAGGTCATCCAATTATTACGCCGCTTTGATCTTGTTGGCAAAAGGTTTTGATGTTTCATTACCAAGAGGGGGGGAGGGGGTAAAAAATGTCGATTTTTGTATTACGTAACATCTGGACAGCCCCTAATCAAACAAATTTAATGATCGAAAAATTAATGAACTAGTTGTTGCTGATGTACTAATTTGCATATTTGTCTTGATCCTTAGCTGTACAGGTACTTCTTCAGTTTACAGTTTACCCCCCCCCCCCTTTTTTTTTTCTTTTTCTTTTATTTTTTTCTATTCATTCTTCCAAATTGTGTATGCTAATTGCACATCGCGCGACTTTACAACCTTCCGCCACAACACCCGGCGACCACTCACGTTTTTAATTTGAAAGAAAGGAAAGGGAAAATTAAAAGCGTTAAAATAACAAAGTGTGTGTATTTTTTATAATTTTTGTCAAAAAAAGATTTTTTAGGATTAAAAAATAAACGGTAAAATCATATAATTATTCATTATGGCAATTCCGTCACTTAATTCGATTTTTTAAAAAAAATGCTATATTAGACATGTGCAAGTAGCAAAACGCGATTTTGCTTTTTTCACCTTCACCGCTCACTTTCGCGCATTTATTTTTTATTTTATCTGCCCCAAAAAAAATTCTGCATCTGATAGGCATAATTTGAAGTTTCCCAACAAAACGCAAGTGATAAGAAAAAATTACGGTATTTTCATTACTTATTTATCAAATATCTTTTTTACCAGTATTATTATTGGCACGTAATTATTTTTACTCTATATTTTTATTGAATTTCCCTATAATTTTTTAAATACTTCTCTTTTTTAAAATTTTGTAAATTTATTGAAAAAAAAACAAAGAAATAGGCAAATACCTGTATATTATAAATTTTACCCTTGTTAATTTAAAATTTGAAAAAAAAGCAAAAACTTAAAAATTTATTATCAATTTATTTCTGCATTTTTTGGTACCAAAATTTCACTTTTTTCTAAGGTCTGAAAAAACGAAACATATGTCTAAAGGCATATCCAACTAAACAGTAGTGCTTGGCCCTCTTTTAATTTTCTTAATTCCAAAAAAGAAGCATTTTTTATTAAGTTCTTTTAAGAGTGCTTGGTCTCCCCTTTCATTGACGAAAAAAAAACAAATTTTGTGGTGCTTCTAATTCATATGCAAATTTTTAAAAAATATTTTTCATTCATTTCTTCAAGAAAAATAAAAAAAAAGGGGGGGGGGTAAACTGAAGAAGTGCCGCTGTACATTCAACCGTTAAAAATTAAATTTTAACATTATCATATAAACCATTTTTATTTGCTTACTTTTGAAAAAGAACATTTTTTTTAAAAAAACTGCTTGACTTAAATTTTTTTGTTCAAAATCTTTTTAACGTTGGTGCGCTTATTGGATCATTTTTTGACGCTTAAAGGGCAACCTTTTTTTTTCAAAGCTGCCATTTTTTTGTTGTTGCTCGTGTTTTTTTACACTTAATTGATTTTATAAAAATTTTCCATCCTTTTTTTAAAAAACTTTAGTTTTTGTTCAACATTCTTTGCAGCAGCTGTAGCAGCAACAATGGCATCAAAAAATCGTAATCGTTTAAATCTTTCAATTCCACCAGTTGTTGCAGAAGAAGGAAATAAAGATGACTCAGAAGATTTGACAGAGAAATGTGATGATGAAGGAGTTTCGGAGCTTTCATGTGATCAAATAAAAGCTTTACAAACTTTTTTAACACAAAAGGAACAGGTTTGTTGCATGTTTTAGCTTATTAAAGTTGCTTATTATTATATATTTTTAGCTCTTTGAACGTGGTGAACTTTGTGAAGATGAGCTTGAAAGAGTTTCAGAGCTTGGACATGGAAATGGTGGAGTTGTACATAAAATGAAACATAAAAAGTCTGGACTTGTAATGGCACGAAAGTTGGTTCATCTTGAAGTAAAGCCATCTGTTCGGAATCAAATTCTTAAAGAATTGGAGATCCTTCATAAGTGTAATAGCCCATACATTGTTGGTAAGGTTTCTTTCCTTTAAGTTCCTTAACATTATTGATTATTTGCGGTTTTTAAGGTTTCTATGGAGCTTTTCATGAAAATAATGAAATTTCAATTTGTATGGAGTTTATGGATGGTCTTTCATTGGATATTGTACTACAAAAAGTTGGAAAAATTCAAGAACCAATTGTTGGACGATTAACTGTTGCAGTGGTGAAAGGACTTGCATACCTTAAACAACTTGGAATGCTTCATCGAGGTTTACCTACTTCTCTTTAATCATTTAACCCATATCCTTTTCTTTTTGAGATGTTAAACCTTCAAATGTTCTTGTTAATAGTAAAGGTGAAGTAAAACTCTGTGATTTTGGTGTCTCTGGAAAGTTGATTGATTCAATGGCAAATAGCTTTGTTGGAACTCGGTCATATATGGCTCCTGAACGTCTTCGCGGTGATGGATATACAATTCAATCAGATTTATGGTCGTTTGGTCTTTCACTTGTTGAACTATCAATTGGTAGATATCCAATTCCACCACCATCTCGAAAAGAATATTCAATGCTTTTTAAAGTTCCCGCTGAACAAATTATCCTTGAAAATGATGAAGAATCTACTGGTGCAGATGGTGGACCAAAGAATTTGGCAATCTTTGAGCTCTTGGATTATATTGTTAATCGAGTAAGCATCCATAAGATGTTGATTATTTAATCGAGTCTTTGTTTCAGAATCCTCCACAACTTCCTCGACGTTTATTCACTGATGAATTTTGTAGATTTGTTGATAAATGTTTACGAAAGAATGTTGCAGAACGTGCAGATTTGGGTGTGCTACAAAAAGAACCATTTTATCTCAAATATGAACAATTAAATGATACAAGTGAATTAGGAAAATGGGTTCAAAATGTTATTGAAATGTAAGTTTAGATTCTTGTGCGACTTGTAAATTTCTAATAGCATAATCATGAGTCTTTGATGATGAAGGCTGTTTCAAACAGGGCTACCGTCCAACTCAAAAACCCTTGGATCTCGAACTCTCCCCATCCCCCAAGCAAATCACGAGATCTTTGTCACCAAAAAAATGAAATGCAACATATTTTACTAAAATTTTTAAACATTTTTCGGCCAAAAAAACTAATTAAAAGCAACCCTAGTTTCTAAGACCCATAGAAAATCTTACGGTATTAAAATTATGTTGAAAAACTTTTTTGTAGTTTGAAGTTTTTGAGAGATCTTCCTGGAGTGTTTGACTTTCCTTTATCATCAGTTATTAAGCAACAAATTTTATTATGTCTCATTTTTTTAAACATTTCCTTTTTTCAGGCGTTGAATCATCATTACTTCTTCCAGTCAATAAATATTTAAAAATAAATTGTTTATGAAATAATTATGCTGCAATTTTGTTTATTTTTCAATGATGTGATTCTTTTTAGTGTTTTTTAAGTTTTCTTTAGATCTCTCTGTGTTTTGTTATTTTAAAAATTTAGGACTTTTGTTAAGATTTGTAAAATGTTTTTTATCTCTTTCTGTTGTTTTAGTTTCATATCTATTTTTATATATATTATTTAAATATTTGAATATTATTTAAAAAATAAAGAATTTTAAAGTGTTACATTTGTTTGATTACGGTATTTGATAACATAGTTTGGGTTACTGTAGCTTTTTGATGCAGCATGAAACTTTTTGGAGTTAAATTTTTTTATGACCACTTTTTTGTGTTTTATGTTTTTAATAAAACATTTATGCAATAAAAAATTGTAAATGCAAATCTGTGGAATTATATAACACATTTGAAATAATGGTTGTCTGTTTGAACCAAATCAAAAAAAAACGTGAGAGATGCTTTTAATAATCGATTATGAAAAAGTGAAAATCATCATAAAATAGTGTTTCAAAAAAGTTTTTATTAGACAAAAATTGTTTTGTCTAGATTTCTCTTCAAATTTGTATTTTTTTCGAAAAATTTTTAAATATACTGTTAGTTTTGGTTTTTCTTTTTCACCGAACTTTGGAAAAGTCACGGTAATAATTAAATTTTTTTAATGATATATAAATATTTTTTATTAATTATTAAAAAATATTTAGTGCTACCTTTTCTTGTGCTTTGGTAGAAAATTGTGTTGTAACAAATACACACAAAAAAAAGTCGGGTTTACTTTTTTTTAATTGGGTAAAACAAAAGAAATAACAGAATTAAAAGTTCAAAAAGGGAAAATTTGTCGTCGAATAGAGATCTTCTTTTTTTTCAAGTGTTTTCAAAATTTTGTAAAACAAGTGGAATGCTTTAATTTTGTAAAACAAATGAAATGCTTTTTCTAAAACTGGCAAAAGTGGGTATTGCTTTCTTAAAGAGATGAGTCAATAATTGATAAATTTTTTGTTTTGGGACATAAAAAAAACTTTTTATCAATTTTTTTATAAATTTTCTTAAATATAAGACGGTAAAATATAAAAGTTTTCATTTTTTTCCATTTACAAAAAATCGTCATCATTTTTTGTAAATGAATTCAATAAGCTCGTCTTATTTGCTCAAAAAGACTCAAAAAGTGTGGCCTTATTAAGTCAGAAAGACGCGCTTATTGAATTCATTTACAAAAAATGATGAGGATTTTTTGTAAATGGAAAAAAATGAAAACTTTTATATTTTACCGTCTTATATGAAAAAACCTGTTCGTGTTCATTTTAATTTCTTAAATTATCCATTTTTATGGTACTGTTAAAAATATTTATATGTTTATGAAAGGAAGAAAAATGTTGTACTTTTATAGCATCCATGACAAAGATAATTCCAACTGCTGCTTATGATGCCCTAAATCCACAAAACATTTTACCTCCGTCAAAAATAACTCCTAATCCCCCTTTAAACAATGGAGCTGCTATGGATACCCAAACATCAATATTTACACATCGCTTCCGATATTTTATCCTTTTTCTTGGATGTATGTGTTTAACTTCAATTTGTTCAAATATGATTGCATTAAATTTTACATTTATTTGTATGTTAAAACAACCAAAAAATACTTCTTCAACAATGATTTTAACAAATACTGCCGAAGAAGATATAAATACTTCTCCAAAGCTTGAATATTATTATAATCAAAATCAAAAATCTTCTTTAATGTGGGCCTCAGCAATTGGATCAATGATTGCAACATTTCCATTTAATTATTTATACACAAAATTTGGTGCAAAATATGTTTTTTTTGCTGCTGGAATTATTTCAACAATTGCAACAGCGTTTATTCCAATTGCAGCTGAAGCAGGAATTATTTGGTTTTTAATTTTGCGATTTTTTCAAGGAATTTCATATGGTGCTGATTTTGCTGCAATTGGGATTTTATGTTCTCGATGGGCATCATTAAAACAAAATGGCGTATTTATTTCAATTTTAACGACTTTCACTCATATTGCTTCAACCATCACTAATCCAGTTTCTGGAATTGTAAGGAAAAAATTTTTTTGTATCATAATTTTTTTCATTTTCGCGGCCTTTGTTTTTTTATTAGAATTTTTTATGAGAAAATTAAGCCTCTGCAACATCATTTTCTTTGAGACCCTTTTTGTTGTCAGCGTTATTCAGGTGCTACACTTTCGGCCCATGTAGTATAGTGGTTAGTACTTCTCGTTGTGGACTTCAAAGACAGTACCGAGACGACGTAGGTTCGATTCCTGCCATGGGCAATTTTTTTAAAAAATTTTTTTAAAACGGTATAAACCTGACGATCAGGGCAATAATTTTTTTTGTTCTTTTTCCTGATTGTAAGGTTCATACTATTTTGAAAAAAACGTTAAAAATGAAAAATATATTAAATTGTCCGCTCCCTTTAAGATCTTAAAAATTGTAAGCTAAAGTTCAAAATGTTAAATAACTAAAAAAAAAAATTTGCATAAAAACATTTCCTTTTTTTTTAGCTCTGTGAATCCCGATTTGGTTGGCCATCAGTATATTATTCGCATGCGGCAGTAAGCTTAATAATGTTCATTTTATGGTTAATATTTTATTGCGATGACCCAGCCAAACATAAATCTGTCTCCGCAATTGAGCTTGAAAAAATTCATCGAAATAAAACTGAAACACATAAAAATATGGAATCATATGTGCCATATAAAGAGATATGTAAAAATCCTGTAATCCTTGCAGTATGGTTTAATGCATTTGTTGATATTGTTTCTGCAATGTTTTTAACAACATATATTCCAACATATATTAATAGTGTTTTACATTATGGAATTGGAAATACTGGTTGGTTGGCTGCTTTACCGACATTGGCACATTTACCTGTTAAATTTTTATCTGGACATTTAAGTGATAAAATTAAGTTAGTTTTTTTTTTTGAAGGAGTATTTCAAAATATTGTGTAAAGTCAAAGGTTACTCAGAATAAAAAGAATCCAAGGATATGAAAAGTAATTATATTTAAAACTACATTTTTTTCAATTTCGAGGAAAAATTAAAAAAAAGGAAAAAAAGTAAATTTTAAGCTACAAACTTTCAGGATAGACTAAAATACGGTTGAAAAGAACGAAAATCAAATCCGTTTTCGTTCAAAGTGCCTCAGGGGATTTATGCAAATTTTCTAAAAGTAAAATTTGCATGATTTTGAAAAAAAGTTTTTTTGGTTGCAATATGTTCCCCTAGCCTAGTTTTATCGTTTAAAAGTCAAATTATTGAAATTGGTTTAGAAATAATGAAATGGCATCAAATCGAAATTTACCGAAATTAGTTTATCATCAATCTCTCGAAAATGTTCCGGTTGACCGGACCTGATTTTTTTACCGTTAATTAGCCTCACTATGATAAACATTTTAGCTAATTTAGAAGGGAAAAGTGTCGAATTATGATTTTGGATAAAAAATGTTGAAATCAAAATCGAAAATATAGAAACATACTTGAATTGGGGGTGAATATATTCACCCCACAGACAGACAGACCTCAGATCAAAATTTTTCAAAAAAGGGGCAAAGGGGGGAGTACGTTGATTTTCGGAAATTTTCGCGAAAAATTTACAGATTCATTTGTTATTTTGAGAATAATTATAAATGATTTTATTGAAGAATTCTTACAAAATAATTGGAAAAGTTGGTTTAAAAATAAAATAATTTTTTAAATGTTTACATTTATCAAAAAAAGATATTAATTAAATGGATCAGGAACAAAAATTTCATACCGCCGCTCCCAACGTTTTTGAGTTTCAACATGCTTTTTAAAGTTTTCAATAGGATCATCGCTTTCAATAATGTTTTCATATCGTCCCATGCCACGAGGTTGTCGTGCAGAAGATTGTAAATGTCCAGCTTTTTTCCAGTCTTCAACAAATTTGAAGCAAACAAATTGATCAATTGGAGGACCATTTAATCGGATTTGTAAAATATTAAAAATTGTGCTGATGTTGAGACGGCTCCGACGGGAATCAAGGGAATGAAATAAAATACTGGACCCGCGTTCAGCATCCGCTGAACCTACGGGAACAGTCAGAGCACTTGAAAGATAATCGAAAAGTTCGTCGCTCAAATCAATGAGATCATCGCTTTCTGCAGTTTCAAGTACTTTTGCATAAAAAATCTCTGGAGGTAGTTTTATCCATTGTTGAAATGTTTCATACGTTATAGCAGTTGCAACATTTTGAAGTAAATTTTCAAACTGCAGTCCAATGTTTGGGGAATTAATTTGGAATCTTTTTGCAAGATTTTCATGATTTTGATGACTATTTTGTGGAAAATTAATTGCCCCATTGACCACTTCCAAGGATTTAAAATTTAAAATCTCGAAATCGTTGATGTCATCATCTTCGTAATAACTTTCAAGGCTTTCAACAAGTGTCTTAATGAAATGCTTTTGATATTTTACCAAACTGGGCCAGTTAGCAGGGCTTGATCGATCATATTGAATAAACTGGAAGCGATAAAATTCTTCTGATTCATCATCAAGTTCACCATCTTCACTATCACTATCACTTTCCATAACAACATCGTCGTCGTTCAAAACAATTGCATCAACATCAATAAAATCTTCCAGTTCTTCTTCACGCTCGTCATTAATATTACTTGCAATTCCTTCGGCATTTTGATTAATATCAGATTCAGAATCAGAAAAAGAAGCTTCTTTT
The DNA here is from genome assembly GCA_963922195.1 of Panagrolaimus sp. PS1159. Lineage (NCBI taxonomy): Eukaryota > Metazoa > Nematoda > Chromadorea > Rhabditida > Panagrolaimidae > Panagrolaimus > Panagrolaimus sp. PS1159. Next base: position 64,393 of record CAWUHW010000028.1, read on the forward strand.
TGATACATCAAAGAATACTTTTGGAGTACTTGAGAAACATCTTGAAAAAATGATAATGCAACATAAAAGTTGGCATTTTGAATGTATGTTAGATATTCATCAGCAGTTTTTTTTCTTTGTGCATTTTCTTTCTTATCATCATCACTAATTGCAACAAGATCTTGGCATACACAGCTGTACATTCTTAAAACAGAATTAATTGCAACAACTTGTGATGCTGTCCATCTGACTGTGAAAATTCTTTTTAGCTTAAACATTTTTATTTTCATATCTTCACAAGTTTGAACAAGTTCAGCTTTGCGTTAAACAGCTCTGGATCCATAATTATCAGACAATGAATTAATTGCAGTAGTTAAATTTTTTTGGAAATTAAAATCATTCTCCAAGACGATGTCGTTGAAAGCTTTATTAATACAAAGTTTAAATCGATGATAGCTTAAAAACAAAAAAGGGAGGGGGTAAAAATAAAGCCACTCTGGAAATAAAAAAAACAATTTATTTTCTTTTCAAATAAAATTCTAAAAGCAAAAAAATATATACTTAAAAACCAACCCCAAAAATTTGCAAATAGAAACACATATACAAAAAAAGGGAACGCGTTAAATATAAACTTCCGAAATTAAAAAACTGAAATAAATTTAACAGGGGGTACCACGTTAAATATGAACTTTTGAAACTGAAAAAGTAGAAAAAATTTAACAGGGGGTACCCTTACGAATATAAGGAATTCGGCGGCGCTTCGCGCCGCCGAAAAATTTTTTGCAAATTACAGAACACATTTTCCCAAAAAAAGGTCGTTACAGACCTATACCGATTTTGAAAAATATTCACCCCCCAATTCTAGTATGTATAGAAACATAATTTTTTCGTCAGAATCGAAATTTTGATTTGCCAGAAATTCCGGAGTTTGATGTCATAATTTTTAAAATTCTGTTGTTTTAATAAAATTGTTATAAAATTCTCAAATATATATTATTAGGACATACTAAAAAATTACTCCTGCTTCAGATACGATGAACGTAAAAAAATGATAATTTTTAATAGTACTGCTTTAATCGTTCCTGGAATTATTTTTCTGCTTATTGGTCATATTCCTGATGCATATCCCCTACTTCCAATTTTACTTTTCACCACTATTAATGGTAAAAAACAAACTTTTTAGACAATCTTAATTTATCACAACTTTTTAGCATTTATTGGAACAAATTGTGGAGGATTTTATAAATGTGGGACATTAGTTTCAAGGTAGTAAAAATTTTTGTTTGCAATATTAAAATTTTACAAATAAAAAATTTAATTTTTTTATATAATAAATATTTTTTTAGACAATTTAGTGCATTTGTAATTGCAAATATTCAATTTATTAAATGTATCAATTTATTTTTGGCACCTGCTTTAGTTGCAATCTTTGTTAAAGATGATGCAAATAAATCACAATGGAGAATTATCTTTTATATTTTAGGAGTTTTTAGTTTTATTGTAAGTTTGTTACAACACAGATAGAAAAAAAAGTTTTGAAAAATCAACACTTCGCACGAGTACACATATACAGAAAAATGCGATGTTGAAAAAGTGCGTAAAAAACGCTTTTTTAATTCCTTTGTCTTCTATTGTTGTGCTAAAATGTGCATAAAAAGTGCCCAAAATGTGCCTTGTTAGAATTATACCGTGCTAATATGTTGCAGGGCAAAAAAATTGTGACAGACTTATAGAATTGATCTGGTAAACTTACTGAATAAAAAAATTTTTTTGCCAAAAATGTGCGTTAAAAATGCATAAAATCTGCCCTGTGAGCACGGTTTACTTTTTTAACATCGCATTTTTCTGTGTACTAAAGTAAAACGCCATTTAACAAATGTGCTTTCTGCGCGGGACCAACTTTGTTGTCTTTTTTGCAAAAGCAATTTTTTCATCGAAAAAGTGATAATTTTTATCATTTTTTTTGTAAAAAATATATGTTAAACGTCATCAAATGATTTGACTCTACAAAAATATGTACTTCAATATGTTGAGAACGATTTTTTATAAAAAAAAGCACTAAAAATATAATCAACTGCGAGAAAAAAAAGTGATAAAGATTATCACTTTTTCGATGAAAAAATTGCATTTGCAAAAAAAGACAAAAATGTTGGTTCCGCGCGGAAAGCACATTTGATAAGTGGCGTTTTTTTTAGTTTGTCGAATCGTGTTCGATTTTGACAGAAGCATTTTTTTTGTTTAAAGGAGGCGGATGTTTTGATACAGTTTCGAAATCTTAGATTTTCGTGATTTTCAGGCAAACTGAGAGTCTCGAAACGAAAATGCATCTTTTTTGATAAAAACAATGTAAAAAAGGGTCATTTTTGTTTCAAGGCTCTCAGTTTGCCTGAAAATCATGTCGGGACAATTCAGAGGCAGAAAGAGGCAAGGGATTCTTATTTGGTATGGACTATGATTCCAACAATAAATAACAAATTTATTATAAAAATATAATAAATGGCAAATACAAATAAATAAAATACAAATACAAATACAAATACACTAAAATAGTACAACAAAATACAATAAAACACAAATAAACACACACAATAAAATAATAGCAGGAACAAGGCAAAACAAGGCAAAGGCAAGGCAAAGCAAGGGTAACCACAACGGTTGAGACGAAACTAAAAAACTGAACTTCTTGGTTCATTGCTGCTGCTTTTATATGCTTGGTTGACCCAGACAGTCTCTTAGGGGTTTTTCTAGAATAAACTGGAAAACAACTTGCAAATCAGGGACTTTCTGCCAAAGTTCCTGACACTCCCGCCGCAGAAGTTGTTATTTGAGGAGTACGATAGCGACAAGAATGGCAGCAACTCCAATAATAATAAATAACAGGTAATCATATAAATGTTGCATCGTTGAAAGAAATCCAATACCAAAACTTTTAATTCCTGAAGTATTATCTTCACCAATACCATGAATAACATTCCAATCATCGGCATGTTTCTTTTGATGTAGATGACCTTTAATCTTGAAATGATGCTGGGAAATTTGGCAAACTAGAAGACATTCTTCATCGATGTTGACATCATTGGTATACCAACGACGTTCTGTCCAAACACCATTTTTAGTGCATTTAACATCAAACATACGACTGTTACAATAAACATGACCAATTGAAGAACCGAATTTGGTTTTACAAAAGGTTTTTACTAAAGCTCCTTCAGGGCCATTTGTACCAGATACTGAGATATTATCAATCGAGCAATCGGTGTAATGAATAAGAGAAGAAGCTGATAAATTATAAGTTTCAATAACAAGATCAAGATCAGCTGCTACTTGAGCAATTGGTCCATGCTTTGAGTTTGGTAAAAATAAATGTTCGCCAATACGATTGGGCAATTTATTTTTTAACCATTGTTCTTTCATTTCTTCTTGATCGTCACAAGCACATTGAACAGTAGAATCTGCTGCACGGCAATTGCAAGCACCATGACGTAATTTGCATCCGAATCCATTTGCACAGGTAAATAATCTGGTTTCTCCGGCAGCTTCTTTGTTGAGCCAGGCAATTTCGTTGTCTTTTTCCAAAAACATTACATCTGTTGGGAATTCACGAAGAAATTCAAGGGAGGCTTTTCTAATACTGATTTTAATATCTTCAAATAAAAGAGTTTGACCTGGTTGCAGTGTGAATACTCTTGCATGGGTTACGTTGTGGGATTCAAAGGTGACAGTAATGTTGTACCATGGTTCCCATTCTGGACAACTAAATGTTTTAAGTTGTTCATCATTTTCAATTTCAGCGTAATAACGGTAAAAAGTGCATCCAGTTCCAAAAAGAGCACAACCACAAGTTATAGAACCACAACTTTCGACACATTCAGTAACACCAGGGTAATCGTTGGCATTGCCTAACTCATCAATACGACTTTGACTCCAAACTTCAGCACAATTATTGTTTGTACAACTTCCCATTCCAGGACATCGTTTAGCTGATTTAACTTTAATGTTGATAAACTTTGTGGAAGCGTAATGTAATTTGCTACATGTTGCAAAAGCTTTTGCAGAAATTTTAATACTTCCAACTGGAATCTTTTCGTCGGATTGGAGTAATAAACAGGCATCTTTTCCGGGACCAACAGTAATCCAAGATTTGGTTGAAAAATTGCAAGCAATATGATTTTCACTTGTCATTAAACAACTTTCACTTTTTGCTTCGATGACAAAGGAATCAGAACAGGCATTGACGCTACCAAATAACAACATAATAATTGAAAACATCAAAGCTTTCCTTTGAACGAAACGAATGGAAGGCATTTTGAATAAAGCTTTTACGCTGACGGTATCGGCTGTTCTTTGACTTTCAGCATCGCCTTCTTCCATTTTAGCATTTTCAACATTATCAAGCCTTTTTGGTGAAACTCGAACCATATGTCTTTTTCGACTTGCAGTATCACCTTCTTCCATTTGAGCATTATCAGGGTCAGAAGGATTTTTTGACAGGGATCGAAGCATCCATCTTCCCCCTTTAACAAGAAAAGGAGAATGAGTTTGGTGGCATTTTCGGGATATAAGAATTCCAACTAAGGAGAAGATCAAAAATATACAGAACCATGTTGACCATGCCCAACAATGTGGATGAGTAATATGATCTTGGCAAAATACACAGGTAACCAAATCGCAAAAATCAATAAATTCACATTCAAGATTTATCGTAGTTGAATCACCAGTATTTGACCAAAAGGTTGTTTCAAACACTGAATAAGAATTAAGAATTTCACCAGGTATTGGGATAATTGTAATTGTATCAGTTACATGGATTAATTTTGAACGATGAGGTAAATGAATAGAAATTTTAGTAACATTTGAAGTTTTTGAAACAATCTCTCCATTTTTACAATAAGAATCATAAATAACAGGAGGAGAGGCAACCGATAACAAAAATAATTGGAATATCGTTAAGAAGAAAAATAATGAATTTACAGTTGATTTCATTGATCTTGTAATTCTTCGATTTTCAGGAGTAGTTTTAACTTGTTGAGCTGTTTCGCGAGGTGGAGTATCAGGAGTATTGCTTAAATCAGAATTTGAGGTTGTCTTCGGTTTTCTGCATTCAGGTTCCAAGTTTGCTTCCAGGGGATACAAATGTGCTGGGGATCGATTTAATAAATTTCCGTTTGATGTTTGAACAACAACAGCACGAACTTTACCATCTCTACTTTCATTTACTTGTACAACTTTTCCTAAACGCCAGCTGCCACGCGGGACTTCATCATCATCAATTAAAACAACTTCTCCAACTTCAGGAATAAGATCAAGACCTTTTTGTTTGTGGAGGTTCTGGGATGTTTCACGAAGCTTTGTAAGATATTCTTTATTCCATCTTTTCCACGTTCTGTCGATACAAGTTGTTGTAGTTTTGAGGGTCTTCAGAAGTTTCGTTTTGAAATCTTCTTGAGGGAAGTAAGTTGGATCAGTGGATTCATCAGATTGATCGTTAAATCTTGATGTACCAAGGGAAGCATTTGGAAGTATAAAATCGATGGGGCGAATAGCTTTAAGTTCACCTTCAGCTTCAACAAGTGGACGGCTGTTTAAGATGCCTTGAACTTCAACTAACAGTGTTCGAAAATCTTCTTCCGATAAGCGTTTTCTACCAATACCGTATTTTAAAGCAATTTTTACAGAGCCAATAAGTCTTTCATATACTCCACCTTTCCATGGTGCACGTTCAGTAATAAAATGCCAATCGATCTTCTTTCCAGCTACATAATCCATAAGTTCTGGATCAGGATTGGAATTATGCCATATAGGAGCAATATGAGTTCCAGTAGCTTTAAAATTTTTGCCGTTATCAGATAAAATAGACGAAGGTGTTCCAAATGTATTAATAAATCGTCGAAAAACATTAATAAAGGCAGAAGCTGACATTTCTTTCACAAAATCAAGATAAACTGCTCTTGTGGTGAGGCAAGTAAATAAAGTAATCCAGACCTTTTGATCTTCGCCATTATTTTTAATTGTAAATGGACCGGCACAATCTACACCAACATGTTGAAATGGTAAATATTGCTTGACTCTTGAATTCGGTAAAGCTGCCATTTCGGGGAGTTGATAAGGTTTGGCCTTATATTTCAAGCATGGACGGCACGATTTGATAGCTTTTTTCACTGTTGACAATCCTTTTGACAGCCAAAAATTTTGTCTGATTTCTGTAAGAACATGTCGAGGACCTGCATGTAATGAACCATGATGAATTTTTAAAATTAATAAATTAGTTTCTTCGCTTTGGGGGAGAAATAATGGTGAAGCAAGATCATCATTTCCAGAATTTTCAAGTCGAGAACGAACACGAAGCATTTCATCACCATCTTTAAAAATTCGTAGTTCACGGCATGTGGATTTGTTAGGGGGATTTGCTTGCTGAATATCTTTAATTAATACTTTTTCAGCTCTTTTGAAAGCTTCTGTTGATCGTGGGTCTGGAGATTCTTGCTTTCGGCATTTTTGAATAAAATAAAGGCAATAAGCAGTAACACGAACAAGACGATTCCAGGAAGATCCATGTTTTGCAGAAATAAGCTTTTCTTTCTTTTCATCAATAACAGGATGAACAGCAAAAATAAATTCTTTCTCAACTTCTGGACATATTTCTTGTACATAAGATGATTTAAGAGTTGGCCATTTCTTCTCATCATTTTTGAGAAATGCAGGACCATTCCACCACAAATTGCAATTTTTTAAGGTTGAAATACTGGCTCCACGAGATGCAATATCGGCAGGGTTTTCTTTTGTGGGTACATGACGAATATCTGCATCTGAAGCTTTGATAATTTTAACACGGTTGTCAACAAATCTTTTCAAAGGTTTGTTTGAACGAAGCCAGTAAAATACAGGTGAAGAATCAGTCCAGAGTACAGTTTTATCCCATTTCAAATCAACATTCGCTTTAATATAGCAGAGAACTTTTACACCCAAGGCCAATGCTAATAATTCAAGACGAGGAATAGTAACCGATTTGATGGGGCAAAGTTTAGATTTTGATAAAATAAGATAAATTTTGTATTCACCACTTTTGCTTCTGAATACAATAAAGGCAACAGCAGCATAAGCTTTGGCAGAGGCATCACAAAATATATGAAGTTCTACTGTATACTCGCCTTCAGGTCGTTTAAGGAATCTTTTGATAGAAACAGCCATTGGTTCTTCAATTAATGATTTCCAACGAATAGCTTCTTCTGGAGTTAAAGGTTCATTCCATCCTGTCTTTTTCTTCCAAAGATCTTGCATAAATAGTTTCAAACGAACCATAACAGGTGTAAGAATACCAAGTGGATCATATTTGCTTCCAATTTCAGCTAATACATCTCTTTTGGTGATTGTAGGTTTATCCAGGGTTTTGGAAGGCATTTTGATGGTTAAGTCATCATCCACTGGATTCCATTGCAGACCAAGTACTGATAATAAGGAAGGTTCTACATTGAAATGATTATTAACTTCTGAATTATTTGACATAATATCCCGGAGATTCATTTTTATTGTTTTAAATAAATCAACAGCTGTTTCAGTTTTACGAATCACATTTTCAACATTTGAATCGCCAATAAATACATTATCAACATAAATATTTTTCTTCAATTGAGTTGCAAATTCAGCATCATCGAGATTCAATAATAATTTACGAATTGCAGCATTTAAGGAAAACGGACTGGATTTGCTTCCAAAGAAGATTCTGGTGAATCGAAGTTCAATGATATTTTCAGTTTTGAAGCCATTTTTGATGTAATCATTGACGTCTTTTATCCAAAAGAATCGAGTAAAATCACGATCATCAGGATGTAGACTTAATTGTAAAAACGCTTTTTCAACATCAGCAGATACAAGAATTTCTTCAGTTCGAATCCTTAATAATAATCCAGGAATTTCAGGAATCATGGACGGGCCAGCATACAACCAATCATTTAATGATTTTGAATCTTTTGAAGTTTTTGCTGAAGAATTGAAGACGATTCTAACTTTCGTTGATTTATGAGGTGTTTCAATGGCATGATGTGGCAAATAAACTTTTTTTGCAGTAGGAGATGATTTTGGAGCAATTTCAAGCATTTCATCTTGAAGTTGTTGTTTCATAATTTTGTCAATTTCAAAGAGCAATTCTGGCTTCTTGCTAACTTTCTTCAGTTGACTTTCTAAGCATTTTAATGACAAAAATCGATTTGATTCCAGAGGGGGGTCAGGTACGATAAAAGGAAGACGACATTGCATTCTACCATTTACAATTTCTGTATCTTGAACAAATTTTTCAACAGCTTTATCTTCTTCCTCGGTGTACGGTGATTCATCTGTACCAGCTTGATCGATTTGAAAAAACTTTTCCACAATTTCATTTGTTGTTGGAGGGGCTTGTGGATGATTGAGTAAGATAGAATTGACAGGAACACCAGTACCACATACCATTTTTCCTAATAAGGAATCAATTACTTTGTAACCATCTTCCGATTTTTCAGTTGTAAAGAATTCCCAGAAGAAATCATTTCCAATAAGAATATCTGGTTTAACCCATTTCTTGTTTCTGGTTTCAGGATCAATTGTTGGAAGAACATTGGTAAGATGTTTGATGGTGTAAGCATTAATAGGAATGTCGCTATTATTTTGGGCTTTAACAACCAAGCTAACTTTTTTACATGCAACTTTTAAGGATGTAACTTGACCATCATCACCAAAACGTTGAAGATCTAACATTTCTTCTTCAATAACAGGAAGTTTAAGACGACGAGCAAGATCTGCATGAATAAAACTGCAACCAGCACCACAATCCAAAAATAAATTAGCATCACAGGATTTTGGTTTTTCAGCAGAAGCATGAACCGGAGCAGTAATAACCATCATTGAAACTTCTTTCTTTTGTTGAAGTTTGACGACGTGAACAGGTTGTTTGCTTTTTAATGAAGGATTTTTAAAGCATAACGAATCATGGTGATGTTCTTTGCAGTGAATGCATGGCTTACTATCTTTACAACTATTCATCAAATGACTATCAAGGCATTTAAAACATAGTTTCTTTTCAGCAGCAATTTTTCTTCTTTCTCTTGTATCAGTTACGGCTTGACAAGAAGAAGGATTATGTTGTTTGGAGCAGAAAACACAATGCTTGTTTTTACTTCTGTTTTTATCATCTGGTCGAGGTTCAAAATTCTTTCGATGTTGTTGTGTGGCAATTTGACGAGGAAAATGTTGACGATCATTTTGATTCTGAGAATTTGCATGGAAATAATTCTGGCGTTGAATATTTGGCAAATCAATTTCAGAATTAACGACAGTCATAACTCTTTCTCGTAATTGACTGAATGTTGGATTCAAGCCATAAAGGTTAGCTTGTTGCAAAATACGAGGAGGCACTTTTTGTTTGTACAAAATCATCAAAGTTGCATCTTCGACATTAAAACCATTTGCTTTAATCTGTTCCAGAATACTTTCCATATCGTAAACAGCTTGAGCAATATCATTAATACGATTACTTTTAACATGAATATTTGCAAATTCATTGAACAATGCATCCAACACTTTTTCAGGACGACCAAAACGATCATACAATGTCCTCAAGACCAAATCATAATTCAAATAATTTACATCATAAAATCGTACAGCTTCTTTTGCTTTTCCTTTAAGCAGGCTCATCAACAACATCATTTTTTCAATTTGTGACATGTTGGGGTTATGATGAATGAAAGAGAAAGATGACGCCCAATGTCGGAAATCTCGGGGGTTTCCATAAAAGTAGGGAAGATTCATTTTAGGAGTATTGTAAAATTGATTTGGTTGGTTTGTTTGAGGAGGCGGAAAGATTGACGCTGGAAAAGGGAGCTGATTCGTTGGTTGAAGAGGAGTTTGAGATAAAGCAGGATAAACGGGATTTTGGCCGGATGCAGGAACATTTACGGAGAAAGGAGTTGGTTGAGGATTTAGAGTTGTATTTTGAGAAGTAGCTTGAAGAATAGAAAGAGGAGGCAGTGAAGGCTGATTAAAAAGAGCAAAGGGATCAGGATTTTGTTGAGCAGCATTTGTTTGAAGCATTGGAGCAAAGGAAACTTGTTTTACAGCACCAGGTTGTTGGTTTACAATGGCAGAAGTAACAGTTGTGGACGAAGCGGCAGTAAAAGCAGGATTTGAAAAGGCAGAAGCAGTCGTAATAGGCATTGTTGAAGCAGGAATTATTGAAGCATGGACGGTTGAAACTGGGGAATTTTGATCAGATTGAGCAACTTGTTGATCAGAACTTGTTGTATCATCAATAGGAGCAGAAGGAATGATACCGTTTGCGGTACTGGCTTGTGCAAAAAAGGATTGACCAGTATTAAAACTTTGTTGAATCATGGCGTCAATATGGGCATAGGCATTTTTAATTTTTTCATATAATTCTTTGATTCCATCAGTTTCGTTATAAAGCTGGTTTAAGGCCTCTTCTTCCACTACAGCTCTGGAGTCGTTAGCTGCTTTCAGAGCGGCATTACAATCCATCCAAGATTCATGGTATTCTTTACAAGAAGTATGGACTTTTTCCAGATCTTTTTTGATAGGCATTAACTTGGAACCGAACTCCATCACTTCCGAAGGAGAAGACATAACAGGCATATTAAGTTCCATTGCTTTGGCACAAAGTTCAGCAGCACGCTTTCGTGCATTGGTGAAAGGAGATTTATTCTTGAAATTCATAGTTGACCAATACCAAACGGTCGATGCACCAAAATGTCGGGACAATTCAGAGGCAGAAAGAGGCAAGGGATTCTTATTTGGTATGGACTATGATTCCAACAATAAATAACAAATTTATTATAAAAATATAATAAATGGCAAATACAAATAAATAAAATACAAATACAAATACAAATACACTAAAATAGTACAACAAAATACAATAAAACACAAATAAACACACACAATAAAATAATAGCAGGAACAAGGCAAAACAAGGCAAAGGCAAGGCAAAGCAAGGGTAACCACAACGGTTGAGACGAAACTAAAAAACTGAACTTCTTGGTTCATTGCTGCTGCTTTTATATGCTTGGTTGACCCAGACAGTCTCTTAGGGGTTTTTCTAGAATAAACTGGAAAACAACTTGCAAATCAGGGACTTTCTGCCAAAGTTCCTGACAAATCACGAAAATCTAAGATTTCGAAACTGCATCAAAACATCCGCCTCCTTTAATTTGAAAAATTTATGATAATATGAATTTTAAGAATTGTTAAAAATTTCACAGTTACTACAATTTTTTAGGCAAATATAATATTTTGGTATATGGCAACTGATAAACCGGCAGATTTTACTCTGCTTACAAAAAGCAATCACAAACATAAAAATAAACAACAAATTTCTCCATAGGTTACTGATGTTTATTTGGCTTGTCTATTTTAAAGAAATAAAACTTAAAAAAAACAATTCAGTTTCAGTATTAGTGTGGAATATAATATATAAAGTTGAAAATCGAGGTTTCCACTTTCCGGAAAGGACTTACTTTATCAACATGAACAATTTTCTGCGGTGTCACCCCGGCGGCAGAATTTTTTCAAAAAAATTTATAAGATTTTTAATAAGTTAAATCGTTTTCAATAAAAAACTTGCTAAAGCAATTCTTAAAAAAATGCGAAATTTTCTCATCATGAGTTTGTCCTCTGATAACATAAGCAACTTTGCCAATAACAATTTAAAAAAAAAAAAATTCAATAAATATTTTTGAAATTTGTTAAAACTTGAAAAATGAATTTTTCTGTCATTCTAAATCGCACAAAATATATAAAAAAGAATTTTCTTTATTCATGTTCGGCAAAAACAATCAAAAAAAAATACAAAAAGAAATACAAAAGAAGTCAATCAATTTCAATTTTACATTTTGGTGTTCTTTCAAAATCTGTTTCTGTAATCATTTCAGCAATCAAATAATTATTTTGACTAGTTTGAGAAGAATTTCGTACTCCAATATCTCCGCCAATAAAATAAAATAAATACCATTTAACACCGGCTCTCCATTTTAATCGGCATGGAGTTAAAGGTTTCTTGCATTCCGTTTTCCAACGTCTGTTATTTAATGTATTTCTTTTGAGACAAATATTTAAATTCTTTTTTTATTTGTTTTAATTACTGTATTTTACAGTAAACAATAATTTTTTAAGCAAAACCAATAAATACATTTTTACAAAAAAAAATGAAAGCAAAAAACTTTTTATATTTTTTTTACATCAATCATTTTACATTTATACCATACAAAAAAATCTACCAAAATAGCCTTTCCTTACTAGGACTGTCATTCGACGAGGAGTGAGAAGCAATTCTCACAAACAAACATGCAAATTTTTTCACATTTTATTCCCCAATTTGCATGTACTCAAAAAGAGTATAAAAGAAGGCGAATGCCTTCCCAATGTCATATTTTCCTCGTCGAGGACTGTTTGTGGGAGGTCGTGTGTTTTTTACTCTCGTATTATGGCTCGCTCCCGCTCATCTTCTGGATCTTCTGTTAGAAGATCTTCATCAAGTTCAACATCACCTGAACGTCGTCGTCGTCGTCATTCATCCTCCTCTTCAACTTCGGATCCTGATCGTTCACCTTCTCGTGAACAAGAAGCAAATCAAGGGATTGGTATTGCTCCTGCAGCACCTGATGACCTTCAAGCTGAAGCCCCACGTCAAAAGGTAACTCTTGGTGAAGCTGATCTTGCAAAATTCCGGGATTTCGCAAAGGGATCTGCCCCAGATCTTCGCCTGCGCGATTCCTGGTTCTCTCAGCTTCCAATGGTCAATGATGTTTCTGCTTCTGCCCCTCGTCTAGACAAAAAGCTTAGAGGTGGTGAAGTAAAAGTTGTTTTAACGGAATCGCAAGCAATCAAAGTTCATGAAGGTTTATTTGCTGCTTTGAATCTTTTGGCTTTATCAAATGTTGAAAATGTTCGTGGAACAGCTGAAGAAGTTAAATATCGTGAAAGAGCAATGCGTATTATCTCCGTACAGGTCCATGATTTTACAGTTGCACGCCGTATTGCTGCTTTAAATGCTCTTTCGGTTCCACCCTCAGAAATTTCTGGAGTACATCGAAAAGTTCTTGAATTAAAACCTGTCAAACATCCAAATATTGATGGTGAAAAAGTTCATCACTTATTTTCGGAAACAATGAGTGATGATATCAAAGCTTATTTAAAGAAAAAAGAAAAGCAACAACCTCCACGTTCCAGGTTGGATTTTTTTGGGGATAAAATTGGATACAAAAATCATAAAATTCCTTATACTCCAAAAACTGTTGATTCTTTTGCTTGGCCTAAATTCAAAACAATTAAGGCTCCTTTAACTGCTGGACGTTTAAAAGCTTTTGTCTACAATTGGCGCTTAATAAATGCAGATCGTTGGGTCCTTCGAACAATACAAGGTTACTCGCTGCCATTTAAGATGCATTGCAAAAATTTGCGTAAGAATTTATGCAGAAAAGCCCCCGCAAGCAAAGCTTTTCAAGAAGAAATCACAAAACTCCTTGAAAAGAAAGCAATAATCAAAGTGCCAAAATCCAAAGTTCGCTGGTATTCGCCGCTTTTTTTGGTTCCTAAAAAAGATGGTTCACAACGCCCTGTGATTAATTTAAAAGGCTTAAACAAAAAGCTACGCGTAAAGCATTTTAAAATGGAAACTTTAATGCTAGTTAAAGACTTAGTCACACCAGGCTGTTTTATGGCAAAACTTGACATGAAGGATGCCTATTTTGGAATACCCATTAAACGAAACATGCGCAAATATTTGGGCTTCTGCATGGCAGAAAAATGTTACACTTTTCAAGCGCTACCATTTGGTCTTGCTACTGCTCCTCGAGTTTATACAAAAATAATTCGACCAGTTGCAGCTTTTCTGAGAGCAAGAGGCATTAAATTAATTGTTTACCTCGATGATTGGTTATTTGTTGCCGATTCCGCTGAAAATCTGAAACAAAATCTCAGATTAGCAACGGCTCTTTTTGAAGCTTTAGGCTTAATGATTAATGAAGAAAAATCTGCTCGTACTCCTACACAACGGATAGAGTTTTTGGGTTTAGAAATTAATTCCCTAAAAATGCATTTTGAAGTGCCGCTTGAAAAACAAGTTAAGGTCAAAAATGCAGCTTTTCAAATTGCTGGGCAAAACAATATTCAAGCCAGAAAAATTTCAAAACTTTGCGGCATTTTAGCTTCTATAAAATTAGCTAGCCAATGGTCTTCCCTGAAAGCCAGACATTTACAACGATGTTTAAAAGGCGTTGGACCGTGCTCCGCAGATTTTGATAAAATTATTTCGGTATCACATGAAGCTAACCTTGAGGCACTTTTTTGGTGGCAAGCAAACGATAAACAATTTGCAAGACCAATTTTAACGCCAGAAATTAAATTGGTGGTTAGAACAGATGCGTCAATGTTAGGCTGGGGATGCCATTTTAAAAATGTTTCATCTGGTGGGCGATGGAGCCCTGAGGAAGCTAAATTACACATAAACATTTTGGAGCTTAAAGCAGCAATTTTCGGTTTACAAATCGCTTGCAAAGAATTATCAAATACTGGAATAAGGCTAGAAACAGATAACGCAGTAACAGTTGCATATATAAATCGTCGCGGTGGAACAAAAAACAAGCACCTCCTGAATTTAGCGAACGAACTTTGGACTTGGGCTATGACAAAAGATCTTTTCGTAATAGCTTCGCATATCCCTGGCGTGGAAAACATTGTAGCCGATAGGGAATCGCGTAGATTTCATGAAAATTACGAATGGCAGTTAAATCGTGAAACTGCAGCGGCTTTATTTGATCAATGGAAAAAGCCAGAAATTGATCTTTTTGCCTCGCGCTTAAATAATCAATGCCAAAAGTATTTTTCTTTACGCCCCGATCCTCAAGCATTTGGAACAGATGCATTTGCGTTTTCTTGGGTTGGCATGCAAGCCTATGCTTTTCCTCCTCCAGCTCTCATTGGTAAAACAATCCAAAAAGCTATAAGAGAATGCGTGTCGCTAATTTTGGTTACCCCAGTTTGGACGTCAGCACCGTTTTGGCCAAGTTTAGTAGAAAGGGCTTTAGGACCTTTGATTATCAACAGAAATCATATTTCCGCGCCAAATCTAAATATTACAACTCATTTTGCAGCATGGCTCATCTCCTCCAGGTATGGTCACAACTTGGATTTTCTGAAAATTCTGCTAAAACAATGCTTCAAGCATGGGCGCCAAATACAATTAAGGCATACGAATCAGCTCTAAACAAATGGACAATTTTCTGCTCTGATTCCAATGTTAACTTTTTGGATCCAAAACCGCATGAAATAGTCAATTTTTTGCAAACTCTGCTTGAGAGTGGTTTAGGTCAAAGTGCAATAGCTACCCATCGCGCTGCAGTTTCATCGTTACTCACAGCTTTGGGAAAGGGCGACAAAATACAAAATAAAATCCATTAAATCAAAACTTTTCCAGCAATACAAAAACTTATGGAAATGAATCATCTGGACGTGGACCATCTCGTGGATCTGGCTCAAAAGGTTCTATGCCTTATCGAAAACGTCAAAATGGTAGTGGAAGTGGAAAGAGCTATGAAAAGAAACGCAAAAATGCTCGTTAAATTTATATGTTGTATTTAATATGTCTCATCGTGAGAACGAATAAAGATTGCTTAAATTAAAGCCTCTTCTCGGAAAATATGACATTGGGAAGGCATTCGCCTTCTTTTATACTCTTTTTGAGTACATGCAAATTGGGGAATAAAATGTGAAAAAATTTGCATGTTTGTTTGTGAGAATTGCTTCTCACTCCTCGTCGAATGACAGTCCTAGTAAGGAAAGGCTATTTTGGTAGATTTTTTATGTATTGTATAATATATTTTTTACTGCAATAAATCTTGCAAAAAATTAGAATTCTTTTTTGATGAACCGAATTTCTTTTGTTTTTTTTGTATTTTTATGAAAGCTTTTTTTTAAAAAAACATTATTATTTTTTTCTTAAAAATTTTTAAAAAACATATTTCCATTGTTCCCATTTTATATTTTTGTTATTTCTTTTATAAAACCAGAAACATCATTCACATTTCCATAGATACTGTGTCGATTTTATTTTTATTACACGTTGACTTAAAGTCATCAAAATTTAAGATCATTAACAACAAATCGTAAAATATTTAGGGAGAAAGTTTTTTTTTTTGACGAATTATATTTTATAAAAAAGGAAGTAATTTATTAACATCACAGTGATTGTAAAATATTATCACAAAAAAAATACAAAAACGATTAAAGAATTAAAATATTTTTCTGCCTAAAAAAAGGTTATCTTTATGATCATTCTAAGATTTTTGTGGAAAAAAAGCAAAAAAAGAAAGGAAAAAACGCATTATTTGCAATAAAGACGAAATTCACAGGATTCTTTTAAACTAGATTGTGTTTTTAAACTTAAAAGTTAAATTCCAAATCAAAAAAGTGGCTAAAAAAATTGGAAAATAATGTATCAAAAAATCACATAATGGATTTTTGATGAACAAATTACAAAGCTCCATTAATTCTGTCTCGATGTTTTTCATTTTTTAAGAATTTTTAAACTCCAAAGAAACATTCATTTTTTGAAAAATATTAAAAAATGAAACTTTATATCTTTGCTTTTATTTTTTTCTTTACTGCAATTTTTGCTGTAAATGGTTTTGCAAGTTTTTTGAACTAACCGATTAAACATAAATCTACTGCTTTTTAAGGCAATTCAAAAACGTGACGGTCAAAGTACCGATGGCCTACAACGTTGTACAAGCCGGCATCTTTGTCCCGCAAATTTTATATGTGATTATCATATGGTTACAAATTGCCATCGGGGAACTCCATGTTATGGTTATTGTAAACCATGTGAAAATTGTCTTGGCTAAAAACAAAATTTATTTTTAAAATGCTATAAAAGCTTTTAAACAGTAATAAAAATAATTTTTTTTGTAAAACTAGAAACGTGCACGGGTTTTTCAAAAGTTCTCCAAATGCAATAAATTTGGTATCATTCGATGCGCAGTAAAAATATTGATGGAAAGAAACAAAGAAGTGAGTAAAATAAGTAATATTACTATTTAATATTAGTGCTAAAAAATAGAAAAAAATTTTATTTCAGCCGGTGAACAGATTTATTTTATAAATATTTTCGTTTCGCGTTTCACACACAACACTTTTTTTACAGCAAAAAAAAATTTTTTTCAAAGACGATATCGCAGGTTCGATTCCCAGCTGAAACACAAAAATATTTTTTATCTCCGATTGAGCTTATTTTTTATGCTTTCGACTATGGAGAATCCAAAAATAAAAGCAATTTTTTTTTAAAAAAATGTTTATGATTGTTTGAGTCGAACCTTTGTTTGTTAATACCATCAGATGCAGAAAAAATTCTGCATTTGAAAGGCACAATACCAAATTGGGAGGTTTCGGAGTGTAGTGTATCAATGATACAGTATCATCATCAAAAAACCGAAAAAATTATAATTTTCTCCTATTTTTTGTATAAAAAAGATGTCCAAAGGTTGGATTTTCGGAATCTCCGTAAAATTTTACATATAATAGGATAAAAAATGAGAGTTTTAAAAAGTTTAAATTTCTACAGTATACCTCACTTTCATTTTCTTTTTGCTGAAAAAAATGAAGGGGAACACTAGCTTCGCACATTGCTGCACACGTTTCTATGTAAAACGACAAACATACAAATTAAAAGGGTTGCGCATAATTAGGTCTGATAATTATCAGTGTTTTCCCGATTCCGATTCCGATTCTCGATTCCGATTCCGATTCCTCATAAGGGGATCGGAAAGGATCGGAATCGGAACGAAAATCGATGGAATCGGGTCGGAATCGGAAAAAATGGAATCGATTCCCGCTCTTGTAATTACATTTAAATGTGATTTTAAAAAACATCACATGTGCTGAAATATTTTTTTTCCATTTGATCATACTACCTTTTTCGTGAAAAAATTTAGTCTTTTTAGCAAATACAGTTAAATGTTTTGGACCACGATGGAAATGTTTTATTAACCAGTAACATCGATGTTTCGTCCTTTTTTAGAAAAATGCATTTTCGGTTATGTGAAAGCTTGTCTAAGGATTTTTTATTCCCTAATTTATTTTAAAACATGATTTTCATAGTTTTTGATCAATTTTGAACAGTTTTAACGCAAAAATCAAAAAAATATTTTTTTAAGTTATATCGTACAGGAAGGAACACGTGAAAAAGCTGATAAATCAAAAAAATATTTTTTTAAGTTGTATCGTACAGGGTGAAAAAGCTGAAAAATCAAAAAAATATTTTTTTAGTTTTTTGATTGCAAATGATAGAAATATGTCTATTATTACTTAATTATGTGTATTTCTGCCAAAAAACATTATAAAACCTCATTTTTGAAGCATTTTAAGCAAAAAAATTTTTGAGGAATCGGAATCGTTGGAATCGGAACGAGAATCGATGGAATCGGAATCGGGATCGGAAAAGCAAAATGGAATCGATTCCGGATCGGAATCGGAAAAAATGGAATCGGGAAAACACTGATAATTATAATTGTTATTGACAGCTGAAAAATTTCTTACAAAAATAATGCAAATTTTGCAAAATAAACAATTTTTTCTTCCACTGCTTTAAATTTTGGCATTATGTGTTCCAACATTCGTTTTGCTTTTTAACAAAAATTTTTTTAAGTTTCAAAAACAAAAAACAATAGTGACTAATTTTTTCCCATATAATTTCTTTATCGTTTGTATATTTTATTATTACTATTATTATTATATTAATGCCACAACATCATTCATCAAAGCTAAAAGAAAATCATCAACGAAGTCTTCAACATCAAAGACATGTATCAAAGCTGGAAAAAGATATAAAATATGCTCAAAGTGATGAAGAAAAAGCAAAGATGTATGATAAATTTGCAGAAAATTATTTAATGCCAAAAGAATTATGGATAAAAAGATTGAGGTTTGTATCTGAAAGAGAATTGGATGGATATAAAGAAGTTTCTCGTAGATTATTAGTGGATCGAAGGAATACAGCTGAACAAATTCAAGTTTTGCAAAATGCAATTCAACATTTGTACTATGATCGAGAAGCAATTAATTGTAAGGTTGGTTTTGAGTTTTTGTTGTTGGGGGAAAGTAGTGGCAGACTTGTTATGCAAGAGTTATAGTTACATAGAATGGGATAGGGGACTGGCTAAACGATCGACTGGACCGACTGCTGGACTGGATTGATAAACGCTGGACCATCAGGATAAACTCAGGGCTACAGTACGATCATAGTGGTGGCCGAGTCCAGGGTTTAGTAGTTCAAGCTCAGTCCAGTCCAAGGTTTCGTGTGGCACTCGTATTGTAGTCCTGAGTAATCCTAACGGTCCAGCGTTTATCAGTCTAGTCCAGCGTCTAGCCAGTCCCCAGGGATAGCATACATGAAGTAAAATTAGATTGTAGATCTCCGACTAGTTGATAGATCTTGGGTATGCTTTTAACGCAAATACTTGTCTTTTATCCAATGCCTAATAACAATCCTTTTTTCAGTCAATCTATCTCAAAGTCCTTAAACCATCTGTTGAAAATTTTGATTTACCTGGTAATGCTGATACAATGCTTGTATCCAAAAGTTTTGTGAACAAATCTCTTGATCAACTTTCATATCCAAATCATCGACTTCGACATAATTTAATGCTTTATCAACGATGTTCCTGTAAGTAATTCATCGCTACAGTAACATTACAATACTAAAATGCACTTTTTTTTAGCAAGTCCTCCACCAAAATCTTTGATTGAAAAAGTTGAAAGAATGGAAAAACTTTATTGGAGAATTAAAGCTGCCTCCGGAAATCTTGAAAAATGGATTAAAATAATGGCTGAAACAAATGATGCAGAATTTGTAAAACATAATATTGAATTTAAACTTGGAAATGATTTAACAAATAAAAAGCTTTGGAGGCATTATATTGATTATCTTCGAAAGAATGATCGAAAAGAAATGTTACAAGTTTATTCAAAATATTGTCGATACTTTTTGGAAGATACGAAAATGAAAGAAGAATATCAACGTGAAACTGAAAAAATGGAGGAAATTGTTTTTGTGCAATGGAAAAATCCATTTGAATTTGAAACTATTCCTCCATGTTCAATGAAATTTGATGAATCAAACATAAGTGAAAAACAATGGTTGCGAGAAACTGAAAGCTTTGAACGATATACTCCATTTCGATGTCCAAAGATTGATTTAAATGTTACACCACAAGATTGGTCACTTCCATCACCAATTATTAGATATATTATATCAAATGCAAATCCAACAATCTATCAAAAGCTTCAACAATCGTGCAAATATTTTTTCTTTAAGAATCCATTACTTTTTTGTTATCGATTTTTCTTTACTGATTTTCATCTTGATTCTGTTCAATTTATTGAATCTTCTGCAGAATGTACAACTTCTTCAATATCAACATTTCGCCATAAAGATTTGCATATTACTACCGTACTCAATTTTTATGATCGAATGTCAAAAACAAGTTTATCAAAAGTTATTCAAGAAAAATTTTTTCAATGTGATGCAAAATTCATAGATATTTGTGATCAAGATTTTAGTGAAAAGGAATTTAAATTTTTGGTTGGACATGGAAATGTTGAAAAGATTGAACTTTGGGATTGTGAAATTTTAAAAGAAAATGGTCAATTAATGGTCACAGAAGAGATATTAGCTTTGCTTCCAAAAATTAGATCATTTACGTAAGTAATTTATTATTTCTTTTGTTGTAGTGCAGCTGGTTTTCTAACACACATGGGCATGACTAGGGATTACTAGGGATTTGTCCCTAGTGACGTATGGTGTAGGGTATGGCAAAATTGGGGACGTAGGGTAAAAAAAAGGGAAAAAAGAGAAGAAAAAAGAAAAGAGAGAGGAAAGAAGAAAAAAAAAGAGGAAAAAGGAAAAAAAGGGAAAAAGAGAAAGGAAAGGGGAAAAGGGAAAATTATTTATTTGAAATATTTGGGTTACGTAAATAAAATTTCAAATAATTGTTTTACGTGACTATTTTTCTTTAAAAAAATGTTAACTTTATTTTCAACAAAGATATTGTATTCAAATTTAAAAAAGTGTAATTATTTTGAGACAAAAAAAATTAGACGTCAAAGGGGGGATAAACTTACTTTATGAATTTAATACAAACAAGTCCTGCATAAAATCAAACAAAAAAATATTCAAAAAATTTTAGCTTGGGAGACCAAGCCAAAATAAGAGTATTTTGTATAAAAAAATTCCAAAAAAAGTACAGGGGGGACCCTTTGGATTTTTACGTTTGGTAAAAAAATTTTTTTCGTCCCTAGTACCTGCCCATGTGTGTTTTCCAAACAAGCTGGAACTTGAAAATGGGAGTAAGCCTGATATAAAAGAATAACTCCTGAAATTAGCTGTTTATGAGGCCTCTTAGAACACATAAAAATTTTTGGTCCCACATTGGATGTTTTTTTATCGAATACAAGTAATTTTGGTAAACTTTTCGCTGTGAGACCAAAATCAAAATTTTTTTATTAAAAATTTATGTTTCTTCGCAGACATCCTTTAAACAGCTAATTCTTGGAGTTATTCCTTCTATATCAACTTGTGGCTATGATTCCAATAATATTGAACATTATTTTTAGCATCAATAATCGTTCCTTAACAACTGCAAATACTTTATCAACCCTTAAATTTATCAACAAAATTCTGAAATTTCATATTTTCTTTATTGCCAACAATCTTGATGCAAATGATTTTTGTACCTTTATAAAGGTAATTTTATTTTAATATAAAAAAATGTTTTAACAAAACAAAATTTTTAGGCAAATGCAGCACCATTTTCAATATTTGAAATTACTTTTCATGCTACCGTGGATGCAACAATGGCAGCAAATATTCAAAATGCCGTTAATGAATTAATGAAACAATGGAAACCAATTGATGAAATGCCAAATATTTCTATTGTTAAGTCTCAACTTTGGTGATTTGATTAAAATTTAAAAGTGCAAATGTTTTAATATTGGATTTGGGTAAATGTTTTTGAATAAATTTATTTTTATATCAAATTTTTGTTTTTTACATACAAAAACAACAAAAAGTTTTACATTCTTTTTTCCACTGCTTATTGAAAAGATATGCTGTAACACATATTAGGGCGAAACTTTAGTATTTTCCAGTGCAGTCGAAAAACTAAAAATTTATTGTTTTATAAAATTTTCGACGATTCGAGAATTACAAAATAAGATTAAAAAATTTTGTAAATTGAAAAGTATTTGAATATTTTAAAATATTTTTTTAACGAATTTCAAACAAAATTGTAAGATATTTATCTAACTCGAAAAAAAAGAGTTATTCTTGAAAAAAATTCATTAACAGTGATTAAAAAGATGCAACAAGTAATTTTCATTTTTTAATTAATGTTTCGAAAAATATCGTCGTCAGTTGTCCAAATAAATGTACATCCGGTATGACAAAAAAAAACTTGTGAACCAAAAAAACCTTTTTTTATGTAACAATTAATAACTAAAATATTCAAAAAACATAAGAAAAAAACCATCAAACATCTGTTCACTTTTTTTTCAAAGCTGACTTTTTTGTTTTGCACTGCAAAACTTTTTGACAAGAAAAATGATGACAAATCTTTTCAAAGATTTCGACATCGTAATAATAAAACAAAGACGCATTTCTCTCTCTTACTTTTTGGTCTTTTATGATTTCGAGGTTTTCGTAAATTTTTGCAAAAACAGAAAAATAAAAAGTTAAAATTATTTTTTTGAATATTTTAAACATTTTATTAAAACAAAAGTGTCATTGATCAAACGAACCAAAAAAGGAAATTATATGAAAAGTTTAAATTCTTTTTTAGCAAAAAAAAGAAATTTTTTTCAAATTTTCATTTATAATTGAAAAAATTCTTAAATAGGTTTTTAGCAAAAGTTTACCCCTATTAAAGTAATTTAACAAACAAAACGAGTAAATCGACAGCTAATCTTTCATTCAAAATTCCGAAAAACCATGTTGGTTTTTTGGTAATTTTCTTTTATCGTTACTGCATCGTTCGGCGGAGATCAAAGAAAATTTCCAAAAATTAAATATGCATTTTTGAATGTGAGAATGAATGAAAAAACTTTAAATTTTTTCGTTTAACATATTTATTTGTTTTTCATTTTTTGGATATTTGTTAATAAAATGCAGTGTTGAGCTTTTTGTTTTTGGTGACTCCGGCGGCATTTTTTCTTTCGTCTTTTGAGGCCAGCGACTCTGGAGTCGCAACAATGCTGATAAAATATCGAAGACGTTTTCAAAAAATAACTGGGTACAAATTTTTTTTTTTCCAGGATATAAAAAAGTAAGAAATTCTTTAAAGTTATTGTATTTGTAACTTTCAATTTTGATTGCATCATTCTTTGAAATCCATCGATCAGAAAGCATTGAGTTAAATGTTGTTGAAATGATTGATAATCGAAATTTATGTGCATAAAGACTTTATGATAAAGTTTCTAAAAATAATTAAAATTTTAACATAAAAAATTTTAAAAAATTACTTTTCCATCAATTTCAAAAACAACGTCAAATAATTCAAGATTCTGCGTTTAAAAAACTTCAGCGATTTGTTGTTGCATTTCATAAACGATGTCTTTGGCAGCCATTTTTTCAGTTTTTTACAAACATAAAAAAAATTTGATTTTGAATAAAAATTTTTCTCAAATCAAATCAATATCAAAAAAAAGCCAATGAACAATTTTTTATTTATTTTTGTTTTATGAGGATTAAAGAAAGAGCGGCCAATTTTTTTTCTTGGTGGAAATAAGTTTAAACGTTAAACAGCTTTGGCAAAATGTGTTTGAAAACGCAACACATTTTGCTGTTCTTTTTTCTGTGTTGTTTTATTTTTGTACTATTATTCAAATTTCTAACTATGAACATTTGCAAAAAATTTCATTGAATAACATTTTAATTCACATCTCTCATTCTCTCTCTCATCTGTGAATCAAAAAAAGAATGGCAGATGCAAAAGATTTATCAAAGGGTCCACAAATTGCATCATCTGGTGCACCAATAAAAGAAGCGCATGCAAATAAAAAGAAAGATAAAGATGGAAATGAAATTCGATTGGAAGAACTTGCAACTTTTAATCCTGAAACATTTCTTGAAAGTCATCGAAGTTTTTTAAAGAAGCTACATATTATTGTAAGTTTATTTATTTTTATTGAGAGGGGAATTAAAGAGGATGGTACACCTTTAAAATATCTTTTTATGAATGAACATGAAAATCAGGGATTCATTGCAGCGGAGTTTTTTAAGTTTACGGAAATTAAAAGCTTATCTAATTTCTGACTTTCATGTTCATTTATCAAAAAATGTTTCCGTCTAACTATTACCTTTAACACATTAATTTATATTTATTCCATTTTTAGGCATTGATTTTTATGATTATTGCTGGAATAATGCTTATTTTTGCAATAACTCTTTGCATTACATTTTCAATTCTTTCTGCTTCAGAAATTAAATCAATTGAAGAATTACAATTAACTGAAAAAAATTCAAATCTTGAAAAGTGGAAATTAAGTTCTTGTAAAACATGTTTTTTATCAAATAAAAATGGAACAAATTCAATAACAACAAATATGTTTCGAAATTTGGTATGTCATTTATTTTTTTTAAACGAAAAGTGAATTTTCTGGGCTACAGTACGCTTTACCTAAACACCACTACAGTTATTTAAATATAACTATTTTTAGGCAAAAGATTCAAAAGAAATTGAAACAACTTTATGTGAATATAGTATATCAAATTTATGGGAATGTAATGGCATTAAATACAATGAACAAAATATTATTCAATCTGATTTCAACAAAAGTTATTATTGTCTCAAAAATTGATGCTTTGAATTGTAATGTTGATTTTATGGTTTAATAGAAGGCTTTTTTACTTCGATTTTAAATTTTGTCATTAATTTCGTAACATTTTTAATAGAAAAATAGAGAGGGGAGGGTTCTAACTTAAAAATTCAAAAATATTTTAGGTGAATATATTTTTTCATGGTTATTAAAACTTAATTCATCCGTTTTGTTCACTTGAATTTTTTAGGGTTTTTAAGTTATAATGTTTCAAGCAGGTAAAAATCAAGCCTTATATTTTTTTCCTAAAATAATTTTTACTAATGCCAATTTTTTGATGCACTTTTAAAAGTAAATATTTTGTGTAGGAAATGTAGCAACACTGAAAACAAGTAGGAAGTTTAAAAAAAATTATTACTCTATTTACAAATGTGCCCTTTTAATTTTTAATGGATAAAAAAAATACAGTATGCACAGACTAAAAAAACTTGAGGAAAAAATGGAAGTTTTTAAGCTCTTTTATTCTTCATAGTCGTCAATGACGCGTCATTTACAATACCTTTTAATTTATTATTTCCTTTTTAAAATTTGAAAGATTTACAATTATGTCTGTTGAAATTTGTGCCACGATAAAATTTCTCTTAACAAATGGCGAAAGAAAATGGCAATCATAAATTCCTTTTTTAGAGCAATTAACAATTGAAAAAATTTCGAAAAAAAAAACGGTTGCATTTTTATTACTCATTTTTTAAAAATATAAAATTTTTTCTTCCTTGTTTTTTAATAATTATCCATATTTATATAAAAAAATTTTTTCTAAAAAGCGCAAATTGTAAGAAAGTTTTTATTTTAAAAACTGTTATTAAACAAAAAAAAATCCAAATGGCATTTAACGTATATTTCATTATTGCAGAAATAATTATGTATTTATTTCATTTATCTGTTTTAATTTTGTTAATTTCAAAAAGAAACACAATTTTTAAAGGTCCATTTTATTCATTATTTAGAATTGTAATGGTTGCAGATTTTTTGAATTTCTTTTATGTTAGTTTGTTTTAATTTTTTTTTCAAAACTGAGTTTTCTTGTTATGTTAAAATTTCTATTTCGAAATTTTGAGATAAAAGTTTTCGTTTATGCTAAAGACTAGGGTTGGTCATTTACCGGTAAATTTGATCTTCGGTAAATTTACCGAAAATGCAAAAAATGCCTTCAGCCTGCAGATTCACCCAAATTTAGCTTGGAAATTACTTTAAAAGTCTAAAGAGTGTAAATGAGTTTTAAGTGAAAATTAGGCATGGCATCGGGGCGACTTTTCCAAAATTTTTTTTCACAAAAATTTTTTCAGATTTCGACTTTTTTAATGCCCGGCCCGGTGAAAAGAAGCCCCGGCCCGGCCCGGGTAAAAATTTAATTTTTTGTAATTTTGCCTTGGTCCCCCCTGTGCAGTTTTTTTCAGAAATCGTGAAAATCAAGGCCCGGCCCGGCCCGGTACCGGGCCGGGGATTTCCGGGTTTACCCGACCCGGTGCCATGCCTAGTGAAAATAGCTTTTTTTTGACCAAAAAGATCATTTTTTGATTTTTCATTGTCGCTTTCAATGAAATTTCGATTTTCAAAAACGCAAAAAACATGATTTTTAAGAGAAAAGAGCTAAATTTGTAGTATATCAGCCTCTGAAAAATTTTTTGTAAAAAAAATTTTGGAAAATTTTCATCATTTTTCTAAAAATTTACTCATTTGTCCTACACACAAATTTTTTAATTTACCGGTAAATCAGCCCTCGGTAAATTTACCACCGACCAACCCTACTAAAGACAGATTTTAAGTTTAATAACTTTTGGATATGAATTTAGGCAAAATTTCGATTTTATCTAAAAAAAAGTTTTTTATTCTGAAAAGATGCATTCTTCAAAGAAGATGACAAAATACGTCACTTTTTGAAAAATTTCGTGTTGTTTTTTGTAAACAATTTAGATTACTGTAGCTAAAAAATTTTCTTTCTGCACTATTCAATGAACATCCCATTTTTATAACAAAAATAATATTAAATCATTTTCAGATGGTCTTTTATCAATATATTTCAATTATTCCATCATTTATTCCATTTTTTAAAACAAATTTTTATTTTGGAACAACAATGCTTTCATTCTTTTCGTATGTAATTGTAATAGTTTTTTCTGGGCATTCATTTATGGCATTTAATCGTTTTACGCTTATTTGGTTTCCACTAAAATATCATCAAATTTGGAAAAAACAATGGTATAAATTTTTGTTAATATTTTTGTTACCATTTTTAAATATTTGTTGGAGAATTCATGAACCAGGAAAATATTTTTATGTAACAGAAAGCAGCCCAAAAGCTGTATATTTAAGTGAAAAAATAACATTTTTACATTTTATTGTTTCAACTTTTATATTTTTATTAACAACATTTTTGGCTGCAATTTTTAATGGATTATAGTTGGCAAAATCTTGGTTGCATAAAAATTCTTCAATTTTAAATGTCAAAGAACGGCATTTATTGTGTAAGTTTTTTCGGTGTTCAAATTTGTTTTCGTTTTAAACGATTAAGGAGCTTTTTGGGATATATGAAATTCCAAAATAATTTAAGTTAAAAACATGACAAATTTTTTTAGTTCTTTCGTTGATAACTTTTGGATTTCAATTACTTCGAACCGGATATGCCATTCAACAAATTTTATTCCCAAATAATACTGCTTTAACAACATTTTTTATTCAAACTATGCCAATTTTTACTGATGGTTTTGCATTATCTGGAAGTATTTCATTATTGATTTTAAGGTAAATATTTTTATTGTGTAATAAACGGAAATACAGGGTGGTTCAAGAATTTTTCCCCCCATAAATGTTGATCGCAAATTAATACTATTAAATAAATCAAAAAACCGACTTCACATTCGTTTTTAGCACCTAATAGGAAAGAGGTATCATAAAAAAAATCAAATTTTTAAGACCTAAAATTTTCGAGTTTAGCTTGGTCCCCCCTGTCAAAAATTTTCAATTTTTTTCTTTCTTCGTTTTTTGAAAAACTTTTGACAGGGGGGACCAAGCTAAACTCGAAAATTTTAGGTCTTAAAAATTTGATTTTTTTATGATACCTCTTTCCTATAAGGTGCTAAAAACGAATGCGAAGTCGGTTTTTCGATTTTTTTAATAGTATTAATTTGCGATCAACATTTATGGGGGGAAAAATTCTTGAACCACCCTGTAAGTTCTTAACAAAAAGTTTTGTTGTCAAAGAACATTTAATAAGATTTTCTCAAAGATATTTGTTTTATGAAAATATATTAGAAACAATCCAATTTTTTTTAGTAAATCTTCGAGAAAACTATATTTTTCATTTTATTTTGGACAATTTATTAAAAAGCCTTCTGGTTCTTTATCAAGTGTTAATAATATTCCATTAAATTTTATAACAACAAAATATAAGTATCGAACTCCAAATAATAGTACTGTTGCAGCAAAAATTAATAGATCAATGTCATCTTTTGTAATTCCGCGAATTCAAGTTACTTAATATTTTAGGGTAATGTAACAGAGAAGCTTTAAACGAAAAAAAAATAAAACAGCAATTGTTAATTATTGAGATAACTGTAATTTTTTAATTTCAGAGCATTCATAAAGAATTACAAGTATTTGATAAAGTAAATCATTCAAATATTTTGCCAGCTTTGGGTGTACATTTTGGTGTTGATAATATGCTTTTTTTGGCATTAAGAAAATTTAACTTAAAAGATTATTTTCTTGATTACGGTAATGACATCAAATTTCCACAGCTGAAGCAATACTGTATTCAAATCTCAGATGCAATGAAATATTTACATTCTAAAAATATTTTACATTGTGATTTAAAAATTGATAATATTTTGATCAAAGATGATGAGGGTGCTGAAGTAGAAATAAGCGATTTCGGATGTGCCATTGATCTTAACCTTGATTACTGCAATAAATTGATTGGTACAGAAACACATACAGCTTATGAATTGCTGAAAAATAGAAAAAATCAAAATTCATTTATAACTGCTTCAAAAGCATCTGATGTTTGGTCATTTGCAGTTACAATGTGGCAAATTTTTCAAAAATCTTATCTACTTCCTACTGATTTTATCAAATCCGATGATATTATTAAAAATTATGAAGCTGGAAAAAAGTTGCCAATCCCTGCTACTATATCCGAAGAATTTTGGCGTTACATTATTTTACCATGTTTTGATTTGCATCCAAAAGCTCGACCGTCTATGGAAGATTTGCATAATAGTTTTTTAGTAAGTTTTTTGTTCAAAAAATTGTTTTCATTTTAAAAATATCGAAAATTGGTTTTTAATTCTTCGATATTTTCTAGAAATTTCGTGAAGATTTTACGCACTTCTATGGAAAATGATTTGTACCACTCCGAATGTTTTAGCATAATTTTTCTGCTGAGTACATGTAATTTAATGAATAATTTCCTATTAAATTTTTGTCCGTATTTTATAAAACATTTTTTCTGCAAAAAGTAAGAAATTCGAAACCTGAAAGCTTCTGTGTTACAAAAATAAAGAGTATAAAAATTTCATTTTTCGTTCAACAAAAAATGCGGTGTGAAAAAATCGGTGTTCCCGATATTAAAAAATCCCAAAAATATTTTTTTTGAATTCCACATGTTCGAAAACCAATAAAAAAGCAAAATAATGCCAAAAAATATTTTTGCTGTATTTTGGCGACGTTCGAAAAAATGTGCTACCGTAAGCTTATAATTACTGTAACTACACTAAGAATTTTTTTTGAACAAAAATAAGAAAGCCAGTCGTCATCATCATAGGCTGTATAACCTATGAATAAAATTTGAGCCAAATCTATTTTTTTGTGTGCCGCCTCCCTTTTGACTTTTTTGAACGACTGCGTCTTAAAAAATTTTTTTCAAATAGCAAAATCACGGTGTGTTGCGCTGTCTCGTCAGAAAAATAGAGAACTCTTTGCGCTTACGTTTTTTTCCATATTAAATTTTTGATCCTTATCTCTGAGACATCCAAGCTGTTTTAGATATTATTTTTTATCTTAAAAATAAGTTTACTACCCCTAAAATATAATTCAGCTGAAAAATTGCAGAAAAAAGTATAAAATAGCTCAAATTTTTACTGCAAGGACAAAAGTCTGTCAGACATTTGTGTTCCCCGCGTTTTTCCTTTAAACTGTAAGGAAAAACGCCAAGCTAAATCAAAAATTTTGAAAAAAAAAATTTTTTTCTGCAAATGGTTGGAAAATGTAAGTAATCATGATAAACAAGATCCTATTACTTAAAAATTGATAAAAACGATAATTTACTAAAAATTGATTTTAAGCTTACTGTAATAATGATTTTATGCCATTTTAACAGATTTTTAAGAACTATAAAGTAATAGGATCATGTTTATATATGTTTACTGACATTTTCCAACCATTTGCAGAAAAAATTTTTTTTTTCAAAATTCTTGATTTAGCTTGGCGTTTTTCCTTACAGTTTAAAGGAAAAACGCGGGGAACACAAATGTCTGATAGACTTTTGTCTTTGCAGTAAAAATTTGAGCTATTTTATACTTTTTTCTGCAATTTTTCAGCTGAATTATATTTTAGGGGTAGTAAACTTATTTTTAAGATAAAAAATAATATCTAAAACAGCTTGGATGTCTCAGAGATAAGGATCAAA
The DNA here is from genome assembly GCA_963922195.1 of Panagrolaimus sp. PS1159. NCBI lineage: Eukaryota > Metazoa > Nematoda > Chromadorea > Rhabditida > Panagrolaimidae > Panagrolaimus > Panagrolaimus sp. PS1159. The sequence continues at coordinate 94,904 of CAWUHW010000028.1, forward strand.
AATTTAATATGGAAAAAAACGTAAGCGCAAAGAGTTCTCTATTTTTCTGACGAGACACTTTTGCAGGAGGTCGACACACCGTGAAAATGGCAATTACAAAATGGCCACTTCAAAAAGCCAACCTTTTTTTGCATTTTTCTCTAAATTTTAGCTTCTGTACCCACGCGTGAAAAGAACATATATGATTAAAAGTGTAAAACTATGAAATGGAATGATGTCTTTTATAATGTCAAAACATTTTTAAAAAAATGTATAAAAGTGGTTTTAATAAAAAATGTTTTTGCTACAATTTTTATTTCAACACTTGAAAACGTAAAGCATGAATTACTATCCATTTATCGTTTTTTCACATCACATTTTATGTCTTTTTTTATCTGTATACTCATTAAAATGTGTATTTAGTGCGTTATTTCATCGAACAATATTCGTTAATACTGTTAAGCTATCACCAATTCTTTTCATATACTTTATTTTTGTTTTCATTTTGGCTGCAACATCTTTAATCTATCAATTTTATTTAATTGCATTTTGGCGTCCGATTGAAAATGAATACGATGCAAGGGTACTGTATTGGCTTGGATTTATTGAATATATTTTGGGATTTATTGGAAGAGGTTTAGAAATTTGTCTTTGTATTGATCGTTGTATTTCAATATATTTTCATTTAAAATATACAAAAAAGTATAAAAAATATTTCTGGTTTATTACGATTATTGTGATATTCCTTTATGTTATCATATTTTTATCCCTCAATAATTTATTAGCTGTTATCCCAAAAACTTCTTCAACAAATTGTACAATTTTTGGATGTCTAATTACAAAAATTCCAACAAAAAATTTAGTCTCTACTAGATTTACTGTAGCTGGAATAAACTTTTGTGGTGCACTGGAAATTAGGAAAAATAAGCACAATTTTGAGTTTTTCGGATTTTTGACTTCAGAATCCCATAGCAAAAAAACGGCTTCAGATGTCATAAAAAGTTATAAAATTGCTTAAAATGCAATAAAAAACCATTCTGAGATGATTTAATACAAAAATAAGACAAAAAAATTTTTTTCGATTTTTGGTCCAAAATCCACGACCAGGGGGTCGTAAGCTCTTATGCAACTTCAGAAGCCTGTAACTTCTGTTCCCATGGGCATGGGCAGCTAATATTTTGCCAAACGTCATACTTATGCATAAGCTATATGTACCGTAAATACCGACCCGAAACTCCAGAACACACCCTGACGCGTCCCTTGTGAGTTTTCTTGTTATGTTAAAATTTCTATTTCGAAATTTTGAGATAAAAGTTTTCGTTTATGCTAAAGACTAGGGTTGGTCATTTACTGGTAAATTTGATCTTCGGTAAATTTACCGAAAATGCAAAAAATGTCTCCAGCCTCCAAATTCACCCAAATTTAGCTTGGAAATTACTTTAAAAGTCTAAAGCGTGTAAATGAGTTTTAAGCGAAAATAACTTTTTTTTGACCAAACAGATCATTTTTTGATTTTTCATTGTCGCTTTCAATGAAATTTCGATTTTCAAAAACGCAAAAAACATGAATTTTTAAGAAAAAAGGGCTAAATTTGTAGTATATCCTCCTCTGAAAAAATTTTGGAAAATTTTCATCATTTTTCTAAAAATTTTCTCATTTGTCCTACACACAAATTTTTTAATTTACCGGTAAATCAGCCCTCGGTAAATTTACCGGTAAATTTACCACCGACCAACCCTACTAAAGACTGATTTTAAGTTAAATAACTTTTGGATATGAATTTAGGCAAAATTTCGATTTTATCTAAAAAAAAGTTTTTTATTCTGAAAAGATGCATTCTTCAAAGAAGATGACAAAATACGTCACTTTTTGAAAAATTTCGTGTTGTTTTTTGTAAACAATTTAGATTACTGTAGCTAAAAAATTTTCTTTCTGCACTATTCAATGAACATCCCATTTTATTACAAAAATAATATTAAATCATTTTCAGATGGTCTTTTATCAATATATTTCAATTATTCCATCATTTATTCCATTTTTTAAAACAAATTTTTATTTTGGAACAACAATGCTTTCATTCTTTTCGTATGTAATTGTAATAGTTTTTTCTGGGCATTCATTTATGGCATTTAATCGTTTTACACTTATTTGGTTTCCGCTAAAATATCATCAAATTTGGAAAAAACAATGGTATAAATTTTTGTTAATATTTTTGTTACCATTTTTAAATATTTGTTGGAGAATTCATGAACCAGGAAAATATTTTTATGTAACAGAAAGCAGCCCAAAAGCTGTATATTTAAGTGAAAAAATAACATTTTTACATTTTATTGTTTCAACTTTTATATTTTTATTAACAACATTTTTGGCTGCAATTTTTAATGGTTTATCGTTGGCAAAATTTTGGTTGCATAAAAATTCTTCAATTTTAAATGTCAAAGAACGGCATTTATTGTGTAAGTTTTTTCGGTGTTCAAATTTGTTTTCGTTTTAAACGATTAAGGAGCTTTTTGGGATATATGAAATCCCTAAATAATTTTTGAAATTAAAAACGTGACAAATTTTTTTAGTTCTTTCATTGATAACTTTTGGATTTCAATTACTTCGAACCGGATATGCCATTCAACAAATTTTATTCCCAAATAATACTGCTTTAACAACATTTTTTATTCAAACTATGCCAATTTTTACTGATGGTTTTGCATTATCTGGAAGTATTTCATTATTAATTTTAAGGTAAATATTTTTATTGTGTAATAAACGGAAATACAGGGTGGTTCAAGAATTTCCCCCCCCCCCCCATAAATGTTGATCGCAAATTAATACTATTAAAAAAATCGAAAAACCGACTTCACATTCGTTTTTAGCACCTTATAGAAAAGAGGTATCATAAAAAAAATCAAATTTTTTAGACCTAAAATTTTCGAGTTTAGCTTGGTCCCCCCTGTCAAAAATTTTCAATTTTTTTCTTTCTTCGTTTTTTGAAAAACTTTTGACAGGGGGGACCAAGCTAAACTCGAAAATTTTAGGTCTTAAAAATTTGATTTTTTTATGATACCTCTTTCCTATAAGGTGCTAAAAAAAACGAATGCGAAGTCGGTTTTTCGATTTTTTTAATAGTATTAATTTGCGATCAACATTTATGGGGGGAAAAATTCTTGAACCACCCTGTATGTCTTTAACAAAAAGTTTTGTTGTCAAAGAACATTTAATAAGATTTTCTCAAAGATATTTGTTTTATGAAAATATATTAGAAACAATCCAATTTTTTTTAGTAAATCTTCGAGAAAACTATATTTTTCATTTTATTTTGGACAATTTATTAAAAAGCCTTCTGGTTCTTTATCAAGTGTTAATAATATTCCATTAAATTTTATAACAACAAAATATAAGTATCGAACTCCAAATAATAGTACTGTTGCAGCAAAAATTAATAGATCAATGTCATCTTTTGTAATTCCGCGAATTCAAGTTACTTAATATTTTAGGGTAATGTAACAGAGAAGCTTTAAACGAAAAAAAAATAAAACAGCAATTGTTAATTATTGAGATAACTGTAATTTTTTAATTTCAGAGCATTCATAAAGAATTACAAGTATTTGATAAAGTAAATCATTCAAATATTTTGCCAGCTTTGGGTGTACATTTTGGTGTTGATAATATGCTTTTTTTGGCATTAAGAAAATTTAACTTAAAAGATTATTTTCTTGATTACGGTAATGACATCAAATTTCCACAGCTGAAGCAATACTGTATTCAAATCTCAGATGCAATGAAATATTTACATTCTAAAAATATTTTACATTGTGATTTAAAAATTGATAATATTTTGATCAAAGATGATGAGGGTGCTGAAGTAGAAATAAGCGATTTCGGATGTGCCATTGATCTTAACCTTGATTACTGCAATAAATTGATTGGTACAGAAACACATACAGCTTATGAATTGCTGAGAAATAGAAAAAATCAGAATTCATTTACAACTGCTTCAAAAGCATCTGATGTTTGGTCATTTGCAGTTACAATGTGGCAAATTTTTCAAAAATCTTATCTACTTCCTACTGATTTTATCAAATCCGATGATATTATTAAAAATTATGAAGCTGGAAAAAAGTTGCCAATCCCTGCTACAGTATCCGAAGAATTTTGGCGTTACATTATTTTACCATGTTTTGATTTGCATCCAAAAGCTCGACCGTCTATGGAAGATTTGCATAATAGTTTTTTAGTAAGTTTTTTGTTCAAAAAATTGTTTTCATTTTAAAAATATCGAAAATTGGTTTTTAATTCTTCGATATTTTCTAGAAATTTCGTGAAGATTTTACGCACTTCTATGGAAAATGATTTGTACCACTCCGAATGTTTTAGCATAATTTTTCTGCTGAGTACATGTAATTTAATGAATAATTTCCTATTAAATTTTGTCCGTATTTTATAAAACATTTTTTCTGCAAAAAGTAAGAAATTCGAAACCTGAAAGCTTTTGTGTAACAAAAATAAAGAGTATAAAAATTTCATTTTTCGTTCAACAAAAAATGCGGTGTGAAAAAATCGTTGTTCCCGATATTAAAAAAATCCCAAAAATATTTTTTTTGAATTCCACATGTTCGAAAACCAATAAAAAAGCAAAATAATGCCAAAAAATATTTTTGCTGTATTTTGGCGACGTTCGAAAAAATGTGCTACCGTATGCTTATAATTACTGTAACTACACTAAGAATTTTTTTTGAACAAAAATAAGAAAGCCAGTCGTCATCATCATAGGCTGTATAACCTATGAATAAAATTTGAGCCAAATCTATTTTTTTGTGTGCCGCCTCCCTTTTGACTTTTTTGAACGACTGCGTCTTAAAAAATTTTTTTCAAATAGCAAAATCACGGTGTGTTGCGCTGTCTCGTCAGAAAAATAGAGAACTCTTTGCGCTTACGTTTTTTTCCATATTAAATTTTTGATCCTTATCTCTGAGACATCCAAGCTGTTTTAGATATTATTTTTTATCTTAAAAATAAGTTTACTACCCCTAAAATATAATTCAGCTGAAAAATTGCAGAAAAAAGTATAAAATAGCTCAAATTTTCACTGCAAAGACAAAAGTCTATCAGACATTTGTGTTCCCCGCGTTTTTCCTTTAAACTGTAAGGAAAAACGCCAAGCTAAATCAAAAATTTTGAAAAAAAAAATTTTTTTCTGCAAATGGTTGGAAAATGTAAGTAATCATGATAAACAAGATCCTATTACTTAAAAATTGATAAAAACGATAATTTACTAAAAATTGATTTTAAGCTTACTGTAATAATGATTTTATGCCATTTTAACAGATTTTTAAGAACTATAAAGTAATAGGATCATGTTTATATATGTTTACTGACATTTTCCAACCATTTGCAGAAAAAATTTTTTTTTTCAAAATTCTTGATTTAGCTTGGCGTTTTTCCTTACAGTTTAAAGGAAAAACGCGGGGAACACAAATGTCTGATAGACTTTTGTCTTTGCAGTAAAAATTTGAGCTATTTTATACTTTTTTCTGCAATTTTTCAGCTGAATTATATTTTAGGGGTAGTAAACTTATTTTTAAGATAAAAAATAATATCTAAAACAGCTTGGATGTCTCAGAGATAAGGATCAAAAATTTAATATGGAAAAAAACGTAAGCGCAAAGAGTTCTCTATTTTTCTGACGAGACACTTTTGCAGGAGGTCGACACACCGTGAAAATGGCAATTACAAAATGGCCACTTCAAAAAGCCAACCTTTTTTTGCATTTTTCTCTAAATTTTAGCTTCTGTACCCACGCGTGAAAAGAACATATATGATTAAAAGTGTAAAACTATGAAATGGAATGATGTCTTTTATAATGTCAAAACATTTTTAAAAAAATGTATAAAAGTGGTTTTAATAAAAAATGTTTTTGCTACAATTTTTATTTCAACACTTGAAAACGTAAAGCATGAATTACTATCCATTTATCGTTTTTTCACATCACATTTTATGTCTTTTTTTATCTGTATACTCATTAAAATGTGTATTTAGTGCGTTATTTCATCGAACAATATTCGTTAATACTGTTAAGCTATCACCAATTCTTTTCATATACTTTATTTTTGTTTTCATTTTGGCTGCAACATCTTTAATCTATCAATTTTATTTAATTGCATTTTGGCGTCCGATTGAAAATGAATACGATGCAAGGGTACTGTATTGGCTTGGATTTATTGAATATATTTTGGGATTTATTGGAAGAGGTTTAGAAATTTGTCTTTGTATTGATCGTTGTATTTCAATATATTTTCATTTAAAATATACAAAAAAGTATAAAAAATATTTCTGGTTTATTACGATTATTGTGATATTCCTTTATGTTATCATATTTTTATCCCTCAATAATTTATTAGCTGTTATCCCAAAAACTTCTTCAACAAATTGTACAATTTTTGGATGTCTAATTACAAAAATTCCAACAAAAAATTTAGTCTCTACTAGATTTACTGTAGCTGGAATAAACTTTTGTGGTGCTTTAATTTTGTATGCTTTAATTAAAACTCAATATTTTACAAATGATAAAAAGAATAAGCGTATTTGTTATACAATTTTTACTATTATTGCTTCAGCAAGTTTTTTTGAAATTATCCCCACTGTAATGGCGTATGGTTGTGCTTGGGTAAGTCTTGTAAGAAAGTATTATTATGCTAGTTAGAATTTTAAAACTGCGTTTACTAATACAGGGTGCTTCAAGAAAAAGTACCCCCTTTCCATTGTCTGGCAAATTAAAACTTTTCGATTTAAACGAAAACGGTTTTCACAGTTGTTTTTAGCATCACATAGGACATCGTTTTGCTCAAAAAAAAATTTATTTTTTGAAAAAACATGTTTTTCACACAATTTAACACCAAAAAATTTGTCATTTTTTTTTGAAAATTTTTGAAACGTGAAAAAAACGTAAACTCATTTTTCACGTTTCGAAATAAAAAGGAAAAATTTGGAAAAAAATTTTTTGGTGTTAAATTCGCTGAAAAACATGTTTTTTCAAAAAAAAATTTTTTTTTTGCTTTTTAAACAAAACAACGTCCTATTTGATGCCAAAAACAACTGTGAAAATCGTTTTTGTTTAAATCGAAAAGTTTAAACGAAAACGATTTGAAATCTGTAAAATTATTGAACACTTTTAATTTTTTTTAAGGAGTTGTAAAATTCTCAATTAAAATTAATATTATTATTTTGCCCAAATTAAGACCTTTTGAAAGCTGAATTTTTACTCACAACTGATTCGCAAAGTGCTTAAAAACATGGGGGTTGTTCTATAGTTTTTTGCAGCACTGTAAGTTTTACTGTTTAAACGTTCCCAAATTTTTTTTGACAATCTGCATTTATGTAAGAAAAGCCCTTTTTGAGTTCCTAAGTAATAATTTAATAATGAAAGCAACAATTAAAGTAGAATCGTAAAATGTTATCCATTTTATGGGTAACGTACGAGATGCTTATTATTTTAGGCATGGAACATATTATTAAATCAAGTTATTGGCCCGTATACAGAAACATTTACAGCAATAAATATTATGATTTGTGCATATCTTTACTCAAATGCAATCAAAAAAGCAGTGGTTTGAAACTTTAATTTGGCTTTTCCGGGCGGGAATGCTCAAGGAAAGAAACCGGAAATCGTATTCAACTTCTTCTTTCATTGTGTTTTGTAAAATGGTGACAAATTTTTGTGCTTTACTTAAAAATATAATAAACAGAGAGGAGTGAAACGAGAACCATGTTCTTGTTTAACCTTCATCATATATAAACAAAACATATGATTATTTTAAACGAGAACGTTTTTCACGGTGTGTTGCGCTGTCTCGTCGTGTGTCGATGTGGTAGTGCTTAAGAGAGAGACACACATTGGTCATCTATCTCTTTTGCACTGAAAATTTGAGCTATTTTATACTTCTTTCTGCAATTTTTCAGCTGAATTATATTTTAGGGGTAGTAAACTTATTTTTAAGGTAAAAAATAATATCTAAAACAGCTTGGATGTCTCAGAGATAGGGATCAAAAATTTAAATTGTCTGACGAGACACTTTTGCAGGCGGTCGACACACCGTGTTTTTGCAAAAAAGTTTCTGTAAATATTTTTTTATTTTCCAAATACCAGAAACGTTGTAACAAGAGAAAGTAAAAAGAGAGAAGCTTTTTAACAAATATTAAAAATAAACATCAAAAAGAATATCCTTGGGTAATGCTTTGAGCTTTGCTTGATCAATTTCAGCTTTCTTTTCAGTCATAATTTGCTTGCATTTTTGTTTTAATTCTTCAAAATTATTTGAATATGCAATTTGAATAACTTCACAAACATTTGTTACGTCAACTTGTTCGTTACAGTAATAACAGCATGCATCCTAAAAAATATTAGTATGTACAGGGTGTTCCAACATAACTGTCCTTTTTCTTTTGCTCGGCTTTTTGTTGTCATTTAAGATTAACAAAAACTTATTATTTCATTAAACTCAGCGATTTATAAGAGTTTTTATGATCAAAAAACTCAAAATTTCGACTTGGTCTTCTCTTCAAAACTTGAAAGCAACATAAAGCGGGACTGGCTAAACGCTGGACTGGACCGACCGCTGGACTGGACTGATAAAACCTGGACCGCTAGGATAAAACCTGGACTACAGTATGAAAATAGTGAAAAATTTAAAAATGGGTTTAGAGGGCTCAGAATCCGGCTATAAAATCGAACCCTCAGAATCCATTTTTCAGAATTTAAATAAAAAAATTTTTAAGACTCAGAATCTTCGAGGATTCTGAATCCATGATTCAATTCAGAATCATGGATTCCAAAATTTATTTTTTTAGAAAAAAGTATGAGCAACACGTTACTCATACTTATTTTTCCAAAATTTTTACATCCAAAATGGATGATGACCAAACGTCAAATGAATGGTTCAATATTTTTTTAAAAAATTTTTTTACTTTTTATTCTTTTTTGCAAAGTGTACTCGCAACGAAATCCATAGCGAGAAAAAGATACAAAGAGACGCACTCTCTTTGTGCAAAAATTTTCTTTTTTTCTTTCATCTTTTTTTGTCGTTTCTTTTAATTTTTTTTTTAAGCATTGCTAAAATGAATAAAAATCCTATAATTAGTTTTTCCTGATTGAATGTGGGATGTTAAAACATTTTTTCTTCATTATTGGTTTTGATAAAAAATGTATTAAGGTTGTAAAACAAGAACAAAATAAAAATTGCTTATTAATATTGAAAAAGATGTTTTTTACATTTTCAAAATCTCATTTATTCTTACAGTTAATAGCTTTTTGTACAAAATATTCAAAATCGTCAGCTTTATAAAAATGAAAATAAGAAATTTTTCTTTCAACTTACATTGTTTCATCATCATTACTGAGATACAACAAATCGGATGCTGAATAGAGAAAAAGCACAGAAAACATAAAAATAATCACGGTCTCTTTTTTACCCCTATTTTGTCCGGTTAAGACGGATTTTGCGGAAAAGCGTTGTAGAGGGGTGATTTTGGTATCAAAATGTAGCCTGAAGCTCCCTGAGTGATATCAGAGGGGTACTTGCTGATTTCAGGCGCTTCTGAGGATTCTCGAGCCGGATTCAGAATCCGAAAAAATTTTTTGCTCAAAATGCTTCAAAAATGATGTTTTATAATGTTTTTTGGCACAAATACACATTAATAAGTAATAATAGATTTGAATAACCAAAAGAAACATCTGTCTACGATGGCTTTTTTTCACTCTTTCATTCACCTTTGTTGCGCAGCTGGTTTATTCTTTAACAAGGGAACTAAATTTTAGCAAAAGATCAAAACAATGACAAACGAGTATAAAAATAGAACGAAGAAAACGCCATTTACAAAAAAAGAGGGAAGGGGCATTATTAAACCAAAACAAAATGTGCACAGCGTTGCTTTTTATCTAGAAACAAAAAACATTATATCACGTTTTGTTTATCTTTTTATAATTACTATGCCGCTATTTTTGATAATTTTAAATATATTGCATTACACTTTAGAATTGAAAAACATTGTTTCAACAATGTCATTGCAGAACAAAGTTCATTTAAAATCAATTTAATAATTTATACACAAAACAAGATTTCCAATCAAATTTATTTTTATTTGTATTTTAATTATGTGATGATTTTTATTCATTTTAATAATGCTTAAAAAATAAATTTAATTGAAAGTAAAAAAAAATTAAAAGAAACGACAAAAAAAAATGAAAGAAAAAAAGAAAATTTTTGCACAAAGAGAGTGCGTCTCTTCACAAAGAGAGTGCGTCTCTTTGTATCTTTTTCTCGCTATGGATTTCGTTGCGAGTACATTTTGCAAAAAAGAATAAAAAGTGAAAATTTTTTTAAAAAAAATTAAACCATTCGTTTGACGTTTGGTCATCATCCATTTTGGATGTAAAAATTTTGGAAAAATAAGTATGAGTAACGTGTTGCTCATACTTTTTTCTAAAAAAATAAATTTTGGAAACCATGATTCTGAATTGAATCATGGATTCAGTATCCTCGAAGATTCTGAATCTTAAAAAAAATTTTTATTTAAATTCTGAAACATAGATTCTGAGGGTTCGATTCTATAGCCGGATTCTGAGCCTTCTAAACCCATTTTTAAATTTTTCACTATTTTCATACTGTAGTCCAGGTTTTATCCTAGCGGTCCAGGTTTTATCAGTCCAGTCCAGCGGTCGGTCCAGTCCAGCGTTTAGCCAGTCCCACATAAAGCATGTAAAATTTTTTCATGTTTTTCGAGTTACAAAGAGGAGAACTATTTTAAAACTCCGAGCAATCTAAAGAAAATTTTTTTTGTCATCAAAGTTACTCTGTTCAATGAAATAATATGTTTTCGTTTATCTTTAATAGCAACAAAACAATTATTTTGGAATGCTGTAGACTTATAGGTATACCTTTAATTCATTAAAGGCAAAAGCATTTGCAAATTCAAGAAGTTTGCTAGCTTTCCCTTGAATGCAATCAGTTTTACCATAACAAAAGTTCAAAGCTGCGGTTACAGTATCAACATCGAATTGTTCGAATTGAACTTTAACTGGAATTTCTTTTGATTTTTCAAACATTTTATCAAAGATTACAGAATATTTTGATAATACACATCGATGTGTTGGAATAATTGTGCCGTCAGAAGTATAAAGATGGACATCAGCATATTTTGTGCTTGACATAATTTCATAAAAAATTGGTTTTTCGAGATTTACGGTACAATTTAATGCTGGTGTCGTCGAAATTGTTACATCATTGTTAGGTGTTTTTTGAATTTGAGCATTAAATTTCTTTAAATCTTCAAGAGAAAAAAGGAAAAACAATTTTTGGCAAAAGTTTTGTTCTATTCCAGATTCGTTTACCATAACTTTGTAGTCATCTTTGTTGCCTAAAAATGTGATAATGTTTCTGTTATCAATCATACTGCGATCTGTGAGAAAAATTATAAAAAATAGTTATACCTTTACATACTGTAGAATTTAATGTAACCGGTCCAATTTCAATTTCAAAAGGATTTTCAATAAAAATTTCAACAAATTTTTCCTTAATTTTTTTTATGTACCGTTTAAACTTTAAATTCTTGTATCCCGGTAATTTAATATAATCTTCAGCATATTCATAGAGCTTCATAGATTTCATGTATTCTGAAGACACAAAAAGTTCAAATGGAACTTCAACAAAGCTATCTTTTTTATCAGTTTTCTCGAATTCAACATCGGTTAAAATAGTAAAGGTAAAAGTTCCATCTTGTTGCCAGGTAAAGCGTTTATTAATTTGATCATAAATTATATCTGAAATATAAAAAAAAGAGTTTTTAAAGCTTTTTATTGTCGAACATACTTTGTGCACTCATACTTTGTCCACTTGGATAATAACCAGCAGGAGATTGAATTTTTAAAATTTCGAAATCTCCTTTTTCGTCTTGAATATGAAAAGCATAATCTCCCGTAGTAAGTTTTTCTGGCACAACATTAAATTCTACTTTATTAATTTTAACTTTTGATTTCAATAAACCAGAAATAGTAGCAGAAGCAGTGACTTCGGTTTTAAAAAGCATTATTTTTTCCGCAGAAAAAACGACCAAGCATACACCCCACAAATATATTCAACAAAATGAGAAAAACTTTAATCCAAAAGAGAAAACGGCCCTTTTTTGTGCAATCAATTATTTTTGCCAAGGCATTCTCTTTAAATATTAAAAAAAGACTCCATTGTTCGTCTTTCTTTTGAGCAATTCAATGTTAGCAAAAGATAGTTTTAATATCGGGACACACTAAATGATGGATGGACGGGTCCGGTGGAGTATATTACTAAACGGTGGACGAGAGACCAAGTCTTTCTTTATGCAATGATCTTTTTGGTGGAAAAAATCCATCGATTAATTTCTTTCTCTCTTTTATTTTTCCCAAGTTTTTTGGGAGATGCTTGCAATTGTGTATACTTGTGTGGTTGGTTAAAATTGTAAAGCTTGGATTGAGTTTCTTTTTATGACAAACTCTTTTTTGAAAATTTTATAAATTAATTCTCTTTTTTATTAACAGCAATTAAAAAGCTTTTTTTGGATAACTTTTCTTTGATACTTTGTTGCTTTATTACTTTTGCTATAACATTTTAACAATGTTATATCAATCGAAGCCGTTTTTGCCTTTCTGGCTTTTCGGGTAAAAATGCTGTTGCAGAATTGAATCAACTTCTTGATAAACTTGACCTTGATAGACGACGTGAAGCCGAACTTGAAAAAATTGCTGCTAAGAATTCTGTTAATGCTGTCTTTGATACAATTGATAAGTATGGTGAACAACAAAAAAGTGAATGTGATGAATCATATGTTTCTGACTCTGAATCTTCATTTTCTCAGCAAACATATGCTTAACAACTTTGGAACTTCGTTACTGATAAAGAATTGAATAAACCATGTAAAAAATTTCTCCGTCAAGTCAATGGAATGTATGGAGCACCGAGTAATAGAAAGGAAATCTTTGAATTTTTAAATGGCAGTCAAATTCCAATTTCTGATTTTATTGAACATGCTACTGAAATTGGTAAACTGCTTCGAAATCAATTTTTATCGTCTTTCATCCAACATGCACGTCATCAACAATACTATTGTAATAACTTTTGTGTTGTAATATTTCACCCCAAAAGTAAAACGATGAAAAAAAAAATCTTTGAAAAACAATGTCAAAAATTTTATAACAGCTCCACTATTATCGAAAAAGATGCAATCTGTAAATATTTTATTAAGATTTTTAGTATAATTGACTTTCCAACGCACAGATAAAATTTAAAATTGGATCTCTCAATATACCCAGTCATTTTTTTAAAACTCAACTTGATAATTCTGCACTTCTGACAAAAGAATAGCCAGATTTCGCATTGAAAATAAATTTGTAAGACAAAAGGCAGGAGACAAATTATGAACTACAAAACACAAGGCACATCCAATTTTGTGTTCCCCGTGTTTTAACCTTTTTTTTCAATCACAAACCCGTTATATAAAAGCGAACTTAAAAAATGTCCAAATTTCATTTACTTTACTTTTTTTCAAATTATTTAATCAATTTTTTTAAAAATATGTCAGCAGTACAACGTCCTCTTTCAAATCATGTTGCGCTTGTAACTGGTGCAAGTCGGGGAGTAGGGCGTGGAATTGCCCTTCAACTTGGTGAAGCTGGTGCAAAAGTATATATAACTGGTCGGCCACAAAAAAATTTGGCGGAAAAACAAAGCTCTCTAGAAAAAGTTGCAGCAGAAATTACTCAACGCGGAGGAGTCGGAATTCCAATTTTTTGTGATCATTCAAATCCCGAAAATGTAAAAGAATTATTTGAACAAATAAAAATGGAAAATAATGGACAACTTGATATTTTGGTTAATAATGTATATTCTGATGTCGACGCAAGTTTTTTTTATGTACCAAAAAGTAGCTTTTTATTCAAAAAGTTTTTAATTTTAGCAAAAACTGCAGTGTTAGAAATAAAATATTTTCTAACTTTACTTTTAAATAAACGAATGAAAACTATTAATTTTATAGTTTGTTGTTGAAAAACATTAGAGACAATAATAATACACTTTTTGGACACCGAAGTTTTAAAAAAAATCATTTTTTAAAACTTCGGTATTTTATTTCTATTGCCTCACTGGTCCACGGATTTTATCTACGGATCTGAGTGAGATTATTCGTTTTGAATAAATTAAATTATTTTGTTTTTAGACATTTTGGAATCAGTTTCACTCTTTTTGTTCAGTTAAAAAATGGGTTGGCATTAGTGAACGGTAATCCGATCCGAAAACCAAAAAGTCGGATCACGGATCAATCCGTCAAATATCGGATCGGATTGATGGATTGATAACGGATTGGGAATTCTGACGGATTGATCCGTCGGATCGGATTAACGGATTGATCCGTCGGATTGTTAGGAAATATAGAACAAATTTTTCAAACTTTTTTTTATTTTTTTTAAAACGTTTGTTTTAAAAAAAATAAAAAAAAGTTTGACATGTCTTATCTACAATGGTTTTACAATGTGGACTGTTTTACGATCTAGACGTAAAATATCTATTGTCATTACAAAAATAAACAACGACAGAAATGAGTCAAAAAAAAAAGAAAAAAATCACGGATAAGAATATTCAACGGATCGGATTGACGGATTGTTAACGGATTGGGAATTTTGACGGATTGGATTGACGGATCAATCTGTCGGATCGGATCGCCAACTTGGCATTGTGTTTCTTTTTCTTTTTATTTTTTATTTTGTTAAAAAAACGAGAAAACTAGTAACATCTTTAAAGACTGTGCCAGACCTTATATTAACTTTTCATGCCTTTTTATATTAATATTATTAATCAGCATAAAAAATTGAGTGGGATAGCAGAGAGTTTTGAAAAAAGTGTACGTAAGATTCCGCACAGTCTTAAAAATTTATGCTCATTTTTCATTTTTTTAACAAAAAAACAATGCCAAAGCATTTTTTGATTGAACAGCTGAATCCATCGTATAGAAAAAACTTTTGTACTGTTTTTTGTTAGGGCAAAAAATGGTATAATTGTGTGTGCTTCAATTTAAAAAAAGGTGAATCATTTTTAATTAAATTTCAAATTTTACTTTTTTACTTCCGTAAAAGCAATTTTTTTATGTTCTAACAAAATTCAAAAGTATTTATTTAATAAAACAATATCGTTTCTTTTAACAAAGCAAGATAAATAAAAAAAGTATGTAAAACACTCCCGAAATTTGAAATTCATTATTTTTTTTTGTATTTGAGATTCAACAAAATGTATTTTTTTAGCTTTTAAATATTTGAGTCGCAGTAAAATAACTTTTCTTTTAAATATTTTCAGATTGTCTTTGATAATACTACACGCAAATTCTATGATTATGATCCTGTTGAATCTTTTGATTCAGCAAATAATGTTGGATTTCGAAATCATTACATTTGTTCAGTATATGCTTCACGGCTTATGATTCCACGAAAGCAGGGCTTAATTATTACAATTTCATCCCCAGCGGGAATGGGATACATTTTTGGTGTTGCATTAGGAATTGGAAAAGCAGGTTGTGATAAACTTGCTTCTGATATGGCTGTAGATTTGCTTAATACTGGAGTACTCTCTGTTTCACTTTGGCCTGGTGCAGTTAAAACTGAAGCTGTTCAAAAGGCTTTATTAAAATGTGATAATGATAATGTAAGGGATTTACTGATATTTTTTAAAATTTTTTTGTGAAACGGGTACAACATCGGTACTTCTTTAGTTTGTCCCCCCCCCCCCCCATCTTAAAATTTTTTTTTTCATTCATAAAAGCAACCGCTCATTGCTCCCACCCGCCCACCCTTTTAAATTCTCAACACAAGCTCACTGTATTTATGCAAATTTGTGAATGAAAAAAAAATGAGGGGGACAAACTAAAGAAGTGCCACAACATCCCACAAAAAATTTCTATTGTGTCCTACCAAAAAAGGGGGGACACAAACTGTAACATAATTACCAAATTTTTTATACATTTTAAATTTTAGCCAATAAAACAACTTTTTGAAAAAGGTGAATCTGTTGAATATTCTGGTAAATGTATTGTTGCTTTGGCACTTGATTCTGAAAGGGAGAAATATAATGGAAATATTTTGACAACTGCAATTTTTGGCCGTCATTATAACATTTATGATGAAGGGAATACTCAACCGGTGGAAACTCCGGTCCGATATCAAAAATATTTGGATGTTGTAAATGAACTTCGAAAACCAGCAGATTTTAGAAAAAATCTTGAAGTATAAATATAAATTCTCTTTTATCCAATGTTTTATACTAAAATTATGCCATTTTTTGCTGGCGCCTTAAATGATTGCTTTTGTTCAGGCAAAAAATAATGCTTCAAAAAGTTTTTTTCATTTAAATGTCTCGAATATTTCTAAGAACAGCAATTATTATTTTTTAATTTTTTGTGTTTCCTCATGCGAAAATGATGTAAGCATTTTTATTAAAAGAAATTAAACAATATGTAAGCTAAATTTGTCTTTAAAAATATATTATTTAATAATAATAAATTTATTTCAATGAGCTTTTACGATATCATAGATGATGATGGATACATTTTTGATGGCGCAGAAATCGTTAAATTTGTAGGGTTTTTTGATTTGCAAAAATAAAAGGATATATAAGCTTTTCGAGTTGATGCACTTTAAAAATATTGTAATTAAAAATTATACAAAGTAATATAAACCTCAAAAACATTAATGAAATACTTCCACTCCATGCAAAAATATCATTTAAATACGGTAACGTTGAAGTCACAAATGCTGTAATCGCAGGATTTCCTCCATCAAAGATACGTCCAACATTATAGGAAGCTCGTAAAAGTTGAGAAATAAAACATATTAATGATACAACTAAAAAAAATATGCAAATTTTATTGGTTTTATTTATTTGGCATCACGGAAAAAATTATTTTGGCATTATTTCCGTAATGCCAAAATAATTTTGTGGAACGATCTGGATTCTGCGTCAACAAGTAATTTCAAGATAAAAATATTCATCATGAAACTTAAGAAAAATTTCTCCCAAAAAACTTACAAAACAAATTTTTTTCGTTAATATTAAGGGTGCTATTCTTTTTTTTGTGCAGAAAAAATTTTAAAAAAGCTAAAAAGTTTAAAATTCCCGCCATAAATGTTGTTGATAAATATAATACTGTAGAAATGGTGTAATTTATTTGTGTGACGGTTGGATTAATAAAACTCGCAAAGGAGCTATTGCCCGTTGTAACATAAATTACAGGTTCATGAATTCTCCAAGACATAGTCAAAAATGGTAATAAAATTAGCAGTGCAGTATACCATTGCCGACTCCATATTCTTTTGTGTTTTATTGGAAGCCAAATTATTGTAAAACGATTCATAGCTAAAAACATGTGTCCAAAAAATTGCAATATACCAACATAAATTAAAATGTTCAACATTATTGTAACATAATAAACACCGTTTTTTAAAAGGTCAACGAAAAATAGTATAAATAAAAGTTTTTGAGTTATTGCTGTCTAAAATAGATGTATATATTTACATAATAAAAAAATTTATTTTATCAGTAGGAATTTTCACAAAGTGTTTTTTCAAAATCACGAGACAAGTAAAAAATCTCACATCAACATAGCAAATCAAATCAGCTATTAAAACGGTTCGGAAAATATTGAAAAACGGTCCTTTAAAACTGTCTTTTTGTTTTACTATCATCAGTGGTCTGTTTCACAAAGGTTTTTTTGCAAAAGACAGAGCTGTCTTTTGTAAAAGAAAGGACATCTTTCGCGTCGAGAATTTGTCAATAATAAAAAAAGAGTCACAAAAAAGACAAAAAAAAAAGACAGCAGCTGCGCTGAGTCAAAATTCTCGACTCGAAAGATGTCCTTTCTTTTACAAAAGACAGCCCTATCTTTTGCAAAAAAACCTTTGTGAAACAGACCACAGAATTAGTACTGATAAATGAAATGAATAAAATATTATTTCAATAGAATATACAATTGCGGAAGTAAGTGTGATTGGTGGCATTTTCAGGTTAACAGATAAAAATCTTTGATAAAGTGAAAATGATTAAAAAAAACTTTCAAGATGTAATAATAATTTCTAAAAATTACACATGAAAAAGTGATGTTTGAAGCTTTGACACCTCGTGGTATTTTTATTTTTAAATGCAATTGTAATTGTAATGACACTTTTAATTGGCACTTGAATTTCATTAATCAAAGAAAAGACAGAAAAATAAATGGTTGTAGAACTTCCTTGCCCAAGTTCGAATGCTTAAAATTTTTAAATTTTCCTAAAAGTTAAACAATTAAAATATATAATAACATTTATAAAATGAACAAAGGTTCTACATTAAATTAAAACCTTTGTTTAAAAAAAAGTACAATCTTGTTCGTTTTGCAGGAAGGAAGCTGATAAATTAAGAAAATGTAATACAAAGAAAATTTTAAATTTTAATTACTCTTTTAAAATATGTTAGAAAAATACAGTTTTTTAAAGATTGTTAAACACTTTTCGGCGTCTAAAACGATTAGTGGGAATTAAAAATATCTCATATTTATATACCGAAAATATCTTGTGAGAAAAATCGTAGGTCGCAGGGACGGGCGTAATGGCTTTTTTCGGAAACGAACGGAATTCCGCAAAAAACGGAAATTACAGAACAGAATTTTTTCGTAAAACAAAAAATAACAATTATTTTAAAAAGGAGTTGAATAACAATGATAACCAGATTTGGTTCACTTAGAGTCAAGCACCTTGCTGGCATTTCAGCAGAATGCAAACAGAATTTCAAAAACTTTGCGTTTTTTTATTTTCTCAATAGGTAATTTTCAACAATTTTCAGCATTTATTAAATATTCAAAAATTTACTTAAGCAAAAAATTTTTGATCGCAAAAATTTTGTGCAACAAATATATTTTTCATTTTGCATTTCAAAATTGATTGATTTTTTTTCTGTCGTTTTTAAAAGTGTTTTTTTTTGAAACAAATGCAAAGCATTAAATGAGAAATGAAGAAAATTCGCAAAACATGTTTTTAAATGAAAAAAAGCAGAGAAAAGAAAACGCACGACAAAAGGCATCCCTTCTTTGAATATTTTGTTTTAAAATAATTTTTTGGTTTTAACGAAAATGAATAACTAAAATTCGCAGAAAACATAAAATCATGAAAAAAAGTATTATCGGGTTCAACACTAATGCTATTTAGAACAATATTAATATTGAAAATGAAACTTCTCATCTAAATATTCATAAATAATGTTTACATTAAAGCAAGTGTGTTTTTGCATATCTAAATATAAAAATAATAAAAATCGTTTTTTGTCATTTTTTTTAGAATAAATTGTTTTTCTAACTTTTTTCATATCGAAATTCAAACGGATCTTAATCAATATTTTTTAAAAATTAAAGAGAAAATTCTCGCCAAATGTTTCTTTCTCAATGACTGAAATTTCCGCAAAAATGATGCGTTTTTATTTTTTTCTATATTTAAATATTTTATTTTAACTTTAAAAATAAAAATTCGACATTTAATAAGGAAAACCAATAATTATTTAAACAATCTGGTATACCAAAGAAAAATATGTTTGATATTGTTATTAATTTTTAAAATCATTATTAATAATGAAATCAGGGATTGAAAATGAGGCCGGCGGGCCTTAGTAATTCTGGTCCCGCGAGCCGGCCGGGCCGCGTTAAGAAGCCCGCGGGCCGGCCCGGCATATTTTTCAAATTTTGTTTTTTGGTAGTTTTTATGTTTGTGGTGTGCGCAGTACGCACTTTTTTTCGAAAAAGTCGGCAAGCCCGGCCCGGGCCGGCCGACTTTTTCGGCCTCATTTTCAATCCCTGAATGAAATTGCGTTGATAATTTTTAAATATTTAAATATCCCAATATTTTTCAAGAAATACATGTCATGTAATTATGGTTGTTTTTCATGGACTTTATCAAATCTTAAACGCAGATCATCTTGAAGGAGATTACTTGATTTCGTGTTCTTTCTTTTTATTATTTTACAATGCTTTTGCTTTTCTTACTACACGACAGAGCTTTTCACTGAAAATGAAATATTTATTTCCGCCCGTACTTAACTTCTAACAATTGTGAAAAAAAAAAGATGCAGTAATAATAATGGTAAATTTTCTCATACAATCTTGCAGGCCTTTTTGGAAGTAAAAGATAACTTCCTTCAAAGAAAAATTGTGATAATCATTTCTTTGTCTTAAATTAATGAGAAAAAACGCAAAAAATCAATTTGACAAACCACAATAAAAAAGAGACATGAATGACAAATTATGACAATTGATGGATGAAAAACTGCACGTTTATTAAAAATGCATCATTTTTTTGAGTTTTTTTTATAAAAATAAATGATGGCTGCAAAATCTAATTTTTAATTACCGTCAAATATTTATTTCATTGAATTTGGTCATCGAAGAAGGAAATATTGGAGTATAAAAACGTGAGCAGTTTTTGTTCATTTTAATCAGACCATAAAAATTTTGTGTTTTGATTAATTTTAAGAAACATTTAAAAAATGGGAATATCAGATATTAGTTATGTTCGTGGTGATTCTGACATACCTCTCCTGAATGATACGGTAGCGGATCGATTAAGATTAGCAGTCAAAAATGTTCCAAATAAAGAAATGATCATTTTTCCAGAGGAAGGAATTCGAAAAACTTATCAACAAGTTTTTAATGATGTATGTTGTTTTTTTTGGGGCAAAGGACTTTTGTAAAAGCTGCCAACAAAAATTTGTTATAAAAAATTTTAGGCTCGACAATTTGCAGCATCATTAATTCATTTGGGCCTCAAAAAGAGTGATAGAATTGGAATTTGGAGTCCAAATTGTTATGAATGGATTATAACAAAATATGCAGCTGCATTTTCGGGTTTAATAATTGTTGGAATAAATCCAGAATACAAATCAGATGAATTAAAATATGTCCTTCAAAAAGTTGAAATTTCAGCTATAATTTCACCTGTAAAAGATGAAACAAATAATTATTATCGTATCCTTTGTGAAATTGTTCCTGAAATGTTAAGCTGCAAAAATGGAATTGGAAAAATAGAATCAAAAAATTTGCCAGATTTAAAAAATATTATTTTATTTAAAACGGAAGAAAGTTTAGCAGGGGCTTGGAATTTTAATGAAATTATTAAAAATGCTGGAAGTGATGACTTTAAACTTTTGGATGAACATGAAAAACAAATTCAAGTTCATGATCCTTTTAATATTATTTTTACATCGGTAATTTTTTTTCAAACACCATAATAACCGTAAATCGACTTATTGAATTAAATAGTTTTAACAGAATTTTTAAAAAAGTATCTAAAACATCATAAAAGCTTTTCGAGAGAACCCTTTTGGCAATATATGCCTCAATGCCATCAAGAAATTAGTACCCCTCTCACAAAAACCCTTGTCGAAAATTTTTTTTCCACATTTAACCTTTGTTCTAATTTGAAATTTAAAAAAAAAATTCCCCCCTAATTTTCAGGGAACAACCGGACGTCCAAAAGGTGCCACACTTACCCATTACAATGTCATAAATAATGCATATCTTTTGGGTTTTCGACCTAAATATCAATATAATCAAGAAATTTTTTGTCTTCCATTACCGCTTTTTGGATGTGCAGCATTTATTTTTGGTTCACTTTCTTCACTCTGCCATCAAGGAACATGTATTTTTCCGTTGAGAGATGCAAAAAGTATTTTAAATGTTATTGAAAATGAAAAGTTAGCTTTTTTGATTTTTAAAAAAAACTGGTTTACTAGTAAATTTTACTGGTCGATATACACATCAAGTCGATAAAATAAAAAAAAAGCGTCATCGTTGAAAAAGAAGAAAAATGCTTTTCCATGCGAGACCGCTGCATTTGATATTTGGCTTTAGCCACAACTTTCTTTTTTTTAGACCTACAATACTTACCTGCCTTCCAACATTGTTAATTAATATCCTAAATCACCCTGATCTTCCATCAACAGATGTCTCAACAATCCGAGGAGGGCTAGTTGGAGGTGCCACAATTCCAGAAGAACTTTGTAAAAATATAATAAATCATTTGGGAATGAAATTATATGTAACCGCTTATGGTTCAACGGAAACTGGAATAACGGCAATGAGTTATCCGGATGATAAAAATATTCTCAAAAAAATGCATGTTATGCCACATATTGAAATGGCAATCATTGATAAAAATGGTGAATTTGTATCCCAAGGGGAAAAGGGGGAAGTTGTTGTTCGAGGATATTCTGTTTTGAAAAAATATTGGAATGATGAAGAAAAAACTAAAGAAGCTTTTAACAAAGATAAATGGTTTTATACAGGGTTAATATTTTGATTTTTTTAATTATGAAATCAAGAAATTAAATTTAAATTGAAATTGAAAAATATTTTAATTTCGACTTTCGCGGTAATAACACGAATTTGAAATTAAAAATGATATTAAAGGAGGCCGACGTTTTGGTCCAGTTTTGTAATCTTGATATTTGTGATTTTCAGGCACACTGAGAGTCTTGAAACAAAACTGCATCTTTTTTGATAAAAAAATTTAAAAAAGGGTCATTTTCGTTTCAAGACTCTCTGTTTTCCTGAAAATCACGAATATCCAAGATTTCAAAACTGGATCAAAACGTCAGCCTCCTTTAAATTTCAAAACCTAAATTTTTGGAAAATTAAATTCTTCATTTTGAAATTAAGCCAAAATCTGGTTAACCTATCAGTCAACAATAAACTCTTTTTTCCAGTGATATTGGAACAATGAATTCTGATGGATGTGTTGAAATTTGTGGAAGAATTAAAGATGTGATCATTCGTGGCGGCTATAATCTTTATCCAGCTGAAATTGAACAATTCATTGTTCAACATTCCTTTGTTGCTGATGCATGTGTGATTGGAGTCCCAGATAAATTGCATGGGGAAGAAGTTTGTGCATGTATTCAATTAAAACCTGATACAATATTAACTGAGAAAGAACTTATTGATTTTCTTTCTGAAAAAGTAAAAAATTTATCTTTTACAAATGTTTATCGTTAAATTTAATGGTAATTATATTATAGATTTCAACATCAAAAATTCCTCGATATATTCTTTTCAAATCTCACCACGAATTCCCATTAACTGCAAATGGAAAAATAAAAAAATATGAACTTCAAAAACTTTGCATCAAAGAATTGAATCTTCAAAATGTAACTACGTACTGTAATAATTAAACCTTTTTTTTGTACCAATTTTTGATGAATTTGTTATTTTTTTTTGTAGAACGAAACGCTTTTGGTACAAACTTGTAAAATTTTTTATTTTGATCAGAAAAAAATTTCAGAGGGGACCTTAACGTTTCCTGGGGGCGAGCTATCGTTAATCTTTCACGTTGGAATCAGTTCCACTCTTTTTGTTCAATCAAAAAATGGGTTGGCATTGTGTTCTTTCGAAACAAAATAATTAAAAATATTGATGTTTGAACTTTGGAGGAGAAAAATAATGTATTCATTTTTCTTTAACTTTTTTTTGACAGATATTTTACAACGACGAAGATGTGTGAAAAAAAAAACATTTTACATTGAACGATTGAAAAATGTGTAAAAAAATAGGAAAGCAAAATTGTTCAATTTTTTTCGAGCTTTTGAAATTGTCTTTTTTATAAAAGAAGCTGCTTTTGAATATTTTAATTTTTTTCAAAACAATATATTTTTAACAATAACAATAAGATGACGTTATAAAAAAAATTCTGTTTTTAAAATATTGAAGTAAAAAATGGAGATGTTGTATTAAATACATTATTAATAAAAGAATATGCAAATTAAAAATTTGTTTTTATGATAACAAAATAAATTCAAATTTTTATTTTTTAAAGCTAGATTTACAAAAAAATGTAATAAACATGAAAAACCAAATTTGAACTTTCTGAACGTCAAAAATCAAATGTGATTATACAGGGTGTCCGGAGAAAAAGTCGCACTTTCTTTTTTTTATTAAACGATTTCTTTTACATTTAAACAAAAACGGTTTGCACAGTTATTATCAGAATCTTAAAGCATTTTAATTTTTGTAAAAAAAATTTTTGAAAAAAAAATTTTTTTTCGAAATTTTGTCTTGGTCCTCCCTGTGCTTTTTTTCAAATCGTTTAAAAGCCAAAAAAAGGCACAGGGAGGACCAAGACAAAATTTCGAAAAAAAAATTTTTTTTCCAAAAATTTTTTTTTACAAAAATTAAAATGCTTTAAGATTCTGATAATAACTGTGCAAACCGTTTTTGTTTAAATGTAAAAGAAATCGTTTAATAAAAAAAAGAAAGTGCGACTTTTTCTCTGGACACCCTGTATTTTTGTGACAAAAAAAAACATTTAACTTTGCTTCTTCTTTTTTTTAGTGGTTGACCTTTTTTTTCTAAAATTACATTTTTCTTTCTCTTTGAATGTTTTTTTTCTTTTTTTGGACAATATTGTTTTGGATGTTTTTAACGAAAATATTTTCGTATTGATTTTTTTGAGCAGTGTCTGCTGAAGAAAGTCGTCTTTTGAATATTTAAAATGTTTTTTGTAAATATTAGAATTTTTATATACAATCATTAAAAGACCAATTATTTTATTAAGAAATAAATCAAAGTTTGAGATGTCTCTTGCTGTCCAATATTAATAAAAAAAGTTGATTTTAATATTCAAAATATTAAAAAAAATGTAACAGAAAAATATCAGATTTTATTTAATACATTTTAAAAAGTTTTTAATTTTGACAAAGTTTTCATTTATTCCAAAAATTCTTTTAACTCGAATTAAACAAACAAATGTTATGTTTTTATTAAATGTACGTTTTGATTAATTTTATTTAGCACAACATTTTATTAACAAATTTTGCAATGTCATCAGGAAACTCCAAATGGTCATAAAGGTTAAAAATTTTTGTTTTGGCATTATGTTCCTCAATCTGCTGGTTAAGTTAACCAGCAGATTTTTTTATTTTTAAAGGACGTTTTTTCTAACAATCGAGTATTTTTGGAAATAACACATTTACAATATTAGTTCCGGACTTTAATAATGAACAAAGTTGTTTGTGAAAATTTTTTTATTCTCTGAAAATACAATTTACATTTCATCAAATTGATTCACAAAAAGGTAAACAAAAAACCAAGATGTTTAAAAATTGTATTTTTCCGCAGCTGCTGCGACTTTCAAAAGTCATCATCATAAAGAAAAAATAGGGTTGAACATTAAAAAAAGAACGAATCGATTTACGCCACTTTTTCCTTTTTTTTAACTCCGATTTGTTTCAAAGGCTTTTTTATGAATATTTTTTTTGCTAGAATATTTTTACGAAATTTATGTTTCTGTCTAATTTAATTATGCAAACTTTTGAATATTTTAAATGTTATTTTATTATAATTTAATTAGGAAGAAATGAAATTTTTATATATAAAAATTTTTTTCTGATCTAAAATTTGCAATAAATTTGAAAAAATACAAAAAACCAGAATTATTCAATTTTAATTTTGTAATTTGTAATATAATTTATTTCCGCAAATTTTTTTAAAGTTTTAATCGAATTCATTGACTGATTATCATACAATGGGTGACAATAATTTCAATACGTTTTTTTTCAAGATCTTTCAAGATCTTTCAAGAACATTTCGCCAAAAACAATAGCTTGAAACATCTTGAAAAATGTTGAAAAAAATAAAAATAATAATTATTTTGTTAAATATTTTTTCTCGTTTTTATAATTATGCAAATTATATTTTTACCAGTAATTTTTTTACAGTAATAAATAATTTGTGGTAAAATGTTTAAAATTTTGGAAAAAAAAGTTTTTTGCACTTTTTTGGCACATTTTTATTTTTTTCAACATTTTTCAAGATGTTTCAAGCTATTGTTTTTGGCGAAATGTTCTTGAAAGATCTTGAAAAATCTTGAAAGATTTTCAAAGAAAAAGAGTTTGAAATTATTGTCACCCATTGTACAAAATGGACTGAAAAATTGAATATCGTTTTTTTTTGTTGATGTTCTAAGCAATGACTGTTTTCTTTTTTTCTCAATTTTATGTAGTTTATATTATTAATATCGTAATCACCAGTTTAGCAAAAGCTCAAAATACAACGTCTATGAAAAGAGAAAGAAAAATTTTAGTTTTGGTATTGATGGCAATGTTTTCGATGCTCCATGACATCTGACCCCGTGAAATCTGACCTCTAAGCAATGTTGAATAAAAAAATAAAATCACTATAAATAAATGAAAGGGCCAGTTGCCAAGATCCTTTCAAAAGCAGATGGGGCACATAGGGTCTAAAATGTAAGTCTATTATTTTAAAAAATGTTAGTTTTTGGATTTGCATTGTCCCATTGGGAAAAAAATCAGATAATCCGCTGCAAATATGTACCTGAGACATTCTGCGTGGAAGTCATAAACAATATTGCCTTTATTTATTGTACTAAATTACAGTATGCGAGATTAAAAAATTTCGTTTAAAACAATGCTTTATTTATACTAATAATTCATATTTTCAACGAAATTTGTTGAAACATTTATTTTGGCAAAACGTTTTGAATATTCTCGACATTTTTTTTCAATGTTGAACAAGTTTTATTCAAATTTCATAATCACTCTCATTTGTTTCATCGTATTTGTATAAAATTTTGCATAACATTAATTTCAAAGTTGATAAAAGCATATCGATTTAGCATTTTTTGCATCATTCAACGCATTTTGAATTGTCTGTGAACGTCGTTGCTGCTGCTCTTCTCTTCTCTCATCTTCAACTTCAAAAAATGTCACAAAAGAAAATTCATCCATTTGTTGATCCAATGTCAGGTTTGCATCATCAAATATGGTATCATGGAATGCGATCTCGAAATGAAACACTTCGATTATTTAAGAATGAAGGAGATTTTCTTGTTCGTACAGCTGTTTTTGGTCGACGTTTTTCATTCATTCTTTCTGTCTGTGTTGAATCAAAACCAAATTCTCCAATAGATATTTTACATGTGTCAATAAATTATGATACAAAATCAAATACATGGAGTTTGAATACACTTCGTCGGAAAACAATTAGTGGTAAATCAAAATCTGGTTCACAAATGGAAAAAGTTCCTAATAAAAATTTTGCATGTGCTACTGATTTGATTGAACATTATAAGGTTTGTATGTCTTTTTTCTTCATTTTATTGGCTTATATATGTGTATATTCTTTTTTAGAAGGCATGCATATACAAAAATGTTATGCTTAAAACTCCAATACCTCGTCCAAAATGGATTATTCCAACTTCATATGTTCAATTCATAAAAGATGGAGAACTTGGAAAAGGAAATTTTGCAAAAGTTGTTAAAGCATATATTAGTCAACCTGATGATTTTCCTAGAAGACTTTATGTTGCTGTAAAGGTATGTTCTTCATTTTACTGCACAACACTACAGATATACATATATTTTAGATCCTCCTTGAATCCAATATTGAAGGCATAACTGAACAAGAACGTGAAGAAGGTCGTGATTTAATGATGCGAGAAGCAAAAGTTATGCAAAAATACAAACATAATAATGTTGTAAAATTCATTGGTATTGCATATGATAAACCTCCAATTTCATTGATACTCGTAAGTTATATAAGGTTGTTCCATAAGTTCGTGCCGCGCTTTCAACGGCTGGAAAGTCAGAACTTTTTCACCAGGTCAGACAAAAAAATTCTGTCTTCACATTTTGAATCGTCTCATCGAGTTATACATAATGTAAAGACAGAATTTTTTTACCTGACCTGGTGAAAAAGTTCTGACTTTCCAACCGTTGAAAGCGCGGCACGAACTTATGGAACAACCTTATACAATGGGTGACAAAAGTTTCAATACATTTTCTTTCATTTTTTTAGTAGGCGATGTGGAATACTTGCGGAACGCTTATTAGAATTTTTGCTAAAAACTTATAAGTTTGTCGTTTTTCCCCTTGTTTTTTTTTCAATGGAAAAAAATGTATTGAAACTTTTGTCACCCATTGTATATTATATTTAACATTTATATCTTTGCATTTATAGGAATTTTGCCCTGGTGGATCTTTGGAAGGTCATTTGAAAAAGCTTGGTGATGAAATTCCTGCATCTGAACGTGTTCAATATATCCTTGAATCTGCTAGAGGACTACGATATCTTCACCATCATAATTGTATCCATCGAGTAAGTCATTTATTAATGAAAAATATTTATAAAAAGCTTTTTTTTAGGATTTGGCAGCTCGAAATTGTTTAATTTCAGCCGATGGATTTGTTAAAATTGCTGATTTTGGTCTTTCAAAAGTCTTTGATAAAAATGATATTGGAGAAGATGAAGATAAAATTAATAAAAATGTTCCATTGAGGTTTGTTTTTTTTTTTGTTTATTTGTTTTTAACAATTATTATTTTTTTTAGATGGATGGCACCAGAAACAATATCAAGGCAACCACGATTCTCATCAAAATCTGATATCTGGAGTTTTGGAGTTATGTGTTTTGAAGTAAAGTTTTTAAGAATATTACTGTACATATCTTAAATATTCCATTTTTTTAGATTTTTAATAATGGAATTAAACCATGGGCAGATGTGGATCAATTAAAGATTATTAGTCGAGAAATTCGAACAGGAAATATGCCAATACCTCCATCCAAAACTCCAACCTCAATTGC
Organism: Panagrolaimus sp. PS1159; assembly: GCA_963922195.1. Taxonomy (NCBI): domain Eukaryota; kingdom Metazoa; phylum Nematoda; class Chromadorea; order Rhabditida; family Panagrolaimidae; genus Panagrolaimus; species Panagrolaimus sp. PS1159. The sequence goes on from CAWUHW010000028.1 coordinate 123,551, forward strand.
ATCGCTGATGAAAGATTGCTGGTAAATTTTTTCGACTTTTAACACATCTTTGTTTATTGGCACTTTTTTTTAGGAATTTACAAATGTCAGAAAGGCCAGAATTTATTGATATAATCAAAACTGTTCTCCAAATTCAAGAAAAAGAAGCTGCATTAAAGCCTCCGAAAGCTTCCGAATTTACTGTCAATGCAATTCCTGGTGTAACTCGTTTGGAAACAAATGAAACAATTGAAGATATCCTTGGAATGAAATCTGTTGAACTTCTTAATTCTTTTCGTGAAAAAAGTAATCATGGAAAAAAATCTGATGAATCAAAAGAAAGTAAAGAAACTAAAACAAAATCAAAGGAATCAAAAGAATCGAAGGAAACGATCGAAGAACAAAAAATAAAAGATTCTACAGCAAAAAGAAAGAATACAAAATTTGTTCCAGCAATTAATAAAAAGATTCCAACTTCAACATAATAATATATAACTTGTTTTTATACCAAATGTTTTTTTTATTGTTTATTGTACCTATTATTGTATTATGTAAAAAGAACAAAAAAAATTTTGTTAAAGACATACAGGGTGGTTCAAGAATTTTTCCCCCCATAAATGTTGATCGCAAATTAATATTATTAAAAAAATCGAAAAACCGACTTCACATTCGTTTTTAGCACCTTATAGGAAAGAGGTATCATAAAAAAAATCAAACTTTTAAGACCTAAAATTTTCGAGTTTAGCTTGGTCCCCCCTGTCAAAAATTTTTCAAAAAACGAAGAAAGAAAAAAATTGAAAATTTTTGACAGGGGGGACCAAGCTAAACTCGAAAATTTTAGGTCTAAAAAATTTGATTTTTTTTATGATGCCTGTTACGACGTTTCGTAACAAATGGGGGGAAAAATTCTTGAACCACCCTGTACTTCAATGTTAAAAAAAATGTTTCTAACAAGTATTATTTTTTTGAATATCGTTTTTTGACAATATTTTTTTGACAAAAAAAATGGCGTTACTCTTTCAGAATTTGTTTTCTTTTATGTTTTGACAGGTGTTTTACAACATTGCTTTGTCTACAAATAAAAATCTTATATTAAAAAACTGACACATTTTTTGAGCAGTTTATTTTTTTGAGCTTTGCAAAAACTTTTTGTGACCAAATAAAAAAAAAGAAAAAATCAGCGCTAATGTTTTTTCACTAATAGAATATTTTTATTTTTATCGAGTTTTTTTTGCATTTCAAATTCAAAACATATCTTTGAATATTTTGAACATCTTCGAAAGTCATGAAACACTTTTTGAATATAAATGGTGATGACAATTTTTGTTTAAATTTTGCAGTGATAAACGCATAAAAGTATCACTGGAAAAAAGCAGCATTATTTATAAAAAAAGAGTTATTTTTTCTAACAAAACAATTTAAAATACTTATAAAATTTGACAGAAAACAATTAATCGTTTTTGGTGGTTTCTTTTGGAAGCATTAAAACAATGTTTTTCCCAAATTGATTCACTTAAAATGGGAGATGTTCGCAAAAGTTATATGAATTGGATTCGATGGAATATGGTAGAGATTATTATTAAACTTCAAAAATTTTTGACAATTCGGGACCTCCGTGAAAATTATGGTATATTTTTAAATATGATTCAAAAAATTAAAAATTTTGAAGAAAATTACTTTCAACTAAGTAGAGCTGAAAAAAGTGTGAAAAACGAATACTCTCACACTATGCGTCGTTTGCTTTGTTTTTGCAAACTTTAACCAGAAACTACTTTTTTATTTGACCTTTTTTTCAAATTCTGTGAGTACAATCTGTTCTAATCAATAGGTAGAACAGATTGTACTCACAGAATTTGAAAAAAAGGTCAGATAAAAAAGTAGTTCCAGGTTAAAGTTTGCACGTTGCATGCAAACGACGCATAGTGCTCTCATACAATCAATATAATGAAAGAAAAAGAAAAAGAATTATATTTCACGCAGCATAATCTTCATGTTGTTCAAAAAGCTGGGATGCTTTTAATGAATTATTTAAGCTACTTGACAAATCGATATTGTGTCAATAGCATTGATGTGGAATCCATGGGACAGCTTGAAAATGAAGTAAATTATCTTATAACAGCTCTTCGACAAATAGATGACACATTAGCGTCAGATATTAGAACAACATTTCAACATTTTCAAAATTTTGTTACACTTGATCAAGCAGCTTCTATTGCACAAGAAGAATTAATGCTAAAAGCTTTAGAATTAATTGATATAAAAGCAAATCAAACTGCCCTGCAAAAAGTTCTAGAACAAATCAAAGAAATCAAAAAAGAAGCTGGCAAACAAATGGGAAAGCTGATAAAATATTCTGACGCATTTACGTATATGTTCAAACACCCAATACGTGCGGTCAAAAACATGTTAGAAGCCTTCAATGATCGAAAAAATACGTGGAAGGCTTTAAAAACTTTTGTAAAAGAAAATCGGAAAAAGTGTGCTTTCTTACTCCTGGGAAGTCTTGGAATCGCTGTTGCCTCTGGTGGACTACTCACTGGAGTTGTGCTGGCTGTGGATATTTTAATTGAATCAATTGCTTTTGGAGCTGTTGTATATTCTACCATGCTTATTACTTCTTCTGCTGGAGTTTATTTCCCTGTAGCAAATCTGGCCTTAACAGGAGGAAGAATTTTGCCGTTTCAACTTGAAGCACAAGAAAATATCAAAAAGTTGCTTGAACAAACAAAACCATATAATCTCATCTTCCAAGAGGATAAGAAAAATGATGATAATGGAAATAATAATAATGGTAATTACGACGATGACGATAATAAGGGAGATAATGATGAAATAGGAGATGATGGAAGCGGGGATAATTCTGATAGCGGTAGTAATAGTAATAATAAGGGTAATATAAATAGACACAACTATTCTCGGGAATCCGCAACCGAAGGTAAAAGAAATAATGATGCTAAAGAAGAAATTGGAGAAGAAGATAGCGAAAACCAGATGCCTCTGACTGTTGAAAATTATATGATCACTCTTAACAAAATTAAAGATGTTGTCGAAAAAGAATTAAATAAAACTGATCAACAAAATACTGCCACACAACAAGAAATGGTTGAAACTCAACGAGATCAAAATCAAATAAATGTGGCATTAAATTTAGCACGCAAATATCTGCAACCAAAGAAGCCTTCGAAAAATAGCTAAATTGTTCCTTTACAGTTTTTTTGATTTTATTGAATCTAAGAATCAGTATATATTAATTTCTCGTATCAATGGTTTATTTTTGCCTAATTTAAAATCTGATTAGCAAAAAATTTGTTTTACTAAAAAGGCAAAAACATAAATTTTTTCTTTTTTTTTGTTTCACATTAACATCTAATTTTTCTTGTATATAAGACGGTAAAATATAAAAGTTTTCAATTTTTCCCATTTACAAAAAATCGTCATCATTTTTTGTAAATGAATTCAATAAGCGCGTCTTAGTTGCTCAATAAGACTCAAAAAGTGTGGCCTTATTAAGTCAGCAAAACGCGCTTATTGAATTCATTTACAAAAAATGATGATGATTTTTTGTAAATGGGAAAAACTGAAAACTTTTATATTTTACCGTCTTATATGTATTTTTATATTTATTAACTGCATTTTCTGAAAAATTAAGATTTTTTATTATAGATGTTTTTAATAAAAATTCCTTTTTTTTTTGAAAGAAAGACAAAAAAGAACTAGATTATTTTTTTTGACAATATAAGCTTGCGTTTTTCCAGTGTCGTTATACAATATTGAACGAAATGGTCTTTAAAGACGTTGATAAAAAGAACAAAAAATTAAAAATAGAATTAAAGGTTTTTTTAAGCAATATTTTATTATTTTGTGTGCTTTTGATTATCTTAAAAATCTTTAAAATAATAAAAATTGCTTCAAGTTACAACAGTATACATTAAAATAATAACTTAAAATATATAAGTAATAAATAAATCGCAAAAGCGAAAATCTCTGGCAGCCATTATTTAAAAACTTTTTTAACTCTAGTCGATAAACTAAAAAAAACGCCGTTTAACAAATATGCTTTCCAACTTTTTTGTCTTTTTTGCAAAAGCAATTTTTTCATCGAAAAAGTGATAATCTTTATCATTTTTTTCTCGGTGTTGATTGTTTCGTCATTGATTTTTCTTTTTATATTTTTTGACGTGTATGATTTATAAAGTTGAAAAGGCAGGCGAAAAAAAGATTTCAATATTGAATGTAGACACTGGCAGGGAACACTTTTTCCTTTCTTTTCACTCACTTTTTTTTGGTTACAGTATGAAAAATTAAAATTTTTTTAACACATTAACTATTTAACCTACCTGACGTAATTTTTTACGCTGATTCCGAATATGCAAAATAAAATTTTTTTTATGCCGAAAAAAATGCCAGAAATGCCAGATTATTGTAGCGTTATAACTACAAAAAGCAGGTTTTAACCGGTTTTAACCCAATTTTTATACTATTCGATAGAGAATTTAATTCTGATTTTAATGTATTTTTTCACTAATGAGCGAAAGTGAGCGAAAAAATATGGCATCAAACGCAGAGCTAAAATTTGGTAAAAAACACCCAAAAAAAGGAAGAAAAAAAAGGAAAGAAAAAAAGAACAAAGGAAATGCATTCTTTTTTTGCAAAAAAGGGAATGAAAAAGTGTCAAACAAAAGTGTTCCCTTCCCTTTTTTTCAACCAAAAAATTTTTCTTAGCCGAATTTTCAAATGGCGGTTTCGGTAATAAAACCAGGGATTGAAAATGAGGCCGGCCGGCCCGGCCCGGCCCCGGGCCGGGCGGGCTTTAGTAATTCTGGCCCGCGGGCCGGCCGGGCCGCGTTAAGAAGCCCGCGGGCCGGCCCGGCATATTTTTCAAATTTTGTTTTTTGGTAGTTTTTATGTTTGTGGTGTGCGCAGTACGCACTTTTTCTTTTCTCATCACTATGAATCATTGTTATATTAATTCATATTGATGAGAAAAGATGCAAAAAACTATTTTTTGCAAGCTGCAGGTTTCGAAAAATATTCTTAAAAACTTTTAAAAAAACTTGAAATATTTTAGGGCCGGCCGGGCCGAGAAAATTCCGACGACGGGCCGGGCCGGCCGTCAATTTTTAGGCCCCGGGCCGGGCCGGCCGACTTTTTCGGCCCGATTTTCAATCCCTGAATAAAACATAAATTTTAAAATTTTTTGTTTTTATATTATTTTTATTCAGGTCTGAAAATACTATAACATAGCAAAAAAAATTTTTTTCTGCATTTTCTTTTTTCACTTGCCAGTGTCCAATTGAATGAAAAAAATTGTGCAAAAAAACCAGTGTTTTGTTTTGTTGAGATACTGTAATGTAAAAAAATAAAAACAATTCGGCGGGTTTTTTTCTTTATTTTTTTTTGAAACATACCAAAAAACAAAGGCAAGAAAGAAAGAGAGATAGAAAAAGTAACAAGTATTTTTTTGGGTCCACCGTTTTTTTAAAAGAGAAAATAACCAGTAAATAAATATAATAAGAAAAATATAAATAAAAATAAAAACATTTAATCCCAATCATCATCAGCAGTTGCATCAGGGATTACAGGAGTTGAAGATTGTTGTGGAGCTTGTGCTGCTGCTGCTGCTGCTCCATGATTTGATGATTCACGTTGTTGTTGTTGATGAGATTCAGAAGCAGCTAAAGGAGTATCCCATTCATCATCATTATTGCCATTCCCGCCGCTTCCATAACCATTATCATTATTATTATTTTGATATTCATTTACTTCAGCAGGAGCAGATTCATCTTTGCCTTGTCCAAAATTATAATCAGATTCTTGAACATATGAATCTAGGAATGCTGGAGATTCTTGACCATTTTGTGAAATAATTCTTGCAATTTCAGTTGCCATTGATTTATCTTCATTTTCATTGTAGAAGCTCATGGCATAACCTTTATGTGTACGTCCAGTTCGCCCAGACCGTTGAATGAAACCATCTTTATCAGTTGGTAAATCAAAATTGATAACCTAAAAAAATAAATATCATTATTAATGTAAAATTACAAAAAAATATTTTTATGATAGTAACAAAAAATGGGATATATTGTTTAAAAAAGTTACTGTGATAGTAACAAAAAAATCAGGTTTATCGTCAAAAAATGATAGTAACATTAAATACGATATTGTCCAGCAAAATCGAAATTTTGATTTTGAAAAGTTTGAATTAACGAAAAAATAATTTCGATAATTGTGGTATTTTGGATTTCGATTTTGCAGATCCCAGCCAAAAAAATCCAATACAGTAACCCAAAATAGTCATCAGAATTAAAAAAATAAATTTTTTTGTTAATTTACTAAAACATAAACATACATGATCCATTTCCTTGATGTCAACGCCTCGAGCGCAAACATCAGTTGCAACAAGGCATCTAGTTTTACCAGATCGAAAAGAATTAAGCGCTTCTTCTCGTAAATGTTGTCCACGATCTCCATGAATTGTCGTAGCTGGGAAGCCATTGGTTGTACATTCAATTGCAACTCGATCTGTATTAACCTAAAAAAAAATGATTTTGTAACAAAAAAAAATTACTTCAAAAAAAGTTACAAACTTTTTTATTAACAAAAATTAAAGTTCTTGGAATTTTTCCACCATTTTCTTCGGTAATTTGTTTCATATATTTTACCAAATATTTAAATTTTGCTGGTGCAGATGGTACTGCATAAATTTTATAAATTACACGTTTATTTGATTGACATGTTGCTGTAATCATAACACATTTATCAGGTTTCATATAGCTTTGTGTTAAATCCATTACAATTGGATCTCGAAGTGTTGCAGAAAAAAGAAGCATTTGAAAATTTTGTTTCTAAAAAAATCTATTTACAAAAAAAATATAATTTCAAATAAAAGCTTACATCTGGAAGATTTGGAGAATTAAAAAGTTTTAAAATATCACTATTATTTCTTTCCATAAGCATTCGATCTGCTTCATCAAGGATTAAAAATTTAACAAAATCCAATTTTACATCCCCTTCTTCAATAAAATGCATTAATCGACCAATGCATGCACAAAGGATATTACAGCCTTTACGAATATCTGATCGATTCAAATGCATATTATATTCACCATATGCTCGAGCAACAGTTATGCCAGTATCTGAAAAAATATTTCTTTATTTAATATCACCAAATAAAAACAATAATGAAAACATACTGTAGGTAAATCTTTGTGCTTGATGATAAATTTGTGTTACAAGTTCTCGAGTTGGAGCAACAATCTAAAAAACAATTTTACAGTAATCCAGTTTTTTAGATGTTGAAACTTACAAGACAGATTGGACCATCACGGCTTAATTCAGCTTGTTCATTTTGTTCAATCAATTTTTGAATAACAGGAATTAAGAAGGCTCTAAAATAAGGGAATTAGTTTGTTTTTTACTAATTGTGACAGTAACAAAAAATAAAATTTATCATCAAAAAATGTTATTAAGATAGTAACAGAAGACTGAATTTATCACCAAAAAAATGTTACTTTTATAGTAACAAAAAATAAGATTTATGGCCCAAAAAAATTACTATGATAGCAAAAATAATGGAATTTATCGCCCAAAAAAAGGTTACTATGATAGTAACACAAAATGGCATTAATCTCCAAAAATGTTACTATCGTAGAAATAAAAATGTTATTGTGATAATAATTTGAAATTAAGAGCTATCGTTAATCATTAGCTCTTAATTTTAAACCAAATAAAAATTTACAACAGAAACTTACGCAGTTTTGCCACTGCCAGTTTCTCCTTGACATTTTACATCATATCCTAAAAAATAAACCATTAATTAACATAATTCTTAAAAACTATCCAAGCATTACCTTCTAAAACATATGGAATTGTTTTTTGTTGGATTTTTCGTGGCTTTATATAATCTGATCGTTTAATATTTTCCATTAAACTTTGATGAAGATTCATGTCATTCCAGGTACTAAAAAAGTAAATCAGTAATAAAAACAAAATAAAATTACAGTAATCAAAATATTACTCGCAATGAATTTCTTCATTTGCTTCTTCAACTTTAACATCTGCATCTTCATCAAAGAGTGTAGCAGTATTCTTTTTGATATCTTCTTTATCCTCTTCAAAGATATCATCAATATCTCTTTCAACAGGTTTATAATCTCGTGGAGCATGATTTTCTGCAGTACGAATTTTTCCTATAAATTTTCCATTTTTAAAAAAAAGTTTATTTGAGTGAAAAACTCACGTCCATCATCATTAAATTGATTACCACCATTAAAACCTGAATATCCATTATATCCACCTGTGTTGGCACTATTAAATCCACTGTATCCAGCATTTTCATTTCTACGATCTTCATATCTGCTACTACCACCTCGATCAGATGAAAATGTTCCACGAATAAAACCACCATATCCTCCTCGAGGATTCGATGGTCCATAGCAAGATCGATCATTATTTCCATTTGAATATGAATCATCTCGACGGCGATTACCGTAATCATTAGAGGAATCTCTTTGATCATTATAAGAACGGGAATCATAAGGTGCAGAACGTCCTCGTGTTGTTGGAGGTTGAGATCTACCATAGCCATTTTCTTGTTGATCAGAATATCTGTCTCCATTATTTGAAGATCTATCATATCCGCCACCCATGGCTCCGCCTCTAGTTGGACGAGATTCACCATATCCACCATTATTTGATCCACCTCTAGTTGGACGAGATGATTCATCTCTGTCATATCTGCTTTGACGTGAACCATCTCTATCATATTCGTTGCCACCAATTGCTCCACTTCTTGTTGAACCATATCCATTACCGTTCAGTGCACCTCTCGTAGGTCGATCATTATATGATGACCGAGAATCTGGAGCATCTCGACCATAATTATCTCTTCCACGAGATGCTGGACCTTCATCTTGACCAGCAGCACCATATCCGCCTCTAGTTGGAGGAGGTGCTCTTACATTATCTTGATCTCGTGAAGAATAACCACCACCATATCCTCCAGGTGCTGGAGGTGCACCTCGAGCTGGTTCTTGATTTCGGGAATAACCACCTCGATCATTATAAGGATCTCTATCATCCATTTCATTTCTTGCTGGACGTTGTGATGCATATCCATCTCTTCCGCCATCAAATGTTGCTGGAGCTGGTCGACCACTTCTTTCATCATTACCGTATCCACCACGTTGAGGAGCAGCAGAATCATATCCACTTCTTTCAAAATTATTTGGTCGTAAATCTCTTGAAAATCTAATATTTTCTGAAGTATCATATGGAGATCGGGGAGGTGGACCACTTCCGGCGCTTGAATGCATTGCTCCACGTACTGGTGGTAGAGAAAATCCACTCCGTGCAGGAGGAGGAGGGCCATTAGGTGATCGTCCACCAATATCTTCATTTCTTTCATTTGGAGATTCTGCATGAATTATTCGAGGTGGAGGATTATTTCTTGTTTGTCTAACATCATTAGAAAATTCAGTATTTTGTGAATAAGGATTATTTCGAGGAGGGGGACGCTCAAGTCGATCTGAAGCAGGAGGAGCACCTCTAGAATCATTTGTACGACTAAAATCTCGATAATCCGGAGCATTTAAGGCATCATCAAATCTCCTCACTGAAACAATACAGAAGATTAAGATTAATAATACATGTATAGTTTTACTATAAGCTTACTTCGTTCGTGTCGTTCATATACAGCATCTCTATTTTCTGAAGATTGACGAAGATCATTAGATCCTGGGGGAGGTCGTCGACCATATGTATCATCTCTATTTGTTGCAGCTGCTGATGATGAGGATGGAGGCGGTCTACGATTAAAATCTCGTGAAGGTGAAGATCTACGCCCATATTCATTTGCGGTTGATTGAGCATTCCAAGACTGTTGACTTCGATCTTGTCGATCGCTATTCATATCTTCATATCTGCTGTTTGAATATTGTGCCGGAGCTCTTCCACCACCACGTCCATACATTTTCTTTTAAAAGTTTATTAAAGGTGTTGTTGTTTAAGTTAAGATGTTGTTACAACCTTATAAAAAGGTGAATAACCCAAAGCAAGAAAGCTAAAAAAATATGGTTTACGTTAGTGGTTTTAATTTAAAAAATTTTTAACAAATTTTGTAAATACTCGGAAAAAGAATAGTAAATAATCACGTGAAAGGTTTTTAGAAAATAATCGAAAAAAAACTTTCATGCATTTTATAAAAAGTTTAAAAGGACACCTTGCCAATGTGCTGTTTAAGGCAAAACTGTGATAACAAAATTTGATAAAAATCAGTACAAAATTAGCCAGGAAAAAAATTTTTTTTTCGATTTACTAATTCTAGAATTGTATTTTTTTAAATTGAAGTCACTGCTTTTCCTAAAACGCAGCAACAACCGCAAATTTTTTGCAACAAATAAAGATGAGCATAGTGGTATAAAAAAATGTGATGATACAAAAGTGAATTATTTTTTTCTTCATCATCAATAGTCTACCTATTGCAACAGCAACAGGGGTCATAGCAAAAAATATGCAAGCACAAAAAAAGAGAAAGAAATCAATTGCACAACCAAAGCAAAAAAAATGTCTTTCACCCTTTTTTTATAAAAAAATTTATTTGAAAGCAAAACAAGCCAAGGCAATGTTTATGTATTCTTGCTCCAATTCGTTTGAAAGGAAAGCAGAGAATTTTGAAAAAAAAAATATATGTAAAAAATTAATATAAGATCTGGCACAGTCGTAAAAGATAATGTTCATTTTTTCATTTTTAAGACCTGGTAAACTGATAAAAAAATATTTGTATTTGTTTTTCTAAAAAAGTTTTCCAAAAAAAATATCTTTATTTTTTAAAAACAAATAATATTTCTGCATTTTATCATAAATACTTTATGCTACATTTTTGTTAAAAATTTCGGTAAAAAACAGACATGGATATTCTTCAAGAAATTCAACTTCAACTCTATGAAGCTTTTAATTCTCAAAATCCGGAATTATTTGATACCGTTTTTGAAATTGATGGAAAGGTACATTTTATTGTAAATTTTTTTATGTTAAAATTAATCTTATTTGATTTAGAAATTATATGCTGAAAAATTACGTTTGTCATTAATTTCTTCAACATTTAATTCAATGCTTTCGGATCGATGGATTTCAAAGAATGATGTAATTCCTATCAAAGATTATTCCTTCAATGATTTTAAAGAATTTCTTACTTTTTTATATTCTGGAGAATGTCAATTAAATGATAAAAATATTTTTACAATGATTGATATTGCAGAATTTTATCAAGTTAATTCATTCAAAAAATATTGTGACAAATATTTATCAAAAATTACATTAAATATAGAAAATATTTTTCAATTAATTGAAGCTTCTCATAAATATTCAATGGTTCAAACGAAAAAACCAGTTCAAGATTTTTTTAAATGTAATTTCGAAACATTTGTTAAAAGTGAAGAATTTTTGAAGGCTGATAAATCAGTTATAAAAAACATTGTTACTTATAATATTTTTAAACCAGAAGAAATTTTTCATTCTGTATGTATTTATATGTTAATTTTATTTATTTTACACTGTAATATAAATTTTTTTTAGGTTTACGAATGGGCAGATCATCAAAATCAAAAACATTTTTAGTTACAATTACAAATACAATTGGACAATCACTTTTTTGCAATATTAATTTTCAAAATCATTCTGACACAATTGAAATTGTTGAATCTTTAAGAAATCTTCCATCTGATAACATCAGTTGTAATTTACTTTACTGGAAAATACAATGCAAGAAACCTTTTACTCGATGTCCATTAAAAAATAGAGCTGGTGTTAAATGGTATTTAGTTTATTTTCATAATGGAGATATTGGAATACGAAATTCTTTTGAAATTAGTCATGAATATTTAATTGCAAAAATGATTGCAGAAACAGATTTCAAAATTAAACAAAACTGTGAAATTGAAATTGAATAATCTTTTTTTTTATTTTTGTATGGTTTTTGAAAAATAAATTTATTTTTGTTGTTTTCTCAGATATGTTTGAAATTATGTCTTTTTTTATGTTTTTTCTATTTAAACATGCAAAAACACACTTGCTTCAATTAAGTATTAGTTATGAAGATTTAGTTGGCGGGTTTCACTTTCAATATTAATATTAATAATATATATAATAAGATTATTTGAGTACTTTAAAATTGCTTACAAATACATAGTTTGTCGATGGTTGACGACTATGTGGAAAAAAAGAGGTTAAAAACTTGTATTTTTATTATTCAATGAAAATTAAAAGGGCACATTTGTAAATAGAGTACTAATTTTTGTTAAAACTTTCTACTTGTTTTCAGTGTTGTTACTTTTCCTACACTAAAAGTGCATTTAGAAATGTATTTATATTATTTATTTTAGGCGAAAAAATATAAAGTTTGATTTTTTCCTGTTTGAAACAATGTAACTTAAAAATCCAAAAAAAGTCAAGTGAACAAAACAGATAAATTAATAATTATTTATTAATCCTAATATAACAATCGTGAAAAAAAAAATAAATTGAAACATTTTTGAATTTTTAAGTTAGAACTTTCTTTCTCTATTTTTCTGTTAAAAAACGTTACGAAATTAATGACAAAATTTAAAATCGAGGTAAAAAAGCTTTTTATTAAACCATAACATAAACATTACAATTCAAAACATTAATTTCTGAGACAAAAATAATTTTTGTTGAAATCAGATTGACTAATATTTTGTTCATTGAATTTAATGCCATTACATTCCCATAAATTTGATTTACTATATTCACATAAAGTTGTTTCAATTTCTTTTGAATCTTTTGCCTATAAACAGTTATATTTGTATTCTTTTAATAATTATAGTGGTGTTTAGATTAAGCGTAATGTAGCCCCGAAAATTCACTTTTCCTTTATACAAAGAAATAAACATACCAAATTTCGAAACATATTTGTTGTAATTGAATCTGTACCATTTTCATTTGATAAAAAACATGTTTTACAAGAACTTAATTTCCACTTTTCAAGATTTGTACTTTTTTCAGTTAATTGTAATTCTTCAATTGATTTGATTTCTGAAGCAGAAAGAATTGAAAATGTAATGCAAAGAGTTATTGCAAAAATAAGCATTATTCCAGCAATAATCATAAAAATCAATGCCTAAAAATGGAATAAATATAAATTAATGTGTTAAAGGTAATAGTTAGACGGAAACATTTTTTGATAAATGAACATGAAAGTCAGAAATTAGATAAGCTTTTAATTTCCGTAATCTTAAAAAACTTCGCTGCAATGAATCCCTGATTTTCATGTTCATTCAAAAAAAGATATTTTAAAGGTGTACCATCCTCTTTAATTCCCCTCTCAATAAAAATAAATAAACTTACAATAATATGTAGCTTCTTTAAAAAACTTCGATGACTTTCAAAAAATATTTCAGGATTAAAATTTGCAAGTTCTTCCAATCGAATTTCATTTCCATCTTTATCTTTCTTTTTATTTGCATGCGCTTCTTTTATTGGTGCACCAGATGATGCAATTTGTGGACCCTTTGATAAATCTTTTGCATCTGCCATTTCTTTTTTTATTCACAGAAAAGAGAGAGAATAAAAGATATGAAGTAAAATGTTATTCAATGTGATTTTTTGCAAATATTCATAGTTGTAAATTTGCATAATTACGTTAAATTTGAATAATAGTTTTTTGCAGTCATTTCATTTTCAGCAATTTGTGTTCTGGAGCTTTTAAACTCCATAACAGGATCACCAAGTAGTAATAAATTAATAATAATAGTTTATTAAACCAAAAATAAGTCGAACATTTAAACAACAAATTCAAACATAAATTCAATCCATAAAAAATCGATAAAGAAGGTTTGAACGACCACCTTCCTTTTCGTGTTAAGAAAAATATAATAGAAAAAAAAGTAAAAGGAAGAAAATTTTTTTTGGTTTATGAATCCAACTAATACAATTTAGAAAAACAACGCTTTATCCAAATCAGTTAATATAATATATTAATATTATTATTGTTTAACACTCAATTTTCCATTTCAAGACAAATTCGAATAACATGCAAATTTTGGTTGAACACTTTTTGGACCTTCAATTTCTTTATACTTTCCATCCATTTTGCATCTGTTTGAACCTTCCAAAAAATTTACAGATTTAAGAATTTCCATTGCATTTAAAGTTTCTTCGGATTCACTTTTCTTCAACGGCACAGTTCCGATTGTTATTGGAATTGAAACTATTGGACTACTTTGGAAAAATGCATTTGTATGAATTTTAACCTATAAAACAGTAAATTGAAATTAAATATTAAAAATACAGGGTGATTCAAGAAAAAGTGTGCACTTTGGCCATTCCAATTCCTGTAAAACTTACAAAAACAGAATATTCAAGTTTAAGAATAGAACAATCAGTAAAAGTTGGAGATAACGGTGGAATAAGAATTTCACAAATTGTAGAATCTGTTTCAGGCTAAAATTACATAACTAAAATAAGCGACAAAAACCCAAATATTTTTTTCATACCTTTATACAATCTTTTGCAACATAAAAAGTTGTTTCCTTATTCAAAGTTTCAACAAAATGTGGCCATAAATATTCATAACTTCCAGCATATAAACATTTTAATTCAATTCCATATTCAATTGATTCAATTTTCATTGAAGTTTTATTGTATATTTCGATTTTTACAGAAAATGTTTCACCACAGACATATCCAGTTTTTTTTGGCAAAGTCATCTATGTGTGTTAAAAATGTTATATTGAGAAACAAGATTAAAAAAAAGACTTACTTTAACATTTAAAGGATTTTTTGTACATGAAAAACATTTTCGTACATTTTGAGTTATTTCAGTAGAAGCAGAAAGTTTTAGCTTTGAATCAAGATTATTTAAATCAATTATTGGACAAACAGAAAATCCATAATATTGAAATTCATTATACTTTTTATAACCTAAATTTGTAATCTACTCTCTGTTTTTTATTAGTAAAAAAACTTACCCCAAAATTTTTTCCCATAAAATTCAATATTAGCTTTAATAAAATAATGTAATACACCAAATTCTTCATTAACATTTGCAGGAGCATTTGAAGGAATTATAAATTTGAATGGAAACCAATATTCTTCACCATTTAATAATTGATTTGTTTCATTCAATTCCCATAAACATTTATTTTCATTTAAATAATAATGTTCAGATTCATATGGACGACTGCCATGATAATGTTTTATAAGAAAAAATACATATGCCCGACCAACAATTGTAACATTCACTTTTCTTATAATTTCAGCTTCAATTGTATTAAGATAAATTTTTCCAGTTATTTCAGAATTTGGAAAGAATACATTAGTTTTTGAATCCAAGAAAATTTCAACAGTTGTCATTTTTGCGACTAACACAATTATGAAGAAAAATAAAGAATGGAGATGAACGTGGAAAAACAAAAATTTGCATAACGCAAAAAACAATCCCAATAGTGCAGCGCCGTACCCAGGGGGGGGGGGCACTGCGTGTGGGCAAGAGTCAACAATTTCCGAGCCTTGCTGTCAGCCACTTTTTGCTATTGTTATTTTTTAAAAAAAGTATTTCATGCTTATACAAAAAAAATTTTCTCTGATGTGCAATAGCTTTTTTAGTATTGTTTTGAAAGCTTACGAGACAGACTTTGCCTAATATATTGCTTGTTTGTTAAGATAAGCTTTTATATAGACAAAAAAAATGTTAAAATTGCATCAAGTCTGAAGCAATATACTTTTTTTTTAAAGCATCTACATATAATGGATAGTTTTATTCTATTTACAAAGTCGAGACATAAAATAAAAGCATCGTGTGATATCATCAGTGGCGCGTCCTACAAAGTGGAAAATTTATTTTCCACCCACTTTATTTTCCACTCTCTTTCCCACTTTCTTTATTTTCGTGGTGGGAGCTTTTGTTAACTTCCAGGGATGAAAGTGGAAAATAAAAAGTGAGTGGAAAATAAAAGTGGGTGGAAAATAAATTTTCCACTTTGTAGGACGCGCCACAGATGTTAAAACCATTTTATATAAAAGAAAAAAAGTGTAAACGATTTTCCGATTCTCTTATGATGATTCTTTTTATTGTGTATTTATCAGTTGGAGAAAAATACTTGCACATAAAGAAACCGATGATAAAGCTAAAAAAAAGAAAGATGTTGAATATTATCAAAGCCAACAATATGCACTTTTAAAAAATAAAATAAAAACACTTTTTTCATATTTTTTGCTGTAGGCTGGAAATTTGATTATTTACATTTGCATTTTTAGATAAACAATTTAGAGAAAAAACTTCCTTAAAATTTTGTATAAAAGTATTACTTATAGCAGAAGTAACAAAAAAAAAAGTTTATTATTAAAACTTTAATTCTTTTAGCTTGTATTATTTCTATATTAACAATTATGTAAGTTTCTTAAAATTTAAGTACAATCTGTAATTTTTTGTTTTTTGAAGTCCTGCAATTATATTTGGTTTAACTGAAACTGCTGCATTTGTTGGAGAAGCCGCATATCAAACAATTCGAAAATCTGTTGGAGCTTCAGGCAATGAAAAATATGTCCGAATTCAAAATACAATGGGTAAAAATGTTGAAGCAACTGTTCGATGCGCATCTGCACAGCAGGTTCAACTTTTTTTTGTGACCGAATGCCAACGCCATGTTTTTTGATGTTGAACATGTTTGTTTTATAACTAAAACACGAATTATCATCAATAAATTTAACCATTGTATGTTTTTTTAATATTACTTAATCATGAAAAATATATGACAAAATGATTGTAAATCACTGTTTGCATTTAAATGCAATAGCGGAGAAATGCTATTGATTTTTCGTTTTTGCTCGATTTGGAGTAATAGCTTATTTTTTTAATTTCTTTTTTTTGAACATTAATTAAACTGTTTTAGTATTTAAGCCATATTAGCAGGACCCTAAAGATATATCAGATTTTGTTTTTGAGAATTATCTTCGATCCGATAAAGAAATATCGAGTGATTTGTGCAAAATTTCACGTTTTTTCCCTTTTTTACAGGGGGGACCAAGGCAAAATCATAAAATTTTCAAAAAAATTTTTTTTCTTAAAATGGTTGGAATATCTTGGTAAACTCCTAAAAACATCATTCTGATACTTTATTTTTGATAAAAAGTTGCTAAAATGTAATACAATTAAACTTACAGTATGATCAATGTCGAAACATTAAAATAGAGCAAATAGCTGGTTTTTATCAAAAATAAAGTATCAGAATGATGTTTTTAGGAGTTTACCAAGATATTCCAACCATTATAAGAAAAAAAATTTTTTTGAAAATTTTATGATTTTGCCTTGGTCCCCCCTGTAAAAAAGGGAAAAAACGTGAAATTTTGCACAAATCACTCGATATTTCTTTATCGGATCGAAGATAATTCTCAAAAACAAAATCTGATATATCTTTAGGGTCCTGCTAATATGGCTTAAATACTAAAACAGTTTAATTAATGTTCAAAAAAAAGAAATTAAAAAAATAAGCTATTACTCCAAATCGAGCAAAAACGAAAAATCAATAGCATTTCTCCGCTATTGCATTTAAATGCAAACAGTGATTTACAATCATTTTGTCATATATTTCTCATGATTTATTAATATTTAAAAAACATACAATGATAAAATTTATTGATAATAATTCGTGTTTAATGTATAAAACCAACATGTTCAACATCAAAAAACATGGCGTTGGCATTCGGTCACAAAAAAAAGTTGAACCTGCTGTGCATCTGGTGATGATAAAATTGATGAACAACATTTAAAAGATGGTGAAGCATTTGCATAGAAATTTAGTTCGTTTTTTCTTTATAAGAAATGTTATAAACACTTAATTAAATGATTTTAGCACCAAATGCATAGGGTTCAACATTATTTTATTGTGATTTAGAGACAAATAATGGGTTTGCAAAAGACATAAATAGTTTTTAAAGATTAAGGAATTTTAGAAAATCAGCTCGTTGGGATGCATATACTGATGATAAAAAAGATGACAAAAATTGGTTCCTTCGTGGTGATGGAATTTATTTGGGAAATGCTGATGGATCTGATCTTAAAAAAGAAAAAGATTTGTAAAATTAAATGTACACTAAAAAAATGTGTAAAATGTATTATTTTTGTATATTAAGTTTTTGCAAAATAATGTACATAAGTGTCAAATAAAATTATGATATTTATTTGCTGCTGATGTTTACAAAAAAATTTTTAACAGTTGCAAAAAGCTGAAACATTGAAGCAATTTGTTTCACCGTTTTTGTTACAAAATATGAGAAATTGATATCGTAAAACATTTGCTCATATTTTTCTGTACTCGTAAATTCGCAAAAGTAAATTTTTGCATTTTGTTGCTCCCTTAAATGTTTTTATCTATTGTAAACTTCGATTAAAACGTTTTCTAAGAAATGAAATAAATTTCAGAAAAAATGAAACTAATTATGGATATTTAAATATAATTTCAAGCATTCGTTTTTACAATTTTCTTGATTTGTTAAAAGTTTGCACTTTTATTTTTTATCAATTTTTTTATTTTGTTAAACATAAGTTTAACGATGCAAAGTACAATTTAATAAAATTTCAGGTTTTACAAATGCAATAATCATAAATCCAAGGCGATTATAAATGTTTCTGAGCTTTTGAAGATTTTGTTTAACGGATTTCTTTGGCATTTTCTTTGATGGTTGGCTATTTTGTTTTCTTCTTTTTGGATTTTGAAAAGGATTTTTCTAAAATAACATGGATAAAATGGTTGAAAAATTAATGTAATTTTATTTTTATCAGAAATGTGACGAAAAAATCGAAATTTTTGCTGTCAACATTGCGAAAAAATTAATGAACTTTGAAAAATCTTGATTTTCAGGGAAAGTATAAAAAGTGAAAGAAAGATCTTACAAGGATTTGAGATATCCCCTTTACCTATTACTATGAAAAAAAATTTTACTCACTTTGTGTTGTTTTTACTGATGCTGGCTTTATTGGTATTGGTTTTGTTGGAGTTGTTGGATAAAATTCAAGATTTTCGTCGTCGTCTTCTTCGTCTTCCAAATCAGAATTTGTTGAAGATTTTGAAAAATATACAATTGCAATAAGAAATATTACTGCCAAAATTGGAACAAATAAATGTACTCCTAAAAAATATATAGTTAATTTTTCATTTTTAATGGAGAAAAGAAGATTGTCAAAAATCATTTTTTAAAGTATGAACAGAGGTTTGCAAAAAATGGAAGATGTTTGTTGGACCTTATTTTTTTTTGATCGATGCAAATCGATTTGTCTTTGTTCAAAAAAAAACATGTCCTTCCTTTTGTTTTTTTTGCTCTCAAATCTAGTTTGTCCCTAAACGTTCAGATAAACATCTACAACAGCAGTAAAAAAAACAAAACAAAAAAATGAACTTTTTTCATCTTATTTTTTTTACATTAAGATTTTTTCAATTCAAAAAATTTGAAATTTTTTAGGGTTTTGCTTTTCTCCAAAAAACTGTAACAGTAAAATTAATAAAAATAGACAAAATATATCCAAAATTAATATTTTTAAACATTTTTTTTAGCCATCAAATTTTTTTTTATCACCTTTTGGGCATTTTATTTTCTCCAAAACTAACCTTCAACAAAAGCATAAACCACATCCATAATTATTGTAACAAAAATTTATTGAAAAAATTTAAAATTTAACACTTTAAATATAGCATTTTTTTACTAAAAATATAAATATAAAATACACAATTTCACTATTTTACTTAAAAAACTCAAAACTAACACTAAAATTCACTGGAAAAGTAAAGAAGCTTTCACTTTTTTCTTTTCCTTCCTACTTTTTTTTGTGGACATTCGTTTTTGTTTTTTTCGCTTGCGTGTTTGCTGCTGCTGCTGCTGCAGGCAGTCTCAGGCGGGTGGAGTTTTATATCGACAATGGCAAAAAAACCCAGCATGAAGCTTTTAAGAAGTAGAATCTCTCTCTTTTCCTTGATTGCTTTTTTAAAAATTTTTAGAGGCAACAAAAAAACCGCAAAATTTAACGCAAGAAAAATAAATTGGCTTTAATGTATTTTTCTTTGTGCTTCTTTTTTTTTGTTGGAACACTTTTAGTCTGTTATATTTTTTAGGTACAAATTTTTGAGAGATCGTCGCAGAGATAAATTAAATGGATTTAATTAAAAAGTTTTTAAAGAGTTCTTACGTACGATTGCATAATCACCTAGTATGTACAAATCGTAGAGTGTGTTAAACTCAAAAATTAAATTTTCAATTTTATTCATAAATTTCTTTGCCAATGAAAATGACAAAAGTAATTTTTAAAAAGAAAAATAATAAAAAAATTATAAAAGGTTTAATTTATCATTTATGATTTTACAAAATTTTTGCATGAATCGTGTTCCGGTTTATATCGGTTCCATCGGATAAAATATTGTTTTATCCTTCTGCCACTTTTTTTAATCCACCTTTCTGCAAGGGGAGAGCTGCACTTTGAAATCTTTAGGTTTAGTTCCCACAGAAATGTCAACAATCATCTGAATAATCATTGTTGTAAAAATTTATAAAAAATTCAAATATTCGATTGAATGTTTTAAAAAAAACTTTAAAAAATGTTTCGGTGGAATTTTTTGTATTGAATACATTTTATTTTTCTTAACACGAAAAAACGATCAGCTGGAGAAAAAAAGTTTCCCATAAAGTTTTTCAACACTTTTTTTTGACGTAATTTTTTGCTGTAACAAATTTCGTGTTTTTTGCTATCGAAATTGCTTAACATTTTATCATAAATAATACATTTTAGGCTCCGTATTATCTTCATCCTTAAAAATGGTATGTTTCCTTTCATCGCCGCTTTCTTTTCAATGCTTTTCTTTTTTTAGGGCAAGAAAAAAGCTTTTATTAAACAAAATGAAGGCTTAAAATTCTCTCTTATTCATCGAAGTCAAAAAGATCCACTTATTGCTGATGTATCTGGTGGTGATCGAATTCTTGCTCCAATTACTCGAAATAAGGTAACTATTTTAGCATTTATTCAAACATAAATCCCTTTGCTTTTGTAGAAAAAGGACGAAGAAGTAAAATATGGTATTTATTATGATAATGATTATGATTATCTTCAACATTTAAAAGATAGAAATGAGGTTTGTTTAAACATGTACGTCCCCATATGTATCTCTAATATCCTTCATTTTTAGACTGTTGGTGAAGATATTGAAGATCGATATGTTATTACCGTTCCAAAAGATGCTATTAAACTTCCAAGTACAATTTTTGAAACAAAAGGTGTTGAACTTAAAGTTGGACTGCTCAATCAAGCCGCTCCATCAAGCTCCCTTAATTTTAATGCTGATCCTGAAGTTGCTGCTTTGCTTGAAGGAGAGGGTGAATTTGGTGAAGATCTTGAAGATGACTTTTTTGCACTTGCAAATGGTGGAGAAGGTGAAATTATGGATGATGAAGATTATGGTAATGGAAATATGATGGATGAAAAAGCTGGTCGTGCAGATATTATGGAACGATTTGGTCTTGTTCGTGAAAAGTTCTCTGATGAATCTTCTGATGATGAAGATATGGATGATTTTGGTTTGTTTTTTGTCTTACAAAAACGGTATTAACCTTATAATAATTTACAGAAGAATCTGATCATGAAGAAGTTGAACGATATGGTATGGGAAAGCGTAATAAACTTACTGAAATGATGACAAGCGGTTCAATCTCTTCATCAATTATGCCACGGAATGAAGGTCTTCGAAATATTGATGAACATTTTGAAAAAATTTGTGAAGAATATGATGATGAACATATTGGATATGGTGCATCAGATGAAGAAAATGATGATGAAGAAGAGCTAACCCGTGAAGAATGGAAGCAAAAACTTGCGGAACTGGAAGGAACAAGAAAAATTCGATTTGATGAACTTCAACCTCCATCAGAAGATATTAAAATTAAAACACTTTTAATGGCAGAAAAGAGTGAAAAGCGTCCAGAAAAGATGGAACGGGTTACCCTTGATCCACCAGGACGAAAAAGAAATCATTGGGATTGTGAATCTATTCTTTCAACATATTCAACAGCATACAATCATCCTACAGTAATTCATGAACCATCAAAGAAAAAAATTGGTATTACAAAGAAAGATTTGAATGAGATTGATGTATGTTTTGCTATTATTGTATCTTTCTGTGTTTGCTAATCTTCCTTTTTTAGTCAATGGATATTGATAAAGTTTCTGTAATATCTGGAGCATCAGTAAGCACATATCGGCCAAAGGGTGAAACAGCTGAAGAGCGTCGACTTCGTAAACAAGGAATAAAAGAACAACAACGTGATCGTCGAATGGAAAAGAAAATGAATAAACTTGCTTTCAAAGAAGAGAAACGTATAATGGATAAACAAGCTTCACGTGTTCAAGTAAAGGGTCGTTCAATTAAATAAGGCTTTTGTTGTTTTTTTATGTAATGGCTATTTGCTTATTTAATAGCTTTCGTTTTTTATTGTTGAGTTTTATTTGATTGAATTTTATATATGAGAAAATTGATAAAATATATAATAGATGTTACCATAAAAAAGTGCTTTTTGAATATTTTGTGTAATATATTTTTGCAGATACAGTATCCTTTTAAGGTTTATTGTAACGTGGTTGAATACATACTTTGTTATAGATAGTTACTGTAATACAGTAACTTGGATATAACTCATCATCGAATATTACCGTAACCAAAAAGTTACATTTTTAGAGGTAAAAAATGGAATTTTTTTCAAATTTTAAAAATAACTTTTCCACCCTCGAAATTAGCTCTATTTTTCTTATTTTTTGTTATTTCTTTTTTCCGATTTTTTCTGTCATGCCTAATTTAAAAAAGCAATTTTCTCTCCTTTTAAAAATACATGTGTAACCACAATATTTGGCCAACAAAAGCAGTCTTTTTTCAATTTGAAATCTAACAAAAAAAGAAATCTTGTTTGCAAACTTTTTTGCTTCTCGTTTTTTTTTGTTTGACACGCGGAACTGTCAAATTTAAAATCGAGAAAAAGAAAGAGAGAGAAAGGAAATCCATTCTATTTTTACCTGTCTTTCTCTGACTTTTTTTTGTCTAGTTAGTTCGTTGATTGTCATTCTGGACTCAAACCCACCCAACATTAAAAAAAAAGCAGCAGCAAATTCCAAGATATAAAACTTTTTTAATTTTTTTTTGATCGTGTTCGTGGTTTTTTTCTAAAGCTTTTAAATGTGATTTAAATTCCTTTTAATTTTTAACAAAACTCATTTCTTTTTTCGTTACATTACTTTTTTTACAGTTATTAAAAAACATTTTTTTAGCAGCTTCAAACAACGGGAAATTATAACGCAGAAAAGCAAAAATGCGCGATGCTGGAAACATCGTTTGCATTTTTGTTGCGTTTCTATCATTTTTACAACTAACTTCAGCATCACCAATAAATTGGGATTCTGATATTATTGCATCACCAGTGGAAGTACTAAATGAAAAATATGATGCTTTAACACATTATTTTGGTGAACAGATACAAAATGAATCACTTTTTCGGTCATTGGATGGAATGAAAAATATTGTTGGTGAATTTGAAGATGTTCCAAAGGATCGGTAAGTTTTGATACTTTAACAGTTATTGTCCATATGGATATATATCCCAACTATTTTGACTATTCTTTAACAACTTCTTTTGCATTTTTAGGATGAAGAATCACAATTACGATGAAATGACTTCATGGCTAAGGCAATTTGCTGAAGAATATAAATCTATAACACATTTATATACAATTGGAAAATCTTTACAAGGTCGAGAGCTATGGGTTTTAATAATATCTGATAATCCAATGGAGCATGAACTGCTTGAACCTGAATTTAAATATGTTGGAAGTGAGTTTATTATTTTACTAAGTTTTTAAATTTGAAAAAAGCCGATGTTTTTGAGTCTCTTCTTATTGCAATAATCTATAATTTTTCAGACATGCATGGCAATGAAGTTGTTGGACGTGAAACTTTGCTATATTTAATTGAAATTTTATGTAAAAATTATGGTAAAAATGAATATCTTACAAATATGGTAAATTCTACAAGGATACATATAATGCCTTCAATGAATCCTGATGGATATGAAATGGGTAAACCTGGTGATCGAAATGATTTATCATACCTTGGAAGAGCAAATGCTGCAAATGTTGATTTAAATCGAAATTTTCCTGCTCGTTATCCACAACATAAAGAAGAATCTGGTGGATATCAATTTCAACCGGAAGTTGTAGCAGTAATGAAATGGATACTATCATATCCATTTGTATTATCAGCAAATTTGCATGGTGGTTCATTAGTTGCAAATTATCCATATGATGATTCAGATTCTGGTAAAGATGGAATATATACTCCATCTCCGGATGATAAACTCTTTGTACAACTTGCATATCAATATGCACGAGCACATCGAAATATGTGGAAAACTGGACGAAGATGTGGACTTGCTGCAATGGGAGATTCATTCATTCATGGTATTACAAATGGTGCAGGATGGTTTGTACTTTAAGTTTTTACATTTTATACAACATCTTTTTTAAGGTATCATCTAGCTGGTGGAATGCAAGATTGGCAATATTTAAATTCAAATTCTATGGAAATTACTGTCGAACAAGGATGCTTTAAATTTCCTTTCGATTCAATGTATCCAACACTTTGGAATGAACATAAATTCTCTCTAGTATCGTATATGGAAATGGTTCATCGTGGTGTGAAGGGAATTGTAACAGATGCAAATGGGAATCCACTTGGAAATGCTACAATTCGAATTGCAGAAGGAAGTATTACAGGTGGAAAAAATATTACTACAACTTCATTGGGAGAATATTGGAGAATATTAAGTCCTGGAAATTATAAGGTATGTTTTTTTGATTGTTTTTGGGGTACTGTAGGTTGCAGCAATTAGTTTCATAAACTACCGTATGCTTCGGTTGATTTAAACATTTCGCTTATTTCAATTATAAATATACTACGGTATATTGTTGTGTATGGAAGTTTAAAACAAGGATGTAGTTTTGGCGGCTATTGTACACCAGCATGGCTTCATGAACTCGTCAGATTACGAAAACAGTATCAATGTTGGCGGTCCGGACTGAAGATTTTTTTGGATTTTTATCTTATAATTTTTGCAATTAATTTTTAATTAGTTTCTTTTTTTGCCTTTAATACTCATTATTTAATAGTAATATTTTTTGTGAGCAAGAAAAACAAAGCAGCAAGTAAAGAAATTGACGCAGAAAGAACCCAAAGAAGTCTTTTGTTGATGACTGGGACGCAGAAAGAGCACAGTTTTTCCTTCCTATGTCCACTGGTCTCGTGGTGTAGTGGTTATCACGTCTGCTTTACACGCAGAAGGCCGCCGGTTCGATCCCGGCCGAGATCAATTTTTTGCCATTTTAATCAATTTATTTAATGCTTTAAGCTTTTGGAAATTTCGAATGGACCGGAATTTTGCATTTTTGATCTGTTTTTTCTAAATTTCCAAAAGTTTGAAACGTTAAAATGGCCTATAAAAAAAGAGGTATTGATGGCAAAAGAAGAAGTTTAATTAAAATCAAATATTAAAAAATCATAATGAAAAAATCGAAATTTTTTAGTCAGGATCGCCAACGCAGATACTTTAGGATATTAAAAACATAGTTATTCTCTTTCAAATTCTACAGTAAATCACCATAATAAACCATTTCATTTTTTCAGATTGAAGTAATCCATGCTGATCATGAACCATATAAATTTGAAATTGATATTGATAATGGACCTGTAAAAATTTTTAATATTTCAATGAAAGATATTCCGTGCAATTTAGAAGATAATCAACAAATTCTTATTCGCGGAAAAGGAAATGTTAAACTTGCTTTACTCGCTTTGGATTCTGATGCTGGAGATTTGCTTAAACAAGTTGCAAATTCAACATGTCCATCGTCTGATCCTCAAATAAATACTTTATTAAAACATGGAAGACTTGGATTTTTCCCTGCTTATAATCAATTGAATGATTTATCTCTGCTAAAATCATTTTCTCCTGATGCAATAATTCTTCTTTCAACGGGTTCTGCACATTCTATTGTCTATAACAAAGGTGAATTTACTCCAAAATTATTTAATGCAAATGCATTTGATGAAAGTGTTAAAAGGTTGGTTTTTGTTTATTTGTTGTTTACAGAATTCTATGAAATTGAAATTTCCATTGGATTCAGTCTGAATTAAACTTGTTTATTAAAATTCGAAATTAATTTTTTTCGTTTTTGTGTGAAAAATTTGTTTTGATATGTCGATCCAAGAAAAATTATTTCGGCTCTCTAGCAGTTTTTACCCGAAATCGAAATTTTTAAAAATTATTTCTGAATGACGTTGTTTTTTAAAAACCTTAAAATCGAAATTTCGGTTTTTCAATTATGAGCACATTTTTTTTTCGGTAATTTCGATTTTGCCGAACCCTGACCTTTTGTCATTGATATTTGGATTTTTATGATTAAAATTTTGATGCAATTTAAAAAAATCGAAATTTTGACTTTCAATTTTTTGCTTACGTCTTTGATTTGTATTTTTGTTAGTTTTTATCGTCTTTTTTTAGAGCATTTAATCTATCTGTTGGCACAAATTCAAGTTGCCAATCAAAACTTGATGAACCAAATATTTCTTTAATGGTTGATAATATGGAAATCTCAGATCGCTTTCAACTTGGTATTGCAATTGGATGTCAACCAAAAAATGATTCAAAACGTGCTGAAGCTGCAATAACTGGAATAATTGAGGTGTTGTCAATTGTTTTTTAAAAATATTTAACTAACTACTGTAAAAATGTTTATGCTGCTTTTAACCCTCCTTTGTATTCTTTTTTTATATTTTCGGTGTTTTTTTTCCTTATGGAAATATTTGTATATTGTTTTTTCACCCTTAAAAATTAGCTTTATATATTTTTGCACATTTTTTTTACAAAAAAGCTTATAAATGCACTTTTTTTATTGTTTTGCTCCTCGGTGTTGGTAATAGCTTTAATGCTTTTTTGTTATTGAGATATAGAGATAAGGGTTTAATATTAACACTTGAACATTTTACACTATATTGGATATCATTTTTACTAATGGGTTGCTAGAGCGTTGTAAATCATGGAATTTTGAGACATTTTTGTTTAACAAAAACTGAAAATAATTATTTTTTAGAAATTTTTTAAAAAAAACATATTTCGAAATTTGATGGTTTACTTTATCGCTCTATTTTTTGCTGAAACCATGATACAATAATCCAAAGTATTGTTACAAAAATACAGTATCCTGATTACTGTAATTTTGAGTTACTCAACTAAAAAGTTTTCTTGAATATTTTGTAATTTTATTAAAGATTGCTTTAAATGTGTCTATTTCAAAAAATAGACAAAATTTTAAAAATTCAAAAACTCTACTGTAGTCTATAAAAAAAACCAATAACATCCTTTTTCGTATATTTTAGAGCCTTCTAAATGTTGTAAAAAAAGATGTTGTACAAGAATTTAGTGTTATTCCATCTGCAAATCCAACGGATCATTTTACGCCCGATCAAGTTTTAATGTCAACTTCAGCTGGATTAAATCGAATAATTGATTCTGCAGCAGCTTGCAAGCTTCAAGAAATTGATGTTGATTCAATGAAAGTTTATCAAACTGGAGCACAAAAAGGTCCAAAGACACTTGTAATGGCTGTTGAAGCTGTAAGTTTTTTTTAGCAGTGTAGTTTTCCATTTCAAAATACATTTTTTTTGAAACTTTTCAATTTATGCAAAAAACGAAATTACGAATTTGAAATTAATTTTTTTTCTAAATTTTTGTTTTTAGCAAAAAACTAAATTTCAATTTCAAATTTTTTAGATATTTACAAAATTTTGGTTTTATTTGAAAAATCAAAATTCCCCAAATTTTTTAATTTTTAAAATTAAGAATAAAAAGATTTCGAAATTCTTTGGATCGTCAAAATTTTTATTCAAATGAAATTTTTGAAAACAAAAAGCTTTCGATTTTTTAAAATTTCGATAAAAACATTTATACATTTTTCGATTTTTACCCTACATAAACAATCCCTATAAAAAATATTTTTTACAGAAAACTGAAACATTTGTGTATCAATTAATTCATAAACTTTGTGATGAATCTTCCCAAACAGCCGAAGAAGCTCCAATAATTTCCAAAATTCTTTCATCTTCAACAATTTATTTATTACCAGAAATTTTACATTCTCAAATAAATTGCCATGATTATGGTTCAATTTCGCCATTTATACCGCTATTAAATGGAATCTTTAAAGTAATTCCAGAAATTGATTTTGTTTTTATTATTGGCGCCGGGGGACTTAAAGTTAGATTTATTGATTCTTCGTTAAAGTTGTTACACAAAAATTCAACAAATTTTAATAAAAATAATAATAATTTTGGTGGAAATGGTTTTACAAATATGGGGAATTTGGGCGAAGATGAAATTGGAATGTCTGCAATTACAAATGCATTATTATCGGGGAAAAAGCCAGTTACAATGCAAATCGCAGAATTATATGTACAAAATCATAATCAAATGAATCAGGTTTGTAAAACTTTTTAAAACAGCGAAAACAAAAAATTTGAAGTGCAAAAAGCAAAAAAACGTAAAATTTAAAATTTAAAAACAAAACGGAAAAAATGGATAAATTTAAACAATTCTTATGGAGTTAAAAAACGGCATTTTTTAAAAAGAAAAAAAAATTTGATGCAAAATTTTTTTAAATTTTTACACGAATCTTTCGTGTTAAAACATTTTTTCTGCTTTTTTTAAAAGTACAGTAACCAAAAAGCAACATTATTTCGTATTTTTGGATTTCTGTCATTTTTTCAAAACAATTTCAAAATTTCTATGGAAAAAATTATTACTATTTTATTAGTTTTAGATTTTGCAATTTTAAAAGCATAAAAAAAGCAATTGCAAAAAATCCCAACAAAATTTTTTGAGTATTTTTGTTACAAAAATAATAACTTTATTTTTTTCAAAATGCACTGAAAAATGACCACAACAAAAAAGAAGAAAAAAAAATCATGGAAACAAACACGAATATATTTGAATTTAAAATGCGATAATAAAAAAAATAAAACTTTTGCCGTAAAAATTTTGCGGGAATTAGACAGAAATAAAAAAGAAGAAAATTTTCGACTTTTCAAATGGGCTATTGTTGGAATAAATTAAAAGCTTCTGCTTTTAACAAAGTACAATAATGATCCAAAGTCCGCCAATTACATTTTTTCAGAATACTCTTGACGTCTGTTCAAATGATCACAATCCACGACCTGTGCTTGGTGGCTTTCAATGGTCTCCGCATTCATGGCAATGGAAAGCTCCAGATGCCTTATTAGTTCAAACTGCCTGCTGTTATGAACAACGTGGAGTACAACATTTATTTGAAGAAAATCAACATTCAATGTTATCAGCTTTACAAAAACGGCTCCAAGGAATTTCTGGTATAATTATGTCATCACAAGGGACGAAACTTTCAAAAGCAAATATAACCCTTTCTTCGATACCTGCAAGCAATATGCAACCCCTTCAACTTCAAACAACTTCAACAGGATTTTTTCATCAATCATTAGATCCTGGACAATATTCCTTGAAAATTGAAGTTACAAATTATGCTCCTCAAACAATTGAAATTACTGTAATGGAAGGGGAATTAGCATGGCAAGAATTTGTATTGCATCAGCCTTATTCAATAACAGGAAGTCGGATGTTTATTGCGCTGTTGACAGCATTTATTCTACTTTCAATTGTCTTTTATTTTTTATATACATCTTTTCAAACATGGAAATGGTCTTCAAAACATGACGGCTTTGAACGAGTCCCTATGAGAGATATCGATTTTGGAGATGAATCAGATGATGATATTCTTGATCTTCGAACTATTAAGCCATAAAAAATATTTTAATGTTGTAATATTTAAGAGAGTTGTTGCAAATTATATTTATATTATTGTTTCTTTCAAAAATATTTCCGTGGTAGGATACTATTATAGATTTGATTTCGTGATAAGAGTTTTCAAATACATTAAAAAGATTTCTGCCTTTTTTAAATTCAATTTTCTTGAAACAATTTTTCAATTAGTTTTTCCTACCAAAACTTTCCTATCAAAAAATGTTTCTTTCAAAAAATTTAAGAATGCACTGAAAAGATTTTTCTGTAAATTATTACTATTTTTATTATTATTACTGTTTTTGTTTGTTATAACCTTTTTTTCTTAAGTTGGTATTTTTTTAAACAATTTTCAGGTTATGGGTTATCTTTTTTATGCATGCATATATCATTGAAAATTGTTAGAGTGCGAGATAGATTTCTATATTTTTGTATATTTTTAATAATTTTCTAGCGTTTAAATTGCAGAAAGCATCTATAAATAAAAATTTTAAAAATAATAAATTTTGTTCATTTTGATTTACAATGACACAAAAATTTATATTATGCAAAAAAAAGAAATAAATTATTTTATCGATTATTTCAAATAATCGATAAAAATTAAAATGCCAAAAAATTTTCCCAAATTTTTTATTTTAATATAAAAATTACAAGTCTTTTAAACAAAAATAATGCTTCAAATTCAAAGTAAAATAAAAAGAATTTAAGAATCATCGTCGTCATCATCGCTACCAAGTTCAATAACATCTGGTTGGACATCTTTGGTTTCATTTAAATGTTTTTCAATGAATCTTTTATTACATCTTATTTCTTTTTGAGTTTCTTGAAGACTTTTGGTTTTTAATGCCCAATCATCTAAAAATGGTCAAGGAGGTTATATTTAAAAAATCAAAAAATCCTTACCTGGTGGATTTTGACAGCATAGTTCATAACAAAGGCAAAGAAGATTTCGATCTTTAAAATATGCAGGACCATAATCAAATGTAAGTTCAGTACCAGGTTGAATATCTCGACATGCAACAAGTGCCACACGAGGCATTGGTGGAATTTTACGTAATGATGGAATTGAAGAATAAATACAAATTTGAATAAGATTTGCTGCACATGAATGATTGATAAATCTTGACACGTTTCCAAGTTCTCCTGCATCAACAATAAAATGATATCCTTTATTCTAAAAAAAATATATGTGTAAAATATTTTGATGAAATAGTTTTTTAATGAACTTACATCAGTCAATAAATCTTCTTGATAATGGCTTGGATTCAACATATCCTTTTCACGTATAGAAACTAATCCACGATATTCACAAATTGGCATACCTAAAAAAGGGATACAAAGCAGGGCTAAGAAGTAACCCACAAAAGAAGGTATCGCCTTCTACTTAAAATAAAAAATTTTTTGTTTGGTTGTTGGACTTAGATTATTATCAAAGAAATGCTTAAAACAAAAAAAGCAATCCTCAAAGCACATTTTTTTTATCAAAGATCAGAAGGATGATTAACAATAAAAATGTCAAACCTGTTGAAACAGGTTGATCCACAATAACTCCATATCCTTTATCAGGAATATATTCAAGATGAAGCTTTTTTAATGCATATGGACTAGGAAGAATTTTTCGATTACATTTTCCTCTGCAATTACAATGCAAACCGCATTCAATATAAAAATCTTCATAAAAATTATTGTTCCATGGATCTTCAACAATTCTATTCTAAAAAAAGATATTGTAAAAAAAATTTTTAGTGTTAAAACTATACTTTTGGATCAAAGGTAATCGCTGAATTGCTTTCACATTTACAATCTTCTCCACACCATGTTTGTGTGCTTTCATCAAATTCACAGTTACATCCCTCTTCTTCTGGAGGTTTGCTACCATTTTCTTTTCTTATTTCATCATTAACAAATTCATTAAATTCATTACCAATAGTATAGGCGAAGCTAAAATTTGTTTTTTGTAATTCGTATTAATGAAAGACTGATAAAAACTCATACCCTGGCATATCATTGTTATAATTATTGATCACACGAATAGGAAAACGTTCTTTGCCTTCAGATAAATCATTCATAACAATTCGATCATTTGACATTGTAAAATTTTCACTTCTATTTGGTAAATCCTAAACAATAATTAATAATAATATTTTGTGTGTGGGAGATTAGCACATTTTTTAAAGAGTCAAAACAAATAAAGAATTAAAACTAAACACAAACGCGTCACATCGAATCGAGAGGAAAATATCTTTAGATTTTTCGTAAACTTTTTTCTTCTTTAACGAAAAAAACAAAAAAAGTTTTTTTTGCAGATATGGCGTTGCTAAACATTTTGTCTGAAAAAAATCCTTCAATTTGATTTTGAGCAAAAAATCATAAGTTGCTTATTTTGGAACGAAACCAACTTCCCAAGCATACACACACACTCATACCCTGTTCTTCGATGTGCAATAAACAGTCAGTAAAAGACTGGCCTTTTTGAAAAGGTCAATAAAAAGTTTCTGCGATGTAATCTTTAGCAAAAAAGGAAAAAATATTTTTTTGTAGCTTAAAATAATAACATAAATGTGTAATAAAAATGACTTCAATATTTTTTTAAAGATTATGATAAGCTTGGGTTACACTAAAAAATTCTCAGTGGTTAATTACAAATTCTCAGCAACATTTATCAAAAATTTTTGGATAAAAATACTTTAATTCGTTTTAAGCAATTCGTTAAACATTTTAGTGACGAAATTTAAAACTAACCGATGGCTTATCATTATTTGAACGAGAATACCGTTGATTTGATTGATTTTGATTACGAAATCTTTGGGATGCTTTAAATTGTGCAATTTCTGGATCTGATGCTTCATAATTTTGTTGTCTTGGAAATTCAAATGGATTCTAAAAAATTAATGTATTCAAGTACATTCCAAAAAGGATATATTTTTACTCGGATAACAGATATTGAGTCAACAAAAATTTGTTTTGTTTTTTTTTGTTTTTTAATTGAAGATTCTTTTGTTTCATTAAATAAATTGGATTCAATTGAATTTTTATAAGCTTTAATATGAAGGGATAAAGTGCTGCCATTGAAAGAGGCACATAAATTTTGTTTTAATTTATTATCTTTTTCATAATTAATATTTATAAAATTTGATGGGAAATCTTTTGCTGTTGATTTCTTCCATGAAATTGAATCTTTTTTCGTTTGTAACTTTTTATTATTATCAAAATCTAACAATTTTTTATTAAAGCCACAGTCATTTTAATTATTAAAAAATAGCACTCTAAATTCCATTAAAATTACTGAATTTCAAAACCAAAAAATTTAGTTATCAGCAAAAATGACTTTTTTCTTTAAAAAAAATGACTGCAGTTTTTTGTATTTTTTACCATAATTCAAAAGTTTTCTTTTTTCAGTTGAAACAATTTTTGTAGGTTCAGAAAATGCATTTAATGGAGAAAATTGTTGATTAAAATTAAGATCGCTATATTGGCCATTTGAAGTACTATTAATTAAAATATCATTCTTATATTTAAATTTCGAAAAACAATAATCTTTTGTTGACATCTAAAATTTATTTTTACAAACGAGAATTTATTTAATAAATACGTGGAATAACTGATGACAGACTTTTAATAAATTAGACCAACTAATTTAAATAAAAATTCTTTTGAGACAAAATTAATGAAAAATTTTTGTTAGTAAAAAACGGAAAAGGTCAGCGTTTTTTTTTGTTTTGGAAAAACTGCTTTGCAGCTGCAACACATCAAATCGAAAGTAAATAAATTGTTCTTTTTTTTGATCTTATGTCTGGCAAAATGTCATTTTTGCCAACGCGCAAAGCGGGAAGTTTAAAAA
Source organism: Panagrolaimus sp. PS1159 (assembly GCA_963922195.1). Taxonomy (NCBI): domain Eukaryota; kingdom Metazoa; phylum Nematoda; class Chromadorea; order Rhabditida; family Panagrolaimidae; genus Panagrolaimus; species Panagrolaimus sp. PS1159. The sequence goes on from CAWUHW010000028.1 coordinate 157,290, forward strand.
TTTTCAACTGAAAAAAATTTGTTTTTTTCTTCGAAAAGAAAATTATTTTACATTTGTTTTTTAATAAAACATTTAATTTTTATGTTTTTTTAATATAATTATGGCTTATATTATAAAGTTACAGGTTTGTAAAAAGCTTTATGTTTAAAAAAATTTTTAGCTAAACAAATCCTCAACAAAAAATACGGTAGAAAGCGCATGAAAAATTTTCCTTGTCTCCGAAAATAGTGTTATGATGTTAATCAATAACAATCAATAATAAAAGCAGTAAAAAAGCCTACAAAAAATATTTTTATTTTAGCATATTAATACCAAGACACATATATTACAATACATATTTGTATATAAATTAGTTATTATATATGTATTAGTTTTAAATATTTATACAAAATCCATGCAGCAAGAATTAAACAAATTGTAAAACATCCAATTTTCTTCTAAAAACTTCCATCTTGTCCATTTGAAGCACTTGTATCAGTTGGAGTAATACTTGATGCTGGTGCAGGAGCTACAGTAGCCATTACCATCATATTTTAAATCAGGTACTAAAGTAGATGAATCATTTGATTTTGAACTAGGTGTAACAGTTGCTGTTTTTGAGGTAGAAATTCTTGAAGAACGAGCTACAGATGCTAGAGTAGTTATAGAAGTAGCAGGTGGAACAATAGTTGAATCTATTTTATCAGAAGTAATAATACAGGACCAGAACCAAGAAGAACATCAGTACCATTTTCACAATGAATTACAGGATCAACTGTATCATTGCTATGAACATTAGGAGCAGACTTTTCTGTTGATGTATCAGTTGTTGAAGCAGGATAAAAATCAGTTATATTTGTTGAAGAACCAGTAACCTTCGTAACAGCAACAACATCTTTAACATCAGTAATAATTTCTCCAATTTTTAAGCTTCCATTCATTTGTTTCTCTGCAATTTCCTCAAGGAAATTTGCTGACTAAAAATCGTAAAAGTAATGTAATCTACAGAAGCAACGAAAACACAAGTCAAACCTTTTTCATAATGCAATGACGAGCATCCTTTTTTTCATTACCACATCCAGAAACATATGTAACATTGCCATAAATATAATTCGTTTCATGTGGAGATGTGGCATTAATAAATTCAATTGCTTTACCAAAAACTGGACAATCATGAAAGAAATATTCTGTACATCCAGTATTATGGAAGACATATAACAAAATTTCATTATTGATGGCAGCAAATCAGGTAGAATAAAGCAAACAGCAGCAACAAAGAATCAGTTTTGAAGAAAATAAAGAGAAAAAGGCAAAAAAATGGTTCAACATCTTTATCTTCAAAAAATTGTTAGCAACGAGCGAAAGCAAATTTTATATATCATAACTAAAACTACGTTTATATAATTTTTTTATCATATAAATTATAATAAAATGCAACGTAAACACAAAATTTTAACATAAAGCTTTTTACAAACCTGTAACTTTATAATATAAGCCATAATTATATTAAAAAAACATAAAAATTAAATGTTTTATTAAAAAACAAATGTAAAATAATTTTCTTTTCGAAGAAAAAAACAAATTTTTTTCAGTTGAAAATTTTTAAACTTCCCGCTTTGCGCGTTGGCAAAAATGACATTTTGCCAGACATAAGATCAAAAAAAAGAACAATTTATTTACTTTCGATTTGATGTGTTTTCGACACAGGTACTCAAAACGAGTTGTAAACACAACGCCAAACAAAGCTGAATTTTTTGTTGAAGGAAATGATAATTTTAATAGATTCTTTAAAAATTCTCATAAAAAAATCCCTTTCGATAATAATTTTTTCCAGGTCTTTTTACATAGGTATGGAAAGTTTCGTATTGTATAACTTTCTCAAAATGCTCAAACATTCCCCAGAAGTTTGTTTATGCAAGGAAAAATTAGCGTTTTTTGTATATTTTTACTTTAAATTTTTCGCGTTTTACTTAAATCAAAAATCGGATTCGATAATTCTGTTTGTAATTATCTCAAAATAACGCAGAAAAAGATTCAAAGCATGAGGTTGCGCCGTTATTCTCAAACTTTCCCTCAAAAATGTTGTATTCATGCATCAGCTATAGTAATAATACAGAAAATTGTAATAAACTTCTTTTTTATTGCTTTTTTCTTTATTTTTTGCTTTTATCAACACTAAATGAAGACTTAGGATCATATATAGCATAAGATTTGGTACCAATTGTAAAGAATCAAGGTATATATTCTTCGATAAGGAGAAATATCGCATACATCAAATTTATGTGTTAAAGTCTCTAGTTAAAAGTCAGGATTGGTTTTTTCAGTTTCAGTAATGCTTCCTTATGGTTCTTAAAACAAAAAATTAGTACACTAAACAAGTTTTAGCTGTTTTGGTAATTATCACTTTATCTATAACACCAGTTTTTAAAATATATACGCATTTTGGCGTAATGTGTACAATCTCATTTGAGTACCTGTGTTCGATGTTGATATTTCATAATCGCTTTCATTTCCCTTCAATTTCAATGAGAAACAAAAATATCAACAAAAAAAAATCGTGGAAGAAAGATGTGGCAAAAAATTGCTAGAATGCCCTTTTAATATTCAGCGTAAAAAAACACAAAAAAGGGACGATTTTTAAAATGGTTTATTGAAATGTAAAATTTACAAATTCAAATAATCCTCCAATTTTCGTAAATCAACGCAAACAAATTTGATAACAAACATAATAAAAGAAATGGCAAAGAGTCCTCGTTTAATACGAAATTCCGTGTTTGAGAATGTGCACCTCATTATGGTAAAAATGAAGCAAAAGCTTGAAAGATTTTTTTTCAAAATTGCATAAACGATCGCGGTTTTTTTCTCTTGTCGTCTGCAGTGTACTCCCGCTCCCTATTTTTCCGCTCCCGCTCCCAAAAAAAATTTGGCTCCCGCTCTTTCTCCGCTCTCTCTGCTCCCAAAAAGCTCTTGAGAGCGCCCTCGGAGCGCTCCTGAAATAACCGCTCCCGCTCCGCTCCCGCTCCGCTGTTTGTCTTTTTTATCTAAAAATTTTTTATTGCGAAAAACTTTTTAACGATTTTTCTCATTTTTTCTGCTCATTTTTTGCTGTTTTTCTTAATTTAAAAAAACATTTGTAATAATAAAACAACACATCTTTAAAAAATTATATATCAAAGAAATTTGATTTTTCTGCCTTCTCAAAGTGTTTTTATGAAAAGAGCGCTCTTTAAAAACCCGCTCCCGCTCCGCTCCTTAATCCACTCCCGCTCCCGACGGCTCCCCTTATAAGGGAGCGCTCCCGCTCTCAGGAGCGCTCTTAGGAGCGGGAGCGAGAGTACACTGCTTGTCTGTTTTGTCTGATCGTCAGATTCATGCTTTATTGGAAAAAATGTTAAAATAAAGAATGTGTCAAATACGTCCAGAATTTTTTGACAAATAAATAATAGAAGTTTCCAGAAAAAATGGACAGCCCCTATATAAAATCTCTTCACCCAAACCTCCCACCTATTTTCTAATTATATACTTTTTTAAATCCGTAAATCCCATGTTTACCCAAAAAAATTATACCTTTATCCTTTTTTGAATATAAATAAAAAAGAAATTAATCAATTGATGCATCATTTTTGCTCATCCCTCTGTGACCAAATCTCTTCATGTGATGGATTTACATTTGCTAAAACGTTATACATTTTTTTATTTATGTCAGCTCAAAACATTTTTTTGAGGCAAAACCGGATTTGAAAAAGTTTTAAATTCTCATTTTTTTCTGACTCATCCCCGCAAAAGTTTTTATTTTTTTTATTATTGCATTTTAAATTCATATATCCGTGTTTGTTTCCATGGTTTTTTTGCTTTTTTTTGGTCGTTTTTTTCGGTGCATTTTGAAAAAAAAAAGTTATTATTTTTGCAACAAAAATACTCAAAAGATTTTTGTTGGGATTTTTTGCAATTGATTTTTTTTTGCTTTTAAAATTGCAAAATTTAAAACTAATAAAACAGTAATAATTTTTTGCATAGAAATTTAAAAATGTTTTTAAAAAATTGAGAGTAATCCAAAAAAGTGAAACACTGTTGCTTTTTGATTACTGTACTTTTAAAATAGCAAAAAAAAAAGTTTTAACACGAAAGATTCGCGTAAAAATTTAAAAAAATTTTGCATCAAATTTTTTTTTCTTTTTAAAAAATGAAAATTTTGCATCAAATTTTTTTTTTCTTTTTAAAAAATGCCGTTTTTTAACTCCATAAGAATTGTTTAAATTTATCCATTTTTTCCGTGTTTTTTATTTTAAATTTTACGCTTGTTTGCTTTTGCACTTCAACTTTCCTTTCTTTATTGCTTTTTGCTTCTGTTGAACCTTGTCTCTTTTTTTTCTTTCTCGTCGAAGAAAAAAATATAATATATTTTTTGTGAAAGTGAAAGTTGTTTTTATATATAAATATTTTAATTTGCAATTTCTAACACTCTACTGCTGATTCATTTTTTGTTGTTGATGGTCATGAGAGAGAGCCATTATTGTCTGCTACTTTTATGTCTTCGTCTTTTGTATTTTTCTCGTCAAGTATGTGTAATTGAAATACTTGATCAAAATTTTTTTCGGACTCAAAAAAAAGAAGAAGGAAAGAAAAAATTGACATTTGAATGACGGAAATTGTCCGTTAAAAATATATTTTTCACTTTTTGAACCGATTCTTTTCATCTCCATTTTTCCTTCGTGTTTTTTTCTCTCTTTCCCATTATTGCAGTTCTTCTTCTTTTAAATGCGTGAAAGGCGATAGTCAATGTGAAAATATATATGTATTTGTCGGGCATCTTCTTCTTCCCCTTTTTTAGCATTAAAATTTAGAGATGAAAAAAAAAACAGGACATTTTTCAAATTAGGTCGTATTTCTTTCACCCTTCTTCTTTTCTTTCTTTCCATCTTCAAGCCACTGCTGCTGCTCTAAAAAGGTAATGATCTTTTTTTCTTCGTGTTTTTGCTGTTGTTTTTTTGAGTTGCTCAACCAACCAACCTTCTGGAAGCAATATTATTATTATTCATACCCTTTCAAAGGCCTTGAAAAAGGTTAAACAACGTGACTTTTAGTTCCTTTTTGTCGGTTGCCTTTTCTTTCTTCGATTGAATGATGACTAATATTTTTTGTTATCGAGTTTGTTGTAATTGCTGCAGGCGTTTTTCATTTGTCTTTATTACTTGTTTTGTGTATACTTTGTCCATGTTTTTTTATTTGGTGTAACAGTTAAAGGCTGTTAAACATGTTTTAATAGGATTTTTGATGATCGTTTAGTTCCTTGTTCCACAATTATCGCTTTTGGGTTATATCGTTATGTCATTATTGCACCTCTCATACTCGCATTACCTTGTTACTGTTATTTTAATCATTGATATTTCGTTATCCTGTTTCGTGCCATTTATCTCCGTGCCAAACTTTTTGTTAATGCTGAACTTTTTTTTTTACTCAATTACATTCCTTTTTAGGCCAATATTCATATATATATATCCATATTTCATCTTTAAATGTCATCAGTCTCACGATCAGTAACATCTTATTTTCGTCAATATACAAAGAAGCAATGGATTGATTATTTTATGTCAACACATTTTTGGGGTCCTGTTGCAAATTGGGGTATGCTTTTTTTAAACGATTTTCGCTCATTTATTCATTTATTTTAGGTTTACCATTAGCTGCTATAGCAGATTTAAAAAAAAATCCTGAACTTATTTCTGGTAATATGACTGTTGCGCTAATCGGATATTCATCAGTATTTATGAGATTTGCATGGCATGTTCAACCCAGGAATCTTCTTCTTTTTGCATGTCATCTTACAAATGTTACCGCACAAACAACACAATTTCTTCGATGGATGAATTATCATTATCTTCATGTTATCAATGATCCATATGCTCCAAAGAAAGGGATGATTTTCAATAATTTGTGATAAAGGTTTGATCTGAATTTTAGTTGTTTTGCTTTTTATGCTTTTTTAACATTTATAAAGTTTTTGTTTTATTAATTGCTTTTTTGGTTGTGGAAAAAAGTGTTAATTTAACCACTTTTGATATTTTTTTGCTTTTTTAATTTTGCACAGTATGCTTTTATGGAGGTGGTGCTATAATTTTTCTCCGTTGTTGCTTTCAGCGAAATCGATGTTGGAATGTTAATGCATGAACATTTAATGTGTCAATGATTGCATTCCTTATTTGCTTTTAGCCTTTAGCGGTTTTTTCATATTTTTGCGGGGAAGCAAAAAATGCGGATGCTTGAATTAATTAAAAAAACGTTTGTTAAATTCTCGAAAAAAGGATATTAAAAAGGGCGGAAACCCTTGTCTTCTCTATGCCCTTGATTAGATGGATAAAAAAAGGCTTGGTTGGAATATGTCTTGGATTTTATTGTTCTTTTTCAGCCTACTTTTTTGAAGCATGTTTAACGTGGACACAATTTTTGAAACGCCTCAACTTTATTTTTAGCTTTTATTTATCCCTTTTCGAACCGTTGTTTAAAGATCGCCTTTTTCCCAAATGTTGTCCCTTTTGTTTTTAAATTAAGCTAGATTTTTTTTCCTTCAATTGGTTCATTAACATCAAATGTGTCCAAGAGGGCAAACAACTACCAGAGCCCTCATTAAAAATCTATAAAATTTTTTTTTCATTTTTTTAAAACAATTGTCCTTTAATTTTATTTTTTTTGTTCCCAAATGGCTGCTGCCCCTTCTTTTATTAAAGCAAAAAAAGAGAAAGAAAATTTCGGTCATTGCAAAAAAGGCTTGCTTTCTTCTTTACTTTGAAATGATTTATGACCTTCCCTTTTTTTCTATTTTTTTCTAATCCGGTGTTAGCTCCAGCTCTTTTGTTCTTTCTCCTTTTATATAGCTTCTAAAAGAAAGTTATATCCTATGTTGTTTTTGACACTTTTGTTTGAAGTTTATTTTTAGTTAGTTTTAAACGGTTTCCTGTCAAAAAAGACATGGTTTTCAATTTAACTTTTTTGGGCAATGTGATTTTTAGTTTTTTGAGTTTGTGTAAAAATAGAATTATATTAATTTTTTATAGTTTTGCGTGATAAAAGATCCTTAAATAAAAAAGGAAAAGAGAGTTTAAACTTGGGAAATGCCATAAAACATGTTTTGGAGCTGTACTCAAACGCTTTTTTGTTTCCTTTTTTTTGCAACATTTGGTTGAAAAATTATATAGTTTTTTTCTTTTATTTTGGCTATTAGAATTTTTTTCAAAATTACAGTACCCAATGCTTCTTAGTTTGTTTGATAGATTTTGGTTACGGGAGTTTTCTGTAAATGTTTGATTTTTTTGATCTATATTTTTTTGTTTTTAAAAACTTTAGTTTTTTAAAATAATAAGATTAACTTTTTAAAAGAATGAACAAAAATAACTGTATGAGTTTAAGAGTATGTTGTGACTTCAAAACTTTAATGGTAAATATTATTGTATTTTATCACATTTTTGAAACTTTAATCCACTTTCGTTAATAATTTAGCATCCTTTCACACAGTATGACTTCGAGATTGTTTTTTAAACTGTACTAGGTTCCCTCTAAATTTTTTCTATTTTTGAAAGAAACTCAATTTTTCTCAACAAAAAAAAGATGGGTTTAAAAAGAAAAGTTAAAAAAATGAACATGACGTCCATTATTAAATTTTAAACTCGTTTTTTTCCCTTTTGCAATAAAAGGCCTTTTTTGATCGTTCCATCTTTGTGACTCTTTCATCTCTTTATTTTTGATGCCTCTTTTTTTATAGGTTTTTAAAGTTTTATTTTTTCCCAAAATAAAAAAGTTTTACCTTTTTTTCAATTCTATTTTTTACCTCCCATAAAAAAAGGTGTCCATCCTTTTTTCCTTCTCCTTTTTTTCTCATTACCAATTTTGTTCCTTTATTTTCCTGACCTTTGCCGTGATGTATCGGTTGCCTGCCTTTCCCGATTTTTATTTTTCCCCGCCCGATTGCTCCAAATTTTCAACATTATTTTTTTATGTTGTCTAAAATGGGAACTCTTGATTTTTTTTCTTTTAGGTTCTTTGCTGCTGCTTTTTTTTTGTGTTTCTTCGCGCCTTTCTTTTTTTCCCGAAAGAATTTTTTTTCCGTTTTTGCACTTGCGCAAGACCGTCTTCGATACATACTTTTTTATACTTGTTGAAAGAAGACAGATCGGCACTTTTTCCTTCTTTCTTTTTCTTTTTTTAATTTTAATGGGTTCTTTGCATACTGATTTTTATTTCTCTGTGTTTATAATTTTGTTAATAGTAGAAGAAAGATGTTTTTTTCTCGTTTTATATTTTTGACAGCCGGAAATTAGATGTTAGATGTTTTTTTATATACTTTTCTGTTTATGATAGAAGGAAATTAGATGCATCTAAAAACGGATAGAAATATATTAAATGTCTGTGTAAAATAAAAGGGAGGGGTATTTTTTCGCTCTTTTGTTTGAAGTTGTCTATCAAGTCCATTCTTTGTTCATGATAGAAGCAGAAAATGTTAGAAACGGTTTCTGTGAGAAATGATTAAACATTTTTTTTGTGTTACTTTTAGTCAGTTTCTTTGATTCATTGTCGGAAATGCGATGGAAGCATTATTAATCTGAAAAATTTTTTCTAAAATGTTTTTTGTTTGATTTTTCTGGAATGTTTTTTAAGTTCATTTGTTTGACAAAGATTTTTTTTGCTTGCTTTTTTCTAAGTGGAGTGTGAAGCTTTAACTAGTTTTTAATTTTTGTTTAATCTGCAAAATTTGCTTTCTTAGTTATTTTTAGATTTTAATCACCGATCGTCTTTTTACTTTCATATATCCGTTCTTTTACGTAATTTGAACATCTGCAACAAAAAAGACTAATATTTTTTGACGTTGATTTGAAACTGATCACGTCAAATCATTAGCTTTGATTAATGACTTTTAACTTTTATACATATTTATTTGATGTCAATGACGACAGTTTTTACTTTTAAGCAACCCAAAAAGTGTCTATAAAAGCAAATCTTATTCATGCAAACTTCCGTGTTCTTTTTTTTTGCACCCTTTACTCCTTTGGAATGCCCCTAAAAACTTTTTGTTTGTTTTGTTGATATTTGTATTTTTCCCAATCTCTCCCCGTTCTTTACACTCACTTTTTTTTATGGACTAAACTGAAATTTTAATCGTAATCGAGTTTTATACATTTCTTTCATTCGCGATCCTTTTTTATTGTTTCTGTACATATTTTATTTTCGTCTTTAACTCTATTATACTTTTTTTAGGTAAACAATAACCAACGCGAAAATCGACGAGAATTTTTTTCAAACAACAACGACAACAAGAAATTATTATATTAACAATGGAATCATTTAAATTCTTTGGTATCATTTCTTTGGTGTGCTTATTTGCATTGGCTCTTCCATTAACGTCTGCTGAACCAGATTCCACAACAACAACAGAAGCAAAAAATTTATGGGAAGATATTAAAAATATGAGAGTTACAGAAATAAAGTAAGTTTTCTTTAGCATTAATGGGATTAGCGAGAAAAAAGGTGGTAGATAAGGAGGTGATTATTACAGTAAGAATATTATAGTCAACAGTTACAGTAAGACTGTTATAGTCTTACTGTAACTGTTGAGTTGCTGCTGGACTTTTTATCTTTGTTTCTTTTCTTACAGTAATCTTCCTTTTTTTTAGACGAAGTGCACTTGCTTGCCCTCTACCACTTGTTGGTTCATCATGCTCTGAAGAAACTCCATTATATTATTTTGCATGTTGTGGTGAATTAAATGCTTCATGCTGTTTCCGACTTCAAGATTGGGTTATTGCACTTCTTGGTATTCTTACAATTCTTGTTGTTCTTAGTATTGTTATCAATTGTATTCGATGCATGTGTGGATGCTAATTTATCAAAATGACATTTATATCATCAAAAATTATTCATGAATTAATTCACTTTTTTTTCTTGCTCAAAAACAAAAACCACTTCTTGCCTTTTAAAATTATTATTATTATTACAACTGTCGCCTTCTTTTTTAATAACCTTTTTTATATATTTTGCATAATTTTGCCATCTTTGTAGTATTTTTTAAAAATAAATATTGTATTTAATCGCCGTCTTTTTTGGCAGGCGGGTACGTTCTCTCTTTCTATCTTATTATATATTTTAACAGATATATTGTATTTTGTTGAAAAAAACAAATTTTGTTATATTAAAAAATAAATTTTAAAAAGAGTTCAACAGTTTATTTATTTGTGAGAAACAGAAATTTTACAAAAATATTAAAAACAAACTCATCATTACCAAACATTTCAGGAATGAAATAATTAGTTTCAACAATGTTAAATGTAAAATTTTACGGAGATTTCAAAAATCCAACTTTTGGACATCTTTTTTATACAAAAATAGGAGAAAATTTATTAAATTTATTTGTAAAATTTTATCATCATTTTTTTTCAACAACGAAATAAATTTACAATCCTTTCCAAAAAATTTAATTATAAAAACAAATGTTAGAATTACAAGACTTTTAAAAAAGTTATACTGGGAGTTTTTTTTCTCTCATCTATTAATAATTACATTACCTATTTTTATTTTACTTTTACCTCCAAAAATAAAATTCAATTTATAAAATTGAATAAAATTTTTTCGAAAAACAGGTGAAACATAAAACAGAATAAAAATTGAAGGATAAAATTGGATTATATAAATAATGTAACCAAAAACTGAAGCTTTTTCATAAGAAATTTGTATAAATGCTGCAAACAAAGTTATGGAAAAAAGTGCGGTTATAGAAGCAGAAGAAAAAAGAGTTTGAATAATTAACCGTCGTTCAATATTAGCTTTAGGGGTTTGAGATTTTGGAGATTTATATATTCCAAAAAGGATTAATGGAGTTGAAATAATAGAAAGGGAAATGTTGATATAAGCAGTATTTGTATTTGTAAAACTTAAATATTCTGGGCATTCAGGCTTTGAAAAAATTTTGCACAATGTATTAGTGAAAGAATTCCAATCTGCGATAAATGGGAAAGCTATTATTGCAAGGATAAATAATCCAGTTGAAAGTTTGGACCATATCTGAAAATTTTGAAATGTCATACTCAAGGAGAAAAATTAAAGGAGGCGGACCTTTTGATCCATTTTTAAAAAAAGAAGGGTTTCGAAATATTTCTTTTTTTCCAACCCTTCGATATTCGGGATTCAGGCAAATTCTTGAAACGAAAATGCAGCTTCCCTTCTTTTTATTTTTTTAACAATGGAAGCTGCATTTTCGTTTCAAGCGTTTGCCTGAATCACGAATATCGAAGGGTTGGAAAAAAAAAGAAATATTTCGAAATCCTCCTTTTTTTTTAAATGGATCAAAAAGTCCGCCTGCTTTACAAACATTTTTTAAAAAAGCGTCAGATTTCGAAAATGGAAAGGAGAAAAAGTTTGGAATTTTAAAAAATAACTTTTTGTAATTTTTTTAAATTATACTTCTTATTTTGTCATTAAAAAAGCTTAGTTGATCCGTTCGTTCCAATATTAAAGGTTTGAAATTTTCTCAACGGTTACTGTAGTTTTATCAATAAAAATTTTAGTAAAAATTACAAATTTATTAGAAAAATCAATTTATGGTATTCTTTATGGTAATTCTGATGTTGTTGAAATTATTAAATCTATTTTTCCATATTTTTAAAAATTCAAAGCACCAAAATGGCCTGTCAACTGAAGTTTTTCAATAGAAAAATCAAAAGCATAATTAAAAAATAACTAAAATTTATAGTCAAAAAACAAAATTTTTTCTATTGGACCGCCAAAACTGAAGCAAAGCAAGGTATCTTATTTTTAACAGAAAATTTTTTCATTTCTTTTCAAAACCAAAAGATTCCATGTTTGACATTGGTAAATTTTCTAAACTACAGTTATACCCAAAATTGCACTCACTTTTCTATGTGCCATTGGAAAGCCTAAAGCTGTACAACGATTCAAACCAAGAACAGCCTCCCAAAATCCCAAAATATTATATGAATGCCATTGAACAAATAAAATCAAAGGCAACAATATATTCTTTGAATCATAATTAATTAAATGTCCATAAATATTAAAAATCGAAAATATTACATCTTCAAAATATCCAAAATTTAAAATTACAAAATAAGAAGAACGAAAAATTGATTTTGAATTTTTCCATTCAAAACATAAAAATATTATTACGGATACTGTAAGAAATGTAAGCAGAATATGAATTAAAATTATAACGTACTTAAGAATTTCTAAAGTCTCCATAGACAAAACCTGACTGTGGAAAAGCAAAATGAAAGATTATCGAAATGTTTTAAAAACTCAGTAACTTTTATTTCATATAAAAAGCGTTGGCTCAAATGTGGAGCAGCAAATCTAATTGTAAAAAAAAGTTAACGTTTAAAAATGTGTTAATTTAATTTGCAGTGAAAAAATGCATGCCATCAAGAAAATTAAAGTTGACATATCAAAAATCAACAAGTTTTTGATAAATATTACCGTAGAAAAAAAACACCAAAATACCGTATCCCTTTAACCCACTATTTGCAAAATCCTTTACAGTAAGTTTTTCACTATTAAAGAAGAAAAGTATCAAGTAAAAAATTGAATAAACAAAATTCATTAATCATAAAAAAAATAAGATTGATTTTAAGCAAATTATTTATAAAATTAACAAATATACAAGAAGATCAACAATTTAACAGAGTTAAAACAAAAATACAAGAATAGAAACAATTTAAGAAAGTCAAAACAAATAAAAACAGATAGTTACATAATACATATCTTCATACATGAGATTATTGTTATCAAAGTTCCCAAAATGTTAAATCCAAAAGATCTGCAGCATTCTCACGACCAAATAAATTAAAAGCATTAATGCTAGCATTAAATGGTTCATCTATTGAATTACAAGTTGGATGATAATATGGATCAAAAGAATCATACCCTTCATCAGTAGTATTTTCACTGCTATTAAAATTAATAGTAAATTCTTCATTATTAATTTCTTCTTCTTGTTCAGGTTGTTTATATTCTTTTGCAGTATCAAGAGTAGTTGAAGGAGGTGAAATAAAGTTATCATTGAAAGAAGAGGCTTTAACGTTTGTTGGCACAATCATATAAGCATTTTGTTGAGGTTGTTCAGAAACTTCATTCATAGGTTTCCCATAATGATAATAATTCATTTCTTCTTCACTAACAGTATCAGAATTGCTAAGAGGGCAATAGCTTTCTTCATTGCTAGCATCAGATGATGAAAAAAGTGCAGGATCAGCGGCTTCGATTTCAAAAGGATCAACTTGAACAAAGCATTCTCCATTATATAAAGCATAAACACCACTTCCATCAGTATATATTTGTCCAACTACGAATTCACTTTCATCAACACCTTGAACAGCTACTTGATTAACAAAAGGATTATCATCAGTTGATAAAGCATGAGGTTCATTCATATCAATACTGTTAGCTAAAAATTCGGATGAGCTAAGAAGAGATGCATAAACATTACTTGAAACAATAACATGAGCAGAAGATGGTTCACCAGAAGTAGCAGCAGCAGCTTTTGCCATTGATCTTGTTGTTAATCGAGGAGTTGGGGCACCACCAACATTTCTAGTTGTTCTTCTTTTCTTTTTTACAGGTTCAACAGAAGTGGATGCAGCAACATTCTTCGAAGTTCTTCCTCTCTTTTTAACAGGAGCCAAAGCAGCAGCAGCCTTTGCCATTGATCTTGTTGTCATTCTTGGAGTTTGTTCATATTTAATAATCTTTTTTGGTCTTTCTTTTTTGTTAACAGGATTAGGCGATGATTCAACAGCAGCAGAAGATGGTTCAGCACGAGTAGAAGATTGAGCAGAAGCAGCTTCGTTTGATTTTGGAGTTTGTTCATTCCCAGCAATTTTCTTTGGTCTTCCCCTCTTTTTTGGTTCTTTCTTTTTCGGAGGTTCATCAGTATTATTGTCGTCATATATCCCAAGGAGAACATCTGCATATAATTCAGTATCAGGATATAAATCTTCAGGTGCTGGAGCACCACCAAAAAAATCTCTTTTATCAACAACAGCAGGAACATCATCATTACTGCTACCATTTTCAGCGAATTCAAAAGCATCATCGTTGAGTAAACTTTGCAATGTTAAAGTAGCTGCCTAAAAACAACGTTTTAATAGTATTAAAGGTAAAAAATATAAAAAATAGCCTCCGACTCCGCCTCCAGACGCTTTTTTTCAAATCATTTGCAATAAAAATGAGATAAAGAAAATGCCTTCAGAGGCGGAGTCGTTGATCATTTATAACCTTGATAACAACATTAATGCCTTACCCTTGATTCAGCATCAACCCTCTTTGCCTTTGTTTTCTTTGAAAATAACATAATTAATTGATTAGTTAAATTTGGTAAGCAAACAAAAATTGTAAAAATCGATCGATTTTGAATTAAAAAAAGAATCAAACAAAAATTTGTTAGAAAAATTCAGCGTTTGGCAAAATGTTAACCAAAAATACATTCGAATGTTTTCGAAGGCGCTATTTTTTGGATACTGTAAAGCGATTCTAAATCATTTTCTTCCCACTTTTTTTTATCTTTCCCAGGGATTGAAAATGAGGCCGAAAAAGTCGGCCGGCCCGGGCCGGGGCCTAAAAATTGACGGCCTGGCCGGCCCGTCGTCGGAATTTTGTCGGCCCGGGCCAGCCCTAAAATATTTCAAGTTTTTCCAGGGTTTGAAAGTCAAAATTTTCTTTAAAGTATTTCTTCCTAACCATAATATCATTGATTTCTTATTCCTTTTGAACTTTTCGGTTTTTATCTCTTTTTTTAGTCAATGTGTTTTTCAAGATTAATTTTGTTTACAAAAGTTTATTTATTTGGAAGTTATAAAAGAAACTAAAACTGTCTAAAATTTCTAAATATTGCTTCATTTTCAGAACCTTCTGGAATTAGGAAAAGAAAGGAAACTAAAAAAATCATTTTATAAAAAGGACTGCAACAAATGTTTGTCAATGCAAGTCAAAATCAACATCCAAAAAAGCAAAAATATTGCAGCACCTGCGCGGTTTTGGACAGACAAAACATCTGCCATTTTTCATATAAAGCATTAATATAACATCGATTCATAGTGATGAGAAAAGAAAAAGTGCGTACTGCGCACACCACAAACATAAAAACTACCAAAAAACAAAATTTGAAAAATATGCCGGGCCGGCCCGCGGGCTTCTTAACGCGGCCCGGCCTTTTTTTTCAGAATTACTAAGGCCCGCCCGGCCGGCCTTATTTTCAATCCCTGATCTTTCCCTTCAAAATTTTTTTATTAAAATTAAAGTTTGTAACACAGAAAATGTATATTCATATACCCTTCACATATTATTCCTATACCCGGCAGCGGATTCGTTATAGGAAGATTATGAGAAGGGTATATGAATTTTTTCCTATAACAGGAACGGTTTCCAACGCTGAAAAATTTTGTAATATTTAAATCTTTATTATTACTTATCATTTCTGCAAATGGTTTATTTCTTTCACTTCTTCTTTAAAAGACACTCCAAGGAACTACTCCAACAATATATTAAATATTAAAGCCCGAAGCTAAATGAACGTTTTTTTTTTGTTTCCGAAGTTCCATTGTAAGAAAAACATTTTGCATACCCATCAATTTTTCACCTTGTATTCTTGAGGGATATATTCTAGGTTAAATCAATACAAATGCCTTCAAGGCTTTATTGAAAAAAAAAAGACATACCACTGAAAACATTTTTTTTTTGCTCATAAATGGGTTTATTTTTTTCCTTTTCCATTAATTATGTTGCTTCGTTTAATTAATTCATTTTTTGTGTATCCACTAAATTTAGTTATTCAATGTTAAACAAAATTTTGCATGATTATCATATTTTTATTCTTCATATTTCCTTTAACAGTTTTATCAAAAATACTGGAATTTAAACCTTCTGGAAAATGGAGTAAGACTCTTTTTTTCTCTCGATTATATTACTATTTTTTTCATACACATTTTCAGATGCTACAATACCATTAAATAATATAAAACCAGCTGAAAATCAAAACTTTTCATTACCTTATAATTTTATGCTTTACATTTCCGATAATCCAAAATCTGAAAAACTCTTAGAAAAACTACAAAAAACATGCAAATATTTTTTTTTAAGAAAACAAATTATTATTGTTGATATTTTTGCATATTATTTTTTCATCAGAAAAACGATATTGGATAAGAAAAAAATTTTGGGACCCTAAAAATGGATCACCAGCTTTATCATAAATAACAAAACGATCGCTAAAAAAGCTTCCAAAGAATGCAACATTTTGGTTAATTCGAGATTTTAAATATCGGAATTCTGGTGAAAATAATGTTAAAGAATATTAATTTTATCAAAATTTTACAAAATTTCATTAAAAACAATATCTTTTTATAATTCAAGATTAACAAAAGAAGAATATGAAATGTTGGCATTTTCTGGTATATTGAAAAAACTTGATTTTCATTATGTAAAAATCCGCTGCAGCGATGATATCAGGTCGTTCAGAAAGTTTTGTCACTTTTTGAATTTTTTTGCACTTGGCAAAGTGTTCTAGCCAGGGAAAAAAGTGACAAAACTTTGTGAACAACCTGATAGAAATGTGACATGGTTTGAAATTTTTGAAAAACTACCTTTTTTAAGAGAATTCAATTATTATAATCCAGATGAAATTACAAATGTTGAAACAATTCAAAAAAAAAAATCAAAGATTCGAAAGTTTTTGCTTGTTTTAGCCGTTTCTTCTCCATTTTCGAATATAATCTATTTATGGGAATTTATAAAAAATAATGAAAGTCAACCATGGAGAAAATGATTTGATTATTTTGATTCAGTACCAAGATTTACTTTTAAATTTAAAAATCATAATTTACAAACAAATTATTTCCGAAATGGTAAAACTGCTTTTGGAAACTATAAAATTTCTTTTTCTTCAAATTCAATTATTCCAAATTACAATGAAAATGAATACTTTCAAAAATAGTCTTTTTTATGTTGTATAAATCCTTATTTCATCAATTTTTTCTGTTTCTTTATCAAATGGAATATAAAAAATTGTCGTTTATGTTTGTTTGATGTCTTTAAAAAATCAACTTGTTTTAAATGGAGTAAATTTACATAAGCAATTCGTGAAAGAAAAAAACTTTATAAAAATTTATAGTAACTTTTTTGAATCCCCGAGAATATTGTATTCCATCTTTTTAGCCAATTTTTGGTACACAAGCATTTATAATAATTTGAAATTCTACAGTGAAACATTACAAAAAGCATACAATAAGAAATATGATAACAATAAACAAGATAACTATATGATATAAAAATGCATGCTAAAAAAC
Organism: Panagrolaimus sp. PS1159; assembly: GCA_963922195.1. NCBI lineage: Eukaryota > Metazoa > Nematoda > Chromadorea > Rhabditida > Panagrolaimidae > Panagrolaimus > Panagrolaimus sp. PS1159. Next base: position 174,602 of record CAWUHW010000028.1, read on the forward strand.
TAAAAATGATACAAAATAAATAAATAAAATCAATGAGATAAGTAATAAAATGTATAAAATAAAAGTATCAAAAAATAACAGTGTCAGCAAAAGAATCTAAAAATGGAAAAAGCGAATTAAAAGAATAAATAAATATAGTGATAACAAATAAAAAAGAATGAACAAGAATAATCAATAAATAATCCATAATCTTGGCAACAAATAAAAAAATAAATGAAAAAGGGGAGTAAAATACAATATATCCAAGAATCATAAAAATGCAATAATATTAAACGCTAAATCGACGTAAAACTGAAATATTTTGATTTTTTTTCACATATTTTAAAAACTTTTTTAAAAAATCTGCTTTGATGGGATAAGTGGAGCTAATTTTTATCAAAAAAGAATCGAACCCGTGACCTACCGATTACCGATCTGTCGCCGTTAGAACAAGTTTATAATTTTTTAAATTCTAATTTATTAATAATAGAAAAATATTTTTGCACTAATCAATAAACTTTTGCCACCAAATAACCATCTATCATTTGTAGTGTTCCTTTCTCGCGTATTACAGCATTTAAAATTATTTATTTATTTCACAAATTTTGACAAATTTAAAAAGTTTGTGTCCCAAAAATTTTTGTTGAAACAGATTTTCGGTATTTTTTTCCGAAACAATTTAAATTATAAAATTTTGTAAATTCTTCTCGAATTACAGGACTTACAAAAAATAAAATAATAATTGAAGGATAAAATTGAAAAAGAAACAAAAAATATGAGATTATCAAAAAATCTAATACATTAAACGTGTAAGAAAAATATGCGGAAACGTATAACAAAACTAAAAAAGTTGAAGAAAAAAGTGTTTGAAAAATTAGGCGTCGCTCCATTTTTGCTTTTGATGAAAGATGTTGAAGTTTTGGAGATACAAAAACTCCAATAAAAATGAAGATTAAAGCTAAAAGTCCAAAAAAGATATTCACAATTGAAATAATTCGATTTGTTCGAATATTAAATGCTTCACATTTTGGATCAGATGAATTAAGAAATTTGCATTCAAAATCAAAGAAAATATATCCATGAACAATAAATGGAAAGAGTAAAAGCGCAATAAGGAATCCAGTTACACGCTTTCCTTTCCATAACTAAAAGTTATGTATTATTTTTTATGAAAATTTAAAATTATAGCTTTGTTTTGTAATGGTTTTGTGTTAGGTTTCTGTGACATTTTTTTAAATAGGATTTAAGTTTTTCATAAAAATTTATTTTTTTTATGTCATGTTTTATGCATTAAAATCCTCGTTTTTCAGATGTCACAAATGTTTCAACATTCAAAAATGAGTAGTTTCAATTGTGACATTTTTACAAACACTGCAGAAAACTTGCATATTAAAATTTTACAATACAAAAAATGACGTTTTAAAGAAATCTTTTTTTTTTGATGACGCTTTATTAAAATAATGATTTACAACATCCACTGACTAAATTACCTACAAAAGCAATTTTTTTTAATTTTAAAAAACATAAAAGTGAGCAATGCGAGCCCCATAAAAATTTTTAAAGGAAGTTCCAAAGTTTAAAAAATGTTTTTTGTATAAATAATTACAGTTTTTTTAAATGTAATGAAACTTTTATCAAGATTGTAATAAACTCATTTGTTGGAAATTCTTTGAAGACTAACAAAGGTTTCGAAAGATAGCAAAGAAATTTTGATTTTGAATTTATTTAGGTGGACGGTTTAAAACGTTTCGATTTTTACAGTTTTTTTCGAAATGGTGTGAATCTGACGATTAAGCCAAAAAAATGGAAGAAGATTGTCAAGTTCATGACATTTCGAAAAAATTATTATAACAAAAAAAATAAAAAAATGTATCAAACTTTACACTTCATTTAAAAATTAAATTAGCAAAAAAAAAATACAAAGAATTACAAAAATGTCAATCTTTTCTTTTGCGCAAATTTTGTTGCTTTTATTGATTTACATGACAGATTCCAAAAATTTTCCAGGTCAAAAATCAAATTCACTTCAGGGTTGTGCGGAAGTGCTTCCGGAGAACACTTTTCCGTAAATGTTTCTCATTATTGAGAAAATAATTGTTTTTTTTTTTTTAAATTTCATTTCTGATCTACTGTATTCCGTTTAGCACTTCCGCCAAAACGGGAGAGAAAATGAGTTCTAACTTTTAATAAAATCGTATATTTAAATTCTGTTTAGACAGATATAAGCTATGATAAAAAGTAGATCAGAAATGTATTATTTAAAGAAAACAATTATTTTTTCGACATTGAGAAAAAATTTACGGAAAAGTGTTTCCTGGAAGTAGTTCCGCACATCCATGGTTCTCTTCAACTTCTATTCCCACCATACCAGCAGTCTCATGTCCTGGCACATAGCTACTTCTACCGCCTTTAACGCTCTCCGTTCAAGACCTCTTTTTAACTTTCCCTTTTTACCGCCACTATTATCCCGTCGATGTCAAAAACTACCTTAATACCAGTGTTTTCCCAATTTCCCTACAAAAAATTGGAATCAGGATTGGCAAAACGTTGCTCAATACTAACAACAAAATACAATCGCAAAAAATAAACTGTGTACAAACCTTTTCGTGTAACACTGGAAATGCCAATGCCGTACAACGATTCAATCCAAGAACAGCTTCCCAAAATCCAAGCAAAGATTGTGCATACCATTCAAAAAATGTTATATAGGGAATTAATGGATTATTACTGGCATATAAAATCCAATGTCCATAAATCCAACAAATATTAAATATAATTGTATAAATATAAACAGAATTTAGCATAACAAAATATGCAGAACGAAAAAGTGATTTTGGTTTTTTCCATTGAAAACAAATAAATACTGTAACACTGATTTGAAAGAATAAAAGTAAAATATTACAAAATATTTCTGTATAATTTAATGTAACAAATGTTTTTAGCTCCATTTTAATAGGGTAAAATTTCAGAGAGAAAGTTCGTAAACGAAAAAATAGTCAATTTTTTTCGTCAAAAATACTTTTGGAAGAAATTTAATTTCAAATGTTTAACGAAGAAAATTAAAATTTTAAACAACTTTTGGTTTTTAAAATAATAAAAAATGTTAAACAGTTTTTACAGAAAGTTTTGACAAAAAATTATACATTTTAAAATGCAACAAAATTTTTTTTTGACTAAAAAATGCCAATGTTAATAACAGTATTTTAACATTAAAAAAGTGAAAAAGAAAAAATGAAAGGTGTAAATTAAAACGAAAAAAAGTTATAATTTTCACTTTAAAGAATTTTCGAAAGAAGGAAGTTGACTTTGTTATTACTCAAAAAAATTAGTAATTTTTTATTACTTTTAACAAATTTATATTTTTTAAAAATCTTGAAAGTATTATTAAATCCAACTCAATAGGAACAAAAATTTGGGAGAGAAAAGTTTTTATTACATTCATTTTATGAAATGTAATAAAAACTTTTAAGCAAATATTTGGGAATTTTTTTGGATCAAACAAAAATTTGAAAATCACAATCTTAAAATGAAGGTGTTTAAGTTGTGATTGATATTAAATGAAAGCAAAAAATTTCGAATCATAATTCGATGCAAAAAAAAGTACAAACATTATTACGGTATTAAAAATTAAAAGTGATAAAACATCTGCATCAAAAATGATTAGTTTTTTTCGTTTCCATAAATAGCTTTCAGCTGTTTTCTCAAAAATGAAACTTTTCTTCGTTTTTATACTTTCAGTTTTTTTTGTGATTAGATATTACAGATGTTATTAGAGTTTCTAAAAACAGCATTTATTAAAAGTGTAACACTTCTTTTTTTCAGAAAATTTGTTTGTTTTGATGAAATTTTTTTTCTTTTTACTTGATAATAATAGAATACAATATCGGTTAAATTTTTTGTGTGTAATAAACAAAAACAATTTGTAAATATTTTTAATCAAAGCAAAATTTTTTTTTAATAATGAACAAAATTTTACGAAACTTAAAATATATTTTCCTTTAAAACCGTTGCTGTTGACCCGTTGAACCAATATTATTTTGTGCGATAGTTCTAACTTGACTTGTTTTCTTCAAAATTACATTTAAACCATAAAACTTTGCAAATTCTGTTCGAATTGTTGGGCTTAAGATAAATAGAAAGAATACTGTCGAACAATAAAATTGTGTTAAATAAAGAAGATATGATAAAACTAAAAAAACATTTTCATCAAAACTAAACGAAAAATAGCTGGCAATATAAAGCATGATTAAAGTGAGCGAAGAAAAAATAGTTTGAAAAATTAGTCGACGTTCCATTTTTGCTTTAACTGTTAAATTGTGAACTTTCGGGGACATTATTACTCCAATAATAATTAAAATTAATCCCAAACATGAAAAAATAATATTTATAATTGCAATATTTCGATTTGTTTGAATTTGGAAGGGTGAACATTCCGGTAAATTTTGGGTTAAAAACATGCATTTATAATTTGGAATAATATATCCATGAAAGATAAATGGTGATAGAAATATAAAGATGATGTAATATATTACAAAGTTTTTACGCCATAGCTGAAATGATAGAGGGTTTTTTGGTGGAAAAAGGTTATTGATTAGTGTAAAAATATTTTTCTGCTATAAATAAAGTAAAATTAAAGAAATTTTAAAATGCAGAATTTGTTCGAATGGCGCAGTGGTTAGTGCGCCAGATCGGTAATCGGTAGGTCACGGGTTCGATTCTTTTTGGTTTTTTGTCAAAATATGATCAATTAAACAAAAAAGTCTTTTTTAAAAAGTATGTATTTTGGTTTAACGAAAAATAATTCCTTAAAAAAACTTTTTAAAAAAATATAAAACAAACAAATCCATGAATTTTTGGATATGCCAAAGCTGTACTTCGATTAATTGATAAAATTAACTCCACCAATCCCGTTAAAGCAGACGCATGCCATTGAATAAAACATACAAATGGCATTAAAGGTGCAGAAACACGAAAAAATACAAAATGTCCATAAATCCAAAATATTGTAAATATTACATTATGAATGTATACAGAATTTAGAATAACAAAATATGCAGAACGAAATATCGATTTTGAAGATTGAAAAAATAAAAATATTATTATTGAAATATGTCCAGCAAAACATATAATATTTATCGTAATTTCAGTGTAATAAATTATATTAAAAAAAGTTGGATGCATTTTAGGGAAAAAGGAAGTGAGAAAAAAGTTGGTATTTCACGTGAAATATCAAAAAATTGGTTTAAAAATTCAATTATTTCAGTTGAATTTAAAAAGGGGCATTAATTTAAAAAAAAGTCAATGGCAGGCTGTTTTATAGTTTCTTTAAAATGAAAATTTTGGATTTTTGACGCTTTTTTTTTAAATGAACAATTTTTAGAATTATAATTTTCGTTAGATTTATTTATATTTGTAAAATGGATGTTAAACAAGCCAATCAAAGTTTTTGAAAACAAATGTAAACCTTTTGAGTTATAAATATTTTATTACTGTTTTTGACACACATTGCAAAAGTTTATTTTTTGGTAAAAAACAGCAATTTTTCTAATGTCAGGTTATACGAATATTGCTAAAATGACAAAAGTAGATTTCTTCCATGTGTTTCAACTTTTACTATAAAAAATGTTAACACATTTGTCTATTGTTTATCATAAAAAAAAGAAAACCTTTTTAACTACAAAAACAATCGATGTGCGCCCTTAATTTTTGTGTACAAAAAAAAATTGATAACAAAACTGCTCTCATTTTTAACGTAAAAAACATTTTAAAGGGGGCGGACCCTTTGATCCATTTTTAAAAAAAAAGGATTTTGAAATATTTCTTTTTTTTCCAAACCATCGATATTCGTGATCAGGGTGACTCTTGAAACGAAAAAATATTTCCTTTGTTAAAAAAATAAAAACAATGAAAACTGCATTTTCGTTTCAAGAGTCACCCTGATCACGAATATCGAAGGGTTGGAAAAAAAAGAAATATTTCAAAATCCTTTTTTTTAAAAAATGGATCAAAGGGTCCGCCTCCTTTAAGAGACATTAAAATTTTCATGTTTTAAACATTTTTCAGTGCGAAAATAAAATGGCTCAAAAATGTCAACTTTGTGATGAAAGATTAGAAATTTTTAGATCCCAAGATCAAGAAAATGGTTACTTTGATTTAAAGTTTGAAGTAGAAGGAAAGGTGATTTTTTTGGTTTAAATATAATACTTATTAAACATGTATAAACCCAGTTAGGAAGACGTTTTTAAAAACAAATGAAAAACCTTTTTTTTTGATTTTCAAGTGAAATAAGGAAAATAAATTTCTCTTTACGGAATTACTTTTTTAATTAAAACATTTAAATTTTTAAAGCCGATTTTTGCTCATAAATTTATGCTTGCACCAGTTTCGGATGTTTTTAAACGAATGATTTCGGATATTTGGAATAAAAAAGAAGCCATTGAAATTACAACAAATTCAAACATTGATTTTTACGAATTTTTAACATTTCTTTATTTTGGAAATTGTATATTAAATGATGAAAATATTTTTGCAATGGTTGATTTATCAGAATTTTATAATGTAAAATTACTGCAACAAAAATGTGATGAATATTTGTCAAAAAAAGAATTTACAAAAGAAAATACTCTTGTGTTTTTTGAAAATTTATCAAATTATTCTTTGCCGCTGTTTGATAAAGCTATTTTAACTGCAGTTAAACAAAATTTTCCAACCTTTGTTGAATCTGCGGAGTTTATGGAAGCCTCAAAAGAGACAGTCGAAAAGATTGTTAGCTTTCAAGATCGATTTGTTTCCGAAGAAACGCTTTTCGAAAAGGTATGTTGACTTTAATCATTTTTTTAAATTAAATCACACAAACGTAAGGTCAAAAAGTTAGAATGTTTAAGTTTTACAAATGGGCAGAAAACCAAGCCATCAAAAAACAGAATGAAACAAATAAAGAAAATTTAAATATGAACGATGCAATCAAAGGCGAGATTGCCGAGTTTTTGCCTTGTTTTAAATTTAAGAAAATGGAATTTCGTTTTTTGAATGATTTTGTTGGTATTTTGATTTTTTTTTATTAAAATTCTTACATTTTTTGATTTAGTTAAAAGAGGCTTTCTTTTTTCTCGTGATGAATTGAGTAATATTTTGGAAAGTATTCACGATGATGTAAAAGGTAATTTTGTAATTATGTTAAAGTAAACAATAATTTTTTAGTAAAAATTACGAATTCTGTCGGAAACTCAATTTATGGTAATCTCCAAAACAATAGTGCGATTGAAATTATTAAAACTTTAAAGAATCGGGAATCTGATAATTATTACAATGATATCATTTTTTGGAAAACGGAATGCAAGAAACCTTCAACTCCAAGTCCATTAAAAAAGAGAGCTGGTGTTAAATGGTATTTAGTTTATTTTATTGACGGAGATATTGGAGCACGAAATTCTTTTGAAATTTATCAAAAAGATTATCTGCTTGCTGAAATGATTGCAGAAACAGATTTTAAAATTACACCAAAATGTAAAATTGAAATTGAATAAATTTTTTTGTATTTGATTTTGATTTTTTTATGATTGTTTTCGAGTACTATCTTCATCGGCACTGTCCTGTGATCGATGAAGATGACATTTTGCTTAAATGATGCAAATGTTTTGCTACTTTTTAAAATTTATACTGGATTTGACACAACTTTAATATTAAAACAACTCAAAACAAACACAAAGTAAACACATTAAAGGAGGAGGACGTTTTGATACAGTTTCGTAATCTTAGATTTTCGTGATTTTCAGGCAAACTGAGAGTCTCGAAACGAAAATGCATCTTTTTTGATAAAAACATTGTAAAAAAGGGTCATTTTCGTTTCAAGACTCCCAGTTTGCCTGAAAATCACGAAAATCTAAGATTTCGAAACTGTATCAAAACGTCCGCCCCCTTTAATTTAATACTAAAGTTGAAAAAAACAAAGTTTTGAAATTTAATAATGTTTCTTACAGAAACAAAATGTTTAAAATGTTGTAAAAATTCATTCAAACAATTTTTGGTTGCTTTTACAATAGCTAAGTTAAGACATGATTCATAAAATATAGGATTCAAAATATTCACAATTAGGAAGACTATTATTTCCAATTTGCTTTTACCGGCAAACAAGCACATAGTGCGCAGTAACAAGGAAGTGAAGAAAAACATTTTTTTAGCTTTTTCTGTCTTTTCTTTTTTTCTGCGTTTGTAAGAATCCACTGCATAAACATTTTCAGTGAACGTTAGAAAAATAATATATGTTTCATTTCTGGCGATCCTATTTCTCAATTGAGCAGCAGCAGATGTTTTGGTTTATGCATAAACTGTCTTGAGAAATGTTGCTTTAATGTTTTCCTGTTTTAATTTAGATAAAAAAACATAAGAAAAAACTGCATTTTCAAAAGATGTGATCTATTGAAAGCAAAAAAGCAGTGATCAAAATTTGTGCTTTTTTTGCTGTCCCATTTTGAAACAACTATTGATTTCTTTGAATATTTTATATCATTTATGTTTGAAAAACAAAGTTTTTTCACAATAAAAAAGTTTTTGGAAAATTTAAAAGGCATCTTTAAAATTTTTTGTTTCCAATTCAAATCAGTTACAGAAACATTAAAAATTAAAAAATGCTTATAAATTACAGGAAAATCAAATTAAAATTTATAAAAAAAATTTAACACGTTACTTTTTATAGACTGAAAATGATATACAATTTTCGGATTTTTATCAAGGTCAATCAAAAGGCATTTTTAGGAGGATTATGTTGGATATATAAATGATTTGCCAATAAAAATTGGAGTAATGCTCTCATTTATTTCAGCATTGGTATACTTTATATTTTTTGGACACGGTAAAAAAAATTACTAAACTTAACAAAATATAGCCTTTGCTAGGCTTTTTTGATAATTATTATTAAAAAATTTTGCTGGTGAAAAATTTTATCACTTAATTGACATTCACCAGTAAAAATAAAACTTAAAAACTCTTTAAAATCTTTGATAGAATAATCTTTTATATGAATTATGCCATTTTTTTGTGTAAAGGATCGATTAACTTGTTTTTTTTTTCGCATTAAAAACTGATTTTTGAGATTTTAGCGAACCCCAAAATATGGCTTCCAAAATATCAATAATGACATTTATTTTTTTTGAAAAGTGCTTAACTCTAAAATTTAATTTTGAACATAAAAATGTCATATAAAAACTGAAGAGGATATTAATTCCTTTTTTTTAATTTGCAGGTTAGATAAATAATATTTTTGGCCTTTTTTCACGATTTTTTTGTTTAGCTTTTTTTTTCTAATTTGAGCCATACATTGTTTGACAAAACATTTATGAAGTCGTTTCTTATTTCAACATCCCTTAACTTTTTATGTACTACAACAAAAAATTTTTTTCCCGCAAAAAACAATTTTCTTTTCTTACAACAAAATGAAATGGCTTCTTCCACTTTTCTTTTTTTCTTTTCTTCCGCTTTTTTGAGTCATTTTGCCCTTTGCCCATTTTTTTCATTTTCCACCTTCGATGTTTTTTTTCTTCTTTCCTATTGTGTCCATTTATAAAAATGAACTTTTTTTGTTAAATCCCTTTTTTTAAGCTTTCAAAGAAAAAGTAGCCCTTTAAAAAAGAAGCGGGAAAAAAGACAAAGGATCAAAGGAAGTTTTTGCCGTAGACAACCTTTTTTAAAACATGGAAAAATGGAAGGTGGGCAGTTTATAACTGGTCAGCAGCAAAAAAGAAAGGAAGAAAGTAAAGGTTGCCGCGGAAACAATTTTCTTTTGCGCCTTCTTGTTTTGGGATTTTCCCTTTCTTCTTCTTCTTTTTTTTTCAGGAGATTTACAACAGCCTTGGCAATATTTATTTTAAGCTTATCCCCTTTTTATTATTGAAACCATATTATTTTTTATACCCAGAGGGGATAGATTTTTAAAAATAAATTATATGACTAAAAATTGTTACAGATTTTTGGCTTCCAAAAATTATTTCTGGAACACTGAAAAATTGTACATTTAAAAAAGAACGGCAAAAAAAGAGAGGTAATTAAAATGTACAACCTTAATTATATACCCCCTAAATTACTTTTTTTTACTTTTAAAATTTTTTATGGTTGTTAGTTATTTTAAGGAAATGTGAAAATGAAACATATTTTTGTAACATTATATAAAACGACTTTTTTTTCATTTTTGAGAAAAAGTTTAAAAAAATGAAAAAAAGTTAAACCAGAACATTTTCGAGATATTGGTGAAAAACTAATTTCGACAAATTTCGATTTGATGCCATTTCATTTTTTTAAACCAATTTCAATAATTTGACTTTCAAACGATAAAACTATTCTAGAGGAATACATTGCAACCATAAAATTTTTTTTAAAATTATGCAAATTTTGGCTTCAGAAAATTTGCATAAAGCCCCTAAGGCACTTTGAACAAAAACGGATTTGATTTTCGTTCTTTTCAACTGTATTTTAGCCTATCCTGAAAGTTTCATGTCTGAAGCTTAAAATTTAACTTTTTCCTCCTCTCCTCGAAAATAAAAAGAATGTCGTTATAAACCCTTTTCCTACTTTTTTTTATTAGTAATTTTCATGTTCTTTTTTGGTTGTCCATGAATGGGGAAAAAAGTTGGTTGTAGCCAGTGTTGGCGGTCTTTCGGTCTTCGGTCCGGTCTTTCGGTCCATTTCGGTCCGGTCCGGTCCGGTTTTTCGGTCGACCGAGACCGTGGACCGGAAAAATTTCGGTCCGGTCCAAATGGACCGGACCGAAGCCGAAAATTTTCGGTCAGGTCCGAAAATTTTTCATCTTTTTTCCATGTTTTTCACGTAAAAACCGTTAAACTTTTAATCCAATGAAGAAATTATGATAAAAACCCCACATATTTTTAACAAAAAAGGTCTAAAAAATCAAAATCAAGGAAAAAATGTCGGACCGGAGGACCGAAGACCGGAAAAATTTTCGGTCCGGTCCGGTCGACCGAGACCGTGGACCGGAGGAGTTTCGGTCCGGTCCGGACCGGACCGGACCGGACCGGAGACCGAGAAATTTCGGGCGACCGCCAACACTGGTTGTAGCTTGTTTGGGAAAAAAAAGCGTTTAAAAAAAAGATTTTTTTTATGCACTGGATTCTTTCTCTTTGTTTTGGTACGTACCAGGACCGAACAAAGCTGTTTTTGTGTTTTAAAGCAAAACTTTGAGAGGAAAATAGCATAAATAAAATTTTTTGAACTTTGACTTGGAAACAGATAAATTTTGTTATTTTAAAAATTTTCAATTCTCTAGCGTTTTTCATAAACATGAACACCATAATTGTTGAAATTATTTTTATATGTTTTTCAGTTCTATCTTGTAGGACCATAATTAAATAGAAAATTCGAAATTTCGATTTTTGTAAAAATCATGATTTTTTAATTTTTTAATTTTTTTACGAAAATTTTTATTTTCCATTTTTTTGATTATTAATCTTTACAACTTTTTTCAAGTACAAAAGCTTACGTGCTGTTTTTGTTTTTTTACCAAAAAAATTTTAATTAACTTTCTTTAATTAATATTTCTCACGCGACACTGACTAATTTTTGTTAATTATTCCATTTATTTCAAGTTTTTAGCTCATTTCGCTTTTATATTATCGTGTGACTTTAATTAATTTACACTTTTTATTATTTGAATTATTTGTTTTACAAGTAATTTCATTATTACTTTTTTACAGTAAATTTTGATAGTAATTTTTAAATATTTAAATATAAAAAATGTCAAAGTGTTTAACTGTTTCCAAAACATTATTTTTTATTCCTTTAACGATAATATGCATTATTCTATTTATTTTACATTCCATTTATTTTATATGGTTATATTCAGAAAATTCATTAAAAACTCAAATTACCAGGTAAATATTTTTATTTTGCTTTGTTTAACATAAAAAACACTGCAAAAATAGTAAAAGTTTTATCAAAAATGTAAAAAAAAAGCTTTTTTATCTGAAAAATAGATTTTTTCGGAGGCTAAAATTTAATGTTAAAAAATTACTGTTAAACAGTAATATTTTAAAATTTAACATAAATTTTTACACTAAAACTGTAAAAATTGCAAAAAGTAATTCTCCCCGGCCGGGAATTGAACCCGGGTCTCGCACGTGACAGGCGCGGATACTCACCACTATACTACCGAGGATGACACATTTGGATGTGTTGATCACGCTTATAATTTTTTTTGATTCAACATTTTTTCCTTTTTTTGTTTTTTATATTTTTTTAAACAAATAAATTTAATTTTTATAAAAATGAAAAAAATCTTTTTTAGGAGTTCAATGAATCAACTTCAAATTCCAGCAATAATTATTTGTAATCGAATACCATATAATCAAGGAGGGATAAGTTCAGTGAATAGTAATTTGAATCAGGCATATATTTTGCAGTGAGTAAAAATTAGCGTTGCTTCAATTCTTAAAAATATGCAAATTTTAGATATCTTCGACAATGGTTAGATCCATCATTTTCACAAAGTGGCGACTTTGCTCCACTTTCAATTGCCCAACAACAACAAGCAGATCAAGCTTTACAATCAACATTTATTACAGGGTCTCGAGTTCAGCGACTTCAACAAATAATGAATCAATGTCAAGATGTTATTAATAGTTGCACATTTGCGGTAATTTAATTTTTTTTTATTGGGGACAATGTTTTTTGGATTTCATTGTAAAACAATTTCTTTATAAATCGGAGTCGACTCCAATGACTATGACTCCTTTGTTGGGGTTAACTAGAGACATGCACCTGATTTTTGAAAATATTTTTGAATTATGAAAAATAATTTTAGGGTCAAACAATCAGCTCATATGAATGCTGTCAATTTGTACAACTTTATTCTGGAACTTTGAAAGGGATTTGTTGGATATTTGATAATCCAGCAATGTCTCAACAAGATTATGATTTATCCAAAGGTTTTCAAATTACATTCCAGGTAAGAAATTTCAAAACATTAAATATCGAAAGTTTCTTGGCAAAATTAAAAAACCTAAATATCGATATTTCGAAATTGGATTTTCGGAATTTTAGTATTGATTAAAAATTTTAAAATAAAAAGGGATAAAAATTCTAGCAAAATTTTGGAACTCTTTTAGTTGAAAATATTTATTTCAAAATTTTCTAAATATTTTTTAATTCTTTTATAACCTTTACAAATTTTAGGTAACTCGAAACTCCTTTTACAACAGTGAAAATGTTACTGTACATCCTGGAATTGATATATATTTAATGAATAATTCAATGGATTCTACAAGATTTGCCACAGAAATGACTTCTCCCATAACGATAAAAGATAAAGAAAATGTTCGAGCAAAAATTAAAAAACAGGTAATTTTTCTCACATAATTTTTAAATTTTCAAACGTTAAATATCGAAATTTTTTTAAAAGTCTAAAAACCGAAATTTCAATATTTGGATTTTTTTGAAAAAAAGTCTTGGTACGAAAATGTTAAACCTGCCCCTCATTTGCAGTATACTTCAAATTTACAACTTTCCCATTGTGGATCTTCACCATCAAATGCTGCTGAAATTGATCGACAAAAATCTCAATCTTCAACAAGCTTATCACTTTGCCTTTTGACAGCTGCCGCATCGGAATGTGGATGCTTTCCGCTTTGGGCTTCATTCATCCCATTAAATTCTCAGAGATATTTGTAAATGTTAAAATTCAAAATTTTCATTTAAATTAATTTTTTAGAACCCTTTCACAACAAATTAATCAAACAACTGCATGCAGTGTTACAACGTATGAAAGTTGTGCAAGAAAATATATGGAATATTCACAGCCAAATCGTTGGAAAGAACCACCTCGGCCAAATTCAAATGCAGCTTTTGTAAATGCAGTTAAAAATTGTCGAAGGTTGGTTTTTTAGAGGGAAAATTTTGCATAACTTTACGAAAAATGTTTTTAAACATAGTAGTAGTTTGTTTTTACAAAATAAAAGTAAAACATTTTTTCGAGTGAAAATTTAAACTTTAATTTTTTCCATCACAAAATTTTTTTTTTTCTAAAATCAATTTTTACATTTTTCAACTGTTAAAAACTAATTTTAGTCAAAGTCATACTCCCTGTCAGACCGTTGAATATCCTGCTGAAATTGAACGAAATTCAATGCCTCGGGAATTTCAAACAAGCTCAGTAAGTTTACAAAATTAGCATATTTTAACAATTTTGAAATCCTTTTTTTAGGATTATGTATCCCGGATTACGATTGTTTATAGCAGCTTGGAAATTACGAATATCGCAGAAGAAAGAGATCCAAATTTTTATTATCTTTTAAGTTATATTGGATATAATGCAGCTTTATGGTTTGCAATTGGACACATTATTTGGTAAAAAATTTTTAAATAAAAGGAAGAGGGAATATTAATGAGTCTTAATTTCGTTAGCAAAATTAGGAAATTTGAGAATGTTCCAAAAATCGTGATAATGAACTTATTGCAAAACTTTTCAACAGAATAATGTACCTTAAAAAATTTATGTTAAAATTATCTTTCAAAACAAAATCCAAATTCTCAAAAATTTTATTGAATGAGATTTCTTTCTTCTTTTTGTGCTTGCCATTTTGCATCATAAGGTCTTTTAGTAAGAAATGAGATAAAAATTGCTGATGATTTTTTTCAAATGTAGTGTGAACCAACAAATGCTCCTTAAAAGAAACTATTTTTTGCAGTGAAAATGTAATTTTTAACGTAAAACATCAAAAAATGCCTAAAAATTGATAAAAAATATTAAAAATCATTTCTTTCAAAAAAATTTTTCGTTATGATAAAAAAAATATTCTTCCCAGCCGGGAATTGAACCCGGGTCTCGCACGTGACAGGCGCGGATACTTACCACTATACTACTGAGAATACATTTAAGACGTACAAAAAAATGCATGTCAATCGCTTCATGAGTTTGGACACAAAATGAAAGCGTTAAAAAACAAAGAAAGAGCAAAAAAGTGAAAGTTTAAGAGCTAATCACTGTATTCTTCATTTTTTATTGTTTTTAAATAGAGTTAACGATTTGATACATTTTGATGTTATTTTCAAAAATGACATTACCGCGACTTTCATGCAAAAGAATAAAAAAGAACGCAAATGTCAAGGCCATGCAATTTCGAAAAACGAAAAGTGTACCAAACCTTCCACTCCCTCTAATTCTCAAATTTTAATTTTTCTATTTTTAAGGTCAATAATTACTGCCCCATGTAATTGGTTTTGTAATGGAAGAAATTCTCGACCTCGAAGTGCAAAAGTTATGCCAATAATAAATGGCGGATTTGTAACGCCTGCTGAAACATCTCCACCATTAATAATTCAACGAAATCAACAACTCCCACCAATTCGAGAAGATGATAATAATAGCTTAAAGCCACCATCAATAAATACTGAACCTGATATTTCTCGGCCAATTGTTGTTGTTGAGCTTGAACCACAACAACAACATTCACCAAATTAATAATTCTAAACTTCAAATTGTTTACACTTTCAAATTTATATAACTTTCATTTAATTTTAATAATTCCCAGTGGAAAACTTTGTGATAATTTATCATAATCAAAATGTTAAATAATTACTGAATTCAGACAACGCGAAATTTCACAATAAATAGCATAAATCAATGATCAAAAATCGGAGATGAACCAAAAAAAACAACTTTACAAAAAAAAATTTTTTTTTGTCTTCTGAAGGCTTAAAATGTCATCAGAATCCGTTTTTATTAATTTTAAATTTTATTTTCGGATTCTCCTCATCATTCTGAATCACAATATGTAAATTATGAAAAAAAAAATTTTTTTTTGTCTTCTGAAGGCTGCTAAAATGAAAATTTTATTATTTTACAAGGAATAACTTTATTAAAATTATAATTTACAAAAAAATTAAATTACTACAAAATTTGTGTATGAATTCCAACACTTTTATTATGTTTAAATCGATTTTTAAAAATTTTAATAAAAAATATTCGATATGGTTTTATGCAAATTGCAGTCGCTAAAGTATCATATAGACCAAAATTGTTCATAACAAAAAATCCAAGTGTTGGAACAAAATTTGGTTCTTTAATAAAAATACTTACATATAAAATTCCAAAAAGTGGAATTCCAATAAGAATTACAAATCCCCCCAATTGGATATAAGTCATTCGAAGTAACATTTCATTATGCTTTTGAAGTTTAGTTGAAATTTTTTGTTTTAAACTTTTTGAAGTTTTAACATTTAAAAAAAGGAAAATAGAAGCTGAAAAAACTCTTAAAGAAGCTAAAAATACAAGAATATATAAAACAGCAGGAAGTTTATTTTTATCAGCATCAGAAAAAATTATTAAAAGATTAATATTCATATGCTTTTCGAGATTGCTAATCCATGGGGATATATGAAATCCAATGCTTTCATATGGGATAATAAAGCTATCAGATAATGGACGAATATTTTTGTTAGTCAAAAGTTGTTGGATGATGAATTTATTAATATTGAATCACATGAAAAAAATGAAATTATTTTTTCATTATTGTCAAGTCACAGAAATAAATTTTTGAAATTAATTTCACAGCATGTTGAACTCATCGGCTGCTACTTATTGATTTTCAATACATTAAAAAACAATTTTCAACGATTTATTTTCACAGAAAACGATTAGTTTAAAATATTGTAAAATTATATTCTTATATTTATGAAGCTTTGACAAATAAACATTTTAGCAGTAAATAAATTTTTTATTTTGAAAATTAAGATGCAAAAAAAAATTTAAATGCGATAAAAATGTTACAGCTCTGTAGAAAACGCAAAATAAAAATTTTAAACAAGATTCAATTTTATTAATAAAAGGACAGTTACAAGGAGGCAGACTATTTCATGAAAAAACGAACGTTATTTCCTGAATTTTCGTGTTTTTGTTTCATTTTTTTTTAAAAATGTTCCTTAGAAAGGTAAAAAAACTATTTTCAAATTAGAAACATAAAATTCAGTATCACATTCATTTTTTTCCAGGAAATAGAACAAAGCATTATCTCCCTTTAACTGGAGTATACAGAAAGGCATTGTTTAATTAAAATCGCCATTTTCTCTTTGTGGTGTAAGGGTACCACTGTGAAATTCGTGAACTTGGCGTTTGACCTATAATTTATAAACATTTCAAAACAGATTTTTTAAAAAAATAAAACTTACTCGGAAGCTTGAAAGCATATTAGCACTTAAATCTTGAAGATCTTTTTGAGTTTGATGATTTAGATTTCGAACTTCATCAATTTGTTCAATCGCAGCTGCATGCTTCTTTGACATAGCATTCTCAAGTTCGTTTATTTGATTTTTAATATTATTTTGTTGCTCCGTAAATTTCTTAATATTGTCGTTTGCCTAAAAATTTTAGCAACATATTATTGATTTCTGTCAGCCTAAAAAATACTTGTTGTGCCAAGGCATGATTTGCTTCAAGACTTTGTGCAAATTTGCCATTCATGTTTCCAGATAGTTCATTAACCGAATTTTGGATTGTAGAAAATTGAGCAGAACTGTCTTTTCTTACGTCATTAATCTAAACTATTTTATGTAATTTTAAATGTCTCAAAATACTGTTTTATTATACCATATTCGTATAAGTGTTCGATTGAGCTTGAATCTTTTGATCAATTTGTTCTGGAATTTTCGACAATTGAGCATTCATATTTGCTCCTAATTCAGCAATCCATTTTTGAACATTTCCAAGTTCGTTGCTGAGTTCATTTCCCTTTTCCTCAGAAGATTGTAAAGATTGTGAAATTTGTTCTGCTTTGACTTCACAGCTTAAAACTTTGTTTTTGTTTCCATCATATTTTTGAATAAGTTCATCAATCTAAAAATGTAATAAATTTTTTTAAAGCTTTTGGAGAAAAAAAATTGGCAAGCATGTTTTTAAAAGATTGAAACCGAAACCAAAATTTTGATTTTGGCTAAAAAAATTTTTATTCTTGGAATTTTTATTTTAGATTTCTCAATTTCAATATTGTTGAGCCTTAATCATTATTCTACCTTAGTACAATGGTTTCTGGGTTAATGAAATAATAAATGTCCTGGAATTTCGTTAACTTGATCGGGGGAAAAGGATCATTTATTTGGTTGTCAAAAATTACCTCATTTTCTTGCTTATTCATCATCTCTTTCAAATACTTTTTCAAATCATCAATTGCATTTGAAAGGGTTGCGGAATGTGCATCCAAATCATTTTTTACGCCATTTCTTTCTTTTGCTTCATCGGAAAGTTTAATGCTTAAATCCTGAAGTTGTTTGATAATATTATCAAATTTATCTTCAAGTTCATTAATTCGAAAATCCAAATTTGTATCATCTTTTTTAAATTCACCACGTAAATTTAGCAACTGAAAAAAAAAGTAATTATAATTTATTTAAATATTCATGAAAAGCACTAACATCTGTATCAAATTTTGTCCGATTTTTAGCGATTTCCATTTCAATATCATCAAAGCGCTTTTGAAAAGCTTTTTGCATTTCTGTAGATTTTGATTCAATTGATGCAAGAAAGGTTGAAAGTTTTTCTTCATATTTTTTTAGTTTCTCTGAATTTCCTCTCTTAAAATTTTCATTCAAATCATTGCAAATTTTATTCATTTCAGCTCGATGATCTTGATGTGCCTTTTCAAACTCAAAAATGTTAAAATTAAACTTTTTCTAATTTTTAAAGCTTACTTTATTTGTTATTTCCAAACTGAAAGTTCGGAATTTGTTGGGTAAAACGTCTTCAAAATGTGAAAAATCTGATCGTATCTTTGACAATTCTTTTCCCTGCGAAGTTAATTCTTCAATGCATTTCGCGGTTGAAGAATCTGTCTAAAATATATTGAAATTTTAATTAGCTAAATTTTAGATATTTTGAAGAAAAAAGTTTACCGTATTACGATGATGACTTCTGGTTGACATTTTTCCTTATATTTTTCCTGTCCTAAAAAGTATAAACTTAGTTCGGCTTATAATATCTTTCGAAATCTATATAAAATGAAAAACTGCAACGGAAAGTAAATCCAAAATGTAAAAATCTTTAAAATTCTTTCCGCTTTTAAAACATGTATTTTTAATCATTCATTACACGATTTTTATAAGGTTGTTCCATAAGTTCGTGCCGCGCTTTCAACGGTTGGAAAGTCAGAACTTTTTCACCAGGTCAGGTTAAAAAATTCTGTCTTCACATTTTGAATCGTCTCATCGAGTTATACATAATGTAAAGACAGAATTTTTTTGTCTGACCTGGTGAAAAAGTTCTGGCTTTCCAACCGTTGTAAGTGCGGCACGAACTTATGGAACAACCTTATATTTTTATCAGTTCAAAATATCTCAAAAAATTTTTGAGGGTGCGGCATGTAAAAGAGACTCTCAGAAGTTTTTTCAAAAAATAATCATTTTCCGTTTTCCTTATCTTTTTTTCTGTCTTTTTTACAACTGTTTTAAATTAGCTTTTTTATGACAGTCATAAAAATAGCATTATCTGACATATATTACCATGAGGTGATCATAAAAGAGATATCTTATCATCAATCACTTGACTGTCATTAAACAAAAATTACGGATAAAAAATAAAAAAAAAAACTATTGACAGAAAATGAAGCACTTTGTTTAACATTTTTTAATTGTTCAAATTTTTAGGTAAATTGTGAATTTTTGCTGCAAATATGGAAGACATGGTGAAGGATCTTGGTAAAATGGCAATCGACGAAGGACTTAAATCTCTTCCTGGTGGAGCTATCATTTCGAAATTTGTAACTGGCGGTAATGATGCTGCACCAAAAGATAACAGCAGCAAAATTCTTGAAAAATTGGTACTTTATTTTACATATGTTTAAAAATACAAATTTTTTAATTTTTTAGCTCGATGCTGAAGTTAAAAATATAAAAGAATTAATTTCGGTTGGTAATAATTTAGCCGAGACAAAATATACGGTTTCTGGAATTCAAACTACTTTAAACAGCACAAAAGAAACATTGGAAAAACAAATTTCCCAGAATTACAATAATCTGAACCAACGGGTACTGTATTTTATTTCATACAACAATATTTAAATCCATTTTTTCAGACGGAACAATTAGCTGAAAAAACATTTTCAACAATTCAAAATCTTGGGTCATCATTAACAGATTCCTTGGATCAAACAAATCAAAAATTTCATCGTGATTTAAATACACAAGCTGAAACTCTTTCTCGTTCGTGGGAATCAAAAATTAAAGAAAACAGTAAAAAGTTTGAAGAAAATTTAAATGAAGTCAAAAAAGCAGGCGCTGAAGCACTGATTAATAAATCAAAAGAAGTAAGATTTTCAACTTAATAGATTTCTTTAAAACCGGGATCAAATTGAAGTCCGTACTAAATTTTAAAATTTGCCTAAATAAATAAACACAAAATTTTTATAACTTTTATGTATGTTTACGTACAGTAGGGTAAACTCAAAAATGAAAAAAAAAAATTTTGACAGACCTGGGCTAATTTAACTGGATATGGAACTTGGACCGGCCCGAATTTTAGCTACATCAAAATTTTTAATAAAGAACATTTTAGGTAAACAATAAAGTTTCTGAAATCCAAAAAAGCTTTAATCAAAATCTTAAAAAAGTACACGATGACTTTAATGAGAAAAACAAAGAGCTTTATCAACGATTATCAAGAGATATATCTGATGTCTCAAAAAATGGCAAACAATTGGAATCAATGTTCAAAGAAGGATTAAATGAAACACAAAAAGAAATGAATGATTTAAAGAAAGAAAATGAAAATTTATTTGATGACGTCAAAGACAAAGTAAGAGAAATATTTTACATTTAAAATATTGCTAAATAAATTATAGGTAAAAGAATTAACAGAAAAGGCAGCAGAAAGCAAAGCAGATTATAATAACTTTGCTTTGACTGTTTCTAATCTGACAGCACAAATAAACATTATCAACAAAACGTTAATTGCAAACAATCAAAAAATTCAAACATGTGAAAAGAAATGCGAAAGTTTGGGAGTAAATTTTCAGGAACAACTGGATAAAGCTCTGGAAAAAGAAGTTGAAAAGCATCAAAAAAAATTAGATGCAATAAAAAAAGAGGTAAGATTTTAAAAAAAATGTTTAAATTGAAAGCAAATAATTATTTTTAAGAACAATGAGATATATAAAATAAAAATGTTTTGTAAGATTTCTTAAAGTTCTTTAAAGAAAACTAACTACATAATTTTCTAGTAATTTTTGTACTTCTTTACTTGCTACTTGTTTACTGGAAGCGCTTTAGTTTTTTTTTTAAACTTTATTTGCCTCATTCCAAGTGTCCGTCAAAGACGTTAGAGAATCAGAAACCTTCCGCCATCTTTAACACTAATGACGATGATTGCATATTGAGATTTTTTTTATTTTTAGACAATTGAAGTTCAAAACAAAATAAATAAAGATATTCTTAAAATTTCAAAAGAAGCATTCCAAAATTCTGCATCCTTGAACGATGTTAAAATATATGATTTACCAAAACTTTACGATGATATTTATAAGGTAATCAAATATCATTATGCCAACATGTTTAAATCCCAATATTACTTTAGATACAAAATAAAATTTGTGAAGAAGAAAATATAAAAAAGATGACACAAAATCGTGCCGAAAGTAGAATCACTGAATTGGAAAGGAAACTTCAAACATTGAACGAAAAATATATGGCTTTGCTGGAAGATAATATTAAAATTCAAAGTGAATTGCACGAAATATCTCTGCAACAAATTACTGCTCCAACTAACTTTGTAAGTTTAATAAAAATGAATTTGAAAAGCATTTTAACAAATCGTTTATTGCATTTTTAGGCACCAAATTTTTATCGTCAAAGACAAAATAGTGAAGATGAATACAGCGAAATCGATAACATAAATGAAGAGTTTACAAATGCAGAATAAAACTTTTAAACTGCTTTTGAGATTTACATACGTTTCGCAAAAATTTCAAAATTCGGACTGCATTTCTGTCCCCTGTTTTCTTTGAATAAGGCTGCCGTTAATTCTGTTAAAGTGAAAATTTAATTATCCTTTATTTTACGAGGAATAACTTTATTAAAATCGAAATTTACAAAAAAATTTAATTATTACAAAATTTGTGTATGAATTCCAGTACCCATTTTATTTTTGAATCGATTTTTAAAAATTTTAATAAAAAATATTCGATATGGTTTTATGCAAATTGCAGTCGCTAAAGTATCATATAATCCAAAATTGTTCATAACAATAAATCCAAGTGTTGGAACAAAATTTGGTTCTTTAATAAAAATACTTACATATAAAATTCCTAAAAGTGGAATTCCAATAAGAATTACAAATCCCCCCAATTGGATATAAGTCATTCGAAGTAACATTTCATTATGCTTTTGAAGTTTAGTTGAAATTTTTTGTTTTAAACTTTTTGAAGTTTTAACATTTAAAAAAAGGAAAATAGAAGCTGCAAAAACTCTTAAAGAAGCTAAAAATACAAGAATATATAAAACAGCAGGAAGTTTATTTTTATCAGCATCAGAAAAAATTATTAAAAGATTAATATTCATATGCTTTTCAAGATTGCTAATCCATGGGGATATATGAAATCCAATACTTTCATGAGGGATAATAAAGCTATCAGATAATGGACGAATTTGTGTAACAATTAAAAGTAAAATAATTGAAATTAAATTTATTGTTGTAAAAATTCCAAAAACAATTGATGGCATTTTTGATGGTTTTTCATTCATATTTTTCATTGCAAAATATCTTTCCAAAGTCATTGCAATACAACAATCAAGTGTTGAAATTGCCGAATAAAATGCCATAGCTAAAATTGCTACAGAAATTTTTGGTGGAAAGGATTTAGCTAATCCTGCAGGATATAAATATACAAATGGATGTAAGACTGCAGGACAATATGATCCTAACAAAATTTCCAGCGCTAAAGTATAGCACGAATATGGCAGCAAAAATGTTTTAAAACCTTTCATAGATTTTGGAGTCTGAGTTTGAATTGCTAAAATTAAAAATATTGTAAGAATAAAAGTTGTTAATGAAGTGGCATCAAAAATTGGTAATAATATTGACATAATTTTTGAATTATCAAATTCAGCTCCATCAAACTTTTTTATTTCATTCATTTTTTAATAAAAATAAATTTTAAAAATGGCATTTTTTTCTGTTTAAAATAATTTTGTTACAAAACACCAGCAAAATAAAAGTAAATGTAATTAAACAAAAATACTCAGAAAACATGTGAAATAAAAAAAAAATTTCTTACTGAAGTTACAGGAGCTTCAAGGGTACGGTATCAGTTTTTTTAAAAAATCGCCAAAAATCAGGAAAAAATTTTTTTGGCATTATTTTGTGTTTGTATAGGTTCTCAAACATGGAGAATTCGAAAAAAACATTTTTGGGATTTTTTTTAATATCGGGAACACCGATTTTCAGGCATCCCACTTTACTTTAGCCGATAAAAGACCGCTTTAAATTTCCCGGGGGGATTAATAACCTCGCTTTTATAAAACTTCAACATTTTCTGCGTATGATGAAAAAAAAATTATTTAAAAAAAAGTGTGCTAACATTGTTTTTAAAATAAATGAAGTTGCGCGATCGTGTTTTTTCCCTTATATATAAAAAAAGGAAAATTGCTGGTTTTTAAAAAAAAGCAACAATTCTGTTATTACACATTTCGCCAAAAAGAAAGATTTGTTTGTTTTTTCTTTTTTATAAGGGAAAAAACACGATCGCGCAACTTTATTAATTTTAAAAACAATGTTAGCACACTTTTTTTAAATAATTTTTTTTTCATCATACGCAGAAAATGTTGAAGTTTTATAAAAGCGAGGTTATTAATCCCCCCGGGAAATTTAAAGCGGTCTTTTATCGGCTAAAGTAAAGTGGAATGCCTGAAAATCGGTGTTCCCGATATTAAAAAAATCCCAAAAATGTTTTTTTCGAATTCTCCATGTTTGAGAACCTATACAAACACAAAATAATGCCAAAAAAATTTTTTCCTGATTTTTGGCGATTTTTTTTTCTTACTGAAGTTACAGGAGCTTCAAGGGTACGCTCCTGTAACTTCAGTAAGAAATTTTTTTAGACAAAAATGGAAAAGTCAATCGTCTTCCCCGTGGCTGTTTTACCTAAAGACCAAATTTGGGCCAAATCTATTTTTTTTTGTGTGCCGCCTCCTTTTTGACTTTTTTGAACGACAGCCAGAGTGCGTCTTAAATAGCTTTTGTGACTTTTTGAAAAACTTTTTTGCATGTTAAAATGGTAATAAAAAAATTAATAAGCTAACGTAAAAAGTAGTCAAAAATTTTATTGTTGTAACACTTTTCAAATTTGTGCAATAGACATAATTTTGCTAGCAAAAAATGCAGAATCTAAATATTAATAGGAATTGGTAAAAAAATTATTAGGTTAAATGCTGATAAAAATGATAACTGATAAAGAAAAAAAGAAAATATCGTAATTTTTTCTGCTGAATTACGTGTCACTTCATTCCCCAATTTGAAATTGTGCCTATCAGATGCAGAATTTTTTTCTGAGTCAGATGAAATAAAAAACAAATGCGCGAAAGTGAGCGGTCAATATATTAATATAGAAAAACAAAAAGTCGCAAATTGTCTCTAGTTACACCAAAAATCAAATTTTAAAGTTTATTTGATTACTGTTCTTATGTACAAAGCGTAATACTTTCTCTCACAAGTCAGATTTTTTCTCTGAAGATTGCAGAGTGTTTTTTTTGCAACCCTCAAATGATACAGAATTTGTTTATTGAGATATCTCATTTCTTGTCTTCTTCGGGCGTTTTTATAGAATGTTTTACTCACCTGACTAAAAACATGTGCAAGAACAACAGTTTACAAAATTGTTTATTTTATATTTGATTATATCAAAATTTTTGAAAAAGTGAACCGAAAGTTCATGGAACCTTTGTTGTGCGGTTTCTATGATATATTTTCAACTTTAAGTGATTCCTCAAATAAATTTCAATAAAAGAATGTTTCAAGTGTCTTTGTTTTTTTATTTATCTGAGAATGGGCACAACTTATTGACCTCAAAAAAAATATTTATCCCATAAAAAAATTTTTTGGAATGAGTAAATTGATTTGCTGGTACTTCAAAAATAATTACGTCTGCAAAAAAATATTTTTTATTCATTTTTAAAATTTTTAAAATATTTTTGTGCTTTTCATTGAAAAATTATTTTATATCCACCGTTTTTGAATTTTTTAATACTTTTTTTTCTTGTGATCATTTAATATTTCTTAAATTTTAATAATAATTATAATATAAAAATATTTTTAATAATTTGGAGTTGCAAAGAAAATCCAAAATTTTGGAAAAAAATTGATTGTTTCAAAGCTTTAAAGAAACCGTCCGTCAGCAAAGAAATCAAAATAGCTCTAATTTTGTTTTTCTGTTTTTATTATGCTTCTTATAAAATGAAAAAAGATATGAAAAACATTGCAAAATCAGTGAAGTTATTATGAAAACTTTTATGAGCGATGAATAATCAATATTAATCCACTATTTGCTCATGAATATTTCATCTATTTTAAAAGTGATATTTTTGTTAGTCAAAAGTTGTTGGATGATGAATTTATTAATATTGAATCACATGAAAAAAATGAAATTATTTTTTCATTATTGTCAAGTCACAGAAATAAATTTTTGAAATTAATTTCACAGCATGTTGAACTCATCGGCTGCTACTTATTGATTTTCAATACATTAAAAAACAATTTTCAACGATTTATTTTCACAGAAAACGATTAGTTTAAAATATTGTAAAATTATATTCTTATATTTATGAAGCTTTGACAAATAAACATTTTAGCAGTAAATAAATTTTTTATTTTGAAAATTAAGATGCAAAAAAAAAATTTTAATGCGATAAAAATGTTACAGCTCTGTAGAAAACGCAAAATAAAAATTTTAAACAAGATTCAATTTTATTAATAAAAGGACAGTTACAAGGAGGCAGACTATTTCATGAAAAAACGAACGTTATTTCCTGAATTTTCGTGTTTTTGTTTCATTTTTTTTTTAAAATGTTCCTTAAAAAGGTAAAAAAACTATTTTCAAATTAGAAACATAAAATTCAGTATCACATTCATTTTTTTCCAGGAAATAGAACAAAGCATTATCTCCCTTTAACTGGAGTATACAGAAAGGCATTGTTTAATTAAAATCGCCATTTTCTCTTTGTGGTGTAAGGGTACCACTGTGAAATTCGTGAACTTGGCGTTTGACCTATAATTTATAAACATTTCAAAACAGATTTTTTAAAAAAATAAAACTTACTCGGAAGCTTGAAAGCATATTAGCACTTAAATCTTGAAGATCTTTTTGAGTTTGATGATTTAGATTTCGAACTTCATCAATTTGTTCAATCGCAGCTGCATGCTTCTTTGACATAGCATTCTCAAGTTCGTTTATTTGATTTTTAATATTATTTTGTTGCTCCGTAAATTTCTTAATATTGTCGTTTGCCTAAAAATTTTAGCAACATATTATTGATTTCTGTCAGCCTAAAAAATACTTGTTGTGCCAAGGCATGATTTGCTTCAAGACTTTGTGCAAATTTGCCATTCATGTTTCCAGATAGTTCATTAACCGAATTTTGGATTGTAGAAAATTGAGCAGAACTGTCTTTTCTTACGTCATTAATCTAAACTATTTTATGTAATTTTAAATGTCTCAAAATACTGTTTTATTATACCATATTCGTATAAGTGTTCGATTGAGCTTGAATCTTTTGATCAATTTGTTCTGGAATTTTCGACAATTGAGCATTCATATTTGCTCCTAATTCAGCAATCCATTTTTGAACATTTCCAAGTTCGTTGCTGAGTTCATTTCCCTTTTCCTCAGAAGATTGTAAAGATTGTGAAATTTGTTCTGCTTTGACTTCACAGCTTAAAACTTTGTTTTTGTTTCCATCATATTTTTGAATAAGTTCATCAATCTAAAAATGTAATAAATTTTTTTAAAGCTTTTGGAGAAAAAAAATTGGCAAGCATGTTTTTAAAAGATTGAAACCGAAACCAAAATTTTGATTTTGGCTAAAAAAATTTTTATTCTTGGAATTTTTATTTTAGATTTCTCAATTTCAATATTGTTGAGCCTTAATCATTATTCTACCTTAGTACAATGGTTTCTGGGTTAATGAAATAATAAATGTCCTGGGATTTCGTTAACTTGATCGGGGGAAAAGGATCATTTATTTGGTTGTCAAAAATTACCTCATTTTCTTGCTTATTCATCATCTCTTTCAAATACTTTTTCAAATCATCAATTGCATTTGAAAGGGTTGCGGAATGTGCATCCAAATCATTTTTTACGCCATTTCTTTCTTTTGCTTCATCGGAAAGTTTAATGCTTAAATCCTGAAGTTGTTTGATAATATTATCAAATTTATCTTCAAGTTCATTAATTCGAAAATCCAAATTTATATCATCTTTTTTAAATTCACCACGTAAATTTAGCAACTGAAAAAAAAAGTAATTATAATTTATTTAAATATTCATGAAAAGCACTAACATCTGTATCAAATTTTGTCCGATTTTTAGCGATTTCCATTTCAATATCATCAAAGCGCTTTTGAAAAGCTTTTTGCATTTCTGTAGATTTTGATTCAATTGATGCAAGAAAGGTTGAAAGTTTTTCTTCATACTTTTTTAGTTTCTCTGAATTTCCTCTCTTAAAATTTTCATTCAAATCATTGCAAATTTTATTCATTTCAGCTCGATGATCTTGATGTGCCTTTTCAAACTCAAAAATGTTAAAATTAAACTTTTTCTAATTTTTAAAGCTTACTTTATTTGTTATTTCCAAACTGAAAGTTCGGAATTTGTTGGGTAAAACGTCTTCAAAATGTGAAAAATCTGATCGTATCTTTGACAATTCTTTTCCCTGCGAAGTTAATTCTTCAATGCATTTCGCGGTTGAAGAATCTGTCTAAAATATATTGAAATTTTAATTAGCTAAATTTTAGATATTTTGAAGAAAAAAGTTTACCGTATTACGATGATGACTTCTGGTTGACATTTTTCCTTATATTTTTCCTGTCCTAAAAAGTATAAACTTAGTTCGGCTTATAATATCTTTCGAAATCTATATAAAATGAAAAACTGCAACGGAAAGTAAATCCAAAATGTAAAAATCTTTAAAATTCTTTCCGCTTTT
Organism: Panagrolaimus sp. PS1159; assembly: GCA_963922195.1. Classification (NCBI taxonomy): domain Eukaryota; kingdom Metazoa; phylum Nematoda; class Chromadorea; order Rhabditida; family Panagrolaimidae; genus Panagrolaimus; species Panagrolaimus sp. PS1159. The sequence continues at coordinate 202,759 of CAWUHW010000028.1, forward strand.
AAAACATGTATTTTTAATCATTCATTACACGATTTTTATAAGGTTGTTCCATAAGTTCGTGCCGCGCTTTCAACGGTTGGAAAGTCAGAACTTTTTCACCAGGTCAGGTTAAAAAATTCTGTCTTCACATTTTGAATCGTCTCATCGAGTTATACATAATGTAAAGACAGAATTTTTTTGTCTGACCTGGTGAAAAAGTTCTGGCTTTCCAACCGTTGTAAGTGCGGCACGAACTTATGGAACAACCTTATATTTTTATCAGTTCAAAATATCTCAAAAAATTTTTGAGGGTGCGGCATGTAAAAGAGACTCTCAGAAGTTTTTTCAAAAAATAATCATTTTCCGTTTTCCTTATCTTTTTTTCTGTCTTTTTTACAACTGTTTTAAATTAGCTTTTTTATGACAGTCATAAAAATAGCATTATCTGACATATATTACCATGAGGTGATCATAAAAGAGATATCTTATCATCAATCACTTGACTGTCATTAAACAAAAATTACGGATAAAAAATAAAAAAAAAACTATTGACAGAAAATGAAGCACTTTGTTTAACATTTTTTAATTGTTCAAATTTTTAGGTAAATTGTGAATTTTTGCTGCAAATATGGAAGACATGGTGAAGGATCTTGGTAAAATGGCAATCGACGAAGGACTTAAATCTCTTCCTGGTGGAGCTATCATTTCGAAATTTGTAACTGGCGGTAATGATGCTGCACCAAAAGATAACAGCAGCAAAATTCTTGAAAAATTGGTACTTTATTTTACATATGTTTAAAAATACAAATTTTTTAATTTTTTAGCTCGATGCTGAAGTTAAAAATATAAAAGAATTAATTTCGGTTGGTAATAATTTAGCCGAGACAAAATATACGGTTTCTGGAATTCAAACTACTTTAAACAGCACAAAAGAAACATTGGAAAAACAAATTTCCCAGAATTACAATAATCTGAACCAACGGGTACTGTATTTTATTTCATACAACAATATTTAAATCCATTTTTTCAGACGGAACAATTAGCTGAAAAAACATTTTCAACAATTCAAAATCTTGGGTCATCATTAACAGATTCCTTGGATCAAACAAATCAAAAATTTCATCGTGATTTAAATACACAAGCTGAAACTCTTTCTCGTTCGTGGGAATCAAAAATTAAAGAAAACAGTAAAAAGTTTGAAGAAAATTTAAATGAAGTCAAAAAAGCAGGCGCTGAAGCACTGATTAATAAATCAAAAGAAGTAAGATTTTCAACTTAATAGATTTCTTTAAAACCGGGATCAAATTGAAGTCCGTACTAAATTTTAAAATTTGCCTAAATAAATAAACACAAAATTTTTATAACTTTTATGTATGTTTACGTACAGTAGGGTAAACTCAAAAATGAAAAAAAAAAATTTTGACAGACCTGGGCTAATTTAACTGGATATGGAACTTGGACCGGCCCGAATTTTAGCTACATCAAAATTTTTAATAAAGAACATTTTAGGTAAACAATAAAGTTTCTGAAATCCAAAAAAGCTTTAATCAAAATCTTAAAAAAGTACACGATGACTTTAATGAGAAAAACAAAGAGCTTTATCAACGATTATCAAGAGATATATCTGATGTCTCAAAAAATGGCAAACAATTGGAATCAATGTTCAAAGAAGGATTAAATGAAACACAAAAAGAAATGAATGATTTAAAGAAAGAAAATGAAAATTTATTTGATGACGTCAAAGACAAAGTAAGAGAAATATTTTACATTTAAAATATTGCTAAATAAATTATAGGTAAAAGAATTAACAGAAAAGGCAGCAGAAAGCAAAGCAGATTATAATAACTTTGCTTTGACTGTTTCTAATCTGACAGCACAAATAAACATTATCAACAAAACGTTAATTGCAAACAATCAAAAAATTCAAACATGTGAAAAGAAATGCGAAAGTTTGGGAGTAAATTTTCAGGAACAACTGGATAAAGCTCTGGAAAAAGAAGTTGAAAAGCATCAAAAAAAATTAGATGCAATAAAAAAAGAGGTAAGATTTTAAAAAAAATGTTTAAATTGAAAGCAAATAATTATTTTTAAGAACAATGAGATATATAAAATAAAAATGTTTTGTAAGATTTCTTAAAGTTCTTTAAAGAAAACTAACTACATAATTTTCTAGTAATTTTTGTACTTCTTTACTTGCTACTTGTTTACTGGAAGCGCTTTAGTTTTTTTTTAAACTTTATTTGCCTCATTCCAAGTGTCCGTCAAAGACGTTAGAGAATCAGAAACCTTCCGCCACCTTTAACACTAATGACGATGATTGCATATTGAGATTATTTTTATTTTTAGACAATTGAAGTTCAAAACAAAATAAATAAAGATATTCTTAAAATTTCAAAAGAAGCATTCCAAAATTCTGCATCCTTGAACGATGTTAAAATATATGATTTACCAAAACTTTACGATGATATTTATAAGGTAATCAAATATCATTATGCCAACATGTTTAAATCCCAATATTACTTTAGATACAAAATAAAATTTGTGAAGAAGAAAATATAAAAAAGATGACACAAAATCGTGCCGAAAGTAGAATCACTGAATTGGAAAGGAAACTTCAAACATTGAACGAAAAATATATGGCTTTGCTGGAAGATAATATTAAAATTCAAAGTGAATTGCACGAAATATCTCTGCAACAAATTACTGCTCCAACTAACTTTGTAAGTTTAATAAAAATGAATTTGAAAAGCATTTTAACAAATCGTTTATTGCATTTTTAGGCACCAAATTTTTATCGTCAAAGACAAAATAGTGAAGATGAATACAGCGAAATCGATAACATAAATGAAGAGTTTACAAATGCAGAATAAAACTTTTAAACTGCTTTTGAGATTTACATACGTTTCGCAAAAATTTCAAAATTCGGACTGCATTTCTGTCCCCTGTTTTCTTTGAATAAGGCTGCCGTTAATTCTGTTAAAGTGAAAATTTAATTATCCTTTATTTTACGAGGAATAACTTTATTAAAATCGAAATTTACAAAAAAATTTAATTATTACAAAATTTGTGTATGAATTCCAGTACCCATTTTATTTTTGAATCGATTTTTAAAAATTTTAATAAAAAATATTCGATATGGTTTTATGCAAATTGCAGTCGCTAAAGTATCATATAATCCAAAATTGTTCATAACAATAAATCCAAGTGTTGGAACAAAATTTGGTTCTTTAATAAAAATACTTACATATAAAATTCCTAAAAGTGGAATTCCAAGAAGAATTACAAATCCCCCCAATTGGATATAAGTCATTCGAAGTAACATTTCATTATGCTTTTGAAGTTTAGTTGAAATTTTTTGTTTTAAACTTTTTGAAGTTTTAACATTTAAAAAAAGGAAAATAGAAGCTGCAAAAACTCTTAAAGAAGCTAAAAATACAAGAATATATAAAACAGCTGGGAGTTTATTTTTATCAGCATCAGAAAAAATTATTAAAAGATTAATATTCATATGCTTTTCAAGATTGCTAATCCATGGGGATATATGAAATCCAATGCTTTCATGAGGGATAATAAAGCTATCAGATAATGGACGAATATTTTTGTTAGTCAAAAGTTGTTGGATGATGAATTTATTAATATTGAATCACATGAAAAAAATGAAATTATTTTTTCATTATTGTCAAGTCACAGAAATAAATTTTTGAAATTAATTTCACAGCATGTTGAACTCATCGGCTGCTACTTATTGATTTTCAATACATTAAAAAACAATTTTCAACGATTTATTTTCACAGAAAACGATTAGTTTAAAATATTGTAAAATTATATTCTTATATTTATGAAGCTTTGACAAATAAACATTTTAGCAGTAAATAAATTTTTTATTTTGAAAATTAAGATGCAAAAAAAAAATTTTAATGCGATAAAAATGTTACAGCTCTGTAGAAAACGCAAAATAAAAATTTTAAACAAGATTCAATTTTATTAATAAAAGGACAGTTACAAGGAGGCAGACTATTTCATGAAAAAACGAACGTTATTTCCTGAATTTTCGTGTTTTTGTTTCATTTTTTTTTAAAAATGTTCCTTAGAAAGGTAAAAAACTATTTTCAAATTAGAAACATAAAATTCAGTATCACATTCATTTTTTTCCAGGAAATAGAACAAAGCATTATCTCCCTTTAACTGGAGTATACAGAATGGCATTGTTTAATTAAAATCGCCATTTTCTCTTTGTGGTGTAAGGGTACCACTGTGAAATTCGTGAACTTGGCGTTTGACCTATAATTTATAAACATTTCAAAACAGATTTTTTAAAAAAATAAAACTTACTCGGAAGCTTGAAAGCATATTAGCACTTAAATCTTGAAGATCTTTTTGAGTTTGATGATTTAGATTTCGAACTTCATCAATTTGTTCAATCGCAGCTGCATGCTTCTTTGACATAGCATTCTCAAGTTCGTTTATTTGATTTTTAATATTATTTTGTTGCTCCGTAAATTTCTTAATATTGTCGTTTGCCTAAAAATTTTAGCAACATATTATTGATTTTTGTCAGCCTAAAAAATACTTGTTGTGCCAAGGCATGATTTGCTTCAAGACTTTGTGCAAATTTGCCATTCATGTTTCCAGATAGTTCATTAACCGAATTTTGGATTGTAGAAAATTGAGCAGAACTGTCTTTTCTTACGTCATTAATCTAAACTATTTTATGTAATTTTAAATGTCTCAAAATACTGTTTTATTATACCATATTCGTATAAGTGTTCGATTGAGCTTGAATCTTTTGATCAATTTGTTCTGGAATTTTCGACAATTGAGCATTCATATTTGCTCCTAATTCAGCAATCCATTTTTGAACATTTCCAAGTTCGTTGCTGAGTTCATTTCCCTTTTCCTCAGAAGATTGTAAAGATTGTGAAATTTGTTCTGCTTTGACTTCACAGCTTAAAACTTTGTTTTTGTTTCCATCATATTTTTGAATAAGTTCATCAATCTAAAAATGTAATAAATTTTTTTAAAGCTTTTGGAGAAAAAAAATTGGCAAGCATGTTTTTAAAAGATTGAAACCAAAACCAAAATTTTGATTTTGGCTAAAAAAATTTTTATTCTTGGAATTTTTATTTTAGATTTCTCAATTTCAATATTGTTGAGCCTTAATCATTATTCTACCTTAGTACAATGGTTTCTGGGTTAATGAAATAATAAATGTCCTGGGATTTCGTTAACTTGATCGGGGGAAAAGGATCATTTATTTGGTTGTCAAAAATTACCTCATTTTCTTGCTTATTCATCATCTCTTTCAAATACTTTTTCAAATCATCAATTGCATTTGAAAGGGTTGCGGAATGTGCATCCAAATCATTTTTTACGCCATTTCTTTCTTTTGCTTCATCGGAAAGTTTAATGCTTAAATCCTGAAGTTGTTTGATAATATTATCAAATTTATCTTCAAGTTCATTAATTCGAAAATCCAAATTTATATCATCTTTTTTAAATTCACCACGTAAATTTAGCAACTGAAAAAAAAAGTAATTATAATTTATTTAAATATTCATGAAAAGCACTAACATCTGTATCAAATTTTGTCCGATTTTTAGCGATTTCCATTTCAATATCATCAAAGCGCTTTTGAAAAGCTTTTTGCATTTCTGTAGATTTTGATTCAATTGATGCAAGAAAGGTTGAAAGTTTTTCTTCATACTTTTTTAGTTTCTCTGAATTTCCTCTCTTAAAATTTTCATTCAAATCATTGCAAATTTTATTCATTTCAGCTCGATGATCTTGATGTGCCTTTTCAAACTCAAAAATGTTAAAATTAAACTTTTTCTAATTTTTAAAGCTTACTTTATTTGTTATTTCCAAACTGAAAGTTCGGAATTTGTTGGGTAAAACGTCTTCAAAATGTGAAAAATCTGATCGTATCTTTGACAATTCTTTTCCCTGCGAAGTTAATTCTTCAATGCATTTCGCGGTTGAAGAATCTGTCTAAAATATATTGAAATTTTAACTAGCTAAATTTTAGATATTTTGAAGAAAAAAGTTTACCGTATTACGATGATGACTTCTGGTTGACATTTTTCCTTATATTTTTCCTGTCCTAAAAAGTATAAACTTAGTTCGGCTTATAATATCTTTCCAAATCTATATAAAATGAAAAACTGCAACCAGTGTTTTCCCGATGCTGGGACACAACGCCCAAGAACAGTGGAACAAATGTTCCAGCATCGGGAAAACACTGACTGCAACGGAAAGTAAATCCAAAATGTAAAAATCTTTAAAATTCTTTCCGCTTTTAAAACATGTATTTTTAATCATTCATTACACGATTTTTATTTTTATCAGTTCAAAATATCTCAAAAAATTTTTGAGGGTGCGGCATGTAAAAGAGACTCTCAGAAGTTTTTTCAAAAAATAATCATTTTCCGTTTTCCTTATCTTTTTTTCTGTCTTTTTTACAACTGTTTTAAATTAGCTTTTTTATGACAGTCATAAAAATAGCATTATCTGACATATATTACCATGAGGTGATCATAAAAGAGATATCTTATCATCAATCACTTGACTGTCATTAAACAAAAATTACGGATAAAAAATAAAAAAAAAACTATTGACAGAAAATGAAGCACTTTGTTTAACATTTTTTAATTGTTCAAATTTTTAGGTAAATTGTGAATTTTTGCTGCAAATATGGAAGACATGGTGAAGGATCTTGGTAAAATGGCAATCGACGAAGGACTTAAATCTCTTCCTGGTGGAGCTATCATTTCGAAATTTGTAACTGGCGGTAATGATGCTGCACCAAAAGATAACAGCAGCAAAATTCTTGAAAAATTGGTACTTTATTTTACATATGTTTAAAAATACAAATTTTTTAATTTTTTAGCTCGATGCTGAAGTTAAAAATATAAAAGAATTAATTTCGGTTGGTAATAATTTAGCCGAGACAAAATATACGGTTTCTGGAATTCAAACTACTTTAAACAGCACAAAAGAAACATTGGAAAAACAAATTTCCCAGAATTACAATAATCTGAACCAACGGGTACTGTATTTTATTTCATACAACAATATTTAAATCCATTTTTTCAGACGGAACAATTAGCTGAAAAAACATTTTCAACAATTCAAAATCTTGGGTCATCATTAACAGATTCCTTGGATCAAACAAATCAAAAATTTCATCGTGATTTAAATACACAAGCTGAAACTCTTTCTCGTTCGTGGGAATCAAAAATTAAAGAAAACAGTAAAAAGTTTGAAGAAAATTTAAATGAAGTCAAAAAAGCAGGCGCTGAAGCACTGATTAATAAATCAAAAGAAGTAAGATTTTCAACTTAATAGATTTCTTTAAAACCGGGATCAAATTGAAGTCCGTACTAAATTTTAAAATTTGCCTAAATAAATAAACACAAAATTTTTATAACTTTTATGTATGTTTACGTACAGTAGGGTAAACTCAAAAATGAAAAAAAAAAAATTTTTGACAGACCTGGGCTAATTTGACTGGATATGGAACTTGGACCGGCCCGAATTTTAGCTACATCAAAATTTTTAATAAAGAACATTTTAGGTAAACAATAAAGTTTCTGAAATCCAAAAAAGCTTTAATCAAAATCTTAAAAAAGTACACGATGACTTTAATGAGAAAAACAAAGAGCTTTATCAACGATTATCAAGAGATATATCTGATGTCTCAAAAAATGGCAAACAATTGGAATCAATGTTCAAAGAAGGATTAAATGAAACACAAAAAGAAATGAATGATTTAAAGAAAGAAAATGAAAATTTATTTGATGACGTCAAAGACAAAGTAAGAGAAATATTTTACATTTAAAATATTGCTAAATAAATTATAGGTAAAAGAATTAACAGAAAAGGCAGCAGAAAGCAAAGCAGATTATAATAACTTTGCTTTGACTGTTTCTAATCTGACAGCACAAATAAACATTATCAACAAAACGTTAATTGCAAACAATCAAAAAATTCAAACATGTGAAAAGAAATGCGAAAGTTTGGGAGTAAATTTTCAGGAACAACTGGATAAAGCTCTGGAAAAAGAAGTTGAAAAGCATCAAAAAAAATTAGATGCAATAAAAAAAGAGGTAAGATTTTAAAAAAAATGTTTAAATTGAAAGCAAATAATTATTTTTAAGAACAATGAGATATATAAAATAAAAATGTTTTGTAAGATTTCTTAAAGTTCTTTAAAGAAAACTAACTACATAATTTTCTAGTAATTTTTGTACTTCTTTACTTGCTACTTGTTTACTGGAAGCGCTTTAGTTTTTTTTTAAACTTTATTTGCCTCATTCCAAGTGTCCGTCAAAGACGTTAGAGAATCAGAAACCTTCCGCCACCTTTAACACTAATGACGATGATTGCATATTGAGATTATTTTTATTTTTAGACAATTGAAGTTCAAAACAAAATAAATAAAGATATTCTTAAAATTTCAAAAGAAGCATTCCAAAATTCTGCATCCTTGAACGATGTTAAAATATATGATTTACCAAAACTTTACGATGATATTTATAAGGTAATCAAATATCATTATGCCAACATGTTTAAATCCCAATATTACTTTAGATACAAAATAAAATTTGTGAAGAAGAAAATATAAAAAAGATGACACAAAATCGTGCCGAAAGTAGAATCACTGAATTGGAAAGGAAACTTCAAACATTGAACGAAAAATATATGGCTTTGCTGGAAGATAATATTAAAATTCAAAGTGAATTGCACGAAATATCTCTGCAACAAATTACTGCTCCAACTAACTTTGTAAGTTTAATAAAAATGAATTTGAAAAGCATTTTAACAAATCGTTTATTGCATTTTTAGGCACCAAATTTTTATCGTCAAAGACAAAATAGTGAAGATGAATACAGCGAAATCGATAACATAAATGAAGAGTTTACAAATGCAGAATAAAACTTTTAAACTGCTTTTGAGATTTACATACGTTTCGCAAAAATTTCAAAATTCGGACTGCATTTCTGTCCCCTGTTTTCTTTGAATAAGGCTGCCGTTAATTCTGTTAAAGTGAAAATTTAATTATCCTTTATTTTACGAGGAATAACTTTATTAAAATCGAAATTTACAAAAAAATTTAATTATTACAAAATTTGTGTATGAATTCCAGTACCCATTTTATTTTTGAATCGATTTTTAAAAATTTTAATAAAAAATATTCGATATGGTTTTATGCAAATTGCAGTCGCTAAAGTATCATATAATCCAAAATTGTTCATAACAAAAAATCCAAGTGTTGGAACAAAATTTGGTTCTTTAATAAAAATACTTACATATAAAATTCCTAAAAGTGGAATTCCAATAAGAATTACAAATCCCCCCAATTGGATATAAGTCATTCGAAGTAACATTTCATTATGCTTTTGAAGTTTAGTTGAAATTTTTTGTTTTAAACTTTTTGAAGTTTTAACATTTAAAAAAAGGAAAATAGAAGCTGCAAAAACTCTTAAAGAAGCTAAAAATACAAGAATATATAAAACAGCAGGAAGTTTATTTTTATCAGCATCAGAAAAAATTATTAAAAGATTAATATTCATATGCTTTTCAAGATTGCTAATCCATGGGGATATATGAAATCCAATATTTTCATGAGGGATAATAAAGCTATCAGATAATGGACGAATTTGTGTAACAATTAAAAGTAAAATTATTGAAATTAAATTTATTGTTGTTAAAATTCCAAAAACAATTGATGGCATTTTTGATGGTTTTTCATTCATATTTTTCATTGCAAAATATCTTTCCAAAGTCATTGCAATACAACAATCAATTGTTGAAATTGCTGAATAAAATGCCATAGCTAAAATTGCTGCAGAAATTTTTGGTGGAAATGATTTAGCTAATCCTGCAGGATATAAATATACAAATGGATGTAAAACTGCAGGACAATAAGATCCTAACAAAATTTCCAGCGCTAAAGTATAGCACGAATATGGCAGCAAAAATGTTTTAAAACCTTTCATGGATTTTGGAGTCTGAGTTTGAATTGCTAAAATTAAAAATATTGTTAGAATAAAAGTTGTTAATGAAGTGGCATCAAAAATTGGTAATAATATTGACATAATTTTGGAATTATCAAATTCAGCTCCATCAAACTTTTTTGTTTCATTCATTTTTTTAAAAATATGAAATTTGACATTTTTTTCTGTTTAAAGTAATGATGTTACAAAACACCTGCAAAATAAAAGTAAATGGAATTAAAAAATAATTTAACGAAAATACTGAGAAAACATGTGAAATTTAAAACGAAAAGTTTTTTTACATTTCTTTTTTTGTTTATCAAATTTAAATCAATAAAATTAAATTAAACGTTAAAATATAATTGGCATTTTGATTTTTAATTTTTCGAACTTTAATAATGCCTTTTACAGGTACTTAAAATGTCACATAAACATGGCTATTAAAAAAATCCAATGCAATTAAATAGCTTTTGTGACTTTTTGAAAAACTTTTTTACCTGTTAAAATGGTAATAAAAAAAATTAAATAAGTTAACTAAAAAAGTTGTTAACAATTTTATTGTTATAACAGTTTCAATTTCATTTTCAATCAAAAATTTAGTGTTAATAGAAACAAAAGAAATTGTTTCAAAAAATATTTATTAAAAACAGTGTTTCAGAGAAACTTTCAAATTCACATTTTATGTATAAAAAAAGAAAAAACAAAGAATTGGCAGAAATCACAAAAAAAGAATTCTCATTTGATGAAAAAGCAAATGATGAAAAGAATCATCATCATTTACTTTACGTTTCCGATTTGAAAACATTGAAGTTGAAAAATGAAGAAAAGTAAATTAATTCTTCAATATATAAATATTGTGATAGAAAAAATTAAAATTTTTTCGTTTTATAAAAAATTCAAAAATCCAAAAAAGAGTTTTATATTAAATTTTGTCTTATTAGTAAACTGTCTTAAAAGTATAAAGTTGTTTTCCAAAAAGTTTTTATAGTATAATTCTCTATTATGTCGACGCACTATAAGTCGCGACGTTTCTTACCACGAAAATACAGATTTAATTTTATTTAAAATTCTCAAATTCGTTTTAATTGAATTAAATTAGAAAATAAAGTGCAAAAAAATTTGTTTATTTTTTTTTTTTAAATATTATAAAAAAAAGGAAACTAAATAAGGAATCGAAAGATACCAAGATCGACAAGATCTGTGAGACACGCGCAATTTGCGACAAGATCAAAGATGTTGCACATCTTAATGTTAAACATAAATTTAATAAACTTTTTTATCTAAGTCTAAATGATCGTTTTTATTGATGCTATTTCTTTATTTGGATATTTTAAGTAATTTGTCCACTCAGAATTAATTTCTGAGCATTTTTTTCAGAAATTTTAGATGTTTACTATATTGCTTCGTTTTTTAAACTAATTCAATATTTTTGTTAAGTATTTTATCGAACACCCTGATAAATCTTGATTTACGGTAACTAAGTGAAAGTAGTAGGAACGCTTACTACTTCTTAGTCAAAATTTGATTATTTGCAATAAAAGCAACGTTAAACACCTCCGTGGGTGAATAATTTCTGTGGAAATGTTACTAAATACAATCAATTTTTTGCACAAAACTTTGATTTAATATTAGAATTCTCTGTTTTTTGCAACAACAATGTTTTATGATATACTCTAACAACATTTTTAAAATTACATAAACACATAAACGCTGACATTTAAAACAATTTAATTAAAAACCATAGTTACTTTGAAAAACTTTTTTAAAGATATGTTTTTAAGCGCTTAAAAATTTTTTTTGACACACCACAGATTTCATTTTTTTTGCTCTTTTATTCGGAAAATGGATTTAAAGGAGGCGGATGTTTTGATGCAGTTTCGAAATCTTAGATTTTCGTGATTTTCAGGCAAACTGGGAGTCTTGAAACGAAAATGGCCCATTTTTACATTGTTTTTATCAAAAAAGATGCATTTTCGTTTTGAGACTCTCAGTTTGCCTGAAAATGACGAAAATCTAAGATTTCGAAACTGTATCAAAACATCCGCCTCCTTTAATGAAGGATGATGAAATGATGTTAAATGTCGGAGACGATAGAATGATGTCTAAAAATGAAGAACTTTCGCTTTGGGATATAATTTTATGCATAGGTTTAACAATTTATGGTAGTTTTATAACTTTAAACGTTTTATGTTTGATACTTTTTGTTTATGAAGCGCTTCAAAAAAATCAATACTTTACAAGTGGATTTTTTTATATTTTAAATCTTGGATATTTGTTGGATTTAATATCAATGATATTTTTTTTGTTATCACGTTTTATAAAAAATGTTACATTAAATGACACTGAAGTTGCAATTGAAACATATTCAATTTTTCATGTTGGACCATGGATAACTGTAATGGCTTTGAATCGATTTACAGCTGTTTGTTTTTGGAAAAAACATGATTCTATTTGGAGTAGAAAAATGTTAATTTTTGTAATGACAATGACTCTAATATATCCATTTGCTGCTGGAGGGTATTTATTGAAGGATCCATATTGTCTCTTAAATCAAATGGAATCTGAATGCATGGAAAATGAATTCGAATTTGTTACAACAATTTCAAATGGAATTCATATTATTGTAACTGTGATTCTTGGAATTTCAACTGCTTTTGGCACTTATTGCAATATTATTACTTTAACTGCTGAAACAATGAAATTTTGTAAACATTTATTAATTCAATCGTTTATTTCTATTTTAATTCTTGGAATAATTTTGTTTAATTTTTTGGTACTTAATTCTATGCCAAATGTTTCTGGTTTTGATATTCTTAAAACGGCTTTTGGGGTTTTTGCACATTTATATTTTGTTTATTTTCGAATTTCATCAACTTTACTTTTGCTTTTTCTTTCGTAAATCCTTTAAGTTTTAATGCATTTTTTAATCAAATAATTTTCAGAAAAACTGTTCGACAAAGTTTTGCTAATTTTTATTTCTTGAAAAGTTTTTGGAATCATCAAAGAATTATTAAAATTACAAAATTTTCTGGGTCATCGAAAAAAACATCTGTTAAAATGATAAAAGCGCGAAATAGTCAAAGTACGAAATAAAGTTAAAGTAATATTTTTTGTACTATTAAAAAAAGAGTAAAAACATGATGCCTTTTTTAATGGAAAAGATGGTAAAAATTACATTTTCACCATTTTGAGTGGCATTAAATCTTTTCTCAAATAAAAATGAAAGATTGGTTGCTTCACAATGCGAATTTTGTTACCATTAATTATTTTAAATGTAAAAATTTTTAACCAATTAAAATTAAAATTCTATCATAAAATTGCAAAATTTATTTATTTTATTTACATTAGCTATTTCAACATAGCATTAATTCTAATAATCATTATTTTTTTGTTGAACTTTAACAACATTGCAAAAACTCTGATGCCTTTTTCTTTAACAGTGAACATTGAGATTCTTTTCTTTCTGATTTTTTTGCCATCATCGTTAAAGATGATGACGAAGGAGAAGATTTTGGATGTGCCCATTTTTGAATTTCAGCTTTAAAATATATTTGCATAAGTTTCAGATAATTAAAAATTATTGTTATTTACCTGTTCCATACCGCAAAAATATAATTCCACCAATAATATTTACAATAACAATAATTCCAAACACTATCGACCATTCACTTGATTTTCCCTAAAATTTTAATTTTATGTCTCAACACGAAAATTATAAATGACGGGTTCGGTCTCAACACGAATAGTTTTTAAACCGATCTCGAAAGGAAAACGTAAAAATAACAAACATGTTTAACAATTAGCCCAACAAGGAATGGTGCACCTAAATGCCCAATCGCTCCAGCGCCTTCCATCAAAGATAAAACCATTCCGGTGTACATTGGTGCAAAGGAACAACTGGATGTAAAATACCCAGGATTTGCAGCAGCAGCAAAAATTCCGTAAAATGCTAGCACAAATAAAGCTTCAGATTGTTTTGTACAATCAATATAAAATGTTAGGAAAATGAATACTATTGCAACACCAAATGAAGCTAAAAATTAGGATTATAGTGGATAAAGAGGATATATGAAATCCAAAAAATTGCATAATTTTGCGGATATACGAAACCCAATAAAGTTTTCAAAAATTAGTGCATATCAAACCCAAAAAAAATTTGCATAAATTATTGGATATATAAAATCCGAAAAAATTGATGTGGAAAAGGGATATATGAAATTCATTAAAAATTTGCATAAAATAATGGATATACGAAATTCTACGAATTTTCATACCTGCAGATTGAAAAATTTTGCATGAGATCGTTGGAGAAATGATATTCTTTGATTTCAAACAATCAGCAGTAAAACTTAAAATATATTTACTTAAAAGTTTAAAAGTAAAAGTCATAGAAGTAAAAGCTCCATTCTAAAACATGTTATTATTGGATTACATTAATCCCAAAAAATGATAAAAAAATTACGCTTTTAAAATCCAATGCTAGCACATCTCTTGCATAAGTTGGAAGGAAATTTTGCATTAAAGAAGTTGTAAAATAATGTGCAAATGTTGCAAACATAACTGTTAAAGTTGCAGGAGATGAAATAATTTTTTGAAGAGGCATTGGAGGCTGAAATATTGAAATTTATAGATATTACAAAAAATTATACGTACAAAATTTCGATATCGAAATTTTCAATTTTAAGAAAAGAATTTAAAGTTTTTGCTAATTTCAATTTCAAAATTTGATTCATAAAAAGTCTTAAAACGAAAATTTGATATTGAATTTCTGATAACGAAATTGCGATCAAAAAAAAAAAAAAAAAAAAATCGAACAATTTTAAAAAAAATCGAAATTTCGATAAAAGCAAAAATCCAACCTTTTCTTCTCCATCTGGATGTGAATGTGCTTCATTTTCTTTACTCAAATATTCCTTTTCTTTTAAAGATAATGAACGACAATGTTTTGGATTATTTGCAAAGAATAAAACCCAAATTAAAATCCATACAATTGTTGCAAGACCTAGAAAATATAGCAAAAATTTTTGATTATTTCTTCGCAGCAAAACAAGAGCCGACAAACTAAAAAACGCCATTTAACAAATGTGTATTCTGCGCAGGACTAAATTTTTTGTCTTTTGCAAAAGCAATTTTTTCATCGGAAAAGTGATAGTTTTTATCATTTTTTTTCTCTGGGTTGATTTTTTAGAGTTTTTTTTTATCAAAAATCGTTCTCAGAATATTGAAGAACATATATTAGTAGAATCAAATCATGAAATGACGTTTAACATATATTTTTTACAAAAAAAATATGATAAAGATTATCACTTTTTCGATGAAAAAATTGCTTTCGCAAAAGACAAAAAAGTTGGTCCCGAGCGGAAAGCAAATTTGTTAAATGCCGTTTTTTTAGTTTGTCGACTCGTGAAAAACATACTCATAAAATAAAAAATTAATGGCCATCCATCAAGAAAATTGCTTGAACAAAGTTGTGTTGAAATAAGTGTGCCAAGTGAAGATGCCAATGGAGATCCAGAAGTAAAAAATGAAGCAGCAGTTGAGCGTTCATTTGGTGGAAACCAAAGTGATAGGGGGGTTGCTAAAGCTGCATAAATGGGATTCTGGAAGAGGGTGCGGATCACACATGGGCAGGTACTAGGGACGAAAAAAAATTTTTTTACCAAACGTAAAAATCCAAAGGGTCCCCCCTGTACTTTTTTTGGAATTTTTTTATACAAAATACTCTTATTTTGGCTTGGTCTCCCAAGCTAAAATTTTTTGAATATTTTTTTGTTTGATTTTATGCAGGACTTGTTTGTATTAAATTCATAAAGTAAGTTTATCCCCCCTTTGACGTCTAATTTTTTTTGTCTCAAAATAATTACACTTTTTTAAATTTGAATACAATATCTTTGTTGAAAATAAAGTTAACATTTTTTTAAAGAAAAATAGTCACGTAAAAAAATTATTTGAAATTTTATTTACGTAACCCAAATATTTCAAATAAATAATTTTCCCTTTTCCCCTTTCCTTTCTCTTTTTCCCTTTTTTTCCTTTTTCCTCTTTTTTTTTCTTCTTTCCTCTCTCTTTTCTTTTTTCTTCTCTTTTTTTCCCTTTTTTTTACCCTACGTCCCCAATTTTGCCATACCCTACACCATACGTCACTAGGGACAAATCCCTAGTAATCCCTAGTCATGCCCATGTGTGGTGCGGATTTATTTTTTTGGATTATATGCTTCAAGTAGAGAGGGGATATATGAAATCCAAAAAGTAGATGTTCTTAACTTTTGTTTTGTAATTTATGCAAATACTATGGCATAAAAATAAGCTTTTTTTTAAATATTCAAACCTAGCATTTTAAAGAAAAAAAATCTTACCTCAAAAATGCCAAAAATAACTTTTACAGCAAAAAAATAATAAACTCCCAAGTATGCTGCTGTTGGCATTAATGCCGTTGTTAGCGACATTCCAACTGCAGAAATCAATGCAACTTTTTTTGAACCAAATCGATTTATTAAAAATCCAGCAAATGCTAAACTTAATAAATTTCCATAAAAACTGGCAGTAAATAAAAGGGATTGTTCTTCGGTTGTCCAAGTAAAAGTACCCTAAAATTTTTTTTAAAAATTCAAAAGTTTATGTCAATTTTTTAAAGATTAAAAAGATTCAAATTATCAAAACCTTGTTTTTATGACATACCTTATATCCACTTTTAATTGAATGTGTTTCATTTACAATAATTCTATGACATTGTGAATTTTGAGGTGGTTCATTCAATGGAATGAGAGAAATTTCAGGACTTAAATGTTGATGTTGCTGTTGAACGGCTGTTGCATTTATCATACAAACCTATAAAAATAATTAATTTTTCAAAAAAAATTTTTATCAAAATTTCACAAACCATTGCAACCCCCAAATTTGTTCGCATTGAAACAGCACAAAAATTTCCAAAAAGAAGAACAAATCCTAAAAGTGCTTTTATTGGTTAAAAAGATTTAAATTTGTAGGTAATGTTTTGGGGATTAATATTGAGAAGAGCAAAATTCAATGGATTCAATCTTAAAAAATCCGTTCAGGAACAAAGGTGTCAATTGAAGGGAGCGAATGTTTTGATAAAAAAAATTTTTTTCGTAATGAAATGAACATGAAAATCAGGCAAAAAGACAACAGAAAACGACCCTGATCATCAGGTTCATGCCATTTTGGAAAAACGTTAAAAATGAAAAACGTATCAAATCTTCTGCTTCCTCTAATCCTTAAACAAAAAAGAAACTTACCCAAAATCCATCTCTTTTTTGTTGCCAAATGATACCATTTTGACGCTTTCGGATTTTCATCTTCAATTTTAAAATTATGAAAACTATTTTGGGTCATTAATGTCATCTTCTTCTTTTTTTCCCTTTTTTTAAAAGATGTACACAAAAATGAACAATTTTTAATATCATTTTTTGTCCCTTTTATAAAAATTTTTTAAAAGGAGAAAAAAAACCAATTAATCAAAATTTTAAAAACTTTGACTTCCAAAAGACCATTTCATTTCATAACACGGAAAATTTTAACTAACTGATTGATTGATTTATAAACAGTTTATTGTCGGTTTTTTTGAACACAAGAAAAAAAAGCGGGGTTTTCACTATCTCCTTTTTTTTAGAGAAACAATGAAGAAACAAAAAATATCATTGAAATATGTGTAAATTTTCTTGATTTATTAAAAATTTTTATTTTAAACGAATGTGTGGTGTAAAAAAAACGTATGATTATTTTAGAAATAAATTTGTCGTAATTTTGTTCCAAAAAATGTCACTTAAAAACGTAAAACTTGGATTAATTTGTTTTTATAATTTTATTTGGAAAATTATAAGTCGTTTATTTTACTGAATTTCAGGAAGTAAAAAAAGAATTGATTAAAAGGGGCCAAATTAAAAAATAATACAGGGACAGGGAGTTGAAAAAGCGGCCCAAAACGGCACTTTTTCCGTTTCGCCCACACATTTTTTTTCATTCACAAATTTGCATAAAAATAGTGAGTTTCTACTGCGAATTTAAAATGGTGGGTGGGCGAGAAAGACTGAGCGGTTGTGTTGGCGAATGAAAAAAAAAACTGTGTGGGCGAAACGGAAAACGTACCCCCAAAACCTCCCGACCGAGGCCCAAAATTTGTCGGCCCAGCCGGCCCTGTTTAAAAATCTTCAAAAAAACGTAAAAGAATGCAATTTTCTAAGATTTTTCACATAAAAATGATATCCAAAAGTCGAATTTTTGGAATTTACGTAAAAATTTACATATTTTACGAAAAAAAATTAAAATTATGAAAAAAGTTTAATTTTTTACAGGATACCTCTCGTGCATTTTCTTTTGACTGAAAAAAAAATGATAGGAAAACCCAAGTCGCACGTTGCCCATGCACATGGCTACTTTTAATCAAAATTTTTATTCGAGTGTTGGTCCTTGGCAAAAAGAAAAAGATAAAGTTTTTTTTGAGAAAACGAGGTTGCAGCATTTGTGACGATGATGAAACTGTTAAGGTTGCAATTATGAACGTACACTTTTAAAGACCAAAAAATTTAAATTACGGCAAATTTATTTCTAACTTTGCTTTGACTGTTTCTAATCTGACAGCACAAATAAACATTATCAACAAAACGTTAATTGCAAACAATCAAAAAATTCAAACATGTGAAAAGAAATGCGAAAGTTTGGGAGTAAATTTTCAGGAACAACTGGATAAAGCTCTGGAAAAAGAAGTTGAAAAGCATCAAAAAAAATTAGATGCAATAAAAAAAGAGGTAAGATTTTAAAAAAAATGTTTAAATTGAAAGCAAATAATTATTTTTAAGAACAATGAGATATATAAAATAAAAATGTTTTGTAAGATTTCTTAAAGTTCTTTAAAGAAAACTAACTACATAATTTTCTAGTAATTTTTGTACTTCTTTACTTGCTACTTGTTTACTGGAAGCGCTTTAGTTTTTTTTTAAACTTTATTTGCCTCATTCCAAGTGTCCGTCAAAGACGTTAGAGAATCAGAAACCTTCCGCCACCTTTAACACTAATGACGATGATTGCATATTGAGATTATTTTTATTTTTAGACAATTGAAGTTCAAAACAAAATAAATAAAGATATTCTTAAAATTTCAAAAGAAGCATTCCAAAATTCTGCATCCTTGAACGATGTTAAAATATATGATTTACCAAAACTTTACGATGATATTTATAAGGTAATCAAATATCATTATGCCAACATGTTTAAATCCCAATATTACTTTAGATACAAAATAAAATTTGTGAAGAAGAAAATATAAAAAAGATGACACAAAATCGTGCCGAAAGTAGAATCACTGAATTGGAAAGGAAACTTCAAACATTGAACGAAAAATATATGGCTTTGCTGGAAGATAATATTAAAATTCAAAGTGAATTGCACGAAATATCTCTGCAACAAATTACTGCTCCAACTAACTTTGTAAGTTTAATAAAAATGAATTTGAAAAGCATTTTAACAAATCGTTTATTGCATTTTTAGGCACCAAATTTTTATCGTCAAAGACAAAATAGTGAAGATGAATACAGCGAAATCGATAACATAAATGAAGAGTTTACAAATGCAGAATAAAACTTTTAAACTGCTTTTGAGATTTACATACGTTTCGCAAAAATTTCAAAATTCGGACTGCATTTCTGTCCCCTGTTTTCTTTGAATAAGGCTGCCGTTAATTCTGTTAAAGTGAAAATTTAATTATCCTTTATTTTACGAGGAATAACTTTATTAAAATCGAAATTTACAAAAAAATTTAATTATTACAAAATTTGTGTATGAATTCCAGTACCCATTTTATTTTTGAATCGATTTTTAAAAATTTTAATAAAAAATATTCGATATGGTTTTATGCAAATTGCAGTCGCTAAAGTATCATATAATCCAAAATTGTTCATAACAAAAAATCCAAGTGTTGGAACAAAATTTGGTTCTTTAATAAAAATACTTACATATAAAATTCCTAAAAGTGGAATTCCAATAAGAATTACAAATCCCCCCAATTGGATATAAGTCATTCGAAGTAACATTTCATTATGCTTTTGAAGTTTAGTTGAAATTTTTTGTTTTAAACTTTTTGAAGTTTTAACATTTAAAAAAAGGAAAATAGAAGCTGCAAAAACTCTTAAAGAAGCTAAAAATACAAGAATATATAAAACAGCAGGAAGTTTATTTTTATCAGCATCAGAAAAAATTATTAAAAGATTAATATTCATATGCTTTTCAAGATTGCTAATCCATGGGGATATATGAAATCCAATATTTTCATGAGGGATAATAAAGCTATCAGATAATGGACGAATTTGTGTAACAATTAAAAGTAAAATTATTGAAATTAAATTTATTGTTGTTAAAATTCCAAAAACAATTGATGGCATTTTTGATGGTTTTTCATTCATATTTTTCATTGCAAAATATCTTTCCAAAGTCATTGCAATACAACAATCAATTGTTGAAATTGCTGAATAAAATGCCATAGCTAAAATTGCTGCAGAAATTTTTGGTGGAAATGATTTAGCTAATCCTGCAGGATATAAATATACAAATGGATGTAAAACTGCAGGACAATAAGATCCTAACAAAATTTCCAGCGCTAAAGTATAGCACGAATATGGCAGCAAAAATGTTTTAAAACCTTTCATGGATTTTGGAGTCTGAGTTTGAATTGCTAAAATTAAAAATATTGTAAGAATAAAAGTTGTTAATGAAGTGGCATCAAAAATTGGTAATAATATTGACATAATTTTAGAATTATCAAATTCAGCTCCATCAAACTTTTTTGTTTCATTCATTTTTTTAAAAATATGAAATTTGACATTTTTTTCTGTTTAAAGTAATGATGTTACAAAACACCTGCAAAATAAAAGTAAATGGAATTAAAAAATAATTTAACGAAAATACTGAGAAAACATGTGAAATTTAAAACGAAAAGTTTTTTTACATTTCTCTTTTTGTTTATCAAATTTAAATCAATAAAATTAAATTAAACGTTAAAATATAATTGGCATTTTGATTTTTAATTTTTCGAACTTTAATAATGCCTTTTACAGGTACTTAAAATGTCACAAAAACATGGCTATTAAAAATCTTCAATGCAATTAAATAGCTTTTGTGACTTTTTGAAAAACTTTTTTACTTGTTAAAATGGTAATAAAAAAAATTAAATAAGTTAACTAAAAAAGTTGTTAACAATTTTATTGTTACAACAGTTTCAATTTCATTTTCAATCAAAAATTTAGTGTTAATAGAAACAAAAGAAATTGTTTCAAAAAATATTTATTAAAAACAGTATTTCAGAGAAACTTTCAAATTCACATTTTATGTATAAAAAAAGAAAAAACAAAAAATTGGCAGAAATCACAAAAAAAGAATTCTCATTTGATGAAAAATCAAATGATGAAAAGAATCATCATCATTTGCTTTACGTTTCCGATTTGAAAACATTGAAGTTGAAAAATGAAGAAAAGTAAATTGATTCTTCAATATATAAATATTGTGATAGAAAAGATTAAAATTTTTTCGTTTTATAAAGAATTCAAAAATCCAAAAAAGAGTTTTATATTAAATTTTGTCTTATTAGTAAACTGTCTTAAAAGTATAAAGTTGTTTTCCAAAAAGTTTTTATAGTATAATTCTCTATTATGTCGACGCACTATAAGTCGCGACGTTTCTTACCACGAAAATACAGATTTAATTTTATTTAAAATTCTCAAATTCGTTTTAATTGAATTAAATTAGAAAATAAAGTGCAAAAAAATTTGTTTATTTTTTTTTTTAAATATTATAAAAAAAAGGAAACTAAATAAGGAATCGAAAGATACCAAGATCGACAAGATCTGTGAGACACGCGCAATTTGCGACAAGATCAAAGATGTTGCACATCTTAATGTTAAACATAAATTTAATAAACTTTTTTATCTAAGTCTAAATGATCGTTTTTATTGATGCTATTTCTTTATTTGGATATTTTAAGTAATTTGTCCACTCAGAATTAATTTCTGAGCATTTTTTTCAGAAATTTTAGATGTTTACTATATTGCTTCGTTTTTTAAACTAATTCAATATTTTTGTTAAGTATTTTATCGAACACCCTGATAAATCTTGATTTACGGTAACTAAGTGAAAGTAGTTGGAACGCTTACTACTTCTTAGTCAAAATTTGATTATTTGCAATAAAAGCAACGTTAAACACCTCCGTGGGTGAATAATTTCTGTGGAAATGTTACTAAATACAATCAATTTTTTGCACAAAACTTTGATTTAATATTAGAATTCTCTGTTTTTTGCAACAACAATGTTTTATGATATACTCTAACAACATTTTTAAAATTACATAAACACATAAACGCTGACATTTAAAACAATTTAATTAAAAACCATAGTTACTTTGAAAAACTTTTTTAAAGATATAAAACGCTGACTTTAAAAATATTTTGAACTTTCAATAAAAATGAAAAGAACAGAGATTTTTACTCAACAAAACAAAAAAAATGTCTTTTTTAGTTAAATTAACTCTTATTGTTTTAAAATGAGGATTTTTTTATAATTATTTGTTTTTTGCTTTTTTATTTAAATTTTGAGGCATTTTATACACAACTGCCATTTTTGCCTCAATTTAAATATTGATTTTTTCGTAAAATTGAGGCAAAATTTCTTTGCCTCAAATTGAGGCAAAATTTCTTTGCCTCAAATTGAGGCAATTTTTTTTTGCCTCAAATTGAGGCAATTTTTTTTTGCCTCAAATTGAGGCAATTTTTTTTTGCCTCAAACTTTGATGAGGAATCGAACTCGCGACCGATTGGTTCAAACGAAAAAACGTTACGCCACTCGGCCATTCAGACATTAGACAAAGAGTGACAAAACTGAACCAAAAGAAAAGG
The DNA here is from genome assembly GCA_963922195.1 of Panagrolaimus sp. PS1159. Taxonomy (NCBI): domain Eukaryota; kingdom Metazoa; phylum Nematoda; class Chromadorea; order Rhabditida; family Panagrolaimidae; genus Panagrolaimus; species Panagrolaimus sp. PS1159. The sequence continues at coordinate 225,629 of CAWUHW010000028.1, forward strand.
ATAACTTTTTTTGTTCTTTTTTGTGCATTTTTTTGTTTTTTTTTCTGTTATTCTTTGAAGAAAAATTTAAATATCTTAATTTTTTTACTGCTATTAATATTGGAATAAAATTTAACAAGTATTTTATTTTTTCTGAGCAAAATGCCTTGAAGCAAAAAATATAACAAAAAAAGTTATCCTTTTCTTTTGGTTCAGTTTTGTCACTCTTTGTCTAATGTCTGAATGGCCGAGTGGCGTAACGTTTTTTCGTTTGAACCAATCGGTCGAGAGTTCGATTCCTCATCAAAGTTTGAGGCAAAAAAAAATTGCCTCAATTTGAGGCAAAAAAAAATTGCCTCAATCTGAGGCAAAAAAAAATTGCCTCAATTTGAGGCAAAAAAAAATTGCCTCAATTTGAGGCAAAAAAAAATTGCCTCAATCTGAGGCAAAAAAAAATTGCCTCAATTTGAGGCAAAAAAAAATTGCCTCAATTTGAGGCAAAAAAAAATTGCCTCAATTTGAGGCAAAAAAATTTTGCCTCAATTTTACGAAAAAATCAATATTTAAATTGAGGCAAAAATCGCAGTTGTGTTAAAAATGCCTCAAAATTTAAATAAAAAAATTCAGTTTAAATTTAACAAAATCTCTTCAAATTTAAAAAAAATGAGGAAAAATATTAATTTTTGAACCTGATAAAAAAATGAGTAAAAATCTCTGTTTTTTTCATGTTTCTTGAAAGTTCAAAATATTTTTAAAGTCAGCGTTTTATATGTTTTTAAGCGCTTAAAAATTTTTTTTGACACACCACAGATTTCATTTTTTTTGCTCTTTTATTCGGAAAATGGATTTAAAGGAGGCGGATGTTTTGATGCAGTTTCGAAATCTTAGATTTTCGTGATTTTCAGGCAAACTGGGAGTCTTGAAACGAAAATGGCCCATTTTTACATTGTTTTTATCAAAAAAGATGCATTTTCGTTTTGAGACTCTCAGTTTGCCTGAAAATGACGAAAATCTAAGATTTCGAAACTGTATCAAAACATCCGCCTCCTTTAATGAAGGATGATGAAATGATGTTAAATGTCGGAGACGATAGAATGATGTCTAAAAATGAAGAACTTTCGCTTTGGGATATAATTTTATGCATAGGTTTAACAATTTATGGTAGTTTTATAACATTAAACGTTTTATGTTTGATACTTTTTGTTTATGAAGCGCTTCAAAAAAATCAATACTTTACAAGTGGATTTTTTTATATTTTAAATCTTGGATATTTGTTGGATTTAATATCAATGATATTTTTTTTGTTATCAGGTTTTATAAAAAATGTTACATTAAATGACACTGAAGTTGCAATTGAAACATATTCAATTTTTCATGTTGGACCATGGATAACTGTAATGGCTTTGAATCGTTTTACAGCTGTATGTTTTTGGAAAAAACATGATTCTATTTGGAGTAGAAAAATGTTAATTTTTGTAATTACAATGACTCTAATATATCCATTTGTTGCTGGAGGGTATTTATTGAAGGATCCATATTGCCTCTTAAATCAAATGGAATCTGAATGCATGGAAAATGAATTTGAATTAGTTACAACAATTTCAAATGGAATTCATATTATTGTAACTGTGATTCTTGGAATTTCAACTGCTTTTGGCACTTATTGCAATATTATTACTTTAACTGCTGAAACAATGAAATTTTGTAAACATTTATTAATTCAATCGTTTATTTCTATTTTAATTCTTGGAATAATTTTGTTCAATTTTTTGGTACTTAATTCTATGCCAAATGTTTCTGGTTTTGATATTCTTAAAACGGCTTTTGGGGTTTTTGCACATTTATATTTTGTTTATTTTCGAATTTCATCAACTTTACTTTTGCTTTTTCTTTCGTAAATTCTTTAGGTTTTTACGCATTTTTAATCAAATAATTTTCAGAAAAACTGTTCGACAAAGTTTTGTTAATTTTTATTTCTTGAAAAGTTTTTGGAATCATCAAAGAATTATTAAAATTACAAAATTTTCTGGGTCATCGAAAAAAACATCTGTTAAAATGATAAAAGCGCGAAATAGTCAAAGTACGAAATAAAGTTAAAGTAATATTTTTTGTACTATTAAAAAAAGAGTAAAAACATGATGCCTTTTTTAATGGAAAAGATGGTAAAAATTACATTTTCACCATTTTGAGTGGCATTAAATCTTTTCTCAAATAAAAATGAAAGATTGGTTGCTTCACAATGCGAATTTTGTTACCATTAATTATTTTAAATGTAAAAATTTTTAACCAATTAAAATTAAAATTCTATCATAAAATTGCAAAATTTATTTATTTTATTTACATTAGCTATTTCAACATAGCATTAATTCTAATAATCATTATTTTTTTGTTGAACTTTAACAACATTGCAAAAACTCTGATGCCTTTTTCTTTAACAGTGAACATTGAGATTCTTTTCTTTCTGATTTTTTTGCCATCATCGTTAAAGATGATGACGAAGGAGAAGATTTTGGATGTGCCCATTTTTGAATTTCAGCTTTAAAATATATTTGCATAAGTTTCAGATAATTAAAAATTATTGTTATTTACCTGTTCCATACCGCAAAAATATAATTCCACCAATAATATTTACAATAACAATAATTCCAAACACTATCGACCATTCACTTGATTTTCCCTAAAATTTTAATTTTATGTCTCAACACGAAAATTATAAATGACGGGTTCGGTCTCAACACGAATAGTTTTTAAACCGATCTCGAAAGGAAAACGTAAAAATAACAAACATGTTTAACAATTAGCCCAACAAGGAATGGTGCACCTAAATGCCCAATCGCTCCAGCCCCTTCCATCAAAGATAAAACCATTCCGGTGTACATTGGTGCAAAGGAACAACTTGATGTAAAATATCCAGGATTTGCAGCTGCAGCAAAAATTCCGTAAAATGCTAGCACAAATAAAGCTTCAGATTGTTTTGTACAATCAATATAAAATGTTAGGAAAATGAATACTATTGCAACACCAAATGAAGCTAAAAATTAGGATTATAGTGGATAAAGAGGATATATGAAATCCAAAAAATTGCATAAATTTGCGGATATACGAAAACCAATAAAGTTTTCAAAAATTAGTGCATATCAAACCCAAAAAAAATGGAAAATAATTATTTTTACCCTATATTTTTAATGAATTTCCCTATAATTTTTTCATTACCTATATTTTTAATGAATTTCCCTATAATTTTAAAAATACCTATATTTTATCGAATTTTTAAAATTTTGTAAATTTATTGAAAAAAATCAAAGAAATAAGCAAAAACAAAGAAATAAGCAAACACCTGTATTTTATCGATTTTTATAATTTAATTTAATTTAAAATTTGAAAAATAAGCAAAAACTTAAAATTTATTATCACTTTACTCATTTCAATTTTAAAAAATGTCTGATTTTGTTGATTGTGATTTGAATGAAACTGAACCAGCAAATGAATCTTTTGATATTTTTGATAATGGTGAACCTCCAGCTAAGAAAAGACGTGGTGCAAATGTTAAATACGAATTTGTTGAAGAAGTTGAAACTTCGGATGATCTCAAACAAAAAGCGAATGTTGCTGGTTTAACAAAGTAAGTGAACTATTTCTTAAACTTAAATTAATTTAAAATGTTTCAGGATAAATACACAAAATGGAAATGTATATTATGAATGTAAAAATTCAGCATGTTGTTACAAATGGAAAGCAAAAAAAACTGATCAATTCAAATATTTAATTTATGAAACAGAATGTGGACATGATCATGAAAATGCAGAACGAAAAAGTGGATTAACAAAATGTATGAAAGATATTGTTGATAAAAGAATGAGTGGTAATGAAAGAGTCAATGCTGGCGCTGTTATTCAAGCTTTTCTCAATGCTGGTATCAAAAAACTTCCCACGTCAATGCAAATCAATAATTATGTTAGCCATGGCCAAACATGCCTGCACTTCGTCAAACAATCAATGGAACTGCAAGAAATCGACCAGGACGTCCCAGAAATCATACTCCAGCATTATCAAGAACTTAAATATTTTTTTTTTTTGCTTATTTCTTTGATTTTTTTCAATAAATTTACAAAATTTTAAAAATTCGATAAAATATAGGTATTTTAAAAATTATAGGGAAATTCATTAAAAATATAGGTAATGAAAAAATTATAGGGAAATTCATTAAAAATATAGGTAATGAAAAAATTATAGGGAAATTCATTAAAAATATAGGGTAAAAATAATTACATGCCAAAAAAAATTTGCATAAATTATTGGATATATAAAATCCGAAAAAATTGATGTGGAAAAGGGATATATGAAATTCATTAAAAATTTGCATAAAATAATGGATATACGAAATTCTACGAATTTTCATACCTGCAGATTGAAAAATTTTGCATGAGATCGTTGGAGAAATGATATTCTTTGATTTCAAACAATCAGCAGTAAAACTTAAAATATATTTACTTAAAAGTTTGAATGTAAAAGTCATGGAAGTAAAAGCTCCATTCTAAAACATGTTATTGGATTACATTGATTCAAAAAAAATGAAAAAAAATTACGCTTTTAAAATCCAACGCTAGCACATCTCTTGCATAAGTTGGAAGGAAATTTTGCATTAAAGAAGTTGTAAAATAATGTGCAAATGTTGCAAACATAACTGTTAAAGTTGCAGGAGATGAAATAATTTTTTGAAGAGGCATTGGAGGCTGAAATATTGAAATTTATAGATATTACAAAAAATTATACGTACAAAATTTCGATATCGAAATTTTCAATTTTAAGAAAAGAATTTAAAGTTTTTGCTAATTTCAATTTCAAAATTTGATTCATAAAAAGTCTTAAAACGAAAATTTGATATTGAATTTCTGATAACGAAATTGCGATCAAAATTGATTAAAAAATCGAACAATTTTAAAAAAAATCGAAATTTCGATAAAAGCAAAAATCCAACCTTTTCTTCTCCATCTGGATGTGAATGTGCTTCATTTTCTTTACTCAAATATTCCTTTTCTTTTAAAGATAATGAACGACAATGTTTTGGATTATTTGCAAAGAATAAAATCCAAATTAAAATCCATACAATTGTTGCAAGACCTAGAAAATATAGCAAAAATTTTTGATTATTTCTTCGCAGCAAAACAAGAGCCGACAAACTAAAAAACGCCATTTAACAAATGTGTATTCTGCGCAGGACTAAATTTTTTGTCTTTTGCAAAAGCAATTTTTTCATCGGAAAAGTGATAGTTTTTATCATTTTTTTTCTCTGGGTTGATTTTTTAGTGTTTTTTTTTATCAAAAATCGTTCTCAGAATATTGAAGAACATATATTAGTAGAATCAAATCATGAAATGACGTTTAACATATATATTTTACAAAAAAAATATGATAAAGATTATCACTTTTTCGATGAAAAAATTGCTTTCGCAAAAGACAAAAAAGTTGGTCCCGAGCGGAAAGCAAATTTGTTAAATGCCGTTTTTTTAGTTTGTCGACTCGTGAAAAACATACTCATAAAATAAAAAATTAATGGCCATCCATCAAGAAAATTGCTTGAACAAAGTTGTGTTGAAATAAGTGTGCCAAGTGAAGATGCCAATGGAGATCCAGAAGTAAAAAATGAAGCAGCAGTTGAGCGTTCATTTGGTGGAAACCAAAGTGATAGGGGGGTTGCTAAAGCTGCATAAATGGGATTCTGAAAAGGTGTGGATTTATTGTTTTTTGGATTATATGCTTCAAGTAAAGAGGGGATATATGAAATCCAAAAAATAGATGTTTAAACTTTCGGTTTGTAATTTATGCTAATTTTTATGCCAAATACTATGGCATAAAAATAAGCTTTTTTTAAATAATAAAATCTTGCATTTAAAGAAAAAATTTTACCTCAAAAATGCCAAAAATAACTTTTACAGCAAAAAAATAATAAACTCCCAAATATGCTGCTGTTGGCATTAATGCCGTTGTTAGCGACATTCCAACTGCAGAAATCAATGCAACTTTTTTTGAACCAAATCGATTTATTAAAAATCCAGCAAATGCTAAACTTAATAAATTTCCATAAAAACTTGCAGTAAACAAAAGGGATTGTTCTTCGGTTGTCCAAGTAAAAGTACCCTAAAATCCAATAAAAGAATTTTTTTAATAAAATTTAAATGTTTAAAAAACGTCAAAACTTTGGAATTAGGTAAATAAAATCGTTGCAAAACAAAGTTCACCAAAATGGCTGTTTTAAGTTTCTAAATCCATGTTTTTTTGACATACCTTATATCCACTTTTAATTGAATGTGTTTCATTTACAATAATTCTATGACATTGTGAATTTTGAGGTGGTTCATTCAATGGAATGAGAGAAATTTCAGGACTTAAATGTTGATGTTGTTGTTGAACGGCTGTTGCATTTATCATACAAACCTATTATAATAATCAATTTTTCAAAAAAAATTTTTATCAAAATTTCACAAACCATTGCAACCCCCAAATTTGTTCGCATTGAAACAGCACAAAAATTTCCAAAAAGAAGAACAAATCCTAAAAGTGCTCAAAGGTTAAAAGGATTTAAAACTTGTAAGTATTGTTTTGGGGATTAATATTGAGAAGAGCAAAATTCAATGGATTCAATCTTAAAAAATCCGTTCATGAACAAAGGTGTCAATTGAAGGGAGCGAATGTTTTGATAAAAAAATTTTTTTGTAATGAAATGAACATGAAAATCAAGCAAAAAAACAACAGAAAACGACCCTGATCATCAGGTTCATGCCATTTAGGAAAAACGTATAAAATGAAAAACGTATCAATCTTCCATTCTGTTGGAATAGCGCCTTTTTGGCAAAGCGCGATCTATTCCAAAACTTTTCTTATTTCTCTGGAACCTTCCAGAAACTAGGCCAGAGCCATATATAAGCAGATCTGCTTTTCATTTTAGTCAGTCTTGTATATTTTTCTTGTACTATTCATTTGTATTTTATTCTTGTAGGTTTTAATAAATATATTATTATTTATTCTAAACCGTAACACATTCCCTTTAAGCTAAAATTTAAAAATTCAACAAAAAAAACTTACCCAAAATCCATCTCTTTTTTGTTGCCAAATGATACCATTTTGACGATTTTGGATTTTCATCTTCAATTTTAAAATTATGAAAACTATTTTGGGTCATTAATGTCATCTTCTCCTTTTTCTCCCTTTTTTTAAAAGATGTACACAAAAATGAACAATTTTTAATATCATTTTTTGTCCCTTTTATAAAAATTTTTTAAAAGGAGAAAAAAAACCAATTAATCAAAATTTTAAAAACTTTGACTTCCAAAAGACCATTTCATTTCATAACACGGAAAATTTTAACTAACTGATTGATTGATTTATAAACAGTTTATTGTCGGTTTTTTTGAACACAAGAAAAAAAAGCGGGGTTTTCACTATCTCCTTTATTTTTGAGAGAAACAATGAAGAAACAAAAAATATCATTGAAATATGTGTAAATTTTTTTGATTTATTAAAAATTTTTATTTTAAACGAATGTGTGGTGTAAAAAAAACGTATGATTATTTTAGAAATAAATTTGTCGTAATTTTGTTCCAAAAAATGTCACTTAAAAACGTAAAACTTGGATTAATTTGTTTTTATAATTTTATTTGGAAAATTATAAGTCGTTTATTTTACTGAATTTCAGGAAGTAAAAAAAGAATTGATTAAAAGGGGCCAAATTAAAAAATAATACAGGGACAGGGAGTTGAAAAAGCGGCCCAAAACGGCACTTTTTCCGTTTCGCCTACACATTTTTTTTCATTCACAAATTTGCATAAAAATAGTGAGTTTCTACTGCGAATTTAAAATGGTGGGTGGGCGGGAAGACTGAGCGGTTGTGTTGGCGAATGAAAAAAAAAACTGTGTGGGCGAAACGGAAAACGTACCCCCAAAACCTCCCGACCGAGGCCCAAAATTTGTCGGCCCAGCCGGCCCTGTTTAAAAATCTTCAAAAAAACGTAAAAGAATGCAATTTTCTAAGATTTTTCACATAAAAATGATATCCAAAAGTCGAATTTTTGGAATTTACGTAAAAATTTACATATTTTACGAAAAAAAATTAAAATTATGAAAAAAGTTTAATTTTTTACAGGATACCTCTCTTGCATTTTCTTTTGACTGAAAAAAAAATGATAGGAAAACCCAAGTCGCACGTTGCCCATGCACATGGCTACTTTTAATCAAAATTTTTATTCGAGTGTTGGTCCTTGGCAAAAAGAAAAAGATAAAGTTTTTTTTAAGAAAACGAGGTGTTTAAAAAGGGTTGCAGCATTTGTGACGATGATGAAACTGTTAAAGTTGCAATTGTGAACGTACACTTTTAAAGACCAAAAAATTTAACGAAATGTTAATTTTAAAAGTTATATCACAAATTTACCCTTCCTTTGAAACAGCCTTTTGAGTTTGATAACAGTTTCACCACCGAGTTTTTTTACCTGAATTCAAAACTTTTCCATTTCCAATTGAAACAATTTTTGAAGATTCAGAAAATGAATTTAATGAATGTTGAAGATTTTGATTTACATTGAGATTATTGTATTGTTCATTTGAAGCATCATCACTGCTAACAATAAGTTGATTATTTGGAAATGGCAAAGAATGATCTTTTGTTGCCATCTGGAAATTGGCTCTGATATTTAAATTTTTAATTTAACAGATTGGCGCAAAAATCTAGGAAAAATTAATGGAAAACATTTTAATTGCGAAATTTTTTATTCAACAAAAATGGGCACACTTTATAAATTTTTTTCATTTTGCATACCCATGACAGGATTCAAAAGGCTTGAAGGGCCTGGAATTTAAATATAAAAAGAAGACTAAAAAACGCCATTCACAACTCCACTCAAAAAAGACGCTACTCAGAATTTGTCGGTTTTTGGAGAAATTAGAATTTCTTTTATATTGTCAGATTTTGCGCTCCGATCGATTAAAATATACCACAAAAAAAAGACAAAAAAACATTGATTACTAATGAATTTGATGTCAATATCTTTCAAAAACAGAATATGCCTAAAAAAAATGACTAATTTTTAAAAAAAGAAAAAAAAGAACATAAACAAATATTTTGAAGAAAAAGGAAAAGTCTGAAAAAATGATAATTAAAATAAAGACAATTTTTTTAATACATATAACTATTGTTCAATAATAGTTTATTGTATTTCTTTTTAAAAACGATTACTTTTTGTGTGCAGTAATAGTAATTATTTTATGTTTTGGCATGGCACAAATGTTAAACGTATCCTTCTTTTTCGTCGTCCCAACAAAAAAAAAACAATTTTATCTGAAAATTTGCCATTTTTCTGTCTTTTTAAATTATCCAAAAATTAAAAGGTTAAAAAAGACAACATTAAAAATGGCGAAGACGATGCCGTTTGTTTTGAACTTTTTGGAGAAGTTTCGTAACACACCTGTCGCTGCATTTTTAACAAAAGTTTATTCTTCGAAAAATAAATGATGACTTTTTTGATTACTTTTGAATATTTAATAAATTACAAACTGATATATTTAAAATGAGTTAAAAAAAATATTAAATTTTTGTTAAAATTAGTAATGATACGAAAAAATTTTGTCCTAAACAACAAAGTTTAAATATGCATTAAAAATTTAATGTTTTTTTAAAATTTTTACAACATTCAAATTGTTAAACAACCAAAATAAGCACAGTTTCCTGCTAACTCATTTGAAAGCACAATCTTTCTTTTATACTCTTTATGGATAAGTTTTTATAATCAAAATTTGTAAATAAATTTTATTTTTTGTACAAACATTAATTATCTGTTCATTTTCCAAAGTGTTCTTCTTTGATGTCCTTTCTAATTTTCACTTTACTATTTTTAATGCTAAAAATTTTAAGCCATACTAGAGAAAGAATTCAATTTCAAAAAAAAGACGAAACACCTTGCAAAAAATACAACACAATTTATTCGGCAAAAAAATGCTAGCGATTTTCTTCTTTCATTTTTTTCTTACACAATTTTTTAGTTGTGTCATTCAAAAGCGATGAGAAAAAAATCGATAAAAATAGCAATGCTTTAAAGCTCGATTAAAACTTAATTTTCTACCTTTGAATATTTTAAAAATATCGCAAATGTATGTTTCAATATTATTTTTTGTTAAAATTTAATAAATTAGATAAATTGCTTAAAAAGGAAAAAAAAATTCGAATTATTATGAATATCAAAATCATTAATACTTTCGAATTTTTGGGCAATTTTCATCAGTGTTTTCCCGATTCCATTTTTTCCGATTCCGATCCGGAATCGATTCCATTTTGCTTTTCCGATCCCGATTCCGATTTCATCGATTCTCGTTCCGATTCCGATTCCATCGATTCCGATTCCTCAAAAATTTTTTTTGCTCAAAATGCTTCAAAAATGATGTTTTATAATGTTTTTTGGCAGAAACACGCATAATTAAGTAATAATAGACATATTTCTATCATTTGCAATCAAAAAAACTGAAAAAATATTTTTTTGATTTTTCAGCTTTTTCACCCTGTACGATACAACTTAAAAAAATATTTTTTTGATTTTTGCGTTAAAACTGTCCAAAATTGATCAAAAACTATAAAAATCATGTTGTTAAATACATTCGGGCATAAAAAATCCTTAGACAAGCTTTCACATAACCGAAAATGCATTTTTCTAAAAAAGGACGAAACATCGATGTTACTGGTTAATAAAACATTTAACTGATATTTGCTAAAAAGACTAAATTTTTTCACGAAAATCAAATGGAAAATGAAATATTTCAGCACATGTGATGTTTTTTAAAATCACATTTAAATGTAATTACAACAGTGGGAATCGATTCCATTTTTTCCGATTCCGATCCGATTCCATCGATTCTCGTTCCGATTCCGATCCTTTCCGATCCCCTTATGAGGAATCGGAATCGGAATCGAAAATCGGAATCGGGATCGGGAAAACACTGATTTTCATCATAATTAAATTTGTTTAAAAATTTTTTTTAATAACATTATACTAAAATTTTTTTAAGGAATGCAAAATTGCTGTAATGTTAAATGTATTTATTTTAAAATAATATTGGCACAAGTGATAAAAAAAATCAGAAAAACATTTACTCTTATTTGTGTTGCATTGTTATATTTTTTTACACGAACCGATTGCAAAATTTATCAATAAAGCGTTATTAATTGGAAGTTTTACATTATAAATATCAGAATAAGCTAAAACCGGCGTCCATTTTTGAGCAGAAGTTGAGCTGAATTAAAATAATTGCGAATTTATAATTTTGTTTTTTGCTTACTTTATTTCGAATAAGAGTTCGCTTTGAAAGCTGTCACCAAAAAATTTTACGTTTTCTGTTGTTGAAGTTGTAAAAACTTTAGAAATACAAAAATCTGCTCTACGACTTATTAATATTATAATATCACATGCGGCTACAGAATTTGATATAGCTGTAACAACCAAATTAGACGATGTTGATGATACGAAAACACTTTGCTTGAACACACACCCTTTTGAACGTTCTTAAAAATATATGATAAGCTTTTGAATTCCGTGTATCGCAGAATATGTACCTGCTGATTTTAATACCACAAAAGGACTACCATCAGCGTTATTCACAAAAACAACAAGCTTATTGTTTTCAATGTGGCACTGATATGAAAAATTTGATTTAATTATGCTAAAAATTTTTAATATAATCAAAAAATCTTTTTTTAGGTAAAAAAGATGAGCTTTTTGAATTGAGCTTCATCGATTCAGGTTTCTTTAGGGAAATAAAAAGAGATTAGAATATATGGAATTGATCTAAATCAATCTTTTGAGATTCAATTCCATAAATTCTTACGGTATTCGTTCAGTTTTATGGTTGTTTTGTATTTTTCGTCTGGAAAAATACAAACTTTTATTACTAAAATCGGAAAAATATAAAGAATCAAAGATAGATAAAACTTGAGTGGTATATTTATTTCTTTACACCGTTTTTAGATCAGCTGCAAGGGTTGACCTGATCTGATTAATGTCTTTCTTACCATTTATTTCCCGTTAAACTGTATGTAAGGCTTTCATTGTTATAAAATGAAACTGCAGTGGTGTCAGTAGTATAGAGGAAAATTACACTGCTTAAAGCATTCTACAAAAAAAAATCAATTCTTTAATACTATTTTAAAAAAGCTTCCAAACTTGATATTGTTGTACTGAAATAAATTTGTTAAAATAAGTTTTTACAGCAAATTGTGTTAATTCAGGAGAAAGAGTAATTTGAACAATAGTTTGTGGGGCTAAAAATTTGTTTAACAAATTATTCTAATTTGTGTATTTATATTTTTGAAATTTATGAACTGTGTTTGTTTGAAACAATGTAAATTTACCATCAAAAGGTTTGAATTTAAAAGATAACTGCTTAACTACTGATGATGGATATGTTAAAACTTGAAAAATATTAATATTTGACGAATTTAAATATGCAAAAAAATTCCGTTCTTTTCGATTAATACTGTTAATTTCCAATACTACTACTCTGTTTGAAATTACTTGAAAAATGTCAAAAAGTTGTTCATCATTTTCTGAACTGATTTCCATTAAGGTAAATGTGCTATTACATGGTTGAATCTTGAAATTGACAATATAATTTTTTTTTAAATTAGTGATTAGCCTACGCTAAAACTGCAATTCATATTACCACAATAGTATCCAAACATATTATCAATTATAGCATATTCTCTATTGTCACAGTATACAACCCTATCAGCACACATACACTCTTAAAATTTTTTTTTTAAGAATCGTTATCAAAGCCATTTTTTGTAAAACTCAGACATTGGTGTCGTTTTCGAAAAAACAGTTTTATGAGTTTGAAGGCTAATTCGTTCAATTTAGACTAATTCGAGGTCGGAGATCACGAATATCAACTTTATTTTGATTAAAAATGCCACCGCACGGAGTTACGGCATGGCATGCCCTAGAAAGTGCCAAAAATCAAAATTTTTAAAAAGTGCCACAAATTATATATCAACCGATTTGTCTTGATCTAGGGAGTCTGGCAAAACTTAATTTGACCATTTAAAGTCATTATATCGATGAGTTATGGTCCATTAAAGTTACAGGTATACGGTATTTTGGATTTCCTAGGAAAACGGCAAGCCTAACCCCAGTTTTTTTTTGACTGATTCGGATTCCCCACTTAATTTTACACCGATATAGGAAGAAATAACAAAAAAAGCCGGTGTGTCTGGTACTTTTTTTTTCAAATTTTCTGCAAAAACTATATTTCCAGGATCATGTTGGTGGCATAGTCAGTGAATTTGAAAGATATTGACTTGTGGTGACTTTCATCATGTATATCTATGCTATAAGAGTTATCCTGGAAAGTTTCAACACCCACGGATACGATTTCGTAATTTCGCGTCAAGATATAGTTTCAAAAATTAGCAACATAGGGTATATTAAAGAAGTGGTCTTAAAAATCGGGTTTTTCAAGTGAAATGGATATGTTTGTATTTTAAAAATGTTTACCACATGCAAAATTAATAAAACAAATCATTATAAACAAGATATTTGTGGAAATTTCGATTTTTTAGGATTTTTCGAAAAAGTATGAAATTTACTCCATTTTCGAGATGACATAATTAACGAAATATCGAAGGGTATGACAAGTTTATGACTTTTAAGACAAAAATAAACCATTTTATGATTTTTGAGAAATGTTTCAGACATATGCAGTCAATATTTGTCATATGCGGAATTTTTAAAAAATGATGGTATTTTAAGCAAATATAATATAAAAAACTTCTTTTTTGCTTTAGTAACAAAGGTGAATATATTTTTTAAACATTTTTCATAAACTATTTTGTCGTATTGGCAAAAAAAACATAAAATACAAACATTTGACTACTTTTGAAAATATCAATTTTTTCGAAAAATCCTAAAAAATCGAAATTTCCACAAATATCGTGTTTATAATGATTTGTTTTATTAATTTTGCATGTGGTAAACATTTTTAAAATACAAACATATCCATTTCACTTGAAAAACCCGATTTTTAAGACCACTTCTTTAATATACCCTATGTTGCTAATTTTTGAAACTATATCTTGACGCGAAATTACGAAATCGTATCCGTGGGTGTTGAAACTTTCCAGGATAACTCTTATAGCATAGATATACATGATGAAAGTCACCACAAGTCAATATCTTTCAAATTCACTGACTATGCCACCAACATGATCCTGGAAATATAGTTTTTGCAGAAAATTTGAAAAAAAAAGTACCAGACAAACCGGCTTTTTTGTTATTTCTTCCTATATCGGTGTAAAATTAAATGGGGAATCCGAATCAGTCAAAAAAACTGGGGTTGGGCTTGCCGTTTTTCTAGGAAATCCAAAATACCGTATACCTGTAACTTTAATGGACCATAACTCATCGATATAATGACTTTAAATGGTCAAATTAAGTTTTGCCAGACTCCCTAGATCAAGACAAATCGGCTGATATATAATTTGTGGCACTTTTGAAAAATTTTGATTTTTGGCACTTTCTAGGGCATGCCATGCCGTAACTCCGTGCGGTGGCATTTTTAATCAAAATAAAGTTGATATTCGTGATCTCCGACCTCGAATTAGTCTAAATTGAACGAGTTAGCCTTCAAACTCAAAAAACTGTTTTTTCGAAAACGACACCAATGTCTGAGTTTTACAAAAAATGGCTTATCAAAATTTACCAAACCAAGCTTTTCAAAATAAATCTCTAATCCAGCTAATTGAAAACTGCCGTCACTTTCAAATTCCCATAAAATATCTCGATATGAACCATTATAATTGGAGTTAAGAATAAACTGATCGCTCTTGATAAGAGTTGTTGCTTGATTCTTTTCTAAATAATAGCGAACTTGATCAACACCTACCTCCAAAGTATCAATTCCTGCAGAAACTAATACTTCAGTATTTGGAGGAATATGAAGGGTAAAGTTACAATACATGTTATTATCATATCCTTTCATATCATACTTGCTTGTCCATGTAAATGAAAAAGTATCTTCAAATATAATTGTACAATTCTTTGTTTTTTTCTCTTGATGCTTTTTCAATACTGTAATATACGCATGAAATTCCATATCTGTAATAAAACTTTGTTCTCCTTGTGATAAGAAAACTTGAATGTTTTTGTCATCATTGTAATATGGATGTAACAACTGTACACTTCTTTCACTGTAATCAACTTAATTATAATATAACAGTGTAAATCATAAAATTTAATTTTTAAGACAAACTTAACAAGTACTTGAGTTGAATTTTGTATCAAAAGTTTTGTTGTGGAAGAAATATTCAACGTTACAATGACAATTTTAAAAGCATAACCATTTGGAGCACTAAAATTCCATTTACATGGAAATGTTCGAACAGTATTTTCTTCATAACTTGAGAAAATGTGCAAAATTTGGAATTCACTAGTAAAGTTGAAAGGGTTGCACGCTGATTCAAGGGGGCAGCTGTCGACATCCCCGTTATCATAAATTAAAAGTCCTTGAAATGCGGCCATTTCGTCATATTCCAAAAAATAATCAAAAGTAAAGTTTAAAGTGTTGTAATAAACAGCAGTACGAAGATATTTTGCATCTAAACCACCGACGCTGTCATAAGTAATCAATTTTGAAAGGACAAAAAGTCTGTAGTTCTAAGTAGAAAAATCATTTTATTTTTTCAGTAACATATATATCTCTATTGTCTAGGAACGCGCGCAGTTTTTTCAAAGTTCGCCAAATGCTGTAAGTTTGGTAGCATTAGAATCGCCGTAAAAAAATCATTGGAAATAAAAAAAGAAAAAATAAAAAAATATTAATATTAAAGTTTAATTAATGGATAAAAAAAACAAAAAAATTAATTTTTTTTATCCGGGGAACACTTTTTCTTCATAAATATTTTCGTGACGCGTTCGCAAACAACACTTTTTTTGCAGCAAAAAAAAATTTTTTTCAAAGGCGATAGTGCTGGTTCGATTCCCAGCTGAAACGCAAAAATATTTTTTATCTCCGATTGAGCTGATTTTTGGTACACATAAGCTTTCGGCTGTGGGGAATCCGAAAATAAAAACAGTTCTTTTTTTTAAAAAAGTTTACGATTTTTGGAGTCGAACCAGTGACCGAAGGACTGATGCGCGGCGCTTTCTCCACTGCGCCATAGACGCAAACTTTTGACCGCTCACTTTCGCTCAATTTTTAAAAATACTATTCGATGCAGAAAAAAATTCTGAATCTGATAGACCTGATTGTAGACCGGAACCTCGTGGAGTGTAATACAACCTCATGAAAAAAACGTAAAAAAAAACGGTTTTCTCTGAAAATTTTTATTTTTTTGTAAATAAATAGTATCTAAAAGTTTGATATTCGGAATCTCCGTATTTTTTTACATATATTAGGATAAAAATTGAAATTTATAAAAAAAGTTTAAATTTCTACAGTATACCTCTCTGGGACTGTCCAGATCTGACGTCGGGAAAAAATCGGAAATTCTGCACCCACCCACCCCCGAAATCGGATAGCGTCAGATTCAGGTAAAACCCCCCACCCCCCTGCGTCAGGAAAATCGTCAGATTCTTTAAAAATGTGATAAATACTAAGTTTTAATGAAAACATTTAAAAGCCGTAAATTTACTGTGAAAAAGACGCATTTCTCTGATTTTAAAAATAATGCATTGTTAATACGGATTATAACCCTCTGTTATCAGCAAAAATTTTTCATATGTGTTATCTAACTTTTCTTTCAATTTTTGTACATTTAAAATCATTGATTTTATTTTATTTATTTTAAAAGAACAATAAAATTGTATTAATGATTGTATTATATTTGTAATAAATAATTGCCCTTCGAAGCTTTCATTTTTCCAAAATCCAATTTTAAAGTTCAAATATATTTTATTGCTTGTAATTAACAGTTAATATTTATACAGTAGCCCATGACTTTTTGGTAAAAGCTCCGAAACCTTTCAAATATTGATAATGAATATAAATTGACCAATTAATCCAAGATAATAATGTTAATATTATGCTTACGGTTAAAACAAAAAGTAACCAATTTTGTATCTAAAGATATAACGGGGCGCCAAACAGATGTCTCAACAAAAAAGAAAAACTTTTTTTGTTAAGGAATTTTTCCCTACTCAAACAAATTCTCTTAACACGAAAAGTTTTTCTTCTATTTTTTCTCGGGTAAAATTCCTTAACAAAAAAAGTTTTTCTTTTTTGTTGAGACATCTGTTTGGCGCCCCGTTATATGTAAAAGTTTTTTTTCTACAACATTTAATTCAAATAATCTTACTGTAATCAGATGATCGAAAAACTGGTGTAATAATATCATAAAAGAAAACATTTGTTGTAATTGCAGCAATACAAGTACAAATAAGAATTATCATTGCTAATATCCAAATTATAGGCCCTCACTAAAACCCAATTCAATCCGGTCCAAGAAAAACAAAAACCAATCCAATCCAAATATTTTTCTTGAATTTGGTTTTAGTGAGGGCCCAAATTATAAAATTATTTAAAAGATTTTGAAAGTTTAAAAAAATCTTATAGATAAAATTAAATATGGTAAAAGAAATTTTGACTTTTCTTTTTTAATACCATAAATTAGTATAACTTGAACAGGAATTGTTACAAAACGAATTGGAAGTGTATACCAAACTTTAAGGACAATCGTTGAAATAATATCCAATATAAAAACTATTGTAACAAATATTGCAATATACATTCCACCTTTCTGTAAAAAAATTTTATAATTATTTTGTGGTAATATATCACACAAACCTCAGTATGCCATGGGGCTGTCCAGATGTTACGTAATGCAGTTGATAGGTGGGCCCATAGTGTAATTACCCCATGGGGGGTAATTACACTATACGTTCAAGATGGACCCGGCACGAAAATATTATGACTACTTTCAACGATGTTGTAGATAATGTAAAAACAAATTTTTGTTAAAATTTTATAAGTTATTTAATTTTTTTATGACTTTTTATTTTTGCTTTTATAATTATACCCTAAAAATACGGGTAGCGGGGGTGGGGGGTCATTATTACGTAAAATCATTACGTGAGAAAAATCGTGTTTTTTGAAAAAAGTGCTAAAAACTAGAAGAAATTTTTGACAAAAACACAGTTGTATAAATCTTTTTTCTTGCTTCAAAAATGAAACGAGCATAAAAGCTGCACGTTGAAAAATATCGAAAGCTTGGAGTTATTTGTAATCATCATGATATAACAGATAACCAGATTCATGTTTTTTTTTGTTATTTAAATTTCATTATAATTGCGCTTTGGTGGGGGATTTAAGGTTACTGTGGATTTGGACATGCGGAACAAATTAGGGATTAGAAAATCTAGTGTTTCCTTAGAATTTAATAACTGAAAAAATAAAGGTTTTTTGTTTATGAAATTTTGGTAAATATTATTTGTTAAAATTTATTAAAAAATTCTGAAAAAAATTAAAAAAAATTTTTTATTACAATTTATTAAGGAAAAATATTTACAGTAGCTTTAAAGTTTTTATGAAGAACATTTTTCAAAGTAAATCAACGGCTTTTGTATTTTGCAAAATAAACTTTGTTTAAATATTTTTTACCGAATTTGTAGTAATATTGCTCGAAAATTAAAAAGCAGAAACAGTTATAAAAAAATGGCAATAATTTGTTGAAAAATACGAACACATTTCTTGTTGACATATTTTTTATTTCTCCAACCTCATATTTTTCATTGATATAAAATAGAAGTTCAAAGATCTGTTATTTTTTGTCATCCACAAAAATGCAATGTGTGTTTTCCCCCCTCTCTTCTTTTTTTCGAGCAACTAAAAAAACAAAACAACAACACGAAGTGCAATCCCCCCTTTACATGCTTGCTGTTGCCAGCTGGAAAAGAGAAGGACTTTCGCAAAAAACGGGTGTTGTTTGGTTCTTTCTTTTCCACTTTCAAAAAAAAGAAAACAACGTTGAAAAAAAAATGTTGTTTTTGTTTAGATTTTTTTTATTATGCCTTCGAAGTTGGGTTGTTATATTTTTTTTAAATATTTTTCTAAATTAAAAGTATTGTAAAAAATATTACTGCTTAAATTGGTAAAAATTTTTATTTGTTAAAGTAAAAAAAAATGACCGTAACCAAAAATATTTTTTTCTGCAATTTCCACATTTGTTTTTATTTGTTGTTTTGGTTTTTGATCAATAACAACGAGGTTTTTTCTATTATCAAAAAAAAGAAGAGTTGTACATTTGCAACTTCCTCGTTTTTTTGTGTGTGTGGTTTAACAGTTGATTTTTTGTCTTCATTTTTATTTCCATCGTTATTTACTTCGATTATTTTATGCCAATGGCTTCAAACCCTTGAAAAATTGAAACTTTTGCAAACTTTTCGAAGCAGCAATAAAATTTGCAACAATAAAATATTTTTTCGATTCTTAGCGCGATTTCAGTGTTCAACATTACTATTTTTTCAACATCTTTTTTTAGAAATTTATTTTTATTCTGTAATTTTTCTCCAAGCAAAAAAGAATTATGGCATTTTTGCGTCGAACTGCTGAAACTGCTTCAAAAGCTGTTTATCAAACTGCAAAGTAAGTGTTTATTTTTATAGTTAAGAAGAAAAATGAGATTTTTAAAGATAGACTAACATGGATATTACTTTTTAGTGAAATTAAGCGTCGAATGAGTGATGCCGTTGCATCAGATATGACACCAAAAGCTCGAAAATATGTTGGTTATTGGCTTCTTGCATGTTCTGCAGGTGTATATGTTGCTGTTTCAGCTGGAGGGCTTACACGGTAAGCAAGCATGTGGAAGTATCTCTTTTCTTCCTATAGTTTTTCTTTATTGAAGGATATTGTTTATCTCTCTTTTTTTTAGGCTTGCTGAATCTGCAATGAAAATGACTGATCGACATCCATTTCGTTGGATTCCACCAATTGGACAAAAAGCATGGGAAGAAGAATTTGAGCATTATAAAACTTTTGATGAATATGATTTGTATGTTTTCTTTGCTACAACCTTTTCTTTAACTAATGCTCTTTTTTTCTAGATTAACAGTTGAAGATCGAAGTGCTTTAACATTGGATATGTTCAAATTTAAATGGTCACTTGTTTATTGTCATCGAATGGGTGGCCGTTCACTTTTTCTTCTTTTCTTTGGACCATGTATTTATTTCTGGAAAAAGGGTTACTTCAATGCTGTCTTAAAAAAAAGAATGCTTTTAGCGGGTATTTTAATGGCTGCTCAGGTAAGAGTTTTGGAGATATCAGAGGGATATAGAGTTTACATGTGTTCATCTTATCCCCCAGGATGAGACATGATGTGCATCGTGGAGGACAATGATTACATATATCTAGTGAACTAAGGATTAACGACAGCTTTTATAGATTCCAATTGGTTGGTGGATGCTTCATAGTGGTTTACATCGTGAACTTATGGCAAATAAAGAAAAGCCTGGTGTTAGTCAATATCGAATGGCAACACATTTAATTGTTCCATTTTTTATGTATGGAATATTCCTTTATAGTGGTTTATCAATGTTTTTAACACCACAAGATGTAAGACTTTCTTTGTTTTTTGTATCTGATATAATAGTTATTGATTCAGCATTCAAATATTGCAAAAATTGGTCGACTTCGCTTCCTTGGAAAAGGTTTAATTGCAATGCTTCTTATTGGTTCAACAATGGGTATGGATTTTTTGCATTTATTTCGTTTGTATAATGTATGGGTGACCTTTTTAGGTTCATTCCTTACTGCTTTGGATGCAGCAGAACCAGAATATGCAAGAAAATGGCTTCCAGATGATCTCTTTGTAATGGTCCCAAAATGGAAGAATGTCTTTGAAAATCCTGTTACTGTACAATTTATTCATCGATATTTGGTTGGTTTTTCTATCTTTCCGCTTATTTTTGTCTTCTACCGTATCCCATTATTATGAACAACTTTTTTAGGGTTATATTACATTTGCATTGATAAATGCAACATATTTTATTGGTCGTCGAATGCATCTTCATCCTCGAGCAATGACAGCTTTGAAAGGAATGATGGCACTTGGATATTCACAATTGGTTCTTGGAATTACAACTTTATATTTCCGTGATCCTGCCGTTCTTGCATGGCTTCATCAAAATTTTTCAATTATTTTATTTACATTCTTAATTTGGCTAGTTCATGAAATTCGTCGTCTTCCAAAATAAAAAAGAAATGAAGCCATAATTATTTTTTCATTTGCGAGGTATATATTTTTGTTTTTCTTTGTAGCAAGTAAAATGTGTTGTTTTTTTTTAATGTGTTAGTTTTATGTACATATTTTTTTATTATAAATTTAATTTAACAGATGAATTTGTTTTGTGAAAGTATGTGTTGGAGTCTATAACAATAAGTAATTTCCAAAAAATACATTCAAGAAAAAATATCCCACGAAACCAAAATCAGAAATCCAAAAGTTACAGTCAGACTTGGGCACGAAGGTACACCAATTTTTACCATTTTGCGCCAGGTAAAAAAAACAAAGGGTCCCCCCTGTTCGTTATTTTGGGTCAGGTTTGTTTATTTTTTAAAGGGGGTACCCTTTGCATTTATTTTTTTTTGTTGATATGCGTTTTGATGAATTAATCATCAAAACGCATATCAACAAGCTTATCATATTTTTTAGGATCAAGAATATCAAAATTGAAAAGAGGATTATCAAAAAAGTAGTTCAGTATCAACGATTTTTTCAAATTAAAAAATGACTATCTTCAAACGGTCATAATTTAGGGGAATACTATGAAATATCAAGGGAGTATTTTAAAATATGTCCCATTTTAAAACCTGCATTACATATAAATTGATACCCTTGTAAGCGAAATACAAATAGCAGAATCTTTAAAGGCAAAAAGACATTTTTTTCTCATTTTCCCATAATTTCACAAAGAATATCCATAAAATCTTAAGAAAATTTCTCCTAGCAAAAATAATACCAACAAAAGAAAAGCAAAAACAAAATTAATTAAAAAATGACAGAGGTCACTAAAAAAATTTTCAAGTTGAAGGAAAAAAGTTCCAAAGACCTCATTTTGCTAAAAAAGATTTATTATTCTTTTGCAAAACGAGTTTATTTATTATTTTTTTTCAAATTATCTTAATTTTAGGTAAATATATTACTGCTTTAAATCTTAAAAGAATGGAATCTTCAATGTACATTTTCAATTTCAAATGGTCGAAATAAACGTAAAACAAAAGAAGAAGAAAATATTGAAGAAAAAAGACATCGTCGAACAAAAACGAAAAATGTGTATCAATTTATTTCACGATCAAAATTTCTTTCTTCCTTTTCTCCTCAATCATTTTCTTTGCCTGATTCAATAATGTTTTATATTTCAATGAATCCAACAACAACAAAATTATATCAAAAAATTATTCAAATATGCAAATATTTTTTTATTAAAAATCCAATAATTATTTCTTCAAATTTTCCTTTTTCTTTTCATCGTAATAAATATTGTGTTGGAAAAACTCGATTTGATTTTTCACAATTAATTTGCAAATTTTGGATTACTGATAATTTTGATTCTTCTATTTTAACAAAACTTTATAAATGTGATGCAAAAAAAGTAACTCTTAAAAATCAAGTGATTTCTTTCAGTGATCTTTCCATGTTTACTAAAACTGCTGAAGATATATCCTTTGCAAAAGTAACTGTAAAGAATTTTGATGACACGA
The DNA here is from genome assembly GCA_963922195.1 of Panagrolaimus sp. PS1159. Classification (NCBI taxonomy): domain Eukaryota; kingdom Metazoa; phylum Nematoda; class Chromadorea; order Rhabditida; family Panagrolaimidae; genus Panagrolaimus; species Panagrolaimus sp. PS1159. The sequence goes on from CAWUHW010000028.1 coordinate 248,337, forward strand.
TTGTTCCATTTGAAAAAAATTTTTGAAGCTTTTATTAATGTTAAAAAGTTTCGATTGTATGTTTTTTTCAAAGTATTTTAATTTATTAAATTTGATCGGTTTCAGTAATTCTTTTACAACTCTTCCAAGCGTTACATCAAAAACTTTTAATGAGCTTTTAAAGATCCCACATTTTTCAAAACTTCAATCTTTTTATTTAAATATTATTCCAGATACTTTTGATATTGAAGCTTTTTATGTTTATATGAAGTTAAGTTTTAATTAAAATTTTATTTCTGATACTTTAAAATTTTAGAAAAAATAAAACAACAAAATTTTTTCTTCATTTTGATAAATCAATTTCTGCTCCTTTTAAAAATTGACTTGAAGAAATTATCAATGAAATTCTTTCAAAAAATGTTTGAAAATACAAACCTCCTGTTATTAATTTTAATGGACTTGAAAATATAAAGAAGTTTGAACTCTATAATTATATCAAAATATTTTGAATTTTTTAAATGTGTAAATTTTGCATGACTTTTATGTTTTTTTATTGCGTTTTTTGTTTACTTTTTTATGTTTGATGTGCTATAAAAACGTGAGAAGAAAAAAACAGATGTTTCGTAAATTTTATATTTGCATTTTTTTGGAACATTTAAAAAAGGATAGTTTATATAAGTAAATATCTTTTTTTGAGATCCAAAATCATTGGATGGATCTTTTTAAGAGAGCATTATTGAAATTTTTTTTATTTTATTCGATTATAGAATTGTAACAGAAGGGCCAAGAAATAAATGACAAATAGTGATGAAAACTTTTCATCTTTTAAAAACTTCTTTCGAAAAATCGGAAACATTTTTCATTATTTTTTGCTTGCAATTATTTGCAAATTCACCTGTGACAAAAGTGCATGTTTTGTTTTTTATTACATTCCTTTCAATTAAATTAATGTATAAAAAACGAAGAAAAAACGACAAGGCCCTGTTTTTATTACAGATGTTGTCAGGGAATCCCTGAACGAATAGACAGAAAATTATAGAAACTTCCAGAAAAATAGGTCAAGTGCCTCAACCCCCATATAAATAGCAGCTCTCGCCTCTCTCATTCATTTATTCCCTTCATTCCAGCAGCTCAGCTCAGTCCGAGTCAACTTGGCTGCATCAGTCAATAAATCTCTCTCGGTTATTATTTATTATTTATTATATTTTTTCCACCTCCTTTTCCCTTGTATTTATTGTTTACGTGATTTTTGTTGTTTTGTATTTTGTTAATAAAGGTTTTATTACCCTAAAGTTTAAGGTTTTATGAATACAATTCCGTATTTCCCGCGAATAGCCAAATCGGTGCAAAAAACCCCAGCCGTCCCGTACATCTCTTCATCTCCCTCACTTTTGGTACAAAGTTACACTACAGATGTTAAAGGAATAAAAATAGAAAAAGGATAAGATTCTTTTTTTAGAACATTTTCCCGTCATCTTAAAATAACACCAGAAAGAAATGACGAAATTTTGAGACAAATAAATCCATTATTGGCACTGTTCTCGTTTACGCCCCATGCATTTTTTGTGTTCGCAAAATTTGCATAAAACAGTTGAATTTCTACATAAAATTATTTAGTGTGAACGGTTGGGACGATGAGCGGATGCGCGCAATACGTTTTTGCGAATGAAAAAATGAAGGGCCTTATCAAACGAGAACAGTATCTCCATTATTTCTTAAAACAGCTTGTATGAATCCTTATCACATTGTAAATTAGCTTATCAAATTCACAAAAACCCATTATGAATATTAGTCCTTTATAACTTACAAAATTTCAAAGCCTTTATAACATGTATTTTTGTTACATTGCTTTCAAAAATGCCAGGGCCTCCCTAAACGGTGGACTGCTCCCTTTATGATGAAGCCGTTGAAAAAAAAGTATTGATTTTTTAATTTTGTTGAAAAAAAAAACAAAAAAATCCATTTTATTGTTGGTCATTTCACCGTTTAAGGAGGCCCAAATACCACAATCACAAAGGTTTTTAAGGCATATGACATTTTTTTTTCTTTTTTTTCAATAATTTCTCAGTGAAAATATCCAATAAATCTTAAGAAAACTTCTCCTAGCAAAAATAAATACCAACAAAAGAAAAGCAAAAACAAAATTAATTAAAAAATGACTGACGTCACAAAAAAATTTTTATTCTACTAAAATTGTAATGGAAATTGATTTCAAATTTTTTAAATTATTTACCGTTTTTTTCATATTATTTTATTTTTTAGAGATTCATTACTCCTTTAAAATTTAAAAGAATGGAATCCTTAAATTTTCAATGGGCATCTTTAATTTTTAATGAAATTTTAAATATTTCTGATTTACTTAGAAATGAACGTAAATCAAAAAAAGAAAAAGGAAATGTTTGGCAACTAAATTCACGATCAAAATTTATTTTTTCTTGTTCTCCTCAATCATTTTCTTTGCCTGATTCAATAATGTTTTATATTTCAATGAATCCAACAACAACAAAATTATATCAAAAAATTATTCAAATATGCAAATATTTTTTCATTAAAAATCCAATAATTGTTTCTCCAAATTATCCATATTCAATTGATCTTGATAAATTGTGTGTTGGAAAAACTCGATTTGATTTTTCACAATTAATTTGCAAATATTGGATTACTGAATATCTTATTTTTACTTCTATTTTACCTAAACTTTACAAATGCGAAGCAAAGAAAGTGAACATCTGTGATCAAGTTATTTCTTTCAATGATCTTTCAATGTTTACTAAAACTGCTGAAGATATTACTTTCGACACAGTGACTGTAAGAAATTATGATAACTCGATTGTTCCATTTGAAAAAATTTTTGAAGCATTTATTAATGCCAAAATGTTTCGATTGTAAGTTGATCAATTGTATTTTAATAAATTTCATTCTTTTTTTTCAGTTTTTCTTATTCATTTCTTTCAAATATTACATCAAAAACTTTTAATGAGCTTTTAAAGATTCCACATTTTTCAAAACTTCAATTAATGGATTTTGATAATATTTGTGATACTTTTGATATTGAAGCTTTTTACGTTTATATGAAAGTAAGTTTTAATTGTACTTTTAATCCATAACTATTAATTTTTAGGAAAATAAAACAACAAAATTTCGTCTACAATTTGATAATTCAATTTCTGCACCTTATAAAAATCGACTTGAAGAAATTATTGATGAAATTCTTGGGACTAAAAATTTCAGTTACAAACCTCCTTATATTCATTTTCATGGACTTGAAAGTGGAAAGTGGTTCCGATTCTGTACTTTGAAATATTGAAATATTGTGTGAATTTTTAAATATGTAATTTTTGCATCATTTTTTTGTTTTCTTTTGTTTCATATGATATGGAAAAATGAAAAACAAATGTTTCTCTGATTTTCCATTCGCATAATTTTTTAAATATTTAAAAAAGCATAGTTATAACTTTTTATCTTTTTTTGAGATCAAAAATTATTAGATGAATCTTTTTGAAAAATCGCTGTCGAAATTTTGTTTAGTATTTTTGATTATAGAGTTGTAACAGATGGACCAAGAAATAAAAGATAAATAGTGATGAAATTCTGTCATCTTTTAAAATTTTTTTTAATACATTAGATTTACGAACAAAATAGCAGATGTCAATAACTTTTAAGTAATGCTTCCAATCATCAAATTTAAAGAGCAATCTTTTTTTTGTTAAACAAAATCTTTTTTCCTATCATTGTCTGTGCTGTTTTTTTAATTACAAAAATCACGATTGTAATAAAAATATTCAAAAAAATTATCATCAAAACTCGATTCTTATTTACAAATTTTTATAAAAAAGAAAATTAAAAATTTCGCTTTTTTTCGTTAACATTTTTTTGTAATTCGAAAGAACATTGGTTCATTACACGCATATATTTTCTGTCTTGCTTTTATTTTGAAATCTTTTTTAAAAGCGTTGTTTCTTTTTTCTATCTTTTTAACTGTTAAAGTCCACTAAAAAAAAAGAAAGAAATTCTTCAGTTTTTTGTTTTAATTTTTTATTATCTTTTTTTGCAAAATTTTGTAACTGAAACTTTTTTGTAATATTTTAATGTTTTACAAAACACAAAACAGAGTTAAAATATAAGACGTGATAATTGAAAATATTTTGGATCGGTAGAAAAAAACGAAAAAATAAACAATTTTCCTCCATTTTTTCGAAAAACTGTTAAAAAACAGAAATTTCATCAAGTTTTTAAAACCACAGGAAATTTTAAAATAAAATGAATTTTTTTTGTTTCAACTTTTTATTTGAGGAAATTTTAAGATAAAATGTGTTTTTTTTGTTTCAATTTTTTTTGAGGAAATTTTTTTTCCTCAAGTTCGACCCACACGGTATTCGAACCTGCGATAAGAAACAATTTTTTAACCACTCAACCATCCGCGCTTACAACATGAGACGTCAAAAATTGACTTTAAACAATTTCTTTTCTTTGAAAAAAGCGCATTTGTTCAAAGTCAATTTTGGACGTATCTTGTTGTAAGCGCGGATGGTCGAGTGGTTAAAAAATTGTTTTTTGTCGCAGGTTCGAATCCCGTGTGGGTCGAACTTGAGGAAAAAAAAATTTCCTCAAGTCTGAGGAAAAAAAAATTTCCTCAAAAAAAATTGAAACAAAAAAAAACACATTTTATCTTAATATTTCCTCAAAAAAAAGTTGAAGCAAAAAAAATTCATTTTATTATTTAAAAACCTAAAAAGCAAAAGTGAAAAAGTGATCGGCTTTTGTATTACGAAATAAAACGGCAAAGCTGTTTGCGTTTTTTTTTGAGTGAAAGTTTTTTTGACATCCTGTTTTAATAGCGTCAAAAAATGATTCAAAAAACGAGCTGCTGCTTTTTTTGGTCGATTTTAAAATTATACGGATAGGAAATATTTGTGTGATTCACGAATGCTCTTTCGAAAGAGAAATTTTTTTGTGTTGAATGTATTTTGAAGGTAGTAATAAAAACAATTAATTCAAAGACTCTAGTAAAAATAACTAACGATAAACTTAATATTAAAAGTGACAGCAGAAACCAATTTTTTTAATTATTAATGGTTACTGTATAATAAGCTGGTGATGTTGAATTCTAAAATTTTTTTAGCAAAGTTTTTTCTTTAAATTGAACAATTAGATGCATAAAAAAATAAAAAAACGTTTTTTGGAGTAAATAATTAAACGTTGTTCTATATTTTCATATTACACATGTTGCTCGATAGAAAAATTTAAAAATCAGTTTAGACTGAACAATTTAGATTATTTCAAAAAATTCCCCATTATTAATGCATGGATGATTATTCGAAATTTAACCTGTCAATCAGATTTAAACTTTATTCAATTAATGCATTTTTAAAAAAACCAATCTTTTATGCTAAAAAACGATTTATAAAATATTCAAAAAATTCGAAAAACCATTTCTTTGATTTAATGAAATAATATCATATAAAAGGTTGTATTTATATTTCGCGTTGTTACATTTATCGAAGGAAGTAAAGAAAGAAATGAGAAATAGCACCATTTTTTTCTTCATTGAAAAAAAAACGAAACGCAGCTTTATTTCGCTGGTGTTGGAAAAAGTCAGACAGAAAATGTTTTTCTTACATTATTGCACTTTAAAAAATGTCAAAAACACATCTTCGGTGACAGATTGATTTATTTCTTCTTTTTTTGTAAACGAAAACATTATTATAAAAAAATGCTTCATTCGAAAAAGATTTTATTTTTTTTCATTCGAAAAAGATTTTTGTTTCGCTGACGGTTTATTTCTTTCTGAATATTTCATTCAAAACTATAGTAGAAATGAATAAAACGTATAAAAAATCTTAAAATATGTTTACAAAATTAAATATGCTTAAAAGAAATCGACAGAGAAATGGACAATTTGAAAAAAAGATAAAAACGTTTTCTTACTTTTCACTTAAATTTAAGTTTGTTTTTTTATTTTTTACCATTTTTAAAAATTGCAATAATTTGTATTTTGTGTTGAAATAACTTTAGCTATAGCAAAAAAATTAGATTAAATTTTTTTTACATTTTTTTTATGGTTTTTTTTAAACAGGAAATGTAATGTTTTTTCTGTTATATATAAAAAATGAAGCTCAAAACGCTGTACTTTGATTGTCCAGACGTTAGATACTTTTATGTAGAACTCCTATGAATTTAAATAAACAAACTGAAACTTCATTCAAAATATTAAATACAAAAAATGAAAGAAAAACAGGGACTCCCTAAACGGTGGACTGACCATTGGAAAAAGTTCATTTTATTTTGGTTTTTACAAAAATTTTCGAAAATTTTCGTAAAATAGGCGCTAGGACAAAAAAAATAAAGACAAAAAAAAAACCGGACAAAAAATAAATTTATCAAAGTGCCGCTTTTTTGCCGCCTTTGATAAATTTATTTTTTGTCCGGTTTTTTTTTGTCTTTATTTTTTTTGACCGTTCACCAAATTGAGCCAAAAAACTTAATATAGATGTAAAAAGAAATATTCCGCCAAACTAAATTCTTATTTTTTTGTTTCTAACAAAAGAAAATGGTAAAACCAAGAAAGTTTCGAGACATTCGTCGTCCCTGATTTTCGTTGCTAAATAAAATGCTTTTCTGAAAGTGAGTTGACATTTTTGTCGATTGGTGTTTTAAATAAATGTACTTATTTCGAACAAAAATTAAAATCAGTATTTACGAAAAGAATCAAAATTCGTTAAAACTCTGTTTTTAAATTTTTTTATGAAAATGGATTGTTTTTTCTTAGATTTTCAATAACAATGCCCCGAAAATGGTACAAAAAAACATTTTGAAAAAAAATCAGCAAACAAATTTTTTTTTTCACTGCGAGAAATCTGGCAGTTTTTCTTCATACATCGCAACACAGCCCTTTATAAAGGGCTGTGTTGCGAATACGCATCGCGACAATTCTTACCACGAAAAAGCGCTCATAAGCAATGTTTAAAACAAAATTTTTACAAAAAGAGATTCTGTATTTATCTACCAATTATTAAAATGCAGAATCTTTTTAAATACTTTTTTATTATTTTAAAATGAAAGCTCTATATCTTAGGAACAGAATGGTATCAAAAATACGAGGAATGATAAAGCGTGTGCAAAAATGCAACCAAATCAATGATGTTGCACACGTTGTTGCGAACTTTGAATAAAAAGTCTGAAGCTGTCTTCTTACCAAATATTTTTTTCTTTGACAAAAATTATTTATTTTTATGTGGACTATCGATTTATCACAGCAGAATTTTTTATTTACCGTTTTTACATAGAAATTTTTCATGATTTGTGCAAAATTTCACGTTTTTTCCCTTTTTTTCCAGGGGGGACCAAGGCAAAATCACAAAATTTTCGAAAAAAATTTTTTTTCTTAAAATCGTTTAAAAATGTTTGTAAACTCATAAAAAGATCATTATGATGTTTCATTGTTGATAAAAACCCGCTATTTGCTCTATTTTAATTTACTAAGGCTTAGCATACTGTAGGTTTGATTGTATGACATTTTAACAACTTTTTACAGCTTCAGACTTTTTATTCAAAGTTCGCAACAACGTGTGCAACATCATTGATTCGGTTGCATTTTGCACACGCTTTATCATTCCTCGTATTTTTGATACCATTCTGTTCCTAAGATATAGAGCTTTCATTTTAAAATAACAAAAAAGTATTTAAAAAGATTCTGCATATTAATAATTGGTAGATAAATACAGAATCTCTTTTTGTAAAAATTTTGTTTTAAACATTGTTTGGCAAAGTGGAAGTAACCAAATACCGCGTAGTGCCTTTAAATAGCGCTAAAAAATGGTTCAAAAAAAAGCTGCTGCTTTTTTTCGTCGATTTTAAAATAAACCAGACAGAAAATTTTTGTGTGATTCATGAATGTTCTTTCGAAAGGGAAAAACTAATTTTTTTCAGAGTTCTATTTGGTTTTCTTTATTTTTTTTTGAATATTTTTATCCCAATAATAATTAATTTTAACAAAAAATGATTTGAAAATAAAAAGGATTTTTTGGAAATTTTTGTTTCATTGTTTTTGTAGTCCAACAAGTACTTGGAATGTTGTACATTATTAAATAAAAAAATGAATTTTTTGGTTTTTTACAATTTGTTTATTATTTGAAAATGCATGTAACAGGCGTTTGAAGAAGTTGGTCATAAAAATGCGAAAAAAATTGTTAACATATTTTATGCAAATAACAAAAGCTAAAAACTGTTGCAAGTTGGTACTTAAAAAATTTTCTGATCTCTTTTATTTACGAAAAAAACACATAAATATAATTCAAATACGGTAAAAATATGCAAACTTTAATTTTTAATAAAACAAATACCCCAAAAAAGCTTTAAAAAAGTTTCTTCGTACAAATGGTGATCAAGAAACTTTGGGAGAAAATAATCGAACATTTCTTAAAACTGATGATATTGCTGATAACAATGTTGAGGAACTTTCACGTTGTGGCCAATCTTTATTTCATTGTAAGTAAGCTTATTAAATTTACAAATAAACAGTATAAATATTACTCTTCTGTAACTTAAAAAATTTCAAAGCCTTTATATTTTTTGTTTCACTGTTTTCATAAGTAAAGAGATTGCTCTTTTGTAAAATTTGAATGACAAAAGTTTTCAAGGTAAAAGACATTTTTTTTCTCATTTTGCTACAATTTCTCTGAGGATATCCAATAAATCCTAAGAAATATTTACCAAGCAACAATAGTACCAGCAAAAGAAAAGCAAAAAAATTGATTGAAAAACGACAAAGATCACTGAAAATTTTTTGAGTCAAAAAAATCTAATAACTTATAATATTCACAAGATCTTGATAAATTGTGTGTTGGAAAAACTCGATTTGATTTTTCAAAATTAATTTGCAAATATTGGATTATTGAACATTTTGATTGTATGTCTATTTTACCAAAACTTTACAAATGTGATGCAACAAAAGTGAATCTCTGTGGTCAAGTTATTTCTTTCAATGATCTTTTCATGTTTACGAAAACTGCTGAAGTTATTACTTTTGAAAGAGTAACTGTAAAAGATTCTGATGGCTCAATTGTTCCATTTGAAAAAATTTTTGAAACTTTATTTAATGTTAAAAAGTTTGTATTGTAAGTTTTTTCATAGTATTTCAATTAATTTAATATGATCTGTTTCAGTTTTCCTGAATCGACTCCAAATATTACATTTAAAACTTTTGATGATCTTTTAAAGATTCCACATTTTTCACGACTCATATCGATGACTTTATGGTATATTCCAAAATTTGATATTGAAAATTTCTATGTTCATATGAAAGTAAGTTTTTATTATGTTTAAATTTAAGTGTTCAAAACTCTAAAATTTTAGAAAAACAAAACAACGAAATTTTTTCTTTTTTTTGATAAATCAATTTCTGCTTCTTATAAAATTCGACTTGAAGAAATTATTGATGAAATTCTTTCAACAAATGTTTTCAATTACAAACCTCCTATTATTGCATTTGATGAACTTGATGAAGCAAAAGAAAACCGACTCTTTTCTTTGCTTTTGTAAAAAAATACTTATTTTTTTCATGTTATGTGATTTTTTTTTGATATGTAATTATTGCATCATTTTTATGTTTTTTTGATTTTTTTGTATTTGTTTGATGTGCGATAAAAATGTGAGAAGAAAAAAACAGATACATTTTAATTTGCATGTTTTTTACGAATATTTTAAAAAATTCACAGTTAATATCTTTTTTTGAGTTCCATAATTTTTTGGTGGACTTTTTTGAAATTTCAATGTCGAAATTTTTTTTAGTATTTTTGATTATAGAGGTGGAACAGATGGACCAAGAAATAATAGGCAAAAAGTGATTAAATTTCTTATTTATCTTTTAAAACTTTTTGCGAAATATCCAAAATGTTTTTCAGTATTTTTCGCAAACAATTATTTGCAAATTAATTTGCATCCATAGTGTTTATTTTATTTTATTCCCTTCCTTTTTTTTACTTTAACAAATGTCAAATATTCTGTGTTACACCAAAAAAAATTTAAAAGTTAAATTATTCACGAGTCGACAAACCAAAAAAAACGGCCATCAAAGAAAAATTTAGAAAGTCGATTTCGTTGTGGGACCACATATTTTTCTTCTTCAAATTTTTTTTGCAAAAAACTGTTTTTTTGATGAAAAAGTAGCTCGACTTCTGGAGTTTTTATCTGGACATCTGTATGAAAAAATATTATTTTTTTTTATCTCTATGTGTTCCTTACATGCTAAAGTACATATTCCGGTAGACTCAAGTCTTCAAGTAAATCTTAACATATTTTTTATTCTCGTAGAAGTATAGAAGAAAATTACCAAAAAATGCTATTTACATTGAGTTTAAACGCCTGTTAATGCTTTATTTTAACTCCCCGACCTTGATTTAGTAATATTCAATCAAATTAAAGTCAAAGGAAAGCAGTGAAAATTTTTTTTTTAATAAAAGAGATTTTTACAGTACCCCTAACATCATTTTGATAGTATATCACCAATATTTGAGATATTGTAGCGCTGAAAATGATTTTTATAGTATTTTTTATACATTTTGGACATATTCTAATATTTAAAAAAAAACAAAAAAAAATTTTTTTTTAATTTTTTTGCCTTGGTGCCCCCTGTCAAAAAAATCTAATGATTTTCTTGTATACTTCATCCAGAATAAAAAATAAGTTAAAATTAACTTGAAGACTTGAGTCTACCGGAATATGTACTTTAGCATGTAAGGAACACATAGAGATAAAAAAAATAATATTTTTTCATACAGATGTCCAGATAAAAACTCCAGAAGTCGAGCTACTTTTTCATCAAAAAAACAGTTTTTTGCAAAAAAAATTTGAAGAAGAAAAATATGTGGTCCCACAACGAAATCGACTTTCTAAATTTTTCTTTGATGGCCGTTTTTTTTGGTTTGTCGACTCGTGTATTTATGATTTTACATTTATTGCTTTTAAGTTCAATAAATTGTTTTTGCTTCCTTAAAATTATAGAATATAAAAGTTAAACATTTTTATTTTTTAAAAACAAACAATTAAATTTTTAAACCCAAAAATTAGAAAAAGCGCAAAGAAAAAAGCTGATATTTTTTAAAAATTAAATTTAATAAGTTCCTTGTGGTGCAGGATTATATTGTGGGGGTTGTTGCTGAACTGGAGGGGGTTGGGGATATGATGGTGCAGGGGGAGATTGTTGAATATATTGTGGTGGTGGAGCATATGCTGGACCATATGAAGGAGGTTGTTGTTGTGGACTGAAAGAAATTTTCTATAAGAGATGTTTCTTTAGAATATAAGAAAACTTACGGTGGTTTTGGTCGAGTTCCGCCACAAGCAACAATTAAATTTTTGTGATCACATGCTTGAGTTTCGGAATCATAGAAGAGACCTTGAGGGCATTGAAGACGGGTTGTTGTGAATGCTGAGCAAGAGAAGTAATGTGATTGACAACCTTGACCGTGATATCCATCATTCAAATTATTTTTTTGGCAAAAATCTTCAACTGGGCGAGGGGGTTGTTGTTGTGGAGCCGGGCCGTATGAGTATGTTGGTTGTTGAGGGGCTGGTGGAGCTTGTTGAACATATTGTGGTTGTGGTGCATATCCTGCTGGTGGTTGTCGTTGTGGACTAAAAAACGATTTGCTTAAATAACTTTTAATTAATTGAAACAAAACATACGGTGGTGGTTTTGGTCGGGTTCCGCCGCAGGCAACAATTAAATTTTTGTGATCACAAGCTTGAATTTCAGCATCATAGAAGAGACCTTGAGGGCATTGAAGACGGGTTGTTGTGAATGCTGAGCAAGAGAAGTAATGTGATTGACAACCTTGACCGTGATATCCATCATTCAAATTATTTTTTTGGCAGAAATCTTCAACTGGACGAGGGGGTTGTTGTTGTGGAGCCGGGCCGTATGAGTATGTTGGTTGTTGAGGGGCTGGTGGAGCTTGTTGAACATATTGTGGTTGGGGGGCATATCCTGAACCATAAGCTGGTGGTTGTTGTTGTTGTGGACTAAAAAACGACTAGCTTAACAAGCGTTTTACTAGTAAAAACTTACGGTGGTGGTGGTGGTCGGGTTCCTCCGCAGGCAACAATTAAATTTTTATGATCACATGCTTGAGTTTCAGAATCATAGAAGAGACCTTGAGGGCATTGAAGACGGGTTGTTGTGGAAGCTGAACAAGAAAAGTAATGAGATTTGCATCCTTGACCATGATATCCATCATTCAAATTATTTTTTTGGCAAAAATCTTCAATTGGACGAGGGGGTTGTTGTTGTGGAGCAGGACCATATGCATATGATGGTTGCTGAGGAGCAGGTGGTGCTTGTTGAACATATTGTTGTTGTGGTGCAGGGGCATATGTTTGTGGGGGTTGTTGAGCTGGTGGTGGTGGTGGGGGAGCTGGAGCATATGTTTGTGGTTGTTCATAATGAGGTTGTGGTGCTGGAGGTTGTTGTTGTGGGATTTCATATTCTGGGCAAGTTTGAATTTCAATTTTTGGTGCGCATTTTACAGTTTTAAGATTAAAAGCTTGTCCTGCAGGGCATGTAAAATCAACAGCTTTTTGTCCGGTACATGCAACAAAGTGTTGACTACATTTACGTCCATAAATACCATTTGCAAGCCCTGTGCAAGCATTAGCAGGTTCTTGTTGAGCTGGTGCAGGTTTTTTATATGATGGCTGTTGTTGTTGTGGTGGTGGTGGTGCAGGTTGACCATATGTTGTTGGAGGGTTTTGGGCTCTAAATATTTTTTTTTACATGATGAAATATTTTTTTAAAGAAAAGTTTACGGTGGTGGAGGTGGTGGTGGAACTCCGCCACATTCGACAACATGTGCTTTATAATCACATTTTTCAGCAGATGCACTATAGAAAGTTCCAGTAGGACATGTAAGGGTTGTTGAAGTTCCAAGCATACAAATATAATATTTAGATGTACATCCAATTACATATACACCATCAGTTTTGGAAGAACAATCAAATTCTTGTCTAGGAGGTTGTTGTTGTGGAGCATAAGGTTGTTGACCATAAGCTGGTGGTTGTTGTTGTGGACTTGAAAATTTTCATTTAAAATTATTTCATGAAGAAAAAAAAACTTACGGTGGTGGTGGAGGTGGCCGTTTTCCACCACATGCAGAGATGAAATGTTTATAGTCACATAATTGAGCTTCAACATCAAAGAAGAGACCTTTGGGGCAACGGCTTCGGGTTGTACTAATAGGTGTACAAGCAAAGTAAAATGGCTTACAACCTTCAACGTGATATCCGTCAATTAAATTATTCTTTTGACAATAGTCTTCAACTGGACGAGGTGGTTGTTGTTGTGGAGGAGGGCCATATAAATATGTTGGTTGTTGTGGGGCTGGAGGAGTTTGTTGGACATATTGTGGTGCTGGAACATCAGGAACAAGTTGACGTTGTGGAACATATGTTTGGGGGGGTTGTTGTTGTGGTGGTGGGGGAGGTGGACCATATGCTGGTGGTGGAACAGGAGAAGTTTGTTGTGGTGGTGGAGGGGGTGGAGCATAAACAGGTTGATAAACTGGTGGTTGCTGTTGTGGGGGTGGTGGAGGTGGGGCATATACAGGTTGTTGAGGTTGATAGATTGGTTGAATGGGTGCTGCAGCAGCAACAAATTGTTCAGAAGCATATACTAATCCACCTTTAGGTAGAACAGGTGCTCTAAAAGATAACAGAAAAATAATAAATGTGAATTTTTTGAACTATATTTTTCGTAGCGAAAAAACATGGATTTTTGCAACAGTAATCAGAAAAGGCTCAAAGCTATGATAAAGACTTACTCGGGTTGTTGTTGTTGGAATGATGATTGAGGACCATAATTGTTAGCACTTGCAACAGCAAAAACTGCAAACAGACCAATGAGCCACTTCACCATTTTGCGCTGGAAAAAATATTCAACTTTAAAAACAAGCAAAAAAAACAAATTTAAAATCACGGAGAAAGAAATGATAGCAACTCGAAAGCAAAAAAAGTTTTATCAACTGACAATAGCTAAGGATTATCCATGCCATTTTATATTGAAACAAAAAACTTTCTTTCGAATAAAAACGTTACGTTTCAAACACAGAAAAAATTTTTACTTCCCACTTCCGGATTTTTTCTTCCTTGAAAGCTCGCTTTTGTCCTTTATCCCCCCGGTTGCTTGAAAAAAAATGTTTTTACATTTTTTGTTGAAATTCTCACAGATCAAACTTTTTTTTCCGTTTCTTTCTTGTTGCAAAAAGGAAAAAAATGATGTTAGAAAAAAAGAAGCAAAAAAAAGTGATACGTGAAAAAAAAACTGTTTTTGTCTCAAACGTTTCTTTTTTTTGCAACAACAATGTTAAAGCATTTAAAAATTCCTTCTTTTTTCCTGAAGGAAAAAATATTTTTTAAACAAAAAGATATGACGGATATTGGAAGCAAAAAAGAAATATGATTTTATTTTTTTTTTGATTGAACAAATTTTTATTAAAAAAATGGTTTTGGTTTTTTTTGCGACAAAAAAGATATTACAGATTTGCCATCCATTTTTATTGCTATGTCAAAAAAAGTTTTTTGGCGAATTCATAAATGGGTTTTAAGCATAATAAGAACAACTATTTTAAAAATTGACATAATTTTGATATCAGTTTATTGCAAATATGCTTTATCATGATGAGTAAGTTTTTATCTTTATTTCAAAGGTTTCATAAGCAAATTTTTCATTTTTGCAATTTTTGTTTTTTCTTTGATTAAAGTCTTTATTTTTTTATTTTAATGGATTTTAAATGACTAACATGAAAATGAGTTTCATTTTGACAAGGCTAAATGTTTCGAAAAAATGCTTTAAATATTTTTTTTGTTGCAAAAAGATCAAATAACAAAACTTTTTTGTGAACACTGAAACGAATCAAAAAGCAAATGATGAGTTGAAAGAAAGATGAAAATGTGTCAAAAAATTAAAAAATGATTTGATACATTTATTTCCTTTGTTTCCTTTTCAAAAATAGTTTCTAACTTTATAAAACATTCAAATTTGTTGGGCAAAAAAATGATCAATAAAATGCTTTTTTCTTTCTTTTTACAGTGGCTCTAAAAAGCGCGTAAAAAACCAAAAAAAATTTTTATTCTTTTTTCCAAAATTTTTGAAGAACTTGTCTATTTTTCGTTGTTACAACTGAGCTTTTTTTTCAAAATATGCCACGACAGTTGTTACGACAAGCAAAAAGCTTCGTTTTAACCAAAAAATTAAAATATTAAAATTTTACAATCTTTCTTTTTCTTTGCCCTTTCATTATAGTGCCTTTAGTTTTTTTGAAACGGTTACCAAAATAGAATTAGTTGAAATAGGTTTTTTTGATTGAAGAAATTGCAAAACGGTTGCTTTTTTTTATTCGATTTTAACCTTTTTCCTGTGTGCCTCGTTCTTTTAAATATTTTCGATATTTTTTATAAAAATGTAAATGCATATAAAAATTTCTTACAAAAAAAACAACGTAAACAATTGAAAAAACAAACTAAATCATTTACGCACCAGCAGAAATATAGCCATTTTTAAAATTTTACTGCTTCTTTTTAATTCATTACTTTACAAAACATAAATCGTTTTTATTATTAGTGAAACAAAGCATTTTATAAATAAAATGTAAAATATTCAAAGAACCAAAAAAACGACATTTTAAAATCTTTTTGCAATAATTGTGACTTTGTAAACGTTCGAAACAGTGAAAAAAACAAATGGGAAAAAATGTCTTTGGGATCAGAAAGAAAAAAGTTTATATTTGCAATAAATTCGTCACTTATTATTTTTTTTGAACAACCATATTTGTGAAGATTTTCTCAAAAACTTTTCACCAAAATTATGGAAAATGTATGACATTTGATGTATTTAATTCAATTTTTATTATAGAAATACGAAATTGTTCCAAAAAACTTAAAAATTTTTTTAATATTGTTAATGATAGTTTAAAAGAATAAAATTTTTAATGCATTTGACAGGAAATTGATGTCCAAATCTTTTCCAAGTTTTTTTTGCGATTTCTGTTTCTATAGCTTCAAAACATTTTATAAACTATAGTATGAATTAATTTTGATAAAATAACATTTTCAAAATGGTTAAAAAAATGTCTTATAGAAAAAAGATCGTCGATGTCGTTCATTAAAGGAGGCGGACGCTTTGATACAGTTTCGTAATCTTAGATTTTCGTGATTTTCAGGCAAAGTGAGAGTCTCGAAAGGAAAATGCATCTTTTTTGATAAAAACAATGTAAAAAAGGGTCATTTTCGTTTCAAGACTCTCAGTTTGCCTGAAAATCACGAAAATCTAAGATTTCGAAACTGTATCAAAACGTCCGCGTTTTTTTTTAAACAGAAAGGAAATCACATTACAGTATCTGACTCCATTCGTCGCCGTTTTTTTAACGATTCTATGCGTTTTGTGTACTGAATGTAGAAAAAAACACAAAAATTTTTTGAAGAATTTAAATGTTGTTGAAATTAAATAATTAAATATATATTTTTATTATTGTTGTTGTGTAGCTGAAACATTTAAGGTTCATTTTAATTTCAAAAATAAATGTTTCCCTATTTTTTTCACGTTTTTGTAAATTTTTTTCATTTATATTAAAAATGATTTATTAAATATTCAAAATTTGCATTCAACAGTAAAAATTTTCTGTGAAACTTTGATGGTCAAAGCAGCGTTTACGAAAGAGAGAACAGCTGCTGTTGCTGCATGTTACGGTTTAGAATAATAATCCATTGGGGTTTCCCCGCGTGAGTTCGAATCTCATCGAGTACGCCAATTGTTACGGTTTAGAATAAATAATAATATATTTATTAAAACCAACAAGAATAAAATACAAATGAATAGTACAAGAAAAATATACAAGGCTGACTAAAATGAAAAGCAGAGCTGCTTATATATGGCTGTGGCCTAGTTTCTGGAAGGTTCCAGAGAAATAAGAAAAGTTTTGGAATAGATCGCGCTTTGCCAAAAAGGCGCTATTCCAACACTGCAAAACAAAAAAACAAGCAAAAACTTTCCGAACGAATAAAAAGGACAAAGTTTTTTCTTTAAAGGAAGCGGACCCTTTGATCCATTTTTTAAAAAAAAAGGATTTCGAAATATTTCTTTTTTTTCCAAACCATCGATATTCGTGATCAGGGTGACTCTTGAAACGAAAATGCAGCTTCCATTGTTTTTATTTTTTTAACAAAGGAAATATTTTTTTCGTTTCAAGAGTCACCCTGATCACGAATATCGATGGTTTGGAAAAAAAAGAAATATTTCGAAATCCTTTTTTTTTAAAAATGGATCAAAGGGTCCGCCCCCTTTAATGCTTAAAATATTTCATTACTTTTTTGTGAAAAGTCTTTTTGTTTTAAAAAATGTGCCGATGCAATTTATCAATTTGTAAGTAATTGCAAAAACTTTTTTCAATATTATTTACGTAAACGAAGTAAAAAAAATTGTTAAATCATTAATGGATCTAGCACAGTTTTACGTTGTCGATTACTTTTTATTTATAAATTTTAAGAGATTTATGTATTTTAAAATACTAATATTTAATAATTTTCATTTTAAAAAACATATTAAATATTCAAAACAAAATAAAAACTTTTATTCTACAAATTCAAAAACCGAGTAACATATTAAATTTTTTAAGGCACAATCAATCTTACAAAAACTCTTTTTTAGTTTCTTTGAACAACCGCGAACGTGACTTTTAACCAAAACAAACGAAAAAATTTCGCAATTATTTTTATTTTTCTTTTCCATTTATTTTGGTTTTCTTTAGTTTTTTTTTGAGCATTTTTAAATTTTCGAAAAAAGATTTGGTGACGGAAAAAAGAGAACGTGCAATGATGTCTATTTACTTTCTGCTGGTTTTAAATATTGTATATATTTTGTTAGACACAGAATTAAGAAAGAAAATCGTAAAACATGTAAATAAAAATTTTTTAACGTATGATCACGTATTTTGACAATTTTTGAATGCAATATTCAAATATTTTAATTTTTGAAGGATTTTCAGTGATCTTTACACAAAGAGAACATCAATAAACATTTAAGTAAATAAAGCATAAATAAAAAAATTTTTCGATATGATTTTTGTTAATTGTAATAGTTTCAACATGTTTTTTGCTCGTGTGTCGATATTTTTTTTTTGAAAATTTGTTTTGCCAGTGTTTTACATCACACTTTTGTCTGTCTTTGATTTTTTTCACTAAATATGTATCGTTTTTTGAAAAGCTATTAAGTTTGAAAATATTTGAAAAACTTGTTGAACATTTTTTATATCTTATAAAAGGCAGAAAAAACTGCTAATCATTAATGCATGTTCCCCGTAAAAGTTTTTTTTAGTGCTGTATGTAACTTTAAATATTAACAAATTCATGGGTAATGTTTTGAAATTGGTTATACTGTTAAATAAACTATGATTTTTTCAAATATACAATTTTTAAATATAATAAATTTTTTCATTTTGATAAATGACTACATAATTTGATAAATAATTAATGAACATTACAAAGTAAATCACTTTTTATTACTTAATATAATATTAAAGTTTTTATACGGTTTTGAAACTTCTTTGAATTGGTCATTTAATTTATATTATTACCTTTTTTCAAATATTCAAAAGAAATAGTAACAATTTCTACCTTTACGTTTGAAGCAAAAAATGAAGGCGAAATATGTGAAGGCAGTTGTTGCGGCTGTTGTCAAAGTTCGTTTCAATGAAAAATATAATTTCAAAATCGGCATCCTTTTCTTTTTACACAATCGTGTTCTTTAGTTTTTCCAAAATACTGAAACTGATGTATGATTATCATAAAAATGAAAGAAACTTTTTTAAAAATTTTTAATTTGAAATAAAAACAACTAACTTTTGTTACATAAATATCGTGGAAATAATGGGAAACGCACAATTTTATATTTTAGTATAATTGAAACAATTTCATAAATAATATACATCTTTGAAAAAATTCATCATATAAAATTATTAATGTTCAAATTTTTGGAGCTTTAAGAAATAAGAAAACAAAAACATTCAAAACAAATTGTGAAAAGGCAAATATGAAAAATTGAATAAACAAGCTTTTATTTAATTCTTCTAACTTTTATTGTCACAAAAAGCTTTTTAACTTTTTAACGAATTGTTTTTGATAGATTCCTTTATTTTTAATTTGTTTTTAAACTGCAACATTTTTCAAGTATCAGTTTTTTCTTTTTAAAAACACAAAAAAAACATACAATCTCATTTCAAACGTATCCTGATCACTTGGGCCAAAGCCCCCAAACAAAGGCACTTGAGAGGCGCTTGAGTGGTTTTGAAGTGCCTTTGTTTTGCCGAACCTTTTTCCAAACCCAAAAAACGAAGAACTTAAGTAAAAAAAGTTTATGAACTACAGTAAAGTAATAAAAAGTAAAAGTACAAATGAATATGCAAAAAACTTAAGGAAATCGGAATCCATTTTGAAACATCATCTGTTGCCATTGAAATTGAGCAATTTGTTGCTGTTGTTGAAGCATTAACATTTGCATTTGTTGATTCATCAAATTTTGACGAAATTTTGATTTTGAAGTCGAGGTCGAATTGGAGGATTTTGTTGAATTCGAGGACGAAATGGTGGAATTATTGGAAGTGGCATTTGAATTTCTTGAATAACAGCTTCATCATCATAATCAGGTGTTGTATTATTTAATTTGTATAGTATTGTTTGAATTTTTGAAAATCTTGATATAAATTTTGTGGAAGTTCAATATCCAAATCAAGCATATGTCGAACCAATTCATTTTGTTGATTTCTTGGAAGATGTGATGCTCTAGTTATAGTCCTTAAAAAAAACAATATTAAAAATATAAAAAGTTAAATTAAACTTACCTTAGCCATTTTCTAAAATTTCCATTACGATAAATTAAACATTCTTTTCCTTGTTCTGTATGCCCTTTTGTGGGTATAAAAAGAAAAATTAAAAAAATCCACAAAACTTCTTCGAGGTTATTAAAAACCGTTTTTTCGAAACTATAATGAATCAGATTAAACCTTTTTCAAAATTTTTGTTTAGAGAGAAAAGACAATTTTTAGTTATTTCTACATCTATTAATTTTATACATTTAGGCGTCGTGTCATGATTTATATGTTTATTCAAATTTCTTAAAACATGTTTCTTTGATAAAAAAAATGCCAAAACTGACAATTAAATTATTAATGTTTTGAAAACTATATAATAATTTTTATAGTGAGCAATTTACTTTTAATTTTTTGTAAAAATAATATTTTTTGTTTTTCATAAAAGGTATAGAAGTTATTCACACATTTTTATATAAAAATACGAATTTGATATCCAAAAAAATTGTTTCAAAAAACTTTAAAAATATTTTAATATTGTAAATGATTGTTTAAAAGAATAAGATTGTTAATGCAATATGCAGCTGCAACTGCTAAAATCTTTTGCAAGTTTTTTTTGCAATTTTTGTTTTTATAGCTTCAAAACATTTTATAAAATTGTAATATAAATTAGTTTCAAAAAATAAAATTTTCAAAATGGTTTAAAAAATGTCTTATAGAAAAAAGATCGTCGATGATACATTTTTTTTCAAACGATAAAAAGTAATAGGAAGTCCTGCAAAGACAGTAACAATATTGGTTTTTCGCAAAAACTAATGTCACACAATTTCGAAATTCTACAATCGCCGCCTTTTTTTCTTCCATTTCGGTTTTTTTGTCCATTAAATCAACATCATTTCAGTACGTTCTTTTGAAAAACAAAAAAATCATGTAACGTCATTGAAATTTATATTTAGTTTAATAAACACCCAAAAAAAATATTTACTTAACGCAATTTATTAAGAAAAAATAAATTTAATTTGAACAGTTTTGTGAGATATAATTTTTTTTCGAACAAAAACAAAAATGCAGTTTTAATTCCATTTTTTTCCATTTTTTAATCGATTTTGTGTTTTTCGTAAACCAGATTCCATTTTTGCAAAAAACTAAAATAATTTCATTAAATTAAAATGTTGTTTCTATTAATAATTAATTTTTCAAATTATTATTGTAAATATATGGTTTTAATGTGAAGCAGGGTTGTTAAATTCCCGGGAAATCAGAAAAATCGGGAAATTTCCCGGGAATTTCCCGGGAATTTCGCGCTAATTTCCCGCAAACCCAATTTTTCAGATTTTACATATAAGACGGTAAAAAATAAAAGTTTTCAAAACTCGACCAAAAATCACAAAAAAGGTTTTTTTTTGTAAAAAAATTTTTTTTTCTGGAAACCTTTTTAAAATTTACAACTTAAGATATCTTAGCTAAAACTCTTAAAAATTGTAACTTTTTTTTACATTTTTTGATATTTTCCTCCAGAAGCTTTTAAATCGTAATTATTTTTTACTCTTTCTAAGGTTTCTTTCAAAAGCTTTCCACATTGTAATTTTTTTTACATGTTATAACATTTTCTTTAAAAATCTTCTAAATTGTAAACAAAATTTACAAATTTTAACTGATATTAGAAAAAGGTTTTAAAAATTTACGACTTAAGAGGTATTTACAGAAATGGTCTCAAAATGTAAGGAAAAATTTACAAAAAAAAACGTTTTTTGTGATTTTTGGTCGAGTTTTGAAAACTTTTATTTTTTACCGTCTTATATCGCACCCGAAAAATTTAAAAACATGATTTACGAGTAACTACCCTTTTTTTACCTATATTAATTCGTTCTAATTATTTTTAAAGCTAAAAAAATCTATTTTAATTAAAAAAAATTAGAATTTTTAAAAAATTTTGGTAATTATATACCCAAAATTCCGGGAAATTAATTTCATTTCCCGCAAAAATCAGAAACGTTCCCGGGAAATTTCCCTGGGAATTTCCCGCTAATTTCCCGGGAATTTCCCTTTGACAACCCTGATGTGAAGTTTTAGCCTCGAAAAAAAAAAATGTATTTCAATTTTTTGTGAGCCTCTTTAAAATTTGTAAAATTATATTAAAAATGATTTATTAATTAAATATTCAAAAGTCGCATTAAAGAAAAAACATTTTCTCCGAAACACATCGATTGACAAAGATCGAAAAATTAGACTTTTAATGAAAGTAAGAAAAAACGTTTTTTTTTAAAGGAGGCGGATGTATTGATACAGTTTCGAAATCTTAGATTTTCGTGATTTTCAGGCAAACTGAGAGTCTTGAAACGAAAATGGCCCTTTTTTACATTGTTTTTATCAAAAAAGATGCATTTTCGTTTCGAGACTCTCAGTTTGCCTGAAAATCACGAAAATCCAAGATTTCAAAACAGGATCAAAACGTCCGCCTCCTTTAAGTTAAAAAAAAGCTAAAAGAAACTATAGTGAAAAGCAAAAGAATGACTGGGAATTTTTTATTTTTTTGTTGACAAAAAATTGTCTGCTGTTCGCAAAAACTGTCGTGACATTTTTTGTCATCGTTTTTCGTCTGAAAATAAAACATAGAAATTGTTTTTTTTTTGTTTTTAAATATTTAAAAAAATCTTCCTTTGTTTAAATTAACAATTGCGAAAAGCTAAAAAAGCATTTGAATTTGTAAATATTTGTAAATTAAAAAGTTGTCAAAAAAATTTGTCTGCTCAAATTTTGATTCGAGATCATTAATGATTTAACGAATTTTTTTGTTGTCTATCAATATTTAAAATTTGTTAAATAAGTTTTATCTAATTTTTCACAAATAAAACTGCTGCAGCATTCAAAAACAACAGAAAAATTTTTTCAAAAAAAAAGTGAAATTATTATTCGTCAAAGAACTCATATTTTGAAACAAATGCTCAAAAAAATAATCATCATCATCCTTCTCCAACAGCGACTTTGCAAGCGATAAAAAGTTGTGTTTTCCACCGACGAACAACAGTCGTCATTTTTCTTTTGATCTTTCCTATGCAATTTTAAATTGCATCACACAATAAAAAGAATAGTTTCCAAAAATAATTTTTCAACAGAAATTTTCCAGATGATACTTTTGAAAATAAACTACCCAGAAAAATGAACCAAAATCCAAAAAATCACTCAACCGTTAAAAATGGCAAATTGTCTTACTTTTTTTCGTGTAAATGGAACAAAGATTTCACATTTTTGAAATCTTTTAAAACAGCTTTTTTATGAAGATGATGGCAAAAACGATTTTTAAATAATAAATGTGTTTTTTTTAGATCATGAATTGTTTGTGTTTAAAAAGATTTACAAATTTTATTTACTTTCGCTGCCAATTTAAATTTCAACAGGGATGGGCAAACGCCAGGCGCGCCAGAGCGCGCTTTCTTTATCAGTCGCCAAATATTTGGCGACGCTCTTCTTTTGTCCAAAAAAAGACAAAAAAAAAGGCGCGCCAAATAAAAAGCGACCAAAAGACAAAAAAAAAGCGTTCAACATAATTTTTTTTGTTGAATTTATTTCTTTTTTGTCACAAAATAACCTGCATTTGGATTTCTTTTCTTTTTGGTCGCTTTTTTTTTGTCCTTTGTTCGCTTTTTATTTGGCGACTGTCGCTCGCCAACGCCAAAGCGATTTTTTTTATTTTTAAATATCGCTCATATCGCTCGCCATTTTCTTTGGCGTCTGCATAAAAAAACGTTGGCGAGCTTTGCGCGAAATTTTTTGGCGAAGCGTTTGCCCATCCCTGAATTTCAAAAGAAATCTGTTAACTAAAAAATTAAAAACTAACATAAAAAATGCTTTTTACAAACTTTTTATTTAAACAGCCTTTGTTTTTTTTTAAGATCTGTCATCTAAAAAAGCTCCTTTTAAAAATGCAAAACATAGAACCAAAAAGAAGAGCAAAAATAGTAATTATTGCGAAATTTTGTCGTTCTTTTTTTAGCCGCTTTTGGGTCTTTCTCAAAGAAACTAAATAAGAATTTTTTGTGAGACAAGGAAACTGAAACAAAATATATTTTATTCATTTTTCACATTCGTAAAATGGAATTTTTTGTTTAGTTTTGAATATTTAAAAATTCATTTAAAATAAAAATTACTAATTATTTGTATTTTGAAACACATAAATTTGTTAAATATTTTAAATTCAAAAGTAATCGAAAAGTAAAAGAAGATAAATGTTTACTTTCCCATTAATGATTTAATAATTTTCTTGTGTCACTTCCAAAGTAAAATTGAAAACAAAATTTTTTTAAATGCCGACAAATTTTATAAATTACATTGACACTTTTTTTTAACACACCGACTTTTATCCGAAAAAACAAATATAGAAAAAAAAGTGATAAATAGGAAAGAAACAATGAAAAAGTGTTCCATGTCAGTCTTTACACTTAAATTTATTTTTTGCAATACTTATCATTTTTCAACTCGAAAGCGTTTCAGTTTGTCTTTTTTGCTTTTATGTTAAAAAAATCAAATATTCCTTTAGATATATCTTAAATTTAAATTACATGAGCCTTAATGTATATTTATTTTGCATTATTATCGAGATTGTATTAGTTTAAATACAATCCCGTCCTTCATTTTTCGAACGCTTTTTCATTTCATTTCATTTCAGTTCATTTCAACAAACAATAGAAAAATTTTTTTTCAATGCAATTTTCGTGCTAAGAAACGTCAAATTGAAATGAACTGAAATGAAATGAAATGAAAATGCGTTCGAAAAATGAAGGACGGGATTGTAATTGAAAAAAGAAAAGAAAAGTGTATGAAAAGTTGCAAGCTTGGTGTTTTTAAAATGACGGTTGTTTTTTGCAAATGCTATAATGAAACCATTTTGTACCATTATCATTACAGTTAATATTCTCAAAGTAAGGAACATAATCATCATTATATTCGTCAACCAAAACACAGTTGTATCCTTGATTCATTACAGGATAGTTAATGTACCATTTGAGATAATCAACAGGAGTATTATCAGTCCATTTCCATGTTATGCCATTGTCATCTGAATGTAAGCCAAGCCAAACGGAGTGAAAAAGAGGTGTAACATAATTATCTAAAAATTAATTTAGAGTGTTAAAAACCCCATTACCATACCGTCTATGAATTGCAATTCTGCATCACTATGTACCGAAGGCAAATGTCCTCCAAGACTTTGGCAATAGCTTTCGGATGTTTTAAAATCATCATCAACTTGACGAAATCCGCCATAACAAAAGCCTTGAAAATATGTCCATCCATTGTTACAATTTCCAGCATTAGGAGACCCTGTTGAAAATGTCGATGGTTTAGATGGCGTTGGAGTTGAAGGTCGTGTCGGAGTAGAAGATGAAACTTGTGTTGACACAACCGTTGAAGATATTGTAGTTTTTAACGTTGAAGAAGATATACTTGCAATCGTAGCACAAGCAAAAGGCTTTAATTTAAAACAATTTTGAGCACTCCAATATCCATTCACCCATGACATTGCCGTACAATCATCACCGCCAACATTTGAAGGTTCACCTGAACCCCAATCACTGAAATCAAATGTTGATTCATCCGTCCAACTCCAATTTGAATTTAAGTAAAGTTTCTCAGCGCCAATCCAAAAATCAGATACTGCATTTTCTTGAAAATAATCGGAAGCTTTTTCTGAAAACAAAATTATAAATAAAATTTTTTAGGATTAATATTTACGTCCCAAAACTGCATTTGTAAAAGCATCATGAATTGATGCCAAATGTCCCCCAATATTTCGACAAGTCAATTCTGCATTTGCATAACCTGCTTCAGTGGCATTAAAAAATAAACAAGTTGTTTGCCACTGAAAACTTCCTTTTGGGCATTGACTTAAAGAAAAATGAAAAAAAGCAATTAAAAGAATGATTTTTTTTGAAACCATCTTTTTGAAAAGCTAAAAAACCATTAATGAGAGAATCCTTAGTTTTTAGGTACATTATAATGGCCATTTGTTTGAAGATAAGAAAACAAAAAAGACTTAAAGCAAAAGGGAAATAACAAGGGAACCGTTTGACATGTGAATTCGCTTTTGAAACGGAACCTATTTTATAATACTCCCCTGATATTCAAACGTATTTTCCCAAATTATGAGCGGCCCCTTCCCTGAAAATATTTTTTCACCTAATCGACTATACTACTATAGTATACGTTATCGTGTGCTACTTATACCAATTAATTACTTATTTTTTTGGATTTTACGCTTTCTGGTTGATCCATAATTAGTTCTAACATATTAAAAAATTGTTTTGTGACTTTCTGAGCTATTGGGCGACCGCAAAAATGCAATTTTAAGCAATTAATTGGTATATGTAGCACACGATAACGTATACTATAGTAGTATAGTCGATTAGGTGAAAAAATATTTTCGGGGAAGGGGCCGCTCATAATTTGGGAAAATACATTTGAATATCAGGTGGGTATTCTAAAATAGGTCCCGTTTCAAAAGCGAATTCACATGTCAAACGGTTCCCTTGTAAGTGAAAAAAAGTATGATTTTTTTTCAACCATTTTTTGATAATAAAACAATCCTTATTTTTAATGTACATTAGAAAAGCATTTTTTCAAGAAAAGATAACAAAAATAAATTGGAGACTTTAACATTAAATACAACAATGATGAAAAATAAAGGAAGGACATGTTAATTTTGATAAGATGCTATAAAAAATTTTAACATGATTCAATTTTTCTGATTTCTATGTTCAAAATTCCGCTTGTTTGTTTTTTTTTCTGTTAGGGACAAATAAAAAACCACAGGAATGACTATTTTTTTTAACAAGCATTTAGTGTGTCCCTCCAAAGTTCCTTGTTTTTCATTGATTGCTTTCAACTGTTATTATAAATGCTCATGATTTATCTTGGTAATTTTAAAGAAGGTTCATCCCACAAAAAAAGGAATTAAAAGAAATTGCGGTATCAAAAAATTCAATATTTATGGCATAAAATGCGGTGCTGAATGATTTTTTTAAAAATAACGGAATTTAGTCATACATTGCTCATATAAATGGGAGCTTAGCCTAGGGGTAAATCGTGATGAGAAAGTAATAAAGTATGCCGCCTCCTTGTCCTAGCTGCCTCCTTGTCCTAGTGGTTAGTGCTGAGGAATGTCGACCGGAAGGATCCCGGTTCGACTCCCCCTCGGACGTGCTGTTGATGAAAACCCGGAAGATCCCGGGTTGGATTCCTCAGCAGCCATTAGGGCGGTGGGGCTGGGTGCTCGGTGGATCCGAGGTTAAAATGAATTCCATGGGTGGAACCCATGTTAAAACGAATTCCAGCCGTCAGCACCAAGACATAAAAAGTGGATGCTCGGTGGATCCGAGGTTAAAACGAATTCCAACCCTTCGAACACTCTATAAAAATGATCATATGAAGGCTTTCTTGTAAACCAGCACTGTGTTAACACGCTTTAATGTGCACCACAAAAACCACCCTCAAAAATTCGGCTAGTGTTCGGGCTAGCAGCAGTCCAAAAAAAAAAAAAGTAAACAGGGTACATGTGTCTGCAGATGATGAGAAAGACTTTTTTTTCGTTTTTGGCATGGAACAATAAAGAGGAAAGAAGAAATATTGATTCATGCCGAAGAAAATGCAGCTGCACAGGTGCTGTTTGATTGCAAAAAAATTGCAGGCAGATGAGTAAACTATAAGCGATGAGAAAGTTTATATATCCCTAGAAAAATAATCTCAGAAGCAAAAAATGAGGAAAAGAAAAAAAAACTTTATTCATGCCACAAAGTTTGGTTTTTGCATTTATTAGTGCAAAGAAATTTCATTCAAATAAGTTGCAATTTGCCTTCGTTTTTCTTCAATTATTTATCTTTATTAATCAAATATGTCTTGTTTTTTCTGCGAAAGCAATTTTCATGTTTCACAAAATTGTGACAACTTTATTTCTGATGAATCTCGTCAAAAAATTATTGATTTAAAAAATTGTTGCAGCAATTGTTTGGAATTTATAGAATGGGACAGATGTGGATATAATCTAAAATGTTACATTTGTTTTTCTAAAACTCAACTCATGCAACTGTTTTGGATAAATATTACTTTCTACCTAAAAAAAGATTACTTTTTACCTAAAAATTATTAATCGCCTAAAAAAAGATTACTTTTTACCTAAAAATTATTAATCGCCTAAAAAAAGATTACTTTTTACCTAAAAATTATTAATCGCCTAAAAAAAGATTACTTTTTACCTAAAAAATTTTAATCGCCTAATAATGGATTACTTTTCACCTAAAAATCATGTTCAATGAGAAAAAATGGATGGTTTTCCAAGAATTTTAAAAGATAGCATTAGCGCAAAAGGATATGTATTTATGAATATTGAAAGGGCAGTTGAAGAAGCAGAAATTTTACAAATTAATTATATGCTTGCAAATTTAAAAGAAACAACTCCTTCCCAAAGTCGTAAAGTAAATTGCAGACCTAATTTTGCCTTTTTACAATAATTATGAGTTTAAATTTTTAAGAGACAAATAGAAGTTAATCTCAACAGTAGTAATGAACGTGCAGATAGTATGGATGAAACTGAAGAACGAGAAAATCAACCTGCAGCAAAAAGAATAAAACGAGGAAAGTCTTCTGCTTATATTAAAAGAGAAGAAGCTTCGTCAATGGTTGAAGTAAAACAAAAAGCAAGTTCGACAAATTTAAAATAGTAAGCATTATGTAATTCTAAAGGTTTTTTTTAATCTCTACCAATTTCAGCATTAATACAGTGAATCGTACATCTTATTTCAAGTGTACAATTGATGGGTGCAATTATAAATGGAAGGCTATACTTACAGATGAACTTTGTTATAATATTCTTGAAACGAATCTCGAGCATAATCATGGCCCAGTTGAAAGAAAAGATGGTATTATGGTTGCAATTAAAGATATTATTATTGAAAGAATTAATGGAAATGAAGCAGTAAACCCCCAAGCTATCCTCCAACGAGCACAAACTCTTGGTGTACGCCAACTACCGACTTCGTTGCAAGTGAAAAATTCTGTTGCTTATTTGAAAAGAGTTCTTATTCCCCATTTCAATAAAACAAGTTTCGCTGATCTTGAATTATTAGTCAAAGAAATACTAACAGATGAACCAGATGTCTTGGATGTGAAATATATTCTAAATGAATCCAATGCCCAAAAGTCAGATTTTATAATTATTTTTTCTTGCTTATCATTAATGGAAAAGCAACGTGGTCAAAAACATGCCTGTGTTGATGGCACATGGAAACTTGTATTGAATAATTTTGTAGTACTCGTATTTGGTTTCGTTGACCTTAACAATCATATTCATGTAACTGGTATGTTTTTCATTGCAGCAAGCACAAACATCAGTTCATTCTTTTTTGTAGGAGTTGCAATTGCCAGTTCTGAATCCACCAATGTTTTCAAATGGCTTTTTGAATTTTTTAAACAAAATCGTTATCTTGAAGGATCTTGGTCTCCAACAGAAATTATGGCCGGCAATTCACGTGCAATTTCAGCAGCAATAGCCATCGTTTTTCCTCAAGCTTATAGACGTAATTGCTACGCACATGTAATTCGAGCAGCTGATTCCAAAATGCAGCAATTACATTTTACAAAGGAATTACGAGAACAAGTTACATCACAAATTCGAGAACTTTCAAGGTGTACAAGTGATAATCATTTTGATCTTGCAGCCGAAGCATTATTGGAAGAATGGTATTCTGATGAAAGTGTTAGAGAATTTGCAATTTATTTCCGACGCCAATATGTTGAACTTGATAAGAATTGGTTTGCAAAGCAAGGGGCTGGTTGCCGTACCGATAACGGCATTGAAGGTTGCAATCATTGGATTAAAGTTATCTTCATCACACGTTCTCTTCCACTATTAGCAGTTGCAGAAAAAATGAAGAAGTTTCTTCTTAAAGCTCGTGATACAAATTATGGTGAACTTGAACTTAAAATTACAAATGCTGATTGGATAAAGACTTATGACTTCAAGCAAAAAAAACCAAAAGTTAGATTTGATGCTGATCGTGGTTGTTATTATGTTCAAAGAAGTACTTCTACACTTGAAGATGAGCAATTTGGTGATTTCTTGGATAGTATGGATCTCATTGATTGGAATTCTGATGATGTCACCACTTTTTTAACAAATGTTGCAGTTGTATCTCCATCACTCTTATACGATGATATTCTCACTTGTAATTGCCCTCTTGGTGTTCAACGGAAAATTTGCAAACATGCATTATTGATTCAAGTTGGTGTTTTAAAAACGAAACAGTTTCCTAATATTGCTGCTATGCGACAAACTGTTAATGAATCTGGTCGTAATAAATCAGGCCGTCCAAGAAAGCATACTCCAGCCCTTTCAAGAGATTAATTTTATCATTCGACAACTTTATTGAATCTGCTTTATTGAATCTGTTGTCTAAATTTTCGTTTTTATGTTTTCTTTCATCGTCTCTTTATTTGTCCACATTTCTTTCAGTTTTATCGCATCTTTTTTTTGTTATTCTACATAATTTTACCATTATTCGTTTACTTTTTTAACGTTTACTGGTTCTTATTGAATCTTAACATTGTTAACAATTTTATTTTAGTCTTTAACATTTTGTTATCAAGTCTTGAATATTGTTGTTTATATTTCACACTGTTAGATTTTTTGACCTGTTAGCTGCGTGACAGGTTTTTTATCTTACTTTTAATGTAAATATGTTCAGCAGCAAAAAAAAAGTAAAATTATTTAAATTCGATTCGTTTGTTTTGGTTATTCAAAAGTATTTGCATTTAAAAAAACATTACTTAACCCTTTAGTTTTTAGTACCCTTTGTGATAAGGATAAATGTTTGCCATTTTTTAACAAATTCTTTAAGTTTTTCACATTTTCTCATTGAACATGATTTTTACGTGAAAAGTAATCCATTATTAGGCGATTAAAATTTTTTAGGTAAAAAGTAATCTTTTTTTAGGCGATTAATAATTTTTAGGTAAAAAGTAATCTTTTTTTAGGCGATTAATAATTTTTAGGTAAAAAGTAATCTTTTTTTAGGCGATTAATAATTTTTAGGTAAAAAGTAATCTTTTTTTAGGTAGAACTTAATACTATGCCAACTGTTTTTTGTCTAGATCGATTTACAAGTAATTGACAATTGATGCTTTAAAATTAACGGTTTAATCATATTTTTTTTTTAGTTTTTATTAAATAAAATTAAGGTTTGTTCTTTTTTTCCAAAAAAGAAACATCTGCTGCATTGTTTTAAAATATAAAATTGATAGACAGTTGAAAGGAATGGGAAAATGGAAGTTGATTGCGAAATATTTGTCATTTCGTTATTTATTTGTAACACAATTTGCTGCCTTGACATTTTTTTAACCATCATTTTTTGTTTGAAATTTAAAGACGAAATTTTTTGCTTTTTTAATTTTGAATATCTTAAAAAACAGAATACTTTTATCTGAGTACAAATTCCAAGAAGTGATAATAATTGCGGTTATAATACATAAATATTTGTACTTAAAAATCAAGAAAAAAAAAATGAACCATTAATGATTTAACAGTTTTTGCTGTAATTTTTCAAATATAAATATTTGACTTATTTATAAAATGGCTTTAATCGTACAAAATTAAAATGTTTATAATTTTCCAAAAATTTTTTTTTTTTTAAATGCGTTTATAAATTATTAATAATGTTAATAATAAATGACAAATTTTTCTTCATATTTTTTGAGATCTATTTTTTAGTAACAAACAGTCACTGTTCTATAAAAAGCTGGCACTAAAAAAATGCCTACAGTATTGTTTTTTAAACAAAACAAAAAATTTTTAACAAAAAAAGCGGAGACAAAAAAGTGATTAATCCCTCTCCTTGCTGTCCTTTGATTTTTTATACTTTTTTCTTCTTTTTTTACAGTCTAACCCCCTCTTTAAAATGCTGACATCAGATATAGAAAGGCACATATTACATTTAAAAGAAGAAAAATTAACTTTAAACACCAATTCAAAAAGTATTAATTATTTAAAGTGGCATGTATTTTATTGATTTTTCTTTTTTTAACTAATTCACATAAAGCTTTAGAATATAGGAAAGAACAAATTGCAATATTTATGGACGTAAAAGTTGGTTCAAATGGTCCAATAATTCTGTTTAACTGTATACCAAATACCTAAAAATAAAAATTATTAAAAAAACCTTTTTAATTATTCGAAATTTAAAATATTTGTAAATTCGTCTTTTGTACTTACATGTTGAAGAAAAGCGGTAAGACATGTTGGCACTATTCCAAAAATAGTAGAAGCAAAAATTATTATTAAAATAGTTTTACCAATTTCTTTATGTTTGTAATTATTTGGATTTAATTTATATTTAATTAACAAAAATAACACAATCCCACCAAAAACATTTATTCCAACTGTAATAAATTTTGAATACAAAAAATGAGTTGGTAAATTAATTAAAAAACATGCAAAAATAATGCATTCCGTTTCATCAACATTTGGAATAACTGATAGTAAATGATTAATTGACAAAAATGCAACAAAATAAATAATTAATCCAAAAATTGTTGCATAACAGAATATTTTTTGTAATCTTTTTTTATATTTTAATGAAAATAATATTAGAGCACATCGATCAATACATAAAAAAATTTCTAATACAATTTCAATATATCCAAATATAAAAACAAAAAATCCAAACCAATACAGTACCATTCCATTATATTCACTTCCATCAGGACGAAAGAAAAGAACAGAATAACATCGATTTATCAATGATATAAAACCCCAAAAAATGATAAATATAAAATACAAATACAAAATAGGTGAAAATTTAATATTGCTTTTGATAGCTTGTATATATAAGAGTGCTATAAATGTACATTTTAAAGCAAATACAGCTAAAATTATGCATAAAATATGATGAACAAATACAATTATTGCATAATAAACCATTTTTCAAAAAAATGTAAAATAACAAATATAAAAATAAAATGACTTTTTAAATTTTAAAATTACCACATTCAAATTTTTATTTGCGTTACCCAGGGAATTTCTTGAAAACAAGTAAATGTAGCAATTAACTAACCCTCGAGAGCAAAAAAGCAAGTTTGTTTCAATTTCTTTACCATTAAAGTTCGCTCACATTTTCAAAAAATTTCAAAAACGAGTAACGTTTCATAATTCATTCCCAAAATAGAATAATATTATTTCTTACCCATAATTTTTTATGTGCCCATAATTCGTCTTAATTTTACCCATAAAATACTTTTGCCATCTAATTTTTGCCCATGATTCATCTTAATTTTTATGGATAAAATATAAAATGAATTATGGGTAATATTATTCCTTTTTCTTTAGTTTACTAATTCTTTTATTAAAATAAAGAAAATATTTTATTCTCTTTATTCCTTATAATTTTAAAATTCATAAATTTTTAATTTTAATAATCCAAATCTTCACATTTTTCATTTAGTATACTTCAAAAAAAACACAGCTTTAAACATATATTTTTAGAAAATGTTTGTTAAATAAATTTATCTAATTATGTTACGTATTATTCGCTTTTTATGTAATATATTTTACAATGTTTTAAATTTCTCGTAAACCAAAATGTGTAAGGTATGTAAAATAAATAAATAAAATAAAAAAGTAAATTTAGCAATTAACTGCCAAAGTGTCATTAAAAATGAATATTTTTACCAAAGGGGCTGTCCAGATGTCACGTGACACAGTTGATGGGTGGATGGGGGTTTCCAGTTGTCACACGGCTTTGATGTGCGGCAAAAGATGAAAGCAAAAACCTTTGATTTTTGTGTCACATTACATCTGGACATCCCCAAAGCATATAACTTTTTATCACTTTTGGCAGTTTTTAGGTCTTTACTTCTATATTTCGCTCCAAACCGATCATGTTCATGACCTGAATTCCTGTTATAAAACCGTTACATGGCAAAATCAAAACATCAAGTATTCCCATCATGAACATCAACTTATAACATGAATAATGAAAAAATTCTTTTCTAAACATGACAATCAAGAATGGAATGTACGTGAACTAAAAAAAACACAAAAAATTACAGCTTCTAATACCCCCTGGCATTTAATTATTAAAAAAATTCGAGAACACATATATTAAAAAACGAAAAAAAAAAACAGGCTCAAAGGTATAAATAATTCCTAATTCATATTTTTGTTATTTACAAAACTGCAATCTGTTTTTTCATAACTTTAACAGTATTAATTTGCCAACCAAAAGAAAATCGGGGAATTTCTTGAATCACCCTGTATAACCCTATTTTTTTTTGAAACTTTTTAAAAAGGCATGTCACTAGACTTTTTTTTTTTGACTGCTGCTAGCCCGAACACTAGCCGAATTTTAGAGGGTGGTTTTTTTTGTGGTGCATATTAAAGTGTATTAACACAGTGCTGGTTTACAAGAAAGCCTTCATATGATTATTTTATAGAGTGTTCGAAGGGTTGGAATTCGTTTTAACCTCGGATCCACCGAGCATCCACTTTTTATGTCTTGGTGCTGACGGCTGGAATTCGTTTTAACCTGGGTTCCACCCATGGAATTCATTTTAACCTCGGATCCACCGAGCACCCAGCCCCACCGCCCTAATGGCTGCTGAGGAATCCAACCCGGGATCTTCCGGGTTTTTTTTTTAGTTCTTATAGCTCAGTGGTAGAGCACTTGGCCGGAAACCAAGAGGTCGCTGGTTCGATTCCAGCTTCGAGCAAGAGAACATTTTTTCGGATTATTCATTATTTCATCACCAGCACGTCCGAGGGGGAGTCGAACCGGGATCCTTCCGGTGGACATTCCTCAGCACTAACCACTAGGACAAGGAGGCGGCAGGACAAGGAGGCTGCTTTTTAAATTTAAATAAAAATTAGAGTTATCAATTTTGTGCGCAAAAAAAATATTTTGCTTTCCGCAAATTACCGGTTCACTTAAACCCGTTCTCCTTTTTTCGATACCAAAATAATCAAAAATGTAAACAAGCTTCGAAAAAAACTGCTGTGATAAGGTATATCAGTCCCAGAGAAATATCGGGATGCCCTTCAGAAAACCATTCTTCTTGCGTTCGTAATGAACAGTTTTTTTCATAAAGATTGTACCATCGATAATGATCAAAAAAGAACATCCAAAAACCCATCGGCCTTCTCATTTTTGCAAAATCCTTCTGTTATAATGTTTTTGAAATTAAATAGTTAAAAGTAACCTGTTTTGCTTGTTTAAAATTTCGAAATTATGACATTTATTTAAAATTTAAAACAATGTTTACACTTTTAATATACTTTGAAATGATTTAAAAAATATTTATTTAACTATG
This sequence comes from Panagrolaimus sp. PS1159, assembly GCA_963922195.1. Classification (NCBI taxonomy): domain Eukaryota; kingdom Metazoa; phylum Nematoda; class Chromadorea; order Rhabditida; family Panagrolaimidae; genus Panagrolaimus; species Panagrolaimus sp. PS1159. The sequence continues at coordinate 283,514 of CAWUHW010000028.1, forward strand.
ATAGAACTGACGACTGTACTAAAAGGAGGGCATTTAGAATTAAAATGAAATTTCTTTCTATGTTTTGCTACTTTGTGTTTTGTTTTTGTTGGCAAAAAATCAAAGATGTCAATAAATTATATAGCAACAGCTTTATTACTGAAATTTGTTATTCACACATTATTATAGGTTGTTACATTTTTTTACATTTTCACCCCTGAAGTGGAGTCAATATTTTTGTTATCGTACTTAATAGTTGCTCACCTTTAAATACGCGGAAACTGTGATATTTTTTTTTACTTTCTTTTGATGACTGGTTAAAATTAATGCCTTCATATAAAATTTAATAATTCACAAAATAAAAAAAAACGTACAGGGGAAGAGGGACAAGGGAAATTTTCGAAAAAAACCACCTGGCCGGATTGGGCTCGGTCTGGGACAAAATTTTTAGTATATATAATAATGAAACTGGTCAAGTGAATCCATCAAGGTTTAATCCCTCACTTGAATTTTTCGACAATTGATAAACTTTTTTACAAATGTGTGCTGCTGATCTTTTAAAATTCTTTTCTTGAAAAGTATCTCTGTTTATGGGTTGAAAAAAATAAAACAATGTTAGAAATTTTTAATAAAGAAATCTTACATTACAATTTTTTATGGGAATTAGAGTGTACTATTACACTCTGCAGTGTTAGCAGCACACATTTGAAAATTAAAAAATTATAAAAAATCAATAAAGTAATTTATTTCACACTTTTTCAAACTTTTAAAAAAACAACAATAATTTTGCAATTACAAAATATTACCCAAAAAAAACTTCAATTTCTTCTTTCTAAAACCATGTTTGCATAATCGCATGCTTTTCTTTATCTTGTCCATTGTATCTTTGTAATGTAAGATTTAGCATCAAATTCAATAACTTTATCAATAAGTTTATCAAGTTGATTGTTGTAATTTTTATTAAAACTTTCAACAAAATCAAAATAAAATTCAATTTTTTAGTGGTTCTAAAATTAAGAACTTTTAAACTTCATATTTTAGAATTTGGACATCAAATTGACTTTAATGAAATCAAATAAATCTGTGATATGTAAACTTTCAGGAACTTTATCTAATTTAAAATAATTTAAGCTTCCAAAATTTTAATATTTTTGATTGTTGAAGCATTAATCATTGGAATTTCATTATTAAACGAGCTAAAAATTAAAAAACAGTAGCTTTTGTTTTTCTGTAAAAAACTTGATATATAAATGTTTCAATGTTTGGAATTGCTTCAAGAATATTTTCGACTTTAACAATGCTTCCATCATTATAAGCCAATTTAAAATCCCAACAAATAAAATTTTTCGTTGTATAAAGAAGACATTTCAAATCACTGGATATTAAATTTTGTCCAAAAAGTTCCTGCAAAGATTTTCACAAACTTTATTTTGATTGAAAACATACAAATTTGGAAATTATTTTATAAAACGTACATTGGGATTTTATTAAATTATATAATGTTTTTTCGGTGTGCATATTTGAAATATCTATAAAAAATGAGAATATAATTTTCTTTGCTACTTTTTTAGTGTTTTCCTCCCTTTATTTTTTAACTTCAAATTTGTTTTAATTTTTTTCTTTCTAATAGCGTTTTGACCAACCGATCTTCCATTCTAAAACACAATCCATACTTTAAAAATTTTGTTTATATTTAATTTTTGAAAACTTTGTAATACTGAGAAAGAAAAGCAAAAGTTTGCAAAAAGTGCTAATAAAAATACAACTTACTTTAAAGTTGTAAAAGGTAGCTATTTTAAATTTTTTTATCTCAGTAAGTGGGTGTTTAACTTGGTAATGGTGGCATTTTATCTAATTAAATTATGAAAAGAAAAACGTACCAAAATAATGATTACTTTCAATTTTCTCATGTGATCTTAGAAAGAGTTAAAGTTGATATTTTTAAGGTTTTCAACTTTTGAGTAAAGTATTAATTTGAAATTTTAAAAGCAAAACTGCCGTTTGTCGCCTTTGACCCTATAGTCTTTGGCCCCTCGAATACCCCCATGGTGTTTGACCTTATGGCAGTTCACTCCTACAAAAAAAAAATTGCAGCTAAATCAATAATATTTACATATTTAAAAAAATCAAATACATCTTCAAAATTAGAGATTCTAACAACATCTATAGGTTTTCTTTGGTTTATCTTTGTTTGGTTTATGAAAATTATAAATGTGCCATCGTAAACCAAATTTTGTGTATTCTTTCGGGAAGATATAAAATCCATGACATTGAAATAATTGAAACGACTTGTGAAATTATGAATGATTTAATAATTCAAAATTTCAAAAAATTTACTAATCAAAAAAATTTAAAAAATTTTTTTTTTACTTTTTATTATTTTTTTATTTTGTGGGGGTGAATTGCCACGAGGTTTGCTTTTAAAATTTAAAATTAATGCTTTACTCAAAAGTTGAAAAACTTGAAAATATCAACTTTAATTTTCAAAGATCACACATGAGAGTTTAAAGTAATCATTATTTTGGTACGTTTTTGTTTTCATAATTTAATTAGATAAAATGCCACTATTACCAAGTAAAACACCCACTTACTGAGATAAAAATATTTAAAATAGCTACCTTTTACAACTTTAAAGTAAGTTGTATTTTTATTAGCACTTTTTGCAAACTTTTGCTTTTTTTTCTCAGTATAACAAAGTTTTCAAAAATTAAATATAAACAAAATTTTTACAGTATGTGTTTTAGAATGGAGTTGGTCAAAACGCTATTAGAAACAAAAAAATTAAAACAAATTTGAAGTTAAAAAATAAAGGTAGGAAAACACTAAAAAAGTAGCAAAGAAAATTATATCCTCATTTTTTATAGATATTACAAATATGTACATTGAGATTATATTTTATTATTTAATGTTTTTTCGATGTACATATTTGAAATATCTATAAAAAATGTGAATATAATTTTCTTTGCTACTTTTTTAGTGTTTGCCTCCCTTTATTTTTTAATTTCAAGCTTCAAAAAAAACTCCCCTACAACTTGCCGACGATACCATAATGCGGGCGACGCAAAACAGTGATTTCGTAAAGATAAACATAAAATTTAAGTTGAAAAATATCATTAAATTTATGTTAAAAGTATTGCAGAAATTTTGAGACTTAAATCTTGTTTTGTAAAAGACTGTTGCATGTAAATAAATGATAATCGCAAGACAATGGTTTTAATGTCAAAGACTAATTTTTTTAAAAACTTTTTTTAAATTTTCAAAACGTTGTATTAATATAAAACAGACACAAAGGCATAAAAATGTGCTTGTATATCTTTATGGCTATCTTTTCCTCAACACCCTGGGGTTTATTTTGTTAAAAGAAATAAAGTTTTTTTATGAAATTTCATTTGAATTTTTAGTTTTTTTTTCAAAATGATAACGTTGCGTGAGCATAATGGTTGTAAAAAAAGAATCACTGAGATCAGTTTTTTGACATCGGCAATAAAATTACCAAGAAAACGCCTTCTTGTTATGAAAAAAAGGCGTTTACTTGGTAATTTTTAGAGTTGTTTAATATCTAAAAAACAAAAAACAAAATGTGCTAAAATAATGACTACTTTGAAAACTTATTTAATGCTAACATAAAAAGCAAGAGTTGGCATTTTACAGTTTTACAATTTTTCAAAAAAATTTTTTTTTAAAAATGGAGAAAGTCCTTTTTAATCGACATCGCTTTGGTCAACTTTATAATTGCAGTTATTATGATAATGAAAAATGGTCATCTTTTGGTAAAGTCAATATTCCCATTGGTGTTGCTTATCTTGTTGTTGGGATGATTTATGAGGTAAGCAAATATCTGTTTAAATTCAAAAAAACAAAACCATAGACATAATAGGTAGCACGATTTGTAAAACGTAATACACTTTGACTTTTTGATGTTTCGAGCACGTATTTCTAATATTCAGTGTTTTGCTTTTACCCCCCCCCCTCCCCCTCCCCTTCCTGCGCCCAAAAGAACCCTGCATTTTTGAAAATGTCACCCTGGGTCCTGCAAATTAAGAAAAATTGCCATGCGTCCAGCAACGAATTTTGCCCCGCCTTGCAAATATTCACATTTTTGCAAGAAGAGAACATCCAGACCTTACGTAAGCACTTTTAGGGGTAGGTGGTGGGTAAGCCAAATCTTACGAAATGTGACGGTTATGAGTGGGTGGGATTGAAAATTTAGGGTTTTTTGCTTACGTAAGATCTGGATATTCCCTTACTTTTAAAAAATTTAAAGTTAAACTTTTTAAGAATCGAATAAAACCTTATTTTTGAGTAAAACAAGCAATTTTTAGTAACTCTAAAGCTAAATAAAAAATCTTTTGGAGCGAGAAATGCGATGACAAAATCATCTGTACAGAAAATTTACTAGCAGAAATAGTTTTTCGACTTAATTTTAAAATATTTCTCGAAAAAAATTTAAGTTTTTATAATGGACATGCAAGGCATTTTAGGCTTTCAAAATCCTAGCTCTGCAGGGCAAAGGGGCTGTTCAGATACGACGAGATTGAAAAATCGTCATTTTTAACCCCACCCTTGGGTGATAAAACATCAAAGCTTTTTGGCGACAAAATCAAAGCGCGTGATAACTGGCTAGACCCGCCCAGCCATTTTTGGATCACGTCAATCTGGACAGCCCCAAAGCAGGACACTATCGGACAAAATCACTTATCCTTGTTTTGAAAGAGGGGAAGGACACGATTGTCTTCCCATAAAGTTAAGAATGTGAATTTATTGACTTTTGACTAAATCAAAATTTTAATCCACTTGTTTTTTTAAGAGTCTTTACATCCCTATTATGATTGTAATGGCTCGAAAAGAATATCTTCAATATTCCTGTTATAAAATTATGTTCTTTCTTGGAATTATCGATATCATTGCAATTTGGTGTAATTCTCTCATGTCGGGATATTTTTCTCTTGTTGGAGCAGTATACTGTACTCATCAATTTTGGATTTACACTGTTGGAGCCATAGCTGTTGGTAATAAATTTTTTTTTCCACAATGTAATTTAACTTTTTATGTTTAGCTTGTTGGTGTGCATTTTGTATGACAGTATTTTTATTAGCATTCAATCGATTCATGAACCTTATTTCTTTACATTATTCTAAACTTTTGTTTAGCGGAAAACGAACTTACGCTTGGATTACTTTGCCAGCACTTTATTGGGTTTATTTTGCATTTTTTGAATCTCCATGTCTTTATACTTCTGCTTATTCCGCTTGCTTCTTTGATCCATATTTTGGTATGAATGTAAATCATGACCCAACAAAAGTAAGAAATTTCCATATACTCATTATAATAGCTTAAATGCAAATATTTACAGTATGTTAGTGTGGTACATGCCATCAACAATGTTGTTATCATTTTTGCCCTCAGTGGAATGTATCTTCCAATTATTATAGTCTTGCTCAGCAAAATATGTTCTTCATCCAGAACCGCAATAACAATTGTTCAGCGTCAAGTGAGTATCTGAAATTCATACACAAAAAATAACAAACCAAAATTTTAGACAATGATACAAGCATTTTTAATCTGCTGTTTATGCTTTGTTGCTTCAGCAATTTATGTTTGGATGCAATTTTTGCCAACCCCATCATTTATGATTGTAATGGCACAATTCTTTTGGCAAGCAAGCCATGGTGGAGCTGTATTTATTTATCTAATCTTCAATAAACAACTAAGAAATGACGTGCTAAATCTATTTCTTCCTAGAAAACTTGAAGCGAAAATCGGCAAAAATGATGTTGTCCCAGATTTCAGAGCAAGTGCATATCCTTTATCCCCAATAGTACCTTTTGGTGCAACATTGTATAGATGAATTTTGTGTTTAAATATTTCTTTTTCATATTATTTTGCATAATTTTTAGATATACTGTCCAAGTTTGATGCCAGCACACGTGGAATCAGCTGTTCAGTTAAAAAATGCTTTGGTATTGTGTTTTTTTTTTACTTTTTTTGTTAAAAAAAATCAAAAAATGAGCATTATCTTTAACAACTGTGCCTGATTTTATATTAATATTTTACATACATTTTTTTTCAAAACTCTCTGCTATCCCACTCACAAGGAAACCGTCAGACATGATTATGGAATTTTTGAAAAATAGGTATTTCATCGTATTCCCCATATATTCAAACCTATTCCTGCAAATTTTCAGCGGCCCATGGGCACTTTTCTATTTTTCATATATACTACATATAGAGTTGATCGCCTGCTACTTGAAACTTAATATTTAAATTTTTTAAGGCAGATCTTTTTTTTGGTCTGGAAAACATTCCGATAAGCATTTTAAATTATCTGGGACTATTTACAATGCCAAAAGTTCAAAAATACCTTTAAAATTTAAATATTAAGTTTCAAGTAGCAGGCGATCAACTCTATATGTAGTATATATGAAAAGTAGAAAAGTGCCCATGGGCCGCTGAAAATTTGTAGGAATAGGTTTGAATATATGTGGAATACGATGAAATACCTATTTTTCAAAAATTCCATAATCATGTCTGACGGTTTCCTTGTCAATTTTTTATGCAGATTAATAATATTAATATAAAAAGGCATGAAAAATTAATATAAGATTAGGCACAGTTGTTAAAGATATTCCTCGTTTTTTTAACAAAAAAAAATAAAAAGAAAAAAACACAATGCCAATCCATTTTTTGATTGAACAAAAAGACTGGAACTGATTCCAACGTTTACTGTCCAAGTTTGAAGCCAGCAGGCGTCGACAAAATAGGAAAAATAAATGTGGATGAGGAGTAAAAGCTTTTCTAAATTTCAGATGTTCTGATGACGTCAAATCTGGACAGTCTCTGAAAGAGTATCTTGTATTTTTGCATTTTCGATATATTTTTGTTAGGAGAAATTTTATAAGATGTAATACAGCATTAAAAAAAACAGTATATTTTCATCTAGTAAATAAAGTTTAAAAAAATAACGTAAATACTCTAACATTAAATTGTGTTGAACAAAAAGTTGATGTTGTTTCCAGTGTTTTGTGTCACTTTCCGCGTGCATCTGAAAAGAATCATAAAAATGAATCTGCTGGAAGTTCAAAGAAGTGTCATTGAAATTTTGCTGAAAGTTGCTGCAAAAATGTCTTGTATTAGTTTAAGCTTTTTTTATGATAAAATAAATTTTGTGTTAGTTTCTGGTAATAAATACATGTGTTTTTTTGTAATATTTATGGCTAAAGTACTTTTTTTCAATAATATTAAATTAATGGGTAAAACTTCAAAAATTGTTTGATGGCTACTGTAGTTGTCACCAAATTCAGTTTTCTCTTATTTTTCAAAAATTGTGAAACTGTAAAATGCCAACTCTTGCTTTTTATGTTAGCACATTAAATAAGTTTTCAAAGTAGTCATTATTTTAGCACATTTTGTTTTTTTTAGATATTAAAATACGGCAATAAAAAAAAGTTTGCAAAAAGTGCTAATAAAAATACAACTTACTTTAAAGTTGTAAAAGTAGCTATTTTAAATATTTTTATCTCAGTAAGTGGGTGTTGTACTTGGTAATGGTGGCATTTTACCTAATTAAATTATGAAAACAAAAACGTACCAAAATAATGATTACTTTCAATTCTCTCATGTGATCTTAGAAAGAGTTAAAGTTGATATTTTTAAGGTTTTATACTTTTGAGTAAAGTATTAATTTGAAATTTTAAAAGCAAACCTCGTGGCAATTCACCCCCAAAAAATAAAAATAATAAAAAGTGAAAAAAGAAATTTTTAAATTTTTTGATTAGTAAATTTTATGAAATTATGAATTATTAAAGGTGTAAAATTGCTCCTTTTTATTTACTCTTTCTCTCTAGCAGGGTTGTTAAATTCCAGGGAAATCAGAAAAGTCGGGAAATTTCCCGGGAATTTCGCGCTAATTTCCCGTAAATCCAATATTTCAGATTTTACATTTAACACCCGAAAAATTTAGAAACAGAGAGTCTCTAGTTTGCATATGTCAGCCGGTTTTGAGAGGATTTGGGCAAAAAAAATTATTTTTTATAAGGCAGTTTCTGTCCAATTTTTCCTCGACCGGGCGTCAAGTTATAGCTTAAAGTCATATTGCACTATTTGTTTTTTTATTAATCAAATTTTCAAAAATGAATGTTTTGAACGATAAACAGGCTATTCAGCATTTGATGATTGAGTCAAAATTGTAGTTACTTTCAAAGCAGCAAATAAAACCATCTTCTGCACTTTATTCAAATAAAAAATATTAATCACAAAAAAATTAAAAAAGCATAAAATTAAAAAAGCTTCAGAAAAAATTTATGGAAGGCTTTTAAAATAAAAAATGAAAGAAAAAAAGTAAAATTTTGGAAAAAAATCAACGACAAAAAAATAATGTGAAAAAATATTTTGCCAAATTATTTTTGCGCGCGATAATAATTTTCTAAGAAACGTAAAAATTTCTACTAATAACATTTTACGAAATAAATTTTAACTTAGAAATAAAGAACAACCCGACCTTTTTGAACAATTAGTCTTTTTTTTATTAAAAGTTTTTTAACATTAAAGATTGTAAAGTGACTTTTGCAAATTTGATATTCATTAATATTGCTTCTTTGACATGTTTAAAGCCAAAATTACATTTCTGACAATTATTTCTTAAGCAAAAATATCATTTGCGGTAAAGATTTACAATTTTTTTAATCAAAATATTCAAAAAAAAATATAAATAGAGACCGGCAGGGAACACTTTTTCCTTTCTTTCCTTTGACATTTTTTCGTTACAGTACGATTTTTTAAAAAGAAATTTTCGGCTGCCGGTCGCTAAATATAAAAAAGAAAAAGAATTTGTAAAAAAAGAGAAAAGAAGATAATGTTTTTCTTCTTCTTTGACATTTCTTTACACAAAACTTTTAGCAAAGAAAAGACTTTTTAGTGCGTTTAAGATAAAAAAAATCAAAAATATTTTTCTTGTCGAAAGCAAAGGCCAAAAAATGTTGCAGCTATAAAAAAATGGTTAAATGTGTTTTTTTACAGGTTGCATCAAACTTTAAAAAAAACGCAGAAAAATGTAATCAAAACTCATTATTAGATTTCTTTTTTGTAATACATTTAAAAGAAATAATTTTTAAAAATTTTAAAAAGATTTTTGATTCATCATTTTTAAAATTCAAAATTTGTTAAGTGACTTTTGTAAATTTCAAAATTATTAATATTGTCTTCAAGAAAAAAATTTTTACTTAATTAAAGCAAAAAATAAAGTTTCTAAAAATTATTTGTGAAGAAAAAACTATTTCCAAAATGTGGCAAAATTTATTGCATTTTTAATCAAAATATTCAAAAAACTAAAAAAGCGAAAAAGAATTTGCGAAATTAAAGAAATTGGGCACGTGCCCCCCGAAATTAGAGAATTCCCTTTGAAATTTTGCCGCTCTGTGTTAAACGGCGGCAAAGATCAAAGGCGTGCCCCCCCTGAAAAAAATTTCTGCTGACGTCCTTGTGTATTGAGACTAGAAAGATTTAAAAAATTATAAAAAGGTTTATTTCCCATTAACTTTTTTCAATAACAAAAAAAAATTTTTTTATTAAATAAAACAAAAGTTTGTCCTTTTTACAAAAAAAGAAACATCTGCTGCATTATTTTGAAATATAAAATTGATAGACAGTTGAAAGGAATGGGAAAACGGAAGTTGATTGCGAAATATTTGTCATTTCGTTTTTTCTGTTGTAACAAAATTTGCTGCCTTGACATTTTTCTAACCATCATTTTTTGTTTGAAATTTAAAGACGAAATTTTTTGCTTTTTTAATTTTGAATATAACACATGAAAAACAAAAACTATTTTGAAAGTTTCATTTCCAAAAAATGATCATCAAAAATTGGAAATTTCTGGCACTTAAAGGCGTTTTTGCTCAATAAGTGTACTACAAAGCGCCTATAAGTGTCAGAAATTTCCATTTTTTGATGATCATTTTTTGGAAATGAAACTTTCAAAATAGTTTTTGTTTTTCACGTGTTATATCTTAAAAAACAGAATACTGATCTGAGTACAAATTCCAAGAAGTGATAATAATTGCGGTTATAATACATAAATATTTGTACTTAAAAATCAAGAAAAAAAAATGAACCATTAATGATTTAACGGTTTTTGCTGTAGTTTTTTCAAATATAAATATTTGACTTATTTATAAAATGTCTTTAATTGTACAAAATTAAAATGTTTATAATTTTCCAAAATTCTTATGTTATTTCTAAATGCGTTAATAATTTATTAATAATGTTAATAATAAATGACAAATTTTTCTTCATATTTTTTGAGATCTATTTTTAAGTAACAAACAGTCACTGTTCTGTAAAGAGCTGGCACTAAAAAAAAATGCTTACAGTTTTGTTTTTTAAACGAAACAAAAAATTTTTAACAAAAAAAAGCGCAGACAAAAAAGGTGATGAAAATGCTTCACTTTGAAAAGCATTTCTTTCATAAAATAAAATATAAGCGAAAAAAATGCTGAAAAAATCATCTTTTTCAAAAATGATGAATTTTTGTTCGTTTTAGAAAAGAGTTTTTCTTTTTTTGTTATTTTTGAATATTTTGTTTATCAAATTTTAATAAATAAAAAAAGAACTCTTACTTTTTATATGAGATACAAAAAACGAAAAACGTCGTCGAAATATTGTCCCTTGTTCACCCCATTAATAATTAAATTTGTTACATTGTTGTTAAAAATGTCAAAAAAAGAATGATTTCGTAAATTTATTGTATTTAAAAAATGATTCGTTCTTTTGTAAAAAAATGATTTTTTTTTGTTTTATTTAATTTATTTTTGTAAAAATAAATAAAAAAAATTTCGACCAAAAAACGTTTTTGATTTAAACTGAATACAAATATCGTGTTTTTTGTTTACGCAAAGTGTTTGGATACTGTAAGCTCTACTTATTTCTTCAACGACGTTGTTTTATGTCATTCTTCGACCACATGGAAACAATACTTGGAGATTTAAAAAAATTTACAAAATGAATGTTTTCTGCAAAAAGCGCTTTATTTTTTAAATAAAATACATTTATAAACAAATAAAACATATATTAGATCTCTCTCACAAAAACGTCACCTGAACATTTTTTCTTTCAGCTGACGGTTTTCTCGTGCTGAGAATTTTTATTCACACAAAAAAGAAATATCAGCTGCCTGGGTGACTGAAAAAATAGAAAAAAAATCAGTCACCCAGGCTGCTGTTATTTCTTTTTTGTGTGAATAAAAATTCTCAGCACGAAAAAACCGTCAGCTGAAAGAAAAAATGTTCAGGTGACGTTTTTGTGAGAGAGATCTATTTTTTACAAAAGAATAAATGAACGAGATAAAATTGATTCCCGTTCTTCTGGATATTCTGCAGTTTTACAGCAAAGTATTAAAGTTCTTTCCATTGAAGAAAAAGTAAAATCATTAATAAATAATGATAAGCATTTGTTTTCAACAAGATCATCGATATTAAAGAATTGATTTGAGCAAAATATCGAATATTTGTCATGATACTGCGGATGCGGCCAATAACAATCTGCAACAATTGTGTAAAAAGATACTGTAATCAATGAAATAAATCTTACTTTCTGTTTCCAATCTTGGTTTTGCATAATTATTGATGGATGTTTTTGGAATTTTAAAAATACCATAACATTTCATTTCTTCATCATTTCGTACAAAATCTTTGTCACATGTTTCCATTGTTGTTGGAGAATTTTTAAATGCACAACCACGTTCTTGATTTATATTACCAATTTTTTCTCGGATAACAAGATTACGATAATTTTCAATAAGTTTTTTAGTATTGCATGAAATATTTGAAGTCATACAGCAACATTCATATCTAAAATGAAGTCATCATACATTTAAAACTGAAATAAAAAAAACGACTTACGTTTCTGGTTCTTCATTATTCGGATTGTGAGAACATGATTTAATTTCTTCTACAGAAATTTTAGAATCTTTAGTAATTTCAGCCAATTTCTGTAACAATGTTGTAGAATTCCAACAATTTTCAAATGAATTTTCAAAAGGATTAAAAGAAGTATAATTAAATATTTTAACATCCATTTCATTTTCCTGTTTAATTGTTAAATTAACAGAGCAAAAGAAGAATGGTGAAGGAAGCGAAGTTTGATTTGGACCATGATTACAAACAACTTCCTAAAAAATGAACGTATTAAGTGAATATTTTGCCCAGTCAGTTAATGAATACTGATAAAAGTTGCTGTTTTTGTCAATATTCATTAAGACATTCAGAGATTTCTCTGTAAAAATGAGTTAACTTACATTTTTGTATTTAGTAAAATTAGCACGATCTACAACACCCGGTTTATCACATAATGCTTTATCACATTTACAAATAATAATATTTGAACCTTTTGAATATTCTTCTCTCTGCGATTTGTCATAACAATGTTTTTTCATTTCTTTTGTTATAAAAACAGTCCCACAACCAGTCGTACTTTTGAAATCCTTTTTTGTTGCATTTAAAGTTCCACCTTCGATAGCTCGAATCCATTTTGGTGAAATACGAGATTTTATACCACTTTCAAAATCAATTGAATAGTAACAATCATTGCCAGAATTAACTTGATAAAAGCATGGACTAAAATTAAGAATATCTGATATATTATTTAATGTTTCAATATATGACGAAAAATGATGTTCAGATTTTGTTTCAAAGCACATCTGAAAAAAATGAAAAGATAACAAAAAAAACACACAAAACAATTTTAACGGGAATTATCGTATCCACACAAACTTTATTGTGTGTCAGAGAAATTGCTATGAAATTCCGAGCTTATGCTAATGCTTACCGAATAAGTGGTATCATTTTCCCATGGACAATAACTTTCAATTGTTGCATTAATTCTCTCTTGATAATATGTACCATTTTGTTGCGTTTCAGTTATATCAGAACATGCATTTGATCCAAGAAGTTCAACGTGATATGTAATATTTGTTTTACCATTATTTGTACCATTTGGTTTAAATCCTGTTGAAATATAACATTTCTAAAAAAATATGAAGCTAAACACATTTGTTGAAAAATTTTAAACGCTTACTTCAGAAAATACAAAACTTTCATTTGAAATATTATAAAAAATATATAACGGTACATTATCAAAATTCAACAATTCATTTTTTGCTTCACTTTGAATAAAACTTTGATAAACATTATAATTCTTTGGACAAAAATAATAACTTTCATTAGCAGGATAAAACATATGAGAATCTTTTGGATCATAAATGCAATGAATAAATGATTGTTTATTGACATTTAGTGTCATACAATCTGTTATATTTCTTATTTCCTAAAAAACAATAATAAGATATTATTAAAAGATAAAAAATGCACTTACAGTATAATTTTTAGGTAATAAGCGTTCAATAGTTGCCGAATTTTTTCGAATTTCATGTGTATAGCCAAATGCAGAAATTCGTTCAATCAAATCTTGTCTTTCAATTGGCATAAAAAATTCTGGAGTTTCATTACCATTTTTTTCATGTTGAAACATAATACATTTTCCACCAAGTCCAATAGGGGGTGGATATTTTCTTCCATATCGATCAACACATAATTCATCATTCGCCAAAGTTTGCTGCAGCTTATCAAGTTGTGAAAAATTATGTTGAATATCAACCCTTGATGAAAATGCACAACTAGAATTAAAAGAATCTATCACGTCAAAAGTTGCATTACATTCATTTCTTTCATCATTTTTTGTGCTAATTTGTTCCCATACAGTATCAAGATTAACTTCAGATGCAAGATTTTTGCAAAATCTTTCGTAAATTGCACATATAACGCTAACATCATGAAGTGTTTGCTATATAAACATATTTAAAAACAAAAAAACGAAAAAAATACTTAAATTTACTTACAGCATCAAAATATCCATTTATGTAATATTCATGATAATATCTGACTGTCATGGTTTTTTTCCAACAAGAACGCTCAGGATGATTCTATAAATGATCTATGTATGAGAAATGTAAAAATTTTTAATCTCACAAAAGCATCTACAGTTAAATTTATGCCAGGATAAGAACGAAAGGGATTCAAAGTTTTGTCACAATTATTCTTTGGAGGTGATAATGGAATCCATGTAAAAGAACCACAGTTGTAAAAGCATTTATTGGCAGCATATCTAATAAACTAAAGAATATACTTATATATAATGACGTCATACAAAAGAAAAACAAAAAAGTAAGCTCACTTGAGAAGAAATAAAAGGATATCGAGCATAAACATAGCAAACAAAAAAAGTTTGAAGCAAAAATACTTTCATAACGTTCAATAAAAACATCATTGAAGAAACACGACCGATTTGAACAACCGTAAAATCGAAGTGAATGTGTTTGATACAAATGAATCAACAAAAATGATGAAAAATAACAATAATGATATTTGCATAATTGTGTTTTGCTGCACAAAAAAAATTGTTACAAAAAAATGCAGCAACAAAAAATTTTTCAAAGCAAAAAAAAAAGTAACGTTTTGCCAAAACTGTTTTTTACGAGTCTTTTTAAAAAGAAGTTTGTATCGTGCCCAGACTGCGAAACCTGCAAACTGCAGTACCTGCCAACTAGCTGCCGATTTGCAGTTACTGCGCAGGTACTGCAAAAGCGTTGCAGGCATACCGGAACAGGGGGTCAGAAATCTGACCCCACCGACCAACCGACCGGCGAAGCCGGTCGGAAAAAAAACGGGCAAAGGGGGGAGTACGTTAAAAATTCGAAATTTTGGATGAAAATTTTAGCACATAAAGTATTCAAAATTCTTAGATAAACTTGACAAATATTTGATTTTTACTCTTTATACTAAAATTTCCATATTTAAATGCATGCTTAAAACACTTTAACATTATAATTTATTAAAACATTGAACATAAAAGTTGCAAAATTTTTCAAACGCATGAGAAAAAAAAGTTGTTTTTCTTCCGCTAAATTTTTTTAAAAAATTTTTAAACACAAAACTAAAAAAGAAGCAAGAATTCATATAAGTAACAAAAATTTTTTTTTGTTGACTACTCAATTTTATTGACTACAATCTTTAATATATAAAAAAGAGTAAAAATATAAGTGAAAAAAAATTATTACAGAAATTAAGTTTCAACAGGGTTTTTAATGAAAATGGTATCTCTTTTTTCCCACATTTCTTTCATGTATTTATTATAAACCAATCTTGCATGGATAGAATCATCTTCCTCGTCTTCAGCTCCATATCTCGGATTATCAGGTCCACGAGGAATTTGAGCATCACTTTCTAAATGTCCTTTTGCTTTCCAATCAATTAAATACTTTTGACAATCAAAATGTTTTAATGGCGGGCCATTAATTCTGATAGTAAGAAGAGCGTCAATAGTTTCAACAGCCATACAGGTTCTTCTTTTATCCAAAGAATGGAAAAGTATGGAAAAACCGCGCTCTGCGTCACTGCTTCCGACAGGAACGGTTAATGCGCTTGAGATGTATTGTAGCAATTCTGGGCTTATTTCAATAAGTACGCTTGCAGCTTCTTTTTGCAAGATTTTGTTGAAAAAAATTTCAGCTGGAAGTTTGGTCCACTCTTTAAAATTTTCATAACCAACTTCAACAGCTACGCTTTCAAATAAATTATGAAGTTGAACTCCAAGGTAGGGGGAATTGATTTTCAATCGCTCGGCCAGCTGCTTATGCTTATCATTTGCATTTGCGGGGTAATTAATTTTACTTCTTTCCAAATCGACAGTGATGGTTGTGGGATTTAGGATTTCAAAGTCTTCCAAATTTTCATCAACATAATATTTGTCCAAGCTTTTGATCAGTCCATCAAGATATTTTTGACGATAACTTTTCAACGATGGCCAAGAGGTACGAGGGTTGTGGTCAGAAAATGTAAATTGTTCATCGTCCACCGATTCAATGGGATCACGAGCAACCTGTACAGCTTTATAGAAGTAAACATGTGAAATACTCTAATGTAAATGAGCAAAATATTGCGGCCGTGAGTATCCGTTGATGTATCTAATATCACTGACAATGGTGGTGTTTCTTTTTTAAGATATGTGATCAAATCATTGTGAAGAGTTTGTCCCATACTCATCACCGTGTCCTTTGCCGATCGCTTGCTAAAATGAAGTGTCCCACATTGAACTCCATTGGCTTTCATTACTTCAACAAAGTTGGGGTGCCTTGAGAATGGCACATTGGATAAAGTTTCTTCATAGACTAATCTCAGATAACAACATGTGGGATCTTTTTTTGCATCATTTTCTCGGCGACGGCCTTCAAGTGCATCATCGACTTGGCTTTTGAATAACTGATAGCAATCCTTATGTTGTTTCATTGTTGGATGTTGTCTCATCAGGCTCCCCATGTTTTTTAAGTTACCATACCCAAATTTTGAAGCAAACCGATTTAGGGATGAACATTGTTTTTCTTTTGGATGATTTTTGTGATTTGCATCAAGAGCGTCAACACAGAGATCCTTTTCTTTTCGGCACTCATAACAAATCTTGCACCTTACACAAATATTTTCGGTAACATCATCGACCGTAATTAATGCACCTTATTCTTGTTCAAAAATAAAAAACACAAAATGGGGGAGTGAAAAAAATTCGATGTTTAAAACAAATGTTGCCAAAAATATAAGCAAAGGGGGTACCCTTTGAAAAAACAAAAAAATTAGAACTAAAAAAATAGACAAAGGGGAGACCCTTTGGAAAAATGAAAAAATAAGAACCAAAAATATACGCAAAGGGGGGACCCTTACGATTTAAGGGAAATTCGGCGGCCCGAAGGGCCGCTGAAAAATTTTTTACATATAACAAAGTCGAGCTCGCAAAATCCGCCCAGCATGACGAGGGGGACCGGACCTCGGATCAAAAAATCTGACCCCCCTGTTCAGGTATGGTTGCAGGTTGTAATCTTTTGCAGGTAGCTGGCAGTACCTGCTGATTGCATTAGCAGACATAATAATTTATTTTTAATAAATAAAAGTATAAATTGTTTATTAAGTAATAATTTGTCAATTTAAATTAATTATTTATTGTAAAAAGAAGAATAAAAATTTTGCTCATTTTTTTGTGTCGATTTTTTTCAGCAATAAAAATAAATTTATTATTACCATATTTATCAGAAATTTGAATTGTTTAAAAAAAAAGTTAAAAACAACAAAGTATGCTTCTGGAAAAAATTTTCACATTATTTGGAAACTGCAAAACATTGTTTCAGATCAAAAAGACTCATTTTTCTACAGTAATTTGTGCAACAAAAAAGTTTTTTTTTTATATAATTTTAAAAGTGTTATTTTAAAAAAGTGTATTCAATTTGCATTTTCCCAACTGCCTTTGTTTTTTGAAGAAAGATGACTGTTGATATTTGTGAAATCAATGGCGCAGTTGAATAAAAATTTTTGAAAAAAGAGATTTTCCAAAGGGCAAAAAAGAGTCGTAAACAACAATATGTGCCCAAAAATGCTAGGGTCAAAAAAGACAAAAATGTGTATAACGCAGTAAAAAAAGGAAAAAAAAGAAAGGGAGAGAGAGAGAATGGGTTATTTTAACTCCAAGCGTTTGTGTTTTTGCAAGGCCGGGTAGGTGCCCAAAAATTGAATCATTTTTTTTTGACTGTGTTTTTTAATCTTTTAAAAAAAGGTGAAGAGAATAAAATATCCTGTTTTAAGTGGTTACTGTTTTAAAAAATGCTACTTTTCATTTTATTTGTTAATGATTTTGGCATACAGAAAGATTTTAGACATTTTTTTAAAAACAGAGTTTGCATGTTTGAGCAAAAAAATCCAAAAAAAAATCCGAAACCGGAAAACTATACTGTAGACATAATATGTATCATATTATTGTATACACATTTTTTTGCTGCATTTATTGGCACTTTTATAGTATTCCCCCCCCCATTTTTACAAATTTTGAAAAAAAAATTACACTTTTTCTTTAAAATTTGCATAAGTCGCATCAACATAAATGACTTTTCCCTTTCTAAAATTTTCACTTTTTTTCCCCATTTTCCAAATTATGGATGAACTTCGAAATTTAACAAATCGTGATTTTTATGAAATTATTAATAAACCGGAAAATGAATTTATGGATTCTTTGAAAAATATTTTTGAAAATGGGGGGGGGGGGGAATACTATAAAAGATGTCAATTGCCATCTTTTGTAGTATTCCCCCCCCATTTTTGCAAAAAATTATTTCTCAAAACACCCTGAAGCTTACATAACCGACATTTTTTTCTTACAAATACTACCGTGTATTTTTTCTGCCGTGTTTTTAAACTGCAAGATGCGGGGGGAATACTATAAAAGAAGGCAGTTGCCATCTTTTATAGTATTCCCCCCGCATTATCATTAATAAGTTTTTTGCATTCACCAAGAAAAAATTTACATGAAATCAAGCAAAATCAACGAAATTGCTATAAAAGGAGAGAAAGCACACAAAACTGGCTTTTTTTCAATCTTCATCGGTTTGCTGAACGGTTGCTTCATTCATCGCTCTCTCCAACTTCAAAAATTTTTCAAAGTCTTTTTTCTCGGGATTTTTACAAGTTCGAAAAGAAATTCGGACTTGTAAAAATCCCGAGAAAAAAGACTTTGAAAAATTTTAAAAAAAAAGGGGGGGGGGGGGGGGAAATCTATAAAAGTACCCATTTATTTAGATCTTTTTACGAATGTGTTTTCGTAATCGTTTTTTATCCTAATTTCAAAAAAAGCTTGCATATTTTTATCTATTTTAGTGTTTTAAAGCGGGATCACATTCAATCACAAATTTTTGCTTTTGATGCAACCAGTTTTTTTGCAAACATTCCAGATGGAATTGGAAATATTACTTCTGAAATTATTAAATTACAAGCTGAAGGTTTTGCTGCAAAAGCTGTTGGACAAATAAATGGAAATATCGATTACTTATTCAAGCAAACATGTTCCACCAATCACGGTACGTTTGCTTGAAAATTTTATGAACAAAAAAATGTAACAAAAAGATCAAAAAAATTTTCCGACATGGATTAATCGTTTTTCACAACTTTGAGCATTTTTAAGTTTTTGAAACATAATTTTTTCGAATTTTCAAAATAAAAAAGGTATTATGATAATTTTTTTGAATTTTCAAAATAAAAAAGGTATTATAATCTATAATTTTTTAAAAGTGGCAAAAAAAGATATTTTTACATTACATTTAATAGTAATCAAAAAAATGATAAATGTTGAAAAATTTTTAGTAAAGTAAATTTGGGATTCTTGCAGATCTGAATCACTAATAATAACAACAATTTTTTTAGAATAAATTAAAGTAAAAAACTTTTAAAAATTTATTTAACAAAAATTTAAATTTTAATCCAACATTTCTGTTTTGGCATAATGTCACCCAACAATATGCAGTAAAAATTTACAAGTGAAAATTCATAAGTGAAAATTTATATAATTTTATCTTTTAGATATCCCTTTTTCTGAGTTTAAGGGTTTTTTATTCGTTTTTTTTTGCTTTATTATTTATGCTGGAATCCGTAACCATACCTTTTCGGTTGCCAGATATTTGTTTTTATGTTTTAGATATCCCTTTTTGTAAGTTTAAGGTTTATCTAAAAACTTTTATTTTTGATTTTTTGTTTATATGTTTTATTTAACTTGTTTTATATTTTAGAAACCCCTTTTGTGAGTTTAAGGGTTTTTTATTTGTTATTTTTGTTTTACTATTTATGCTGGAATCCGTAACCATAACTTCTCGGTTGCCAGATATGTTTTATTTAACTTTTTTTATATTTTAGAAACCCCTTTTGTGAGTTTAAGGGTTTTTTATTTGTTTTATTTTTGCTTTATTATTTATGCTAGAATCCGTAACCAGAATTCGGTTGCCAGATTTATGTTTTTACGTTTTAGATATCCCTTTTTGTAAGTTAAAGGGTTATCTAAAAACTTTGATTTTTGATTTTTTGTTAATTTTTTTAAGTGAAATTTATATATTGGCTATTACTGCTGAAATTATTGATTTTATTAATTATTTATAATGATAAAATCAATAATAAGGCAGTAATTGCTAAAATTTAAATTTTTCTTTAGCAAGAGAGTACAAAAAATTTACTACCTGCGAAGCATTTGCAGTACCTGCGCAGGTATTTTGCAGGTACTGCAAGCAATAAAAGAAAAAAAACATTTTTTCCTGCTAAGTGTCAGCAGGTACTGCGCAGGTAGTTAGCAGGTACTGCGCAGATATTTTGCAGTACCTGCGCAGGTAAATCGCGTTCTCTGAAATGAGTCTGCCGATTTACCTGCAAACTACCTGCGCAGGTACTGCAAATGCTTCGCAGCTAAGTCTGGGTGCTCAGGGTTGTCAAAGGGAAATTTCCCGATTTTTGCGGGAAATGAAATTAATTTCCCGGAATTTTGGGTATATAATTACCAAAATTTTTTAAAAATTCTAATTTTTTTTAATTAAAATAGATTTTTTTAGCTTTAAAAATAATTAGAACGAATTAATATAGGTAAAAAAAAGGTAGTTACTCGTGAATCATGTTTTTAAATTTTTCGGGTGCGATATGTAAAATCTGAAAAATTGGGTTTGCGGGAAATTAGCGGGAAATTTCCCGGGAAATTTCCCGATTTTTCTGATTTCCCGGGAATTTAACAACCCTGATCGTGCTATCTTGCTTGCTTCACAGTCAACGATATTTATGTCATTCTACATAAAAAACCTCCAGCATTTTAATATAAACAATTTTATTAATTAAATATAATAACCGAAACAAAAAATATTTTAAAAGTCTATGAGAACATGAAATACACATGTTTTAGTTTTTTCATTATGAAAGCATTATTTAATTTCCCTTGTCATCACTTTCCGATCACCAAGTTTTTCGGATTAAGTTTGATAATTCCAACAATCAGAATTACTAACATTATATTTATCATTTGGATTTACAACAGAATAATTAAATGTTTTAACTTTTTTTTCATTTCCGTGTACAATTTATTTAACAGTTTTTGCTGTAATTTTTCAAATATAAATATTTGACTTATTTATAAAATGGCTTTAATCGTACAAAATTAAAATGTTTATAATTTTCCAAAATTTTTATGTTTTTTTTAAATGCGTTTATAAATTATTAACAATGTTAATAATAAATGACAAATTTTTCTTCACTTTTTTTGAGAGACTGCTAAAGATAATACTTGAAGTTAAATAATAATATTTTCTTTTTTATCACACTTTTTGATAAATCTTTTCTTTTTAGCGGGTTTTTTTGCCCTTTTTTTTTGTCCAGGCACAGCCAAAATATTGAAATTCATTTTTATTAAGAACAAAATTTTTAATGACAATAAACACAAAAAAATGAGATTAGATATTTACAAATACAGCATTTCAAATCAATGCTGTGTTTGTAAAAACTTTTTCCATGTTTTTATCTTTTTTTTTTATAATGCTTAAATTGGAAAACATTTTTCCACTTTTTGGTCTTTTTTTAAGACAATGCTGTTTTTGCAAATGGAAATTTCCAATTTAAGCATTCGTCGACGTTTTTTTGACAAGTTCAAAATAGTTTTTGTTTTTCACGTGTTATATACATACAACACCTGAATACCCGGAAAAAGTAAAGAACTGAACTCTAACTTTCGAATAATGAATGTTGTTGAGCAATACGGGAAGGCGAACTTTGTAACATTATAACTCCGCTATTGTTCGTTAATTTATTTGCACTTTTTGTCATTGTTTAATCAGAAAGTTCCGGAAAAAATTTTATATAATTTTGTAAAATAGGTACTTCGATGGACATTTTTATTTATACTTAAATTACATTAATTATAGTAAAAAATTCAAAAATACAAAAATTCAAAAAAATCAGATATAAGACGAGGATATAAAAAAAATTTTTTTTATATCCTCGTTTTATATGACGAAATTTATTTAACGAGAAATGGTAACAATATTTCCGGAAGCGCTAATTTGAACATTTTTATTGAAAAATACTTTCATACAAAATTGAATAAAATCTTCTCGAACAGATTTGCATACAATTATCAGAGCAAAAGGATTTATGCAACTTGCTGCATCTTGAACATAACCTAACAAAAATATTGCAATAGATTTTAATTCTGGTAAATTGTATTCTTTCGAAATTATATTGATAACATAATAAGCAGCAATCAGAAGTTGAAAAATTAATGATATTAAAGCTTGTGCAAATAATAACATTTCACGTTTTCTATAGGCATTTACTTCATTTGAAGAAATTTTACGGAGTAATCGACGGTATTGAAATATTGTAATTATACTCAGAATAAAAGCTATTGCTGCAGTGGAAATTATTAATGCCGTTCCAGCAGTTGTGCTATACTGAAATGTGAGATAAATGATCATAAATTTTATACATACAGGGTGATATGTTCAGAATACCGACAGCATTAATAATCGCATTAACAACCATCCATGGGGTATTTTGGTTGTTGTTTTATAGCAAACCGATATACCAGATCACTAATTTCAACTTTAAATACACCATGAGTTCAAATTTTTCTTAGCACGAAAAAAAGTGGAACTTTTGCACTTTTTCAAGTCAAAAAAATAAAATTTTCCTACTATTTTTTGTACTAAGAAAAATTTGAATTCACCGTGTAAATATGTGTCCCATCGTTAATATTCGAAATAAATGGTATGCATATATATTTCCAAAGGTTAAAATTCGTGTTGCAAGATTTAGATCTATTGGTGTCAAAGTTCCCAAAAACGTGGATGATTATTATTTTGATTTTTGTAGTTGGGTATTGGGGTAAATCAACCCAACAGCTGACAAGGGACCGTTTCGAAGTGCCATCCTCAGAATTCTTAGCTTTTGTGTGGAATCGATAGTACTCCTGTAGGTTGCAAAATCTGATAGTTTAAGTAATTTTGCTGCAGTCTTTTGATATTTTGGTTTATTGAAACAACTGTCATTGCGGTTAATGTTTCAGAAAAGCCTTAAATTACCTTTAATTCAAACTGCTTGATGTTTTTTTAAAAAATATTCTGAAAAAACTTAGAACTGCAACAATGTTTTTCACCATATTTTTTATCTTTAAATGATTTGCTATTTGATTGAATTGGAGATAAACATTTTAAATTTTGATTCAAATTCTTAAACTATCAGATTTTGCAATACCTGAAAGCTTTTGATTCAAATTCAAATCAAAATATCGATAATCAGAATTATCAAAAGATTTATGATTATTTTTCAAAAACAAAAAATTATCTTTCGTTGTCATCTAAAAATAATTATATTTTTTAATAAATTACTTTAATAGCGAAAGAAATAGTTTTTGAAAAAAACGATTTTAACCATTTTTCGCATTTACGAAACACAACATGAAAAGTCAACCAACAAAAAAGATCAACAAAAAACAAATTTATTAATAAAAACGGCGTGTGCCACAACATTCCCCATTGTCAAAAACCTATAAAACAAGAAAAAACAAACAAAGATCAATAAAAATCAAATTTTTTATAGTGGGAGAAAGTTTTTGACTTCAGAATCTTTCAGACATGAAATCTTGGCACGAAAACAATAGAATTTGATGGAAATAAGTTTTTCCATCAAATTTTTCGTGGTTTAAAACCTATAAAAGTGGAGAATGAAAAAAAAGGGATTTTCTACATTTTTACGTGTTCTGGGGGTCAGAATCAGATGCTAAAAAAAACGACTTCTGATGCTGTAAAAAGTCAAAAACATTTTTTTATTGCTTAATTATGTGTTTTGAGTGATTCTGATGAAAAAAAAAGTGAAAAAAATTTTTTCGATTTTTTTTCGTATATCCACGACCCCCGGGTCGTGGGTGTAATACCGAACTTCAGAATCCCATAACTTCTGGAGAAGCCCGAAAGGGCAGCTAGTATTTGGGGGTTTTTCATACCTACAGGAGTACTATCGATTCCACACAAAAGCTAAGAATTCTGAGGATGGCACTTCGAAACGGTCCCTTGTGAAGGGTACTTTTCCCTTTTTCGCCCCCCTCAAAAATTTCATTCACAAATTTGCATAAAATCAGTGAGTTAATGTTGGGAATTCAAAAGGGTGGTCGGATGGGTTGAATGAGCGGTTGTGGTATGTGAATAAATTTTTTGAGGGAGGCGAAAACGAGAAAAATACCCACCTAGGAGTCGTGACTTGCCTTCTATGTTATCCCACCCCGCCTTGAAAATTCAGTTTCGTTTTTTTATAAATGAAACTGAATTTTTTTTTTCTTTTTTTTTATAATTCTGACAAAATATAATCCCTTCCCCTCCCTGATTTTTTTTTCAAAGAAAGCTCTACCACCACATCTGGCTTTTTTACAAAATCATCCCATGTACCACCCAGTTGGGGCGTTGGATCCCAAAGAATGGGAGGGGGTAGAGTTCCATCACTATTACTCTTCCAATATTTTCTAGGAATTTTTTTTTAAATTACCGCTTTTATCTCTGGTTCAACATAACCCCCATGTATGACACCAGTGCTTGGAAATTCATATTCCACATGTCCAAAAAATATTGGAAATAAAACCATTAATGACAACAATGGTATAAAGAGAACAAGCTTTTTATATTTTGAAGAAGAAGATTTAGTTACAGTTGAAAAAGAGACATATGCGCGATTAATTGCAATTGCCGTATGAAGTATTGCTTGTGAATAAGTGCAATATGTATCAATCCACCAAAATGCTGTACCATAAATTTTTGTTGTTTTAAGAAAAGGTCGCATAAAATCAAAATATATTAATCTGCTAACAAAATAATTGTTTAAAATATATCCAATATCGGCAAAAGATATCATAATATATAAAAGATAAAAAGTTGATTCATACATTTTAATATTTTGGCGTCTTTGTTTGTAAATAAAATATGTTAAAAAACAATGAAAAGATATAGGAATAAATAAAAGCGTCCAGTAGATATATGATAAAACTGCGATTGCCATGATTTTTCCAAATAGGGTGTATTGTAAGATTTATATAAAAATGGGTGTGTGGAAAAATTGGACTACACCGACTTTTGGACTGGACTTGGATTTCCTGGACTGGACTCGCAAATTTAAAAAAAACCAAATTCAAGATATTAAAATATGATAAGGGGCTGTCCAGATCTGACGTCGGTGTTTTTAGGGGGGGAGGGGTTTAAGCTAAATCTGACGAAATCTGACGGGCAGGGGTGGGGGGTTTTTCCAAAATCTGACGTCGGCATAAACTGGTATTAAAGGTACAGAAAAATATTATTAAATTTTTTGCACCTTTTTTTCGTTTGCTTTTTTGTTTTGCCGCCCACAACAAAATATGAATAGAAAAAGAACAATGCATTTTTCCCGATTTTCAGTATTGAGCATAATAAAAAAATTGTTAGAAATGCGATTCCCCTTTTAAAAAAGTCGTTTCAAACAATCAACAAATAGAGTTTAAACTAACCTCGGGCATTATCAACAAATGCAAAAAAAATATATGTTAAATGATTTATTTTTTAAAACTTAGTATTTATCACATTTTTAAAGAATCTGACGATTTTCCTGACGCAGGGGGGTGGGGGGTGTTTACCTGAATCTGACGCTATCCGATTTCGGGGGTGGGTGGGTGCAGAATTTCCGATTTTTTCCCGACGTCAGATCTGGACAGTCCCTAAAATAGATTGTTTTTAATACCCCAGATGAGATATTAATTTTTAACAGTTGCGAGTCCAGTCCAAGAAATCCTTGTCCAGTCCAAAAGTTGGTCCAGTCCAGTTTTTCCGTATACCCTTTGAAAATTTGTTACCTTTTTGAAGAAATACAAATTCGTAACCATAAAATTTTATGAATTTTCGTTTATTAGCTTTCAAAAAAGCAGAGTGTGAAAAAAAGAAAACCCACAAAAAAGTCGTTATTTTTACAAGCAATAATTTTTTTTTTCTGTAGGTGTAATTTTAGTAATAATTTTTATGTTGTATAACAATTTTAGTACAAAATTTTAACTCCAAAAAAAGAAACTATTACCTTATTTCAACTGTATTTAAAGAATAGCAATTTTAGATTTCTTATGAAAATGAGCACTTTTTTATTGAAAGAAAGGTCAAAAAACATGTTTCCCCTATAGCGTTAAGCGAAATTAGCACGTTTTTACTTTTCATTTACAAAAATCAAAAAGTAATGCGAAATCATAATTTCGTTAACTCTTACAAGTAAGTCACGTGTCCATTGAGACGTTTTTTGCGTAGAACGCTCCCATGGTAAATCCAATTTTTACTTTTCCACATTGTGTTATTTTTTCGTTGTGCATGTTTTGATAATTCGTAATTGAAACATTATCTCAATACTATAATTTTTGATAAAAGTGTAAAATATTGAAATTAATAAATCTAAAGTTTTTTAAGGATCAGTAATATATAACAATAAAACAATTCATTTTTTAATGGAGAAATCAAATAAGTTTTGATTTAATCATAAAAACTATTAATTAATTTTAATTATGATTGATTTAATAAAAATATTCAAAAACGTAAAAAAAGAAACACATTTAACGTTTTTTTCGAAAACAATGAATAAAAAATGGACAAAAATTGGGAAAAACAAAACACGAAAGCATTTTGTTTATAAAAAAGTGTTTTCAGCTGTAAAATGTTTTTGTCTTTTTTGCCGATTTTTGAACATTTGTTTCAAAATATGCGTTCTTTAATTCATAATAGTTCCGTCTTTTTTGACATTTTTTGCTGATTATTTGAGTTCTTTAAATGAAAAAAAAAATTCTGCTGCAACTTAATTTATGAAAATTGCAAAATATTTGGTATCGTGATATCGTTTATCAAATTTAAAAAATAATATGTCATTTTTCAAATCTGATAAACGACAACAAAAATAGTTAAATAATTTATGTATAATTCATTACAAATTGATCACATTTTCAAACATTAAAAAATTCATAGGCTTTCATATCTTTTTGCAATTGTAAATTTAAACAAACAAAGATTTTTTTAAATATTTAAAATAGAAGCAAAATGCTATTTTTTCAAACGATAAAAAATAATAAAATGTTCTGCAAAGACACTAAAAAAATATTTTTTCGCAAAAACCGATGTCACAATTTTGCAATCGCCGCCTTTTTTTGCCTTTTTGAATTATCAATATCTTTTTAGTACGGTCTTTTTGAAAATAATCATGTAACGTTAATGAAATTTATTTACCTTAAAGGGGGCGGACCCTTTGATCCATTTTTAAAAAAAAAGGATTTCGAAATATTTCTTTTTTTTTCCAAACCATCGATATTCGTGATCAGGGTGACTCTTTAAACGAAAATGCAGCTTCCATTGTTAAAAAAATAAAAACAATGGAAGCTGCATTTTCGTTTCAAGAGTCACCCTGATCACGAATATCGATGGTTTGGAAAAAAAAGAAATATTTCGAAATCCTTTTTTTTTTAAAAAATGGATCATAGGGTCCGCCTCCTTTAATAAACCTCAAAAAATAGTTAGTTAATGCAATTCATTAAGAATATTTTTTCGAAAGAAAAAATGACCTTAAATTTTAAAAGCTTATCTTTGAGACGATTACGCATTTTTAGAAGTTTTTATTGTTATTATAAAAAAGGCTGATATCGAATTAATATATATCAGCAGGAAAAACATGAAAAAATATGCAAAATAGTTTAAATTTTTAAGTTAAAGTGCATTTTCTCTTCTGCGCTTGTGTTCTCCGCATGTTTACAAATTCCCGTCCCGTGGCGATTTTAGAAATACGGGAATTTCCCGTTTCCTGGTTTTTCGAAAAACGGGGCAGGAATTCGTCACTATCATTCAGTAAGAATTTAGATTACAAAAAACACAAAAATCATTTTTACGCCTATTTTTGAAACAAAATAAAAAACTCAGAAAAATTTATTACTATTTAAATTAATTTATTTTCTATTGTTTATGTAAAAGAAAAATGATATCGTTTTTCCTCCAAAGCTTCAACGAATAAAAAGACACCATTTTCATAATAATTTTTACAGTGAAAATATATTTGAATACTTTGATTTTTTAGAACCAAAGAATCGCCAGCTTTTATGAAACTAAAAATTTGAATAATTTTAAATACATTTTGTAACAGTTTTATGCTTTTACCGAAATTCTGTATTACGACCTTTTAAAAAGAAATCATTTCCAGAAGTTACATTGTAATAAACTGCAGTAAATCTGACATAAATATCTCCAAAATCTGATGTAAATGCACTGACCATTTTCGAATGAGAAAGAATACCACTTTCTGGAGTCGCAAAAATTGATTTGTAAGAAGGATAAATGTGATCGTGATATGATACGAGTTCTCTTAAGTAAGGTTTAGAACGATAAAAATTTGCCAAAAAAATCGCTTACTTTGATGCTTTTATAAAAATTGATGAACCTTTCGGTATTATGACTGTATAAGCCGCAGAAGTCAACCAAATTTTTTGCCATTTTTGTGACGTTTTGGAACTGAAAAAGTATTGCTTCAAATGCCATCAAAATCCAGACAAAGGTGAACAAACAACTAACTTAAATTCCAAAAATAATTTTTTCGATTCAGCCCCAATAAATATTTGAACGTTTTCTGTTTTACTATTTGTCCACAAATGAGAAATAAAACGATTTTCAGAATTATAAATAATAATTTGACATGGCCCTTTGTTTGTTGCCACAGAAGAAATTGAAGATTCAGAATTGGAGAATAAAATAAGGATGGACGGGGGCCCGGGGCTTTTTTGAAGGCCCCAGGGCCTTACGGGGCTTGGGGCCTGAACCTTCGGGCCTTACGGAGCCTGGGCCTCTGTTAAGGCCCCGGGCCCCGATATGGGGGCCCGGGGCTTTAGCAAAACGGCTGTTGTAACGGGTTTTAAGCATGATCTATCATAAAAATGAAAAAAATGACCTCTATAGAGATGATTTTTATCAAAGCTGTTCTTCGTTAAAGTTATTTTAAACAAAGAAATGAAGAGTGCTAACGCTTTTAATGTCTTGAAAAAATTTTTAATCGAGTCTGGAAAAAATTTTTTTAATCAAATCTGGAAAATTTCGGGGTTTTTTAAGGCCCCGGGCTCCAGGCCCCCGGGCCCGGGGCCGACCGGGGCCAGAAAAAAAACGGGGCCCGGGGCCTAAAATTTGGGCCCCCGTTCATCCTTAGAATAAAAAAGATACATTTTCTTCTAAAATGCAACCAGATTGCCCTAAATACAAAATATAAAAAAAATGTTTTGTGGTAAATTTTCCAAACTTGACAACGTTACAGCAAAAGATTGAAAATTTTCATCATCATAAAGCTGTGGCGGGACATATATTGCAAAATTTTCCCTATTTTCAATATAACATTTATACGGTATAAAATGTTTATCGGCAACGCTGAAATTTTTTTAAATGTAATTATGACGAATAAAAATGATTTTTTACCATTTTGTTCCAGCAATATTTATTGAAAGACTTTTATTATTATATAAATGTGGAATATCGTTACCATAAATAGTCATGAATGTATTTTTTCCTTTCTAAAAAAATTTAATATTTATCTAAAAAGGTAAATTTCAAATATTGCCAATGATTCTGATAAAGCAAATGTTGCCAATTTTACATTCGAAGTATCCATGAGATAAGTTGGTGATTCAAGGGATAAAATAACGTCAACACTACTCAAAGAGACTGAAACATAATTATTACTTGGATTGATTTTACTTCTTTAAATCGGGTGGGTTTCTTGTTACTTTTTGCAAAAAAACACGAAATTTTTTTGCAAAAAGTTACACGAAATCTGCCTCCTTTAGTCAATAAGGCCATAGTTGTGGAGGGGGCATACTTCATTTGTCCCAATCGGGTAAATTAAATTTTTGGGATTCTTTATATTACAGAAACGATAACGGAATTCTCTAAATTCCTTCTTCGAACCTGCTTAAGACTTGATACCTTTATATTCATAAATATTGATTGAAATCTCTTGCACGTTGGTTGAAGATGTTGTGTAAATTTCAAGATATCATTTATTAAAATTGTAAGAACCATTGTTAAGCGGGATATCTGAAATAATGATTTTTAGATATCCCGCTCAACATTAGAAAACCATGATTTTGGTAATTAAAGTGCCCTTTCTGAAAAAATTGAGGAGAATGAATACATAGAGGGCGGACAAAAATTTCAAAATGCTTTTTTGAGCTAAAATTTTGCAGATATGACCATTAGGGGTCAAAAAGGTGTCAATTAAAACTTGTTTAAACAGATTTCAAGTTAAAAAAATTTTGCAAACAGCTTATAATACTTACACTGCTTGAATTTTCTGTTACCGAAATTGTAAAATTATTCTCCAAAATTTCATTCAGGTTCATAAGTGAAGGATAGCTTGGAGTTTCAAAGAATACAATTTCATTATATTTTAATAAAACTGACGCATTTGAAGCACAATTATATTTTGCAAAAATAAAAGTAACATAATTCAAACAAGCGAAGTAAAATAACAACAACATTATACCTTGTTATAAAGTTTTTTTCCAACCTTATAAAAAATAAAGAAGTGAGTTAAAATGCAAAACATTTAAAATTGAAGAGGCGATTTATAAATTTTTGTCGTGGATTGACAAATATGAGCACCAATATTTGTTCTCTATCTTATTCTCAAAGCAAAAAGCAATATTATTCAAATAAATAAGTGTTTAAAAAATTGCTGAAACTTTTTTAAGATATTCGTCAAAATGGTGCAACATCTTGCAAACGTTAGAACTTTGCAACCAGACATCCTTATCCTGTCAGGAGTGTCTCTAAAGCTGCCTAAGAGGTATTATAAAGTAAAGCAAATAATAAAAGTTATAAAAAAATTAAATAACTTACGAAATTTTAACAAAAATTTGTATTCACAATATCTACCACATCATTGAAAGCATCCATAATATTTTCGTGCCGGGTCCATTTTGAACGTATAGTGGATTTAATCATCTTAATTTTTTTTAATCCATAAAAGGAGTGTCCACTTTTTGCAAAGACTGTTAAAAAAATGACGTTCCTCCTTATAAAAAAGTACGAAAAGTTTGTGTTATTGAAATTTTCTTAACGATTTGACAAATATATTTATACTTATAAACTTTCATTAAAGGGGGAGTCGCACTCAGTGTTCTCACGCCGTCGCGAGCGTCGTCAGCAAAAAAATCAACGGCAAATTTAAGTAGTTATAAATAGCTATTTTTTGTTTGATACATTGTTTTACATATATAATTGCGCAACTTTTAAGACTATATTTAAATGTATAAGTGAAACAATTCTTAAATGAGAGTCAAAAAACCACTCTCGACGGCGCAGTCTGACAGCGCCGTCAGGGTTCGCCGTCAGATTGCAGGTTTTTAGGGATAACTATTTCGTTCTTTTGGTAATATCTCTAAAAATAGTCTTAAAAGTTGCGCAATTATATATGTAAAACAATGTATCAAACAAAAAATAACTATTTATAACTACTTAAATTTGTCGTTGATTTTTTTGCTGACAGCGCTCGCGACGGCGTGAGAACACTGGTCGCACTTAGTATTAAATTTTTTATGACATTCCGTGAAAATCACGGAAGAAGAGAGAAAAGATACACTATTTTTTTCTTTGACATCTTTTCTTCTCTTAATTAAAAAATTTGTCATAACAAATCTAAAATTTTTTGTGCATTTTTCATTTAATTAAGTTATCGCTTTTCAGTTGACAAAAATTATCTTTACTTTGTTTAAAGTTTTTTTTTAATCACTTTCTTCTAATTTCATTAAAAAATAGATAAATGTTAAAACACAATTAAAACATAATTAATAAATAACTAATTGTTAACTACAAATTAGAAAAAATTTTTTACATTTTTTTTAAATATTTACACCCCCGATCATTAAAAATCAGTATGTCGAAACACGCGTCACTGGTTTCAGAAATGTTACATGAGTTTGAAAAATTTTAATATTCTTACGGCCCTCTTTTGAAAATAAATATAATTTGTAAAAAATAATAAAACGTTGTCGAACATTTTTCCTAAAAAAATTAAAACATTTTAAAATTGTTTGTTTTTTAAAAGCGATACAGTGTAATTTTTTAACACTAAAGAAGAACTGCAGTTTTGAAATTTTTTACAGATGCTGAACAAAAAGTTTAAGGAAATTGATGAAATATAAAAACAAAATAAAAACTTTTTTGGAATAATCAATCTTGTATTTTTGGGCAAAAAGCAAAACACTTACGAAATAATTACAAGTGATACAGCAGATGAATAATGAAAAATCATATAAAAAAGATTCGAAAAATCTCTTATAAAATCAAATAATACTGCTAAATTAACATTATTTTGATGTGGATATAGTATACTGTATGCGGCAGTCAAAGCACAATATGACCCAAAAAGGAATGACGAAATAATTGATTGAATTAGCAATTGTTTTTCGTATCTTTGAGAGGATTTTGAATCAGATAAAGTAAATTGCGCAGAAAATGCTGTAAATAATCCAACAAAAAGGGATATAATGGCATTTGCGCTATTTACAATTGCCATAAAATTTTGAGATTGTGACATAAATTCTGTGCATTCATCGTCTTCAATTTCAAGTTGACATGGATTACCAAATGAATATCCATTAATAATAAATGGATAAGCTAATAAAATTATAATAATAAAAATGAATGCTTTTCCATCCCAAATTTTTGAATGCCGATTCCACCAAAGTAATGCCGTTAATCGATTTAACACTAATACAGTATTCCAAAAACCAACAAATAATTTTGCATACCATTGAATCACATTATTCATTTCAGTTACAATAGTTGTGTCAGGAAAAATGAATTCATTAAAAATATACATAATTGTTACACATATATCCACAATATATCCTATCACTAGAATATAATAATATGATCCATTTAATTTCTTTTTTAAAAAATTATAAATTAAACAAATTGTAAGAAATAATGTAAAAATGGCACCACTATAAAATATTACATCAATACAGGTATCTACAGTATCCAGGAGCCATTGAACAGATTCAAGATGCTCTGTTGTATTTTCAGTATACTTTTCAAGATTATTCATTTTCGTGTGATATGACTGCAAAAATT
This sequence comes from Panagrolaimus sp. PS1159, assembly GCA_963922195.1. NCBI lineage: Eukaryota > Metazoa > Nematoda > Chromadorea > Rhabditida > Panagrolaimidae > Panagrolaimus > Panagrolaimus sp. PS1159. The sequence continues at coordinate 316,515 of CAWUHW010000028.1, forward strand.
AAAAAATTAACACATTTTTTGTGAGACGGCAGAAAAAAAATTAATAGCAATTAGAGACAATAAATAATAAAAGCATAAAAAATTAATGCGTCTTTCAATTAAAGCAGATAAAACCAATCATATGAAAAAATAATTTTAAAAAACGTGAGTAATATATTGCAAAACAAATTTATTTTTTATTTATAGCCTTATTTATTGTTGTATTATATCATGGGTCACACATTTGTTATTACTGCTTTATGACTCAAAACCTCTGTTTTTATATAAGCAAAATTTTTTTGAATAAACTAATTTTTTTAAAAAAAGGGTTAACGTGACGAAAAATAGTTATCATAATGAGAACTAAAACAAAAAAATTTTAAATAACATTTTTTGGAGTTTTGAAGGCCTAAAATCTCTTTAGAATCCGTTTTTCTTATAAACAATTGATTTTGTGAAAGTTTTTCCATGAGAAGCTAACAAAAAGTGTGAAAAAAAAAAATGAAGCTTTGAATATTTCTTTGAAACAGAAGAGAAAAAACGAGTGCCTCTTTCTTCAAATTATTCACAACATTTCTCAATTTTTAAGAAAAAACTCTGTATTAAATTACTAAAAAACAAACTTTAAAAAATGAAATGAATTGCAAAAAATGATTAGTGAAAGACTAAACAATTGTAACAAAAATGAAAAGAAAATGTTATGCGAAATTTTGGACTAAAAACCGAAAAATGTAACATTTAATTTAATTTTGGAGTTTAAGGGTCATTTTCAAAATTTTAAAGTTAATAAAAAAATTATTATATAAATTTTTTCACCTGCAAAAAGAAGCAATTGTCTTTTGCAGGTGTTAAAAATCCATTTTTTTTTAAATTTAATAAAAACTGTTTTTGAAAATATTACAACACCGGCCGACAAAATTTAAAAAACGATTTTCGTTAAAAATAGAAAAAAAATTTTCCATTCGGGAACCTTTTTTAAGATGTGGTTATTTTGACTAAACTTTAAAACTTTTTTTGAGCATTTGTGGGTAAGATAACGGCATTTTTAGATTTCAGAATCGTTTTTAACGACCTCGAAAATGGTTGGGCGCCAGCTTTTTTGATAAAAATGCGTTTAGCCGATTTTCGAAAATTCATGTTGGAGTAAAATATCTCAGAATCAGCTATTATTGCCATATATATTGCTAAAAGGCATTAATAAGCAAGCTAATATGTATATCTAGCTAAAAAATGAGCCAAAACATGTGTATTTTGTCCCAAAATTGAATGTGGTTGAAAATCTTGAATGTTGGAGAAGCAGACGATCAAAGTATCAAAAATCGAGCAGGTAAGTTTCTTCTTTCTTTTTAATCATCTATTAATACTTTAATCTTTTAGATATTGCTCAAGGATGCTTTTCTAATACTTATTACAACTATATTGAACAAATTTTACATATTTTACTATATCATGGATCTTGGGGTATATATGCTTTGAGGTTTTTGGTTCATAAATTCGCCATTCGATGATAATCCAGATGACTGAACAAGTTGAATACTATCATCTGCAATAAAAATAACACAATAATTTATTCAATCGCACCAAGGATATATGTTTTTTGACAAAAAAGGGTTACAGCATATATACCCCAAGATCCATGATATAGTAAAATATGTAAAATTTGTTCAATATAGTTGTAATAAGTATTAGAAAAGCATCCTTGAGCAATATCTAAAAGATTAAAGTATTAATAGATGATTAAAAAGAAAGAAGAAACTTACCTGGTCGATGTTTGATATTTTGATCGTCTGCTTCTCCAACATTCAAGATTTTCAACCACATTCAATTTTGGGACAAAATACACATGTTTTGGCTCATTTTTTAGCTAGATATACATATTAGCTTGCTTATTAATGCCTTTTAGCAATATATATGGCAATAATAGCTGATTCTGAGATATTTTACTCCAACATGAATTTTCGAAAATCGGCTAAACGCATTTTTATCAAAAAAGCTGGCGCCCAACCATTTTTGAGGTCGTTAAAAACGATTCTGAAATCTAAAAATGCCGTTATCTTACCCACAAATGCTCAAAAAAAGTTTTAAAGTTTTAAAGCTTCACCAAAATGCTCCCAAGCGGAAAAAATTTTTTCCTTTTTTAACGAAAATCGTTTTTTAAAATTTGTCGGCCGGTGTACAAACTCCAAAAATTTTTTCCGCTACAGATTTGGCAAAAAAAAAAGAAAAAAAATTCTACAATGCAAAAAACATTTCACAATACATATATTTTCGTATAATAGCTCAAATGGGTTTTATGTCTTTGTTTTAACATTGTAAGTCTGGCTTTCACTTGAACAAATACCTTTTCTTCTTACCGTAATTTCTTGTTCAAAGTCCTTCTTTACGACAATCGGTTTTGGTGATAATTTTTTCTGCTGCTTTTCAAGTTTATTTTTATAAAAGTCCAATAAATTTTGACTTTGTTCTTTGCCGATTATGCCAATTTTTATGTGGCACTGCAGCTTATATTGCTTCTTCAACTGCCACTTCAATAGAACATACTTTATTAAAGTAAAAACGTGCTAATTACGCGTAGTCTTTATTATGTAGAATTTTAAAATTTAATTGTTAATTTTCACATTAAAATATTTTTATCAGTGTTATACGTGTTTATGAAAAAATAGTAGGAAAATATCAAATAATTTTTGCTAAAAAATCAAAAGTTTAAAACAAATTGTCTTCGAAAATTTAACAAAAAAATTTCTAAAACGTCGCATTTTGACAAAGTGTTTCTTTCAAATAAATTCGCGCACATTAAATATTTCATTATCATTTTTTACTCAAAATTTTACTTCAAAAAAATCTCTTTTAAACTTTCTTAAAAGCAAATTGCAATTAATTAAAGAAAAAAAAATATATAAATCAATTTTGATAAACATGGAATCTGCTGAATCAGTTGAAAATGTTGAAACTTTTGCAGATAATGATAATGAAAAACCTGCAGAAGTGCAACAATTAATGACAAATATCTTTGGAGAAGATAGTGATGATGAAGAAGAACAACATCATGAAGAAGTTTGTTATAATACTTTTCTTGTTGCTGGTTTATAAAGAGATATTTAGGGTGATGGTGAACAAAGACCTCCTGGATATGAAGATGAAGCAGAAGGAATTGGTTATGAGGAAGAAGAAAAAGAGTAAGTTTTGTATCCTTTCTTCTTATCATTTTATAACTTCGGTACTATTTATAGGAAGGAATGGGATTTCGATCGGATAATGGAAGAAAAGAAGCGTGAAAGATCAAAGAAGCGTAAGAGCAAAAAGGATGGCTCAATTGATCTTTGTTCAAATGCTGATGGACAAATCAGGCATGTTGTTGAATTAATGAAAAATGCTGCTGCTGAAGATCGTGAAGCAAATAACCAACGACGTCCTGCAATTCAAAAAACTAAAATGCTTGAAACTGTGCGTAATATTTTATTGCGGGCTGATTATTTGGAAGTTTTAATTGAAAATGATATGATGAGGTTTGTTGGAAGCAGTTACGATTATATCTAATTATTGACATTTTAGTGCTATTTCTGAATGGCTTGCACCTCTTCCTGATAAATCATTACCTGCTCTTGGAATTAGGTTTGTTACTTTGCCTTTACAACTTTTATTCATACTGTAACTTTTTAGAACAACTTTACTCAAAATTCTTTCAAGTTTTCCAAATCTTGAGCCTGGTGTTTTAAAGCAATCTGGATTAGGTAAAGCTGTTATACTTATCTTTAAACATCCAAAAGAAACGAGAGAAAACAAAATTATGGCGTCAAAATTGATTCGAAATTGGTCTCAACCAATTTTTCAAGTTCGTTTCTTTATCTTTTATTCCTTTCATTTTTGAAATAAATTTCTTTTAGATTTCATCAGATTATTCATCTGTTACAAAAGAAGAACGTGAATCATTGGATTTGGAACATTTACCTGAAGCAAAGCGTCGAAAACTTGAGTAAGTTTTTTTTTGTTCTCTCTCCTTTTTTGTCTAGACTTCAAAAACTTTAAACCATTTTTTAAACCATTGCTTTAATAACAAAAAAGTCTTCAACTGCTGCTGCTAACGATTTTTAAAAATCTCAGTGAAAGGCTTTGCGCTTAATTTCAAAAGATTTCTTTTCACTTCCTAGTAAAGCATTTACAAGGGACGCGTCAGGGTGTGTTCCGGAGTTATGAGAAAAAAAGTATTTCATGATATTCCCCGACCATAAAAAAGTATTCCTGCAAATTTTCAGCGGCCCATACGCACTTTTGTATTTTTCATATATACTACATATATATAGGATCACCTGCTACTTAATACTATAACTTAAGATTTGTCCTTGTCAAATACTTTTTTGTATTAAAAAGCATATTTCTTTGCATTAGAAAACATGCGAAAAACCATTTTAAATTGTTTGCGAATATTTCCTAGCCCAAATAAGAATAAATTTCTTAAGTTATAGTATAAGGTAGCAGGTGATCCTATATATATATAGTATATATGAAAAATACAAAAGTGCGTATGGGCAGCTAATATTTTGCAGAAATACTTTTTTATGGTCGGGGAATATCATGAAATACTTTTTTTCTCATAACTCCAGAACACACCCTGACGCGTCCCTTGTTAGTGTTTTTTTTGTTAAAATATGGTTTAAAAGATAAAAAAATTTAAGATTTGTCATGGCAACATCAATCATATCTCTCACTTGTTTTTTATATTTCTCTTTTTTATTTTTTAGATCGCAACGTTCAGAAGCTGGTTCATCACGTTCAATTCAAGCACAACAAGAAGAAGTTGTTTTAGGCCCAGGAGATCCTGGATATATTTCTCGAGCTCGTGTCCCCAAAATAAGCTCTAATGCATATATTATTCGTCCAAAACCAAATATAGAAGGAAATTTTTGTGGTGCAACAAAAAATCGTCAAAATGGCCGATTTGATCAAGCTCAAAAGAGTTTTAAAGAACGAACAAGAGCAACAAAATCTGAACGAGCTATTGGTGTAAGTATCGAAGATCGAAGAATGGACTAAAATGATGATGATGGTAAAAGAAATTTTTCTTCTTCATGGCTTCATTTAAAATTCTTATCTTTTGTATTAATTCCATTTACTCTCTTTTGTTTCAACTGGCATATGATTTTGTGATCCAGAAACATTATTTTTGTGCGTGTTTATTTGTTTTTCGCGGTTGTTAAAATAAACGTGTACTATTGTATGGATTTTTGAAGATATTTTCATTATTAAAAATTTTGGGTAATTTATTAATTTTTTAGGGAAAGCCGGATTTTTGCTATGAGAAACTCCGTGGACGATGAACAACGATCAAAAACCCCTTAGAATGAAAGAAAGAAGAACGTTGCAAAAACTGCGTCAATAACGCAATTCATTAAGAATATTTTTTCAAAAGAAAAAATGACACAAATTTGCAATCATCCATATTTTTCAGTCACTTTTGTTGTTATTTCAAAGAAAAATGTCATCGTTTTTTTCGTATACTCTTTTTAAAGACAAAAATTCATCTGATGTAAACAAACAAAATTAACATTCATTACCAAAAAATAGTTAAAAAAGAATAATTAAAGCAATTGCATTAAAATATTCATAAATTTAATTAAAAATTGGTCGTTCAATTTGTTGTTTTTGACATTTTTCATTTTCTATGTTTAAATCCAAATTTTTTTCGTTTTTTGATTTAAAAATAGCAAATATTCTGCTTTGCTTTTTCTTGCTTGATTCAACTTTTTCATATGTCCATGGCCGTGGATCTGTTTCACATGTAATATCAAAGATAATTGTTGTAACAATTATTAAAACAAAAATAAAATAAAAAATTCTTGACCACTAAAAAATTATTCAAATTTTTAATATTTTAGCTTAGTTATGAAAAAAACAAACCTCTGCAGGTGTCTGTTTTGGAGCTAAAAGTGATACAAAAAGTGGAAGAACTAAAACAATGCCACTACTCAAAAATGCCATAAATGTCATAATTACATGAGCGTATTGTCTTGAAAGCTGAAAAAAATTCTTAACAGTAGTTTTAAAAAGATATAAAAAAATCAAAGTTTCGAATTTTGTGTCTCAAGTGGAAAATTTTCGATTTAAAAAACTTGTTAAAAGCTTTGGATTTTGGATTTACGAAATCCAAGTGCCATGATTTTGGATTTATGAAATCCAAGCGCCATGATTTCGGATTTATGAAATCGAATTGCCATGATTTTGGATTTACGAAATCCAAGTATCATGATTTTGGATTTACGAAATCCAAGTATCATGATTTTGGATTTACAAAATCCAAAAATCCAAATTTCAAAAATTAAAATTTTGTTTCAAATGGAAATTTTTTAATTTTTTGTTTCGAAACTACTTTCAAAAATTTATTTTCTGTAAAAATTTCAAAACTTACCAATTGTGCAGATTTGCTTACACCAACTGCATTTAGTCCAGAAAATACAATTGTTAAAGTATAAAAAATTTGTGCAAAATTTTCTGTTTGAATTGGCATCCATGCTAGCATAAATATACAAAGTGCCATGGCAACTTGTGAAATTGTTGCAAAAATTAGAACTCGAGCTTTTTGGGAGATGCATGTTGCAGCATCTGAAAATGGCCCAGCAATCACTTTTACAATTACAGAACCAATAAATGGTATTGCAGCTGCAATCCCGGTCTTTGTAATATCCATATGTACAACTTTATTCAAATATGTTGGGCCATATTGAACAAATAACTAAAATTTTAAATAATTTTTAATAGTTTTTACAAAAATTTTTAAAATACAAAATTTCGATTTTTGCAATTCGACTTTTGCAATTATATCGAAAAATTTGAAATCGAAATTTTAATTTTTTTAAAAAAAAGTTTTAATTTCGGCCCAAATTAATCGGAATTTCGATTTTTACTCGTTGCTTTGATGACAAAATATCAATTTTGAAACTTTGGACTTTTCAATAATAATTTTTAATCCCCCTCAAAAAAATTTACCTGAAATCCAGTAAATCCGCCAAGGGAAGAAATCCAAACTCCAATTACAGCTTTATCAGTATAAATTTGATAATATGGAATTGAAGCTTTTTCACCTTCCGGCATTTTTATAGAAGTTTTTCCTTCATTAATTTTTGCTAATTCTTTTGCACTGACATTTCTAAAATTGTATGGATATATAGGGATTTATGAAATCCAAATCAGGTTAGTGTAACTCTGTGTAATTTTAAATTTTCAAATATGGAAAATTTAAATTATAAATTAAATTATTATAGAATATTATATATAAACTTCAAAAAATATGTGAAAGCAAAATTTGCATACCGATGAATTTCGGGTGAATCTCGAAAAAAGATATAAAATACAATGAAAGATGCAACGGTTAAAGAACCTTGAAAATAATAAATTGCCCTCCAACCATATGATGAATCACAAAAAAGTGCCGAAACTGGCATCGTAAAAATCGGAGCAAACTAAAACTTTTTTAAAGATTTAAATGGATTTTATATATCCCAATATTAATTAAATTCTCAAAGATAAAAAAAGACTTTATATATCCCCCAAAACCTGTAAATGACAACTTAATAATGCAATAAATGTTCCAGAGCCATTTATTGTTGACCAATTTGAAACAATTGAACCCAAAGCCGGGATTGAAACCGAAATTGCAACACCCTGAATAACTCGCATCAAAAATAGCGGATAAAATCCAAATTCTGCAGATAATGGAGTTAAAAGCGTGGAAAAAGCTGAAGCAAATCCATATACGGTAAATATTGTTCTAAAAAATATTGAATGTAGAAAATTAAAAAAATTTGCATAAATTTGAATTTTTTATTTTTGTTAAAAAAATTTTGTTTTAATTTTTCTATAAATTTCGATATCGAAAACCAAAATTTTCAAAGTTTCTAAAAAAATTAAAATTTCGATTTAAGACGATTTATCTTGAAATTTTTTTTTTCTGATTAATTTAAAAATTTTATATTTGATTTTCGATTTTAAATTTTATGTTGAAATATTTTTTGAGCAGAAAAGTTGAATTTTTGATTTTCCCAGTATCCGAAATTGGAAATTTTAAATTTTTCTTCTGTTCAGGAAATTTGCATATTCTATAAAGTATGCAAATTTCGGAAAAACTTTTTTCCCAAATTTTGATATTAAAAAAGTAATTTATGGATATTATTTTAAAACACTTTAAATTGGCGAAAATAATAATTTCTTTGTTATTATCGTTTATGAAAATTTGCATATTTAATTTTTGATATTTTTTAAAATTTTAATGAATTTTTGCCAAATTCCTTCATAGCTTTTGTTTTGAAAAACCAAAATTTCGATTTTTTATTCTTACCGAATTCCAGTTCTTGCAGTAAAATATGGAACCGGAATTGTACCCAATAAATTTCCAATTGCAACAGCAGAAAATAGATAACCTTGTTGAGTTGTTGAATATGTATATTTTGGAAGATATGGTTTGCCAGCAGCACTTTCATTATATGCCTTTAAAGCTTCAACATCATCACCACTCATACAAATAATTGTAAAATTAAGGGCAAGCGAATTTGAAAGTGCCAAAGTGAAACAAATAATTGAAACTGCCATTACAACATATCTTGTTAAATTACCAAAATAATAATTATGTTTATTAGATTCTGATGAACTTTGAGGTTTAAATGGATCATCTGGAATTGAATCATTTGAAGCATGAAAAAAATCAGGCTTTTTTTCTCCAACTCGAATTGATTGTTGTCGATGATGTTCAACTTCAGCATTAATTGCTTCAACGCTATTTGCAACAATTCCGGCACCAGTTGCCATTGTTTGAATTTGGACTAAAAAATGTTTTTATTTATTGTTTAAATAATTTATAGCAGCAGCTGTTTTTAGAACAAAAAAAAATAAAAGTTTTATAAAAAACGACAAAAAAAAGACACGGAAAAAAATAACAAAATTATGCAAATCTTTAAGTATGGTACAATAATCATACATCATTGATAACACATTATAATCTGCATAGGGACAAAAAAAAAGAAATGATGATTTAAAAAATGATTTTTTATTAAACCAAAAACTGAGTGCAAAAATTCATTCGTTTTTTATTTTTAAGCTTTTCGCTAGTTTTAGAAAAACATTGTTTTAAAGGGGGCGGACGTTTTGATACAGTTTCGAAATCTTAGATTTTCGTGATTTTCAGGCAAACTGGGAGTCTTGAAACGAAAATAACCCTTTTTTACATTGTTTTTATCAAAAAAGATGCATTTTCGTTTCGAGACTCTCAGTTTGCCTGAAAACCACGAAAATCTAAGATTTCGAAACTGTATCAAAACGTCCGCCTCCTTTAAACAATGCAAAAATTTTCCATTTTTGCATTGTTCAATTTTTTTTTTAATTTTTTTAAATTAATTTTGATTTTTAATTAAATAAAAAATTGTTTAATCGAACACCATTTTTGTGTAAACTCAAAGTTATTCACGAATGAAACCACAATTTTTATTTGGGGTTAAAAAATAGTTTTAATATCAAAATTTAGAAAACAAACCAAAGCGTTTTAAAAAAACTAACAAAACTAAACATCTTTGAGGGCCACAATATTTTGAGAAATCAAAAAATGTACACTTATCTCATATTTCTGTATTTTAATACTTTTATACTTAAGCTTTTATAAAACAAATGAACTTGAAATTTAAGCGAATTTAAAAGTCAGACAAAGCTTTGTCGTTTTTTTTATTGAACCGAATATTTTGTTTTAAAAACGGAAGCAAAAAACGATAGAGAAGAATTATGATAATTTTTTGAGAGCAAAGTTGAAATGAATGCGATCGATTTGTAGCATTGGCTTTTTTTAAATGTTCATCATAAACTAGAAGTTATTGAAAAAGAAAGAAAAATTTAAACTATAATGAAAAACAAAAGCAGCCGATTTTCATGTGAGCTTTCAAAGGCTTTTAAAAAACAATGACAAGTGCAAAAAAAAGGTTGTTTTATTTTTTTCCTTTGTTTTTTTGTTGTTTCAATGGGATCAAAAAGCAGCAGTCACTTATCAATGATCCCTGGATTTGTTTGTTCGATCTTTTAAAAGGTTTATGTTTGTGAATGGCTTTTTATAAAATATTAAAGGTTGTGAAAAAAAGGAAATTTTTTAAAGCAAAAAAATGTTTTTTGTATTTAAATTTTGCTTTTTAAGATTCAATGAGAAGTTTCATATTGGAACTAATTTAGCTCACAATTTTCAGTGATATCTGATCAGAGTGAAAAATGTCCAAAAATATTTCGGCATTGTGTTCTTTTATTTAGGAACGCGCGCAGTTTTTTCAAAGTTCGCCAAATGCTGTAAGTTTGGTAGCATTAGAATCGCCGTAAAAAAATCATTGGAAATAAAAAAAGAAAAAATAAAAAAATATTAATATTAAAGTTTAATTAATGGATAAAAAAAACAAAAAAATTAATTTTTTTTTATCCGGGGAACAGTTTTTCTTCATAAATATTTTCGTGACGCGTTCGCAAACAACACTTTTTTTGCAGCAAAAAAAAATTTTTTTCAAAGGCGATAGTGCTGGTTCGATTCCCAGCTGAAACGCAAAAATATTTTTTATCTCCGATTGAGCTGATTTTTGGTACACATAAGCTTTCGGCTGTGGGGAATCCGAAAATAAAAACAGTTCTTTTTTTTAAAAAAGTTTACGATTTTTGGAGTCGAACCAGTGACCGAAGGACTGATGCGCGGCGCTTTCTCCACTGCGCCATAGACGCAAACTTTTGACCGCTCACTTTCGCTCAATTTTTAAAAATACTATTCGATGCAGAAAAAAATTCTGAATCTGATAGACCTGATTGTAGACCGGAACCTCGTGGAGTGTAATACAACCTCATGAAAAAAACGTAAAAAAATACGGTTTTCTCTGAAAATTTTTATTTTTTTGTAAATAAATAGTATCTAAAAGTTTGATATTCGGAATCAGCGCATTTTTTTACGTATATTAGGATAAAAATCGAAATTTATAAAAAAAGTTTAAATTTCTACAGTATACCTCTCTTTGCATTTTCTTTTGGATAAAAAAAATGAAAGGGAACACTGGCGTCGCACATTGCTGCGCGCGTTCCTACTTTTATTTTTTTTTGTTAGAAAAAACGAGCATTATCTTTAACAACTGTGCCAGATCTTATATTAACTTTTTATGCCTTTTTATATTAATATTATTAATCTGCATAAAAAATTGAGTAGGAAAGCAGAGAATTTTGAAAAAAAAATGTATGTAAATAATTAATATAAAATCAGGAACAGTCGTAAGAGATAATGCTCATTTTTTCGATTTTTTTGGTCAAAGCATTTTTTGACTGAACAGCTGACTCCAATATCGATCAAAAAACGGAATGGAAAAAATGATAAATAAGCGATGAAAAACTTAAAAAGAGGAAGAGAGCAGAGTTGGCGGCCTTTCGGTTTACAGCCCAGTTTTTCAATCTTATTGTGAAAAAAAAAGATTAATTGAAAATCAGTTTATTAAAAAAACACAATTTTGAAAATTTGCAAAATACTAAGATTTCTGTAAAATTTAAACAAATGGTAATTTAAAAAGCTGAAAAGAACACAATAAAGTAAAAATTGTAACATTTTTTTAAAAAGTAAACCAAAAAAATCTGAAAAAAGTCACAAAATTTGAAAAGATAAAAATATTAGGAAGATGAAAAAAGATTCCATAATTTTCTGTTAGAAGATTCATTCATTCCAGAAAAAAAAATGTATGGCACTTTGTAATCATGACTTGTTGTTTCAAGAATTTCATTAACAATTATTTCGAGACGATTTTTATATTGAGTAGAAATTAATCGAGAAAAATTGAGCAATATTTTCGTTTTCATATTTTTCTAAAAAACGAAATAAATGCAACTTCGAAAAAAAGCTCAAAGAATCAAATTAACAATTAACAAAACTTAAACAGCAAAAAATAACCAACCTTTAAATAATCAAAAAACGTTGAAATATCAAAATTTTCAGGAATATCGAAAATTTGAAAACGAGCGATATTTTTAAAATGTAAAATTTTGATTAATTCTTGCATTGCTTTTGATGTAATAATTTCTGTGTCAGGTAAACCACTAAAAACAACAAAAAATTATACAATTGAAAAAGCGTGAAACTTACTATTCAAAAATTTCAAGGTTTGGAAGTACATCAATAATTTTTTCAAGTGGAATAATTGAAACATTATTTTTCATTACAGAAACTTTATTGAACCAAATTCTTTCACATTTTGAAGCAATAAATTTTAATTCATCAAAAGAAATATTTTGTTCAGAAAGACATAATTTCTTTATATCACATTTAAAGATTTTTGGAATCAAAAAAGAAAAAGCATTATTCTTTTTTAAATTAAAAATTTCTTTTGTTATCCAAATTTTACTTGCAGTTTTGTAAAGGTTCACATATCTTTCACTAAAAGTTGTTTGCCATCCATTTTTATAATCAAAATATACTTCTGAAACAATGAGAATTGGATTTTTAATAAAAAAATATTTGCAGCTTTGAATTAATTTTTGATACAATTTTGAAGTTGAAGGTTTCTTTAAAATATAATAAATTATTGAATCTGGAAGCGACCATTTTTGACGAGAAATAAATGAACGACGAAATTGAGCAATTTTTTTGGAAAACGGAACCATAATTAAATTTATAAAGAATTTTTGAAAAAAAGAGTTGTTATTCAAAATTGCAACTGATCGTTTTTTATTTCCGTTCACCAAAAATTTGAGCTATAACGGTTTAGTCTTTGCTCAAACAAAATCAATAAATCATAAAAAATTTTTATATTGAATTTTTCTCGTTGCATTTATATTTCGCTGCTTTATGATTAAATTAAATATCGTTATAGAATATTATAATCAAAACAACTCCAAAACCGTTATAGACACTTGAATTGATTAAGGTGGTAATGAACAAAGTATTCAAAAAAATCAATTTTTAAAAATTAAAAAAATATGTTGAACATACCATATTCAAATCTTCCTTTTTTTCGAAAACTATGATTTTTTTGGTAGTCATAGTACTCTTTTTTATATACTATACATCAAATTGCCTACTTTTTTTGATTTTTTGTAGCTTGATTTTTCTGTTTTACAAAAAATATATGATTATTAGAAAGTGACAGGCAATGTCAAAAATACTTTTTGGAACAAAAAAATAAAATCACAAATTTTTACTTTAAATTTAAAAATGCAGATGTTTTGGGAAAAGTGTAAGATTTTCGCAATAATCGTTGTGGTCGACTTTTTTTTGCATCGTTTTTTGTATGTATAAAAAAACAAAAGTTTCGTTGAAAAATATTTTTGGATTTTAAAAAACGTTCTGCTTTATTTTTATGTGTTTCATTTTGTGACTTCAGTCATTTCAGAATCGATTCTTTTTTGTTTTATAATATTTTTTGAATATTTTATTTGCAAAAAAGTATATTTCAAAAAACATGTCTTGAATAGATATGAAAAAGAAGATCCAGTTCTTCTTCTAAACATAATAAAAAACATGTTTGGTATTTTTCCCTCAAAATAAAAGAAATATGTTTAATTTAAAGCATTTTATTACATATTTTTTCTTGCATATTTTAATCAAATTATTTCAGTTTTCTGCTTTCATAATTTAGTGTATTTTTCGTTGTTTTGGTGTTGTTGTTGTTGTTCCACAGCGAATTGTGTGTCTTCATCATCAAAAAAGGCACGGTTTTCATAACCTGACGATCTTTTAAATTGATTTTTTAAGGCATTCAGACATGAGAAGCTTCCACTGTTTGGCGGCCTGACGTAGAACGCTACATTTTTATTCTGCTTCTGAATTTTATTTTTTCTTGTTTTTCTTTTAAAAAAGGGTGTCAAAAAAAGGATATCAGTATGTAAATAAAAAATTATGAAATAAAAATCCTTATCAGTGCTGATAATGCGATTTTGGCGAAGTGCGTCAGGCCGCTATTCTCATGCCTGTAAGGCATGGATTTCTGCATCAATGTAATTGGTTTTTGCAACATCATGTTCCTTTTCAATTGGAAGTGGTACACGTGTATCAAAGATTTTTCTTTCTCTTTAAAAAAAATATTCTCTGGGGGAAAAAGCAATAAAAAGTTATTAAGTGGATATAGAAAACTAGAAACATGTGGAAGATAAGCCCAGATCACAAAAGTTAAAATTAAAATAAAATATTCAAAAAAATAGAGAGAAAATATTGCAAAAATAAAAAGAATATGGCAGAATAAAATCATATGAGAAAAAATTTTTTTCCGATTCATCTGAAGCAAAAGCAAGGAAAGAAAGACAAAAATTAATAAAGAACAAGTTCATTGGCGTCTTTTATTGATTTGTATTCCTTCCTTCACTGCAGTACAAAATTTTTTCTTTCTTTTTATTTCTTTCGTTGCTTTTTTTTCACAGCAATTTTTCTTATTGAAAAAGTAGATGAAAATTTATTTTTTAAAATAAAAAAATGTTTTCGACACCTCAAAAAATTTCCTTTGTTTTTCTATTGTTTGGTTGGTTCAACCACATTAGAGAAATCTATCGATTGGACTCATTAAATATTTGTAACCAACGCATGCATAAATTACTGTATCTTGTATGTTTTACATTATTCATTTATACAAATATTCTTGATATATAAAAAATCGGTTATTACAAAAGAAAATTGCTGTAGTAGAATTATGGTTAATATAACCCGTGTACAAAAAAAAAGATTGTTAAAACAAATACTAAAAAATTGACAAGAAAATTTTAAAAGTATATCACAGTTTCAAAATAATAATTTAAACATTAATAAAAAATTATACAAAAAAGTTACAAAAACTTCTGAGCTACAGTATACCATTCCTTATAAGTAAGGAAAAAAACAGAGTAATAAATATTGTTAGCAATAAAACATGAAAAGTATACTGTAGCACAAAATCTCTCACTGCTCGATAACAAAATCTCAAACTTTATAGTACCCATTTTTACATATTTTTAGCTTTGATTTGATTCTTCATTTGTTGAAATTTTTGTTGCTTCTTGTGCTTGCTTCTTTAATAGCCTTCCACCAAATATTCCAGCAATTGCACCTCCAACACCTGCCATAATTCCAAGTGCTGCTGAACCAGCTACAAATCCGACAGGACCACCAACAGCCGTTGCACCAACTGCAGCTAAAATGTTATTTTTTTAAATATTAAAGGTAACAATTTAAAGCAAACAAACCTGCAGCTAATGGAACTTGGGCATTTTTATTTGCTAAAGCTTTTTTGAGTTCACGATTTCCAGATTCAACTTTATATGCAGCTAATTCAACATGTTCTTCAATAGAATCAACGATATCATGTTGGGACTAAAAAATGGAATGAATTAAAGATCAACGGTATTACAATTTATTAAATGGATATACGATATCCGCGAATTTAAGCTTGCAGGGTTTTATATATCCCGAGATATCATATATCCATATCAAAAAGAAAACTTACATGCACCAATGCAGCTAAATCTTCCATAACTTGATTCAAATCTTCAATATCCTAAAAAATTCCTTTTATCCATCACCATCTTCTCCATTTTAATCAAATAAACAAACCTGTGCAAGTTTCTTTGTAACTTCTGCATCTTCTTTTGCTCTTTCAAGTTTAAATTGTAAATCTCCGACATGTTTTTGTGCAGATGTTTGAGTTTGTTCAGCTAACATTTGTTCATATTGTCCACCACCATGATTCTTATTTGAAGTTGAAGATGCAATTCCACCATATTCATCCCTTTCTTCTTCAGGAATAAAACAATCATCAAAAATATTTGAATTCTTTTTTATTGCTGTAGGTGATGTTGGAGGATGTGGTTTATCAATCAGTGTCATAATTGCATTAATAATTGCTTGAGTTTGTCGTTGAATTGGTTCAATTCGAATATCAAATGCTTCATGTTGATCTGGTGGAATTTCTTGCCGCTTTGAAAGTATTTGTTTAAATCCATCCAACATTGAATCAATCATCTTCTTTGCATTTATCTTTTCAATTGTTAAAGATTCATAATCTTCTGATTTTTCGTACTAAAAAAAAGTAAAGATAAAAAGTTGTTGTAATTTTTTAAAAAGAGAACGGTAAAAACAAGTCAAACAGGAAAAAAAGATAAGGATTTTCCTTCATGGCATTGACACACATATTGCCAAATTACAGCGAGCAGAAAGTTTAATAGGTTTTTCATTTTTAACGTTTTTTCGATACGGAATGTACCTGACGATCGAGATCTTCTTGTGTTGTCCTTTTGCCTGATCTTCAAGTTCATGCCATTTCAAAAAAAAAATGTTAAAAATGAAAAATGTATCAAACCGTTCTTTCCCTTTTTTAGGTTACGGTATTCTAACAAACATATAAACTTTCAATTCTTTTAACTCTAGCAATAACTTAAGTTTACTAAACACACACCTTTTTTTACATTTAAACTGAAGCAAACTTTGCCCAAACTATTTTCAAAACTCCAAAATCCGCTCAAAATATTCTAATAATTTTTATAACCTACGCTTGCAATTATAGCTTTGTTATTCTTACAAAAGAAATTAAAAACCTAATTTTTTTAAACGTTCAAAAACACAATGCCGCCTTGATAACATTGAATTTAAGTAATTACAAAAAAACTCAATTTAAGTATTTATAGAAACCACTTTCACTAAAAAAAGGAACAAACCACTTTAATTTATTTTCTGAAAAAAAAAAGTCTCAAAGATTATCTCTCTCTTTTTTTCCTTCCGTTTTTATATAAAAAAATAATAATACAAACATCTGTCTGCTCCACACTCGACTGCTAATAACATACATTTTAAAAAGAAGGGAGAGAAAAAGTTTTTTCCGTGAAATTCATAAAAGACAGCTAATTTCTTTAAATAAAAAATTTAAAAATGTCTATGAATAATTAGAGATCAAAAAACTACTGCACTTTATCCAACAAACTACCGTAACCCCCTTATAATTGCCAAAATAATAACTTACTTGCTGAATTTGATGATAATGCATTTTTAATTCTTTCACCTTTTCCATTGCCATTCTTTCAAATTTATCAATTAAGAGTAAAGTTGTTTTCCAATCCATTATTCTTCTTTTTTTTGAGTAAAAAATAATAAAAGTTCTTTGGCAAAAATGAAGAAATAAATTTGTTGTTATTTTTGAAGCGTAAATTTTTTGAAGTAATAATTTGAAAGTTATAAAAACAACAGAAAAAACAATAAACAACAAACAAAAATGAAAGACCTAAAAAAGGAAAATATTAATTTTGTGCTTTTACAAATTTTTTTGTTTTTGTTGCTGATTTTTATATGCTAATTTAATAAAGAACAAATGGTTGATTTTAAAGGGAGCAAACGCTTTAAAATATTTTTTATTTTTAAAGTTTTTTCGAAATTGCATAAATCTGACAAAGCTGGAATCATTTCTATTGTTCTTTTTGCTAGATCATCAATTTCATGCCATTTCGAAAATAACATTAAAAATGAAAAATGTATCAAACCATTTGCTCTTAATAAATTGTATATTTTTGTTTAGCAATATAGCCCAAAAATTACTGTAAATACAAGAAATGTCGTACCAAAGAAATACTGTATTCCAACTTAAAAACCAATAATTACACAAGTAAATAAACGCAGATAAAAACTGCTATTTTTAACTTTTAAAAACAAAAACTATTAAACAAATTTATTCTTTTTAAATAAACAAAATACAAAAAAATTCAAGCAATACAAATATAATTTTCAAGAAGATTCAATCATTTCAATAAATTTATCAATTTTTTTTGTTTGATTTGAATCATTATTTGCTTCTGAAATAAGCTTCAAAGCAGATAAAATTGAACAATATGGTGCTGAATTGATTGGCGATAATAACCAATCTGTTGGAATTTCATCAATAATTGCATTACATTTTTTTATTGTTTTTGGAGAATCTTTTGGTGATAGTTGAAGTGCCAAAACACATCCACGATTAATAATTCCATCAATAATAATTTCATGTAAAGCTTCCTTTGATAAAATTGTTTGAAAGCAATTTGCTGAACGAATAAGTTTTATCAGTGACCAAAATCGACGAGCCAAAAATGCATAGCATCCAGTTGAAGAATTTTGAAGGGCTCTAAAAATTGCAGAGTTTTATTATGATGATGAAAGCTATCATCGCCGAAAAAAAGATTTTTTGTTACAGTATACTTCCAAAATTGAGTTTGCAGAAACAAAATTTGTATACTGTATCTTTTCTATTTACTAAACCAAAAAAACACAGCCGAAAAAGTTGTTATTTCTAATATAAGTATAAAAAAATTGTATTAAAAACAACTTACTCTTTTGCATATAATGGAACAAATGTATCTTCTTTAATTGTAGATTTAAACTTACTCATAATTGCTTTCAGCAAATTTTTCATCGATTTTGTTTCAGCATTTAGCGTTGGAGTTTCATCAATTAAAATTGAAATAAAATATGATAAATTTCGAGTTTGCGATAACGAAAATGGATCCCACTGTTCATTGATAATTCCTAAAAAAACAGCATTTAATATTGCTAAAATAGTTTAAGAAGAAACAAACTTGTTAATCTTGGAATAAAAAGTTTTTCAATTATTGCAGGAATAAGATTAACAATTGTAGGATTTTCTAAATCAAAACCAATTTTATTTGTTCCAACTTGAAGTAGAGTTTGATACCAGCTATAATGTTGTAACGGTTTACTAACATCCTAAAAAAACGATTAATTTAAATCAAGTATTAAATGGTTTTACAGTACCTTTAATGGATCCCAATCAAGAAGTTCAAGACGAATAAATGGTGATAAAAGTTTTGGAAGGCAAATTGAAACATATGCATCATCAAAAGATTTTTGATCAACTAAAATCCAATCAACAAATCTTGACATAATTTTTCCAATATCCGTATATTCTTCTGATGCATCATGAAAAACATCTGCAGCAGATTCAAGGCCATCAGCTAAAAAAATAAAAAACAGTTAAATAGAGCTACAGTATCCCTCTGGCAAAAACATTACTACACAGCATTGCTGTTTCGGACAATTTTTATCAGCTAAGGACACCGGTGATGGAGCTAGCTTTGGAGAATGTAGTCGACTCCAAAGATAGCTTAGATTTTAATATTTTCTTCAAAACGCACAAAAAAGTAAGCTAAATCCACCACAACACTTGCTGCAAATAAGGTTACAGTAACCTCATGCAAGACAAGACTAACGAAACTATAGTAACCCCCCAGCAAAGATTGCTGTAAACATTGTTTCTCAAATTTTTTCTCAAAATACAAACGCCTAATTACCAATAATCCTTTGATATTCAAACTTTTGACTTTCTGGTTCTTCTTCATCTGAACTTAATCCATCATGATGACGATCTTGTATTCCAGCTTTTTCTCGTTGATTTCTTCTTGAACTTCGACGACCATTACAATTTGTTTCACGTTGTATCACATCTGCCGAAGGTTGATATGCCCTTCCAAAAGCTGCTGCATAACATCGCTGATATTGATCTTGAATATCTGCTCTTCTTCGTTTCATAATTTTTTCTGCACGATTCTTCCACATTGTAAATATTTGATTTTCCACGGAATTAATTGTATCAATTTTTGCATTAATACAATCCAATAAATCCTTTGTAAAAATTCTCATTTCTTGATAAAGACGATATTTTTCACGTAAAATTGGATAATCTGCTTCAATTCCAGAAATAAGTGTAAAATTTTCTGCAACATTTGCTTCCTTTCGCTGAAGCTCAGATTTTTGTGAATTAATAAATTCTTGTTTATCTTGTACTCTAAAAAAAGATGTTTTGTTAGAAATTATTTTAAATACAGTAATCTACCGTTTACGAAGCTTTTCCATAATTTCTGTTAAAGATGTTTGTGAACAAGACGGAATATTTCCACCTAAAATTTAAATTATTTGTAAAACAAATATACCTATAAGAGGAAAACTAACCTTTTAATCCAATAGGTTCTTCAATAATTTCAATATCCATATCTTCTTCTCCATCTTCAACAGTTTCTGGAGGAGGAGCTTCATTATTAATTGCATAATTTTCTTGTCGCATTTGTTTAACTTTTTGTGTTGAAACAGCTTTACGAATTTGATGCTTTTCCCATTCTGCAAATTCATCATCAGATTCTTGAGCCTTCCGCTTTGCTTCTGCATCCGCTGCAGTTGTCTCTTCATCATCATTGCCATTATCTTCATCAGAATCATCACCTGCAAGTTGTAAAAATTCTTCTTGTTCTTTTCGACGTCTTTCTTCTTCAGATATTAGTAAAGATTTGGATGAATAAAATTGTTGCGCATTTTCACCATCTTCATCACTCATATCATTTTCATCTTCACGAACAAGACGAGAATGTGCAACTTTTTCAAGCTTTGTTGTATTTGTTGAAAGTGGAATAAATCCGCTATCATTGTTTTGAAGTTTTGACTTTGTTCCATCTCGTCTCATTTGTTCTCGACGCTTTTTTGCTTCATATACTGCTTTCGCATCCGGGATACCATCAAATCCACCAAATTTTGTACGAATTTCAAGATCTTGTTCTAT
The DNA here is from genome assembly GCA_963922195.1 of Panagrolaimus sp. PS1159. Taxonomy (NCBI): domain Eukaryota; kingdom Metazoa; phylum Nematoda; class Chromadorea; order Rhabditida; family Panagrolaimidae; genus Panagrolaimus; species Panagrolaimus sp. PS1159. The sequence continues at coordinate 337,022 of CAWUHW010000028.1, forward strand.
TGCCGCAATAATAACTGGATCATCTTCAACAGTCTGAAAAAGAACAGGATTAGATAAATTTCGAAAGATAAAATGATAGAGCTAGCAAATGAATAAGTACTACAATAAGCAAAACTGCAAGTTATTGCTTTAGTATCTTTCAATTAAACTAAAACACCACCTCCTTTTATATAAACTTACTTCTTGATTAACTTCCTGTGCTGTAACTTTGATAGAATTTTTAACAACAATTCCAATTTCTTCATCAATCTGATATTTTTCTGTTCGCTTTTGCTCCTTTTCTCTTTCTTCCAATTCTTTTTGTCGTTTTGCAAGTTTTTCAGCTCGTTTTTTATGTGATGGCTTTTTTATCTTAAATTCTTCAACATCAACACCTAAAAATTTACCATACTTTATTATCTTAAACACTACAAAAAGTTTCTTACCTTCATCTTCATTAAAACTTAACATTGCAGGAGGCTTTTTTGGCGGCTTTGAAAAGATTATTGGAGCTTCATCTTCTTCAACATTCACATTCTGTGGTTCTTCTTTTACTTCAACTTTTATTTTCGCTTCTTCATTTCCATCACCGCCACCATTTACTTCGTCATCACTTAAATCACGTTGTCGTTGACGAATATTTCGATTCTTTGGTTTACGGAACATTAATGTTGAGAAGGAGTTTGGTTTATGCGAAAAATAAATATGTTTAAAGTTAAAAAAAAGTAATGATAAAAGTTTTTATAAAAAGTTTTTTCAAAACAAATTAATTTTTTCTTGCATTTTTATATTTGAGTTTTAGTAACATTTTGCCAAATTTATAATTGATGGAAAAATTTTTTGCAAGTTTTTGAAAACTTATTCAAATTTTTCAAAAATGAAACGCTTTTTACTTTTGTTTCACAAAAAAAATATCTTAACTCGTTTTACTTTTATCATTACCAAAAATGACAACATTTTCAATATCCTTGGATTCAACAACTAATGTATTTTTTCAAAATTCTGAAATTACTGGAAAAATTTATCTCAATACAACTGAAGTGAATACTGTAAAACAAATAAATGTTACAATTGTTGGCCGAGCACATGTATTTTTTACAATACCTACTCATGACTCTTTCACTTATCCATATGAATCAGAACAATTTTACATTAATAATTATGAATGTTTATGGAAATTGAAAGAAACAAATCAATTATTAAATGGTGAAGAATATTGGTTTCCATTCAAATTTATTATTCCTTCAAATGCTCCTGCAAATGTTAATGAAAAATGTGGACGTGTGGAATATTATGTTAAAGGAGAAATTGAATTTAATGGTAAAAAATTTAAATTCTTTGTTACGATTTTATTTGCAAATTTCAGGAAAGCCTTCTGAAATTCAATATTATGGATTTTCTGTTTGTTCAGTAATTGATCTAAATAATCTTGATCTCAAGCTTAAACTTACTTCGACGGCAATAACTCGAAAATATCCGCGAAAATTTTTTTCATGTACAAAAAATATTTTAAATGTTAAAGTAAGTCTTTTTTTGAATCTTGTTTCTCAATATAAAAGCGGTTTTTTGTATGATTCGACATTTTTTCGGATTTCAAAAAAATGAAGTTTCCGTTTTAAGAGCTAATTCATTTCGTATACTAAAAGTCCCCGGGGACGAAATTACGTTATCCCTGTCCCCCATGGGTCCCAAAAATCTATTTTCCTATAAAGTGTCACCAGCTACATATCAATCGATTTGTCTTGATCTAGGGAGTCTGGCAAAACATAATTTGACCATTTAAAGTTATCTTATCGATGAGTTATGGTCCATTAAAGTGAGAGGCAAGCATTAATTCAATATAAACACCCAAAATTTGAACGACGGGCATACTTTTTTTTTGATGGAATCCGAAAAAAAGGCAAACATGTACGATTTTTATAAAAAGTCGCTTATAATAGTTTTTACATAGATGTCTCTACTGGATTTGTTTGTGGCGAAAAAATTCCAATAAAAATTGAAATCAAAAATAAAACTTCAATGAAAATTAAATCAATTGAATATGGAATTGAATTAAAATGTTTGTATGTTGGAACTTTTGTATCTCCATATAACAATGTCTCAATGCACAATGTCAATGCATAAAGTTTGAAACAATCCACAAATGTAACAATGTCTCCAATTGTTAATTTTGATACATCTACGGATGTTGTAGTTTGTACTGTAAAGGTAAAACTCGAAAATGTCGAATTTTTAAAATTAAAAATTTTTAGAGTCCTTTAAATTCTGGTATTTACAATCTTCTTATTCCACCATTATCTCCAACTTTTACTGATTGTTTTATTCTATAACTTGAATATTCTGTTTTTGTAAGTTTTATTTTAAATACTTAATGTAAATTTATTATTTTTCAGGTAAAAGTTCATACAAAAAATGCATTTTTCCAAAGTGGTCCAATAGTTTCAATTCCAATAACAATCGGAATTGTGCCATGGAAGAAAAGTGAATCCGAAGAAACTTTAAATGCAATGGAAATTCTTGAATCTGCAAATTTTATGGAAGGTATAAACAGATGTACAATTGATGATTATATTCAAAGAAAACAAGAAGGCCCTAATGGATTTCTACCAAAATTTGCATGTTATTCAAATTTGTCTTTAATTGAAAATTTAAGTGCTGATGTATGAATAAAGTGTATATTTATAAAAAGTTTTGGTGAGAAAAAAAGCTTCTCTGATAATTAAATTTAACAAAAAAATTACATTAGAAACAATTAACTACAAAAAAAGTAAACAAACAAAAAGGATTAATACTATTAAAAAAAAGAAGTATCTACAATTTTTAATCATTCTTTCTTTTTATCATGGAATGCAGCAACATTACTCAACTTCTTTAATACAGTAATCCATAGCATTATTAGAATCCATATTTTTCATTGTTGCTGTTGTTGTTGGAATATTTGCAAGATCTTCTTCTTCATATGTTTCATCAGCAGTTAAATATTCAGTTGATGGGGATGGACTTTTTGAAAGATCTTCAGCAGATGCATATCCAGATGTTGCTGAAGATGATGATGAAGTATTTAAAGTTTTTGTTGAATCTGAAAATGTGTAAAATTAAACAATATAGTAATACATGGATAGACTAGAGAATATATAAAAAAGATTAGCTAGTGTTGGATAAATGGATTATCTAGCACAAACTATATATGACATATATATATATATATAACTTTTAACACAAAATCCTTACCTTTAACTTCAGCAATCTTCTTTCGAATCTCCATAATATCTTTTTCTTCAATTCCCAAAACCATGGATGTATTTGTTGTATCATAAAATGCAAGAGAAGTATAAAAACAAGTGCTTTGTCCATCATTCAAAGAAAGATATATATCATTTTTTGTCATATTTTTCCATTGATATTTCCAACTTCCAATTGCATAATTTCTTGCAGGATATTCAATTTCGAGCATTACATCATTTGTTGAAATATTTTTTGATTCTTTTAATCTCCAAAAACAACTGTAATGGAACCTAAAAAAGAGGAAGTGGATTAGTAACAGCGAGCTTTGCAGAAGATTAGGTTTAAGAATACTCAATCAGCAATATCGGATATATGAGATATATCCCAAAGATAAGAGATAAAATAAAAGTTTACCATCCATTTGTTGGATATGGATAAATTTCATAGTGATCATTTCTATAAACACGTAATTCATCCTAAAAAAGTGCAGCATTAACGATAAAAAAAACGCTGTTAAAAACATACCTTTGCAATAATTTCATTACAACTTTGACAAAAAGAATCATTGGATTTTGCGTATTGAAAAAAATAAGATTTTTGATTTAACATTTTTGCAACATGCAGAAAAAAAGAAAACCGAAAAAAAGTGAAGCACCAAAAAAACAGCTAAAAAAAGTAACAATGATTTTTTGACAAAAGATTTTTGTACAGAAAAGAGATTTCGAAATTTTAATCACTCAATTTCTAACGTTCAACACGAAGCGCAAGAAAACGGTTAAGTTTCGTTCAAAGAGAAAAAAAATCAATAATTCCGTAAAAAAATTTTTCAACAATAAATAACTTTTCCAATGTTTTGTTGCATTTTTGAGACTGTTAAAAAAACAAACAACATTAATGCCGCAAAAAATATCAAACAATTTTTTTGATAAAAACAAATAAATAAAGAACAGGGAAGAAAATCAAATTCTTTTGTAACATATATATTTTTAATACTAAAATGGAACAAAATTATTTAGTGCAAAATTTTTTATCGAAAAACAAAAAAGCAAAGTGAACAATGATTTGAATAAATTTGCGCCAGAAAAAAGCTGTTTTTCGAGAAAGAAATAAAACCGCCTTTTTTTGCAGGTGCAAATAATATAACATTTGCAAAAAAAGTAGCATCCAATCTAAGCAACACAGATTTTTTTTAAAGATAAAAGCTTTTGTTGTGGTTTTTTTTTGTATACAATAAAAATGCATTGCTGGTTTTTTGCTTTTAAACAAGTAACAAAAAATAGTTGAGCGTAAAAAAAGCAAAAAAGTTTAATACTGGAAAAAGAAACATGTTTAAGTTTGCGAGAGATGACGAGAATTTGAGTCCTATCACTTTTACAAGAGTGAACACTTTTTTTTAAGATTTGAAATAATGATAAGCAAAAATTGTTTTTTTACAAAACCAAAATTTTGTTCAGCCTTGATTCAGAACCAACAAAAATCCTCCCTTTACGAGATTGACTACAAAAAGAACAGCAACTGTATTTAAGGTAAAGAACAATTTTAGAGAATTTTTTCAAAGAATAAAGTTTGAATTTTGTTTTTTTTCAACGGCTGAAAGAGTAAAAGAAATGAGTACAATCTTCAAGAGGATAAAATTTTAACAGGATTTAACGAAAATTTTTAAAGAACGATCTGAGAAAATTAAAAAAAAAAAATTTAAATTTTACTTCCGTTTTCCTCCCTTTCTTTTCGAATTTTTAAGAGCGTGAAAGAAAAAGAAAAATTTACAGTCATTGAAAAAGTTTTAAAATTATTTAAAAAGAAGAATAAAGCAAAAAATTTTTAAAAGGGGTTATATGAAAGTTTTAGTTACTGTAATTGATTGAACATGTTTTGGATGGTTTTCATGGCTTCATCCATTTCTGTAGTTGATTTTGGTGGTGGTGGTGCTGCATATTGTGGACGATTGTATAGTGTACGGTTCATGTCTCTAAAGAAATGATCATCAAAAAAAGGAGTAGGACGACGACGTGCTATAGCTACAGTAAGTCCATAAAGCTGTAGCGTGTTTATGCAGTTGATGCATTTCCCAGCAGCAAACATATTTTTTAAACCAAAATATTCAAAAATCAACTTTTAAAAATTTTTAGACTAAAACAAAAATGTGAGCGATGGTAATTTGCTGCATGCAAACCGGGATGCATGCAGGGTAATTTGCTGCATGCAAAATTTTTTTGCGGACGACTTCAGAATCCAAGAGTTCTGAATATATTTTTCAAAGGGATTTTGATATACTTTTCTGCCCCAGATGCCCATATGAATTTTCTCTCCGCAAAAAAATTTTGCATGCAGCAAATTACCCTGCATGCATCCCGGTTTGCATGCAGCAAATTACCATCGCTCCAAAAATGTTTTTTGTTTTAAACATATTTTTTTGCCAAATAAAAATTAGAATTTTTTCATATCTTTTATCTCTTTTTACATTAACTTCTCCAATGACTGTGCTGAAAACAAAAAATTATAGTGTAATGACCTATAAAAGACAAAAACAATATTAAAAAAATGAATGCTGCAATATTTGTTTAACGAAAAAAAAAAAAAAAACGTTTGGACGAATGTTTTGGTATTAAAAAAAATTCGCTTTTGATAATTCTTACTGTATTTTTGGGATACTGCTCGGTCTACTGTAAAACTGAAATGTAAAGAAAATTTTTTTTTGTTTTTGGATGCGTTAGCTAAGTATAGCATAAAGTTTTTTTTAGTTTTTTGCAAAATAATTTTTGCGTTTTTGAAAACTGCGATCACTGCAAATTGCAATTTTTACAAAAAATATTTTTCTCGCTTTTTTTATATTTGCCTTTTCTTTTAAAAAAAGAAAAAGCGTTCCAAAATTTATTTAATTTTTTTTGCCACACGTTTTTAAAAACGAGAGCAGAATTTAATATTTACCTCAAAATTTGGGTAATTAAACCAACGAAAAAATAGTGAAATAAAAATTTATGAAAATGAAAAAATGAATCATGAATGCGTTATGGTGGATTGAATTTATTTAAAGAAATAGAAGAGTTTTTAGGAGACATTAGAGAAAACACAGACAAAAAAAGAAAGGCACTGAAAAAGAAGAGACAGCGACTGCTGCTGCGAAAAAAAGGAAGAAGGAAAACATTGAACATTGAAAATAAAAGCTGCAGCTTATTTCTTTCTTTTTCTTTTCCGTCTCATTTTTTACTTTATATTTTTATTCAATGTTTTTTTTCAACCTAAACGTTTCTTTAGTTAATTTTTGAATTTAAAGAAATACTTAAAAAAATATTTTTTCATCGGTTTAATTACCCAAATTTTGAGGTAAATATTAAATTTCGCTCTCGTTTTTAAAAGCGTGTGGCAAAAATTAAAATAAATTTTGGAACGCTTTTTCGTTTAAAGAAAGAGCAAATAAAAATTGTATTTCGCAATGATCTTAGTTTTCAAAGACGTAAAAATTATTTTGCAGAAAACTAAAAAAGCTATACTTTGCTAAGACATCCAAAAACAATTGAAAATTTTTTTAACATTTGTATTTTTGAAACTTAATTTTTAGAAAACTTATCACACTCAAAAAAATATAAGCCGATCAAATCAAAAATAGAAAAGAAAATGATCTTCATTTCCCTTTTAAATTAAAAGTAGTAGTTTTTCTTTTTTTTTGCACTCTGTTATGTTCCAAATATTTTTGGTATTTTTTAACATCTTCAAAGTTATTAATGCTAAATTGGATTGTACTACAAATACAACTGTTAAACTAAAATTTAATGAAATCGTATTCTTTTTGCTTTTTGATTGCATCATTTTTTAGCTTTTCTATCTTTTCGACTTCTGTTTTATTGAAATTGTTACGGTTTAGAATAAATAATAATATATTTATAAAAACCAACAAAGAAATAAATACAAATGAATAGTACAAGAAAAATATACAAGACTGACTAAAATGAAAAGCAGAGCTGCTTATATATGGCTCTGGCCTAGTTTCTGGAAGGTTCCAGAGAAATAAGAAAAGTTTTGGAATAGATCGCGCTTTGCCAAAAAGGCGCTATTCCAACAGAAATCTAACAAAAAAATTTTCAATCAACAAAATAATTTATTCAAAATATCAAAACGAAAATAAATACTTAAACTCAAGTAAACAAATTTTCGATATCCAAACTTTAATAATTTAGCAGATTCATTCATGTATTTTTCAATCCGTTGAATTTTATCATAATTATAGCGGCGCTGCCGCTTTTCAAATGTTTGATTTAAAATTGATAGATTTGCTAAAAATTATTTTAAAATATAAATTTAAGAATAAGGGCGGGATTTTCTTTGCGCGTTATTCTTTGCGCGTTTGGATTTTGCGCGTAATTTTTTACGCGTAATTTTTTGCGCGTCAAACTTTGCGCGAAAAAATTTAAGCGCGTGACTATTGAGCGTGTGAAATTTGCGCGTTTAGATTTTGCGCGTTTTTGTTTGCGCACGTTTTTTTAAGCGTTGTATTTTGCGCGTAATTTTTTACGCGCATTTTTTAAAGCGTTTGAAATTTGCGCGTGTTTTTTTAAGCGTGTTTTTTTTAGCGTGTGGCATTTGCGCGTTTGGATTTTGCGCGTTTTTTTTGCGCGAGTTTTTTTAAGCGTTTGAATTTTGCGCGTAATTTTTTACGCGTGTGACATTTGCGCGCTTCAATCTAGCGACCTCAATTTTTGATAAATTTTAGGATTGTTTTACATATTTACGTCTAAAAATTATTGGAGAATTTGAATTTGGGGATAACTTTAATTAAGAATCATTTTATCTGTTAAAAAATGCAATTAAATGCATGTTGTATTAAAGTTATCCCCAAATTTAAATTCTCCAATAAATTTAAGACGTATTTATGTAAAAAAATCCTAAAATTTGTCAAAAATTGAGGTCACTAGATTGAAACGCGCAAATGTCACACGCGTAAAAAATTACGCGCAAAAAAAACGCGCAAATGTCACACGCTTAAAAAAATGCGCGTAAAAAATTACGCGCAAAATTCAAACGCTTAAAAAAATGCGCGTAAAAATTTACGCTTAAAATCCAAACGCGCAAATGTCACACGCTAAAAAAAACACGCTAAAAAAAATAAGCGCAAATATTAAACGCGTAAAAAAATGCGCGTAAAAAATTATGCGCAAAAAATTACGCGTAAAACATTACGCGCAAAATTCAAACGCGCAAATGTCACACGCTTAAAAAACCACGCGCAAAATCCAAACGCGCAAACAATTACGCGCAAAGAAAATCCCGCCAGAATAAGAGAAATGGAAATAATGAAATAAAAATCAGAAATTGAAAACTAATAATTTCAGAATGAGTGTTTAAAAAAGCGATGATTTTAAAATTGGCCAATATTTAATATTTTGGCAAAACACAAGTGAACAAGTGAATTTTTTTAATACCAAAACATGCGTCCAAACTTTTTTTTATTTTTTCATTCGTTAAACAAATATTGCACCATTCCTTTTTTTATATTGTTTTTGTCTTTTATAGGTCATCACACTATAATTTTTTGTTTTCAGCACAGTCATTGGAGAAGCTAATGTAAAAAGAGAAAAAAGATAAGAAAAAATTCTCATTTTTATTTGACAAAAAAATATGTTTAAAACAAAAAACATTTTTGTTTTAGTCTAAAAATTTTTAAAAGTTGATTTTTGAATATTTTGTTCGAAAAAATGTTAGAAATGGATGGAAGGTGAATCAGTGGCTGAAATTGAAAAAGCATTCAATCGTGAATTCAAACATCGTCTAACTCCCCGGGTAAGGGTGAAAGTTTTAAGGGTCAACCCTGACACATACGAAGTAAGCCTTGGAATTGCCTTGCAATATGAAGCATACATATCAAGATGAATTGAAGGTCATCAATCAGATGAATCCAGAAACAGTAGCAACGATTATAGTGGCAGACGTAATTAATGCTGAATGTTTCTGTTGTCATCAATTCGGACATCTTAAACGTAATTGCTTCCAACGTCAACAAGATCAAGTTGAGAAAAACTGGCAGCAACGTGGACAAAATTACCGGAATCAAGGTGGATATCAAAATAATTATCGCAATCGTGGGGGATATCAAGGCAATAATTTCCACGAAGAAAAAAGTCAGTTATGGAGCTTTTAAAAGCCACCGTTCTTGTTGCCATTTCTATGGCTTTAGCCACTTCTGCTTCCAATTGGAGCTTTGCAGCAGCTAATTATTCTAATTCCTTTGTTTTTTCTTGGTTTTCTTCTTTGATGCCTTTGACATATTTTTCGAGTTGTTTATTTTGTTTTGAGAGATAGGAGACGATGCTGAAAAGCTTGTCAAATTTTTCATTCATTTCATTGGTGGTTGATTTTGATGAATCTTCCATTTTATTCAATTTTTCATTTTAATTTTTTTTTTTGGACTGCTGCTAGCCCGAACACTAGCCGAATTTTTGAGGGTGGTTTTTGTGGTGCACATTAAAGTGTATTAACACAGTGCTGGTTTACAAGAAAGCCTTCATATGATTATTTTTATAGAGTGTTCGAAGGGTTGGAATTCGTTTTAACCACGGATCCACCGAGCACCCAGCCCCAACGCCTAATGGCTGCTGAGGAATCCAACCCGGGATCTTCCGGGTTTTCATCAACAGCACGTCCGAGGGGGAGTCGAACCGGGATCCTTCCGGTCGACATTCCTCATTATTACTTCTTTTTTAACTTTAGCAGCGGTGCTTTCTTTTTCCGCAACTTTTTCTAATACATCATTTAATGTATTTTTTACTGCTTTATTGATGTTTTCTTCTTCAACGATAACTTTTTTTACTACATCATTTAACATACTGTTTTGTTGATTTCATGATTCATTTTTGTTGTTTTTCTCAGTTGATTTGATTCTGGGATGAGTTTCGAAAAAAAGGATTTTAGGGGCTGTCCAGACCTGACGTCAGCAAAAAAGCCAAAATTTTGAACCCCACCCACCCTTCTGTCAGATTACCGTCAGAATTGGCATATACCCCACCCACCCATACCGTCAGCAAAAACATCAGATTTCAAAAAATTTTATCAAAAAAGTGAAATGAGAAAAAAAGTTGTTCATCCAAGAAACAATTAAATTGTAAGATTTTCAAAGGCATTAATCAGCATTAGCTTTTGTGGAAGCTGCAAAAGGGTTCGTTGAAAAACACAGAACAAAATCAAAAGCCAACTAGTTTCACAATTATCTTTTATGTTTTTTTAAACTTGTTCAGTGTATGCAATTTAGAAGTTTGAAAAATGCAAAAGTAAGTAAATTTGAAGTGCAAAACACTGATTTTTGCTGACGTCAGATTTGACAAACGCCCCCCCCCCCCCCCATCACCGTCAGATTTCATCAGATTTGGCTTACCCCCCACCCACCCATAAAAGTGCTGACGTCAGGTCTGGACAGCCCCTTATTCGTTTAAAAAAAACACACTGAAAAAAAATCCTCTCTACACATTTATTTATAAAAAATATTCAAATATTTTTAATAAAAAAAAAGTTGTGCTAAAATTTATTTTAACCACCTGAAAAATGAACCAAAAACAAAAAAAGAAGTCGATAAAATTAAATTACAAAATTTGTTATTTTATGACAGAAGACAATGTAAAAAAAGTCGCCAATACATCGGCGCAAAGAAAGATAGGAAACGTCCTTGCTTTTTTTATACAAACGTAAAGAAACAACACATGTATTCGATTGCCTTGAAATACATTCTTTAAATCGAATTTTTGAGAAAGGAAAAGAAAATGTCAAAATAAAACTTTCTACGATTGATTTGACGAAAAAAAACATTGTTTGAAACAAGACTATTTTGTAATTCTTACATATCCGTTTTTGAATATTTTATAAAAATTTAAAAAAATAATTAAGGTTTTACTTTAAGCATTGGTAGTAATGTTTAAAGTGAAATTGTAATCTCCCTTTGAAGTATGTGACTACCAACAGTAGGACCGCTTCCAGACGCGACCTTTATAAGGCGCGGCCGGGGTAACAGTCGTTGTCTCTCTCGGTCTATGACTTGGCATTAACGAATAAATAATCATATAATAATCAACGACTAAACATACATTACAAAGTAAACATGTGTCAAGAATTTTTTAAATAATTAAAATGTTTATTCTTGGACTTTTTTTTTAGCAGTAGCCATTAAAGAAATCAACATGTTTCAAGACGGAGATCCCGATAATAAAAAAAGTTATGTAAAAACAAAAGAACGCTTTTTTTAAACCATTATTACAAAAACACATTTTTTCTGTTTATTTTTATTTGCTTTTCTTGAAAAAAAGCGTTCCAAAATTTATTTTAATTTTTTGCCACACGTTTTTAAAAACGAGAGCGGAATTTAATATTTACCTCAAAATTTGGGTAATTAAACCAACGAAAAAATATTGAAATAAAAATTTATGAAAATGAAAAAATGAAACAGGGATGCGTTAGGGTGGATTGAATTTATTTAAAGAAATAGAAGAGTTTTTAGGAGACATTAGAGAAAACACAGACAAAAAAAGAAAGGCACTGAAAAAGAAGAGACAGCAACGGATGACTGCTGCTTCAAAAGAAATAAAAAATGTCGGACATTGACAAAAAAAGGAAAGCAAACACAGGCAGGAAGCTTTTGTTTTCTTGTTTCTTTTTCGTTTCATTTTTTACATTATTTTTTCATTGAATGTTTTTTCCGACCCAATCGTTTCTTTTGTTCATTTTTTGCATTTTCATAAATTTTTATTTTGCTATTTTTTCGTTGGTTTAATTACCCAAAGTTTGAGGTAAATATTAAATTCCGCTCTCGTTTTTAAAAACGTGTGGCAAAAAATTAAAATAAATTTTGGAACGCTTTTTCGTTTAAAGAAAGAGCAAATAAAAAAATTTTTGAAAACATGTTTTTTGTTTGCATTTTTTATTCAATATTACGGTAATTATTCAAAATTTGTAGGTTTCTGAATCAAGAAAATTTTGTTACCATTTTTATAGATAAAATAAAAAACTATAACTTTATTTACTTAAAATAACACAGGGAATGATAAAACTACTTTTTAAAAAATACAAAATTAATAAAATAAGAACTACAGTGTACCTTTGACATAGAACTTGATTATTTGCGTTCAGATTTGAATGGATCTTCTGGATGTCCAACAAGAAAATCTTGCCAAAACATTCTTTCATTTTGTGGTGCAGAATCTAACTTTTTGATATCTTCATCAGAAATTTCAAAATCAAAAACGCCATGATTTTCTTTGATACGTTTATCATTTGTTGATTTTGGGATTACAGCAATATCATGTTGCATTAAATGTCGAAGTAAAATTTGTGCTGGAGTTCGAGAATATTTTTCTGCAAGTTTTACAACAACTGAATCTTCAAGTGGTGAAGGAGCTGGTGGCCATTCAGGTTTACTGTAAAAAAACTTAATGTGAAATAAAAAAGTAAAAGATAAAAAACATACTATCCATTTGGAAGAACAAAATGAACACGTCCAGGTGAACCAATTGGTGAATATGCAGTAACCGAGATGTTATGCTTTTTACAAACATCAACCATAGGCTTTTGTTGAAAATAAAGATGTAACTCAACTTGATGATTATGAATTGGAACTTTTGCAATTTTCATAATTCTTTCAATTTGTTCAATTGAAAAATTTGATACACCAATTGCACGGGTAAGCTTCTTCTCATAGAGTGATTCAAAACCCTAAAAAGGATACATCAGCATGGATTTTATATATCTCTTATATCCTTACCTTCCATACATCTTCAACAGTAACATTTTTTCGTTGTTCAGACATATCTTTATTAAATGCACCTAAAACAGAATAAACATTAATAATATACCAACAACTTTATAAAATTACCAGGCATATGTGCCAACCAAAGATCAACATAATCCAATTTCAATCGTTCAAGAGATTCTCGAAGACCTTCTTCTTGATCTTCTGGTGAAAGATGTGTAGTCCAACATTTTGTTGTAATAAAAATTTCTTCACGTTTTATAACACCTTCTTTAAAAAGTTGTTGTAAAGCTTCACCAATTGCATCTTCATTTTGATAGCAGGTTGCTGTATCAATTAGCCGATATCCATCAAGTACAGCAGTTCGAACAGCATTAATAACTTCTTCCCGGCCAGACTATAAAATATAAAGTATATATATATTTATGAAAAAAAGTACAAAAACAAAGCTAATAAAGCTAACAATTAGTATGTAGCTTTATTAGCTTTAGACAATCCAATAAATCCAAATCCACAAGCTCCCAAAAAACAACTTACTTGCCAAGTTCCCAAACCAAAGATTGGCATTTCAACACCATTTGAAAGCTTTAAAGTTTTTGAAAATGTCATTTTTGTGTTTTACCAAAGTTAACAGAATAAACTAAAAACAGTGTAAAACGGTAAAATCGAACACGTTTTATACAAAAAAATAAATTGTAAGCACGCAACAAATAAAACACAAAACAAAAAAATAGATTCGTTTTTTATCAATAATTTTTATCAAACTTGCACACTTTGCCTTTTTTGATGACAAAAAAAGATGAGAGAGAGAAAAGCAAAAGCGTTGATTGCTGATGCATTTTTTTGGTCAAAGACTGTTTTTTGGGAAGAACAGGAAAGTAAGAAAAAAATGTGTGTAAAATAGTAGCCAATAAAAAAACTGATGGAGAAAACGCAAAGATGCTAAAAAAGATCACTATCAACAAACAAATTATCAAGGTCTGCAAAAAAGTAAAACGCGAGAAATAAATTTTTTGAACAAATAAATAAATCAAAAACAAACAAATGCACGTGAAACGCTTAAAGCTGTACGACTGAAAATTAAACAGCAACAACATTGAAGAAATGACAATTTTGAAAGCATACTGTATCGCCAGCATCTGTGTACGATATCCAGACATGGTAAAAGCTTACAGTATCTATCAAACTACTACATTTAAAAACTGCTACAAATTGCTACAAGTAAAAAAGAGTGAAGACAAAGCAATTTCTAAACTTTGAAAATTGCTAATCCTGCTGAATTAATGTACAAAACTAACAAAAAGCAACTTGTAACAACAAATGGAGAATTATTTTAACAGATTTTTGGTATGCTTTTATCAATAAACACATGATAATGTTTGATAAAGTGTCTTAAATACTAAAAAAATGTTTTACAAGTAATTTTAAAGACTTTTGAAAGGCTTGGAATTTGTTGTGGCAGTAAACGTGGATCAGCTTGGGGCTCTTTGATTGTGCTCTTGGAATTTATTGTGGTGGTAAATCTGGATCACCATCAGATCTTTGTCTTTGTTCTAATCTTCCATTTTTCTTTTCTTGTAATTCCATTTGCATTTTAAAAATATGTTCTGCTAATAAACGATAATATTCATTCATCCTAAAAAATTAATTTTAAAATTAAATTTATAAAAAATAATTCTTACTCTATCACCAGCAGTTTCAAACATCTCTTTTTCTTTTTTTCTTGCATACGAAACGAGATCTTTAATTCTTTGGTATTGCAATGCTGCAGGATCTGGAGACGGAAAAACTGCTTTAACAAGTCTACCAACAAGATGATTTCTTGTTTCCTGGTAAATTGATTGATGCCATGGTCTACTTTGAGCTGGTGGATCAGGTGGTGGTAAAGAATCAATAAAATCAAAAGTCATATTAGAATTAAGTCCAAATGTTACAGTAATCTTTTCAGATTCTAATTATTTTTTCAAGCGCCAAAAAAATGGAAAAAAGTTTGACAATTTTTAAAATGGTTCCATGGCGAAAATTGAAGAGGTATAGTAATACGATAGAAAAAATATTCGAATCTTTAGAAGGAGGGAAAAAAGAACCTTGAAGATTATTTACCATCTTTTAAAATTAAATGTATTCACGTTTTAATTGTTAAATTTGAGTATTTACCGTTAAAATAGTGTTACAAAATCTGATAAGGATCTTATAAATCGAAAATTTGTGTAATTGTTGAAAAAACTTTTGCTACAAAAAACTTTACTTTCTTTTTGCAGGAAAATGTCCTCTGATAATTTAATGACTAACAATGAAATTGGAGCTCAATATGTAAGTTTTTTAAATGTTTTTTTTATTGTAATTTTTAATCTATCAACAATTTTTTAGATAAAAATTAACAAGAATCTTTCAACGAATCCTTCTGCTGCAATGCTTTATGGCATTCCACCACCACCTCCAAAGTAAGCTATTAAGATATATGAAATCCACTTTTATTTGTTTTTTTAGTGGTGCACCACCTCGAAAAGATATAATTGATCCAAAACTTCGAACTTTGTTGGCACAGCTTCCATCCAAAGAACGTCCAGATATTTCATTGATGCAACATTTGGTTAAACAAAATATGGCATTTTCAATTCCAATAAAGAAAAAGCCGCCACCAGTTCATCAAAAACAAATATCATATATTCAACCAATCCCATCAACGGCATTAAAACCTTCACAACAACAACAGCAACATGTTTCATATAAACGTTTACAACCTGCAGCTCCAACAACAACATCAACAAATATTTGGGATCCAGCAAGAATGATGAATTTTCCAAGTATTCCAGATGCTCTTGAAGCACTTAAAATTCCATCACCAAGTTCGCCATCTTCTACAGCACATTTTCCAATCTATCCAATATATCCATCATATCAACGATCTTCAATGTCTCCAACAATGATAAATCACTCACAACCAACTCGTTCATCAGCCAATCAATTACAACCAAAAAAACGTGCTCGAGTAAAAATGCTACATCCTGCTGCTGCAACTTCAGCTGGAATAACTGAAAAGCCACCGCCAAAAAAGTATAAACCTCGAAAATCTTCAACTCCTGCAGCAGTAACAGATCATACACATTCATCGTCTGAGCCACCACAATCTGCACCTTTAACAAAGAATGAAAAATCTGGTACTCCAACGCTGAATGAAGATTATACTGTACGAAGATCAGGAAGAAAGGTTATTAAACCGGCACATCTTGCTGCTGATATTGGAATTAGTGGCAACAATGGAGAAAAGCATTCTAATAATTATGATTCAAATACAAATTCTGCTACAGCTGGAGGTTCTGCAAATGGAGAAAATAAAAATTACGATGAATGTGCAGCAGCGCTTCCGGATTTGATTGAACAAATTGATTTAGCAAAGATTGAAGATACTGTAAAAGATCTTGATGAACTTACAATTATTCCAAAGAATATGGAAAATCTCGATGAACAGGATTTGAAGAAATATGTTTTAGCTTCTCAAGCAAAAGTTAAATGTGATGCACATATTGTAAGTTTTATTTTTTTCATTAGCATAGGCTTAGATATATCCTCTTTAATATCGGAACTAAAAAATCCCTTTTTAGGCTTTTGTACATTTAGCTGCAAATGAATTTTGTATTAAAAAAGCATTAGAAACATTTGATTTAAAAGATTCTGTTCCAAAAATACATTTAAATGGAAAAGATTCAACAGGAATTTGGACGTCTGATGAGCTTAAAACATTTGTACGGCTTATGAATAACAATAAATGTTATAAAAGAATGCATAAAATTAGTAAACATGTAAGTTTTAGTTGCTTAATTTTGTGAATATAAAAATTGTATTGTAATTTTAGATATCCGATAAATCAACAGCAAATGTTGTGAATGCTTATTATGCTTTAAAGAAAGGTGTTTGCTCATTTGGTCGTGAATTTACTATTTGTCCTGAAATAATTGAGTATGTTTTTTTGTTTGTTACGTTGGAGGTTTAAGAAGCATACATGTAATTAGCAAAAAAAAAATATGAAGCAATTTAAACCTTTGAATATTTTTGTATTATCTTTTTAAGCATGCGCTACCGTAACCCACCAGTGCTAATGCTAGTTTGAGAAGCGTCTTTTGTACATTCTTAAGTATCTGTTACTTTTTTTTGTTGTTTTGAAAGCAAATATTATTAACAAAAAAATACAGTTTTTCGAAATTCAAGGGAGCGAAAAGTTTCTTGCAATTTTTATTTTTGACGTTTTTTTTCGAAATTTCATGCACCCGAAAATTAGGCAAAAGAACAATAGAAAATGAACTTATCCGTCAGGTTCATGCCATTTTGAAAAAAACACACAAAAATAAATAATCTATCAAACCTTTGATATGATTTTTGGTTAATTTTTACTGATGAGCTACCGTAACCCGTCATTGCTAAAACTTTGTTTTATACATTTTTTATCTTTTTTTTAGAACTCAAAAGCCCATTCTCGATTATGAATATGTTGATTCAACAAAATGTGAAAATTGTGTCAAACAACTTTGGCAGAAATCTGATACTGAAGAATTTGATGCTGCTGCTTTATGTTCATTGTGTAAACTCTATTATTCACTTTATGAAAAGCTTCGTCCAAATGCTGAATCAACTCCACAAATGTAAGCTTATTTTGTTTTGATGGTTAAAGTAAAAGATTTTTTTTACAGATTTGATGATACAAAATTAAAGCATGATGCATGCTCATATGAAATGATGAAAGATGATTTTGATGAAATATTTATTCCTGATTGGGATGCGCTCAAAATGAATGTATATAAGATTAAAAGTAAGAAGATTTTTGTTTTGGGAACGTAGACTTTTTATAAAATGAGCTTGTGTGGGATATATAATATCCACATATCCCAAAATTTTGTGTTACAATATTCTTACATCTCTCTTTTGCAGGTTCATCAATGAAAGATTTTGCTGAAGCTGTTAAAGACTTAAAACTTGATCAAAATACACAAAATTTGTTAAATGAATCTGAAAAATTGAATGAAAATTATACATATATTTTCTTCTCTGAAAAACCTTTAACAAATAATATTCCGCAGTTTTATCCAAAAAATGGTATTTCACTTTTTGAATGTTTATGTTTTACTGATCCACCAACAACTTCATCGAATTCTCCAAAAGAATGTTCTGCTTCAACATCTCCAACACCACCTGCAACAGCAGCTTCAAAAAATCCTGGAGAATCTGATGACGAAAATGATGCACCACCAATTTTAATAAATGAAATGGAAAGAAATTTTAAAGAAAAACAAATAATTGAAAAGCCTTTTGATGTATTCTTTTTTGGGTATTTTGATGATACAAATGAATTTCATAATGAACATGGTATTGAATTTCATCATGCATATTTGGAAAAGCTTCTAAAGTTTTCTGATTCAATTTATCTTCCATTGACTAAGAAAGATGATGGTAAACCACTTGGATCTGGTGCAGAAAAGGATTTAGCAGATAAAAAAATTATTGAAAAATATGGAAATATTTCATTTGCAGTTTTTTCCCAAAGTAAGTTTTTTTGTTTTGAGTTTAATTAAAAATGTGATACTGTATTCCACTTTTATCCATCTAATAGGACAAGGTTGATTTTGAAGATTTATATAATCTGCTTTATCCAATTTTGGTTGTAGTGCTATAAAATTCGAACATTTATAATTAAAATATTTTTCAATTTTTAGCATTCATTGATTCAAAGAAAAAATTTCAAACTGCTGCAGAAAATTTAAATGTCCCTATAGAATATCTTGAAGCATATGTTCGACAAAATTATTATAATTTAAAAGTATATTTTGCACAATTTGAACGAATGATTAAAACTCGAGCTCGTCGTGCAAAAGGCCGAAATCGCGCTGATGAAAGAGAAAAACGTCCAAATTATTTTTCTTTTGATGAACCACCGAAAAAACGGAATAATTATTTTCTAGCTTTGTAAATTTTTTGATTTCTTTCGTTTTTTGTATATTTTCCATGTTTTTGTAATTTCAGGACAAATATTTTTGTATGGTTTTTAAAATAAATAAATTATATATAATTTTTTTAAAGGAGATATTTTGCTTTTGGATAGTGTTACGGATGCCTATAATAACACAACATTTGATTTCGCAGTTATGATTGCATTTATACTGCTACTGTTAAAACCGCTTTTGGTCGTGCATTAAATCCTCCGTTAAGCAAGTTAATCTTTATTAGTTTTGGGACTTTTGTCATGCTTAATGTGTTTACTACTGTAGCAAATGAATGTACAGTTGCTCAAAGTGAATTGCAGTTGATTTTTGCTGAAAGTTGCACCTCATTTCTATCAAAAAATGTCAAATTATCTGAAAGTAAAAAAAAACAATAAAAAAATGCTTTCTTGTTTTTTTTGGAATATTTTTGGAAGAAAGAAAAGAGATGTTAAAATTTGTAGTTTAATTGTTGTAGCTTAATGTCAAAGAAGAAAACAGTTTCAGTTTTTTTTTTAAATGTGTTTAAGGAAGAAAAGTTTTTAAATCGATTTTTGAATATTTAATTGTCACTAAAGAAATTAGTGTAAATAATAACAACAATATCTGTATGTTCATCCCAAAAAAAACCATGAGGCATTTTTGCAGTTATTTATGCATCAAATTTTTATGGTCCCAAAAAATTAAGAAGAAGACAAAGAATACCTGATTACAAAAATTTCATTTTTGTTTTTTCTACGACAAAATTATAAACATCCGTTTTTTCAGTGGATTGATTTTGAAAAGATAAGCGTATTTGTCCAATACGCGTTTTGAAAAAAAACAATGATTGAAAAAAAACTGTCTTTTGTTCATCGAAGTATTGCTGTTTAAAATTATTGTATTAAATATTCCTTTTATTTTTTCAAAGTGGCAAAAAGTTAAAAATCTGTTTGCGAAAAGAACCATGTTCGAAAATATTGTCGTCCAGGACGTTTATTATGCAATACTAATAGTTTTAACATTTTGTTGTTGCCCCCGGCCCCAGCCCCGAGGCTGGTTCCGCACATTTTTTACACTTTTTTGCAAAAAACAACAAAAAAAGTTGTTATAATTTTTTGTTGACAAAAATGATTAATAAAAAAACGATGGATTAACAAAGGATTCGTTCGAAATTGCATCTATTATTAAATTTTTTTATATTAAATTTTTTTCAATTTTTTAATTTTTTTTTCAGTTTAATTTGGAATTAGCATTTGTTTGAATTCATTAGAAAACTCATAAAAAATAATGTTCAATAAACAACTCAAAAAGCGAATTAAAAAACGCAAAAAACCATTAAAAATATTAGCAACATAGACATTTCATGAAACATAAATTCAAAAGCAAAGAATAAAGTTTATACATAAAATTTGTAATCAAAAAATACAAATACAAAATAAAATTTTTAAGGATGAAGAAATTGTGCCACTTCTGATTCATCTCTTGGACCAGATTTTGGACCATTTTCTAGATCAACATCAGAGCCAGCATCACATTGTTGTTGTGCGACAATAAATTCAATGGTTCCTGGAATTAAATGTGGAAACCGAGGATCACGTTTCTTTTTTCTTGCAGCTCTTGAAGTTGTTGAAAATGTTTGGGAACGAGATGATTTGGTAGATTTTGGAAGGGATTGAGTTCGTTGAAGTTTTGGTGTTGATGCACGTGGTGGAAGTGACGGTGGTGGTGGTGGTGGTGGTACAGGTGTTGGAGCAGAAGGTTTTGATGGTTTTGAAATTGTTTGAGTTTTTGGTAAAGTTGATGGAGCAGGAGGATTTGAATTTGATTTTGGAATTCCAAATGATGGTGGCGGAGGTGTTGAATTTGAAATTATTGGACGAGTTGATTTCAGCGAAGTTGGTACAATTTTTTTATTCTTTGATGGTTTTGGGCTTGGACCAATTAATGCAATAATAATATTCTTCCAAATTGTACGCTTTTGTCGAATTGCTTCTTCTGCTTGAGTTTGAGTTTCAAGATTTAAATCATACTTTTTTCGTTGATATTTTCGATAAAATCGTAGAATACATATTACAATAATACATATAAGAAGTAATAATCTAAAGAAAATTTTTACTACAGTTTAACAAAACAAACACATTTAATTTCTCAGAAGCTTATAAAAAACAAACTCAAAAGCTAAAAAAACTAACAAATACAATGGGTGACAAAAGTTTCAACACATTTGTTTCCATGTTTTTCCATTTTTTTCCATTGAAAAAAACAAGGGAAAAACGACAAACTTATGAGTTTTTAGCTAAAATCCTAATAAGCGTTCCGTAAGTATTCCACATCGCCTACTAAAAAAAATGGAAAAACATATGTACATGGAAAAAAATGTATTGAAACCAGTGGTGTCAAAAATGCTTTTTTTTGAAAGCAAAAGCAAATTTTTTTTTGCTTTCTTTAACAACGCTTTTCGCAACGGGATTTTTTTCTGCTAAAAAAAACATAGGTGAAAAAAAGCACTGCCATTTTTAGCAAGTGCTTTCTAAAACATAAGAGAATGCTAAAAAAAGCAGAGAGAGTGCTTTCTTTAGCACAAAGGGAAAAGAAATTTTTTGCTTTTTTTGCTTGCTTTTTTTTTCAAAAGCATTTTTGACACCACTGATTGAAACTTTTGTCAACCATTGTATTACAAAAAAAACGTACCCAAAAATTGAACCAATAATAATTGCAATTAAAATGGATAATGACATCCCTTCAGATTCTTCAGATGCTTTTGTATTTTCAAAAATAATTCCATTTGGAGTTGGTTTAAATGGTATTAAAGAAGTTTGTTCAATTTTAACATTTTTACCATTTTCATTGTTACTATTATTTTGAAATACTGTAGTAGTAGAGGATGACGATGATGTACCAATTATTTCTTTTGTTGATGAAGCTGATGTTGAAGATGAAGATACTGTAGATGAAGAAATAATTGAAGTTGTCATTAAAGAAGATGATATAATATTTGTTGTTGGTGAAGGAGTTGTTGATATTACAATAAGTGGTGGAATTACAAACGTTCTAAAATTATGCTGCGTATTCCTTTTTAACATTCCACAATTTTCAAGAGGACAAAATTTCATTTTTAAATTCTTATTCTCTAAATCATAGAACTAAAAAAATTTTTGTTAGAAAAAAATATTAAACAGTAAAATAAAAAAAACTTACAGATACTTTAAATTTATCAAAAACACTTGTACGAAAAACATAACGAACAAATCCAACAAAATTATATGAATAAAGGCAAAATTTGGTTTTTAATTGTATTTTTATACCATTTGATAATAGTTTTTCGGAAACAATTTCAGGTTTAAGATCATTTGCTTCCAATTCAATTCTAAAAAAATGTAATACATCGGATGTCAAAAAAAAAATTTTAGTGAGCTTTTGAACAAAAAACCATAATGAAAAATAAAGATGAAAAAACTTACATAACATTATTTTTCGAAGTTTTACCATCTTCTAATTCGATTATCAAAAAATGTTCAGGATTTATATCATTTAATTCTATAAAAACATCAGTATATTCTTTTCTGAGAAGTAAATATTCTTTTTCATCATTTGTTGTTGTTGAATTTGTAATAAGAGCCATATAATCCATACCAATCAAAGGGTTCATAGATCTAAAAAATAAATGATTTTTAAAAATTTTGCTTTATTTTAAAAAAACGTACCCAACGCTTGCACACCAACCAACATTATATGCTTCAAATAAAGGTTTTGGAAGATAAAACTTCAAGTTTATATGATTTTGCTTCATTCCCTACAACAATAAAAACCTTGATTGAAATGTTCAATAAATTAAATAACAATTAAATATTCAGAACACATAATCTCGATGACCGGCTTTTAAAAATTTTATCAGTCGACATCGGCGCTCCGATTGTTGAACGAGATGGGACTGCAATTACCTTAGAGACACAAGAGATTTCTTTATGATTAATTTATCTTCCCTCCCTTAAATGGGACCTATTTGTCATAGCTCCAGGAAAAGGGAGTCGGGGGTTCCAGTAAAACGCGGGTAAAAAATTCAAAAAAAACACGGGAAAACTCGGAGAAAGGGAAAAAATGGCGAGTTTGACTTCTAAATCCCAGAATCTCAACAAATTTGCATAATTTTTTCCCTTTCAACGAGTTCACCCGTGTTTTTTCACCACAACCCGCACCCGCGTTTTACTGTTTCCCGGGAGTCGGTGCCAGCTCAGCTTTTCGTCTCCAAGAGAGGATCCCACAAAAAGGTCCAGGATAACCCTGCTATTTGCTGATTTAAAAAGAGAGAGAGAGCCGAAGCTGTCTATGAAAAGAAAGCGTTTGAAAGCCGATCATTGAAATTGTACAAACTTAAAACAAAGAAAATACTTACAAATAAAACAGGACCACCAACAGCCCAAATTTTAATTGGAACATATTGATCATTATATCTTGTACAATTTTGGCATTCAGCTTTAAATTTAAGTGAATCTTTAAAGTTTTTTTGACAATCACTTCTTCCAAATATTTCAATATATATTCTAAAAAAATTAATCAGTTATAAGATAAGTTGATATTAAAACATACCTACGATTACCCCGATTTGCAAGATTTCCAATAGGTATTGCTTTTGCATCAATATCAGTATTAAGATTAAAATTATCAGTGTTAATCCAAATCATAAAAGGTTCGTTTCCAACAACAACATAATATAAATTATCAGCAACACGTTTTTCATATCGATACATTGGTTTATCGACAGCTTTCAATTCTTGACCACCAGATAGAACAGATGTATTATAACATTCATTATTATCATTATTGCGAGCACAATTGACTTGATAAAATAAATTGATAAAATATAATAGCAAAAATACAGAAGTACCAGCATTAAAAATTTTCATTTTTTGACGTTTTGACTTTTTGTTAAAAGAAGATTGAATGAAATTTATGTCAACAAAAAAAAATACTGAAAAATTAAACGAATACAATTTGCATAAAAAATTTTTGCACTTTTTTGAAAGCAAAAAAGATAATACACTGACGAGAAAATTGACCTACCGTAATTAAACAACACAAAAAAAAATGGCAAAAATTCTTTTTATTTTTTATAAAAATAATATTTTTTTTATTTTTATACTGAAATGCATATACAATTTTTTGTAACAGAATGTGCTTGATATTTAATTTTTCTTCGAATAAAACAAATCTTGAATCATTTGAAGCAAAAATTGACACAAAATTAAAAAAGTTTACTTTTTTATAAATCTTTTTTTTTAAAAGCTGAAATAAAATTTAGAAAACTAAAATATTACATTTTCTAAATTCACATTTTTTAAAGAATAAATTTCCATGACGGATTTAAACAAAATAACATTTTCGTAAAAGTGATAATGACAGATTTATATTTTCTTGAACAGTTTTATCACAAAAAGATTTATATGAAAAAGTTTTTTTTTAAAAATTGCTTCATGCTGTTATCATCATTAATTGTCACATTTTTACAGTGTCTCCAAAGTTCCACTTTTTTTGGAACGCGTTCCGTTCCGTTTCATTTTTTTACAAACCCATTCCGTTCCGTCCCGTTCCATTTTTTTACAAACCCGTTCCCGTTCCGTTCCGTTCCAAAACTTTAAAGAACGCGTTCCGTTCCCGTTCCGTTCCGTTCTTGCAAAAAAAAGTTAAGGGAATAAAAATTTTTCCGAAACAGTGTATTTTAGTTTTATATTTCTTGGGAAGCCAATTTTTTAAAATTATGTATTACTAAAAGCAATCACAAGAAAATATTTTCAAAAATAATTCGTATTTTACATATCATAACAAAAACTTTAATTTTAAAAAAAATAATGTTTTAAAGATATTCAGCTGCAACTCAAAGGCAGCGTCCACGTTGAAACAAACAAATGGATTTATTTATCACCAAAGCCTTTTGACGCGAAAATTGTTTCTTTGCAATGAACATTTGGTTTAAAAAAAGTGTTCTAAAAAACGGCTTTGGTGATAAATCCATTTGTTTGAATGAACGTGGACGTTGCCTTCAAAAAACAATTTTTCAATAATAATATAAAAAAGCGACTAAAAATGGAACGTCCAAAATCTCAATAGGAACGCGTTCCGTTCCGTTCTTTTTAAATCCAAACCCGTTCCGTTCCGTTCCGTTCCTAAATCCATCCGTTCCCGTTCCGTTCCGTTCTGGAACGGGAACGGAACGGAAGAACGGACGTTCCGGAACGGAACGGTGGAGACACTGCATTTTTAACATTATAAATCAAGAAAAATGTTATCTTTCAATTTCAATAAAAAACTATGTGTCAAATAATTGTTCAAAAAATTGTTGAAAGAAATAAAAGGAACCAATGATAAAAAAAAAGAATTCGTCACGGACACTTTAAAAAAATGGTGAAAAAAAAACAGTTGATCTCATTTTAAAATACAACAGCACCAAGGGGTTAAAAGAAAAAAATTTTTTGACCCATTTAAATCAAAATATTTGTATTTTTTGTTTAATATAAAAGGTTGAAAAGATTAAAGTCATTTATTTATATTTTATAAGATTATACAAAAATATGGCACTTTTTGTTTGTATCATTGTTTTATTGTCATTTGTCCCGAGATTCAATACTGATGTAGAAATGAGACAGAGAAATAAAGGGGGAATAAGTTTATTGAAAATAAAATAATAAAGTATAACAACCACAATACAATACAAAGAAATAATTACAAAACACAATAATAAATACACAGTAAAAACAATAATAATAAATAATACAAAAGGCAGAGAGCAGTGAGCAGAGCAGGCAGGCAGTTAATAATAAACTGGAAGAACTTCAGGAACTTAAGAACTTATCCTTTTTCTTTGCATTCAACTGCTTTTATAGGGGAGCTTGACCCAGACCAATCTCTCAGAGGTTTTTCTGGAAAAGTCTGGTAAAGTTTTGATAAATCAGGGCTTTTCTGTCCAAAAGTCCTGACACTCCCGCACCACAAAAGGAGACGGAGAAGAAGGACACATAGATATCGAAGTATAATACGATCAGGTGTTGTTACGTCTTTTAAAATATTTTCGTAATCACAATTTGCATTGATTTCTATTATCAGAGAAAATTTGCATGGAATTTTGAGATGTTCGAAGAGATTGTGCTGAAGTTCATTTGCATTAAATTTAATCATTTCTTGATTAGGGGATTTTTCTTCTTTGGGAGGTGAAAAAGCTGGGAGCAGCTTCCTTCCCGACGCCGACACCGCAGCCGCCGCTAAGGGAGTGATTGATGGTTTTTCAGCCTTAGATTCAGTTTTATAACTTCGATGTTCAGCTAGATTTTGCATAAATTTGCTGCCACGCGGGACTTCTGGTTTTTCAATACAACTTTGGGAAGTTTGGTCAATTTCATCATTAAATTCTTGCAACTCTTGAAATAATGAAATATGATTAACTGGTTGATCAAATTTTTGAGTTGTAATTTCATTTTGCATTCGTTTTATATCCTTTTTTAGTTCAACATTTTCTTCAAAAAGGGTTCCATGAGCAGTTTCAAGTTGAAGTATCATTTGATTTTGCTTTTCAATCTTTTCACATGTTTCTTGATACATATCTCGAACATTCAACAATAAATTTCTTAAAGATTTTATTGTTGAGTCATCACGAGCACTTTTAGCTTTGTATTTTTCCATTTCTGCTTTCATTTCATAAATGGAATCTTTAAATTCATTCAATTCAGCTTCTATCCATGACTTTTCTTCCAAATTATTACGGTATTTTTCTTTTTCGTTAGAATGTTGCTGTAGTTCCATTTTCAGAAGATTGAGTTCATTTAGAAGTAGTTCTTTTTCGTTATATTCGTCCAGCAACTTTCTTTCGTTATCACGTTGAGATGATAATAAGTTTTTGTTGCATTCTTTTAATTCTTGAATTTCAGTAAGAAGATCACTTTCATTTGTTTCAAATAAAATTTCCATTTCTTTCATACTTTGCTTCATTCGTTTAAGTTGCATTTCTAATTCTTTTTCACGTTCATTTGTTTGAAGAATAGGATTAGATGTTTCATGAATGGTTGTTTTTGCATTATTAATTGGGGATAACATCTTCTGACCACAAATAATTGGTCCTAACAGGGTATCGACTTCAGAGTATCCATTAGGGAGTTTCTTCGATGGCATAAATATCCAACAATAATTATTTCCAATTAAAATGTCGGGTTTTAATAATTGCTTTTCATTTGATTCAATTGTTGGTAAAACATCTGTAATGTTTTTCACAGTATAAGCATAAATTGCTACCAATTTCATTTCTAATGTTTTAACCAGTAGTTTAACCTTTTTGAATCGCATTGGGGGAGATGAATTTGTTTTTTCTGCAAATCGTTCAATAATCAAATTTTCCTCTTGAATAACTGGCAAATTCATTTGTTTTGCAACATCTTCTTGGATAAAACTTGCTTTGGCTCCACAATCAAAGAAAATATTTGCTTTTCTTTCCAACATTGGACGATGAGGATTACAAATAGGGGCAGATTTAACCATCATTGCAACATCATTTGTATCATGATTATTTTTAATATTTACAGTAAAGATAGATTGCTTCTCGGAAGAATTTTTTGCAGAATAACAAATGGCTTCATGGTGATTCCCTTGACAAGTTAAGCATGGTTTTCTTGTTTCACATGATGATTTAAGATGTCCAGGTTGAAGGCATTTGAAGCATAACTCTTTTTCGGTAGCAATTTTCTTTCTTTCTTCAATATCTTTGACGGTTCTGCATGAAGAGGAATTTCGATGTTTTCCACAAAATACACAAGCTTTATCTTTAACATTGTTGGAACTATTTTCTGATTGAGGAGAAAATGGAGCGGTGCTTGTAAGTGGCTTCACATGTTGTTGGGGAGCATAATTTGCAACGTTTGGTTGTTGAGAATAATAAGCAGTATTTGATTGTTGAGAATTTTGATGTTGAACACTGGGGATATCAATTTGGGATCGAACAACTAACAATACGCGTTGTCTTAGTTCAGAAAAGGTGGGATCAAACCCAAATAAATTTACAACTTGCAAAATACGTGGAGGAATCTTTTCACGGAATTGAATTTTCCAAGTTCCATCATTAATATTGAATCCATTATTTTCAAGTTGTTTTAGTATACTTTCCATTGCATAAACAGCATTTGCAATGTCTTTAATATCATCACTTTTTGGTTTAATATTTGAAAATTCTTTATATAAAGCTTCAAAAATAATTTGTGGTGTTCCAAATCTTTCATATAATTCTTTTACCACTAAATCATAATTGGCATAATTAATATCATAATAGGCAACAGCTTCTTTCGCTTTTCCACGAAGTAAACTGACAAGCAAAACTAATTTTTCAGTGGGGTTGATGTTGGGATTGCTGAGAATAACGGATACAATTGACCACCAATGTTTGTAGTCCAATGGATTTCCATCAAATAAAGGTAAATTCATTTTCGGCAAATTGTAGAACTGAAGAGGTTGAGTTGAAACTGGAGCAGGTGGCAATATTGGTTGGAGCTGAGGAGTTGAATGTTGTGCAGGAGGCATTGTTACAACCGGGGTTTGGGTATTTTGAGGAGGGGTTCCAGCAGAAATATAAGATGAGTGGATCTGAGGCAGTGTTGATCCAAAGGATAATGAAGTTTGCAAAACAGAAGGTCCAGCTTGCTGTGGTGTTGTGGAAGCAGGGGTAACTGATTTTGAGGCAGCAGAATCAGTTGACGTCGTAGTTGAAGACAAATTATCAGTATTATTAGCAGCAGTAGTAATTTGCTCTTGAACAGAAGAAATGGCAGTATTATCTTCTTGTTGAGGTGCAGTGGGATTAATTACAGGCGGCATAATACGACGATAAAATTCTTTTGTCGCTTCAGCATAGAGAAAATCTAAATGTCTTTTGGCAGTATCAAGATTTTCAAATAAAGCAAGCAAACCGTCATCTCTGTTGCAAAGTTCGTCTAGTTGATCTTTTTCAACTTGAAATTTAGCAGCATCAGTATTTTGAAGTTCTTCGAGCATACTTTTCCATTGGGAATGATATTGATCACATGCAGTTCGTGATTTTTCAATATCTTGCTTTTCTGCAAATACCATCATTTGAAATTGTTGAATTTCTTCATTTGAAGTAAATGCAGGTAATGCTAAGCTTAAAGCTTTATTAGCTCGAGTCCAGGCAGTATTTCGAGCACTGGTGAAATGTCCTTTATTAATGCTCATTTTCAATATCAGTTGGTCGGATGCACCACTAATGTCCCGAGATTCAATACTGATGTAGAAATGAGACAGAGAAATAAAGGGGGAATAAGTTTATTGAAAATAAAATAATAAAGTATAACAACCACAATACAATACAAAGAAATAATTACAAAACACAATAATAAATACACAGTAAAAACAATAATAATAAATAATACAAAAGGCAGAGAGCAGTGAGCAGAGCAGGCAGGCAGTTAATAATAAACTGGAAGAACTTCAGGAACTTAAGAACTTATCCTTTTTCTTTGCATTCAACTGCTTTTATAGGGGAGCTTGACCCAGACCAATCTCTCAGAGGTTTTTCTGGAAAAGTCTGGTAAAGTTTTGATAAATCAGGGCTTTTCTGTCCAAAAGTCCTGACATCATTTACATCTCAGCAAATTGTTGAAGGATATATTCCAACTTCGGATGAAGGATTCATGATCCCAATTCCAACTACCATGGCCCCAGTTGAACCTGTTCCATGTGAAAAATGCCGTATCCCTTTAAAATTTTTGGATGATTGTGAAAACTTTTTAATTGGCACATGTTCATTTGATAATAAAATTAATGTAAAGTGTAAACCCTGTATTGTTATAACTTGAAATGGAGATTCTGGACCATTTATTTCAACAATGATGCAATCAGCAGATTTTTTTTGCGATGAATCAGAAAATTACTACATTGGCACCGTAAATAATGTGGTTACAACAATAATTAAAACTGGATCAATAGAAAAACAAATATTTAAATTTCCTTTGTTTACTTTTTATTGTAAATTTTTATATTTCCCTTTATAAATGTATAACTTTCCTGATATTTTTGTAATTTGGGCTATAACATTTTGGAAATAAATGTTTTAAAGTTTTTTTCATTTATGATTTAAACAGATATAAAAATGATATATATGCATTTGAAAATATGTTTTTTTTCTAGTTTATACTTTTCAATGACTTTTAAAACTCATAAAAGACTACAAAAACAAATTTTTACAAAGTTTCCTAGGAAATTTCTAAGACTATAAAAAAATAGAAATGAAAATGGATAAAAAATTTTTCATAAAACAACAATAGAAAAATACTTTTTACAAGCATCACAAAAGAAACTTATATTTTGTCAAAGACGATGCTTATATTTTTGTTTTTATTAACTAGGATGCCAATAATAACACAACATTTGATTTTATGTAAAAACAAAAAAAACGTTTTTTGTATTCATTGTTACAAAAACGCATTTTTTCTGTTTATTTTTATTTGCTTTTCTCGAAAAAAAAGCGTTCCAAAATTTATTTTAATTTTTTTGCCACACGTTTTTAAAGACGAGAGCGGAATTTAATATTTACCTCAAACTTTGGGTAATTAAACCGACGAAAAAATATTGAAATAAAAATTTATGAAAATGAAAAAATGAAACAGGGATGCGTTAGGGTGGATTGAATTTATTTAAAGAAATAGAAGAGTTTTTAGGAGACATTAGAGAAAACACAGACAAAAAAAGAAAGGCACTGAAAAAGAAGAGGCAGCAATGGACGACTGCTGAGACTTGCTGGAAGGACGACAAAAAAAGAAAAGAAAAGCAAACACAGAAAATTAAAGCGGCTGCCATTTCTCTTTTTTTCTTTTTCGTCTCATTTTTTACATTATATTTTCAAAGAATCTTTTCATCGTCCCAATCGTTTCTTTTGTTCATTTTTTCATTTTCATAAATATTTATTCCACTATTTTTTCGTTGGTTTAATTACCCAAATTTTGAGGTAAATATTAAATTCCGCTCTCGTTTTTAAAAACGTGTGGCAAAAAAATTAAAGTAAATTTTGGAACGCTTTTTCTTTAAAAGAAAGAGCAAATATAATATTTTTCAGTGTTTTTTTTTGTCACATTTGTGTTTTGCGTATACAACTTTTGAAATTCTTAATTAAAGTTAAAGCACTTGCTTGCTTAAAACTATGTAATTGTTGTCTTATTTGCATTTTAATGCGTAAAAATCAAAAAAGCTTTAACCTTTTTTACTTAAAAAACACAGGGAATGATAAAAATACTTTTTAAAAAATACAAAATTAGTAAAACAAAAACTACAGTATACCTTTTCCATAGAACTTATTTATTTAATAAAAATAACACAACATTTGATTTCATTACCTTTGGGTTACTGTCACTTTGTATAAATGTACAATAAAAAATGACTATAGTAATTTCTATAAAAGTTACTTTTATAAAACAATTTTAACATTGTTTACATAAATATGTTTATGAATATGACCTTTAAAAAGTTGAATTATTAAATTTTGATTGAATTTGAAAAATTGCTGTTTTTTCCCGAAAATAATTTGAAAAGCAATAAAAGTTTTTTGTGAATAATTAATATAATTTTTAACACAAGATAAAGCTTCTTGTTTCAAAAGAAAACGAGAAAAAAAAAGATGTTAAAATTTGTGGTTTAATTGTTGTAGTTTAACGTCAAAGAAGAAAACAGTTGCAATTTTTTTAAAACGTATTTAAGGAAGAAAAAGTTTTTAAACTGATTTTTGAATATTTAATTGTCACTAAAGAAATTAGTGTAAAAAATAAAAATGTCTCTATGTTCCTTCTGTAGAACAGAGAGAACTAAAGCATTTATTTCAGACTTCATTTCAAAGCATGGCAAAATGGACTTGCTAATCTTTGATAACGGTAATCAATACGTTGTAAAAACATTTTCTGATAAAACAAAATAGAAAAACATCAAGTATCGGACAGTTATAGCCTACAATCCACAGATAAAAAAAAAACGCTGATAATTTTGGACAAACAAATACTCGACAATAAAATTTCTTCGAAAATGAAAATTTATGTTTTAATTTTAAAAACTGTTTAATTTGTTTAAATTAGAGTATTAAATGCTTCTTTCTTTTAAACAAAGAAAAGCATGACTTTTACATGTAAAAGCAATATTACAAAAAATTTAAGTTGTAATTGAATCAATAAATTTTGGTTGAATTAAAAAAATTGCTATTTTTTCCCGAAAAAAATTTGAATAGCAAAGTTTTTTGTGAATATTTATTTTAATATAATTTTTAACAAAAGATAAAGCTTTCTTGTTTGTTTTTGGAATATTTTTGAAAAAAAACGATAAAAAAAAAGATGTTAAAATTTGTGGTTTAATTGTTGTAGTTTAACGTCAAAGAAGAAAACAGTTGCAATTTTTTTAAAACGTATTTAAGGAAGAAAAAGTTTTTAAACTGATTTTTGAATATTTAATTGTCACTAAAGAAATTAGTGTAAAAAATAAAAATGTCTCTATGTTCCTTCTGTAGAACGGAGAGAACTAAAGCATTTATTTATTACAGAAGTCATTTCAAAGCACAGAATAATTAACTTGCTAAAGCATCAACAAAAACTGGCGGGATTTTCTTTGCGCGTGGTTTTTTAAGCGGAATTTTTTGAGCGTCGAATTTTGCGCGAAAAAATTTAAGCGCGTGACTATAAAGCGTGTGACATTTGCGCGTTTGGATTTTGCGCGTAATTTTTTACGCGCATTTTTTTAAGCGTTTGAATTTTGCGCGTGTTTTTTTAGCGTGTGACATTTGCGCGCTTCACTCTAGTGACCCCAAATTTTGATAAATTTTAGGATTTTTTTACATATTTACGTCTGAAAATTATTGGAGAATAAAATCGAACAAAAAAAATTTTATTTGATTTTATTTTCAACGAGATGTCTGTTTTATGATGAAAGTGTTTACATAAATATGGGTAATGGTAATTTGCGGCTGGCAGGGGTATTTTGAGGCAAAGTTTTTTTCGCTAACGAAATTCATTTTTTCAAATAAATTTTTTTTGTTTGATATTATCCCTTTTTTTTATACAACATACATTTAATTGCATTTTTTAACAGTTAAACTGGTTCTTAATAAAAGTTATCCCCAAATTCAAATTCTCCAATAATTTTCAGACGTAAATATGTAAAAAAATCCTAAAATTTATCAAAAATTGAGGTCACTAGATTGAAGCGCTCAAATGTCACACGCTTAAAAAATTACGCGCAAAATTCAAACGCTTAAAAAAATGCGCGTAAAAAAATTACGCTTAAAAAATTACGCGTAAAAAATTACGCTTAAAATCTAAACGCGCAAATTTCACAAGCTTAAAAAACCACACGCAAAATTCAAACGCGCAAACAATTACGCGCAAAGAAAATCCCGCCCAAAAACTTCAAACCATGGCCGAGTTTTATAAGGATTTGGTGGCCCTACGGCACAATAAAAATTATTTGTAAATATTTAATATATATTTTAACAAAAGACAAAGCTTTCGTAACCTCGGAGCTTAAAATTATAAGCAACAAAAAATATTTAAGATAAATATTTAAAACGAACAGCTTTCAACAATGTTACATTCTTAATTAAAAAAAGGCATTTCAATATTCCCAAGTGCAAAAAAAACAGAATTAATGCTTTCAGCTACAGTATTCAATTTATAACAAAATAACAATTTTTACATAAAAACTTTTACAATAATAAAAAATTATAATTTTCGCCAACTTTTTGTTGATGATTTTGAAGATTTAAAGCTAATATCAACCAACTTCATTGGTGGTCCAGAACTCATTGATTTTCTTGATGATGCAAGTTGCTTTCGATTTGTTGAACCTTCAACAGAATTTCGTTTTGGTCCAGGTTTTTTCTTTTTAGGTTCAGCAAGTTCTTCTTTCTTTGATATTTCATATGTTGTTGCAGAATGAAGGGTATTCTTTCCTTTTGCAGGAACTATCCGCTTTATTACCATTTTAATCATTTCATCACCACCCTTTTCAGCAGTGGCATCATTCTTTCGGCTACTTTTCTTTTTTGATTTTGGACTTTTTTCATCATTAACATTTTTTTTATTTCTTTCAATTCCTTCTGCCATTGCAGCAATTCTTTTTCTAAAAATATATTGTTTTTAAACTTTTCAGCTTTTACAGTAGTCTTCGCCTTTCCCAATCCTTCTTAAGCTTTTACTCCCTTTTAAGTAATGATAAATACTTACAAATGATTTGGACAATGTCGATATCCTCTTCGAGTCAATTCCTCTTGAATAAGAGTTTCTGGACGAATATCACCGTATAATGAATATTCACCATTAACATCAGAATGTGCTGCAGCAAGTGATGAAACAGGATGATCATCTTGAAAGTCTTTTGTCGTAGTACATGCTTCATTCGATAAATTTGCTTCAACAAGTGGACGTCGAATAGTTTTTAAAAGTGGACGAATTCGTGCACAAGTATCTTCATCATTTTCTTGAGGTTCTTCAAAATGTAATGGCTCTTTTACATGCCCTGGATCATTGAAACGTCGAAGAGATTCCACTTTGAGATCAATAATTGATGTATCAAGTTTGTTAATCATTGAATTAATTTCTGCAAGCTCCATTGCTTGTTTATAAACCTTTGATCGTTTACTAAAAGTATACAGTAGCATTATAACAACAAAGAAAAAGTAAATACATACATATCAAATGGAGTATTACCAAGTGGAGTATGAATATCATAACCAGGAGCTCGAAATGTAAAAAGATCAGTTTCTTTTGGATATAGCATTAATGGAGCCATTGGTGTATTCGTTTCAAGTTCAGTTGCAGAAGGACGTTCACGAATTGCTTTTAATTTAGCCTTTTCAGCAACTTTTAGCCTTGTTGGTCCTATTACAGTATCATGTACTGCTGGTGCAAGCTTTGCAAGAGCCATTACATCATGCTTCATTCGACGTACACCACTACTCAGCTGTCCAGGTTTTGGTTTCTTTATTGTTTTTGTAATACGTGCCAAATCATCAGCTTCAATAAATTCTCGAACTTTTTGTGTAATTTTCTTTTGATTCGTATAATCTCTTGGTGCTGGCTTTCTAAAAGTTTAACATTTAAATGAGATCGAAAGCAAAACATTCCACATACTTTACAGCTTCTTTCTTTGGTTCAGTTGAAGGCTTTTGATGAAAATCTGCTCCATGATCAATATCTAAGCCATGATGCTCATCTTCTGGTTGATAAACGGAATCAGTAAAAAATACCTGAAATTTAGAGCAAATTGTTAAAAAATTTGTTATAAATGCCAATAGGAACTTACTTCACCATCCATTTCTGGAAAACAAAATAAATTTAATATATTACTAAAATAATTTAAAGGCAAAAAACGCGTTTCGCAGTTTTATTAAAAACGAAAAAATTTTTATAAAGAAATTTTTTTTAAAGGTCATTTTTTCGTGCTGAGAAATTTGGCATTTTGATTTTGAAAATTTTTTTATCCAAAATCACAATGCATTAATGCTTAATTTATTGAATTGTGTTAAAAAACCCTACAATTTAAAAAAAAATCTGTACAAAAAATCTCTCCGTTAATTTTTTGTCGATGATAAACTTTAACCTGGCCTTCACTTTAACCCAATCCAATACAAGAAAAACATTTGGATTGGTTTTTAGTGGATAGGATTAGAACTTGGATGGGATTAGGTTTTAGTGAGGGTCCTTTAACCTGACCATGAAACTGTTGATGTAATTGAACAGGACCAAGATTTGATTGTAAAGAAAGATTTGACATTCGAGCTTGAAAATGTTCAGTAATAATATTTCCAGTTCCATCATGATTTGATAAAGCTGGCATTTGAGCAGGAGAACCGGCAAATACAGCAAGTCGAGCATTATTTGATGAAGTTGATACAAGCAATTTTTGATTTGCTCTAAATTGCATTAATTTTGGATTAATATTTTCATCATTTTCTTGCTGTCTTGGAAATTCAAATGGATTCTATAAACAAAAAATTATAACAGATGCTAAAAAAATGCATATTTATTACTTGAATGATTGACCCAGGAAAAAGTTGATTATTTAAATTAAGCTTATCCCTTTTTGTTCCAATATTTCCACTATCATGAGAATTAAATGTTGCCATTAAATTTTCATAAGCGGTAATATGAAGGGAAATGGTGCTATTGTTGAGATTTGAAAAATCTCTTTTATCTTTCTTTTCAATTTCATCATTAATGGACAAAGAATTAGAAAATAAATCTGATGGTTTTTTCCAAGCTGATGATTTTTCCTTTCCTTCATACTTTTCAGATACTTTAAAAGAATCTGCAACAAAATTTTTTTGCCACCTTCAAATACAAAAATTTATTAAAATGCTTACCAAAATATTTTTCATTGTATGATTTTGAAGAAAAATGTACTGGAATTAAAGTTGGACATTTTTGCTTTTGATTCATATAAAGATTTAAACATTGATTGCTTTTGGCGGTGGTTGAAATATCACTTGTAAGAGATTGTTGTTTATCCTTTGTAAACAAAAATTTATTCTTTGTTGTCATCTGAAATTTTTTTTGCAGTTAAATTTTTTAAAAAATAAGAATGCTTTTGAATAATAAATTCAAAGCATTCAAAGAGAGAAAAAGACACGACAAATTGTAAACAAACTTTTACAAAATGCATCAGTTTTTAATTTTCATTCAAGCAAAAACAACTAAAAAAGATTGAAAAAAAATATCTGCAGCTTCCATTTTTGGAAATTTCATTTATAGCCTGAAAATACACCTTTCAAAATGTTTGGTATGAGCTAAAATAAGGATGATGCAATTTGGATGTTAGAAATTATTTTTTGCGTTTTTAAAATAATTTCTTTTAAGACGAAAGAAAGACAATAAAATTGACAAAAAAATTGTTATTGTTTTCTGTTTTAAAATACAAATTACTTTTTTTAATCGAGAATACAAATATTTATTGTTTTTACCACAAAAAATTTTTTTGCTTTTTGTTTTAAAAATTTCTTAAATATTTAAAAACAAATGAAGAAAAAAATAATGTGGTTTTTTCAAGAATTCTTTAAAAAAACCACATTATTTCTTGAAAATAAAAAACACAAGAAAAAAAATTGTTTGAAATGATTCATTTTTATACTTTTTAGCTAGCGACCGGCAGCCGAAATTTTTTTTTTTCAAAAAATCGTATTTTTTTAGTCAGATTATACTATTTTCAACCTTGAATAAGACGAAAATAAAAAAAAAATAAAAAAGAGCATCTGAAACCCCTAAAACGCCGTCTGAAAATTTCAAAAAACAAAAATTTTTCGTCGACAAAAAAAGGAACACTTTTGTTTTACATTTTTTTCATTTCTTTTTGTAAAAAAAGAATGCTTTTTCTTTTGTTCTTTTTTTCTTTTCTTTTTTTTCTTCCTTTTTTTGAGGTTTTTACCAAATTTTAGCTCTGCGTTTGAAAAAATTACATGTGCGCACATACGCGCACATGTGATTTTTTAGTATGTTATGTAATTTTTGACGGGCTTTCTAATGATGCTAAGCTTGAAATTCAAGTTTGATAAAGAAAAAAAAGTTGTAGTTATAACCACAACAAAAAGTGGCATTTTCGGCATTGTTTCCGGCATAAAAAAAAATTTTAAGTTGCATTTTCGGAATCAGCGTTAAATTTTAGGTATATTAGGTTTGATTATTAGGGTGTACACTCTAATAATCAGGCTAAAATTTTATTTTTCTTACTGTAACAAAAAAAATGTCAAAGAAAAGAAAGGACAAAGTGTTCCCTGCCGGTCTCTATTTTTAGCAAGAAAATAAGAGATTAAACTTTCTTTGTTTTATATGTTACAAAACGCTTTCCCGCACTTTTTTTAAGCTTTTTTTGTGTTGTTAAAAAACTGATAACAGAAAAAAGTCCCAAAAAATATCATTATTTGTCTTTTTTTTGCGAGAAATTAGATTTTTTTGAATATTTAAAATAATATTTGCATATTAAAACAAAAAAGCTAGGGTGTTCTAAAAATTAGTTTTCATAATTTAACTAAAATATCGGAGCTAATTTATAATAAATTATTTATTGCTAAATGTGGAAACAATAGAAAGTTATCATTAAATAAAAGAGAAGAGACATTTAAGCAAAACTAATAGCTTCTGTTTTAAATCTTAAAAACATTTCAGAGGAAAGTCATAATTTAATATTTAAAGGCTAATAATCACTGATACACACTTTTTAAAACTTGTTCATTAAAAGATTACGATCAAAAATGAATTGAAAAAATTTTCTTCCATCATTAAATAACAATGTTGCTAAAAAATGTAAAAATGAATCATTTCACACAATTTTTTTTCTGCTGGTGTTTCTAATGCAAAGTCACTAACTTTCAATAATCATTTATTTCAGCATATTTTAAACTGCTGCCTTTATTTCTTGAAAAGTAAAAGAAGTCAACCTTCAAATTTTGTAGTTTTATTTTATCGACTTCTTTTCTTTGTTTTTGGTTCATTTTTCTCGTGACTAAAATAAATTTTAGCACAACTGGGCCTGGCTAAACGCTGGACTGGACCGGCTGCTGGACTGGACTGATAAACCCTGGACCGTTAGGATAAACCCTGGACTACAGTATGAAAATAGTAAAAAATTTAAAAATTTTCATACATATAAAAATTCAAAAAAAAAATTTTTTTATTTTTTCACTATTTTCATACTGTAGTCCAGGGCAGGGCTGTCCGGAAATCCGGAATTCCGGACGTTTTTTGCGTTCCGGATTCCGAGTTCCGGATTCCGGATTTTTTTGTCCGGAATCCGGAAAAATCCGGAACAAAAACGGGCAAAGGGGGGTGTACGTTAAAAATTCACAACTCTAGCATAACTTACTTTTTTAAATAGAAATATTTTGATTCTTAAAGGTTACAATCGTTCATAATCGTTTGTAATTTTTGGTAGTAATCTCTTTTGTTATTTTCTCATTGATTTTGTTAAATTTTAGTTTATGTTAAATAAAAATGTGTAATATAGGACACCCATGATTTGTGTTTGATTTTCTTAACAAGCGGGAAAATAAATACAAAAACCAAAACTTCTTCTCTACTTCAAAGCTTTTCACTTTTCTTAAAATACAGCCTGTTATGATCGTTTTTTGATATTAAATAGACGAAAAAAAATTTTTTCGCCTTTTATATAAGGTCTGAAAAAATTTGTTCCGGATTGTTCCGGATTTTTCCGGATTCCGGACAAAAAAAAATCCGGAATTCCGTGTTCCGGATTCCGGATGAAAATTTTTGTTCCGGACAGCCCTGGTCCAGGGTTTATCCTAACGGTCCAGGGTTTATCAGTCCAATGCAGCAGCCTTGTCCAGTCCAGCGTTTAGCCAGGCCCAGCACAACATTTATTTTTTATAATAATATTTGAATATTTTATTATTGAAAAACAGGAAAAAAGAACTAAAGTTCCGTTTGTTGATCTCACTTCTGATGAAGAAGATTTATGGCGTAACTGGTGGGCTTAATGTGCAAGATACGTTTGAAGAAGAAAAAAATTTGTGATGAATTTTGCCGGAAGGAAAAGTGGATAAAATACAAAAAGGAGAAGGAGAGGTGTTATTTTCTGGAACAACAAATGCTACAAATTTGCAAAAAGCAAAAGAACGAGAAAGAAAGAGAAAAGAAGAAGAAGCTCAAAAACAACAAAGAAAAAGACATGAAATAAAAAATCAAAAGAAGGATCATAAAAGAGCAAAAGATGATAAACCACCAGCAAATGAGGATGAACTTGAAGAAAGAATTCTTCAAATTCTTAAACAAGAAAAACTTAAAGGATAAATGAAATGCCAAACTATTTTTTAATCTGCTAAAAAATAACTGTTGACAAAAATCTTTCATGTAATAATGTATGATTAATTTTTACCATTTTATAAAGAATATGTAATAATAAAATAAGATATGAAATCAACGGTAATAAAAGGGAATTAAACAAATAGAAAAAAATTAGTGTTTCATACTATCGAAAATAAATCTTCCTTTTGGTGTTTCAAAATAACCAAAATGTTTTTTTTATTAAATCTGCGGAAAAAATAACAGCTGGTCCTTTTGTAATTTCTAGATATTTAGTGACAATTATTA
Source organism: Panagrolaimus sp. PS1159 (assembly GCA_963922195.1). NCBI lineage: Eukaryota > Metazoa > Nematoda > Chromadorea > Rhabditida > Panagrolaimidae > Panagrolaimus > Panagrolaimus sp. PS1159. The sequence goes on from CAWUHW010000028.1 coordinate 377,020, forward strand.
TAGTATAACAGACATTGTTGTTATTTACATTAATTTTTTAGTGGCAATTAAATATTCAAAAATCGATTTAAAAACTTTTTCTTCCTTAAACACGTTTTTAAAAAAAATACAACTGTTTTCTTCTTTGACGTTAAACTACAAAAATTAAACTACAAATTTTAATATCTCTTTTCTTTCTTTCAAATATTCCAAAAAGAAACAAGAAAGCTTTGTCTTTTGTTAAAAATTATATTAATTATTCACAAAAAACTTTTATTGCTTTTCAAATTATTTTCGGGAAAAAATATCAATTTTTCAAATTCAATCAAAATTTAATAATTCAACTTTTTAAAGGTCATATTCATAAACATATTTATGTAAACAATGTTAAAATTGTTTTATAAAAGTAACTTTTATAGAAATTACTATAGTCATTTTTTATTGTACATTTATACAAAGTGACAGTAACCCAAAGGTAATGAAATCAAATGTTGTGTTATTTTTATTAAATAAATAAGTTCTATGGAAAAGGTATACTGTAGTTTTTGTTTTATTAATTTTGTATTTTTTAAAAAGTATTTTTATCATTCCCTGTGTTATTTTAAGTAAAAAAGGTTAAAGCTTTTTTGATTTTTACGCATTAAAATGCAAATAAAACAACAATTAGTTTTAAGCAAGCATATGCTTTAACTTTAATTAAGAATTTCAAAAGTTGTATACGCAAAACACAAATGTGACAAAAAAAAACATTGAAAAATATTATATTTGCTCTTTCTTTAAAAGAAAAAGCGTTCCAAAATTTATTTTAATTTTTGCCACACGTTTTTAAAAACGAGAGCGGAATTTAATATTTACCTCAAACTTTGGGTAATTAAACCAACGAAAAAATAGCAAAATAAAAATTTATGGAAATGCAAAAAATGAACAAAAGAAACGATTGGGTCGGAAAAAGCATTCAATGAAAATATAATTTAAAAAATGAAACGAAAAAGAAAAAGAGAAGCAGCAGCAAATGTTTGCTCACCTTTTTTGTCAACGTTCAACATCGTCTTGCTTTCTGTCTGCAGCAGTTTCCAAAAGCAGTCGGCCGTTGCTGCCACTTCTTTTTCAGTGCATTTCTCTTTTTTGTCTATGTTTTCTCTAATGTCTCCTAAAAACTCTTCTATTTCTTTAAATAAATTCAATCCACCATAACGCATCCCTGTTTCATTTTTTCATTTTCATAAATTTTTATTTCACTATTTTTTCGTTGGTTTAATTACCCAAAGTTTGAGGTAAATATTAAATTCCGCTCTCGTTTTTAAAAACGTGTGGCAAAAAATTAAAATAAATTTTGGAACGCTTTTTTTCAAGAAAAGCAAATAAAAATAAACAGAAAAAATGTGTTTTTGTAATAATGGTTTAAAAAAAGCGTTCTTTTGTTTTAACATAAAATTAAATGTTGTGTTATTATCGGCACTAAAATAACCAAAAGCATTCCGAATGATTTAGATAAAATTTTGCGGCATGATGTTTTAATAAAATTAAATGGTGATCCAAGTTTGTTAAAACTATATTATCCACAACTTACAAATAAATGCAGATTTCTATCCCGGAAGCAGCATTTAGATATCTCTGTGGTTAAAGAGAAAACATTTGGATGCAAGGGGACATTGAAACTTTTAATGCATTTTCTATACTTTTTGCAAGCGCATATTATTAGAAGTCTCTGTGTAAACCACAGAGACATCTAATTGCTGCTTGCGGGCTAGAAATCTGGCGATTTTTGACTTGAGGTTCGTGCCTTCCGAAGCCGATAAGTTTTGACATAAGGGATATAAACAAATTCTGTATCGACCATTGGATAGACATTATGCTAAAGTATATGATTGTATTAACGTTTATAGCGAAAATGAAAATTTTTTTTCGATAGCGGTCCCTAATTTTATTACTTTCAAAATTAAACAGAGCGAAAAGATTAATTTTTAAAAATATATTTTTACTACAACCTTGGTTAAAATTTTTATTTCAATCAGTAATCTTTTATTTTTTACAGCAGATTTATAATATTACAATATAGTGTTAGCCTTTTTAAGCAAAACAACAAAAAATTATTAAATAAAAATGTTGCTAAAAAGTGTAAAAATGAATCATTTTAAACAATTTTTTTTCTGCTGGTGTTTTCTTCTTTTCTAGAAATAATATGGTTTTTTAAAGAATTCTTAAAAAAACCACATTATTTTTTTTTTTATTTATTTTTAAATATTTAAGAACTTTTTAAAACAAAAAACAAAAATATTTATTAAAAAAGATAATTTGTATTCAAAGAGATATAACACATAGAGCAATTTTAAAACAGAAAACAATAAATTTTTTTTGTCAATTTTAATAGATATTTATTGTCTTTCTTGCGTCTTTAAACGAATTATTTTAAAAATAGTACAAAATGACAACAATAAACTTATAATATTTTATTACTGAAGCATGGTTATGAATGTTGACTAATACTTACATGACGACTTTGTGGAATAAAGCTATTTTGAGTTGATGGAAAATTTAATGGATTTGTATGAATTGAAATTGGAACATTTGCAATTTTTTGTAAAAACCATTTATTTTCACAAAAAATCAGCTTTAAACATGCAATTCGATACGGTTTTATTAAAATTATTAACATTAAACAATTTAATATTGAATGCGTTGAACCTATTTGAAAAATATATGGATTTATCCCTAAAAAAATATTTTATTAAATTTTTTTTATGTCTGTAAAAATTTAATTGCACACAAATTTCCCTAAAAAAGCAAGTATTTTTGAAAAAAATTTGTATTTTGTGGCACTTTTTTGGTTTTTCCCTTGCATTTCTCTTCATGTTTTTTCTTATTTTCCGTATTAAAATTTTTTTATGTTTAAATTTGCGTATCAACTAAGCATGCCACTGGCTAGTGATTTTACCAGACTGAAATTGGATTACTGTATGATCCTGCGTGCGAGGGGATAACTAAAGAAGATCGCAATAGCAAACTTCTTTGGTTTTTCCCCCGCACTTATTTTTTTCATTTTTTATGCAAATTATTCCCCGTTTGCGTTTGAGTCACTTTTTCAGCTTCATTTTGGGAAACGCTGTAGGTTTATGCGTTAAGTTATCAATAAGGGGCTGTCCAGATCTGACGTCGGGGTTTTTGGGGGGAGGGGTATAGGCCAAATCTGACGAAATCTGACGGGCAGGGGTGGGGGGTTTTTCCGAAATCTGACGTCGGCAAAAACTGTCAGTTGTGCATTTTTACGTCCATCAACAATAATTTTATGTTGAAAAGTTTATAAAAAAGGTTACAGTAGTAACTGATGCCCATTGAAAAAGCTGATTTTTTTTTGAATAATAAATGATTTATTTTTTAAAACTTAGTATTTATTACATTTTTAAAGAATCTGACGATTTTTCTGACGCAGGGGGGTGGGGGGTTTTACCTGAATCTGACGCTATCCGATTTCGGGGGTGGGGGGTTCAAAAATTGCGACTTTTCCCCGACGTCAGATCTGGACAGCCCCTAAGCAATTAAGGGTTTAAATCCAAAAGCGAAAATCAAATGAGAAATGAAAGAAAAAAAGTTAAAGGGAAACCAAAGAAGTGCCTATTTTGTCTACTTCCATATATTTTAGTTTCAGTTATATAATTTTTTCTCATGATATATTTCATTTCCTGTTTGATTCATCTTATGTTATAAGGAAGTTCCAAAAAAAAAGATTAAAATTTTATTATTTTTTCTCATACATTTTTTATGCAACCCCGTGCTTCTATTATTTTCTGAAAAATTAATTTTAATTTTAATCCTAATTATTAAAGTCCAAAAGTTTAAGGGTAACAAATGTACGAAGTTTTGGAGGTGTAATTAAAATACAATTCTTACAAAAAAAATTTAGACGTGTGGCACAAAATGTGTAAAAAAAATTAATTTTCAACAAATTTATGTCAGAAAGTGGTGTAATATTGTTAAAAAACAACTTACATTTAGTTTCACGACTTTCTTGAAATGCCACAATTATCATTGTTGATGCCGGAAGAATTAATGAAAAACTTGGCACAATTATCTAAAAAATGCTATATTTGTGTAAAATTCATACAAAGTTTCTAAATTTTTTGGTCAAAAATTGTGGAAAATTTCGAAATTGAAATTTCGAAAGTGAAAATCGTTAATAATCGAAATTTGACGAAATTTTTTGTTTTAGCTGTAAAAGGTTAAACTGTTGGGAAATTTCGAAATCGAAATTCTGGTGAATTTTGTAAAAAATCGAAATTTCATATTTTTTAAAAATATTTTTTTTTTTTCAAAACAAAAACATACTTGAATAATTAAAGAAAATAACATTTTTCGATGCATTTGAAAAGTTTTTTCTGACATTGCTTGCTTTTGTTTTTGAAGGATTTCAAAAATTTTTATTGCAATTATTGTTGCAATAAAAAATGAAAGACCAATTAATGCCAACATTAAAGATAAAGTTGAAATAAAGAATGGATCTTCCATATCCCCAGAAAAGCAGGTTCGAGATTCAAAAACTTCAAAAATGCTTGGATATTTTTCTTTTAAAATTTTTGCACCTTTTGTATCAGAGACTAATAAAAACATAATTGAAGTTGGAATTGTATAAATAAAATATACAATTGCAGTTAAAAAAATTCCTTTACGACTTTTTAAGATTGTTGAATGATTTTGGAGAAGAAAATATCGATATGCAAATGCAAGAAGAACGGCACATGTATTTACACCGTAGAGCAGGACATAGATAGGCTAAAATGGATAAAATTTTTTAATACTAAAATTTAAAAATTTGATTGAGATTTTTGAGTTTTTGGCACTTTTCTCGTTTTCGCCCCCCTCAAAAAATTCATTCACAAATTTGCATAAAAATAGTGAGTTTGTACTGCGAATTCAAAAGGGTGGGCGGGTGGGTTGGGGAATGAATTTTTTGAGGGGGGCGAAAACAAGAAAAATACCTGAGTTTTTTATTCTTTATTTTATTCTAAACGTTGAGTTTATTCTTTATTTTATTTCTAAACGAGGGGGCGAGTTTTATTCTTTATTTTATTAAAAACTTTTTGGATGAATTTTTTTAAAAAAAAGTGTTGCTTTTTTCATCTTAAAATTTCCAAGGAGTGATCCTTGAGCAAAATTTTCGATATTTTTAAATTTAAACCTTCGAAACTAAAATTTAAAGGGAGTAGGAAGTTAAATACATTTTTCTCTAAATTGCATAAACCTGACAATCAGGCAAAAGAACAATAGAAAAACACCCAGGTTCATGCAACTTCAAAAAAAGCGTTAAAATGAAAAATCTGTCAAGCTTTTCGCTCTCTTTTAAAAACAACAAAAAATCATTATATACCAATGTTGCTAAAAAATGTAAAAATGAATCATTTCACACAATTTTTTTGCTGCTTCTTTTCCAGAAAAAATATGGTTTTTTAAAGAATTTAAAAAGAAAACCACATTATTTTTTTTTATTTATTTTTAAATATTTAACAAATTTTTAAAACAAAAAGCAAAAATATTTTTTATGGTAAAAACAATAAATATTTGTATTCTCGATTAAAAAAGATAATTTGTATTCAAATCACTGCTTGCTATGTTTTTTACATGTCTTTAAAAAGATATAGCTCAGAGCAAGCAGTGCGATGACTCTTTTTTAATAGATGTTTATTGTCTTTCTTGTGTCTTAAAACTTTTAAAAATAATAAAATAACAACAATACACTTTTAAAATATTTTATTACTGAAGCATGGTTACGAATGTTGACTAATAATTAAAAACAATTTTTCAACAATTCAGCACAAAAATATTTCCTCAAAAAATTTTAAATACATTTTTGACTCTGTTTTTCGATATTTAAAAATCCAAGGGATTTTTTCGAAATCGAAATTAAAAGTTTGCGCTAAAATTTTTTAAAGTTCAAAAGTTATGAAAATTTCGATTTTTGATTTCGATATTAATGGTATATGAAAAGTGTTGAAATTTTGTGGTAAATAAAAGTTTGAACGTTTTTGGGATTCTGTATCCTGGATCGACCCTGAAGTTGGAAATATCGAAATCAATCCCAACTTAGAAGCCACAAAATCGACATCAAATTTAACAGCAACAAATTTTTTTTAAAATCTCTTACCAAATGTATCTCTGCCCCAAGCACTCTTCCAAAACCTTTCATTAAACCTTCCGTGCACATTGCAGCAGCTGGAAATAATGGAACTGGCACAAAAACCAATGCTAAATGTAAATCCAAAATTAGCGCTGAAATTACAATATTAAATAAATAATATTTGTATGATCCCATATTTCGAGGTGATTTATATAAAACTAAATATCCAACAAATAAATCAAAGATAATAGTTATTCCAGCATTTATATGAAGTCTGAAAGTTGCATTTGTAAAATATTCATCGTCAAATTCTATCAAAGATGATGACATAATTTTTATTGAAAAAAGTTTAAAATGTAAAAATTAAAAGAATTTTGTAGATGTTTTATACTTAACTTACTTACTTAAAGAAAATTTGTATTTTTGTGTGAATTTTTTTCGTTGTTTCGTTTTCCATACAATTTTGTTTAAAATTCTGGTAAAATTTGTGAGAAATAAAATGTAGATTGAACCTTTGGAAATTTAAAAAAAAATTACGTCTTTGTTTTTTTACATTTCTTGAAATGATACAATTTTTTATAAAAAAAAACAACTTTTTTGTGATTCTACAGTAACCAAGTTCAGATTATGTGAAAAAAAGAAAGTTTTCCAAAATGCAAATTACAAATGCCATTGCAAATAATGACATTTAAAAAAAAAATTAAGAAACAACTTTTTCTAAAAAACACCTTTATGCAATGATTAATAAATTTAAAAAGTAAGATTTCCAACAAATGTAAATGACAAGGGAAATGTTTAAAAATGCAAAAATGTGGCAAAATATTAAATACCACAAAATATTTGCAGCAATCGATAATTCATTTGGATAATTAAAGCTAAATTTGTGTTTTTAATCAAAATTACATTTAAAAATATAGAAACTAAGTGCCTATGCAGTTATAAAAACTATAGAACTTTTCAATAATGTCCCATGTTTGTGAAATAATAATTGTCCAAAAAACCATCTTTTTTTTTCTACTTTGTTGGCAATCAATTTTTAGCAGACCGAAAATTTCTATGGCATTTGATATATATTTTAAGAACCATAGTTATTTTTTTTTTATAAATAAAATATTCAAATATTTTTAATAAAAAATAAAAGTTGTGCTAAAATTTAATTCAGTCACGAGAAAAATGAACCAAAAACAAAAAAAAGAAGTCAATAAAATAAAACTAAAAAATTTGAAGGTTGAGTTCTTTTCTTTTGGAGAAAAAAACATTTGAATGTCAAACAAATAAACTGTTGCTTTAAACTATTCTGAAAAAAAAAACAACTTGAAATAATTTAAATTTGAATAATCACAATTGCTTTAATAAATATGCATAATCACAAAAACATTTTCAACCGTGACAGTTTTCATCTCTTTTCATTTCCATTCATTCAATCAATTTTCTTTCAACTGCTTCTTTCTTTCTTTGCTGCAAAAAAATGGGTGCTGTAGATTTACAAAATGCATATGAAACTGATTCAAAGGCAGTAAAATCATTACTTCGTTCAACAATTCATTCTGCAATGGATCCAACAAATACAAGTTATAATATTACTACAATAAAACTTGATTTTTTAAATGGTCGTTTACTTGTTGGTGATGATCCAAGATATATTTATCGGTATATTTACTTTTTTTCTTTTTTTTATTAAAATTTATCTGTACTTGTTTTTAGTTCACCTGTAATGACTGTTGAAACGATTCCAATTGATCCAACATATGATTCTTCTGAAAGAGATGTATCAATTGCATCAGAAATAATTGAAGGTGAAACAAGAAAATATGCTGGTGGTGGTGAAAGTATTGCTGCTGCTCCTGCTGCAATTGGCTATGGAAGAAGTTTAGAAACAAATTCATCAATGTTAAATGCAATGGCTGATGGAGAATCAACTGTAACAGCATATGATTATTATCGGGCATATTTAAATGCCAATGATTTATCTGAAGCTGAATATCCTTTTATTCCTAATGAAAATGTATGTTCTCTCATTTTTTCAGCAGCTAATTTATGCCTGTGTCTTTTTTTAGGATGCAAGTCATATTTCAAAAGAAGATATTGTTAAATGGATGGAAGATGGTGAAAGAGCTGCAACAACAACTTCTGTACCACAAAAAGCTGCTTGGGAAGTTACATCAATGAATTCATTTTCAACTTTGGAATCTGTTTCTTCAACAACAACATTTGAAAAGTCTAACGTTAGTTTTTTTTACGTTTTTTTGTTAGAATTAGCTGTTCAGTCAAAAAATGGGTTGGCAATGCCATGTGCCATCCCTCTATCGTCAAATAATTTATTTTATGCATCTTTTTTAGTATGGTATTCGTGAAATTGCTAATAAATTTGATAATGATAATACACTTGAAGATGTTACTTCTTTAGCTTCTACAAATGAATCAAGTGAAAATGATGATTTTTTTGTATGGTGTACGAATGAAACTCCAATCATTCGTACACCATATCCAAATTGAATGTGTTAAAAAGAATGAATAATATAAATATTTTATGTGTTTTTTTTGTAAGCTTGTAATGTTTAAAAAGTCTTTTAAGAATAAATAAAACATTTGCATTTTTGCTTGTTTGCATTTTACATTAGTAATTAAATCATTTTTACAGATTTTCTGAAAAATATTTTCCGCAAAAACATTTTTTTGCCATAAAACTTTTATTAAAAAAAATCGGTCTTTTTTTAAAAATTTGTTATAACTATAAATTAAATTTTACATCTAAAAATTTATATTTTTTTTGTATAAAATTTTTTTAATCCATGATTTCTTTTTTTTCCAAAGAATACATAGCAATGTGCAGGGTTTTTTCAAAGGTCGCCAAATGCAATAAATTTGGTATCATTAGATGCGCAGTAAAAATATTGATGGAAAGTAAAAAAGAAATGAGTAAAAAAAAGTAATATTACTGCTTAATATTACTGTTAAAAAATAAAAAAAAGAATTTTTTTTCAGCCGGGGAACACATTTTCTTTATACAAATTTTCGTGTCGCGTTCGCAAACAACACTTTTTTTGCAGCAAAAGAAAATTTTATTTTTCAAGGTTCAAATCCCACCAGAAACACAAAAATATTTTTTATCTCCGATTAAGCTGGTTTTTGGTACATATATGCTTTCGACAATGGAGAATCCAAAAATAACAGCAGTTCTTTTTTTAAAAAAAGTTTACGATTGTTGGAGTCGAACCAGTGACCGAAGGACTGATAGACTGCGCTTCCACCACTGCGCCATAGACGCAAACTTTTGACCGCTATCTTTCGCGATAATTTTAAAAATACTATTCGATGCAGAAAAAAATTCTGAATCGAATAGGTGAGGTCCCTAGAAGGTTACTGAAAATGTGTAATACATCATTTTCAAAAAAACGTAAAAAAATACGGTTTTCTCTGAAAATTTTTATTTTTTTGCAAGAAAACGATATCCAAAAGTTGGATTTTTGGAATCTCCGTATTTTTTTACATATATTAGGATAAAAATCTAAATTTTAAAAAAAAAGTTTAAATTTCTACAGTATACCTCACTTGCATTTTCTTTTGACTGAAAAAAATGAAGGGGAACACTGACGTTTGAGTCGCGCATGCACAATGCTAAGAATACACATCAAACTTTTTACAAAAAGATTGTCTTTTTTTTCGTTCCTTTGTTTGGCAAAATGTCTGTTAGTGACAAGGAAAAAGCGGGAATTTAAAAATCTTTTGCTAAAAATTTTTACGTTTTTCTCGGATAGAAAAAATTTTTTACAAAACTTTACGTAAAAAGCGAACTTATAGGGTGGTTATCGGATTTTTAACCACCCTATAAGTTCGTTTTTTTCGTAAAGTTTTGTGAAAAATTTTTTTTATCGGAGAAAAACACAAAAATTTTTAGCAAAAGATTTTTAAATTTGGCGGTTTTTCCTTGTCACTAACAGACATTTTGCCAAGCAAAGGAACGAAAAAAAAAGACACTCGGCTCGATGTGAGAAAGAAAAAAAAGGAAAAGCTGAAAGTTTTCCAAAGTATAGCAAAACGTAATAATATAAACTAAAAAATTAATTTTTGAATAATAAGTGCAAATAATTTCTAAAAATTTAAACAATGAATAATAAGTACAACGTTTTTTGGCAATTTTTTGAAAAAAACCCCTACCGTAACCTTGAATCCCCTGTAACTACAGTAAGAAATTTTTTTAGACAAAAACAACACAGCCAATCATTTTCTCCATGGCTGTTTTACCTGTAGGCAAAATTTCAGCAAAATCTTTTTTTTTGTGTGCCGCCTCCCTTTTGACTTTTTTGACTGACAGCCAGAGTGCGTCTTAAATAAAAAGGAACCAAATATAGAAACATTGGTTTTACTTTTGTCGCCAATCTTTTTCCTAGTCTATTTTAAAAACCCGGAAACTTTTTTTTAATCTTTTCCGGTTTTATGGTTATTAAAAATGGATTTGTAAAAGATAAAAAAGAACTATGAGTAAGAAAGTTTTTAAGAAACGGGTATAATTTAACTTTCAAAAGGAACGGATTTATAAATTTATAACTAAAATTTCTTATGAAAACATTAGATTAGTAATAAAAACTACCGTATTCCTGTTTTAATTAATTATTTATCTAGCGATGTGCTTGTTTTTTTTCAAAGATCAAACAAATCCATGTTCTTCGAAAAAAAACACGCTTTCGTTTTTTTCTTTCAAAAATTTCCATTTCAAACTTGAAAAAAAATAAATAATTCACTTCTTGTTTCTTATGTTTTTTTATTCGTTTGAAAAGATTTTTGACATCTTTTTTTCTTCCGAAATTTTTTTTGTTGAATAAAAAATAATTTTTCCTTTTTATTAAAAAATACATAGTTTTATCTTTCAATTACGTCAATTCAATTCATTCTTTAACTATTTAGAATCCTAATATTAATACAAATTCATAAAAAAATCATTACGTTTAATGCTGATAAAAATGATAAGTGATAAAGAAAAAATGAAAATACCGTAATTTTTTCAGTCGAATTTTTAGTTCATCAATACTAACAACTTTCAAAAAAAAAAGACAGAAAAAAATTCCCCCTATTGATTTTTGGGGATCGCTCGAGTTTCGATTTTCATCCCCCCACCTTACCCACGTGTGATAATTTATTACAAAATTTGCACAAAGTGGAGTCGTGGTTGTTGAAGTTGACACACGCCTTTATTCCAGCATTTTCTTTTATCGAAAAGTGTGAGCATAGAAAAAAAAGGTCACTGTTCAAACATTTGTTTCCGTTCTTTTTTTAATGCTCTTATTCCACAAATTTGAAAAAAAATAGCGTTTTATGCCGTTATAACAGGATTTTTCTCACAATTTGTCCATCAAAAAAGTAACATACGGCAGAACAAAGGGTTTCGCATATACGTTTCTTGGCACTTCTGCACGCTTCAAAGCTTTTGTTTGACATCATCACATGTAACAAATCCAATCTCTTTTATCCAAACAGGCACTTGTGTGACATCTTAGGAAAAGAATAAAGAAAAAACGGCGCTAGAAAGAAAAAAAAAAGAATGCATGACTCTAGCATCCACTTTTTTTTTGTCAGCCCTTAAGCAAGTGAGAAAGAACCCTTTAGAGGTTTTATTGGAAATTCTTTTTTTTCTAACGAAAAAGCTTAAATTTTTTTACAAATATTATAATTTTATAATTTTAGAATTCTCCATTTGAAGGTGGTGGGCTAATTGCACATTTTGAAGAATACGCCAGAAATGAATGCTTTGTTCAACTTTATCGTGATGGAAATTTTAGAAAATGGCTAAGGTAAGTTTAATTTAACTTTTTATATTTTTGATATTGTTTTTTTTAAGAACTATAATTGGAGCATCACATCTTCCAAGAAATTTACAAAATGAACTGGTTCGACATATGCTTGATTTGGATATTGAACTTCCACAAATATCAAGATTTTAAAAAATTTAAACAATATTACACAAATTTTTTATTATTTATTATTTTTGCTTTTACTGTTTATTACCTTTTTACTATTTTCCTGTAGTTTTATAAACTTTTTTGCTTAAGTTTTTCGTTTTTGGGTTGGGCAAAAGGTTCGGCAAAACAAAGGCACTTCAAAACCACTCAAGTGCTTCCTTTAGGGCGCTTGGATGCTAGAGTCAGGATACGAAAAAAAAACACTTATGAGGGATATTATTAGATTAGAGAAACTATTGAGACAATATCTATTGTTTATCCACATTCTTTTTGTGCAAAATCTGCCAATTTTTTTATTGCGCAAGTCGCATTTTAAAGGCGGGCAAAATTTTTTTCTCCAACAAAAAATCCAATCTTGCTTTATATTTGAAGTTTGCAAAAAAAAGTCATTATTCTTTGTTGTTGCAGTTTTATTTTTAATTGCTAAAAAAATGTCTCGATTTTTTGAGTTTGTCGTAAATCCAAAAAAGAAAATGGCATTTGTAAATGGCTTTGGAAGAGTTATCAATGTTACAATAATTGATTTAGCTGGTGGTACACATAGTATTGATCAAAATTTTTCTTTTATTACTGAAAATACCAAAGAATTTGTTCAAAATATTCCAATCACTTTTGGCGATTGTAAATCTGTTATTTTAAGTGTTTTTGATGTTTACTCTGAAACTGATTATCCAAATAACATGGAATTTTGTAAAGCTATTAAGGCACAAATGAAGAACCATAATATCCGCCATCAATTTATTTCATTAGAATATTACTTTTTTTCAACAGCCTTAATTGCAACAAATGTATGCCTTCAAAGTCCATGCATTTTTATTTTGATTAAAGATGATAAGATAATCATTTCTGGCAGTTATTTGAGTCAAGCTGGTGGTCGTCAATTAATTGGATATAAACAAATTTCATTGGATGAAAATGTTACGCCTGAAAAATTTATTGCAGCAACTTCATCATTTGGAAATAATTACCGTAATATTATTGTAATTGCAGAAAAATCAAAAACTTCAGCAATGTCTGTATTAAAAAAGGCTGCCTTTGAAGGAAAGAGAACTTATATCATTGAAAATATTAATAAATATAAAAATAATTTTGCAATTGAATTATCAAAGTGGCAAATGTTTGATTTTTATAATCAATACTTTTTTTTACCCATTTGTATCAGACGCTTTATTATTACTGACCAAAATGATAATGAAATAATTTCAACAAATATTGGTGACTTATTGCCATTGAAAAAATCTTGCAATGTTTCAAATTTTCCATCAAAATATTTTGTAAGTTTTTTTTTTGCCTTTTAAAGTTCTCCTTTTTTCTCCTCAAAATTAAGCATTCATTTGAGTTATGTATAAATGAAAAAAATGCTCATAGAAATCTATAGAAAGGATCAGTTTTTGAATTGAAATGTGGAAGTTTGCGGTGGTTTGTCATGTGGCACAACATTATTAGTTTAGGTTAGGCACTTCTTTGGGAATTTTCATTTTCTACATTTTGCAAAAAAAGGGAAAAAGAACGAAAAAATTTATATCGCTTGGGAAGAGATCTAAAAAAGGCCTTAGGGAGCAATCTAAAGACCTTTGGATTTTAAAGGAGGCGGGCTTTTTGATCAATTTTTAAAAAAAGAAGGATTTCGAAATATTTCTTTTTTTTCCAACCCTTTGATATTCGTGATCAGCTTGAAACGAAGACGTTTACCTTGAATCACGAATATCGAAGGGTTGGAAAAAAAAGAAATATTTCGAAATCTTTCTTTTTATCAAAAGGTCCGCCTCCTTTAATTTATCATCTTTTAAAAAAGATTTGATACTAGACTTTCCAAAAAAAACTACAGTTCTTGGGCGTTTACTTAACCCAAAAAAGCAAAAATGAGATCATGTTTTTTTTATTTGAACAACAACAATACACAAAATGAATCAAAGATAAAAAATTTGGTCCAAATAATCACACATGTAATCACAAAAACGCATTCAACAAAAAAATTTTTCCAAAAGTCATTTGAACAATTCTGACAGAAAAAAAAGATAAATGTTAGCTGCTAATCAGGATTTCATTTAAAAATTTTCCGGGGAAACTATGTTTGAAGGGGGTAATTTTTTTTGGAAAAAAATTTAAAACGGTCAATCAAAACATTTTTTTTTTCGACTGTTGCAAGTAAATTTTTCTGATGCTTCTGCTAGAAAACGAATAAATAATTTTGAAAATGGATTAATTTTGATTTATTATATTTTAGCTAAAATACTTTGATGAAAACATTGGTGAATTTGCAACTCTACAAGAAATTACCCTCCAACAAAAATGCCACCAAAATGAAATTGTTTTCACTGTTGACACAGATAACTTTCCAATGTGTCGAACATTGCCACAGATACTTCCAAAAATCCAATTTCTTCCTCAAATTTGTGCCAAATCTGCTACAAATTGCATTCAAGTAATTAGTTTTTATGATAATTTATCATTTATTTGTGTTTGTAAAAATAACGATATTCAAAGTTATTCTTTTTTGGATGATTGGAATGGTGAGGATTAAATATAATTAAATGTAACAATTTAATTTTTGAAGGTTTTAGGCGTTTATGGCACTGATTTAGTTGTGTATTTTGAAGGTGAAAAGTCAATAATTGGTAAAAAGGCTATTGAAGCAGCAGCAACAAATCCAACATCAGTTATTTACGGTAGCTTTTGAATATTTTTTATTTATTGTGCCCTGTTAGAATGCTTTTTTCAGTTTGTCCCTAAAAATCTTGCCTCAAATTTATCACAGTGGTAGCCCCAGGAGGTATGCTAAAAGGGGATAAAATGATTGTTGATGGAATTGGAAATTTCATACAAGGGAAGCTCAACTAATGTCCCAGCGTTTTTTACCCAAAAATGAGTTTATAAGGTTCAAAATATGCCTAAAACAAGTTTGTGAAAGTATTTGCTGCGAATATCTATCCAAAAAATTATAATCTCAAATTAAAGATCAAAGGAATTCCTTTGATGTTTGTTGCCGCTGTTTGTTGTCGTCGGAATTCCTTTGATTTTTAAAACTTTCCCAAAGAGTTTATAATTTTTTGGATAACCATTCGCAGCTAATACTTTCACAAATTCGTTTTCGGCATATTTTGAACTCTATAAACCCATTTTGGGGTGAAAAACGCTGGGACATAAGTTGAGATTCCTTGATAGAATTTTCTAGGACTTTCTTTTTTTGGTATATTTAAATCAAAATATGCAAAAAATTGGGTAAATTTCATATTTAAGGTACGGGTGATAAAAATAATCATTAGTTTTGATAATTAGTGATGAATTTTTTCAATTTAAAATATTTTTATTACATTTAACAACGTTTAATAACAATTTTAATCCTAAAAATCTGGTTAAAAGCAGAAAGTTCTAAAAAATTCCATGAAAATTCCAGTTCTTTCAAAAACCATTTTTGCCACAACTTCTGGGGCTACCACTGTGTCAAATTTGAAGCCATTTTTTAGGCAAAAAGTTTTATGAATATCTCTTTTAGATATCATTAAAATAATGTCAATGCCACAAGACAGTATCAAAGCAAATCCTGCTTGGAGATTTAATATATCTCATAATGCAAATTACTCAGTTTTGTTAGAATTTGATAACTTTGATGGAAGTCAAAATGCCGCCACTCCAGCTTTTATTATGGCAATACTTTTAAAAGAACATTTTAAGATTATCAAAAATGAAACTGGTGAAACACTAAAAGAAGTTGCATTTTGTTTCTTAAATTATTACAATGAAGAAGAGAAAAGTCGTATTCAGCAACAGCTTAAAGAATCTTGTCAATTGTTGAAAGTGAAATGTAGATTTTTTTGAACAAAATGAGAGTGTTGCTTATTTATAATTGTTGTTTCCTGTTTTTTATTATTTTTTTATTTGTTTCTTTGCGTAAAGTATTTCTGCTTTTATAATCGTAAATGATATAAAACAAGAAAATTCAATAACAACAGAAATTTCCACTTTTCTCGACTCAAAGCAGTGGAAACGAGACGCGGGAAAAAGGAACCATAAACAAAAAAAAGAAGTCGATAAAATTAAACTACAAAATTTGAAGATTGAGTTCTTTTCTTTCTTTTTTTTTCCAACTAAATTAAGCAAAAAGTGAAACATGTGCAACTTTTAAATTTAAAAATTACATCTTTTTTTGCGGGCATCGTAGGCTGCTTTAATATCTTTATCACTTTCTTTAATAGCATCATCAGCAATAATTCCAATAAAAAATTTCCAAGTTTTAATTTTTTGGCAGCTACTGCCGAGGGAAGTAGAAGAATATTGGTGGTTTATTTGTTTTTAAATAATTTAGCATATCATTCTGGAGTGTTGTTGCAATTGAGGACCAATTATGACATTTTATTTATGTTTTTAAGAACTATTCTTCTTTTTTATGTTTTTTATAAATAAAATATTCAAATATTTTTAATAAAAAATTAATTTTGTGCTATTTTAGTCACGAGAAAAATGAAACAAAAAACAAAAAAAAGAAGTCGATAAAATTAAACTACAAAATTTGTAGGTTGAATTCTTTTCTTTTTTTTCACTTTTCATAAAACAGTGATGCCTTGAGATTTAAGGTTCTTCTAAAATTAAGATATTAAAACAGGTAATGCGCTTTTTTTCTTTCAATTACAACAGATTCAACAGTGCATAATTGATCCCATTCATCTTCACTTGAAATACTAGTTTTTGTTTAATAGTCAGTAATTACTTTAACTTTTGGATATTCAGCATAATCTGGTTGTTTGGCATTTAAAAATAAAATAATTTAAAAATGCCAAAAATATGTACACATACCTTTGTAGATATTGAAGATTTGATAATCCTTTTTTAAATCATGTCCTTGAAAGTTGATTCCATATTAATTGAAAATATTTGAAGAAAAGTTATGAATGAATTTTGCTGATCATATTTTTGCGTTTCTGCTCGAATTTTTTTGGTACAATTAATAATGTTGAAAATGAATAGCAGTTTTAATGTGATAAACATGTTTCTCATAAAAATTAAACAAAGTTTTTAACAGTCCTTTTTTTAGCAGGCTGAAAATTTCTATGCATTTTATTTATTGTCTAAGAACCAATGTTCTTTTTTCCTGTTTTTTATAAATAAAATATTCAAATAACTATTTTTAATGAAGGTTTCAGTACAACATTTATATATATTTTTTAACATTACTGAATGCTTTTCAGATTACGATTATTTTATGTTGATATTGTGGAGTTTTCATTTCTAAAATATTGGTACATTCATGTTGTTTATTCGGTAAAGACTTTTTTTTTTACTTGCACATTTTCATTCCATCTGTTAATTTCACTAAACGCAATATCAACATGCACATGATCAAAAGGGTATTGTATTTTAGGAGATTTAAAATACATTTGTGCTTTTTTATTTTTTAATTAGTTTTTCTTTAGTAATAATAAAATATTCAAAAAATTAAAAAAAAATTGTTATTTACAAACGAAAAACACGAAAAGAAAAAAGAGTGTTGGAAAAAATGAAACTACAAAATTTGAAGGTTGATTTCTTTTCTTTTCGAGAAAAAAAATGTCAGTAAAGCAAGTTGAAGCAGCTTAAACAAAGTTTTTAGACTTTTAAAATAATTTTTTAAAAATTTTTTTTGCAGTTCTGTCATTTTTTTTATTCAAAAAAAAGATCGTCCCCAAATTTTGATATCTTTTTTTTATATGTTTATTTTAAGGAATCAAAACTGTGTCATTTGATATCTTTTTTTGCAATTTGCATCAATTATTTTATGCTTTGTTATTTATATTTTGTTTATAAAACTTCAATATTTTTAATTTGCTTATGTCTCTTGTTTTTGTTGCTCCATTTTTTTCGCGATTTATTTTATTATTTTTTGAACGCTGATTTTTGGCTGCAAAATTTTATTTATTTTAATTTTTTTTTAAAATTAAAAAAATATGTTTAATTTGGGAAATTATTCTGATACTGAAAAAATTATTGCATTATTGGTACTTATTTTAATTGGAATTTGGGTTATTGCATTGTACGATATTTTTGCATTTCATTCTTTGATTGTTGAATTGGAAAATGCTGGAATTCATTAAAAACACTTCAAAAATCTTAAATTAATGTAAAATTTCTATCTTTAAACTTTTTTCGATGTTTCACGTACATTTATGAAATTGTATTTTTTGTGTTAATTTCGATCCCGAAATTTTCATTTCGGTTAGTTCAAAATCTCTGACAAACTTTTCTTTGTTATTTTTTTAAAATAAAATAATTTATAAAACTTTTTCCATTTTCATCGTTGGCAAATGTGACTAGGGTTGCCGTCCCCCTCGTTTCCCCGATTCCCCCGCGGGGATCCCCGTTTTCCCCGTCCCCGAAAGATTTTTGATTTTCGGGGATCCCCGTCCCCGAAAGATTTTCATCCCCGAAAAAATTAAAGTTTCGATAATAAAGGAAAAATCACTAAAAAGTTTTCCAATTAGCGCTCCCCTTATGATTACTGTACATAATAAATTTTTACCACTTTTAAATCTTTAAATTTGAATTTTTTTCCTCTCCCCGTCTCCGTCCCCTAATTTTTTCTCTCCCCGTCCCCGTCTCCGAAGAATTTTTTATTTTCGGGGATCCCCGTTTCCCCGTCCCCGAAAATTTTTGCATTTCGGGGACGTCCCCGTCCCCGGATTTTTAGATTTACGGCGGGGGGGGGGACGGCAACCCTAAATGTGACACTTTTTTGAGAAAAAAAATTAATTGTGTTAAAATTACTTTGATTTGAAATTATACAAAAAATAGTTTTCGTTTAAAACTGATAAAATCAATATCAACGATAACTTCGAAACCAAAGTTAGTATTCTTGGATGAAAAAGGTATTTACAAAAAAAATAAGTGCCTTTCAAAAAAGAGGGCAAAAAAACAAACCCAACAGAAGAAAGTTTTGAAAAAATGATTTGGAGTTTCTGTCGAAAATTAATTTCTTTTTTGAAATATACACTGAAAGCGTTAATAAAAAAGTGAAAATTTGGTTTAAACATTAGATATTTTTTTTTTCTGTTTTCATTTTTCTCTTAACTCTCTCTCTTTAGCTTTTGAGATAAGTCAACATAAAAAAAAACAATGAATCCATTTTCAACCGTTTAAAAAAATGCAAAATTTGTTGTTGACTTTTTTTTAAAAAGAAAAATTGTTTGAACATTTAAGTTGTATTTTAAAAAGAATAACACAATTTCAATTAAACATTGTTTTATTTATGTTTAAATCTCCATTTTTTTTGGCAGTAGATTCCTTAAGCTCAGAAAAATGTTGTTTAATAAGCAATAGTAAAATTGGAAAAAATTTTTTTATTTCTATCAATGACTTTTTTGTTAACAAAAAAAATTTCCCATTGACGTTTAAACAAATTTCGATATCTTGAAAATAACAAAATACAAAAAAAATTTCGTTTCATGTACATCCATAATACAATCTTATCAGAAAAAATCCTAAATATACAACAAAAAAAATAGACAAAAAAGATGCTTATTCAATTCCAATAATCCCATTTTCTGTAAAATAAAATCCATCATTTTCGTCTTCAAAAAACATTTCAGCAATTAAATAATCATAATCTCGAATTTGTGTATAATGTTTTAAAGCGATATCTCCATTACATATTTGAATTAAATAATATTTAACTCCTGCTCTTTTTTTGATCAAACTTGGAATCAAAGGCATTTCAATTGAATGAGCTGTATTCCAATACATAAAAAATCGATTTGGATTATCCGAGAACCGATGATTTAAAGATTTAATTATTTCAATGACATTTGAATCAGATGGAAGAATTCCGATTAATAATTTTCCATCACAATTTGAAATTTTAACTAAAAAAGAAATTGTAAAATATAAAAATAGAAAAAAATGTTATACCTTCGATACCAGATTTTTTTGGAATATTAATTCTTTTCAAAATTTCGTTTAATTCATCTGATGAAAATATAAAATCTCTATTAACTAAAAAGTAAACATTTTTCAAATTTAACTAGTTTTATACATACCAACATATTCGCTAACAAATTTAAGTGTCATTTTTTGAAATTGAAAATATGGTAAAAATGATGCAATTTCAGCTTTGATTGTATCACACAAATTTAAAGTTTTATCATTTTTAATGCCTTTGTAAGCTTGAAATTCTGCCCGTTCAAATATCTAAAAACAAGAATAATACAAACTACGAAAAAATTTAAATAAAACTTACAGCTCGAAAAAGTTTTTCTTGTTTAAAAATAAAATAATTCAAATTAATTAATTGTTCAATTGCCAATTTATCAGCTGCCAAAAATTCTTCAGATTTTAATAATTCATTCAAATTTTTGAATATAAAATTTTTCATTGATTTTTTCAATTTCATTAAACCAGAATATTTGGTTGAAAATTCAAGAAATTGAAAAATATTTTCTATTTTTAAAGACATTTTTGATAAAAATCCATCACAAAATGTTTTTAAAGAATAAATTTGATAAAATTCAGCAATTTCAACCATTGAAAATACATTTTTCTCTGTTAATCGACACTGCCCAGAATAAATAAAATTTAAAAGTTGTTTAAAATGTCCAAATTTGAAGTTTTCTATTTTGATTGCGTCATTCTTTGAAATCCATTTTTTAGAAAGCAATGATTTAAAGACTGGCGAAATTGCAGATAAACGTAGTTTTTCAGCATATAATTTCTAAAAACAATTTAATAAAAAATAAATTTGAATAATTTAACACTTACTTTTCCATTCATTTCAAAAACGACATCAAAAAATACAGGATTTTGAGTTTTAAAAATTTCATAAATTTGAAGTTGCATTTCATAAAGATTTTCCATTGGATTCATTATTTTTTCTTTAAACCAAAAAAATGTTCTTTGGAGATGAATCAATAAAATAATAATTGAGAATAAACCTATAAATAAAAAAATTTGCATTTATTTAAACAATGGCATTTGTTTCATTGATAAAAAATGAAAAAAATATTTTTACTCCTCTTGTCCCAGAAATGAAACAAAAATGAGTCTTTCTTCATTTAATGACTTTAAATAGAAACAATAAAAAATTGATTCTTTTTAATTTTGTTCGAATATTGAAAAATATTGAAATTTCAAAAGCAAAAACATTAAATGAGGCGAATGTTTTGATACAGTTTCGAAATCTTGGAATTTCGTGATTTTCAGGCAAACTGAGAGTTTCGAAACGAAAATTCATCGTTTTTGATATAAAAATTAAAAAAAAGGGTCATTGTCGTTTCAAGACTCTCGATTTGCCTGAAAATCACGAAATTCCAAGATTACGACACTGTATCAAAACATCCGCCTCCTTTAAAACTCGTTTCATTTTTGGCCTTTCAAGTTTTTATTTCCATCTATAAAAAATTAAAAATTGGAAATAAAAATTTTTAACTATAGTAATTCAAGATTTGCAAGAAAGCTATTATGCATTTTAATTTGTTAAAACAATGCCAAACTAAAATGTTTTTTTTTGTAAATGTCTCGTTGGATTTACAAAAAATTAAAATAATATAACAATGAAATTTAGCATGTTTAAGATTTTTGGAACAAGTGCCATACATATATGCAACAAGAATTTTTAATATGCTGATTTATAAAAAAATGCATATATTTAATGAAAAATAAACATAAAAATCTATTTTTTTCCATTTTTGATTTTTTACTGAACAACGTTGGCTTTAGTTTCTATATTTATTTAACTATTTTTATTTTTTAGCACAAACCAAGCATATCATTGTTCATTCTATATTCCAAATCCATTTGATTAGCATATTCATCTTTAAGATCAGGTTGTGGTTCAACATTCAAAACATTATCATAAACCCGAGCTTTTCTCTCACTTAATAGTATCACAGGAATGGATAAACTTATAAAAAAATTGACTTTAAGATCTTTTACAGTAAACATGGTACCGTTGTGATGGCTGTGAACATCAGCAATGCTTTTCCAGCAATTGCAGTCTAAGCAAGGATCGTGTTTGAGTATATAGAAAAAGAACATTAGTTCTTTTAAGAACAAATGTTCTTTTTTCCTGTTTTTTATAAATAAAATATTCAAATATTTTTAATAAAAATTTATTTAATGTTTTTTTTAAACGCGGGAAAAATAAATCAAAAACAACAAAAAAAGAAGTCGATAAAATTAAACTACAAATTTTGGAGGTTGACTTCTTTTCATTTTGCAAGAAATAAACAATTGGTGGTGCAAGAGTTTGCTTTGCTGGTGATGTTCCGTTTGCATCTGAAAAAATTTATGAGAATCAAGATGAAAAAGCATTAATTTGCAAACTTTAAACGAGAAGTATTTGATTATTGTGTTTCTAAAAATTTTTTGCACCGTTAGCCAAACCCTGTTTCAATATAAAACCGTAAAGCATTGATCAAACGACCATGATCTGCATGTCTTACATTGTTTAAAATATTATGAGTCATTTTTTTGCAGACTGAACATAACTATGGCATTTTATTTAAGAACTGATGTTCTTTTTTTTTTGTTTTTTTATAAATAAAATATTCAAATATTATTATAAAAAATAAAAGTTGTGCTTAAATTTACTTTAGTCACGGAAAAAATGAACCTAAAACAAAAAATTAAACTACAAAATTTGAAGATTGACTTCTTTTCTTTTTAATAAAAAAAACATTTGAATCTCTAAAATACAGACAAACTGTTGCTTGTATATTATTTTTAATCAAGGTTTAACACTACATATATATATTTGTGTTATATAATGTACGTCCATTTTGCAGTAAATGAAGAAATTTTATTTTAATTTTTTCTTTAGCAGACCGGAAATTTCTATGGCGTTTTATTTATTGTCTAAGAACTAAAGTTCTTTTTTCCTGTTTTTTATAAATAAAATATTCAAATATTTTTAATAAAAATTTATTTTATGCTATTTTTGCCACGGGAAAAATGAAACCAAAAACAAAAAAAGAAGTCGATAAAATTAAACTACAAAATTTGAAGGTTTACTTCTTTTCTTTTAAAAAAAACAAACAAACTAATGCTTTAAACTATTTTAAATAAAGGTTTCGATACAACAAATATATATCTTTGTGTTATAACATTACTGAATGCTGTTTAGATTACAATTATTTTATGTTAAAATTGTGAAGTTTTCAATTCTAAAATAATGACACAATCTATCTGTTATTTTTTTTACTGATAAAAGAGATAACATTTTTTTGTGGACATTTGATGCGTTTTAATACCAACGCATCAAATGTCCATGTTTAGCATTTATAGTAACACGGGAAGCCAACATACTAAAAAAAGAAAATATAATTGAGAAAAAACGTTTTAATCAAACGAAAATTGATAGTACACATTCTACAAGAAACAAACTTCAAAATTTTTAATTTCATATCTAAAAATTTTTTTGTGTTACTGAAACTTTTCTAACTGCTATAAAAATTTCTTCATTTCGGCACCTTTTTTTTTGACTTCAGCTATTTCATACATTCCTTCTGATGCTTTATCGGATACTGTAAGAGACTTTTGTGAAACTTTACTTTCGTTAAAGCTTAAAGGAGGCGGATGTTTTGATACAGTTTCGTAATCTTGGAATTTCGTGATTTTCAGGCAAACAGAGAGTCTTGAAACGAAAATGACCCTTTTTTAAATTTTTTTATCAAATAACGATGCATTTTCGTTTCAAGACTCAAAGTTTGCCTGAAAATCACGAAAATCCAAGATTACGAAACTGTATCAAAACATCCGCCCCCTTTAACTCTTTTAATTTTCTTTTTATTGGGGGTTTTAACATGCCTGAAATATATTGGGAAAAAAAGACCTCCTACACTCTCACCCAATTTTTCAAAATTTTTATGTTCTCTGCTTTGTTTATTTTTGAATATATAATTGACGTTATTTGATATTCTTTAATAGAAAAATTAGCACTTTTGCTTTGTTTTTTAATTGTTTATAAAAACTTAATTGTTCATTACATTGAATTTATTGGCTGCCATTTTTCAAATTTTAATCCTTGTTTTTTTATGGACATTTATATTCCATCTGCAAATAGAGTTCTATTTATATTAATCAAATTCTGAACCTAAAAAAATTATGTTAAATTTTGGTAATTATTCTGATACCGATAAAATAATTGCTTTAGCAATTTTAATTGCAATTTCAATTTGGTTTGTTGCAATTTATGAAATTTTCTTTTTATCATAGATTTTTTAATGGAAACAACTCAATATTCAATTATTTAAAATCTCTGACAATTATTAAATTCTTTACTGTTCATTTTATGATTTCATAAATATTTTCTCATTTTTACATATAACACGTGAAAAACAAAAACTTTTTTGAACTTGTCAAAAAAACGTTGATGAATGCTTAAATTGGAGATTTCCATTTGCAAAAACAGCATTGTCTTAAAAAAAGACAAAAAAGTGGAAAAATGTTTTCCAATTTAAGCATTCATCAGAGAAAAAACGAAAAAACACAAGCATTTCCAAAAAAGCATCATCAAAAAGTGGAAATCGAAAATTTCCAAAAATGCATGATCAAAAAGTGGAAAAAACTTTTCCATTTTAATCATTATTAAAAAATTTATTTCAATTTCCAATTTAAGCATTGATCGACGTTTTTTTGACAAGTTCAAAAAAGTTTTTGTTTTTCACGTGTTATATTATATTCAATCTTGTTTAAATATTAATCTTTGGTTAAAAGTTATAAATTTTTTTTATTAATTATTTTATCATAAAATACAAATGGCGAAAAAAGAATCTTTCTATGGGAATTTCATTAAAAATGGATAAAAACTGCGAAAAACAATCATTTTTATTGCAAATTGACTATTTACTTAAAAAATTCTATATTACTCATTTGTAAAAATCATAAAAAGAAAAACGTTGAAAAAAATGGTTTTTATTGTAAATATTTTTTTTCGCGAATGTTTTTTTGTTCACAAAAATGCAACATCTGTTTGTTTGTTTCTTTTGAAAAGTGTACAGCAGCTTTTATTTGCAGCAGAAAAAAAGAACTTTTTTCTGCAATGTTTCATATCTTTTTAAATGACTAAAAAAGCAAACGAAAGAACTGCTTTGGAAAAAAAAGCCAAAACAATTGCGAAAATGTGAAAGAAAATTCGTCAAAATTTATCTTTCTTTTTTTTCATTTTTTCAACGTTTTTTTTTCACATTTAAAATGTGTTTTTTTCTTTCTCTTTGAATTTTTTGGTTTTTTAAATATATCTTTAAATTAGATGTTACATAAATGATAAAAAGTGATAAAACTATTTTAACAGCTTAATTTTATTAAACGTAAAACATATGTTTCATTTCAAATATATCTAAATGCATTTTTTTTGTTCCCCCACAAAATTAAAAAAAAAAAAAACTTTACATTGCTTTTACGGTATTTTTTAAATTTACTATTGCAAACATACGCCCTTTTTTTACAAGCGTTACATAAACAAAAATTTATAGCTGCTTTTTTTGCAAAAAATTGCAAGTTTGCTGTCACAAAAAATCAACAAACATCTTTTTTCTTGTCAAAAATAAACATTTTGTACATCGTTTTTTTTTCTTCTATTTTTCATTGCCGTTTGATTATGGTTTTCATAAATTTGGTCTGTTTCTCAATTTTTTTGAATTTTTGAATTTATTTATTCTTTGCAAAATTTATATGCAATCTTTACTTAAGAAATAAACGAAGAAACAACAAAAGTTGTATGTAACCAAGAACAAAATAAGCCATTGCAAGAGATGGCAACATTAATAAAAAAAAATTGATATGACTTTAATATCAAATTTGACATTTAATTTTGCTATCGGTTTCTGTCAAGAGGAAAAAAATTAGTGGTTTAATTTTTATGCCATTCGATTTTCTATAAAATTAATACTTTAGAGGTTTTATGTACTTTATACTAAAAAGTATAATTTGAGAAAATGTTATATGTCTAACTTTTTTTCCAACCAACGCAGTATTAAAAGACTCATTTCTTTTTTAATAATGGTTCCATTTTAAATTGATTCTTTATTAAAAAACAAATATGACATAATTTTAACTAAATCTTTGACACTTATTTTTTAAACATAATTTGTAAAAAGCTTTTGTAAAAAAGATATTACAAAATATTCAAATGGCAAAACACTGTTTGTGCAAGTTTGTTTCAGACAAAAAAATTTCATCGGTGAAAGAATGCGTGTTTTGTGATATTTTTACATTGCCCTTTCGAAACATCTGTTTTCTTCGACAACTAAAAAAAGTTAGCAAGCAAAAAACAGCAGCAGACACGTCCTACATTTGTCTATCGTTGCGATTTTATTTCATTAAAAAAAAAGCCATAAATTTAACGAAAAATCTTTATTTCTTCATTTTATTCAGTTTAAATTGTTTACTTTTGAATTTTTAATATATTTTCTACAAAATATATTAATCGTTTATCAGTAACGAGTTCTTTTAAATAAATCAGATTAACCTTTATATTGAAGAAGAATCGGATTATAAAGTTAAAAAAATTCTGGATAAAAAGGGTTCTGGATCAACTTTAAAATACCAAATTAAATGCTGACACTTCGGAAACTCCAATGACGACGTTTACTCGACCTCATACAAGCATTCAAACCCTTGCTACCCCTTCCGGAAAAATACGACAAGCTTAATCAACGAATTTGTATAATAAAATTTCTGTTTCAGTTATCAAAAAAAACCATTTTTAAGAAGCCATAGAAAAATCATCGCCACTTTTTGCTTGCAAACAGTGTTTTTCCGATCCCGATTCCGATTCCGATTCCTCATAAGGGGATCGGAAAGAATCGGAATCGGAACGAGAATCGATGTAATCGGATCGGAATCGGAAAAAATGGAATCGATTCCCGCTGTTGTAATTACATTTAAATGAGATTTTAAAAAACATCACATGTGCTGAAATATTTCATTTTCCATTTGATAATACTACCTTTTTCGTGAAAAAATTTAGTCTTTTTAGCAAATATCAGTTAAATGTTTTATTAACCAGTAACATCGATGTTTCGTCCTTTTTTAGAAAAATGCATTTTCAGTTATGTGAAAGCTTGTCTAAGGATTTTTTATGCCAGAATGTATTTAAAAACATGATTTTCATAGTTTTTGATCAATTTTGGACAGTTCTAACGCAAAAATCAAAAAAATATTTTTTTAAGTTGTATCGTACAGGGGGGACCACGTGAAAAAGCTGAAAAATCAAAAATATATTTTTTCAGTTTTTTGATTGCAAATGATAGAAATATGTCTATTAATACTTAATTATGCGTGTTTCTGCCAAAAAACATTATAAAACATCATTTTTGAAGCATTTTGAGCAAAAAATTTTTGAGGAATCGGAATCGATGGAATCGGAATCGGAATCGGGATCGGAAAAGCAAAATAGAATCGATTCCGGATCGGAATCGGAAAAAATGGAATCGGGAAAACACTGCTTGCAAAGCCCTTAGCTAAAAACGTCAAGTAGTATCGATTTTCAAAAAGTCAAAAACAAAAAAAGAAACATTGAAAAAACGAGTGTGCCTGCTTTTTCAATAGAGTCAATAAAAAAAGGAAAAAAAATATTTTCAAATTTTATTCTTTTTGTATCTTTTATTTTGGTAAAATATGTTTCAGCCAAATTTTATATTAAAAATAATTAAATATAAAATAATAGAAAGTTAACCAATGTTTCCAAATTTATTGTTTTGTCACCACTACCAATTGCTCAACAGGTCATTAATAAAAAAGATAAAAGGAAAGTTTAACATTGTACATTTTTTTTTAAAAAATTATTGAATCGTTTTTTTCAAAATATTTCTTTACTTCGACAGCTAAAAAAAGCTAGAAAGCAAGCAAAAAACAGCAGCGGACACGTCCTACATTTGTCTATCGTTGAAATTTGATTTCATTAAAAAAAAGAAACTTTTTTGCAAAAAAGACAAAAAAGTTGGTCCCGCGCGGAAAACACATTTGTTACACAGAAAAATGCGATGTTAAAAAAGTGCGTAAAAAACGCTTTTTTAATTCCTTTGTCTTCTATTGTTGTGCTAAAATGTGCATAAAAAGTGCCCAAAAAGTGCCCTGTTAGCATTATACCGTGCTAACAGGGCAAAAAATTGTGGCAGACTTATAGAATTGATATAGTACACTTACTGACTAAAAAATTTTTTTTGTCAAAAAAGTGCCCAAAATGTGCGTTAAAAGTGCATAAAATCTGCCCTGTTAGCACGGTTTAGCACTTTTTTAACATCGCATTTTTCTGTGTAAATGGCGTTTTTTTAGTTTGTTGACTCATGAACAGAAAAACTAATTTTATTCTTATAAGAAAAATATATACATCAGAGATGATTTATCCAAACAGTAGAAACCAGCTGTCTTGATGGTTCAGATGGTGAAATAGATGAAGAAAAAAATGAAAATTTTTTATATTTCATTATTATATATTCTCGATACGGCACAATAAAATATAAAGTTGCACAAGATTCCAAAAATGAATGACACGAAATTAAACAAAATAAAAGAATAAATCCATTTCCCATATCTTTTTTAATTTCAAATGCAAAACATGCAATAATAATTGTAAAAGGAATAAATAAAAATATTAAAGAAATAGAAATTTGAAATAAAACAGAAATAATTAAAGATTTTTGAAATTTAATAATTGTTGTCAAATTTTTATTTTTATAAATAATAAAAATAAAAATTATTATTACCCAAATTGCAGCACAAATATATCCAAAATGTGCCAAAAAACATGTAAACCAAAATTTTGAAGATATTTCATCAGATGAAAGATAAATGAAAGATGGTTCATTCTCAAAAAATATTTCAAAAGATTTATCAAAATTTATCGCAGATTTTTGCATTTTAAATTTATCAATTTTTCCAAAAAATTTATAAAAAACAAAAATTCCAATAAAAAAATCTGCAATTAATAAAATTCCACAAAAAAATATTGCGTGTTTTATTTTAAATAAATCTTTTAGTTTTGTTGGAAATGTCAATAAATATCGATTGATTACAGTTGCTGCTAAAGAAGTATAAAGGAATGCATAAATATTTATTGCAAAATATAACGAAAAAAATGTTATTGTTGGATTTCCTGCTCTAAATATCCCAATTGAAATCCCTGCAACTGATGGCGGAAAAAATATTGGTTTTATCAAAGTAATTATTAATTCAAATAAAAAACACCAAAATGAATGATTTAAAATAAAATATTTAAAAGTTTTTAAATCTTTGGATTTTGTAAAAATTATATAAAAATGAAATGGAGTAATTAAAAGTGATAAAAATAGTGTAAAATATGTAAAATAATGATAACAATTTGATAAAAATTCGGATGGAAAATCTGTTTTCGTAGAATTCATATTTTTAAATAAAAATTTTTAAATTTATAATTTTTAAAATTTTTAAGAAGTTTAAAAAATTATATTTTTTAAAATCATGGGATATGATGAATATTAAAATATTTAATAGAAACAAAGAGACTTTGTCAAAAATATTTCTGTATTTTTAAATATCGAAAAAGTTTTCAGCTGTCAAAATTTGCAGGTGAATTTTTTTGTTTCAGAAAAAAAGTTAAAAAAGTTTCTTTTAAAAACTGAACATGAAATTTGTACAAATATTTTACTTGTTTATTACAAAAAAAGATTACAAGGTAGGGAGCAAATGTGTAAACCGTTTATTAAAATTATATTTTTCAATAAAATAAAAATTCTATCATTTTTTTTATCATAATTTAATGAAAGCAATCACGTTTTTCTCCATCAAATTCTCCAGAAAGTTCAATAACTCCAATGTTATATGGTTCTGTGGCATAATCGGCATAACTGATATAACTCTTTGGAATTGTAATAGTTATTTTTCGTTGACATGGCTAAAATGGAAATTTACATTAAAATAAAATTTTCAGGGGGTGCCAAAAAAGCGGAATTTTGTTGTTCAACGAAAAAACTGTTTCAATAATTAGATGGGAGCACTCCATTAAATTTATGTTAAACTTACAAGCCAATCATCACAATCATGATAAATTTTAAATTTTGGTGTAATTCGTGAAAATTCGTGCCCGGTTCCGGTAATACGAAATTCGCCATTGAAATCCGTTCGACCAGAAGCAAGTTTATCATCAAAGGTAAAAGCTGAAAATTTTTTAAACGAAAAATGTAACATGGTTTAAAAAAATTTGTTCAAAACGACATTTTTTTCAATTTCGAGGAAAAATCAAGAAAAAAGTTAAATTTTAAGCTACAGACATGAAAATTTCAGGATAGGCAAAAATACGGTTGAAAAGAATGAAAATCAAGTCCGTTTTTGTTAAAAGTGCCTCAGGGGTATTATGCAAATTTTCTGAAACTAAAATTTGCATAATTTAAAAAAAATTTTTATGGTTGCAGTATATTCCCCTAGCCTAGCTCTATCGTTTAAAAGTTAAATTATTGAAATCGGTTCAGAAATAGTGAAATGGCTTCAAATCGAAATTTGCCGGAATTAGTTCATCACTAATATCTCGAAAATGTTCCGGAAGACCGGGTCTGATTTTTTTACCATTCATTAGCCTCACTATGACAAACGTTTTAGCTAATGTGGCTTTCTTTGATTTTGAAGGCAAAAAATTTTGCATCGAAAAACGAAATTTTTAAAAAGAACTGTAAGGGCCAAGCTAAATTAAAAACTTCGACAAAAAAAGTTTTTCAATGATTGGGCTTTTACAGCTTCATTTTTTGGGTAATATATTAAAACATGAGCTATAAAAAATAAAATATTCCCAAAACAAAATGCTTTTATCGTTCATTTAAAAGATTTGTTCCATCGACCCCAGGTCACATCGAATTCATATTTAGCTCCGATCCGAAAAATAAGTCGAACAACAACATGATAAATCCTCTTTAACAAAATGTTGTCAAAAAACTTACTATCATGATCATACAATTTCAAAAGTATCCCAGCAGCAGGTTCTCCATTGCATTTTAAAGCCCCTATAACTGAAACGGTTTGTGATCTTCCAATTGAAGAATATTCCTTTGAAAAAACTGCAACAATAAAAATAAAAACACATATTAATTTAATCATGATTTTTACCTGAAACTTAAAATAATTTAATCAAGAAAAATCACTTCGCAGTTAAAAGCAAAAAAAAAGCAGCAATTATATGAATTTTATTTGGAAAAACGTTTTTTTATCAAACATTGAATGAAAAAAGAAAACAGGTGATTTTATATCGGATCAATTGGTCATCAAAATTTCATTGTTCGATTAACAACTGCTACATTCTTTGTACACATAGCTAAAAAAATGGAAGATAAATCGGTTTTGCAAAAAAATATGCTTTTAACTTGGAAACCAAAATACACACAAAATTAACGGATTTAACTAGAGACGTGCAGAGACAATTTGCGACTTTTTGTTTTTCTAAAATATTATATTGACTGCTCATTTTCGCGCATTTATTTTTTATTTTAACAGATTCAGAAAAAAATTCTGCTTCTGATTGGCACAATTTCAAATTGTGGAATACAGGAGCAAAAAATTACGGTATCAACACTGGTGCCACCAATTTTTCTGGTATGGCCTTGGACGAAAATAAAATTCATTCAAGAAAACAGAAAAGAAATTTTTGACGGCTGCAAAGTTTTTGCTTTCAAAATTAAATATCCTTCTATCTTTGAACGAAAATTCTTCCGAAGCATTTCTTTGAATTTACATGAAAGATGAAGTTATATTAATTTTTTTGGCATAAAACGAAGAAATCTTAAATTTTTGAGTTTCTACTTTAGTTTCCCTAAAATTTGGAAAACTTTGATACTATTTTTTGTAATTTATGGTTGCTTCATTTTTTAATGTTGTTGTTTTCTTTAATTCTCGCATAAATTAAAGAAAATAAAATTTTTACAAACAATTTATGTAATTTTAAGAATGCAAAAATATTTTTAATAAACCTTGTAACCTTTGATTTTATATTCTTTTATTTTTGCACATTTTTCAGACAAAGCAATCTCCTGCAAAATATTCATACATTTTTAAACAGATTTGCAGCAATCGAAAATTCACTCAATACATTTTTGTGATTTAAATCTCGTAAATTAATTACAAAAATATTATTTTAACAATTGTTTTAATATTTTGGGATTATTGATTATTAAAATTTGTAGATTTTGCAGTTGAAATTATTTACATTTATGTTTTTTTTCATTCGATAAAGTCATAAATTATAATTCATAATAATTTTAATAAATGTTTCAATACGTCGCTATCAAAGTTGAAATTCCTTTTTAACTTTGTTGGCAGTCATTTTTTATCAGACTGAAAATTTTATGACATTTTATTTATCTTTTTAGAACTATTGTTCTTTTTTCCAGTTTTTTATAAATAAAATATTCAAATATTTTTAATAAAAATTTATTTTTTAGCCACGGGAAAACACGTTTGAATCAGATGTTCATTCAAAAAATGGCTTGGCATTGTGTTCTTTTTCTTTTTGTCTTTTTTTGTTTAAAAAATTTTTTAAAAACGAAAAAGTGAGCATCATCTTTGATTATTGGTATTGTTTTTCAGATACTTTTTTAAAAAAAGCTCGCTGCTATCCGACTTAGTTTTTTTCCCTGATTATTTTTACGTATATAATAAAAGCATAAAAAATTAATACAAGATCAGGCTCAGTCGTCAAAGATAATGCTCATTTTTTTGTTTATAAAAATTTTTTAAACAACAACAAAAAGAGCACAATGCCAAGCCATTTTTTGAATGAACAAAAAGAGTGGACTTGATTCAAACGTGAAAAATGAACCAAAAACAAAAAAAAGAAGTCGATAAAATTAAACTACAAAACTTGTAGGTTGACTTCTTTTCTTTTTGCTCCCCCCTTTCATAAAACAGCGATGTCTTGAGATTTAAGGTTCTTCTAAAATTAAGATGTTAAAAACGAGTAATGCACTTTTTCCTTTCACAACAATTTCATTCAATGCATAGTTGAAATGCTTAAAATGCTCATTATTATTTAATTTGTAAATATTTTCTTAAACTTATGGATATTCAGCATAGAACCCAGTTGTTTGGCATTTAAAGATAAAAAAATTTTAAATACTAAAAATATGTACACATACCTTTGTAGATATTAAAAATTCGATAATCTTTTTTGAAATCATCTCCTTGAAATATGATTCCATGTTAATTTAAAATATTTGAAAAAAAAGTTATGAATGAATTTTGCTATCATATTTTTGCGTTTCTGCTTAATTTCATATCTTTTTGATTTTAAATAACAAAATTATCCTGCTAATTTTAGAAAGTCAAAAGTAATTTAAAGAAGATTATGAAAAATTCAAACATTTGCTTTCATTTTTCTTTTCGGTTAAAAATTGCAAAAATATTTTATCTTTTTAAAGAGGAATAGGCTCCATTGAGTTGTGAAGTGGCATGATTTAAATTAGAATTCTTTTGTCAACTTTTTTTGGCTATTATATTTTTAGAACTAATGTTCGTTTTCCTGTTTTTTATAAATAAAATATTCAAATATTATTATAAAAAATAAAAGTTGTGCTTTAATTCATTTTGGTCACGAGAAAAATGAACCAAAAAAAGAAGTCGATAAAATTAAACTACAAAATTTGAAGGTTGACTTCTTTTCTTTTTGCTCCCACCTTTTATAAAACAGTGATGTCTTGAGATTTAATGTTTTTCATTATTGCATAATTGAGCCCATTTGGTTTCACTTGATATGCTCATTTTTATTTAATTTGTAAATAAATTTCTTAAACTTATGGATATTCAGCACAATTCAGTTATTTGGCAAATAATTGGACAAAAATATACGTATATTTTTTCATTTTTTTGCAAAAGAAACCATTTTTAAAAAAATGTCTGCGTTTTCGCAAAAAAAAAATTTTTTTTCGACATTTTTGCTTTTTTTTCTTTCTTTGGTTTGAAAAATGGAAAAACATAGTTTTAAAGCTTGTCTTTTTTCTTTGGTGAAAAATCATTTTTTGCATAAAAAAATGAACAAAGTGAAATGATAAAAAGCAAGAGCAAGACTTGTTAGCTTTTAGAGATCAAGAGATAAGAAATGAAAAAGCATCGCGAATTTGTTATGACAAAACTCAATAAAACTGCAAAAAATCATTTTTTATTTAAAAAAATCAATGTTTTTTGTGATGACAGAAATTATACTTTTTTGAATTTTTAATATATTTTCTAAGAACTATTAAAAAAACTAAAGGTTAATGTAATATCCGAGCACTATTACAAATAAACAATATTTATTAACACAATAAATAATAATAAATAATAAGAGAGACGTGGTGGTAACCGACGTTATCTGACGAAGCAAAGACAACACAAATGAGCAATCTCGAAAGACAACGCTATTGCAGAAAGGCGGAGTCTTCTAGAAAGAGAAAGAAGGAAAGAGAGACCAATCGTGGTGAGAGATCTCATAAAGATACAATAAAAGAACAAGAAATATATCTGACCATAGGACATCAGATATTATAGAGAAATGATGCAATTAAATATTAACGTTGTTTATCTAAACGGTGAGCTATGAGCTATAATAGCAAAGCTTTGTGAATGTGAACCTAAGAAAAATACGATATTTGTTTGACAACTGTTGATTGTTTGTTATAGTATTAATTTAAAAAATCATATTTCTCGAATTGTAAACTTCTAATCGCTGATGGAATTGATCGTATAATAAAATCATGAATACATTTTTATCCTTTTTTGAAAACATCTTTTTTCATCATAATATTTAATGTATTTTATTAAAATTTAAACAGAAAATGTCAATGGTTCTCGAATCAAATTTTTTCGCCATTTCTTTAGAATTTTAAATTTAAAAAAAAATATTTTTCACCAAAAATTCGTCAATGTGATGGAATTCCTCAATTTCCATCAAATGGACAGTTATCTTTTTTTTACATACAAAATTATATAAATTTGTTTTTTTGTCCTGGTACCAATTTTAAGAATGCAAAAATATTTTATAAAATAAACCTTGTTACCTTTGATTTTCTATTCTTTTATTTTTGCACATTTTTCAAACAAAGCAATCTCCTGCAAAATAAAATTTATATTTGAAAGAAAGAAAAAAAATATCATTAAAAAAAAAACAAATTGTCATCCCTAAAAAATATATAAAAATATAATTTATAAAAAACGGGAATCATTTTTTTTTATTGTTATTGTTAATAATGGACGATAAAGGATGAAAAGAAAAAAAAGAGAAAAAAAATTCGTCCAAAAAATGCTACCTTTTTTCAAAGAAAAAATGAAAAAATTCAACGGAAATGCGTGACAAAAAAAGAGATGTTGTTAAAATTAATAAACTTATTTTTAGGGTGGGTCAAAAAAACGACATTTAAAAAAATAACAAAATCTTTTAATTTTGTGCTGTTTTTTTATCTTTCCTTCTATGTTCTTAAAATAGG
Source organism: Panagrolaimus sp. PS1159 (assembly GCA_963922195.1). Taxonomy (NCBI): domain Eukaryota; kingdom Metazoa; phylum Nematoda; class Chromadorea; order Rhabditida; family Panagrolaimidae; genus Panagrolaimus; species Panagrolaimus sp. PS1159. Next base: position 412,446 of record CAWUHW010000028.1, read on the forward strand.
AAAGGATAATTTTTAATAAAATCTATACGATTGATTTTTGTATTATTTTGTTAAAACATTTTTGGCTGAAAAAATCAGTGCTGCAGAGATGCCGGTGCCGGGATCGGTGTTTTTCTCCGGCACTGGCACCGACACCGATGTTTTTTGAAAATCGGCAACACTGGTAAAAATTAAATCTTTGGTTTCGGCTGCAGGGATGTGCGGAAGTACTTCCGGGGAACACTTTTCCGCGGATTTTTTCTTAATATTGAAAAAATAATTGTTTTTTTAAATAATGCATTTCTGATCTACTTTTTATCATAGCTTATATCTGTTTAAACAGAATTTAAATATATTCTTTTATTAAAAAACTAGAGTTCATTTTCAATCCCATTTTTTAAACGGAATTCTGTTTAGCACTTTTGCCAAAATGGGAGCGAAAATGAGCTCTAATTTTTAATAAAATCGCATATTTGAATTCTGTTTGGACAAATATAAGCTATGATAAAAAGTAGATCAGAAATTTATTATTTAAAAAAAACAATTGTTTTTTCAATATTGAGAAAAAATTTGCGGAAAAGTGTTCCCCAGAAGTACTTCCGCACATCCCTGATTTCGGTGGTTTACAGGATTTTTTGTGATTTTTAGGTGTCAAAAAGTAGCATTTTAACTACATTTATTCTGTGCCTTAAAAAGTTAAAATTTTATCTTATTTTCTCGTAAACTCAGGGGAGTTAGAAAGGTGTGAAATAAATATCACATGATTTTTGCCGTAACAAAAAAAAGTGCCCCCCCCCTCCCCTCAAATATGTTTTTTAATATAACCTTGCTTGAAATTTTGAGAATTTTTTGATAATAAAAACAACATATAATTTCTTTGAAATTTTATTATTTCAAAAATAGTCCGGTTTTTACCTGCTTTCTAAAGACTATCAAAAAAACGTCACAACATAAAAAGTTTTAGGTTTCTTCAGTGTTTTTTTTATTGTTTGTTTTAACGTTAAAAATTAGGAAGTAATAATTTTTTAAAAGTGATTAATGAGTTTTCGATCTTTGATAATTTTTATTTTTGAAACATCACTAGTATAAAAATGGGTACTGTTAAATACTTGTATTTTGTCTGCTCAGAAATTTTTCCTTTGATTTTAAAGTTTAAATTTTTAACAGGAGATGGGATCACACAAAAGATTTTTTGAGACTGTGTAATTTTAAGGCGTTTCTTACTCTTCCCTCTAAAACAGTCAGATAGAAACGTCAGAAAAAGAAAAAGTTTTCAATTTTTGTACTGTTTTTTTAATGAAAATTTTCATATTTCTTGTTTTTTTTACGATAAAAAAAAACAGAGAAGTAATATTTTTTTTATTAATGGCTTTTGTATTGTTTTATGACACCGTTATATAAAATGTGTGACATACAAAGGAGGTACTACTTTTAACTACAAGTATTTTGTCATTTAAAAAAGAAAAACATTTGTTTTAATTTGACGTCAAAAAATCTATAATTAAAGGAGGTGGACTTTTTGATCAATTTTTAAAAAAAGAAGGATTTCGAAATATTTCTTTTTTTTTCCAAACCATCGATTTTCGTGATCAGTCAAACTCTTGAACAGGGGTGTGCGTTCGGTCAGTCTTGACTGACTTTGACACAAGTTCGTCGGTTAAACATTGACTCAGTCACGCTTTGACGAAAAAAATTTCGGTTAATGATTAACCGAGTCAAACTTTGACCGAGTCAAACATTGACTGAAAAAAGTTCGGTCAATCATTGACCGAGAACAAACAAACGAAAAAAAAGTGAATGCATTTTTTTACATGCGGACACACGTACTTTTTCATTGTTTATCATTGTGACGGACAGCATTTTTTTTTCTCGGTCAATGTTTGACTCGGTTAATCATTGACCGAGAATTTTTCAGTCAGTTATTGACTGACCGAAAAATTTTATTCTTTTTTTCGGTTAAGTCATAACCAAACCAAAGAAGAAAAAATGCGTTTGGTTTATGACTAACAGCTTTTTGACTGACCGAACGCACACCCCTGCTCTTGAAACGAAAAAATATCTCCTTTGTTAAAAAAAAAAACAAGGGAAGCTGCATTTTCGTTTCAAGAGTTTGCATGAATCACGAATATCGAAGGGTTGGAAAAAAAAAGAAATATTTCGAAATCTTTCTTTTTTAAAAAATGGATCAAAAGGTCCGCCTCCTTTAAAAATATATATTTAAATTTTATATCATTCTTTGAAATTTCCCGCTTTATTCTGGTTTTAAAAAATGTTGTCAAACAAACTTTAGTGAAAAAGTTTTTGGTTTTTTATTTTTATGATAAAAAATTGAATATTTTTTCATGATTAACGTATACTGTTTTTTTTTTGCAATTCTTTTTTATTTTTAAAAATCAGTGATATGAAAAAACTGAATATGTTATGTCAAAACTGAAATGTTTTTGCTTAAAAGTTTTAATTTTTTTTTGTTGAGAATTTAAAGAGGGCAGACGGTTTGATATATTTTTTGATTTTTTTCATTACTATTGTTCTCTGATAAGCGTCAGATGATCAGGCAAGAGAACAATAAAAAATACCCTGCTCGTCAGGGTATTTTTTGAGATAACAATAACTTTCGAAAAATAACGTTAAAAAGAGAAAAATGAAAAATGTATCAAAGCGTCCGCCTCCTTTAAGAACAGAAATTTTAATCCTTATTTTGTAAAAAAAGATTATCAAAAGAAAATGTCAAAAAGTATAAAGTTTTCAATTTCTCCTAAAGTTCATTTTTAACGGTAAAAAAATAAGAAGAGATAATTAGAGATTAAATGGTTTTTGGTTTCTTTATCAAAATGAACTTAAAAATCAAAAATAGTGATCTAAAAAAAGGACACTAATTACTGCATCCTTCTTTTTTGGCTGTTCAAAAAATATGAAACATTAATCTTTCTTTCACGTGATTGTTTTCTTATTTTTTTCAAAAATCGCGCAACTTTAAAAAACTTCAATGAAAGAAAAAATAACGGAAGAAAACGTCACAAAACAAAAAAAAATTTTTTGATTTTTGTGCTATTTTCTTTAAAAGTTTTGGCCTTTTTTGTTTTTTTTACGGTAGAAAAAAAAGGAAGTCATAATTATTTTTTTCCAATGATTAATGTCTTTCGGTTTTTGAATGAATTTTTATTATTAAAAAAAAAAGAAGGGGTGGTAACAAAAAACGGGTGCAAAAACACAAAACCGCCCAAAAATCAGTTGATTGAACTTTTTTTTATTTCCTATCCCCCATTCTGTTTCGTGTAATACTGCTTTTTTATATTTTCAAGAAAGATTAAAGATTTTTTTATTGCAGAAAAAATGGAAAAAGAAATTTCAAAGGTTGTGGTGGAAAAAGTAAAATCTGGAAAATCAAGATGGCATCAAATTTCAACAAGAAGGCGATGGATTTTGGGTAAGTCGATTTTTGTAATTTTTTAAATTTTTGTGCCAAATGTTTTTTGCATGCTATATTTTTTATAAATTTACACTACCTCATTAATTTTGAAAAGTTAAAAAGCTCTTATAAGAAAAAAAATCATGATTTTGTTTTGCTGGAAAATCATTTGGGTTCGATTTAAAAAAAAGGCTCTCACAATTCAGCTTAGAATTTGAAAGGATTTTTGTTTTCTGCAATAAAAAAATTTCGAAAAATATCAAAGTTTTCAATTTCGGCCCCGGTAAAAATGGAAAAAAAAATAAAAACAAAATCCTATTTGATGAGTTTCACTGTAAAAACCATTAAAGGAGGCGGACGTTTTGATCCAGTTTTGAAATCTTGGATATTCGTGATTTTAAGGAAACTGAGTCTTGAAACGAAAATTTTTTAAAAATTTTTTATCAAAAAAGATGCATTTTCATTTCAAGACTCTCAGTTTGAATGAAAATCACGTATATCCAAGATTTGAAAACTGGACCAAAACGTCCGCCTCCTTTAATCGAACCCGAAAAGTTTAACAGTCAAATGGAATTCGCGCTTTTTTTTGAGACACGGTGTACATCTTAACAAAATTTTATTGATAAGTTTTTCAATATCAAAAAACTAAATATTTGAGTTTTGACATACTTTACAGAATTGTTTAATTTTTTGTTTTTCAAAATACATGTTTTTAAAAAACTAAATTTAAACAAAAAACAAATATTTTTGTTTTATTTTGAAAGAATCACAATAATATGAAATTATCCGTTTTTTTTGTTTACGTAATTATAGAATTTACACTTTCCACAATTAAAAAAAAGTTTAGATAATCGTTAATCGTAAAAACTATATTTACAATTTTTTTGCAGGTTTCATTTTATTAATTGGAAATTTTTGTGCTGCATCAATGCGAACAAATTTGGGTGTTGCAATGGTGTGCATGATAAATGCAACAGCTGTTCATCATCAATCATCATCAATTGATCATCCTTCTTCTTCAGCAGCATTTTTATCATCTGAACATGACACAACTTTTCAATCACAACCACAATGTCATCGAATCGTGACTGGAAATGAAACACATTCTGCAAATAGCGGATATAAAGTAAATATACATACAAAAAAAATTTTTTTTGGCATATTGTAAATGGCATTTTAGGGAAATTTTACATGGTCCGTTGAAGATCAATCAATGCTTTTTTCGGCAGGATTTTATGGAAATTTAATTATTATGGCATTTGCAGGATTTTTAATTAATCATTTTGGTGCAAAAAGAGTTGCAATAATTTCTGCCATTGGAATGACGGCAACAACGGCATTAATGCCAACCGCGGCATATCTTGGATTTTATTATTTTTTTGCTTTGCGTGTACTTTTTGGAATTTTTGAAGTGAGTTTTGAAATTGTAATTAAGATTTTGAAGGGTTAAAAATGACGAAATCGAAATTTTGAAATTTTTTGTCTTGACTGGAAAATAGGAATTTTCGTTTTTTGGTTGACTTTTTTAAATTTTGTTTTTAGTTTTGACGTTTTAATCAGTAAAAAAACAACTGAAATTTATCAAAACTAATATCGAAATTTTAAAAAATACTGATAAAATCAACAATCAATTTTTCCTTTTAAGACCAAAAATATCAAAAATTTCGATTCTGTCATCACATATAATTTAAGTGAGTTTTAAAATCGTAATTAAGATTTTAAAGGGATAAAAATGACGAAATGGAAAATTTGAAATTTTTTGTCTCGACTGGAAAATAGGAATTTTCGATTTTTGGTTGATTTTTTTTATTTTGTTTTCAGTTTTGACGTTTCAATCAGAAAAAAATTAACGAAAATTTATCAAAATTAATATCGAAATTTGAAAAAATACTGCTAAAACTGAAAAAATATTTTTTCCATTCAAGACAAAAAAATCGAAATTTGAAAAAATATTGCTAAAATTGAAAATCAATTTTTTCCATTTAAGACCAAAAATATCGAAATTTCGATTCTGATAATTTTTGTTCATTTCTAAACAAAATATTTTATTTTTAGAATCCAATTTATTCTGCTTTGGTCGTTCCGCTATCACTTTGGTTTCCCCCAAATGAACGCTCCACTGCAGCAGCATTTTTTACATCCGGTTCTCCCCTTGCATCATCGCTTGGAGTTTTAATTGCAACAAATTTATGTTCAACAAATTTTTTAAATGGATGGCCATTAATTTTTTATTTTATGAGTAAACATTTAACATTGAGATTTCCGTTATTGTATAACAAAAAATTATTATTATTTTATAGGTGTTGTAACAACAATATGGTCATTAATTTGGATAATATTTTTTACAAATAATCCAAAACTTTCTTCAATGCTTTCAACAAAAGAAAAAGAATATTTATCGGAAAAGAATGAAGAACATTCACATCCAGATGGAGAAGATAAAGTAAGGTTTTAGATATTTGTATTTTTTTGAAGGGTAATAGAAAAAAGTATCTTTTGCTTTAAAAAAATGTAAAAAAACGTTCTGAGAATAAAAAATAAGCGAAAAAGAGTGATTTGTTTTTACTGCAATCTTAAAATTTTTAACGAGGCCAGCTTTTCTCGTTTTGCCCCCCCCCCCTCATTCACAAATTTGCACAAAATTATTGAGTTAACGTTGTGAATTCAAAAGAGTGTGTGGTTGGGTTGATTGAGCGATTGTTTTTGTTTCGTAATTTTTTTTAATATTTTGTAATCACTTTGTAAGCTTTTTATTCATAAAACTTAACTTGCAAAAAAATTTTTACTTTTTGATTACGTAAAAACAACAAATTTTTAAATAACATTGACAAAAGTTATCAATAAATATTTTAGTTCTTTTATGTTCAATACATGAGGCAGATATTGTCTTAATACCTATTTTTTCCCACATTTTTAAGCCTTTTTTTTCACTAACAACTTTGATATCGCTTTGAACGTTAAAAAAAACTGAAGATTTAAACAGCGCGCTGTTTTTTTTGCGCTTTAAAAATGGTCTTCTGAAAGCCAAAACTTTTTCACCTGGTTAGACAATAAATTCTGTCTTTACATTTTGCTCGTTTCACCGAGTTATACGGCTGGATTTTCTTTGCGCGTTATTCTTTGCGCGTTTGGATTTTGCGCGTAATTTTTTACGCGTAATTTTTTGCGCGTCAAACTTTGCGCGAAAAAATTTAAGCGCGTGACTATTGAGCGTGTGAAATTTGCGCGTTTAGATTTTGCGCGTTTTTGTTTGCGCACGTTTTTTTAAGCGTTTGAATTTTGCGCGTAATTTTTTACGCGCATTTTTTAAAGCGTTTGAAATTTGCGCGTGTTTTTTTAAGCGTGTTTTTTTTAGCGTGTGGCATTTGCGCGTTTGGATTTTGCGCGTTTTTTTTTTGCGCGAGTTTTTTTAAGCGTTTGAATTTTGCGCGTAATTTTTTACGCGTGTGACATTTGCGCGCTTCAATCTAGCGACCTCAATTTTTGATAAATTTTAGGATTGTTTTACATATTTACGTCTAAAAATTATTGAAGAATTTGAATTTGGGGATAACTTTAATTAAGAATCATTTTATCTGTTAAAAAATGCAATTAAATGCATGTTGTATTAAAGTTATCCACAAATTTAAATTCTCCAATAAATTTAAGACGTATTTATGTAAAAAAATCCTAAAATTTGTCAAAAATTGAGGTCACTAGATTGAAACGCGCAAATGTCACACGCGTAAAAAATTACGCGCAAAAAAAAACGCGCAAAATTCAAACGCTTAAAAAAATGCGCGTAAAAATTTACGCTTAAAATCCAAACGCGCAAATGTCACACGCTAAAAAAAACACGCTAAAAAAAATAAGCGCAAATATTAAACGCGTAAAAAAATGCGCGTAAAAAATTATGCGCAAAAAATTACGCGTAAAACATTACGCGCAAAATTCAAACGCGCAAATGTCACACGCTTAAAAAACCACGCGCAAAATCCAAACGCGCAAACAATTACGCGCAAAGAAAATCCCGCCAGTTATACAAAATGTTAAGACACAATTTTTTTTATCTGATCTGGTGAAAAAGTGATGGCTTTCAGAAGAACATTTTCAAAGCGTGGCAAACAGCGGTGTGATTTTTCCATTATTGATTTTATTTCAAATATTCAAAAAAAATTTTCAAGAAAGAAAACATAAAAATTGTTTTTTACTCTCTTTTTAATGTTTTTGTTATCAACTTTTAAAAGAAAAAGATGGCTTAAATATAGAAAAAAATTTAATCAGAATAATAGCTGCTAAACGTTATCAATTTTTTTGAATCATGGATAAAAAATTGTATGGGATGAAAGAAAAATTTTATTTATTCCCAAATTTATCAATTTGCTTTTTTGTTTTCAAATCTTGATTAAATACTCAAAACAATGTAACAAATTTTACATTTATTACTATATAATTTTTTGGAAGAAAATTATTTTAATTCAATTTTGATTTTAGTCTTTTCATGAACAAGTTTTAAACAGTATGTATCAGTGGATAGCCTTTAAATATTAAATTATGTCTTTGGAAATTTGTGTAATGTTTTTTCAAAATTTTAAAAAGGGTGCTATAAGAAATGCTTTAATTATCTCTTATATTTAATGACGAATTTGATTTTTGTTTCAGGATTTAGCAATAAATTTGTCCCGATATTTTAGTTAAATTATCAAAACTAATTTTTAGAACACCCTAGCTTTTTTATTTTAATAGGCAAATATTATATTAAATATTCAAAAAAAATCTATTTTCACACAAAAAAAAGACTGATAATGATAATTCTTGGGCCTTTTTTTCTATTATCAGTTTTTGAACAACACAGAAAAAGCTAAAAAAAAGTGAGGGAAAACGTTTTGCAACACATAAAATAAAGGAAGTTTGATCTATTATTTTTCTCTAGCATTTTTGTGATTGCTTACTTTCTTATTACAAAATTTTAATATCACAAAAAAAGACGAATAAATATCAAAATTACGGAACTCTCAACTAAAAAAGTGCATTTTCACGAGTCGACAAACTATAAAACACGCTATATTTAACAAACGTGCTTTCCGTACGGGACCAATTTTTTTGTCTTTTACAGTTTTTTCATCGAAAAAGTGATAATTTTTATCATTTTTTTGTTAAAATATATGTTAAACGTCATCTCATGATTTGATTCTACTAATATATGTTCTTCAATATTTTGAGAACGATTATTGATAAAAAAAAACACTAAAAAAATCAACACCGAGAAAAAAAATGATAAAAATTATCATTTTTTCGATGAAAAAATTGCTTTTTTAAAAAAGACCACCTCCTTGTCCTAGTGGTTAGTGCTGAAGAATGTCGACCGGAAGGATCCCGGTTCGACTCCCCCCTCGGACGTGCTGTTGATGAAAACCCGGAAGATCCCAGGTTGGATTCCTCAGCAGCCATTGGGGCGGTGGGGCTGGGTGCTCGGTGGATCCGATGTTAAAATGAATTCCATGGGTGGAACCCAGGTTAAAACGAATTCCAGCCGTCAGCACCAAGACGTAAAAAGTGGATGCTCGGTGGATCCGAGGTTAAAACGAATTCCAACCCTTCGAACACTCTATAAAAAAATCATATGAAGGCTTTCTTGTAAACCAGCACTGTGTTAACACACTTTAATGTGCACCACACAACCACCCTCAAAAATTCGGCTAGTGTTCGGGCTAGCAGCAGTCCAAAAAAAAAAAGGCAAAAAAGTTGGTCCCGCGCGGAAAACATAATTTGTTAAACGGCGTTTTTTTTTAATTTGTCGGCTCGTGTTTTGAATTAAAAAGGAAAAATTTGTTTTTACAAAACTATTAATATTTTTAGAAACCTTTACCCCTTCGAGAAATGTTTGGCTCTTCTGCAACGTTTGCAGTAATGGTTGCAAATTTTGCGCATTATTTTACAACTTCTTTAATGCAAAATTTTCTTCCTGCTTATGCAAGAGATATTTTGGCATTAGATTTAAAAAGTGTAAGCAAAAATATGATTCTTTTTTCGTATTTTTAAAAATATCATTTTAGAATGGTGCATTTATTTCTGTTGCATTTACATGTAAATTAATGAGCAAATATTTTCTTAGCTTTTTTGCAGATTTTTTAAAATCAAAGAAAATTTTATCCCCAACAACTTCGTGCAGAGTTTTTCAAGGTTTAGGTAAGCTTTTTTATTTAAGTGATGGCGGATATATCAAATCCAAATTTTTCCTGGGTCAAATAATGGAGTATTTTTTATTAAAAATGGCATTTTTCAGTTTTCGAGATATGTCAAATCCCAAGACTTTTTGGATATATGAAATCCATATTTTTTGGATATATAAAATCCAAATTTGTCTCGGGCCTTTTGATGGAGAATTTTTTTTTAAAAATGGCATTTTTTTGCGATATATCAAATCCCAAGACTTTTTGGATATATGAAATCCGCATTTTTCGGCTATACGAAATCCCTTTTTGTAAACAACAAATTCTAAAGATATTTAAAATCCCAAAAAAATGCTGTAGATATGTCAAATCCTATTTTTCTCAGATATATGAAATCCTTAAAACTTTTTTAGCTTCATTTGGAACAGTTATTGTATTTGCAGTTTTGGCATTTTACATTGATTGTACAAGACCAACTGCGGCATTAGCCGTTTTGGCATTGTATGGATTATTTGCTGGTTCAGCAATTCCAGGATTTTTTACATCCAGTTGTTCCTTTGCTCCAATGTATACTGGAATGATTTCATCAATGATGGAAGGGGCAGGAGCTTTGGGAAATCTGTTATCACCAGCTTTTGTTGGATATTTTGTTAAAAATGTAAAAACTTTTATATTTTCGTTGTCAACTCAAAATAATTTTAAAACAAAATTTTAGGGAAGATCTTCTGAATGGGCACTTGTATTTTGTGCAGTAATATTTGTTAATCTTATTGGGGGTACAGTATTTTTATTGTTTGGAACAGGTAAATTTTTTTAAAAATCCTTAAAAATTTTAAAATTCAATTTTTTAAGCAAAAATTCAAATTTGGGCAAAGCCAGCTCTGTCAATAAAAAGAAAAATTACTCTGGAATCATCTATAACGGATTCTATAAAGCCAGATATCAAGCAAAATGTTTAACTTTTATTGCTCTTGTAAAAAATAATTTATTTGTATATTTTTGTGAAAAATATTGTTAAAAAAATTTGGAAAAAAAATTACTGTGTATAAATTTTTATAAGCAAAAACTTCAAAATATCCGGCATTTAAATTTTACAAATAGCTTTTTTGTTTTGAATTATTTTATAACTTTAAAATAATTTTTCGAAGATTTTTGATTGATAAAATTGTTGTCAATGACAAGACTAAAAAGCATTGAGCTTTAAGAAAAGAAAAGAAAACCTTCAGGACCAAAAGTCGATTTTATCGGGTTTGAATTTTTTGGCATAATTTCTGCTGATTTATAGGTTTTTGGCATCGCTGAACACGATAAAATACTTTTCAAGTGGTCTTTTCTTGCTAATTTTCGAGATATGGAGTTTCGAACTTTGTAAGTTTTTGTATATATAATTCTAAGTTTTTCATACCTTATATCTCAAAATTTAGCAAGGAAATATTACTTGAAAAATATTTTATCGTGTTCAGCAATGTCGAAAACCTATAAATCAGCAGAAATTATGCCAAAAAATTCAAACCCGATAAAATCGACTTTTGGTCCTGAAGGTAATGAGAGCATCTTTATGCCACTGTTAAATCCCAGGTATGAGGATTCCGCAGCTGATTTTTTGCATGAACATTTCTCTATACCAGGCCTATCACATAGGCCATATATCATGCCAAAACCCGACCATTAGTTCGGGACCTTTACGGTTAGATATTTTTTGCAAATTTCAAAACTATTTTAAAGGAAAAATCCAAAGTATAATAATTCCTTTGAAATTGGGCAATAAGTTATCATTGTAATAGAAAAAATATTCAAATGATTCACAAACAAACAAAATTCAAAATCAATGAAAAGTTTAAAATAATTCAAATTAAATCTTCAAATCGCGCATCTTTTCTAAAAAAAAATATTTAAACATTGAATTTTAAAAACTTTTTCTGATATTGCATTTTTGAAAAAGGCGATTAAAAAATAGTTTTCAAATATGGCAAATGTAAAAAATAAAGAATTTATAAACAAGGCTTTAGAAAATCGATCTTTTATTAAAAGTCTTCTGAAAAGTAGTTTTTCTGCCAGCTATATTGTGTTATTTACAAAAAACATTTGAAATGACTCATGTATTTAGAAGTTGGATTTTAAGTTTTAAGGTAAAAATATATGTTAAAAAGTTTTTCTACCACCAAACATTTTACAAGGGAATCGACACACTGTCAACGAGGTATTTTTTTAAAGTTATGCAAATTTATCAAATTTCATTTTTTTTGAGCTCACTCTTTTATTTTTTTTATCAGCAATTGAGAATTGCATTTTTTTTTTGTTGAAACAAGTTTTTGGATAATTTATATATATTATTTTATTCTTTATATTTCAAATGCAGCAATAAACAAGTATTTTTTTATTTTATCTCAACACCAAATATGCTGCTATCTTCGATATGAAAGTAAGTTTGGCATTTTTTAAAAAAATTAGTACTCTGCGTTGATACCACTGCTTTGTAGCTTGATAAAGAAAGAAAATGTCCAGATAAAGAATCAGATAAAAATATTGGAAAAGTATTTAGTGGAGATTTTGAAGAATATATTGTAAGTTTTTTTTCTTTTAATTTTTTGACATTAGAAGGAAATATAAGCGATTTTTTATAAAATTCGACCTTTTTGACCATTTTTTCGGATTTCGAAAAAATGAAATTTTCATTTTGAGAGCTAATTCTTTGCGCCTGGACTAATTCGATGGCGGAGAACACGAATTTAAATTCCGTTTTGACCAAAAATGCCATGGCACAAAGTTATGAGGTGCCGTGCCGTAAAAAGTGCCAAAAATCAAAATTTTTTAAAAGTGCCACAAATTATATATCAATCGATTCGTCTTGATCTGGGGAGTTTGGCAAAACATAACTTAACCGTTTAAAGTGATATTATCAATGAGTTATGGTCCGTTAAAGTGAGAGGTATATGGTAATTCAATATAAACATTCAAAATTTGAACGACGGGCATACTTTTTTTTGATCTTATTAGATTCCCCATTAGATTTTACATATCCATGGTCAATATCATGAAAAAATCCGCGGGGTGCGATATGATTTTATCATTTTTTCTGCAAAAAGTGCATTTTTAGGATCATGTTGGAAACATAGCTCATCAAATTTTTGAGATATTCACTAGTGATGACTTTTATCATGTATATCTATGTTATAAGAGTTATCTTGGAAAGTTTCAGAACTCCCGGATCATATTTCGTAATTTCGCGTCAAGATATAGTTTCAGAAAAAAGCAACATAGGGTATATTAAGAAAATGGTCTTAAAATTCGAGTTTTTCAATGAAAATAAATATGTTTGTATTCTTAAAATGTTTAATACATGCTAAAATAATAAAATAAACCATCAAAACATCATATTTTCAGTAATTTCGATTTTTTAGGATTTTTTTTAAAAAAGTGTGATATTTAGTCTATTTTCAAAATGACATAATTAACAAAATATGTGAAGATATGACAAGTTTATGAGTTTTAGGTCAAAAAATAACTGTTTTATGATTTTTAAGAGATGTTTCAGACATATCGAGTCAATATTTGGTATGTACGGAATTTTTTAAAAATGATGGTATTTTAAGCAGATTTAATTAAAAAACTTATTTTTTGCTTTTGTAACATTGGTGAATATATTTTTAAGCATTTTTTATAATTTATTTTATCGTATACAGCAAACAGAACACAAAATACAAGCATTTGACCACTTTTGAAAAAATCAATTTTTTCGAACTTTTGCACTTTTTTAAAAAAAATCCTAAAAAATCGAAATTACTGAAAATATGATGTTTTGATGGTTTATTTTATTATTTTAGCATGTATTAAACATTTTAAGAATACAAACATATTTATTTTCATTGAAAAACTCGAATTTTAAGACCATTTTCTTAATATACCCTATGTTGCTTTTTTCTGAAACTATATCTTGACGCGAAATTACGAGTACTCTGCGTTGATACCACTGCTTTTCCAAGATAACTCTTATAACATAGATATACATGATAAAAGTCATCACTAGTGAATATCTCAAAAATTTGATGAGCTATGTCTCCAACATGATCCTAAAAATGCACTTTTTGCAGAAAAAATGATAAAATCATATCGCACCCCGCGGATTTTTTCATGATATTGACCATGGATATGTAAAATCTAATGGGGAATCTAATAAGATCAAAAAAAAGTATGCCCGTCGTTCAAATTTTGAATGTTTATATTGAATTACCATATACCTCTCACTTTAACGGACCATAACTCATTGATAATATCACTTTAAACGGTTAAGTTATGTTTTGCCAAACTCCCCAGATCAAGACGAATCGATTGATATATAATTTGTGGCACTTTTAAAAAATTTTGATTTTTGGCACTTTTTACGGCACGGCACCTCATAACTTTGTGCCATGGCATTTTTGGTCAAAACGGAATTTAAATTCGTGTTCTCCGCCATCGAATTAGTCCAGGCGCAAAGAATTAGCTCTCAAAATAAAAATTTCATTTTTTTGAAATCCGAGTCAAAGGTCGAATTTTACAAAAAACCTCTTATATACATAAAAATAAGGAATTTGAGGTTGAGAAGACTGTAAAAAGGGGCTTTTAATAACTGTAAGCAACATAAAGCAAATAAAAACTATATAGTTTTTTGTAATTGTGCAACTTTTTCGAAGATTTTAAACATTATAATAAAGCAATTATCAAAAGTATGCTATGAAAATTGTGCCGGCTGAAGAGAATATTAGAAAAGAAAAAGAAGTATTAAAAATTGCTTTAAAATCAAATTCTGTTCATTTGTGTAAAATTGTTGATAGCGGATATGATCATGAATTACATTTTATCGTTATTGATTTGGTAAGAGATAACTACTACATTACAAAAATTATTCTGTGACGAACTTTTTAGCTTGGTTCAAATTTATTTACCTTCAGTCATCAATGTTCGAGAAAAATGAATTATAAATTAGCCGAACAATGTTTAATAGCAATTGAAGCTTTTCATTCACTTGGTTATATTCATAGAGATATAAAAGTAAGTTTAGTCTAAACCATTAAAATTTTTTTTAAAAATGCATTTTTTTAGTCTGATAATTTTGCATTAGGAAGAAAAGGAAGCGAAACCGAAAATATTGTATATATTATTGATTTTGGAGTGTATTGATTGTTCTTTGACAGCTTGACAAAATCGGATATTTGTTGGTGGAATATTTTTTAAAGCTTGTGAATTATCGATTATTTCATTTGTTGAACAACCGCTTTTTTTGCTAAAAAAATTGAATATTCAAGGATTAAATAATTAATGGATTCTGAACATGACATTTCATGCACATCTTTAATTCAATATTTTCCATAAATTTTATAAATTCTTTCAGTTTTTTCTCGGAGAGTTTTATTTTCAAAATATGGGTGATTTGCAATGGGACGACTTGTGCAGGATTTAACACCAGCCATTAACTGGCAAAGATTGAGTTTGGAGGTTTTGAAGAAATCCATTCCATTAATGCTACAGTATCATTGTCATAAAATTCCCAAAAATAAGAAAAAATGAAATTTTTAATAAAATTTCAAAAGCCTTTTTTTGTTTTTAAAGTCAAAGAAAAGGTTCAAATTAAATTTCTTACGCATAATTAAAAATTTAGTTCTGATTTAAAAAACAAAATTTTCGTAAAAACATCGAAAAATAGGGCAAAAATTTTGATAAAAGAGTTTTTTAGAATTGTTTAAAAACCGCAAAAAAATGCATCATTAATAGTGCCAAGTGGAACACAAATACTAATAAGTAAAAAATTTGATAAGCTTTTTTATTCTAGTTTTTTTCGTTTTTGTGACAAAATTTTTAAAATTCAAAATATATTTGACTAATTTTTCAAAATATTAACAGTATTCTTGGACTAAAAAAACGCGGTGTAATGTTTTTACGTTTTTTAAAAAGAAGTTGTGTTTGAAAAAAATAAATAAATTTTTCAAGTATTATTGTTTACAGGAAATTTTTTAAAGAAAATTTTTTTTAAGAAATCCTTTTTTTAAAGGATTTTTTATTTATTTATTTTATATCATTGTGAATAAATGTAAAGCAATATTTTTGGTAAGGTTACTTCACAACAGTATTGTTCAAATGAACTTTCTTCAGA
Organism: Panagrolaimus sp. PS1159; assembly: GCA_963922195.1. Taxonomy (NCBI): domain Eukaryota; kingdom Metazoa; phylum Nematoda; class Chromadorea; order Rhabditida; family Panagrolaimidae; genus Panagrolaimus; species Panagrolaimus sp. PS1159. The sequence goes on from CAWUHW010000028.1 coordinate 428,116, forward strand.
AAAAATTTTATAAAAAAGTTATTTTATTTTTTCAAAAAAGAATACTTTAAAAAACACCTTAAAACATTACACCGCCATAAAAAAAAGTGTTTTTGGAGTATTTTTTAGGAGACAAAAAAAGTAAAAAATATTCATTTCTCAAAAAACTTTTAACCGCAAAATGGCAGGGTTATGCGTTTTAAAGGTAAAAAGCATTATTTAATTATTCAAGGAAGATGTCATAATCTGTCAAAGAAACGTGATTTATTAAATTTAATTTTTCGTCTATTAAGCTTTAAATAAAAAAAGACTTGGGGTATTTAGCTCCAGACATCGGTAATAGAGATTATAACTCTAACACTTGGATCAAATCTAACCCAAAAAGATATAACTCCCCAAAAATATAATAAAACCCGTAAAGAAACTTACCAAAGCCAGCAATCAGCAACAGCAATTTCTACCAAACCAATAAAATATCCAATAAAAGTTATTAAATCAAACAACTTTATTAACACAACACAATAAAATAAATACGGAGCAATCCAAAAACCGGCATCCATCAGCCGAACAAAATGAATCAACTGATGATTTTATAAAAACTCAACACAACAAAACTAAATAAACGGTTGTTACACGTTTCGCCAAGACCGGCGCTATACATAAATAATGACTTATCTCAACTTGCCCCTTCCCCCTCGAATTATCGTCCCCGATAATTGATTTTGTCGGCGATCACGAGTTTCAGGACCATTAGAATTTCCACGAGCATGAGTGTTTCCACGAGCTTGAGCATTTCCACTACCATAGAAGATTCGACGACCATAATACGGCGGCTTTACACGAACTTCTTCTTGACCATTTTGAATTTTTCCACAAATTTCTTTTGGACCATTATTGAATGAGCGGCATCCACGAAATTCTTTTTGACCATTTTGACGTCTTTCACGAATTTGATAATTGAAAGGCGGCTTTGAAGACCATTTTCGACGTCGATCATTTGATTGAAAATTTCGATGACTTGCAAACAATTGAGCGTTTGAAGCACGATTTGACGATTCAGCATGATGTGGAGCATTCTTATTTCTTTCCACAATAACATTGACCCGATTTTTGAATGAGTAACCAAGGTTTTCAATGTATTCACCAAGAGCTCGAACTCCTTCATTTGTAATAATTCCCTGGCCATCAACGAATTGAGTAGTTGAATCTTGCCCAAGAGTTGCTTTCATGCACTTGAAGAATTTTAGTTTCATAGCTTCTTTATTTCCAACAAGAGGAGGATTCCATTCGTTGTACCACGACATAAGTTGTTCACTAAGTTTTGCGTATCCATAATGGCGAAATATTGGTAGCACGATCACTTCCATATTATTGAATTCACACATTCGATTCACATCATTTAATAAACAATTTACAATACAATCAAATTTACTTTCACGATTAACAATAGAAAGAAGTTTAACTTCACGATTAACAATAGAATCAAATTTAACTTCACGACGAAAGAAGATTTCTCCACTGGGGAAATATATCAATCGCTTAACAGCAATTCCAAATATAGCTTTATAGTGAATGCGATAATCATTCAAAGCTTTTAAAGTCCAATGTTTAAGGCCATTTGCCCGAGCAAATTTTTCGGCATTCTTTCCACCAATAACAACAGTTTCGCATCCAAATGGTGTTTTTGGATGATCTTCAACAGAATTACTAATGTTTTTCTCTTCAGCTTTAACTTCAAATAAACATTTATCCTTTGATTTTATAACAGCCTTTTTATGTTCCATTGCAGTAACATCATGTGTCCCACTTAAATCAGCAGTTTCTAATGTATCCTTTTTAACTTCAATAACTGATGTACTACCAATTCTTGGAGTATTTACCTTTGCAAACGCTTCTGTACGAGGTGGTATATCTGTAGTTTCTGCATAAACTTTATGACCAACCTGTTCAACACGTGGTGCTTGTTCTTGACTTTCCCAGACAACTCCTAAATGAGCAACATTTACTTCTTTTCTTTTCAAGGAGAAAGTCAAAGCATTAATCCAATTATCATCACCTTGAATAACATTGGTACCAATTAATGCATTTTGCTGTAAACCTTTAACAACAAAAAATTTTGCAAATTTTGTAGGACCTGTTCCCCAAGCAATTGGAATCCTAATACAATTTACTACCATCAACGGATTTCCATCAGCACCAAGAAGTCTTTTATGAACATAACTTTCTTGAGGTAATTGGACAATTGAGCTTCCATCTTTATCACGTGCTCGAAGAATATGACCAACTACAGTATCTTTGATCACTGAGGTGCTTGCACCCGAATCCATTAGAACCTTAGTTTTTACACCATCAAGCCATATATCCAATACAGCTTGTTTTCCAAACATTGGTTCACTTTCAACATTATCCGTTTCAACTCCAACATTACCAATTTCAGTAATGCCAGAAACATACAACTTTACATCTTCAAGATCTACAACATTAGAATGTCCAGTTTTCCTTTCTGTACAATCTGTTGCAATATGTCCTTGTTTATTGCAAATGAAGCAACTTCTAACAACTGGTGGATGATAAGAATGTTTCTCATAACCTCCATTACCAGCACGATTTGGATTCCATTCTCGTTGTTGTTGTGATTCACCAAACCCCCGAGGATTTGCTTTTTCATCAACCTTTTCACGACTATCTGATCTCCCTTGATAACCTCCAGCATTTACATGATTATCTGATCGATTTTTATAAAAGGGCATCTTTGTATTGCTCGAAGTTTTAACCTCAGCTTTATCACCTTTATTTCTGAATACTTGTGAAGATTCAAGACCTAATACAAGCTCTTTTAGTTGATAGTAACTTGCAGTAACATTCGAAAGAACGATACTACGGTAAACAGGATCTGAATCTTCCTCTGTTAACCGAAGCAAGATTTTCTTCAATTCATTTTCACGTGCATCAACATCATTACCAAATGCTTCTGTTACACGTAATTCAACCTCATCAAATAAAGATTTATAAAGTTTATTTGGTGGCTTTTTAATCCTATCAAGTTCAGTACGCAAATAAAACGTTGAAATAGTACCATCAGAGCCCATTGCACCAAGCAATTCACGTTTCATTTGAGGATAAGTTGCTCCTCTTTCTCTTAAATTATCATGATATACAAGGAGATTTGGAACATAGCTCCCCAAGTATATTGCTCTTTCTTCATCACCCCAGCCTGTGCTTGTTGTACTAGCTTCATACAACTTGAAAAATCGTTCAAGATCCTTTCTTGATTTACCAGTAAACTTTTCCGGCATTGGAAGCAATACTTTAGGTGTAGGAACAGTAACCTCTTTTGAATTAACAGAAATTGATTGACTTGATCTTGGTTGTGCAATCGCTTTTGCTTTACGACCTTTATCTTCTTCAGCAAGTGAAACACGAGATGTTCCACGATATACTGTCGATTCCTTAAAACTTCTTTCAATAACTTGTACACGATCTTGTAAAAGTATAAATTTATAAATCATATCTTCAACATCTGTACATCCCAAATCATTAAGTTCTTTCTTAATGCTATCGCTTAATCCCGTCTTTTGTGCATTAGAAACTTGATCAAGCTTTTCCTGGAGTTCAGCAATCGTTGCTTGTGCTTCAGCTTCCCTTTCCCGCAAAGTTTCAAGAACATTTTCTCTATTTTCAATGCTACCGTATAGAAATCTTACACGATGGGTAAGCATTTTTCGAAGATCATCAATCAAATCATCCGAAACAACAGAACGAGGATTATTTAACACCTTAAGCTTATCATTTGCACCTTTTATAGCTGAGCTAAGAGATTCATACAGTTCTTCAGCATGATGCACAATATCACGAGCACGTTTAACTCCTTCAGGTACTTGTTCCTGATTAACATTAAACTCTTCATTTGGATTTCCATTCTCTTCTGTAACATGACCCGATCCATCTTGTTGTGTATGTGCAACAAGTGGTTGAGCAAAATCTTCAAAATCAGAAAGCATACCAATAAAAATATCACCACTATTACCTTTACTACCAGATTTAACTTTAATTTTATTTGGCTCATATTGTTGTGGTTGTTCAACAATAGTACCACCAGCTTTACAATTAACAAAAATAGCTTTATCATATATATCTGTGTCACTTTGTTGTGGAAAATCAACAATTCGTGAACCACCTTTACAATCACCATAAGCATTATCCGCACCACCTTCAACAAGTCTTACACCTTTTGGTTGCTTTGCAGATTTATCTCCATTATCCTTTCCATTATTATCTTTTTTCAATCCATATGTGTTGGTATATAATCCATATATATCCTTCAATCCATATATATCTTCATTCAATCCATATGTATCGGTATATACTCCATGTATATCCTTTAATCCATATACATTTTCATTCAATCGGCTGCATATTTCTCCAACGCATCCATGACTTTCATCAATAAAGGTGGTATGCCTTTTATCAGAAGAATCAGGATGACGGCGCGGGCCCTCCAACTTGGGGTATTTAGCTCCAGACATCGGTAATAGAGTATTAAGGTGCTGGCTACGAAGTGAATGATGGGAGTTGGATAATTAGATAATCAAGACGGCTTTATTGGATAACATAATTCACATACAGCTAATAAACACAAGAGCAATAAAAAAAGGCGACCAGAATGAACACGAAAAAGTGATCAAGCGATCCTTTTATACCAAATTAGGGGAGACATTAAGTAACATAATGCCAAGCTTAAACAATGCAAGAGAAAAGGAACGAGAGACGAACGATAAAAGAAGGGGAACTTACAATATACGTAACTTGCCCCACCCCCGATGAAATAATGTCCCCATTATTGAGATTTCTTTCCACGAGCATTTCTTCCAAGAGATATCTTTACACGAGCATTGCATACACGAGCAACAAGAGCATTTGTTTACACGAGCATTCTTTATCTTCATTGATGTGCAACAGCTTCAAAACCACGAACATATTGTATCATGACCATATTATCAGCTTCAGAACATCCAAATCAACCGACGAGACATCGTGACAGTATACTGCTACCATTAAAAGGACATCCATAAAATAAGATGAGCAGCCGGACTACGGTAATCCAGATCATCCACCAAAAATATTCCATAATCACAATAAGCCAACATTATTTTCACCATTAACGGCATCGACTCCACGACCCAGTGAATAATAATAATCCTCCAAGTTTTAAGGGATAACTAGCAACCCCATCCTCCAAGTTTTAAGGGATAACTGGCAACCCAACCATAAAATATCTAATAGCCATCACTATTGATACACCCAAACAATATCTACGAGCAATCCAAGCTCTTAATACACCAGCAACATCAATCCATCGATAAAAGAATCCATCCTGGGTTTGTGGATTACCCGCAACCAAACAAATACATATATTCAGCATCATCCAATGATGTGCAACAGTAAACAAGTGAAAATATAACTCACATATTACCGTCCAAGAGAGACTTCAGCTTTCAGCATATATCCAAAGAAATACGAGCATTCCATTATTGCTTTTCCCATCAACTTGATCATCCCATAAAACATATCCGCCGCGCCTTGATGGTGATTCTGGTGCACATCCATATAAACCACGAATTGAACATCCAAAGTCCAAAGACCAACCATTCCATGCTGCGTCTGCATCCACAAGCATCTTCGCTCCATCCATTTCTTACTTAACATCCATAAGATGATTCGTCGCAGACAAATGAAGAGAAATACAGGAATCCAGCTTGATTCAATCGTTGATCTTGCAATACCAAAAAGCAGAGGATAACGACGGGTAAGGAGCCCTCCATATTAAGGTGCTGGCTACGAAGTGAATGATGGGAGTTGCATAATTAGATAATCAAGACGGCTTTATTGGATAACATAATTCACATACAGCTAATAAACACAAGAGCAATAAAAAAAGGCGACCAGAATGAACACGAAAAAGTGATCAAGCGATCCTTTTATACCAAATTAGGGGAGACATTAAGTAACATAATGCCAAGCTTAAACAATGCAAGAGAAAAGGAACGAGAGACGAACGATAAAAGAAGGGGAACTTACAATATACGTAACTAGAGATTATAACTCTAACACTTGGATCAAATCTAACCCAAAAAGATATAACTCCCCAAAAATATAATAAAACCCGTAAAGAAACTTACCAAAGCCAGCAATCAGCAACAGCAATTTCTACCAAACCAATAAAATATCCAATAAAAGTTATTAAATCAAACAACTTTATTAACACAACACAATAAAATAAATACGGAGCAATCCAAAAACCGGCATCCATCAGCCGAACAAAATGAATCAACTGATGATTTTATAAAAACTCAACACAACAAAACTAAATAAACGGTTGTTACACGTTTCGCCAAGACCGGCGCTATACATAAATAATGACTTATCTCAACTAAAGAAGTATAACAGTTTTTAAAATTTATTTCACGTTGCAAGCTTTTCCGCCGTTTATTTTTTTTGATTTTTTCGTGTTTTTGTTAAATAAAAAGATGCAATATTTTTGTAAATAGTTAAGCTTTGACAAATGCAGAATATCAAAATAGTTAATGAGTAGTTTTTTAAAAAACGTGTCGCCATAAAAATTGACTCATACTTCAAAATGATAAACACCTTTTTTTTGCCTATTTTTTTACTTTTTTTACCTATAACGAAATTTAGGGAATTATGTGAAAGTTTTTGTCATAAGAATGAAAAAGTTTTGATAACATTTCAACAGAAAATTAAATCCCCAGGCAAATTAAATTAAAGAATTTTTTTATTTATACAAATGAGTTGAGTGATTTAATTAAAATTTAAGCAAAAGGTGTTTCGGATGAGCATTTAGGGACTGTCCAGATCTGACGTCGGGTGTTTTAGGGGGGGAGGGGGTCAACCAAAATCTGACGCTCCCTTATAAAGCGGCAAAAGATCAAAGGAAAATACCTGACAGAAGGGGGGGGGGGGGTTCTAGAATTTCGTGTTTTTACCCGACGTCAGATCTAATTAAAATTTAAGCAAAAGGTGTTTCGGATTGGCATTTACGACTTCATTTTTTTAAAAGAAAGATACTTTAAAAATTTTAAAGTGAGTTCTTTGAATTTTATGGAGAAAAAGAAAAAATGTTATATAAAAGTTTTCTCCAAACAAACTTTATTCTTATTTTTCTACTTCAAATAAGAAATCTTCAAAAAACATCTTAAAACATTACACCGCCATAAAAAAAGTGTTTTTGGAGTATTTTTAGGAGACAAAAAAAAGGAAAAATATTTATTCCTCAAAAAAATTTTAACCGCAAAATGGCACGATTATGCGTTCTAAAAGTTTATTTTTTTTAAAGAATGTTTGCATGTTGTTTTTCTGTTTATATTTTTTCAACCGTTATTTCACTTTAATGGTAAATATTGCTTTTATTGTTTTTTTATCAAAGCATTATTTAAATGGAGTGTTTTAATATTTACAAAAACAGTTTATGGGTTTTTTGTAAAAAATAATAACGTTACAAAAAATAACAAAAATATTAAAAAGTGGTAAGTAAATATTTTTTTGTGATAGTATTGGGAAAAGACTCGAAATTCGTTTGATTATAGTAGAATCTTCTTTTTAAAACTCGAAGCATTTTTTGTCCATAAATTTTGGCTGATAAAAAGTATTATTTTTTCTCAGGGATATATAATTTTTAAAAGTTGGAGTTTTTTTGAATAAAAGGAGTTTATTTCACATTCTTCATTGAATTTTTTTAGAATTCTACTGGGACCTAAAGTTATCTTATTGAAATACTACAGCTATCTGTTACAAAAACACTTTGCTGATTTTTTTTTGCCAAAAAACATAAATTTTTATTTTTTCAAAAAACTTTAAAAAATAATTTTTATTCTTTTCGAGAGAAAACCGCTTCTTCGGTGCCAGACCAATAAGTTATTGGATAACTAACGATGACGAAAAAAACATTAGCATTTGAAAAAAACATGTTAATTTTTAAAATTGTTTTTTGACAATTTCGGGCCTTTCTTTCCCAAACAATAAAAACAATGTTAATTTGAATAAACAAATTTGTTAGACTTGTGAGTGTTTTCTCGTTCATTCAGTCATTATTCAACGACTGAATACGCAGCGGTCGATTTTTTTCCTTCTTTCATCCGTTTGCTTTCTCAAATAAATATCTGATTGTTCTTTCAATAAATCTTGCTTCAAACACTCTTCATTGAAAATGTTGATCGAATTTTTTGTTACATGTAAGTTTTTATTAATTATGGGAGAGGCGCCTACGACGAAGGTTGCCATTGATTGAATCCAAAACTGCCTTAACTTTTTGTTTAGTATTGGGATTTTTGATTGGCTTTCTTTTAAAAAAACAATGAAACCCTTCTTCGCCAATAAGATTAGGGGATATTATAAAGAAAGACAGTTTTTTCGGGATCCTTGACACATCTTACTTATATATCTTTTTTCAAACACTTATATATTTTAGATTTAACAATTTTTTTATTTGGTGGTGTTTTGTTTACATGTGTTAAACCAAAAAGCAAAAGATTTACAGCGGGCGGTGGACGCGATGATATTATTGATTCAAAAACTAATAAGGTACGTTTTTATAATTTTTATTTATTATTGCAAGAGACCAAAAAATGTAAAAAATGTTTCTTTTTCTATATCTTATTTTTCCTTTTTAGAAGTCTCTGTCATAGACTAAAAAGAAATCAATAAAATGTGAAGATAAAGAAAAAGGCAAAGTAAAAAATTATTCCGCTGTTTCAAAAAAAGCATCGAAATCATCTAAACGTCGACCATCAAAGAAAACTAATCGATCAGAACCTGCACATCGTTCACCGGTTCCTGATACCTGGGGAAAAAAAATCGATCTTCAACCACGTGAAGAAAATCCAAATACATATTCTCCCCCATTTGGTTTAACTATTACTCCAGATGTTTTAACCTTTAATGAACATGGTACTGCTAAGCTCCTATTGATGAATAGCGAAAATACTATTTTCTTTGCTGTTTTAATCGTATGTGATTCTGCTAAATTTGAAACTGAACATATTCCTGCCACAATTTCACCAGCAGCAAATAAGGAAATTGCAATCAAAAAGCGACCTTGTGTACTTTCTGCAGCCGATGATATTAAAATCTATTACAACAAATTAACATATGATCCAAAAGAAGCTGCTTCAGTATGGACTGGAAATCATGGTGAATTTCCAAAGAAATTAACAAATAAAAGTTTTTTCAAAGTAAAAGTTACTTCAGAAAAATAACTCATTTGAATGTATTTTAAATGTATTTACTTAAATAAATCACTTAAAATTTGATCTTCAGTCTTGATAAGATATAGTTCAGTTTTGTTAAAACATTTAGTTAAAGACGTTCATCTACTCTAATGATAGCGAGAAACCTCTGTGTTTGAACGATGGAAGTATAACAAAAAGATCAGCAACAACAATATCCAAAAGTTGGCAAATTCGTAATAGCTGGTGGCGGTGCAAAAGCTTGTGGATGTCTAATAGCTAGTGCAGATGCAAAAGTCGATAAAAGAAAAGCAGGTGCTGGACGTGCAATAGCATATGGAGGGGGAGGCGTAATAGCTGCTTGAGGTACAGCAGCTATTGCACGTCCACTAGTTAGTGGTGGCGCAAAAGCTAGTGGGCATCCAGTAGCTTGTGGACGTCTAATAGCTGGTGGACATCCAATAGCTATCAATTGATCATCCTTCTTCTTCAGCAGCATTTTTATCATCTGAACATGACACAACTTTTCAATCACAACAACAACCACCACAATGTCATCGAATCGTGACTGGAAATGAAACACATTCTGCAAATAGCGGATATAAAGTAAATATACATACAAAAAAAATTTTTTTTGGCATATTGTAAATGGGATTTTAGGGAAATTTTACATGGTCCGTTGAAGATCAATCAGTGCTTTTTTCGGCAGGATTTTATGGAAATTTAATTATCATGGCATTTGCAGGATTTTTAATTTATCATTTTGGTGCAAAAAGAGTTGCAATAATTTCTGCCATTGGAATGACGGCAACAACGGCATTAATGCCAACAGCGGCATATCTTGGATTTTATTATTTTTTCGCTTTGCGAGTACTTTTTGGAATTTTTGAAGTGATTTTTGAAATTGTAATTAAGATTTTGAAGGGTTAAAAATGACGAAATCGAAATTTTGAAATTTTTTGTCTTGACTGGAAAATAGGAATTTTCGTTTTTTGGTAACTTTTTTAAATTTTGTTTTTAGTTTTGACTTTTTCATCAGTAAAAAAACAACTGAAATTTATCAAAACTAATATCGAAATTTTAAAAAATACTGATAAAATCAACAATCAATTTTTCCTTTTAAGACCAAAAATATCAAAAATTTCGATTCTGTCATCACATATAATTTAAGTGAGTTTTAAAATCGTAATTAAGATTTTAAAGGGATAAAAATGACGAAATGGAAAATTTGAAATTTTTTGTCTCGACTGGAAAATAGAAATTGTCGTTTTCCGGGCAAAAATTTAACATATATTTTTATTTGATATATTATATATTATTAAATTCAGGTTAAAAAGAAGATTGGAAGTGGTGGTATTGGAACGGTTTATCTTGTAATCAAATAATTATCAAAAGTATGCTATGAAAATTGTGCCGGCTGAAGAGAATATTAGAAAAGAAAAAGAAGTATTAAAAATTGCTTTAAAATCAAATTCTGTTCATTTGTGTAAAATTATTGATAGTGGATATGATAATGATATGTATTTTATTGTACTTGATTTGGTAAGAGATAACTACTGTATTGCAAAAATTAATCTGTGACAAACTTTTTAGCTTGGTTCAAATTTATTTACCTTCAATCATCAATGTTCGAGAAAAATGAATTATAAATTAGCTGAACAATGTTTAATAGCAATTGAAGCTTTTCATGCACTTGGATATATTCATAGAGATATAAAAGTAAGTTTAGTCTAAACCATTAAAAATTTTTTTTAAAAATGCATTTTTTTAGTCTGATAATTTTGCATTAGGACGAAAAAATAGTGAAACCGAATATATCGTTTATATTATTGATTTTGGAATGTGCCGTAAACTTGATCAAGAATGTGTTGTAAATAAGGAAGAAAATTATAAAGGAACATTGGAATATGGTTCAATTGCAGCAAAAAAAGGGTTACGAATTGGTCGAAAACATGATTTAGGTAAGAATTTAACAAAGCAACGTTTTATTTAAAAAATTTTGTTTTAGAATCTTGGTTTTATATGATTGCAGAATGGTTTATTGGTTATGATCAATTGCCTTGGCAGAAGTCTCCAGTTGAATATTTGAAACTTAAAGAAAAACTTCGAGATGATAATTCAAAATGTTTTAAAGATTTTTTTGGAGAATATAAGATGGCTAAACGAATTGTGATTTCCGGATTGAAAAAAACGACCCTTTTTTTTAAGATTTTGCCATTTTTCGTTTTAAAATCGAAAATGCCAAAAAAAAGTTCAGAAAAATTTTTCAAATTGAAAAATCGCTTTTTATTCAATTGTTGCCTCAAAAAAACTTTTTTGAGGCAATGAAAGAGATGTTGACATGGTAGCCTCATTTTTTAAAGACGTGAGGTAAATTTAGGAAAAAAGACAAATTCTCAAATTGTAAAATGAAAATTAAAGAATTGAGAAAAATTTTTTGTTATCGTCTCAACTGTGAGGCACCGTTGTTAATTTATTGATAACGTCCTCAAAATCGAGGCAGTGTTGTTATTTTATTGATATCTGCCTCAAAAGCGAGGCAGCTTTATTAATTTATTGATAGCTGACTCAAAAAGTGAGGCAGTTTTCGTCAAAAAAATTGCCTCAAAAAGTGAGGCAATTTTCGTCAAAAAAATTGCCTCACTTTTTGAGGCAATATTTTATAAATTAAACAAGTTGCCTCAAAAGTGAGGCAATGTTTTATAAATTAAATAAGTTGCCTCAAAAGTGAGGCAATGTTTTACAAATTAAGCAAGTTGCCTCAAAAGTGAGGCAAACATGAAATAAATTTCTGATTTCTTAATTTTCTTTTTTTGACTTTCATTTTAATGAGTTTTTTAACAAATTTGCCATTTTTACGAAAAATGGTGAAAAACAGAAAAATCGTCTCAAAAAAAGTTGTCACTTCATCTTTTTTACTGAAGCTGCCTCAAAAAAAATTTTTTAGAGACAGTTCTAACAGAAAAATGAAAAAACCATTTTGAAAAAAAATTCTGAGGCAACCTGATGCAATTTATCAGTTTTAGCGTCAAAATTAGCGAATGTAAAATTTTCCAAAAACAGGGTTGTTTTTTTCAATCCGGAAATCATAATTCGTTTAGCCGTCTTATATGAAAAATTACCTGTTGAATTTGTAAAAATTCATCGATATATTGATAGCCTTCAAACAGATGATGAACCTGATTACAATAGAATTATTTATTTTCTTTAACAAGCTTATCAAGTATGTTTAATTTATTATTTTATTTGTCTTTTAAATGTTAAAGGTTAAAATTTCAGAAAGAATCCGAAGAATCTGATGAAGAAGAAAGCGATGAACTTTTATAGAAATTGTCGGTTGGACGAGAATTTGTTGCACCACCAAAAGATCTTGCATTTTTCTCTTCGATTGATTACAATAATGCAGTTACTAGATACAGAAATATTGAACATCATGGTGTTTCTTTAAATGTACAATACCCTGGTCGCATAAAAGGAAAGATTACTTGTTTGGTATTTAAATGCACGAGATGTATTAATAGGTATGTTAAAAAAAGTATAATTTAATTTAATCATTTGCTTTTAGCGATCCATGTGGTTTAAAAGTTACGGTTGAATATAATGATGAAGCAAGATTATGGGATGAAGCTAAAGTTATAAAAATTAAAGGTGATATGGATAAATGTAATAAACTTCAAAAGTTATCCAAAACTGCTATGTTAGAAGATATTAAAGAATTAAAATCTGGTGATAAACTTGAAAGTTGGAAAATTGTAAAATTAAGTATGATTTTTAAAAACAAATTAACTTGCATCAATTTGCACATAATTTTTTAGGATCTGGTAATTTGTTCAATGTCGTTAATTTTAAGAAAAATGATAATATCGGTAACAAAAACTATCTCTGCAATTATTATGTAATTTTTTCGTTTTTTAGAATATACTCTTAAAGCTGTCAAAACTTCAACATATCTTGAAAAGTTTAGAAATGAAAAAAGAGTTTTGATGGAAATTACTGAATCAGATTCAACTAAATTATGTAAACTTTTTGATGATGGAGAAAAAATTGGTTATACATTTCTTGTTATGACATTACTTGGTCCTGATCTTGATGTATGTTTTTTTCTTTTTAAAATGTTGTGTTTTTAAAGCATGATAAATTTTAATACATGTTTTATTTATTCCTTGTTTTTTAGGCAATTCGTTTAAAAGCTCCTGAAAAAAAATTTGCAGTTGGAACAACACTTTCGCTTGGAATCGAATGCATTGAAGCAATTAAAGAATTGCATTCTCTTGGATTTGTACATAAGTAAGCCAAATGAACTTTTTTACTGAATTTATTCAAATATCTATTTTTAGTAAAATTACTCCAAAATGTTTTGCAGTTGAAGAAAAAACTCATCGTATTATCTTATATGATTTTGAGGATGCAACAAGAATTGTCACAACTAAAGAAGATGAAGAAAAGGCAAAAGAAGAAGATTTTTATAAACCTTATTCTCATTATGTTGCATCTTTGCCTGAACCGAAAAATGATTTGGAATCGTTATGTTATGTTATGGTATGTTAATTCTTTTATTGCATTAATTCATAATTTGAGTTAATATTTTAAAAAAAAGATTGCTAAAATTCAGATTCGGTTCGTTCTTGGAGATTTTTCTTTGCCAGATATTAAAAAAAGAATCCCACAAATGCGTCAGGACATGGATGGAATTCCTTCTGCTATTACAAAGTTAATAACTTATATCCAATTTCTGCCAAATTCTTCAGAACTTGATTACAATCATATGAAAAATCTATTGATGGAAGGATTAGAAACTAAAGATATTTCTAAAATTTTTTGCTGTGATTAATAATACTTTTTAAATGTTTAATAAAAATACTTATTTCATTTTTTTTTTCACCAGAACAGTTATTTTTTGTTATCAAGTTTGTGTTTTACAGAATCATAATATTTTTAAGTACTGATACTTATGGTTGTATTAAAAAAATACATTTTTTGAAAAAGGCGATTAAAAAAAAATTTTCAAATATCGCGAATGCAAAAAAAATTTATAAAAGAAGGCTTTAGAAAATCAATTTTTTAAAAAAAGGCTTCCGAGAAGTAGTTACTCCGCCAGCTATTTTGCCCTCTTTACAAAAAACATTTGAAATGCTTTATGTGTTAAGAAGTTTAACATTTTTGACATTTTTTGTAACATTATTAATAACTTTTTTTGTGAAAATAAAAGCACTCCATTTAAGTAGCTACGTGTACGCGAGATTTAAGCAAATGATTAAATTAAATTATACTTTTTTTAACATACCTATTAATACATCTCGTGCATTTAAATACCAAACAGGTGTACCAACATTGGTACAGGCAGGTGTACCAACATTGGTACAGGCAGGTGTACCAACATTGGTACAGGCAGGTGTACCAACATTGGTACAGGCAGGTGTACCAACATTGGTACAGACTGGTGTACCAACATTGGTACAGGCAGGTGTACCAACATTGGTACAGGCAGGTGTACCAACATTGGTACAGGCAGGTGTACCAACATTGGTACAGCTTGTGTACCAACATTGGTACAGACGGGTGTACCAACATTGGTACAGACGGGTGTACCAACATTGGTACAGCTATTAGACGTTCACCAGCTTTTGCACCACCACCAGCTATTACGCATTTGCTAACTTTTGCATATTGTTGCTGCTGATCTTTTTGTTATACTTCCGTTGTTCAAACACAGAGGTTTCTAGCTATTATTAGAGTAGATGAACGTCTCCAACTAAATGTTTTTACAAAACTGAACTATTTCAACAAGATCGAAGATAAAATTTCATGTTGTTTATTTTATCACATATAAAATTATTGAACATCAATTACTTTTTCAAAACGACTTTTACTTTGAAAAACCGCTCTTGTTTCAAATTCTTTGGGAATTCTCCATTTTCATCAGTCCAAGTTGCATTGACATTTTTAGGTGCTGCTGATAGTTTCTTATAAAAAATCTTGACTTCTTCGGCTGCTTTAAGTTGAAGTTATAATTCTTTGTTAGCTGCGGGATATACAATTGAGGGAACATATGTAATATCATTTTTTGCAGAATCTTTTAAGGCCAATAAAAGTGCAAAGAAATAAACATCTTCACTATTCATAAAAAGCAATTTAGCACTACTATGTTCTTCAAAAGATATTACTTCAGGTGAAATTGATAATCCATATGGTGGAGTATATAAGGTTGGATGTTCTTCATGTTGTTTGATACCAAGTTTTTTACCCATTGAATCTGGTAATGGTGATCCACGAGCAAGCTGAACACTAATCTTTTTTTTTGCAGATTTTGAACGTTTTGATGCTGCTGTTGCTTTTTTGGATTGAGCAGAATGCTTCTTTGCTTTACTTTTATCTTTGGATTTTGCTTTGTAATGACTAAAAAAGAACAATTAAAAAATTCCATCGAAGTTATAGAAAAAGAAACATTTTTTACATTTTTTGGTCCCTTGCAAATAAAAATCATAAAAACGTACCTTTTTAGTTTTAGATTCATCGACATCATCGCATCCACCTCCAGCAGAGTAGCGTTTTTTTTTATTTTTAATACAGCTGAACATAATTACACAAAGCAAAGCAGTTGTTAAATCTAAAATATGTACGTGTTTGAAAAAAGATATATAAGTAAGATGTGTCAAGGATCCCGAAACAACTGTCTTTCTTTATAATATCCCCTAATCTTATTGGCGAAGAAGGGTTTCATTGTTTTTTTAAAAGAAAGCCAATCAAAAATCCCAATACTAAACAAAAAGTTAAGGCAGTTTTGGATTCAATCAATGGCAACCTTCGTCGTAGGCGCCTCTCCCATAATTAATAAAAACTTACATGTAACAAAAAATTCGATCAACATTTTCAATGAAGAGTGTTTGAAGCAAGATTTATTGAAAGAACAATCAGATATTTATTTGAGAAAGCAAACGGATGAAAGAAGGAAAAAAATCGACCGCTGCGTATTCAGTCGTTGAATAATGACTGAATGAACGAGAAAACACTCACAAGTCTAACAAATTTGTTTATTCAAATTAACATTGTTTTTATTGTTTGGGAAAGAAAGGCCCGAAATTGTCAAAAAACAATTTTAAAAATTAACATGTTTTTTTCAAATGCTAATGTTTTTTTCGTCATCGTTAGTTATCCAATAACTTATTGGTCTGGCACCGAAGAAGCGGTTTTCTCTCGAAAAGAATAAAAATTATTTTTTAAAGTTTTTTGAAAAAATAAAAATTTATGTTTTTTGGCAAAAAAAAATCAGCAAAGTGTTTTTGTAACAGATAGCTGTAGTATTTCAATAAGATAACTTTAGGTCCCAGTAGAATTCTAAAAAAATTCAATGAAGAATGTGAAATAAACTCCTTTTATTCAAAAAAACTCCAACTTTTAAAAATTATATATCCCTGAGAAAAAATAATACTTTTTATCAGCCAAAATTTATGGACAAAAAATGCTTCGAGTTTTAAAAAGAAGATTCTACTATAATCAAACGAATTTCGAGTCTTTTCCCAATACTATCACAAAAAAATATTTACTTACCACTTTTTAATATTTTTGTTATTTTTTGTAACGTTATTATTTTTTACAAAAAACCCATAAACTGTTTTTGTAAATATTAAAACACTCCATTTAAATAATGCTTTGATAAAAAAACAATAAAAGCAATATTTACCATTAAAGTGAAATAACGGTTGAAAAAATATAAACAGAAAAACAACATGCAAACATTCTTTAAAAAAAATAAACTTTTAGAACGCATAATCGTGCCATTTTGCGGTTAAAATTTTTTTGAGGAATAAATATTTTTCCTTTTTTTTGTCTCCTAAAAATACTCCAAAAACACTTTTTTTATGGCGGTGTAATGTTTTAAGATGTTTTTTGAAGATTTCTTATTTGAAGTAGAAAAATAAGAATAAAGTTTGTTTGGAGAAAACTTTTATATAACATTTTTTCTTTTTCTCCATAAAATTCAAAGAACTCACTTTAAAATTTTTAAAGTATCTTTCTTTTAAAAAAATGAAGTCGTAAATGCCAATCCGAAACACCTTTTGCTTAAATTTTAATTAGATCTGACGTCGGGTAAAAACACGAAATTCTAGAACCCCCCCCCCTTCTGTCAGGTATTTTCCTTTGATCTTTTGCCGCTTTATAAGGGAGCGTCAGATTTTGGTTGACCCCCTCCCCCCCTAAAACACCCGACGTCAGATCTGGACAGTCCCTAAATGCTCATCCGAAACACCTTTTGCTTAAATTTTAATTAAATCACTCAACTCATTTGTATAAATAAAAAAATTCTTTAATTTAATTTGCCTGGGGATTTAATTTTCTGTTGAAATGTTATCAAAACTTTTTCATTCTTATGACAAAAACTTTCACATAATTCCCTAAATTTCGTTATAGGTAAAAAAAGTAAAAAAATAGGCAAAAAAAAGGTGTTTATCATTTTGAAGTATGAGTCAATTTTTATGGCGACACGTTTTTTAAAAAACTACTCATTAACTATTTTGATATTCTGCATTTGTCAAAGCTTAACTATTTACAAAAATATTGCATCTTTTTATTTAACAAAAACACGAAAAAATCAAAAAAAATAAACGGCGGAAAAGCTTGCAACGTGAAATAAATTTTAAAAACTGTTATACTTCTTTTTTTATTTAAAGCTTTATAGACGAAAAATCAAATTTAATAAATCACGTTTTCAAGGAAGATGTCATAATCTGTCAAAGAAACGTGATTTATTAAATTTGATTTTTCGTCTATTAAGCGGGCGGTGGACGCGATGATATTATTGATTCAAAAACTAATAAGGTACGTTTTTATAATTTTTATTTATTATTGCAAGAGACCAAAAAATGTAAAAAATGTTTCTTTTTCTATATCTTATTTTTCCTTTTTAGAAGTCTCTGTCATAGACTAAAAAGAAATCAATAAAATGTGAAGATAAAGAAAAAGGCAAAGTAAAAAATTATTCCGCTGTTTCAAAAAAAGCATCGAAATCATCTAAACGTCGACCATCAAAGAAAACTAATCGATCAGAACCTGCACATCGTTCTCCGGTTCCTGATACCTGGGGAAAAAAAATCGATCTTCAACCACGTGAAGAAAATCCAAATACATATTCTCCCCCATTTGGTTTAACTATTACTCCAGATGTTTTAACCTTTAATGAACATGGTACTGCTAAGCTCCTATTGATGAATAGCGAAAATACTATTTTCTTTGCTGTTTTAATCGTATGTGATTCTGCTAAATTTGAAACTGAACATATTCCTGCCACAATTTCACCAGCAGCAAATAAGGAAATTGCAATCAAAAAGCGACCTTGTGTACTTTCTGCAGCCGATGATATTAAAATCTATTACAACAAATTAACATATGATCCAAAAGAAGCTGCTTCAGTATGGACTGGAAATCATGGTGAATTTCCAAAGAAATTAACAAATAAAAGTTTTTTCAAAGTAAAAGTTACTTCAGAAAAATAACTCATTTGAATGTATTTTAAATGTATTTACTTAAATAAATCACTTAAAATTTGATCTTCAGTCTTGATAAGATATAGTTCAGTTTTGTTAAAACATTTAGTTAAAGACGTTCATCTACTCTAATGATAGCGAGAAACCTCTGTGTTTGAACGATGGAAGTATAACAAAAAGATCAGCAACAACAATATCCAAAAGTTGGCAAATTCGTAATAGCTGGTGGCGGTGCAAAAGCTTGTGGATGTCTAATAGCTAGTGCAGATGCAAAAGTCGATAAAAGAAAAGCAGGTGCTGGACGTGCAATAGCATATGGAGGGGGAGGCGTAATAGCTGCTTGAGGTACAGCAGCTATTGCACGTCCACTAGTTAGTGGTGGCGCAAAAGCTAGTGGGCATCCAGTAGCTTGTGGACGTCTAATAGCTGGTGGACATCCAATAGCTGTTGCAGGTGCAATAGCTACTGTACTTCCAGCAGCTATCGCACCTCCACCAGCTATTGGATGTCCTCCAGAAATTGCACCTCCACCAGCTATTTCACATGTACCAGCTATTAGATGTCCACAAGCTTTTGCGCCACCACTAGTTGGTAGACTTCCAATAGCTGGTGCAGGTGCACTAGCTGGTAGACGTGCAATTTTTGGAGGACATCCAATAGCTGCTGAACGTGTTGGTCGAGGTTGATTCAACAAAATGTGAAAACTGTGTTAAAAAACTTTGAAAAAAATGAGACAATGAAGAAGAGCTTAAGCTTTGTGTTCCTTATGTAAACTCTATCATAGCCTTTGTCAAAAGCTTCGTCCCAATGCTATATCAACATCACAAATGTGAGCTTATTTTATTTTGATAGTAAAAGTAATGTTGTGGAGATTCTGCATCGGTGTAAGAATCCACAACAAGTATAATAAAGGAGAGCATTTATTGGAGACGAACATGTCAGTAAAAGATAAATATACAAAAAAGAGAAACAAAATGAATGACACTTAAAGTATTTATACAAAAAGGGAGGTTCATTCTTCTTTACATTATGTTAATTTCCATAAATCACGATTCGTCGTGACATTCCCGCCACCAGCAATAGATTCTTGATGTTGAACGAGTTTGATCATCATTTGTATATAATTGAATTAGATCTTAACAGATCATAAACTTTAAACAATACAGTATTCTTTCATTTAATATTTCCATAATTGTTGCTTTTGCTCTGCAAGCCGCTCCCCGACGCCAAAATTTGTATCAGCAACTATGTACAACAAATATATAAATAAATTGTTTTAAGGAAACATCTGAATCAGTTGTATCCTTTAGTTTTAAACAATTTTTTAGAATCTCCAATTTTTGTATCAAAATCTAGCCATATTTCAAGTTCATTTTAAATTTTAATATTAAAATTAAATTTTAAAGAAAAAACTGTTGCAGTTTAATCCATTGTAAATAATTAACTTGATCAGGATCTTCAACGTTTTCCTCCAGAATCTACCCATATTTTTTGATCAGGATCTTCAATTTCTTTACCAAAATCTACCCATGTTTCAAAATCAGGATCTTTAATTCTTTCAGAAAAATCTACCCATATTTCAAGTTCTCAACAAAAACGGATGCAGTATAAGTTAAATATAAAAGTAATTTTCATAAAAATAATTTGATGGTCTTGTTATCGTCTCTTCCAAATAGTATTTGGGTATCGTCTCTTCCAAGAAGTCCATCGAAATAAATTTGATTCAATAATTGAAATAATTCTTTGTTAAATTTGCATTAGTAAGTAGCTTTACAGTTACTACTAAAGATTTTCTATTTGTGTGGAATTTGTTCGGGGTTAGCAACTAAATCAGTTACAACCAAGTTTTTTGATTTTGATGATGGTAAGCAACTGTTGCATATTGAGTTTCCCATCAGAAAGAAGACAAACATTTTGGCATCGGTTCATTATTAGTGACCAACTTATCCAAAAATATAATTGCTTCTCTTGAACTGAAAGGTCGCCACACAATGTTTCTTCATTCCAGAACATCATACACTTTATTTTTGCGCAGCCATTTTGATAAATACAGCTTCCTTAAATAATAATAGAATCCAAGTACTTCATTTCTCTTCTTTTGACTCTAGTATATACATTGTTAGCAAGAAACTATTACAGCTACTGCCAAATATAATTCATTTTAATTATCGTTAAACTTTACAGTTTTAGATAAAATATACTTGTTGAAATACAACTCTTTTTACAAAAACTGAAGCAGTTTAAGTTTAATTTAAAGTATAAATATTTCATGTACAATATTTAATAATTATAGCAAGCAACTAATACAGCTACTGCTATTTATTGCCACTGTGTCCAGCCTGCCACGCGGGACTTGAATCAGTATCATCATAAATAATGGAACGACTTTGGTCGATGCACCATTTTGTTGTGGAGATTCTGCATCGGTGTAAGAATCCACAACAAGTATAATAAAGGAGAGCATTTATTGGAGATGAACATGTCAGTAAAAGATAAATATACAAAAAAGAGAAACAAAATGAATGACACTTAAAGTATTTATACAAAAAGGGAGGTTCATTCTTCTTTACATTATGTTAATTTCCATGAATCACGATTCGTCGTGACAAGTAAAGATTTTTTTATAGATTTGATCATACTAGATTAAATCATGATCCGTGAACACATGAAATGATAAAAGATTATTTTGATTGAAATATTTATTCCTGATTGGAATGTACTTAAAAAGAATGTATATAAGATTGAAAGTGAGGAGTTATCTTTTATGGTGGAAGTACTTTTAGTATTTGGGATATTGCTAAAAAAGGAGATAAATGAATTATCTTGGATGTTAAGCTTTTTTTAACTCTATCTTTGCAGGTATATCAATGAAAGATTTTGCTGAAGCTGTTTAAGATATAAAACTTGATCAAAATACACGAAATTTGTAAAATGAATCTGAAAAATTGAATGAAAGTTTAACTTATATTTTCTTCTTTGAAAAACCTGTAACAATTAATATTTCACAATTTTATCCAAAAAATGGTATTTCACTTTTTGAATGCTTATCCTTCACTGATTCACCAACAACTTCATCTGATCTTTCAAAAAAATCTTCTGCTTCAAAATCTCCAACGCCTGCAACAGCAGCTTCAAAAAATCCTGGTGAATCTGATGATGAAAATGATGGACCACCAATTTTAATAAATGAAATGGAAAGAAATTTTAAAGATAAACAAATAATTGAAAAGCCTTTTGATGTATTCTTTTTTGGATATTTTGATGATACAAATGAATTTCATCATGCATATTTTTTTTCCAAAAGACTTTTAAAAAATAATTTTTATTCTTTTCGAGAGAAAACCGCTTCTTCGGTGCCAGACCAATAAGCTGTTGGATAACTAACAATGACGAAAAAAAAATTAGCGTTTGAAAAAAAAAACATGTTAATTTTTAAAACTGTTTTAAAAACAATGCTAATTTTTGTTAATTTGAATAAACAAAATTTGTTAACCTTGTGAGTGTTTTTTGATTGATTCAGTCGTTATTCAACGATTGAAGAAAAAACTGACAACATTTTTCATTCCTTAATCCGATTGCTGTTTGTTTCTCCGCTTGACATCTGTTCGTTCTTCCAATTGATTGGTCCTTGGTTTATTTCAACACGTTTGTGGAAAAATGATTCCTGAATTTTTCATTACATGTAAGTTTTTATTAATTATGGGAGAGGCGCCTACGACAAAGGTTGCCATTGATTGAATCCAAAAAACAGCCTTAACTTTTTGTTTAGTATTGGGATTTTTGATTGGCTTTCTTTTAAAAAAACAATGAAACCCTTCTTCGCCAATAAGATTAGGGGATATTATAATGAAAGACAGTTGTTTCGGGATCCTTGACACATCTTACTGATATATCTTTTTTCAAACACTTATATATTTTAGATTTAACAATTTTTTTGTTCTGTGCTATGACGCTTAGCTGTACAAAAAATACAAGCAAACGTTACTCGGCTGGTGGCGGCTCTGATGATTTGGGTGGTTCAACAACTAAAAAGGTTCGGTTTTATTTGTTATTGCAAGGGACCAAAAAATGCTTCTTTTTCTATAACTTCGATGGAATTTTTTAATTTTTCTTTTTTAGTCATCAAAGAATAAAAAAGTCCAAAACCAAATGATAAAAGAAGTGCAAAGAAGAAATCTGCTAAACCCAAAAAAGCCGTTGAACCTTCATCCAAACGTTCAAAAACTCGACCATCAACAAGTAAAAAGCAAAATTCTGCTCCTGTACATCCATCATCACGTCCTGAATCATGGGGAAACAAGGTTGGACTAAAAGAACATGTAGCAAAACCAAACAAATATACACCACCACATGGATTATCATTATCACCCGAAGTTTTGAGCTTTGATTCAAATGGTTCCGGCAAAATACTTTTGATGAATTGTGAAGATCATTTTTATTATACAATTTTATTGGCTTGCTATGGTGAATCAAATAGCAAAACTCAATATATTCCAGCAATTATTAGTCCATCAGCTAATAAGGAAATCATCATAAAACAACAACCTGGTACAGAAGGAGAAATTCGTGTTTATTATCAAAAGGTAGCTGAAAAACCAAAAGATGATACAGCTTCTTGGGCTGATGAAAATGGTGAATATGAAAAAAAATTAACAAAAGCAAAATTTTTTGAAATTAAAGTTTTAATGAAAAAATAATTTTAATGTGATTAATAAACAACTTGAAATTTTATCTTCGATTAAAATAGTTCAGTTTTGTTATAACATTTTGTTGGAGATGTTCATCTACTCTAATGATAGCGAGAAACCTCTTTGTTTGAACGACGGAAATAACACACAAAGATCAGCAACACGATATGCAAAAGTTGGCAAATGCGTAATAGCAGGTGATGGTGCAAAGGTGGAAGACGTCTTATACCTAGTGCAGGTGCAAAAGTTGGCGGAGGAAAAGCAGGTGCTGGGAGGCATAATAGCTGCAGGAGGTACAGCAGCTGGTGGCGGTGCAATAGCTGGAGCATGCGCAATAGCTGGTGAATGTGCAATAGCTGGTGGACGTCTAATAGCTGCTGGACATCCATTATCTGTTGGACATCCAACAGCTGCTGCACGTTCAGTTGCTGATGGACATCCAATAGCTGCTGGACATCCAATAGCTGGTGCAGGTGCAATAGGTGATGGACATCCAGTAGCTGGTGGACGTTTAATAGCTGCTGAACGTGTTGGTGGAGTTTGATTCAACGAAATGTGAAAACTGTGTTAAAAAACTGAATAAAATCATACGTTGAAGAATTTGATGCTTAAGATTTGTGTTCCTTGTGTAAACTCTATCATAGCCTTTATCAGAAGCTTCGTCCTAATGCTGAATCAACCCCACAGATGTAAGCTTGTTTTATTTTTGATGATTAAAATAAAAGATTTTTTTACAGATTTGATGATACTAGATTAAAACATGATCCATGCACATATGAAATGATGAAAGATGATTTTGATGAAATATTTATTCCTGATTGGAATGCACTCAAAATGAATGTATATAAAATTAAAAGTGAGGAATTATTTTTTATGGTGGAAATACTTTTAGTTTTTTGTATATTGGTAAAAAGATAGGTAAATGAGAAATTTATACTCGAGAAGATATTGCAACTAAAATTTGTTATACAAAAGCTCTAGTACAAGTTTTGTTCCAAAATCGAAAGAACAAAATATCGAAAACAAGAAAATCAAAGACAGCCTTATCCAAACGCTAACCCCGGAGCCTAAATGCCTATCAACAAAGATTTCCCCAAAATACAACCATAGTTAAATAATAACTTTTATTGAACAAAAACAATCAAAAAAAATTACATAACAAAGGCAGTATAACCATTTTATCCATTTATGCAGAATCAGCAATAGTAACTTCAACATCGACTCCAGGTTCAATTGAAATGCTGGTGATCTTTTTGAGAGCATCACTTGGACAGACAAGATTGATTCCACGTTTATGGATACGCATTTGGTATCTATCCCATGTTTTAGAGCCTTCACCACAAGGAGTCTTTCGAGTTGTAATTCGTAAAGTTTTGGTGGGCATTTGACTTGGACCCTTGATGTCAAGATGTTCTTCTTTTGCACCACGAATAAGTTGTTCACAAACTGTAAAAAAAGATTTCGTTAGAACTGGTTAAACTATTAAATACAAATCTTACCTTTTTCAAGAGATTGAACATTTTGTGATGTTAGAGTGATACGAATACGATGTTCAGCTTCATCAGCTTTGAGTGGTGCGTCCGTTTTATTCTATAATATGGTTATTAGCGATCATAATTAAATAACGGATAAGCAGCTATTATTAATATTACATAAAGTAATAATAATTACAGCACAAAAGTTCAAACACATACCATGATTGCAACAAGATTCAACGATTTTCTACCGTTGGAGATTGACGATTTGATATCTCTAAAAAGAAAGATGAATAAATTATATGCAATAAAGAAAAAACGCGTAAAAAAGACATAGGGAAAAGCTAAAAAAGCACGAACAACATCAGAAAAGCTTGTCGCAGTTTCTGTTACGGATTAGTTAAACAATAATAATAAAAAATGTACAGAAAGAGAAGAAATAAAAGAAAAGAAAAACACTAAAAACAACCACAAAAAAGGTAAAAGGAAAAAATTTTATTTTCTTTTTTGAAAGAAGCAATTGTACAGTATACAATCGCTGTTTTTCTTTTCGAGACAAAAAATAAGAAAACAACAAGAAAAAGTTTACAAAAATTTATTTTTTCAATTTCAACTTTTTTAAACACAAAATATTTTTTTTGAATACGCTTTTAAAATTCCTTCATTTTCCATTCTTCTTTTTTTGCTTTTCCTTTCTTTGAATGAATTGTTTGAACATTAGTTTGTGGTTCAGCGTTATAAAAAAATAGTTAAACTTTTCAAACAATAACACCAAATTGTTGCAATAGTAAAAACCAATTTTGTAAAATATAAAATGATAAATATAAAGCAAGAAAATACATTAAAGCAAATGTTTTATTTATTCTCGAAAGAACTTTTAAAGATATACACATTAAATAATTATAAAACAATTACATAAAAATACACTTATATTTTTTAAATTTTTCATTTTGATAAGATTGGATTGGAGTTTCAGAAAATTCTTCACTTGATTCATTTGTAGAAGCTAAAGAAGTAACATCTTCAAGTGTATTATCATCATTAACAAGTTCATTAGCCATGATGATTACAAGCTTGGTCGTTCAACGTTGGAATAGAAAATGGAATAATATTATTTCCTACCCCAAATGTATTTTAAATTTTACCTCTAATTTTTTTGGGGTAAATTTAAGAAGAATTTGGGGTAAATTTAAGATGAATTTGGGGCACTTAAAAAATTAGTGGTAAAATTTAAGATACATTTGGGGTAGGAAATAATATTATTCCGTAGAAAATTCTGTGATGAGATAAACGAGCCAGAGTAACCCTCTAAGAAAAAAGAGAAAAATGCATGTTCTCTTAAGGCATTAATATTTTTTGCAAAAAAAGTCAATAAAATGAAAAATAAATTCTATAGTGCGTCCCATTCCATGAGATGGACGATTAAAAGATTTGGATATAACATATTCATTGTCACTAGAAATTTATAATTTATTTTCGAAAACGACACAAATAATCGTGTTATAACAACCTCGTTTTCCTGTGTCATTTAAGAAATAAACTTTCCTCGTGGGACTAACTTTTTTGCCTTTTTTCATCGAAAAAATGATAATCTTTACCATTTTTTAACTCGATGTTGATTTTTTTTAGTGTTTTTTTTATCAATAATCGTTTTCAGCATATTGTAAAACATATATTAGTAGAATCAAATCATGAGATGACGTTTAACATATATTTTTTACAAAAAAAATGAAAAAGATTATCACATTTTCGATGAAAAAATTGCTTTTGCAAAAAAGACAAAAAATTTGGTCCCGCGCGGAAAACACATTTGTTAAATGGCGTTTAAACGCCATTTAACAAATTTTTTCATACAGATGTCCAGATAAAAACTCCAGAAGTCGAGCTACTTTTTCATTAAAAAAACAGTTTTTTGCAAAAAAAATTTGAAGAAGAAAAATATGTGGTCCCACAACGAAATCGACTTTCTAAATTTTTCTTTGATGGCCGTTTTTTTTGGTTTGTCGACTCGTGGTTTTTTCTTTAAGTTTGTCGACACGTGATTTACTTCTGAGTTTCAATTATCTTTTTGCTTTTGATGTTCAACTTTTGATAAAAATTGTCCGTTTATTTTAAGGGAGAAAAAACTGATAAAAAAAATGGTTGATTTTTTGGTACCTTAAGCATTGGCAAAAATAACAGCTCTTAAGAGTTTTTGAATATTTTAAATTATCTTATAATCAAAAACCGTCGATAACCAAAATATTTGCTTAAACTGTCATAGAAACAGCAGAAAAAATATTTCTCCAATTTTATATTGCATTATCTTGGTCTTGTCCAACCATAATAAAAAAAGGAATGCTTTTCTTTATTCAAAAAAGACAAAGGCACTATTCTAGTTTACGCCTCCTTCATTTTCTTTTAATTTGAAAAGGCGTAAAAGAGAATAGTACCAGATTAAATACAAGAATGATTTATAATAAAATTACTAAATTCTAAGAAAATTTTTTTACAATCTTGAAAAATTTTGAAACATATTACTCTTTTCTTGTAGCATAATATTCTTTTAGCTGTGGAATATTTTTTATTCGATCAAGATATTGTAAGATTTCAGGATATTTCTCCAAAACTTCTGGAGCATTTTGTCGAAGAGTAATTAAAAATTCACTGACAATAAAATCCGCAAATGTTAAACCAGATTTTACCAAAAAACCTGAGCCACTTTCTTTTAAATATTTTTGATATAATGGTAGATAAATTTCAGCTGCTGGAAGAAATTTTGTCTTTTTTTGTTCTTCCTTAAAAATATTATTTGTGTGATTTTAAGAATAAATTTTTTAAAAAATAGCTTACCTCATCACCTTCTTCCCTTCCAAATTTAATCATAAGCCATGAAAATGATTGAGAAAAAAAATCTTTATGTTGATCAACGATGGCATCAACTTTTGCTTCCTCTAAATCTCCCTTTCCAGCTAATCCATGTTTTCGTGCCAAATATCTACAAATTGCCGCAGATTCACATAAAACATTTCCATCAAATTCTAAAATTGGCACTTTTCCTGTTGGAGTTGTTGGCTTAATTTTTGGCCAATCTTCAACTTTGAAACGATTATCTTCAAAATCGATATTTGCATATTTCATTAAAACTCTAATCGCTTCTGCAATTCCACGAGTATCAAAATAGGTGAGTTTATAGTGAACCATTTTAGTCAAATAAAGTTTAATTAAATTTTATTGAAGGATATGAAATAACAGATAAAAAAAACTTTTACACTGAAAAAATAAAAAAAATCTATGAATGTATTTATACTCGACCAACAAAAATTTGTAGTCAAATAAAAATCATCATTTTTAAATAAATGCACAAAATAGAAAATTGTTATTTCCATTGTCGCTCATGTTTTTTCTTTCAAAAAAATTGATCAAAAATGTGTGTCTTTTTTCTTGCAATTTTTTGTAAAACAAATTAAAATTTTCTTCGTGTGTTTTTTATGCTTTGTATTTTTAAAAAAGAGAGCTCTTGTTTTTTCACTTGCATTATTTTTTATTAAAAAGACACTAAAAAGTACAAATATAGAAAAGAAAGATTTCATTGATTTTTTGAAAGAACAAACAGAGAAAAATTCAACGTTTAAAATCAAATAAAACAATTTTTTATTCTTGTTCTATTTTAATGGAAAAAATAAGCCTTCTTTTTTTGAATATTTTAAATAAAATAATCACAAAATGTTACAGTGTCAAAGCTCCAACTTGACTTTCTGGATCTGCATTCAGATATTGCGAACTTGCCTGTTTAACGGGATTTGGAGTCTGCTTTACAGCTGTTGAAGCAACAACTGAAGGAACAGGTTTCATCTATGGAATGGGAGCTATAATAAAATTCATACTTCAATTTTCTAATGTTTTTTTATATAACTATTCCATCAAAAATGCATTTTTGTCACAACTATAAAAAAAATTAAATCAATTAGTTTTTTCAAAATTTCAATAAAGCAATCGTTTCTTGTAGCATAATATTCTTTTAGCTGTGGAATATTTTTTATTCGATCAAGATATTGTAAGATTTCAGGATATTTTTCAATAATTTCAGGAGCATTTTGTCGAAGAGTAATTAAAAATTCACTGACAATAAAATCCGCAAATGTTAAACCAGATTTAACCAAAAATCCTGAGCCACTTTCTTTTAAATATTTTTCATACAATGGAAGATAAATTTCACATTGGGGGATTACAATAAACGGTAAAGAAAAATATTGTTGAAGCTTTCCAGTTTCAGTAAATCTTCGATGGCCTTTTACAACAGAGGCACGAGAAATTGATGGATCTCGTTTTGTCCCAAAATTCATTTTTTTTGTTGAAAAAGAGTAAAAAATAGAAAAATGTAAAGCACAAAATAATATGGTCGTCAAATGAATGAAAAAAAAGAGACTATGTACGTTTTTGTGCCAATGCTGGCAACCTATTTGCTTTCGATGAATCAATGTAAAAGCCATTTTTTGTAAAAATCGACCATTCGTGGAATTTTCAAAAAAATAAAATGTCTTGGATTTGGCTAAAAATTAGTGGATAGACTAAATCTGGGCCAAAAATAACGAAAATGAACTCCAAATTGCTTTTCGAACTCCAGATTCCAAGATACAGATGCCATGGCATCTGAAGTTACAATAATTTTCAAAAAATTTTTTTTCACGCATGTCATATATCATTCGATGCGTATTGAAGAGATATGAATTTTTCATAATGGTTTTACTTATCTCCGACAACTTTTGTAGCGTCAAAATGGCATTTGAAGTTATGCCATTGCAGTTATCCTATAAAAAAATTTTTTTTTGCTTTTTTGACATCTATTTTGAACATTGTATCTTGTTCCTGACTAAATTTTGCACAAAACAGTACCATATTCATAAATTTAAATGGCCCCGAACATTTTCAAAAATCCAAAAAAGTGCATCTATAGCATCATCTCAGGGGTAAAACGAAGTGAATATGAAAGATATTTACTAGCGATGACTTTCATCATGTATATCTATGCTATAAGAGCCATCGTGGCAAGTTTCATCACCCCCGGATCAGGTTTCGTAATTTCTCGTCAAGATATAGTTTCAAAAATAAGCAACATTGGGTATATACAGAAAATGGTGTTAAAAATCGAGTTTTTCAATTAAAATAAAAAAGTTCGCATTATAAAAATTTTTAACACATACTAAAATAATAAAATAAACCAATAAACATGATATTTACGGTAATTTCGATTTTTTAGGATTTTTTGAAAAAAAGTGTGAAATTTAGTCCATTTTCAAGATGAGATAATTAACGAAATATGGGAAGATAGGACAAGTTTTAGACTTTCATGACAAAAATAAACATGTTTAAGATTTTTGGGAGATGTTTCAGACATTTGGAATCAATATCTGCTCTATGGCGAATTTTTAAAAATAATGGCATTTTTGACAGATTTATTTTGAAAAAACCTAGATTTTGCTTTAGAAACATAGGTAAATATGTTTTTAAAAAGCTTCTCATGGCTAATTTTATCGTATTCAACAAAAAAGCTTAAAAAACGAAAATTTTACTACTTTTGAAAAAATCAGTTTTTTCGAATTTTTCCACTTTTTGTCAAAAAATCCTAAAAAATCGAAATTACCGTAAATATCATGTTTATTGGTTTATTTTATTATTTTAGTATGTGTTAAAAATTTTTATAATGCGAACTTTTTTATTTTAATTGAAAAACTCGATTTTTAACACCATTTTCTGGATATACCCAATGTTGCTTATTTTTGAAACTATATCTTGACGAGAAATTACGAAACCTGATCCGGCGGTGACGAAACTTGCCACGATGGCTCTTATAGCATAGATATACATGATGAAAGTCATCGCTAGTAAATATCTTTCATATTCACTTCGTTTTACCCCTGAGATGATGCTATAGATGCACTTTTTTGGGTTTAGAGTGATTTTTGAAAATGTTCGGGGCCATTTAAATTTATGAATATGGTACTATTTTGTGCAGAATTTAATAAGGAATAAGATACAATGTTCAAAATAGATGTCAAAAAAGCAAAAAAAAAATTTTTTTATAGGGTAACTATAATGGTATAACTTCAAATGCCATTTTGACCCTTGAAAAGTTGTCGGAGATAGGTAAAACTATTATGAAAAATTCATATCTCTTTAATACGCGTCGAATGATATATGACTTGCATGAAAAAAAAAATTTTGAAAATTTTTGTAACTTCTGATGCCATGGCATCTGTATCTTGGAATCTGGAGTTCGAAAAGCAATTTGGAGTTCATTTTCGTTATTTTTGGCCCAGATTTAGTCTATCCACCAATTTTTAGCCAAATCCGAGACATTTCACTTTTTCTGAAAATTCCATTTTTGGTCAAAAAAGTCGAAAATTACAAAAAATCGCTTGTAATTGTTTTGTGGGAATATATGTGTGCCACACAGATGGACTTGTAACAAACAACGCCTATAAAAGCACACACATTGGTTTTAGCTAAATGAAAGTTTCTCTTGTAAAAATTTCAGAGACATCAACGGGTACTTTTTTTTCTTTAAGGAAAACATGTTTAGGAATGTGCACCGGTTTTTCAAAGTTGTGCAACAAACATAATTTTGGTACCAAAAATGCAGAAACTTAATATTAATACGAATTAGAAAAAAATTATTAGGTTAAATGCTGATAAAAATGATAATTGATAAAGAAAAAATGAAAAAACCGTAACTTTTTACCCCGAATTTATTGCCCTTCCATTCTCCAATTTGAAATTGTGCCAATCAGATGCAGAATTTTTTTCTGAGTGAGATAAAATCAAAAATATATGCGCTAAAGTGAGCAATCAATATAATATTATAGAAAAACAAAAAGTCGCAAATTGACTCTGCACGTCTCTAAACACGTTAAACTATTGTATGATTTAGCTTGCATAAATCCAGATTCAAAGATTTAAAAAAAATAAATTTATTACTCCATTTACATAAAACTTAAACAACAACTATTCATTTTCTGTTATCATAAGCACATTTTTTATTGAACTCTTCCTTTCTTGTAGCATAATATTCTTTTAATTGTGGAATTGTTTTCATTCGATCAAGATATTGTAAAATTTCAGGATATTTTTCAATAATTTCAGGAGCATTTTGTCGAAGAGTAATTAAAAATTCACTGACAATAAAATCCGCAAAAGTTAAACCAGATTTTACCAAAAATCCTGAGCCACTTTCTTTTAAATATTTTTGATATAATGGTATATAAATTTCAGATTGGGGGATTACAATCCTTTCTTTCATTTCTTTCTAAAAAAATAAATTTTAAGCTAATTAGCATTTCTTTGAACGGTATTGTTCCGATTCAGAGCTTGGAATCGATAGCTCAATCCTTCATACATAAATCAACTTACTTCATTCCCATTTTCCATTCCATATTTGACACGAATCCATTGAGCGACCAAAAAATGAAAATCTTTATTTTGATCAACAATGGCATCAACTTTTGCTTCCTCCAAATCTCCCTTTCCAGCTAATCCATGTTTTCGTGCCAAATATCGACAAATTGCTGCAGATTCACATAAAACATTTCCATCAAACTCTAAAATTGGCACTTTTCCAGCTGGAGTTGTTGGCTTAATTTTTGGCCATTCCTTTGCATCAAATCGAATATCTTCAAATTCAATATTTGCATATTTAAAAATTAACCGAATTGCTTCTCCAAGACCCCGAGCATCAAAATATGTTAGTTTATAATGAACCATTTTATAAGTTAAAAAGTAAAGAAAAAAGAAAAAAAGCAAAAACAGTCAAATGACTTTTGAAAAATTGTCTTTTTATATTTGTTTTTCTTTTTTTTTAAACACAAACTATAATTTTTATGAAAGCATGTGAGATGCACATGGAAAACAATGAAAAAAAACAAACAAAAAAAGACATGAAAAGTTTTACAAATTTACAAAGATTTTTTTTGAAAGAACTCACAAGTCGAAAAACTAAAAAAGACGCCATTTAACAAATGTGCTTTCCGCGTGGGACCAACCTTTTTGACTTTTGCAAAAGCAATTTTTTTCATCGAAAAAGTGATAGTTTTTATCATTTTTTTCTCGGTGTTGATTTTTTTAAGTGTTTTTTATTTTCAATAATCGTTCACTTAACATTTTGCTCATCTCATCGAATTATACAAAATGTTAAGACAGAATTTTTTTTATCTGACCTGGTGAAATAGTTTTGGCTTTCAGAAAACCGGTTTTAAAGCGCAACAAAACAGCACGCTTGTGGCCGGCCCTATTTCTCGTCCCTGGTTTGAGCATATTGGAAAAATTTTGTTTAACAAAAAACAGTGTAAACTAAAATAAATAATATCTTATCAATAAATGAATAAATTTCACAAAAATCAAAAGTGGGCTTTTTTATAACAGTTGGTACAAATTAATTAATATCAGAAACATTCAACACAAAGATTCCTTTGTTTTTTAAAACAAAAACGTTTTGAGTAAAAAAAAGAGTGCTACAGCTGGGTCATTAAAGTACAAACTATGCTTTTTTCATCAATTTTATGTTTTTCTTTCTTTTAAAGATTTATTGACTTTTTTTTCCTTTTGATTCCAAGTTTGATGTCCGACATTGCAATATTATTTCAAAGCATTTGATTGCGTTCATGTGATGTAGGTACAATATGGTTAACATTAACATTCCAACTCTAAAAAATATTGGTTTAAAGGGGGCGGACGTTTTGATACAGTTTCGAAATCTACGATTGCGTGATTTTCAGGCAAACTGGGAGTCTTGAAACGAAAATGACCCTTTTTTACATTGTTTTTATTAAAAAAGATGCATTTTCGTTTCGAGATTCTCACTTTGCCTGAAAATCACGCAATCCTAGATTTCGAAACTGTATCAAAACATCCGCCTCCTTTAACACATATATCACCTATTTTTTATGCTCACTTGTCCTTTATATATAATATATATTTATAAATTGTATTTAACCGTTACAGAAGTAACTGATTTTATTTCATCTTTCCTCTCATAAGTGACTCGAGTTATTTGAGCATATTTTAAACCATACATTTTTAAAAAAAGATTTTTACAGTAGATAACATGAGCTTCTTACCCATATTCTCCTGGCGTTTTTTTTATAAATAAAATATTCAAATATATTTAATAAAAATTTATTTTATGCTATTTTAGTCACGGAAAAAATGAACCAAAAACAAAAAAAAAGAAGTCGATAAAATTAAACTACCAAATTTGAAGGCTGACTCCTTTTCTTTTCGAAACATTCGAATGTCAAACAAACAAACTGTTGCTTTAAACTATTTTTAATCAAGGTTTCAATACAACAAATATATAAATTGAAATTTTTCCTATCTTCGAGTGTAAGTTATTTTTTATTTGTTATGAATAAAAAATAACTTACACATAAAAAATAACTTGCAGATATGACGTGATCCAAAAACAGGGGATGGGGTTAAAAATGACGAATTTTTGATCGCGTAATATTTCGACAGCCCTTAATCAGTGAAGTGAATTTCAAAAACATGGCCATATATTTTTTTAGCATATCTCCAACTACACAAATAACGTTAAAAACTTTTAAAGAACTATCAAAAATTTCACATTTTATGGCTCTTGATGCTTTTTTTCTAGAAGATGTGTCAGAAGATTTTAGACTTGAAGGCATTTCCACATATATGAAGGTTTAATTTTTTTTAAAAATATTTTCGATATCTAATTTTGATTAATTTTTAGTCAAACAAACATACCCGCATTTATCTTGAATTTTCTTATCCAATTTCTGATGAATATAGAATTCGTGTTGAAGGAATTATTGATGAAATTATTCAAACTGAAACTCATGATTTTAAGATTCCTGATATTTATTTCCCCGAAATAACTCGACAAATAATCAATAAATTGTACTATATGGCAATTAAAAATTAACACTTTAATTATTCTATTTTTTGTGTTTTGTTTTGGTTTAAATTTTAAAATTGTTTGATTTTTTTGTTATAAAATCG
Organism: Panagrolaimus sp. PS1159; assembly: GCA_963922195.1. Lineage (NCBI taxonomy): Eukaryota > Metazoa > Nematoda > Chromadorea > Rhabditida > Panagrolaimidae > Panagrolaimus > Panagrolaimus sp. PS1159. The sequence goes on from CAWUHW010000028.1 coordinate 462,981, forward strand.
TACATGAATTGGGATGTGATTTTTTTTTAAAATCGCCATAGATCTGTAACGACTTTTTTTACATAAGTGGTAATATTTTCAAAAGATAATATGAAATTTTGATTTAATGCATTCGTTTTATTGCTTGAAATTGGATTAAAAGATGTCAGCTTATCAATATTCTTATGTCCATCACGTTTTTATTAAATAGATCAGCAACGATATTACTTTTTCTTTTCAGCACCTATATTTTTGATTTAAGTTAACTGAAAAACAGACTTTCCCGATTATCATTCTTAATTCAATAATATTGCATCACTTCCGAACTTTCTTACAAATTTTATATTACTATAGTTAAAAGTTTATATTTCCAACTTTTAAGCTTTTATAGATGGAAAATAAAAACTTAATAGGTCAAAATGAAACGAGTTTTAATGTTTTTGCTTTTGAAATTTTAATATTTTTCAATATCACAACATTTAAAAAAAATCAATTTTTTATTGTTTCTATTTAAGGTCATTAAATGAACAAAGACTCTGCATTTTTGTTTCATTTCTGAGACAATAGGAGCAAAAGTATTTTTTTCATTTTTTATCAGCGAAACAATTGCCATTGTTTCAATAAATGTAAATTTTCTTTATTCAAATTTTTTTATTTATATATTAATTTTATTCAAGTTATTCTTTTATTTATCCATCTCAAAAGAATATTTTTTGGTTAAAAAAGAAAAATAATGAATCCAATGGAAAATCTTTATGAAATGCAACTTCAAATTTATGAAATTTTCAAAACTCAAAACCCTGAATTTTTTGATGTCGTTTTTGAAATGAATGGAAAAGTAAGTGTTAAATTATTCAAATTTATTTTTTATTAAATTGTTTTTAGAAGATATATGCTGAAAAACTACGTTTATCTGCAATTTCCCCAGTGTTTAAATCAATGCTTTCTGAAAAATGGATTTCAAAGAATGACGCAATCAAAATAGAAAACTTCAAATTTGGGCATTTTAAACAATTTTTAAATTTTATTTATTCTGGGCAGTGTCGATTAACAGTGAAAAATGTATTTTCAATGGTTGAAATTGCTGAATTTTATCAAATTTATTCTTTAAAAACATTTTGTGATGGATTTTTATCAAAAATGTCTTTAAAAATAGAAAATATTTTTCAATTTCTTGAATTTTCAACCAAATATTCTGATTTAATGAAACTGAAAGAATCAATGAAAAATTTTATTATCAAAAATTTGAATGAATTATTAATATCCGAAGAATTTTTGGTAGCTGATAAATTGGCAATTGAACAATTAATTAATTTGAATTATTTGATTTTTAAACAAGAAAAACTTTTTCGAGCTGTAAGTTTTATTTAAATTTTTTTGTAGTTTGTATTATTCTTGTTTTTAGGTATTTGAATGGGCAGAATTTCAAGCTTACAAAAATATTAAAAACGATAAAACTTTAAATTTGTGTGAAACAATCAAAGCTGAAATTGCATCATTTTTACCATATTTTCAATTTCAAAAAATGACACTTAAATTTGTTAGCGAATATGTTGGTATGTTTAAAAGTGATTAAATTTTTCGAAAATTTTTATTTACATTTTAGTTAATAGAGATTTTATATTTTTATCTAATGAATTAAACGAAATTTTGAAAAGAATTAATGTTCCAAAAAAATCTGGTACCGAAGGTATTACTTTTTTTTACTTTAATTTTACAATTTCTTTTTTAGTTAAAATTACAAATTGTGATGGAAAATCATTAATCGGAATTCTTCCAAATGATTCAAATGTCATTGAAATTATTAAATCTTTAAATCATCGGTTCTCGGATAATCCAAATCGATTTTTTATGTATTGGAATACAGCTCATTCAATTGAAATGCCTTTGATTCCAAGTTTGATCAAAAAAAGAGCAGGAGTAAAATATTATTTAATTCAAATATGTAATGGAGATATCGCTTTAAAACATTATACACAAATTCGAGATTATGATTATTTAATTGCTGAAATGTTTTTTGAAGACGAAAATGATGGATTTTATTTTACAGAAAATGGGATTACTGGAATTGAATAAGCATTTTTTTTCATTTTTTATTTGTCTGTTTTTCTTGTTGTATATTTACGATTTTTATAAAAACATTTTTTTCTTCTTTTTTCTGTTAAGATTATATTAAGGATGTACATAAAACGGAATTTTTTAATCTTTTTAGTAATTTGTTTTTTCCAGATGTCGAAATCAGGAATGAGAAATCCAGCCTGCGGCCTGAAATTTTCAAGCCGGGCCGGCCTCGTTAAAACAGAAAAAATTTTCTACGTTATTTTATACGTTACAAACAAAAAGCTACTAAATTTGAAGGTTGAAAAAAAGGAAGCTCGAAAAAAGTTTCTAGACTTCTATGGAGTCTAAAGGGCTGAAAAATTAATGCCACTTTGGCACTGTTTATATTTCTTTTTTCATGTTTTTTAATTTTCTGAAAATTAAATATTATTAAATAATGATTTTGGTGTAATAAACTGATTGCGGAATACACATATATTTAATGCCTGTTATAGGAGCATTTTTTAACATTTGCTTTTAATTGTTGAACATTAAATTTCCTAAGCCCAAATTTTAAACGTGTCCACTCATTTATTTATTCACAGCGATTGTTTCGCTTTTTTTCAATGGTAAAATAAAATTTTTAAATATTTAAATGAAAATAAATTTTTGATGTTCAAAAAGTGAATTAAAGAATTAAAAAAGCGTCGATGTGGAGGGGAATAAACTACAAATTTTAGAGGTTGACTTTTTTTTTCGGTAATCTCTTTTATTTAACTTTGCCCAATCAGCCTTTTCTGGAGTGTTTTTTTATTTTTTTAATTTAATTAAAATTTGGCGGCGAAATTATTTTCGAATTGCAAAAAATTAGAAAATAATTATTTTCAAAGTCTAAAAACTTTGTTTAAGCTTTCAACTTGCTTTACTGACATTCTTTTTCTCGAAAATAAAAGAAGTCAACATTCAAAATTTGTGGTTTAATTTTTTCCAACAGTTTTTTCTTTTGGTGTCTTTCGTTTGTAAATAACAATTTTTATTAAATTTTTTGAATATTTAATTATTACTAATGAAATGAAAACTAAAAAAGCACAAATGTTTTTTAAATCTCCTAAAATACAATATCCAAGGAAAGAAAACATAATATTTGAGAAGATAAAAAAATCTTAACCTCATTGTCAGTATGTTTGCATCATTATTTTAGAATTGAAAATTCAACAATTTTAACATAAAATAATTGTAATCTTAAAAGCATTCAGTAATGTTAGTTATAATACAAATATAAATGTTTTATTGAAACCTTTATTAAAACTAGTTTAAAGCAACAATTTATTTGTTTCACATTCAAATGTTTTTTATTCAAAAGTAAAGAAATCAACCTTCAAATTTTGTAGTTTAATTTTATCGACTTCTTTTTTTGGTTCATTTTTCTCGTGACTAAAATAAATTTTAACAAAGCTTTTATTTTTTATTAAAAATATTTGAATATTTTATTTATAAAAAAAAGAAATCCAGGATTATGGATCCTGAAACTTATATGAAGGATATAAAAATGCTAGTAACACGAGCATACAATGCTGCCGACAAATACACCGATAAGCAAAGAAAAACAGAGCAGATCAATTATTTTATTCACGGCCTTCCACGAAATTTGAATTTTTTTAAATGAAAAAGGCATTAATGTATGTAATTTTGACTGCAAAATCTTCAACTTTTTTTTACATAAATATAACAATAGTTAAAATAATATTTATGTAAATAATTTACGTGATTTAAAACACAAAAACGTATTGAGTAAAGTTTCCATTGCTGCAAATCTGTTTAAAAGTGTTATAAATGCTTAAAAATTGAGTAAATATAAATATAATCATCTTTTCGACAAAAATTTAATGTGTGATATAAATTGCAAATATATTTTTTTTGGCCGGCCGACCCGCTTTCATTTTTTTCGTCAAATTTTATTTTTAGCTCATATTCTGATAAATGCGAGCAATGCTTGGCAAGTCTAAGTTCATCTTTTAATCGAACCCTAAAAAAGTGTTAGCCAAAAGAAGATTGAACTTTTTCTTGAGACACCTTCTGTAATATTTATACTAATTTAGATTCCAATAAAAGTTATGCCTCGCCGATAGGGTTGTTGATTTCCCTTTCCCGGGAAATTTCCCGATTTTTGGGGGGCGGGAAATTTCCCGAAAATAATTGTTAGAAAGGAAACTTTTTTTTACTGTTTTAAGCTTATTTAGCATAAAATAAGGCAGTTTTTGTTATAAAAAGTCATTAATTGAAAAATTCATTGGAAAATTATCAAATTACTAGATTTTAGTAATTTTAGATATAGAAAAACCAGAACTTCCAAAATTACGTTTGCTGGAAATGAATGGGAAATTTCCCGCTTTTTTCGATTTCCCGGGAAATCGACAACCCTACCGACTTGGTGATGTTCCATGTCTTTGTTTTGATCCAACTTCAGGTGTACAAAATTTTAAATGGACAACAAAGCTTACATTTGAAGATATGTGCCGAGATGTATGTAATTGCGATTTATGAACGATGGGGGTTGAAGGTAATTTGAGGGTGGTTTTGGTAAAATTTTATTCAAAGTGAATCTAACTTTTGTCAACCCCATTTCTGTAAACAATATTATGATATGAATAGTGGGACAAAAATAATTTCTTAAATGAAGCAATTATCCATAGTGATTCCAATTCCGCAACTATCATTAAGCTTTTGGCAGTCATTTTTTAGCACACTGAAAATTTCTATGGCATTTTATTTATTGTCTAAGAATGAATGTTCTTTTTTCCTGTTTTTTATTAATAAAATATTCAAATATTTTTAATAAAAAATAAAAGTTGTGCTAAAATTTATTTTAACCACGAGAAAAATGAACCAAAAAACGATAAAATTAAACTACAAAATTTGAAGGTTGATTTCTTTTCTTTTAAAGGAGGCGGACCCTTTGATCCATTTTTAAAAAAAAAGGATTTCGAAATGTTTCTTTTTTTTCCGAACCATCGATATTCGTGATCAGGCACACTCTTGAAACGAAAAAATATTTCCTTTGTTAAAAAAATCAAAACAATGGAAGCTGCATTTTCGTTTCAAGAGTCACCCTGATCACGAATATCGATGGATTGGAAAAAAAATAAAATATTTCGAAATCCCTTTTTTTTTAAAATGGATCAAAGGGTCCGCCTCCTTTAAATAAAAAAAACATTTTAATGCCAAAAAACAAATTTTGCTTTAAACTGTTTTTAATAAAGGTTTCAATATAGAACAAACGATTTATTAGAATTTTCTTAAATTTATTTAAGTTTTAAACAGAGAGAACGGTTTACCACGTTTTTTATTCTTTATGAAATGTATGACCCTGACGATCAGGTAAAAGAACAACAGAAAAATACGCTTTTATCCGACAAAAAAAAGATCCTTTTCAAAAATTTTTCAAATGAATTCATTCATTTTTTGAGAGAATAAAAATATGTACTGTTTTTTATTATTGTTAAAAAACTTTAATTATAAACAAAATTATTTAGCTTTTTTTATAGTCTATAAAATCAAGTGCCAATTTTTTTGGCTTGGTTTTTTAACTGTTTTTTTTTAAAAGCAATTTTATCAAATGTTTGACACCAATTCTTGGAGGAAAAATGAAATTGGCAAAATGTCACCGAAAGACTTCTTTCTCTGTTGAAAAAAACGAGCAAAATGAAAAAAGAAAATTTGCTCGGTTTTCGTTTTTTAAAAAACGCGGGCATTTTTACTTTTGATTTTTAATTTTGTTTTTCTTAACTTACTCTTTGTAGTGACATATCAAAAAAGAAATCAATGTAATACGTGAAAAAAATAATTTAATTTATAGTTTTTGCAAATATCTCATGTAAATAAATATTCTGCAAACTTATTTTTTTGTAAGTTAAACAAATAAAATTTAATCGTGTTAGGACCTCTTTTCTTGAGTTCTCTCTCATTTTTTGTACAATTGTTTTTAATTTTTTTTTGTTCAATTTTGAGTCAGTATTGTTGATTATTTTTTCTATTTTAGTCATAACTTTCTAATTTTAACTTGTCTGATATTAAGGTGCTGGCTACGAAGTGAATGATGGGAGTTGGATAATTAGATAATCAAGACGGCTTTATTGGATAACATAATTCACATACAGCTAATAAACACAAGAGCAATAAAAAAAAGGCGACCAGAATGAACACGAAAAAGTGATCAAGCGATCCTTTTATACCAAATTAGGGGAGACATTAAGTAACATAATGCCAAGCTTAAACAATGCAAGAGAAAAGGAACGAGAGACGAACAATAAAAAGAAGGGGAACTAACAATATACGTAACTTGCCCCACCCCCGATGAAATAATGTCCCCATTATTGAGATTTCTTTCCACGAGCATTTCTTTCAAGAGATATCTTTACACGAGCATTCCATACACGAGCAACAAGAGCATTTGTTTACACGGGCATTCTTTATCTTCATTGATGTGCAACAGCTTCAAAACCCCGAACATATTGTATCATGACCATATTATCAGCTTCAGAACATCCAAATCAACCGACGAGACATCGTGACAGTATACTGCTACCATTAAAAGGACATCCATAAAATAAGATGAGCAGCCGGACTACGGTAATCCAGATCATCCACCAAAAATATTCCATAATCACAATAAGCCAACATTATTTTCACCATTAACGGCATCGACTCCACGACCTAGTGAATAATAATAATCCTCCAAGTTTTAAGGGATAACTAGCAACCCCATCCTCCAAGTTTTAAGGGATAACTGGCAACCCAACCATAAAATATCTAATAGCCATCACTATTGATACACCCAAAACAATATCTACGAGCAATCCAAGCTCTTGATACACCAGCAACATCAATCCATCGATAAAAGAATCCATCCTGGGTTTGTGGATTACCCGCAACCAAACAAATACATATATTCAGCATCATCCAAAGATGTGCAACAGTAAACAAGTGAAAATATAACTCACATATTACCATCCAAGAGAGACTTCAGCTTTCAGCATATATCCAAAGAAATACGAGCATTCCATTATTGCTTTTCCCATCAACTTGATCATCCCATAAAACATATCCGCCGCGCCTTGATGGTGATTCTGGTCCACATCCATCCATACATACCACTCATTGATAAAATAAAATACCATACAACATCACTTGAAAATCCAAAGATCAAAGACCAACCATTCCATGCTGCGTCTGCATCCACAAGCATCTTCGTCCATCCATTTCATACTTAACATCCATAAGATGATTCGTCGCAGACAAATGAAGAGAAATATAGGAATCCAGCTTGATTCAATCGTTGATCTTGCAATACCAAAAAGCAGAGGATAACGACGGGTAAGGAGCTCTCCATATTAAGGTGCTGGCTACGAAGTGAATGATGGGAGTTGGATAATTAGATAATCAAGACGGCTTTATTGGATAACATAATTCACATACAGCTAATAAACACAAGAGCAATAAAAAAAAGGCGACCAGAATGAACACGAAAAAGTGATCAAGCGATCCTTTTATACCAAATTAGGGGAGACATTAAGTAACATAATGCCAAGCTTAAACAATGCAAGAGAAAAGGAACGAGAGACGAACAATAAAAAGAAGGGGAACTAACAATATACGTAACTCTGATATATTTTTTGCTAAACCTTTAAACAATCTTATGTTGTTTAACAACTGCCTCTCAAGTTGTTAAACAACATAAAATTGTGATGAAGTAAGGCTTAAATGCCTAGACAATCTCACTTCATCACATTTGAATAACGTTTTTTCCATTTTTTGCTATTTTGCGTGTTATTTATCTTAACTTAAATGATGCAAGTCATTGACATATTTTAATCATCAATTTTTAGCATATTTTATCTTCAAATTTGTATATCTTATATATGAGATTACACTGGTCAATATGAATTCACTTAATGGCGCAGAGGTGAACTTTTTTTCATTCAAGGGGTACTACATCTTTTATTTAACGCAAATTTTATATTTTAGGCACTTTGTGAAAATGTTGAATATCTTACATTTAATGCCACAAAGAAAGTATGTTATCAAGGATACTGTAGAATTTATACAAATGAAGATCTACAACAACTTGTTGTTCAACCTACTGTAGAAGGTTTGTTTCACTTTGCCTAGGCTTTACTAATGAAATTATCTTTTTTAGGATCGACTGCTATTTCAGCTGCATTGAATTGGAATTTTGTACTTGAAGAAGTTAGTTCTTATGCATATTGTGCTTTTTGTTAAAAAAAATATTTTTAGAATATATTGTTTGTCGAATCTCCATCAGATGTATTAAATTTTGTTCTAGTATTTGAAGATCCTGTTAAATCAAGAAAAGTTTTTGATATTGTAACTGAAAATACGGTAATCATTTCCATTCTTTTTATCAACTAACTCCACCTTTTTAGTTTATCAATGTTATTTCTCAACAAAGAGTATTTAAACAAAAATTCTTTATGCCATTTATGGATGAATTAAATAATCCTAAAGAAACTGAAATTTTAACAAAATTTTTGGGCTTTTGCAGTGATGTAAAGAAACGTAGCTATTTGAATATGATGATAAATAAAAGAAGTGGTGCTGCTGATATGGTTCAACAAATAACATATTTGGATAGTAGAGTTTTACCTGTTGCTTCAAGTAGTGTTAATAATAATATGAAGAGTCAACAAGTTACATTCTTGGCTAAAAATCCTATCATTCCTTCACCTTCGTATGTTAATTTTTTTTACTTTGATAATATATATAATAAATTTATATTTTAGAACTTTTATGCATCGTAAAAGACATTATCCTCATTCATATGAAAATGATAATAGTGTTGAACGTGATGATGAAGATTCTAATGAGCCAATAATACTGCAGTAAGTTAATGGGAGATTTTGGCTAATGTACGATGAGTCGAGCAAGCTGTCCAGTGGGGAACACTTTTCTTTCGTGTTTTTACACACAAAAAAGGAATTTACTGCAGTGGGGGGAACAGTGTGTCACTGGACCGTGTACTAATGTACTGTAGTTCAAAACCTTTCTGTTTCATTTTAGAACTTTTTATTTATTTTTTTTTATTGGTTTACTTTAAAGTAATCTTACATATTTTCAGAGTTATTCCAAAGAAGAAGTCGAAACCAACAACTCCACCAATTCCAGAAACGTATCAAACTTATGACTTTAAATTTATTGAACTTAAAATCAAGAATGTTACAAAGCAAAAACTTTACATTTTTTCTGATGATGATAAGAATAAATGTCATACATATGTCAAACGAGATTCTGATGAACTTTTCAATTGTCATGATTGCCGATTTCGTAAAAAATGTATTTCAACAGCTGTATTAAAAACAAATTCTCAAGGAAATGATTATGTTGAAGTTAAACCAAATGGACATTCATGTCCTCCAAGAGATTATGTTCCTGGTCGGCATGCAAAAAGAATTATTATTAAAAAGCCAGAATATGAAGTTATTGATGCATATATTAAAAATTCAAAACGTCAAAGATTGATTATTTTTGATGCGACTAATCATGGATTATGTTATGAATATTTTCCACATCGAAATGCATTTCAATGTGGTGGATGTGTAAAGCTTCGAAAAGATACTCGGGCACAAATTTATCATAATGGTACAGAAAAAGAATATGTTGAATTGTATTCAACTGATCATATCTGTGAACTTCGACCATATAATCCAGATAAATTTTCAAAAGCTCAAAAAATTTTAAAGAAACCTGATTACGAAATTCAAACAATTATTAAAAATGGTAAAGAACTTAAACGATTGATTGTTTTTGATTCAGATGATAGACAATATTGTTATGAATATGTTCTACGATCTTCTGGTTTTACATGTAAAAAATGTTTATCACAATCACACACTTGTTCTGCAAATTTAACAATTGATGAACATGGAGAAGAATGTGTTAGGTTTGTTTGTTTTTCAATAATTTTGTTAATCATTTTTAAGTTTTTTTGATGAATTGTTTTACGTTAATCACCATTTTTCTTCATTTTAGACTTGGAAATTATGAACATATCTGTGAACCGATACAGTATACTCCACAAGAAGAAAAAGAAGAAGTTGTTATTGATTCAGAAGATTTTGAAGTTATTATCGATGAAAATAATTCTCAGAAGATTATTATTTATGATAAAATTGATAAAAATTTAACTTTTGAATTTCTTCATAGTTCTGGTGATCTTTATTTTTGTAGTGGTTGTAAATTAAAGAAACATCATTTTGGTATTAAACTTTTTAAGAATGATGAAGGTGAAAATTATATTAAAATGAGTGCTGATATTAAACATGTTTGTGAAGCTAAAGATGATCGGCAACAATCGCCGTCTTTAAAGAAAAAGATTGTCAAAGCTCCATATTTTTTATTTTATTTGAATAATGAACAAAAGCAACGATTGGCTGTTTTTGTTGATGAAGAAAAAACTCAATGCTATACTTATTATCTCAATAATACTGTAAATCGAAAGAAATTTCTATGTTGTGGTTGTTCAACTTTAAATCTAAGACCATCTGCAAGGATATGGAAGAATGAATCAGATGAAATTTATCTTGAACTTGGGGTTGCTGAACATGCTTGTACACCTAAAGATTTTTCAACATTAAAAGAAACTATTGTAAAGAATCTCAAAGTTACTGATGTTGTTAAGCCACAAATCAAAAATGCAACCTATATTATTACCAACTTTGAATTAAGATGTGATAAAAGAGGTGAACGTAATGCTTTACTATTGATATTTCATTCAAAAGATAAAGAACTATGTTATGAATTCAAGCATCAAAAATTTAATAATAAATATCGTTGCATTGGTTGTGAACAACTTAAAATTCAAGTCACTGCAAAGCTTAATGTTGATGAACATGGAAAGAAATCTGTTATTATGGGCCATAATGAACATTATTGTAAACCAGTGAAATATCAGCCGGAACCACCAAAATTTAGAAATTTTTTTGTTTTTGAAAATGAAAGTGAAAGAAAAGGAACAAAGCTGATTGTTTTTACATCTGAAGAACGAAAAGAATATTATGAATATTCCTTATGGAAAGGTCAAAAATATTTTCATTGTCTTGGTTGTTATCCAATGAAATCAACAATTGCAAAATTATTCAAAGATGAAAATGGTGAAGATTTTATTGAATTTGGAAAAATTGAACATGTTTGTAATGCAAAGATTTTTGATTCTGAAAAATTTGGTGATAATATTCATATTCATGATTATCAATATGAAATGCTTCCAAATTGCAAAGGTGAACCTGATACAAAAATTATTATATTTAAATCTGCTGAAAATTATTCTCTTGGTTATGATTATGTTCCAGATAAATACTTTTGCTGCCTAAAATGTAGATCATTAAAGAAATATGTAATTGCAAAATTTGTTAAAAAAGAAAATGGTGAAAAATTCCTTGAATTGTCCAGGAATGAACATGCTTGTGAACCACAGAATTTTCTTGATGTTGGAAGAATATATTTTCAATCAGATTTTGCTCATGATATTGATTATGATGGAAATCATACAGTAACAACTATTTGTCCAGAAAATCGAGAAAAGTGCTACAAATTTGCTTATGATAAAGAACTTCAATGCTTTCATTGTATTAAATGTAAAGAAGAAAGAGGTAAAATTACTGCAGCAAAAATTAAAGTTTCACTTGAAAAACAATTTTTTATATTGGCTTATAGTCATTGTTGTACTCCATTATCTGTATGATTTTGTTTTTTTTGTTAATTTATTTTAAGTTTTATACATTTATAAACTTGTTTTTCTCTTATTTTTGTGTTTTGAAGAAAAAAAAGAATTCAATCGAGTTTTTTTCAGCAAAGTACTTTTTTTCTACATTAACTTTTTACGCACTTTTGTTGTATTTTACGTATATTAATTCTGTCACTAAAAAACAAACAAAAAATCAAGTAGTTGATGACCAGATAAATGCCGCAAAAAAAATCACGAAAGTTTTCACATCGTTGTTGTATCACTTATGTAAGGACGTGCACGCGTAATCTCAAAAAAAGATAAAAAGTTATATAAACTATGCGACAATTGGATTAATTATTGAAACAAACAACAATAAAAATAATATGTAAAAAAAATCTACTATTAAATCGAAAATAAAATTTAAAAGCATTTAAAAAGAAAAAGAGTGTTAAAGTATAAAAAAAATCATTGCAAAATAATTTCGATGCTTTCATTTTTTTGAAAAATTTCATTTTACTATTTTTTTAATTGCTTTTGTTTGAATATTTAATATTTTTTTATAACAAAAAAGACAAGACTAAGCAAAAAAAATATATTTTTTACAGCTAAAAATTACTATATTATCAATATATCTATCAAAAAAATATGTGACAGAAAATCATCACTTCTGAAATTTTTATATAGGACAAAAACAATCACTTAAATGAAGAAATAAATGTTAAAATTTAAAAATGAATCATTGAAAAGAAAAAATTTTTGCTTTTTTTAGAAACTAGAGGAACCCGGCCCCTCCAGGGCTGTCTTCTATAGTTTTAGAGCCAATATCAATGTTATATTTCACTTTATCCGTTTTTTTTTTAATACCAAGGATGCGAAACAGATTGCTAAACCCAACCCAACGTGTATATTAAACGTTCAAGTAAATATAATATTAAATGTAAAAGCTTTTATAAAAATTATCAAGTATCAAGGAAAGGATTAACCAAATCAATGGGCGCTCCTAACTGCGCTTTATCAAAATTTAAAGTGACTATTAGCAATGCTAATAGTCACATTCTCCGGCTAAAATCGCGGCAATACGTCCGCCGAAAACGTAAAGATCAAAAACAAAAAAAAAGAAATAACAACCGCAGCAGACGCAGTTGGAATGCATAAATGAATGTTTTCTCATTTCCTTTGATAATCACTGTGTCTCATGCAAATCACCAAAGGTATGAGAAAACATTTTTTTCATCATCATTGTTTTTCTATCATTCATTCACAGAAATCACATTTCTTTATTCTCCAACACAATTTACATTTATTTTTTTCATTCTCCATTTTTTGGATCTTTAAGGCCCCTTAACCTTATCACAACTTTTTCTCCGGACTTAGCAACTAACATTTTTGTTATCCTCATAATTTTAACTTTATTTTAATACTAAACATGGCCACTTTTAATTGAGATGCACCATGTTTTCCGCGACGGAAACACGCTCTCGATTAGTAGGGAGGATATTTTGATTCTTAAAGGTTACAATCGAAAGAAAAAAAGAGTGTCCAAAAAAAAGTGCGGACAGCCGTTCTTTTTTCCTTTCTCTCTTCTTTTTTTTTGTTCCTCGTCGGCCAACGAAACTTTGGGTTTTTTTGCTGCTGTTGCAATTGTGTGAAAAAAAAGCATGTTTAAACTTAAAATATTTTTTTGTTGTTGTCCCTCTTCTTTTTGTGATTTGTTTTTTTGCTGAAGATATTTGTCTTTTATTGATTTTAACATTGAATTTATCAAGGATATATGTATTTGTTTATTTGGGATTTGGAGTAGTAGAAATGAGATAAACATGTTTCTCTTGAAGATGAGAGATACTTTGATATTAAACATTTACTAAATTGTTATTACTTTTGCGTGCTATTACTTGTCTCTAATATATCTTTAATTGTTAGATTCATTGTAATCGAATTAAAGACATTTATGTATTTTGTAAAAACCGTGATTTTGTTTTTTGTCGTGCTTTTATTGTTAGCAAATTTATTAATTTCTTTTAATGAATGCACTTTTTAGGGTTAATTTGTACTTCTAACACTTTGAATCATGCTTTCTCGACAAGTTTCAACTTTTCCAAAGACTATTGCCACTGGTGTTCGTCAAAGGTAAAGTTTTTAGCTTTCACATTAATTTTTCAAAGAGAAAATATATATTTAAAATGTTTATCTTCTATCTCTATCACTAATATCATCTTTATTTTTAGTTCTGGCTGGTTTAACAACGTAACAATGGGTCCACCTGATGCTATTCTTGGTGTTACTGAAGCATTCAAACGTGATACTAATCCAAAGAAGATCAATCTTGGTGTTGGAGCATATCGTGATGATAAAGTAAAACTTTTTATCATATATGTATATATCCTTTAACGTATATCTTTTAGGGTAAACCATTTGTTCTTCCATCTGTTCGATCTGCCGAAGAACAAATTATTAGCAGTAAAATGGATCATGAATATGCAGGAATTATTGGATTACCAGAATTTACTGCAAATGCTGCAAAGCTTGCATTTGGTGAAGATTCACCAATTATTAAAGCAAAGCGTAATGCCACTGTTCAATCTATTTCTGGTACTGGGGCTTTAAGAATTGGATCAGAATTTTTATCAAAGTGGTATCCAAATAGTAAAGTTGTTTATCAACCTTCACCAACATGGGGAAATCATGTTCCTATTTTCAAGTAAGCTTTTTTGTCGTTGTTGAATCAGTTTTGGATTTTAAATGTGTATTTAAAGCACGTGCTAAATCTGGTATAGTTTTAACTATACCAGATTTAGCACGTTAAAACTACACTAGAATCTAAAGTTGTTTTATCATTTTTTTAAAATTTTAACAAAATGTACTTTGTAGGTTCGCTGGTGTTGATGTTAAAAATTATCGGTATTATGACAAGGGTACATGTGGATTTGATGAAAAAGGCTGCTTGGAAGATTTAGCAAAAATTCCTGAAAAATCTATTATCTTACTACATGCTTGTGCTCATAACCCAACAGGGGTTGATCCAACTGTAAGTTTGTTTTATCTATGATATTATTGACCCAAAACTGTTTGTTTTTTTCGATGCTTTTATGTTTGATTGATAAAGCTTATGCTTAATCAACAGTTGAAAGTTAATTGCGCTAAAATATTGTTGTTTTTTTTGCGTCAATCACTTCCGCAAAAAGTCTGTGTTTTAATCAAGTTACAAGTTTTTGCGCAATTTTCTTTTCAAACCTTTTCATCAAAGATCACTATGTGCATCTGTTCACTGATTTGTTGTTATTATCAGTAACAACAAATCAGTGATAATAACATGTGTGCATCATTGTATACTGTAGTCATGTATGAAAGTACTTTTGGAATAAAAACTGCACTAAGCAATGTTGAAAAATACAGTAATCCAATAGCTCATTATTGCCTTTGAACGGTACTTTTTATGGTTCATTTTTTAGCCTGAACAATGGATGAAAATGGCTGAAGTAATTAAAAAGCGAAATCTTTATGTATTCTTTGATATGGCATATCAAGGTTTTGCATCTGGTGATATTAATCGTGATGCACATGCTGTTCGATATTTTGTTGAACAAGGACATAATATTTGTTTGGCACAATCTTTTGCAAAGAATATGGGTCTTTATGGTATTTTTACTTTTTTTCAATTACAGTAATCTTTTTTATGTTTTTAGGTGAACGTGTTGGTGCATTTACTGTTGTTGCACAAGATGAAGATGAACAAGCCCGTGTAATGTCACAACTAAAAATTATTATTCGTCCAATGTATTCAAATCCTCCTGTACATGGTGCAAGAATTGCTTCAAAAATTCTCTCTGATAAAGGCCTCTATCAACAATGGCTAAAAGATGTTAAAACAATGGCTGATCGAATTATTGGAATGCGAACACAATTAAAAGATCTCCTTGCAAAAGAAGGCTCACAACGAAATTGGAATCATATTGTTGATCAAATTGGAATGTTTTGCTTTACTGGAATTTCACCTGAACAGGTTTCTTTTATTTTTTTGTTGGGGATAGAAAAAAGGTCAAAGAGCTGTAGATAAGTGTACTGTAGTTGTACGTAGAAATAGAAATTTGTTGTTTTTTCGTTATAATTCTTAGATTAGGGGGTTCTTTTATGTAACTTGTTACAGTAGCCATTGATTAGAAAAAGCTATGAACTCGATTTTATTGTTTCTTTTTGAAACCATGGTTTCTAAAACTGAATGAAAAGTTTTTTAAAGTCTACTTCCATTTTTTTTTTGTTTTCCTACTACTTTGTTATTCCTTCTTCACACTATTTATTCATTCCTCGTCGTTTTCGAAAAACGTTTTTCTTCTCATTTCAGTCTGCTTTAGAAAATATTCCCTTTAAAGTTATCTCTCATATTTAAATTATACGTTGTATGAGTTTTGAAAGGCGTTATTAGTGATTTAAAAAGTGCGTAATAACTGACTTAAAAATATTTAGAAAATCTAACTTTCTGTTGACAAATACTTTCGTAAAATTTTAATGTAGTTTTTTTATAGCTGTTTTAGATTATGTCGAAACTTTAGGTTTTATTCTTTCAGACAATTGCATTTAAATTTTGTTTTTTTATTCCTTTTTTTGATGAACTTGTAGGAAGTTGGAGTCTTTTTTTGAATCATTTAAAGGCGCTTTTCATAGAAAATGTTTGTGTTTTTTTTCTATTTGTTACTAAAGACAAGTACCCCCAATCAACTTCTTTTTGTTCCTAAAAATATTTAGTCATTCTTTTTTGCAATGAAATAAGCTTTTCAAAAAAAAACGAAGACCTCCATTGGTTATTGTTTTTTTTTGTGACGTCCTCGATTTATGCCATTTTTGTTGGCATTTTTTATTTTTGCTATCTTTGTGTTTTTGTTTTTTATTTTAATCCGTTTGCATTTAATTTATAGTTTTGTTGAGGAAAAGCATGAGACAAAAAAAGAAGACGCTTTAAAAATTGTAAGTCAATAGAAAAAATAGTGTTTTGCATTCAAAAGGAAAAAAAAAGACTATTAGATAAAGCTTTGTCTTCTTTTTTTAAAGGTTTAATTAGATTGTTCATTTTGTTTTGTGTTGAGGGGCAGTTCCTTCTTTTCTTCTTTAAAAAAGAAAAAGTAAATTTGAATTGATATTTTTTTAAATTCAGAAGGAACGCATTTTTGAAATATATTTTTTTTGTTCATTTTTGTTGGTGGAATTGCAAAATAAAAACGAATGAATTTTGACCTTTCGCCATTTTCTATCGTTTTGTTTTTAAAAGACCATTGACGTATAAATTGGCATTTTCAATTGCCCCCCCCCCCCGTTCGTTATGATTAATTGTAAAAATTTAAAAAATTATTGCTGTTTTCGATTTGATTTTTTCTCACCTTCTATCGCATGTTTTTGACATTTTAATTAAAAAATAACAAGTTTTATTTTAAAATGTTTTGTTTTTGAGGCTTTTTTTATATTGATATTAGTTTTTTGAGGTATTTTTTAACTTTTATAATAATAAAAATAGTAAGATTTATTTTTTTCAAAAATAGAAATGTCAAAAAAATCTTTTTGGTAGTGAAGCCATTTTTTCTCTACTATTGAAGAAAGAATAATAGAAGCTTAGTAATTCTTAATGATTTATGTATTAATGCCACGATTCACTTTCTTGTTTGTGAAGGCAATAGAAGTGAATGTGTTACAGTGGTAGTTTCTTTCTCTTTGTTGAGTCTTTAATGGCATAGAATTAATATCTGTCTTTTTACAAATTTTGCAATTTTTTGTCGTTTTAGTTATTTATAACTATTTCACTTTGTTTGCGTTGAGATAAAAGTCCACTAATATTTATCGACGATGCATAAAAAATTTTTGCAAATTATTTGCAGTTCGAAGCTTCTTTTCTTCACGTTCTTTGTTTTTCTTATAAATCTCAGACTGCTAAAAACAAAACAAACACTGAATTTTTAAAATCCATTGTTTTAGTAATTTGAGATTGTCTGGCACATTCTATTTTTATTTGACCTTTTCAAAAGTTTTTGATTATATCGTTATGCTACAGTATTCTTTCTGTTTTGTTTATTTTTTTAACTTTTTAAAGACTAAAAGTTATTTTTATTGGTCAAAACTATCATATTTACTTTTTTCCTATTTTTTGTTGTTTATTTATTCTTACTTATCTTCTTAGGATTTCCTTTTTTAAAAAGAAACTGTCTTCCTTTTTTGCGTAGTTTTTGGTAGTATCGGCTTGCAGTCTTTAAAGAGCTTTTTCTTTTTTCTATTGCAAAATGACGTTAACGTATTCACATAAGTATTTTTTCTTTGCCGAAAAAAATATTTAAATGGAAAGAACTATAAAAAATTGAGCAGGAGCAGTAGCAAAAAAACGTGCAATTTTTTTATATATGGGAATATAAATTGCATGCAATTTTTACTCCCTCCTTTGGAAGTGTTCAAAAAAACGGAATTGAGGGTGATGAAAGGAAGGAAACGAAAAAAAGAAGTAATCGTTCAACAATAAAAACGTTTTTGAGTGAGAAAATTAGAGAGTTTTCTATTCGTTTGAAAACTGAATAAAAATATTCTATTTTTGGAAGAAAGAGTTTTTTTTTCTTTACGTCAGTGGTTGATTGGTAGGCTTTATAATATAGTTAAATTTTATAGTTGGTTTTGTCTGTATTTAGTTCTTTATAAAATTATTGAATCCCTTTTTAAAGTACTTTTGTTGCTACCTCCCTTGAGAAG
Organism: Panagrolaimus sp. PS1159; assembly: GCA_963922195.1. Classification (NCBI taxonomy): domain Eukaryota; kingdom Metazoa; phylum Nematoda; class Chromadorea; order Rhabditida; family Panagrolaimidae; genus Panagrolaimus; species Panagrolaimus sp. PS1159. Next base: position 481,459 of record CAWUHW010000028.1, read on the forward strand.
CCTCATCATCAAATGTTCACTTTTATTTTTTTGATGGATGAGGTTTTTTTGAGTTGTTTTTTAAAAGGGGAAGAAAGTAGGATTTTATATTTTGAACTGTAAAATGGTGAAATTTTTGCATTTGGAAAGTATAAGATGAAACTACAGCTCTTTCACCTTTTTAAAACTGAGGAAATGGGAAAAAGATTCACAAAAATGTTTGTTGTTTTGGTTCTGAGAAAGTTGTGAAGACATACATTTTTTTGTTTGTTTTTTTTAAATTTCTGTCAACTAAAACAAACATATTTGTGCCCTTTTATTTCCTATTGAGTAATTTGTTTATTTAACTTTTTATTATTATTATAGGTTGAACGCTTAACAAAAGACTATAGCGTTTATTTGACAAAAGATGGTCGAATTTCTGTCGCAGGAATTTCATCAAATAATGTTGAATATCTTGCACATGCTCTTCATCAAGTTACTAAATAAAAAATAAAGAAAGAAGAATGATAACATCTGTTATGAATTACAAATAATACCCATTTATTATTAGTATCTTGTTTTAATAATTATTATATTAGGTTTTTTTTGCGTGTTTTTTTATTATTTTAAAATTTTTCAAGTTTTGTCAAACTTTTATTTTTTTCGTGCATTTTTTCTGTATAACTTTTTTTTCTTTGTTTTTTTTTTTGTCATTTTTGAAGAAAGACTAATGTGAAAAAAAAGATGATGAAAAATAAAGTTTAGGACAGGCAATCATCCATTTTCTTCTTCTACTTTTTTTTCAGGATAGATATGTTATGGGTTTTAAATGCTTTTTTTCCCAAAAGGCTCTCTGAAAAAGGAAAAAAAAACTATGATAGAATTTATTGGCATTTTTCTTTGTTTGTGTTTTGATATTAGCTTTTTTTGATTTTTCCCTTGAGAATTTTTTTTGAGGAAGCAAAAAAGAAAATGTTTTTGGATATTTTGCTTTATGTAAAAAAAGATATATATTTATCTGATTTAAATTTAATCCAATTGACAAGAAAAAGATATAAAAAAAAGTTTATGGCATGTCCATTGTATGCTTTTTTGGCAGAATGTCAGAAGATTTTTTATGTAAAATTTTGGCATATTGGATTGGGTTGGTGTGAGAAAAAAAACACATTCGATAAAAAAAAATCTTTTTGATTTGATTTTGTTCTTTTCAAAGAAACTGTTTTTAACGCCTTTTTTCTTGTGCATTTTTTGGAAATTGAAAAACAATAAAAAGTGTTAAACTTTTTAGAGAATTTTCAAAAAAAATGTAATAAATCACTACAAAAATATGCTTTTTTAATCTTTTAAATACAAAATCTCAATTTTTTCTCATGTTCTTTTTATGTTACTTTTCTTCAATGCTTTTTTTGCTTTCTTTCTTTTTTTACGCTTCAAAGAAGCAAATAAAGTAAAAGTGTAATACGGAATTCCACTTAGTTGCTTTTTTTTCGTCAGAAAAAATAAAAAACTATCTTCCCTCAAAAAACTTTTAAAGAAAGCTCTTTCTTTTTTTCCGTGTTAAATCTGTTTTTTAAAGTTCTATTTTTTTGTTACATTTTGGCTTTTAACTGCCGCAGTCTTCTTCCACTTTTTTCGAGAAACCCGAAAAAAAACTTTTTGGCAACATTTTTTTAGCTTCTTTTGTGTTTTTTTTGCCCTTGTTTGAAAATCCCTTTTTTTTGCCTTGGCATTTTTCAATGGGCTTTCCCTCTCTCTTCATCCTTTAACGTCGTCATCATCGCTTTTATATATGCCTTAAAGGCATATATTTAAAATAAATTTATAGACATAAAAAAAAGCTTTAAGATTATTTTATTCTTTTTCTATGCCCTCTTTTTTATATTATTATATTTTTAGCACTTTTCCCATTCATTTTTGTGTGCTTTAATAATACAAACAATAAAATATATGAAAGAATGCCAAAACTTTTTTTGTCCCTCCCATTTTTGTTTTTTTTTTTTTTTCATTTGGAATTTTTAATTGCATTTTTTTATTATTTAAAAAAAAGTGAATGTTTGTTTAAAAACGTTTGATTGTTTTTTTGTTTCCTAAAAAAGTTTCTTTATTTTTTTTGCGGTTTTCGCTCCAGGAGGTTCAATGATAGCAACCATAAAATTTGATTACTGTAATTTTGGCCTTTTTTCAGTTATTTTTTTTTGTTCGAATTCTAAATTTTAGTTTAAATTTTAAATTTTTGCAAATTTTTTTAAAGTGTTGCTTTATTGCCTGCAATATGCTGCTAAATATACCTAAAAAATGATAAATGGTTTAATAAATTTTTCTGAAATTTCATAAACCTAATAATCAGGCAAAAAAACAACTGAAAAAACCCTGATTGACAGGGTGATGCCGTTTTAACAAAACGTTAAAAAAGAAAGACTTTTATTTTATTTAAAGCTGCTCTAGATTTAATAAATTATTATACATTAGAATTTCAAAAATTTTAAACCGCTTCCAAATTTCTTCACCCTGATCAGGTTGATTCAGTCCGTTCAAGACCATAAAACCGAACAAAAATTATTTACTTAAACATCACTTTTTCAAAAACGCCTTTTACTTTTTTCTGTTATTATCTAAAACTAACGCGAAAAATATTGCCTCCCAAAAAACGAATTAGTTTTCTTTGCAAATTCGTTTTCAAAAAAAAACGAAAAAGCAGAAGTCGAAAAAAAGAAGAAAAGAATAATTGTTTAGTTTACTTTATTTTATATTTCTTCAACACAAACAACAATGAATTCATTGAAGCAAATTCTTTTTATTTTTTTGTTAACAGCTTTTTTGGAACCAATTTAAAAGTTTTTTGCCTCTTTTGCTTTGAAGAAAAAATGGGAAATTTGGTTATTACAGTAGTAAACTGCCTTCTTTCAAATTTTTAAAAGCTCAATAAAAAAAAGATTTTCTTTGGCATAAATAAAAAGTTGTGCAAATATTATAAAAAGGTTTTTTTTCTTGATGGAATTATTTTTTTTCTAAAAAGAATATTATTTATTTGTGGATTTCTTTAAGCTGGTTCTTTTTTGAGAGGTGTTAAAAAATCGGATAAGCGGGGTTCCTTTTAAAAAACGGATAAAATATTGCCTTTCATTTTTGGAGTTTATATTCTTTCAAAACATTATTCTGAAATTTTAAAGGTTTTATTTTAAAAGTATAGGTTTCTTTTGCTTTGCGGAAGTTTTTCCGGTTGTGAAATACTTTGATAAATATATGATAGTCTGGAGTTAAAAATTTATAAAAGTTCGAGATATAGGAAATTTGACATGAGTCGACAAACTAAAAAAACGCCATTTAAAACTTTGGGACCAACTTTTTTGTCTTTTTGCAAAAAGCAATTTTTTCACTGAAAAAGTGATAATATTTATTATTTTTTTGTAAAAAATATATGTTAAACGTTATTTCATGATTTGATTCTACTAATATATGTTTTTCAATATGCTGTGAACGATTATTGATTAAAAAAACACTAAAACCGAGAAAAAAAATGATAAAGATTATCACTTTTTCGATGAAAAAATTGCTTTTGCAAAATCGACGAAAAATTTGGTCCCGCGCGGAAAGCACATTTCTTAAATGGCGTTTTTTTTACTTTGTCGACTCGTGGAATCCTGAAAACAGTGATTTCGGCTTTATCTTTCATTTAAAATAAGGATATTTAATCTCGATTGTAACCAAACATTTATCCCATTCGAAACCTAATTTTTAAAAAAAATTTTAAGCTCCTTCGTTTTCGCGCTAATACCATTTCGCTTCACCAACAAAATTACTGTCGCTTAAAATTACTTTTTTAAGCCATCTTTTAACTTTCATTTTACTTTTAATTCCATACCCCCTAGGGGGTAAGGACCCTTTAAACTATTTATTAAAAATTTACGCTTGATTGATAACCAGCTTTTACAATAAAATTACCTTGTTTACTCTTTCAAATAAAGACCTAACTCACAAATTTTTTCCACTTTTTTAACACCTATTGTTGTGATATAATTTTCATCCCCTTGACATTCTTTTTAACACCTTTTTCCTTTATCATTTTTTTGCAACATTTCCCGTTAAGTGTTTTTTTTTGATTCGTACAAATTCTTTTACATTTATTTTGAAATGTTTTCTTTCATCTTTTTTGTTGATAAGTGAAAAATCTGCAGGCAAAAATGTAAGCAGCGTGGCGCAGTGGAAGCGCGCGAGGCCCATAACCTCGAGGTCGGTGGATCGAAACCACTCGCTGCTAATTTTTTTTTTAACTTTTTAAAATTCGAATTTTTCGCTCTGCGAATTTCTTGCAATTTTTAATAATAAAAAACTTTCAAGGTTTTTTTTAAATCTGTGCTAAACGAAGCCTACAAAAACATCTTTCATTTAAAAAAAGCTTAATCATTTTTTATTTTGAAAATTCATCGAAAAAACATAAAAAAAGTTTTTGCTGCTTTTTACTTTTGTTAAAAAAAATTTTTTTATGCCTAAAGCAATAAAAGCTTTGCATTTGTTTATCTCTTTTTTTCTTTTTTTAAATGTTACATTCGTTTTTAACGCATTAAAAAAAACAATAATTTCACAGTGATAAAGTTTTTTTTAATAGCATTTTTTTCTTTTTCTTTCTTCAAATTTGTCGTGGTTGCTTTTGTTTCTCATCAAAACAAAAAAATGATGGATGGAACAAATGCCCTTCACTGCTTCTGCCGAAAAAAAACTTTTTTTGGAGTCAATAAAAAAGGGGAAAGTCTCTTCGAAATAAGCGAAAAAAGTGAAAAAAAAAAAGAATGGTGGCATTAAAATTGTTGGGATTTATTTTTTGCATTTTTTTCACACTTTTTTTGATGTTTTTTTTTCTTCTTATTTAATGCCACCCCGAAAGTAGTTGTTGTCGTCGTTGACGGTGGTGGTTGGGGCTTCTTCCAATTTTTTTTGCATTTTTTAAACATTGAATATTCTAATACCTCTTTTTTATTTCTTTTTTTTCTTTATCGTTTGCATAGTTTTTTCTTTTGTAGCTGAAATATATAAAAAAACAAGTTTGTTGTTTTTGGAAAAAATGAGTCAAAAAATGTTTATTTTATGATTTTGGCAATGATAGTAATCTTTTTGGGACAATTTTTGAAAGTTTTTGTTACTATTGTTTTTTTTTGAAATTGGAGAAAGGCACGATAGAAACAAAATTTCTTGTTAAAATTTTGGGTGATTTAAAAAAATTATTTTTAAACGTAACAAGAATTATAAATTTTTTCACTTCAAAAAAAATTTTCAACAAAAAATTGCGTTTTCTACTTTTTTTGAAAATTTACAGTTAACGAAAACAAACGTAAAACAGCCATTTTTAGTTACTTTCAATACCAAATTATTCCATCCAAAAATATTCCAAATGTTCCAAAAAAAATTATTTCTCCCACACAATCGTTTATTTCCTTTCTTTTGAAAACTTTTATTCTCTTGAGAATTTTAAATATAATTTAAATAAACTTTAAACTCGAAAAAACGCTGCTCACATTTTATGTTAAAAAACATAGTTTGATAAAAAATGCGTAATTTTAAATTCATTGAATTTTTAACAAACTTAAACTTTTTACTTTTATTCTGTTTTTTTGTTTTTTTTTAATGTTAATTTATGTTTTAAGATGCGTAAAATGTATTGAGAATCAAAAGATAAAAGTGTTTAAATGAGATCAAAGAGTTCAGTGATGGGAAAAAATCGATAAAAGAATATCTCGGACAATTATTGCTTTCGTTGCAGTAAACCACTATAAATAGTAAAAGTCGAAGTGTAATAAGAAATATTAAAAGAAAGGAAATAAACGATTGTGGGGGAGAAATATTTTTTTTGGAATCTTTGAAATATTTGGATGGGATAATTTGGTATTGAAAGTAACTAAAAATGGCTGTTTTACGTTTGTTTTCGTTAACTGTAAATTATCAAAAAAAATAGAAAATGCAATTTGTGGTTGAAAATTTTTCTTTAAAGTGACGAAATTTTGAAAAAATTTATAATTCTTGTTACTCTTGAAAAAATAATTTTTGTTTTTTGTTTTGTAAAATTTTTGCTTTATGTAATTAATTACATCGTTTTTAAAACAAAAAATTGATAGATTAAAGCCATTGTTGAAACGAGCAAAATTAAGTTGTATATGATTAACTTTGATGATTTTCAATGTATCAGACATTTTTTTAAAGCTGATTAATTCAAGTAAAAATAAGAATACCCCCATTTATGTACTTTAGGTAGCTTAATCCACTAATCTCTTTAATACTAAATTCATTTGATGTCATTTTTAAGGGTAATTTTTTTTCAAAAATAAGGTACATATTTAAAGTCGAAAATGTGAGATTAATGTAGTTCTTAAATACTTTTTTTATTAAGAAACTTTGAATCAAGGTTAAAGGTAGCAAATTTTTTGATTAGGGTTTTTTTATATTGTTCTTTTGCCTGATTGTCAAGTTCATGCCATTTCGAAACTTGACAATCATTGAAAAAAAGCCGATATTAAAATATCCGAAATTTTTTAAATGTTGTAAAAATTGTCTCAAAAAGATCTGAAATTTTTAAAATTATTTATGAGTTTATCTGATCTCTTTCAACATCATTCAAATATTTTACAAAAACATCATTTTTTTAAAGTCAAAATAATCGGATGATTTAATACATTTTCCTAGTTTAAGCGGATAAGAATATTACAAAATCTCCAGACTTTTCAAAAAACACCCTTTTATGAATCATGATATCATTTTATCACTTTTCATTTTTCATTTTTCAAAGCACCTTTGTTCTTTCTTTTTTTTTTTAAATTATAATTGGTCTTTGATTTTTCTTACTTTCTTTTTTTTGCTATAATTCTTTCATGTTTTTTTTTTCATTCAAATAAAACAAAAAAGAATTAAAGTGTAAAGGCATTTTTTTATACTTCATTGAATCCAATCCCTCCTACAATAATCCCTCCCTCAAAATATATCTTCTAAATTTTTTATATGAATGCCATTTTCAACCACCCCATCAAAAAAACGGCATTTCCTTTTCTGCAGTTTTGAATATAAAAAAAAAAGTTTTTTAACAACAAAAACACAGAGAGCGAGAGACTTCCTCCCCCATCAAAAACATACATATTTGTAGAAAAAAATAAAGTTATTCAAAAACTCGTCACTTTTCTTTTTTTAAAACGCTTTTCTTTTTTGCGAAAAAAGCATGGGATTGCCAGTTTATTTTTTTTTCTTGAAAATCCCCGAACGGCACATTTTTCAGAATAGAGTTTATTCTTCTTCTTTTTTTCTCAGGAGTTCTTAAATGTCTTTTTTTTAGTCAAAAAATTTATGTTTTTTGAAGGAAGACATACAAGAAAAAAAGGGGGGATTAGTGTTCTTTTTTTCAAAGAAAATCTGTTTTTTTCTTTTTTAATAGTTATAAGTTATTTGTAACGACTTTTTTTACAAATATGTGTTTGTGAAAAGTCTGTTTAAAGGTTTTTGTTTGTTAAAAGTCAAAAAAAAATGTAGTGTGGCAATATATTTTTGAAAATGTGTCCATTAAAAATTTGATATATTTTTCATTTTAATGTTATTTTTCGAAATAGCATGAACTTGAAAATCAGGCAAACTGGTCCATGCAATTTTCCAAAAAAGTGTTAAAATGAAAAATTTATTAAACCTTACGCTCCCTTTAAATAATTTCTGTTTTTATTTTTACAGTTTTTCAAAGCTCCTTTTTTTAATTTATTTTTCATGTTTTACAAAAACTCCATTTTTTTATTTCTTAACCTCTATTTTTATCACAATTCATGACAGTTTTGTCTGGCATTTTTGATGAAACATGCAACCTTTTTTTTTCCTTTTATACCCAATAAAAATTCCACCTGTTTCAATTAATTATTATGACAACATTTATTCGTTCAATTTTTTGTTCAAATTTTTAATGCCAAATTGTCTTTTCCACATTTAAAACAGCCATTTTTTAACCAAATAATCGTGTTTTATTTTATTACTACAATTTTGGCCGTAAAATTTGTTGAATATTTTTAACCAAAAAAATTTTTTAAACTTTAAACAAAAAAATTTAAAATAATGTTTTTTTCAGAAATCCATTATTAAAATTAAGAAATCAAATGTAAATGGCTAAAATTTGGATAAAATCTCGACGACTTTTAGCTCCATGTTTGTTAGGAATTATTTTTATAATTGCAAGTTTTATTACATGGGTTTCGGAGGATGAACAATCAAAGTCATCATGGATGGCATTTTTAACACCAAAGACAGAAAAAAATAATATTGAAATTTTTAATTCAAATAAAAGAAATTTGCTACTTTTTAGTAGCGAATGTGAAAGGTTAGTTTTTAAATGTAATTTTAAAATTTTTGAAATTTGAAAAAAAAACATTTTTTGCAATTGTGAAATAAGTCTTGCAACGATTTTAAAACTAAACATTGCATGCAACATGCAACATGCAAACTTTACTTAGAAATTTCTTTCTTTTTTTAGTCGCAATCTTTCTGCAAAAATTCAAGAAAATGCCGAACCTGATGATGATGGACAATTTCCAAGAGATTTTTTTACCCTTGAACAACGGCAACATGGTGCAGGTACACTATATACAAAAAAAAATTAAAATTTACCAAAATATTTTAAATTTTTAGTTATTCTCCATTTATTTGGTTTAATTTATATGTTTATTGCACTTGCAATTGTATGTGATGAATTTTTTGTGCCATCTTTGGGAGTAATAACAGAAAAGTTGGATATTAGTGAAGATGTTGCAGGTGCAACATTTATGGCTGCTGGTGGCTCGGCTCCAGAATTTTTTACTTCTGTTATCGGAGTTTTTATTGCACAAAATAATGTTGGAATTGGGACAATTGTTGGTAAGTATTAGTGGAAAAAAATATTACTAAAAAATTTCAACAATTTTTTTGTTTTACAAAAGATTACTGATTATGTTCATAGTGATTTTTGTCCATTTCAGGATCTGCAACATTTAATATTTTATGTGTCTTAGCATTTTGTACCCTCTTTTCTACGACTGTATTGCATTTGACTTGGTGGCCACTATTTAGGTATATACTTTAACAGTTTTCAAATTTTTCCATTTGAGACCTCAAAGATACACAAAAACTTTTTTTTCTTTAGGGATTGTACATTTTACATTGGATCATTATTTATGCTTGTTTGTTTTTTCTTAGATGAAAGGGTAAAAAAGCTACTATAATTAAATTTCTCATTTTTTTGGTATATATCTGTTTTAGATTGAATGGTATGAAGCTTTAAGTTTATTCTTGGTATATCTTTGTTATGCATCATTTATGAAATTTAATGTTGAAATTGAAAATTGTGTTAAATCAAAACTTTTTAAACAAGCTGCATTACCCGAAGAAGTTCAAATTGAACAACAATCACCAATTATGCAACCAACAAGGGTAAGAGTAAGAAGCTTGAAACGCAAATCAAAATTTTGTTTTTGAAATAAAAATTTCGATTTTAAAATTTTACAAAGAAATCTTAAAACAAAAATATCTAAATTTCAAAATGATAGTTTTTAAGATTAAGTAAGAAGTTTTTAGGGTCTTGAAACGAAAATCGAAATTTTGTTTTTGAAATATAAAATTTCGGTTTCAAAATTTTACATAGAAATCTTAAAACAAAAATATCGAAAAAAACGAAATTTCGATTTTTTAATTATGCAAAAAAATCTCAAACGAAAATTTGCAGTGTTTTTCAAAGAAAAATTCAAATTTCGATATTTTATTTTTGTTATTGCTTTTACAAAAATATTTTTTCACAAATTTTCGTTTCAGGACAAATCGATATCTTTCGATACTGAAATTGAACATCATGACCATCATCACCACCATCATCATAATCGATCATCCCTTTATCGATCTGATTCCCTTGCAATTGGACGTCGTAGAGGTTCACATAATTCTCGACGACAGTCAATCCCTATTCTACATTCGGGTGCAATGTTTCGAAATGGTATTATGCAAATTATGTCTCATACTTTGGATCCATTAACTGAAGGAGATGTCTCTGAGGATCGAAGTCGAAACGGTGAATTAACTTCTCCAGAATCAATTCGCCGAAAAATTTCATCATCAAATAGAGCAAATGGAAATTTTGAAAGACTTCCATTAAGAGGAGAAAATGGAATTAAACGTGATAAATCACATGACGACAATCAATGCCTATATGAAAGAAGATCAACAAAAGCTGAAATTGAACAAATTGTAAGTTTCTGTGAAAATTGTTGAAAAAAATAGTTTTCGAAATTAAGGATTTTAAAATTTCGTGGTGAGAAAAAAAAACTATAGTAACACGTTTTTGGCAAAAATATTAAATTACAGTTACTATCACCAAACTTTTTTTTGTCACTCATAAAACCCCTCACTAGAATGTCCGAAAACACTTTTCAATTAACCTTAAAAATTCCCTTTTAGAAATCCATTCTTGAAGAAGAAGAAGAAAAGCCATTAGATATGACATGGCCGGAACATTGGAACAAACAGCTAATGTATCTATTTTTATGCCCAATTTTACTTCCACTTTGGATTACACTTCCTGATGTTCGAAAAGAAGAATGCCGAAAATGGTATATTGTAACATTTATTGGCTCAATTCTATGGATTGCATCATTCTCATATTTAATGGTTTGGTGGGCAAATACAATTGGCGAGACATTTGTGATTCCAACAGAGGTATTGTTCAAAATTTTAAATTACGTTTCCAAAAAAAATTTATCTATTTTTAGATTATTGGTTTAACAATTCTTGCAGCAGGTACAAGTATTCCTGATTTAATTACAAGGTAAAAATTTTTGAATCTCGATATCTCGATTTGAGGAAAACTTTCGTAACAGAAAAAAAATACTGCGGTTGTTTAAATCATTAAAAAAAATTTTTTGATGAATATCTTTAAACTTCATTTAATGTTAAAAGGAGATTCGGTATATTTTTCATTTTAATGTTTTTTTTTTGAAATGGTATGTACAAAAAAAAATGTAAAATAAAGTAAACTAAACAATTATTCTTTTCTTCTTCTTTTTCGTTCTTTTTTTGAAAAAATGAATTTGCAAAGAAAACTAATTCGTTTTTTGGGAGGCAATATTTTTCGCGTTTGCTTTAGATAATAAAAGAAAAAAGTTAAAGGCGTTTTTGAAAAAGTGATGTTTGAGTAAATAATTTTTGTTCGGTTCTATTGTCTTGAACGGATTGAATAAACTTGATCAGGGTGATGAAATTTTGAAGGTGTCTAAAATTTTTGAAATTCTAATTTATAATAATTTATTAAATCTGGAGCAACTTTAAGTAAAATAAAATTGCAAATTAAAACAAATTTTGACTTTTTTGACACGTTTTTCTTTTTTAACGTTTTTTTAAAAATGGCATGACTCTGACAATCAGGATTTTTTCAGTTATTCTTTTGTCTGATTGTCAGGTTCATGCCATTTTCGAAAAAACGTTAAAAATAAAAAACGCATAAATGCGTCCCCATTTTTGGAGATACACTTTTCATTTTAATGTTTGTTTTTGAAATGGTATGAACCTGGCGATGAGGATCTTTTTCAGTTGTGCGTTTGCCTGATTATCAGGTACATGCCATTTCAAAAAAAAATTTTTAAACGAAAAATATGTCACATCTTCAGTTCCCTTAAAAATCACGTCTTTCAAAATGTTTAAACCTCAAAAAAATGCAACTATAATACAGTATCAAAATAAATTATACTTCTCGAACTAAAAATCTCAAAAGCTTTTTATTTTTGAATTCAAAATAACTTTCTTTTTTTTTAAGTATACTGTAACCAAAATAATTTCAATTTTAAAGAAAATTTTTTTAGTGTAATTGTTGCTCGAAAAGGTCTTGGTGATATGGCAGTTTCATCATCCGTAGGATCAAATATTTTTGATGTTTGTGTTGGGTAAGTTTTTTTAAATCCGTTATCAGCTTTAATCCCCCTTCATTTTTTTAGTCTACCAGTTCCATGGCTATTATATTTTGTAATAAATTTTTTTCAACATGGAACAGTTGGGGAACCAATTTCTGTTTCATCAAATGGCCTTGTATGTTCTGTTGGAATGTTGTTTATTATGATTATTGTTCTAGTTGCTGCAATTGGATGCTCAAATTGGCAAATGAATAAAATTTTTGGTATTGTTATGATGATCTCATATATTGCATTTTGTTTTGTTTCGGTTTTCCTTGAAACTGGAAGATTTATTTGTCCGTTAAGGATTTGTTAAATCCGATTTTTTTACTATTGATTGTATGCTAAATTTATTAGCAATTTTTAGATAATATTAAAAATTTTATGCAAAGGTTTTTTGTTTTGAAGAATAAAAAAATATATTAAGAATTCGGCATATATTTTTAAAACCAATATAAATGAACAAAAACACTAGATGCGGCTTTCAATCGATTTAATAATTAATTTTTTTGCCAAAAAAAGTTCATTCAATTTTTTTGCGTTGAATAAACAATTTTCTTTTGTTTTTTTTGTGTTTGAAAAAGTGCAGTTCTTTCGTTGTCTGCCGCGCGTATGAAACTCTTTTTTCGTCATCCTTTTCCAATGAGATTTATGCTCAAAAGAAAAAAATCAAAATTGAACATTTAATAGTTCCATTAAAGGTACTAAAAAAATAATATTTTTTATTTAAAAATATCGTTGCTAAAACGATAAAAAATAACTAATGTTGCCCTTCTTTGAAGTGGCTAATTTTAAAATAAATTTTGGAAAGCTTTTGCATTTTTTGCAAAAGCAAATTTGACTGTTTTAAGGAGATTTTTTCGGTTTTTGAAGATTTACAGTTTTTTTCTTGTAAATCTTTGCTTGAATAAAAACAAGTTTTGAGATTCACAGACACAACAAATTAATTTTTGCCTAAATCACAAAAATGCTGTAAACACAAACACCTGAAATAAAAAAAAGTGTCAAGCTTTATGACGATAAAAACAAAATTTGAGAAAACGAAAAAAGAATCAACAATCAATTTTTGTTCGACATAAAAATATCTGTCAAAAATAATCACAAACATTTTTTTATACATAAAAGTTTTTATTTTCAAAACAAAGAGTATTGCTGCACATAAAAATTTGCTATTTATAACTTTCCTTTTCCTTTGTCTGAAAAATGTGAGCAATAATGATGCAATAATATATGTAAGACAAAAAAAAATGTAAAACCACTGCTGTTTTTATTCAAATCTATAAACAAAAAATGGTTTTATGACGAAATAATATTTTTTTTGTTTGAGCGATTTTATAATTCAAATTTTTTCATGCAGCAACACTTTTTTTTCAGCTGATCAGTTTTCCTTGATTCAAAATATATTTTAAACATTTGTTAAACTTCTCTTTGTTTCTCAAAAATGGAAGTTGAAAATATTTTTTATCAAATGCAACTCAAAAGATTTGAGCAATTTAAATCTCAAAATCCGGAAAATGAAGATTTTGATGTTATCTTTCAGATCGATGGAAAAGTAAGTTTTACCATTTATTGCCCTGTATTTTAAGCTTATTGATATTTTTTAGAAGCTTTATGCAAATAAATACATGTTAACTTCAATCTCTGAAACATTCAAGTCAATGCTTTCCGAACGTTGGACAACAAAAGATGAACCAATTACTCTTGATGGATATCGATTTGAAGAATTTTATCAATTCCTTTGTTTTATATATTCTGGAGGATGTTTAATTACAGATGAAAATGTTTTTACAATGATTGATATTGCAGAATATTATATGGTTGAAGCATTCAAAGATGTCTGTGATGAATATCTTTCAAATATGGAATATGATATTAATAATATTTCAACTTTTATGGATTGCGTAAACAAGTATTCTTTGGTTAAACTTCGTGCAAATCTTGTTGAATATGTTGATAATAATTTCATTGATTTGCTTGAAGCTATTACCTTAAATGCAAAAAAGTTTGAACTTGATTACTTTTTTGAATCTGAACGTACTCCTTTTCGCGAAGAAAATCTTTTTGAAGCTGTAAGTCTTTTTTTATCCGGTAATTCCGGGATTGGAGTTCTTTGACTCATACTTGCTTTATTTTTTAGATCTATAATTTGGCAGAAAAGCGTGTTACACTCAAACAAAATTTGGATACTATTGAATCTGCATCAATGAAGAATGCTATTAAAGAAGAGCTTTCAGATTTGTTACCAAAATTTGATTTCATTAAAATGTCTCATAAATTTTTGCTTAGCTTTGTTGGTATGTCTTTTTTTCTCCTTTTTTACTATAAATAATCTTTAACATTTTTTTAGTTACAAAATGTGGCTTTCTCTTTCCACATGAAGATTTGGGTGAAATTTTAGTACAAAATTATAACAATGAAGGGAAACAAACTGTTAAATTTCTTGAAACTGGTTTTTTGAGTGATCCTTCTGATGATGAAGAAGCAAATATGTCACAAAACAATGATGAAATGTCAATGGAAGGCTGTCCTCGACTTCGTGATTATCTTGATTTTGATCTTTTACAAAGTGATGATGAGAATGAATACGAAAATGATGAAATTTCAATGAATGGTCCATTTCTTGATCATATTTTGCATGATTTTGAACGTTCAGTTTACGCTTTTGGTATCTCAAATGATAGTGATGCATAATAATTTATGTGTTTGAGCTATTGTTTGCTCTATTATGTTTGTGTTGGGTTATAAAAAATTTTTTATGCATATATTTTGTGTACAATGTTTTACAGAATGTTTCTATCCCTAACAATATCTTTATCCACTTATGCAATATTTTTAACAGATAAAAAGGAATTAAGATGACCCACATTAAAGCTAAGAATAGATACTGTAGCTTTAGTTATCAAACCATGAAAAAAAACGAAAAAAATTTTATTTTTTCAAAATAGTTCACATATAAATTTTTATTGACCATTAGTAAAAGAATGTCAGACAATACAATATAAATAAGGCTTAGAATTTTGATTTTGGTTTCTTTTCCTTGTCATCTTTTTTCTCCTTTTCTTTTCCTTCATCTTGAGTTTTTTCATTGATATCATTAGTTTTTTCATTTTCAACAATTCCAGTCTTTTCTTCCTTTTTATCACCTTCTTTCTTTGCTCCTCCAGCACCAGGAGATTTTCCATCAGCAGCACCACCTTTTTCGCCACCTGCAGCAGCGGCATCAGCCTTTTTCTTTTCTTCATCTCGACGCTTTTGTTCTTCTTCCCATCGTTCCCAATCATATGGATATTCTTGAGCATTCAAATTTTTCATTGCTGCTCTAAGAAGACGATATACCTGCAAAAAAATAATGAATATAAAATATAAGAAAAAGATAAAAAAACTTACTTGTGGGTAATTTGGTTCATCAAAGAATCTTCCACCATCAATTGTTCTCATAATATCAATATATTCACGTGGACAACCACCAAAAAGTTGTTTCATTGCAATATCACCACGACAAGATTTTTTGAATTTACCAATTTCATCCATATCTTTTAAATTTCGCCATGGAAGTGCACCTTTTGTAAATTCAACCTAAAATAAGTATCGTAAGATAAAGTATAAGAACTTCTGACGGCAACTACTACAGTATATCTAAGTATATCTAATTTATATAATTTACACACTTTTGCTACAAAAGCCAACTCATGGTGCTACTACAGTATATCGTTGGATATATAAGCTACACACTTTTGCTACAAAACCCCACTCATGATGCAAAAGTTGTTACTGAACTATCTCACAACAAGTATAAAACCCTCTGAACTAACTTGTTGATAAAGCCATGATTCCAAATCATCAAGTCGGCACATTTCACGTTGTGCATGACATGCAACAGGTGCATATTTAACAGTACCACGAAAGCCAGCAACTGATCGAGGCTTTTTAATTGTTCCATCTTCGTGTACAAATTTTCTTGCCATACCAAAATCCAAAACATATACTTTTCGAAGTTCTTTCAATTCTGCTCGACCAATGGTATAATTTGCAGGTTTGACATCACGATGAAGATATCCAATACCTAAAAATAGCGGAGATTGTGTAAAAAAGTCCTCTAAAACTTTAATCCATACCATGAAGATCTTCAAGTGCTTCCAAACACTGAATTCCAATTGATATAGCAGTTCCAACAGTGAATTTCTTTCCAGGTGCAGCAAGTCGAAGATCCTAAAAACCATTACTATAGTTGAAACTTCAATAAAAACAAAAGAACTCACTTGTAAAGATTTACCAACAAAAGTCATGACAACATAATTAAAATTATCAACTCGACCTTTATCTTCAATTTTACAAAAATGTCTTCCACCAGCTTTAGACAATTCATTTAAAACAAAGACTTCCATTTTTAGCAGCTGAATTGGTTCATTTACTCCTTCAACCTTTAAAGCATATGTTCCAGTTTTATCTGAGACTTTGTACACAGCACCAAATGCACCTAAAAAAGATGATAATGAAAAGTGAGAGTTATTGCCAGGGATTTTATATATCCCCTTTAGAGCTGATTGCATTCTTAGATACTCATGCATATTTGAAGACTTTATGAATCCTCCAAAAACTTGTGAAGTTGCGAGAATGCAATAGCTTGCGCTGTATAGGATATGATATATCCGGATATGCGACAAAGTGTTGATGTAAAACGCTTTTGGCGCAAAGTAATGTCGACAACCTCTTTATAAGAACTTTGACACATATCCGGATACATAAAATCTAAAATTAACTAACCTTCACCAAGTTTCTTTTCGATTGTCCATCGTTCCACTTTCTTTCCTTGATCCAATTGAACAAGCTGATCGGCCATATTTTCCAAATTTTTTCTGCGCAAAGATGAAGAAGAAGGAGAGTGACGTCGTCAATCCAACAACACAATCAATAATAATGAAATGAGAGAGAACAAATTCAACCCCTTCCATATTGAAGTTTTATGCAAAAAATTAAAATTTCATGTAAATTTTAATGTTCAAAAAAAGCAGGCACGAAAAAAACGTGTTGAAAAAAGTTTTAGGAACACAACACAAAAGTTTTGTGTTCCTAAAAACAAAACTTTTTTTTGCTCGAAAATTTTACATTTTTTACCGTTTTTTTTGCAAAGTTTAATGCAAATTTTTTTGTACTTTTACATTGCTGCAATGTCATCTTTGCAAAAAATATGTTTCATCAAAAAACAAACAAATTCTTTATTTGTGCATTTCATTTTTTATTGAAGAATGTTACGTTTTTTGTTTATTACATCTCTTATTTTTGGACTATCTTTTGCTGATGAAACATGTCAGGCATCGTCTACATTATTAAGAGGAACTGGAAATATTGTTGTTGATGGTACAGTCACTTGTGATGGAAAACCTTTATATGGTGCATATGTACAATTGGTTGATAATTTTCGTAAGTATATCTTTTTTGCTTTAATATATGTTTTTTTGAATGTGTGTAATGTTCTGTGTTGTATGTGTTTATATTATCTTTACTATATAATCTTTTATAGAAGCTGTAAATGATGTAGTTGGACATGGACATACTGATCATGATGGAGGCTTTAAGGTATCTGCACAATATTATTATTATTCTGATACAGATTTAGTTGCTGCAAAAGGTTCATGGAATATTGTCGTTTATTCATATTGTGGTATTAATCATATTGAAAAAAATGTATGTTTTTCTTTTTATTTGTCGATGTCGTTAACGAATGGGTTTCCGTCGTTTTTCATCTATGTTTATTACTGTATACATTTAACATTTGGTTCTTTTTAGCAATGTCATCGTGTTTATAAGCAAATCGTTGAAGATAGAGGTGCTAATGGAGTTAAATGTTTAAAAATGAAACCTAATAATGGAATTGATGCAGAAGATATCTACCTTTCTGGTACCAAAATTTCAATCGTCACAAATCTTAATGATGCTGATCAAAAAGCGCAAATTATTTGTCTTTCTGGAGATTATAAAAAGATAGTTAATTAATAAAATAAAGTGTTATATTAATAAAATTATTTTAAAAATTATGTGTGTTTTAAAGCATTGAAATATCTCTTTTCGTATAGTTTAGTACAAAAAATCAAAGGGAGAAGTGGAGGATGTCCTAAGATAAAATCAGGATTTCGTTTCGCTGGCAAATCGCTTGGTTTATTATGCTCAAAAATGTCGATTATTTTCTTTTCGATACCGTACAAATTTAACATTAACTTGTAAGACAAATAAAGTCTTCGAAAATATGTAATAATATACAGTTTATTAGTTTTAAAACCAAAAACATCAAAAATTATAATTTATCAAACGAATCAAAAACTTCTGAACATAAAACACCAATCCAATGACGTTTGCGACGAAGAACTTCATGAGTTTGTAAAGATTTGGAAGAATTATTACCATTAAAAATTCGTGAAAGAACACTTTCAACCTAAAATATATTTAATGTAAATTAAAAAGTTTAAACAGATACAGTAAAAAAAACATACAAGTCGACGTTGAAGTTTCATTAGCCCTTGACGAATATACGCAGCTGACATTGCTTGAAAGATTGCAATATCACCAATCAAATGAAAATAATGTGAAGAAACATCTTCACATTCACCAGAAAATAGAATTAATAATTTTTTAATTTTTTTTTTTTGATAGAAGTTTTTTTCATAAACTTTCTCATTGGTTTTTCATGATTGCGTCATTCTTATCTTTTTGTCTTTTTCATCAAAAATTGTAAAAAAACGTGCAAAAAAATAGATTATTATCGGGGTTTTAATCTTCTTTCTTTTCTTGAAAGATGTTTTTTACGTTTCAATTTTTGTAACAAAAATGAGACAACATTTTCTTGGGGGTTAGAATAGAGTCAAAGTTTTTTAAAAAATATCATTTCAATAAAATTTGTGATTTTTATCATTTCAATCATAGTTTTTTTCGTATAGCAGTGGCGCGTCCTACGAAGTGGAAAATTTATTTTCCACTCTCTTTCCCACTTTCTTTATTTTCGTGGTGGGAGATTTTGTTAACTTCCAGGGATGAAAGTGGAAAATAAAAAGTGAGTGGAAAATAAAAGTGGGTGGAAAATAAAAAGTGAGTGGAAAATAAAAGTGGGTGGAAAATAAAATTTCCACTTTGTAGGACGCGCCACAGAGCGATATTGAGATAAAATAAAAAAGAAAAAACACGTCTTTAATTTTGTGGGGAGTGATATAAACGATGACGAATCGGACACCTCAAAAAAGAATTTTTGTTCCATAAAATTTCTTTGTTGATGGTTGTCTTCTCAAACATCGTAAAATTATTGTTTCATTTTTTTTGATTTTTAGTCGACTAACTTTTAGATTGTTGCAAAACGTTTTTTATCAATAATTTATGAATTACCGTAACTTTAGAATTTATCCGCCTCTTTATAGGTTTTGTTAAAAAAATAACAGTTAATAAAACGAACGATAAAATATTATTTTTTAAGGATGACAACAAAGAATCGTTGTTTCTCTTTGAAAGATAAAAAGCAACAACAACAGTGTATAAATGGTGATAACTTTAGAATTTATTCGCCTCTTTATAGGTTTTGTAAAAAAAATAACAGTTAATTAAATGAACGATAAAATATTATTTTTTAAGGATGACAACAAAGAATCGTTGTTTCTCTTTGAAAGATGAAAAGCAGCAGCAACAATGTACATCCAAAAATGATCAATCCAGTAATTTGAATTTAAACAGAAATCAAAACTGTTCAAATTTAAATCCAATTAAATCTCAAAGTGTTTCATCCGATTTTAAAAGTGACAGATTCAAAGGTAAACTAAATTTGGCTGCAATCCTTTGAAAAATATTTTTTTGTTATTTAAAATTTATAATGTTGTAAAAGTAAAGCAATTTTTTTAAAGTTTGATTGTATTTCAAATTTCTTGGGACTGCAGCCTTCAACAAAAATCGAGAATCAGATATCTCCTCTGATTATAATTCTTTTTCACAAGCAAGAAATGATACATGGAATAAATCATTCAAAAATTCAAATCCATCAAAATATATAAATCTCGACGATATCCCTGAACAAAGTACTTTGAAGCAAGAAAG
Source organism: Panagrolaimus sp. PS1159 (assembly GCA_963922195.1). Taxonomy (NCBI): domain Eukaryota; kingdom Metazoa; phylum Nematoda; class Chromadorea; order Rhabditida; family Panagrolaimidae; genus Panagrolaimus; species Panagrolaimus sp. PS1159. The sequence continues at coordinate 501,408 of CAWUHW010000028.1, forward strand.
CTCAGTCTGCAATAAAAGCACCCTTTCACTTCATATTGCAGCTTATGAAAATTCTGTTGAAGCTTTGGAACAAAGTTTCATTGCACAAAAATCGAAAAATGTTTGTTTAATTAAATTACAGCACACTGCAAATGATAAAAAATTTTTAGAATAAATTTGGCATAACTTCAAAATGTGTTGGAAGAATTGTTGCTGGTTCAAATATTTTTGAATTTCCAAGACAACAAGAAGAAGAAGATGATGTAACCGTTGAACCAGAGGTTATGCAATTTAAAGCAGCACAAAAGTTATTAGATTCTACAAAAGAAGTTAAAAAGGAAGAAGAAGAAAAGAAGAGTGAAGAAAAAAAAGATGAAGAAAAAGATGAAAAGAAAGATGATAATGTTCGAGAAATAAGTTTAATTGCTGGTAAAACCAAGTAAGAGATTGATTAATTGATTAGTTAATTGTAACTTTGCAAACTGGCGTTCAACAACTTTTTTTCTGTCACTTTCATTTTTTTGTTGAGAATAACATTTGGCATTGAGGAACATTTTGCCAACATCAGCTATCTTCCTCTAAAAAAACTATGCCTTTTTTAAAAAAAAGTTATCACCAAAAAAAGAAAATTGTTTCCCAATTTTAATTTTCCAACATGTAAGTAAAATCTCTTTCCCCATTTCTAATATATCCATCTCTTTTCACTAATTAAGGGCATTTAGGACAACACTTTCTGAAATTCGTGAACATTTTGCAAAGCTTTGCCTTGTAAAATCTCCAACTGCTGGACGAATTACAAAAACTTCTTCTGCTGATTTATTAACAATCTTTTCACAATGGTCATTTCGTTCACCAACCATGAAAAAGAACCTAAAAAATTCACAAATTACAATTGTTGATTCACAAAAGATGGAAGCTATTTGTGTTGATGCTCCGGTTACTGAAGCGGAGTAAGTATACCTTTTGGTCAAAGATCAAGTTTTGTAGTGTAAAAAAAATATCTTTGTTAACTTTATAGAGGTCAATCAGTTGCATATTCTCCGGATGGAAAGCTTTCTGCCGTTATTTCAACTGTCACTGATGGCAAAGATAAAAAACATTATGTTCGAGTAAGACATTTTTGCAATCACTTTTAATGAAACAAATGGATGCGATTCTGTTTGACAAAGCTTTTTTCTGCTGTGTATTTATTGGAGTACGCAGCTTTGTGCAATATTAAAAGATAGCATTTTTTCTCAAACTGAAGAAATTAAAATGCGTAATATCGTTTTATTCAAAGTTTGGAAGAAACAAATGTTAATTTTATGTTGGATATAACGCAGAGATATCCATTTATACATGTCTTTCGCAAAAAAAGCTAAACAAGATCGAACCCAATCACTTTTGCGATACTTTATACTGCAAAAGTTACAAAATTACATTCATACTTTTTACAGATCATTGATGCCGTTAACAATTGTGATAAAAATATTTTCAATCTCTCAGCAAAGAAAGCTCATGGATTGGTACACCTTTCTGGAGATTTTGGAGGTGCCATATTTTCACCATCTGGCAAATACCTCCTTTACACCGCTGAACGGTATGCAAATTTGGTTGAATTTTTTGATGCTGACCTTGAAAAAAAGTCAAGTGATGAAGAAGAAGATGATATCAAAAAGCCATCAATTGGTGAAAAATTTTTATGGAAACAAACTTTTGGTGAACAAATCTTTGAAGTTAATGATCCTGTTTTATGTTTGTTAACAGTTGAAAGCGGTGAAATTAAAGTTTTGGATTCTATTCCCAAACATTTGCATCCTGTTCAGGTTGGTTTGTGTGACAATGATAAGAGTTACATGAACGGCTATCTATTAACGTAGCATAGTTTTTATGTAGCTTCGATCATTTATTGTTTAAAGCCGTTTTACATAATCCTTTTCAGAAGCTTTTCTCAGCTGATGAATCTGCAGTATATTTTGGAGCCGTTGATGCTGAAAATTATAAACTTGGAAAAGTTTTTTGTACAAATCGACAATTTTCTGTTGGCCGAATTGATCTTAAAGAATTTGAATATTCTTGTATTGCTGAAAAGGTTCAAGGCCTTGAATTTCTTAAACTCTCAAATGATGGCACAATTTTTGGTATTTCTCGATCAAATACAAAAAACTCTCATCAAGGCTCATACTCTTTCTTCAAACTCAATCCAACATCTATTAATAAATCTGTTGAACATTATACCCATGATGATATCTTTTGTCCGGCTTTATCAAGTCGATGCTTCACTTCCAATGATGCCATCATCTTTTCTGCCATTCGTGGATGTTATTTGCAAGCATTTAAATTTGTTCCACGTACCTCTGAAATTCATTGCTTAACACCTGGAGAAAATTCTGATACTGTATTAGATGTTTTTGAAGATTATATTTTGGTTTCCCGAGCTGCACCAGATCGTGCTCCAGAACTTTGTATTGGTAAATTTAAGAATGATAAAGAAGTTGGTTCTTAAAAATTTTTATTAGCTTTTAATAATTTGAGATTTATAGGTAGCATGGACGCTTATCTCAAAACAAAATCCAATTAGTGTTGATCATACTGTTGAAGATGTTGCAATGTCGGATAAATTTGGCCCATATTCATTTGTAATGATTCCAAAAAAACCTACAAAAGATATCCCATTGGTGGTGCTTATCCATGGTGGACCACATTCTGCATCATTGAAAGTGTAAGCGTTTTTCTGAGTTTTAATAGTCGATTTTTATGTGAAAATTTTATTTAATTTTTGAATTAAAATTTTTTTACTTGATTTTAACTATCGAAAAACAATGTTTGAGTTTGAGTTGGAAGCTACCGTAACCATTTTTAATATTTCTTCATATTTTAGTTGGCCTCGTCGTGGTCCAAATCTTCTTATTCATCTTGGATTTGCTGTTTTACAAATTAATTATCCTGGTTCAATTGGATATGGAGAAGAGTATGTTCAACAGTTACCTGGTAAAGTTGGTCAATTGGATGTTGAATATTGTGAAAATGAAATTGAAAAATGTTTAAAAAAGTTTCCACATTTGGATAAAACAAAAGTTTCATTATTTGGTGGATCACATGGTGGTATGTATATTTTAAATAGTTGCGTTTTGAAAAAAATGTTTTAATTTTTAGGATTCTTAGTTACACATCTTGCTGGTCACAAACCTGATAATTACAAAGCTGTTGTTGCATTGAATCCTGTTTTAAATATTCGAAGTTTGTTTTTGTTTTTATCGGGGTTAGCAAAATTAAAAGAGTTAAATTAGTAATTTCGAGTTATTCTTTTCAAAAAAAAGTGTCTGCTTTAGTATAGTTTTTGCCAGTCCTAACATTCCAAAAATTACTGTAGTCCATTATCACTAATATCTCTTTTTTTAGCAATGTTTGATATCACTGATATCCCAGATTGGTGTGCATATGAATCAAATCTTTCATCACTTGATCCAGGAAAAGCATTAAATTCAGAACTTGAACAAGCAATGATTTCAAAATCTCCAATTGTTAATGCTCATAATATCAAAGCACCATATTTACTTGTAATTGGTGGAAAAGATCTTCGAGTTCCACCACATTTTCGTTCACTTATTCGAACTTTAAGTGTTAACAAAGTTACCCATAAAGTTTTATATTATCCTGATTCAAATCATGCCTTGGATGAAGTTGAAGTTGAAGCAGATTTTTCAATCAATTCTGCACTTTGGTTCCAAGCTCATGGATTATAAAAACTTTTTTTTTCTTTGTTTTATGTTTTTATCTTTTATCATGACATTGTTTTTTTTGTTTCGTAATGTTAGAATAAATTTTTTTGCTTGGAAAATGTTGGAAAAGGGAGATGATTAAAAATTTTTTGATTTACTTGGCAGTTTTTGCTTTTTAATGGAATTTTGTCGGATTGGTAGACAAGGAAAATTTTTATTTGCTTTTGGAGCGTCTAGACCGGATATAAATGAATGGTGTCTGGAAAAATCTGTCGATTTGAAATATAAGCGGCAAATTTCAAATAGTTTTTTTTATTGTAGAAGGTGCAGCTGGATTTAGAAGTTTTAGTTTTTTTCGCTTCGTTGCAAAAAAAAAAATGTTTTTGTTAATTAGTTTTTTCTTCTCGTGGATACTTTATTTTGTTAAACAATTTTTTGTTAAAATGTAAAAAGCCTTTGTAAAATTTTTATTTTTTTTAGATGACAACAAAAAAGCAGTTATTGTTTTTAAATGAAAAACTGCAGCCTCTTGATTCTTTTAATAATAATAATAATGTCAGCAATCAATATTTCAATTTCAATTTAAATCAAGTTTATAAAAGTCCAGTTTTAATACCTGTTCAGTCTTGTAGCAAAACATTTAATTATAAAAATAAACAATTTGGTAATCAAAAATTGCTGCAGTTCTTTATAAAAAATTAGGTTTATGTCTAAGAAGACAATGGTTATGATAAAAAATTGAAAATAATTTTGTAAAATATTTTTTTCACTGTTGAAAATACTTGATTTTATTTATTTTGGTATATAAGTCAAGGGTATCGGAAATTCCAGAATTTTTGTTGCAAATAAAAGTCTTAAATTTTTGTCCAAGTATCGCTTAAAACATTTTTTTACAAAAAAATCAGCCGTTTTCAACACTTTTTTTGCTGCAAGATTTTTTTCTCTTTTAAAATTTTGAAAAGACAATTGCTTAAAAAAAGAAAAGATTTTTATTTGCGACTTTTTGCCTTTTTTAATTTCACGCTAATTATTCCATCAAAAAATGTTAAAAAAATTGCTGTTAAAATATATAAAAGCCAAAAATTAATTATAAAATTGTTACTTGATTTTTTAAAATAAATTTTATTATAAACAGCTTGGTTTTAAAAATTGTTAAATACCAAATTTAGAACCGCAGCTCGAGTAGGCATGGCACCGGGCCGGGCCTTGATTTTCACGATTTCTGAAAAAAACTGCACAGGGGGGACCAAGGCAAAATTACTAAAAATTTAATTTTTACCCGGGCCGGGCCGGGCCGGGGCTTCTTTTCACCGGGCCGGGCCGGGCATTACAAAAGTCGCCCCGATGCCATACCTAAGCTCGAGCCAAAAAAATCCAGTCCTAGACAGCTCTAATATAAATTTTAAATTTTTGTGAATGATAAAAAGTCTTCACCCAGAGAGCTTCAGCAGCATTTTAATTTTCAATTTCTACAGTATCCTATAACAATGAAGAAAAAGAAAAATTACAATTATGGAATAAATCATCCCATTTAAAACTTAGCTATTTAAAACTTGGTTATAAAACTAAAAATGAAGCTCAAAAGCAATGGAAGAAAGATGGTCCTTCAAATATCAATAATAGCACTCTTTCCATTAATATTTCTGCTTATGAAAATTCAGTGGAAGAATTTAATTTTGATTTACCAAATGGTGGTAAAAATAACAAAAGTTTAGAAAAGCAAAGATTTGAATTGTTTAAAAAGCAGAAAATTACGAAACAAATTATTCCTGCTGCTTCAAAACTTGTTATTAAAGTAAAATATAAAACTAAATTCACAAGGGAACCGTTTGACATGTAATTTCGCTTTTGAAACGGGACCTATTTTGGAATACTCCCCTGATATTCAAACGTATTTTCCCAAATTATGAGCGTATTTTCCCAAATTATGAGCCTTCCCCGAAAGTATTTTTTCACCTAATCGGCTATATTACTATAGTATACGTTGTCGTGTGCTACTTATACCAATTAATCACTTATTTTTTTGGATTTTACGCTTTCATGTTAATCCATAATTAGTTATTTGTTGTTAAAATAATGTTTTGTAACTTTCTGAGTCATTAAAGAACTGCAAAAATGCAATTTTAAGCAATTAATTCGCATAAGTAGCACACGACAACGTATACTATAGTAATATAGTCGATTAAGTGAAAAAATACTTTCGGGGAAGGGGCCGCTCATAATTTGGGAAAATACGTTTGAATATCAGGGGAGTATTCTAAAATAGGTTCCATTTCAAAAGCGAAATCACATGTCAAACGGTTCCCTTGTCAGTTATTTTTATACAACTCTAAATTTACAGAATTTGTTTGAATTTCCAAGACAACAAAATAATGATATGCCTTTGCCTGAAGTGGCACAATTTAATGCATTCCAACAATTAATTAATCCTAATGAAGCATCAGGTGAGATTAAGATTATCTCACCTTTAATAAATTTTTTGGTATTAAAATTGGCAAAAGCTTCGTGCAAAAAAAAATTAAATGCCGCAGAAAAATCTGTATTTTTTTCTCATAAAAAAATCCTATGCATTTTTTTAAAGTTTCAAAATCAACTAAAATATTTTTGACACAAAAAAAGCTTTTTTCGATGAAACAAAAATGAATTTCAAATGACAAACTTTGAAAGTATTTTGATGTATTTTCTCACTGATTTTTTTTAAAAAATGAGAGCTAAAAAATGACAAAAACAGAACTGAAAAAAACGCTCTGTACAAAAGTCCATTTTTTCCATAAAAAATTATGATCGACAGTTTTGTTCGCTGATGTTATCTTTTAAAAGTTTTAAATTTAGCATCAGCAGTCTAAATTAAAATTTCAACAAAATTATTCATTTTTATTTTTAGTTTTCTAAAGGAGGCGGATGTTTTGATACAGTTTCGTAATCTTAAATTTTCGTAATTTTCAGGCAAACTGAGAGTCTCGAAACGAAAATGCATCTTTTTTGATAAGAAAAATTTAAAAAAGGGTCATTTTCGTTTCAAGACTCTTAGTTTGCCTGAAAATCACGAAAATCTAAGATTACGAAACTGTATCAAAACATCCGCCTCCTTTAAGTTTTAAGAATGAGCGTTTAATGTTTTTGTGTTGCCGTTTGATGGGTTTTGATATATTTGTGAAAAGCAAGAGCCGGGGGCGACCACTTTTTATAAGCTTTACCGCTCTTATTTTGTAGAACCATAAAAATCACATATAAACCTGATATGTCATATTTTTTCTTGCCTATATTTTTTAATAATAGCGGGCAGATTAAAAATATATGGTCATTTTTTTGCGACTTACTTTTACTAAAATTTAAGATATTTGTGTTTTCAATCAAAAAATTTTGTAGAATTTAATTGACAAAAAAATGTATTTTAAGTTTTAAATTGATGAATAATTTTGTTTTTTGACAAATTAAAAAACAAATGCATTTTTTTGTTGCAAAAAAAGAATTTTGATTTATTTGCAATTTGTTTTTTTCTGTTTTCTGTTGCATTTAAATAAAATTGGTCTTGGAGTTATTGGATAAGTTTAGACAAAAACAAAAATTACAAAAATGTACATTTTCAAAAAATCAAAAAAAAGAATTTTATGAAAGCAAAATTTTCAATATTTTTGCATTCTACAGTGATTCAAGCGTTAAAAAAAGTGAAAAATCAAATTATTCCTTTTTTTAAAAATCAAAAAAAGCTTGGAGCACTCGAGATTCCCAGGAGGTCTCCCATCCAAGTACTAATCGAGCCCAGCAGTGCTTAACTTGCCAGATCGGACGGGATGGCGTGTTTTCACTGCGGTATGACCCCAAGCGAACAATGCTCTTCTTTTTTGTCTGACATGAAAACGAGAAAAAAAAAAGAAACAAAAAATGCACAAAAATTAAATCATTTTCTTCAATTGCAAAATGGTGAAAAAAAAGTCAATTTCCTTTTTTACCATTACAGTATGAAAATAAATAACAAAAAAAAGTTTTTTTTTTCTGCCTTTTTATCTTTGCTCAGTCTCACAAATTTTTTCTACAACCTTTTCATTTCAAAGTTGTTATGCTTTGGTTTTACGGCACCATCTTTCCTTTCAAAATCAACCCTAAAAAAATCATTTGCAAAAGATCGCATTAATGCATTTTCTTTGTCTCTATTTTTTCTCTTGCTTACTTTCAGCAGCATTTTTCTTCTCTACACAGACTTCTTTTTTTGACATTTTCTCAAAAAAAAACTTTTCCCTTATTTTTTTCTGTTGTCCACATAAATAAACGAATCCAGCATCTTTTCATTTTTGCAATGCCCGGTTCTTTTGCAAAATGGTCCACTTTGAAAAAAGGTTATTGCAATTTTTGCGTCCATCTTTTTCTGCGTTTCTCACATATGGTTCTTTTTCATTTGATTCTTTCTATTTTAATAATTTTATAAATTAAATTTTTAAAAATGTGATTTTTTAGCATTAAATATGGCTCAAAATAATAATCGTGCTGGTGATGATAAACCATTTCTTAAAGTTAAATTAGCTGAACATTATACTTCTCCGAATTTTTCATGTACAAATTGTCCAGTTGATCATGGAGGTCGTGTATGTGCAAAAGCTGCTGAAAGTAAGTTATTTTTCTTTGATATACATTTGCAATGCATAAGATTATCTTTCCCCAACCTAATGAAAAGCTATCTTTCCCTGGATGAGCTAAAAAAAGATATTTTAAATTGTTAATAATCTTTTTTTATACTTTACTAATATTTGTAAACATTTTTTAGAGAAAACCGCATTTGATTTTGACTTCTCAAAACTTAATCCCATGCTTCAACAGAGATTTATGGATCTTGCTTCAACATATGAAAAAGCAAAATATCAAAAAGTAAATAAACATCTCAATTCACTTATTAAACCAGCAGAATTTAAAATTATTAATGAATTAATTGCACATGCAAATAATCATTATCCAGCAGATAATGTATTTTGGGGAATTCGTGGCTATAAATCTCATGTCCATCCACTTCATGAAGAACATCTTCAACAACTTAAAGATGTTGTTGTTAATAAAAAATTTAATGGCGTTTTTCTTCCTGATAAATGGTTAACACAAGCTTTATCACAAAATGTAACCTTTTATCTCAAAGTTCTTCATATTGATAATTCAAAGCTAACGGGTGTTGAATTTAAAGCCCTTTGTGATTATGGCACTCTTGAATCTGTTTTTATTGAAAATGTAATTGTGGAACCACCTCCAAAAGCGTATGAATTGGCAATGTATACAACACAAATTAAAAAATTTCATATGAATATTAAGAATTTTCAATGTGAAGCTAATTGGATAAAATATTTTGCACAATTTTCTGATAAACGAAGTATTCGACTCTTTGAATTTCGAAATGTTTCTCCAGTTTTCAATGCTCTAGAACTTGATAAATTTATTCGAGTAAGTTATTTTTAAATTTTGGTTAGACATAGTTCGGGTTGTTCTTAAGTACTGTAAGATTAAAGGGAAAGGGGTACTGTAGTTTCAAAAGTCTCTAAATTAATTATAGTTATAGCTTTTGACTATCACATATTTCTTTTGTTAATTTTTTCTCATCTCTTTTTTTAGACACGTATGATAACAACAAAAGAAAAGAAGAATCAAGAAGAACCACCGCAAAATCAAGAAGAATCAACATGTGAAATTGCATTTGATCAAAAATTTATTCGACAATTTACAAAAAAAGGATTTGAAAAAAAGCTTGATAAAATTGTAAATGGTGTTTTCAAACGAGTTCCAAAAGTACAATATGAACAATTTAAATCCTATGATAGATTTATGGTTGATGGACGTCGAGAAGAAAAATCTGGAAAACATTATTTCTTTGTTAATTGCCGAGCAATTGATAATGTTTTGAAAGAAGCTGAAGAACAAAAACTTCGAAAAGAATTCCATGCACTTCGAGTTAAGGATGGCCACAGTTTTTTCAACTTTAAAAAATGAAGCCAGGTTTTTTTTTGTTATTGCTTTATCACAACTCTTCTTTTTTTTGTAATGGATATTTTTTCGAAAAAGTGTCATAACAAAATATGCATAAAATAGTTATGATTAATTTTTTGTATTTTAGAATTTGGCATTTTACTTAGTAATGTCATATTCTACAGCAAAAAATTAATGTAGTGCGTGTTTTTGTTATGACACTTTTTTAACAACAAAGATACTAAATCAGTAAAGAAAAAGTTAGCGAATATCAAGAAATTAGCTAAAATTTCGTTTCTTCTGCAATAAAAAATATATTATTTTTTATTGTAGAACAACCTGAACAAATGAAATTTTAACTTATTTTTTTTACTGATTTAATACCTTTGAAAATTCTTTTTCCCTCGATTCCTTTGTTTTTTTATACGCCCGCTTTTTTAGCTTTTGAAAAAGTTACTGTAATATTTTGCCTGCAATTTGTTTATCGTTGAATTTTTATCATAATATAAAACGTTTTATCCAATATTTTGTCTCTTTTATATTAAATTGACTTTATGGTCCACGTTTTCTATCGCCATTATCCATACATTAATTCATAACAGCAATAGAAAAAACACACGTTCTATTTGTTCAACGTTTTTCTTTTCACGTTATGGATATGAACGACCGTTATGCTTCTGGTAAAAAAAGCAAAAAGTCTGTTACGCATTCATTTAAATGAAAAAACGATTCTTTGAATTTTTAATAAATTTTTAAAAATGATCAAAATTAAAATTTTATAAAAAAAGCTATCAAAGATTTAAGAAACAGCAGAAGGATGGACGATATCAAATATCCAAAGTTTTACACACATTGTCGATAAATTAAAATATTTAAGGTTTATTTATTGTTAAAGTACTTTGAAAAAAAAAAATTTGAAACAAAAAATTTTTTTAAAGTATTTTAAACTTTGGCAAAGTGTCGCGAACAACTTTTCTCCTTTTTCGATGAAGCAATTTTTTTTGTTGAAAAAAATCACAAATCTGCTGATCAAACACAGTATTCTTTTTAACACACTTTTTACATCTTTTTATTACTTTTACCAACTTTAAAAACTCTCATTTTACGTGTACCAAACTTTTCGCGAAACCTAAAAATTTCATCATTGTTTCATAAGATTGCAAAATGTTGTATCTCTTTCTTTTTTTTTCAGGAACATCTACTATCCCTTAATTTTCAAATGGTTTTTATCTTCTGATGACTGTATTTTTAAAACTTATAAAACCTTCATCATCAATTTTGTCATCTTTCACTTGTAGCAATTTTTCACGTTCTTCTTCTATAGCATTTTATTCAAACCGATCGACTGCAGATAACGATATCCTTGAATATTATCAAAAGAGTATTAACGCAAAAAAGAAAGAACTCTATAAACACGTTCAAAGCTCTTTCAAATATCGACAAACAAAAGCAGAGCTTTCAAATTTGCATGAAGCGATGAAGACCTCAGAAGCAAGAAAGCAGAGCCAAATTATTGAACTTGCACCATCGAGGATATCTCTTGAGGTTTGTTCTCTTTATCTTTTAATTTGTTAAAGCCTTATCCCTGTTTTAGATTATGAGCAGTGGAACATGTAATATGGAACCATGTATTCTGTTACGAACTTTAACAAGAGGATATTTAATTAATTGTCCAGAAAGTACTTCAAGAATGTTACCATATACCTCACTACGACCTAATGCAATCAATGATATTTTGATTACTTCTCGTAAGCTTTAAAAAGAAGTTTTTTGCAGAAACTAAAAAATCTTTTTAGCAAATATTCGTCGAATTGGTGGAATCTCTGGTTTTATGCTTTCACAAGAACCTGGTGTTGCACCAACGCGAATTCATGGACCAAAATTTGTTCGAGCATATTTAGAATTTCTTCGTCCATTTGCAGATGCTGAACTTGGAGAAGTAAAATATCCTGGAACGGTTGTTGAACAACCATGGGATTCTGGAGCATATATTGATGCCGCATTTACAATAAACTATATTCCAATGCAACATTTTGAACCTGGTGCAGATACATTTAAGCCAGTAAAAAATTTGGATGAACGTGAAAGTATTGCATATTTAATTGAAACTAATGTATGTTTTTATTCTTGCATTAATACAGTAATTAGTTGATTTTTTTAGCCATGTCAAAGAAGTATAGATATGTTTAAAGTTGTTAAGCATAAAGTTCCAAAAGGGCCATTAATTGGAAAACTTAAAGCTGGTGAAAGTATTATGTTACCTGATGGTCGAATTGTTTCCCCAGAAGATGTATACGTTGATGAAGAAGATCCATCACAACTTAAAGATTCAAAAGTTTTGATCATTGATGCTGTAACGATGCCACAGCTTAATAGATTTTTGACATCTCCAACTATGCAGGTATGAACTGAGCTTGGACTTCTATATTTTACAAGTTCCATTTTAGCCATATTTTTCTGGTACTTCAAAACTTGATTATATTGTTCATTTAACAAAACCTGAAATCTTTGGCACAGAAATTTATCAAAAATTCAGTGCCAAATTTGACGCAACAAAAACTACACAAATTATTGCAAATGGTTCTGGTGCACCTGATCCACATCTTGAATCTATATATCGCCTTCAAGCTGGTCATTCACTAATTGATAATAAATTTTTCCCACCATTATGGCCATCATTTGAAGGAATTATTAATGGTGAAAGTTCAAAATCAACTGATGAAAAAGGAAGAATTTTTGCTCGTCCTTTGCAGAGATATGTTTTACGTGGACCTCCAAGATCATGGATTGAAGAATGCCAAATTGATATTCGACCTGAAACAAATGTTATTACAACAAAAGTTATTAATGATAATGTTGTTGGTAAGGGTTTTTAAAAATATACGGTAATTTTTAAAAGAAATATTTTTTAGAAAAATGGCAACAAATTTGTTCTACAGTACCTGAACAGAAAGAAGAAGAACCATTTCCAAAGATTATATTTTTTGGAACTTCATCAGCAACTCCATCAAAATATCGTAATGTTACATCATTGATGATTCAAACTCAAGAATCTTTTTATCTTATTGATTGTGGAGAAGGAACATATGGACAAATAAAACAAATGTTTGGTGAAAAAACTTCTGAAGTTCTTACAAAACTTCGTGTGATCTTTATGACTCATACCCATCAAGATCATGTAAGATTTATTTTAGCTAAAAAAATTGTTTTACAAATCTTTTTTAGACAAATGGATTAATTACTCTTCTACAAGAACGTCAAAGAGCATATGAATTAGCTGAAAATAAAAAAGATCTTCATCCACTTGTTGTTGTATGTAATCGAAATATTCAAAAACATATTCATACATTTTCAAAACATTTTTATGATGTTTATTCAATGGCAAAATTTGTTGTTACAATGTTATATGTAAATCGAGCTCCAGCATGTATTGATTTAACAAAGCTATTTGAAGAAAATGGTTTACTTTATGCAATTCCGGATATTACTGTTTCCGCATGTAAAGTCAATCATACCTCTGACGCTGGTGGATATATTATTACAACAAAAGATAAAAATCGAAAGATTGTTTTTTCTGGTGATACAACTCCATGTGATTTATTAATTCAATCTGGAATGAATGCAGATGTTCTAATTCATGAAGCAACATTTGATGATGATAGAGAAGTAAGTTGTTTTTTTTATGGTATACTGTACTAAGGGAGTGATGGAGGATAGCTAAATTGTTGCAAATAGATGAGTTTTATCCATCCAACAATATGTTGTGCCTCATCTACAGTAAACTTTTTTCCATTTGTAACATTGTTGGCCGAAAAAACTTTTGAATAACTTTTTAACTGTGTTTTAAAATTAAATTTTTTTGCCATTGATATTTTTAAGCTGATAGCCCATTTTAGTGATTTGAAATATCTAAAAATTAAAAATAAAACTAAACTGAAATCTCAAAATCGGTCCAGTTTATTTTGATCTATTTTTTCAAATTTTAAAGAACTAAAATGGGCTCTCAATTAAAACGTTGCAATAGTTATCGTCAAAAAACCCAAATTTTTCTTTCGATCCGGGCTACCAGCATTCATTTACAGTACCCTAATTATTTATTTTTTAGATTGAAGCACAAAAGAAAAAGCATTCAACAATGAAGCAAGCAGTAAATGTTGGAAAAGCAATGAATGCAAAACATATTATTTTAACACATTTTTCTGCTCGATATCCAAAAGTTCCAATGCTTCCAAAATATCTTGATGAAAATGGTGTTGGTATTGCAATGGATAATCTTGTCGTTTCAATGGATTCTTTGCCAAAACTTTCAAAACTAAATGAAATTTGGAGAATTGTTTATGAAGAAGAATTATTTAATATTGAAGCAAGAAATTATTCAAAAGGTATAAAAGCTTTGAAAGATTCTGTTACAAATGCAACAATTCAAGATTCAACACCAACAACTTTAACAGAACCACCCGCAAAGAAACGAGCGCTTGGAAATAATGGTAGTAATAGTCCATAAAGTTTTTTTTGTTATTTTTGTTTAGGCTTTTTATAAATTGTTGTTGACTTTTAAAATAAAAAATTTTAATAAATATTTAATAAATTTTATCATTTAAATTACAGCACAAATAAAAATTTAAACACCATATCCAAAAGTGGTGGAATAATATTGCTATTATTACTTGCAACTGTTGAATCGTGGTTTAACAGGAAAATGTTTCAGTTATTAAAAGCATGCTATTTCCACCCGACTTCTATTGTTCAACCTTATACTTTTTTTCTTCTTGAAATCATCAATGTTTTCCAAAAAAAAATAAGCGAATTATTCTTATCAAAATAATCAATAAAAGTTAAATTGTCTTTCTTTTAGACGATTTAACTTTTAAAGTTTAAAAATATTTAAAATCGGGTTTCCGTTTTGCTCAGTTTCACCCAAAAATGACTGTTAACATTGCTGCGTATCCTTGGGCTAAAAAATTCTGGGACTACGATATTGCAGAAGGCAAATTTGAAGAAATCGGATGTAATACTATTGGTAAAAACTTTATTTATTTTCACAAAATATACATAAATTTTTAAATGCGTTCATGGGAAATTGAAAAAATCGACAATTACGATATTTCAATCATTTTAGGAAGAAGACAATTTCATGGTTAAGAAAAAGGTGTGCTCGCGTCTGTCAACTTTGCGCAAACGTATGTTGACAGAAGATTTTATTATCATCAAAAGCATTGCAGTAAACAGACGCCTGTGAGAAACTTTGAGACAGAAAATATTAGATAAGGGAACGTTAAGCATTTAACGACTTTTAGCAAAGAAAAAAAACGGCCACGCTATAGTTTTTTTATATTTTACTCTTACGTTAGGGTGCAGTTGTTTCACAGTATGCTTTCAGGCGGGATCTTTAGTCATTACGGTAAGCTAATTTATAAAAATAAAAAAATGTTTGTTTATAGAAAAATTTTTAGATTTTTTGATTCTTTTCTAAAAGCCGAAATTGTCATAATCTACAGTATGAAATGCGGACAAAGTCATAGCTCGGTTGAGTTTTTAGCCGTCAAATTTATTCAGCAAAGTAAAAGAAAAGGGATTATCCAGATGTGACGTTACGTATTTTAGGGGAAGAGGGAGGTTAGCTGAGTGTGACGCGGCTTTGATTAAGATCAAAGGAAAAAACGTGACGGAGTTGGGTCAAAATTTTTTTTTTTTGGACTGCTGCTAGCCCGAACACTAGCCGAATTTTTGAGGGTGGTTTTTGTGGTGCACATTAAAGTGTGTTAACACAGTGCTGGTTTACAAGAAAGCCTTCATATGATTATTTTTATAGAGTGTTCGAAGGGTTGGAATTCGTTTTAACCTCGGATCCACCGAGCATCCACTTTTTACGTCTTGGTGCTGACGGCTGGAATTCATTTTAACCTCGGATCCACCGAGCGCCCAGCCCCACCGCCCCAATGGCTGCTGAGGAATCCAACCCGGGATCTTCCGGGTTTTCATCAACATCACGTCCGAGGGGGGGGATCGAACCGGGATCCTTCCGGTCGACATTCCTCAGCACTAACCACAAGGACAAGGAGGCGGCAAAATTTGGGATTTTTGCGTGACGTCACGCCTGAATAATCCCAAAATATTACATTTTTTGTTTGCTATATTCAGCAAATCGGATTTATGCTGATGAGGCCTTCCGATTTGCTTTTTACGCATTAAAGACAAGGAAGCATAGATGTCCATAATTAAAGGCCGAAACATCGTGTTTATAAATAATGCGCTTTATTATAATTTATTCTTTAAACTTTAATTTGCAGAAAAAAATGGATGAGAAACGTTGAATGTTTGCTATGAAAAATATTCAAGATACAATAACAATGAAATGTTAGACATGGATTGGGTAAAAAACAGATGACATTGCATGAAAAATAGTGACGTTTTTGGTTGAAAGAATGCATCTACCCAGAAAAAAAAACAATTTAAAAAAAATTGAAGAAAAATGGATGAGATACAACAAAAAAACGAAGAACCGTATAAGAAAAGACTATGACAAACGCAAGTCAAAAATCAATTTTAAAGCTAACAAATGAATTAATTTGATTTAGAACGAAAAAATTTACAACGCGAACACAAACTTCGTCAACATCGTTACGCACAAAAAAGCAGTATGAAAATGAAGAGGGGAATAAAATGTAAAAATTTGTGCTGAGAATGTGATAACAATAGAATGAATTTGCTCCAAAATCGTGGATTTCTAACACATCGATTTCAGCAAATCTTAAAGAAATCATAATTTTTTGGAAGGCAGTTTGATTTACATTTCGGACATCAAGGTGGCTGCAACCACAAGTTATCATCCGCATCAGATAATGAGTTAATTCAGCTGCATTAATTGGAAATAATGAATTCTCTATTTGAAGTTTGAAGCTAATGTAGTGTCGATGACGAACGTGTTGGGATGCAGTTCTCCATAAATGAAGTAAACTATCACAAAAACTGCGATTTATATTGCAGCTTTCAAGAATAATTAAACACGCTGGATCAACTTCACATGGAATGAAAGAAGACTGGAGAAATGTTGCAGAAATTCGAGTGATTGTAAGATATCTAGCTAAAACAATCAGACATTAATTAATATTAAATAGTAACTTTTGACTTACTGTATCCCATACCCTCAATCTTCATTTTTATTTCCAGCCAATTTCCTGTTGCTTTAATGCGAATTTCTTTTACTCGAAAAAAAGGAAGAATAATTAAGGAAAAAAAGACCCGTATTCGGATTGCATTATTGATGTTGTTCAAGATTCTAGCAAAGTAAAGGAAAATCAATCGGAAGAGATCAGTTTCATTGATTCCATTACCCGTGTTAAGAGAATTATTATCCATATTTTTTGATTTTTACCTGAAACACTTCAAGTTTTACCAAAAGAATATAATTATAAAAATAAGTTTCAGGATCAAGCATGGACAAGATACCTTTAATTTTAAACAAAATTTTTGAGGGAAACAAATATTTTATTAACAAATTTACATTTGAAATTATATGTAATTATCATTCTACAAATGTACTATCGGTTAAGAAAAAAATAGCTGCATAATCATAAATGAAAAAGATTAGCTATAAAAAAATGTGTGATTGTGTGGTAACAACATTGAAAATGTAAGTCAAAAATTTTATGAATACCAATTATACAAATACCAAAGTATACCAATTCCAGCGTGATACTGCTGAGATGAAGGTTTCAAATTTAAAACTGAATGATCACATTGACGAAGATGAAAATCGCATAGCCATCGATGAAGATGAACATCACATAACCGTGTCTATCGGTTAAATGTTAGCATAATGACGCTGAAATATGGCTTTCTCTGATAGTAAAATATAATTATATATAACACAGGTAGTGAGGTCCTCACTAAAACCCAATCTAATGCGATCCAAGAAAAAGGTTTGGATTGGATTGGTTTTTGTTTTTCTTGGATCGAATTGGATTGGGTTTTAGTGGGGGCCACGTGGTGAAAGGAAACTTACTATTTTTGTAAAATAAAACAGCCATTATAGATCAACATCTGCCCTCCGTTGATGTAACAGGATGCTTTATGTTCAGGTGATAATGAAACAAAAAGTTAGCACTAAAAATGATGAAATTAACCTACTTTTAAGGGCATATCTTCCCACATATCTATATATATATATAGGTTCAACATCAAAGACAAAGTGCCGCAAAAAGAAAGACCCGAAGAGAAACCAAATGGGGTCATATAGGTGTATTATGGACAACAGCAAGATAAGGTCTTTATCTTTTATGGGAGTAAAAAGTAATATTAAAATTTAACTAATATTGCTGCAGATTGATAAAATGCAAAAGCCACAAAAAATGCAGTATTTTTTCAGAAATTTTTTTTCTTCAATTTCACTCTTCAAATGATCCAGAAAATCTTTTGAAGAGTGAGAAGAAATTAAATGTAAAATTGAAAGTCACCATTTTTTAAAAAAATTTGATTTCTTTTTTGATGATAATAATTTTCCTGTTGTATTTAACGTTAATAAAGTGTCTCTTAAATATTTTTTGGAAATATCCATTTGTTTTTTCATATATTTTTTGATTCGCTGCTCTTTTTGTGGATTAGACTACCGGAGGTATATTCTCTACTTTTTATATATCGGCTTAAAAGCAAGTTTTCCTTTTTACTACTTCTGCTTTAACTGATAACTACATTTTTAGATTTACAATACAATGTTGGAGGATGTTTTGTAAGAGTTATGATCAAAATTACCCATTAGTATTACCGCTGATGCTCCATCGGCTACACTACTTCAGCAAATTCCCCTCTTCTTTTGAAGCTGTAACTGTCAAGCTGTGCTAAAAACAGTCTCTTTTGTTTATGGATTTGTTGATCCTGGTTCACGAATAAATTTAAACCTCATTAACGACAGCATTTTCAAATGAAGTTGTAAAAACGGGAATCGTTTCATTGTTGAAAAACTTGTAAAAAATGTAGATAAACTTATCGTTTGCTCTTTTTGTGTTATAAAGATGATTAAAATGGATTTGCTCTTGCTCATTTTTTAAATTACAATTAAATTATCATTAAAAAAATGTAACTCGATTTTCAGTAAATAAAAAATCGAAGCAACCCTTTTTTATGGCAATTTTTTTTGTTTTTCACAGTATTTTTCGTTCGCTCATGTTTCTTGGTTAAAAATCTGTGATTTTCGCTAAAAGTAAAGACCATGAGAAAAAAAGTGTTGGCCATTGACCGGTCAATTGACGTCAATTGACCGATTTTGTTGGGGCGGTCAATTAACTGCGACTGGGCAGAACACAACGCCAATGGTCAATTGACGTCAAATGGCCAACACTAGAGAAAAAGCAAAATAAAGATATAAAAATGGAGAAAAATTGCTTTTTCGGTCATAAAAGAAAGAAAATTATATTTATTTTCTTTTCTGTATAGTGAACAAACAATTCTTTTCTATGTCTTCTTAAACAAAAGATGGAAAAAATTTGACTATATTGATGACAAATACATGTTAATCTTCCGAAAACGCAATAACAATGTAAATATTTAAGTTTTCTTTGTTTTTGGCACTAGTGTAAAGGTTGGGCAAAATTATTATTGAGATAGGATTCCTTTATAACTAAAAAATTTTTTTATTATAAAAAACATTTTATTTTACAGTAAAATAATCCTGAAAATCAGGATTATTGTACTGTGGCATTTTTCCAACAAATAGTTTTGATTAAATTTATATTTTAAATGTTACAAAACTTCAAACAAGCACTGAAAAAATTTGCATATCGCATGATTCAAGAAACCATAAGTTAAAGGTTGTTCAACATGCTTATTAAAGCTACTTGATTTTTTAGAAAAATTAATACCGTAATCAAAATTATCTTCCATTTACCCCATGGATTTTATTTTACATTTTTTTCAGCAAAGTTTTTAAAAGAAGAAGGGGAAATGCTGGTTTGATTTCTTTAACTGTTTAAAACTTTTCGAGAAGAAGTAGTTTAAAATATAACGGGGCGCCAAACATATGTCTCAACAAAAAGGGATGACACGCGGTTGTTTTAAAATCATGTTAAGGGTTTAACAAAAAATACTTTAATTGTATTAATTTAAAATTTGTTTACTTTTAACAGCCAAAAATAGAAAAAAAGAAGAAGTATTTAAAAATGTTTAGAGATGCAAAAAATTCCAAAAAATTTGATGTTTTAATAATTGCTTAACAAATAATTAAAATTTTAATTTTTTTTCTTTTTTGTTAAGGAACTATTCCTTAACAATTTATGATTTTCTTTTTTGTTAAGAAACTATTTCTTAACAATTTATGATTTTCTTTTTTGTTAAGAATATGTTTTTTTTCCCTTGCTAGAACTCGAACCACCGTTTCAAACTCAAAGTCTTTTGATGCAACCACTGCGCCATTGGGCCAACTAAGCTGGGCCTCTCTTTTGTGCATGCATGCTAAATGCATTTTTTTGCGTATTATTTCGTTTTGACTTAACTCTTTTTTTCGCATTTTTTGTTTATAATACAAATTAATTAATTAAATATTAATTTATTTTTTTTAAATGCAATAAATAATTAAAATATTTTTTTTATAAGTTTAACAATTTTTTTTAGTTTTTTAACTAAAAAATATCAGACTCCAAAAAGAAAGCTTTGCATGAAAATAAAAACTATAAAAAAGTTTTTAATATTTTTTTTTAATAAAAGAAAAAAATTAGCTTTCTTGTGGTGGTGGAGGTGGTGGGTTAACTGATGCTGTCCCTCCTTTTTGTCTTTGACGACTTTTTGGTGTTGCAGGATCAGCTGAAGGATTTGGTGATGGTGGAACTGAAGTTTGTCCTCTTTTTTTTCTCGGATGCGATGGTGTTCCAGCTTCTTCAGCTTGCTGTTGCCATTGAGATGTTACTGCATTAGATAGCAATTCTTTTACTCTGCTCGATTTATTTGAATCTGTTGTTGAAACAGTAACCTTTGGGCAATCTTTTACTTCTTTAACAATGCCACATACGATAAGATCAATCCCTAAAAGTAATGGCAAAATTTGTTTATTTATGAATCAAAATGCAAAACAAAACCATACATTCATTAGGCGGTTCATGAATGTAACACGAGGATTTTGCATCAGCAAATTTGAAGATTGAAGTCAAATCATTGATGCCCCTTACAGATCCAACTTTAATTGATTTTTCTTCTGCACGTTGTTGAAGAATATTTTTAGCAGCTCCAATATTTTTTTCAGCCCCATCGGCTAACAAAAACATTCGAGCTTGTATTGTTGTTAATGGCAAATTTCCACTTTCTGAGCAATTTTTTTGTAATAATTTTTATTATAATTTGGGACAAACAAACCTGGTACTTGAGGGCCTTTAGTAAGAAATTGAATATTCCAAGCTGCAGGAATTTCATGACCAAGTTGTGGATCATTATTGTAGCAAAAATCAATAATTAAACCATTATTCGGTAAATCAAATGTGCACCAATCAAGTTGCTAAAAATTACGATCATAAAAGTATTAACGCGGAGCAAACATTTACAGAGAAACAAATAATCAATTCATAGCTTTTGACATCCAAAATTTCTTCTGTTGCTTCGAATTTAATGTTATGAACTTTGGATAAAAATGACAAAATATTTGTTTTAGCTTTATCAACAGAAAAATCCTTTTGTCGCGTCAAATGTTTTTGAATGCTAAAAGATAAAAGTAGTTATCATTTGTGGGATACAGTAACCCACTCTCTATTAGCCAGAAGGAAATGTGCTTGTTCCTGACTGATATCCGATGGAAAACCAAATGTTTCAACTGCTTGTTCAAAAGTTCCATCATAATGGACACCAGAATTCTTAAGCTTTTGTGTGAAATCAGCAACAGTATTTTTAAATTCCTAAAAATTGTAATAAATGCGTTTTGTAAAAATGAATATACCTTCAATGCATCTTCAACGCCAAATGTTAATGACATTTTGTTTAAGGCAGCCATAGCAAAGGGAGAATTTTGTCGATGACTTTTACAAAATAATGACCAAAAAAAATCACAATTGAGAGATTTAATATTCTTATTTTTGTATGGTTGTGGACAAAATTCAAGTGGTTTTTTTGTCGAATAGCAAATTTCACCTGAAGAAAATTTTGTTGAAGAAGAATTGATAACTTTCCTGGAAACAAATCTTATTTATTTTTTGCAACTTTTGGATACTTGCTTAAACGTCAAACAGCAATCCGAGAAGTAAAACTTTTGATTTATATAAATTGAACAAAAGAGCTTTCAGTTTTACATCTCTTTTATGATGCCTGGTCACACCCACCTCGACGTCGATGCCCGGTTTGGTAATTTCAGCAGTTATTTAAATGCAAAAGAATGTGGAAGTCCTCAAGAACATATTACTGCTTTTCTTGAATGCATTCCTGGACAAGCTCAAATGAAACAAAGTATTTATAATTTTAAAGAAGTTTTAACCCCTTATTGTAAAAATTATGGTAAACTTAAACAACTATATGATTTTCATGTTTATCTTGATAGCAATAATCAAACAATGGTTGAAAATGCTCGATTTGAGGTATCAGAAAGGTTGCTTTGTGGTTCACGGCAGAACGAAGATTCTTTTGTTTCTCCAATTTTCAAAGTAAATTTATACAGTATGAACATTAAAAAAAATTTTGTTCCTTTCAGACTGAACCACCTATTGATTTAATTTTTCAACTTGTTGAACCAAAACTTGAAGGTATCGAAAAAATGATGCTTAATGTTCCGAAATGGGAAAAGGTTATTACTGCCACAGCTAAAACTGAACTTTTACAACTTTACAATGATATAAAGTCACATGTTGGTATCCCGTTTTCTACACTGTTGCAAACAATTCAAGATAAAGCTGCTCATCTTGAAACTAACAATGAAGATGAAACAATTTCAAGTGAAAATACAACAACTCTTACAACGTCATTGTCTGATGCACAAGGTACTGTAGAAGCTTGCCATGAAGCAATTACTGAACCTGTAACAGCTTCAATAGTTTTAACAAATAATCAACAAACATCATTAATTCAAGGTAAATAAAAAAGCTCTATAAAAACATAAAAATTAAAGTAGTGTTTCAGCAGAAGCCAATCTCCCAATACCATCATCGAAACCTTCAAGAAAATCTGCTCGGTTGAATTCTGCAGCATCTGCAGCTACAACAACAAAAGTTTCCCGTAAACGCAAAGCAAAAGATTAATCTTAAACAGTTTTATTGCCACTACCACCTCCACCACCACAAGAAAGCTAATTTTTTTCTTTTATTAAAAAAAATATTAAAAACTTTTTTATAGTTTTTATTTTCATGCAAAGCTTTCTTTTTGGAGTCTGTTAATTAATTAATTTGTATTATAAACAAAAAATGCAAAAAAAGAGTTAACAAGGGACCGTTTTCAGATGTAAACCCCAGATTTCTTAGGTCATATGTGGAATCGATAGTACCCCTATAGGTATGAAAAACCCCTAAGGCTTTTGTGCCCTTTCGGGGTTTTACAGAAGTTACAGGATTCTAAAGTCAAAAATCCACGACCCGGGGGTCGTGAGTTAAGGAAAAAAACGCAGGTGTCAACTGAAAAGGTTCCCTTGTAAGTCAAAACGAAATAATACGCAAAAAAATGCATTTAGCATGCATGCACAAAAGAGAGGCCTAGCTTAGTTGGCCCAATGGCGCAGTGGTTGCATCAAAAGACTTTGAGTTTGAAACGGTGGTTCGAGTTCTAGCAAAGGAAAAAAAACAAATTCTTAACAAAAAAGAAAATCATAAATTGTTAAGGAATTGTTTCTTAACAAAAAAGAAAAACATAAATTGTTAAGAAATAGTTCCTTAACAAAAAAGAAAAAAATTAAAATTTTTAGTTTTTGTTAGAAGTAGAATAACAAAAACCTAGAAAAATAATTTTGTAAATTATTTGTTAAACAGTTTGTGAAAACGACGAAAATCACCATTTTCTGGATTTCGTTAACAATTTTTTGATAAAACAGATGTTCTACATTTTTGTTAACAAATTGATTAAAATGTACGTGTTTCATCCCTTTTTGTTGGGACATATGTTTGGCGCCCCGTTATATAATGATGAAGTAATGTGTTGAAACTATTTTTCGACTAAGATATGTTGAGAACAGGGATGTGCGGAAGTAAAATTTCTAAACGAAAGCTGAAAAAAAAGGCGGAATTCCGCACATCCCTGGTTACATTTGTTTTTTAAAAAAATTTAATTTTCCAAAAACTGGTAATTGCTTTATAAAAATTTATTTACTTTTTTTGCAAAAACATGAAAAACATAAAGAATAAATAAAAAAAATTTTGCAAAGTGTGAAAAGCTTAAACAATTTTTCCATTTTTTGTCAATTTAATCCAGGAAGAAAAATAGCAGGAACTTTATAATCACGATTTTCATTTTTAATAATTCCATCAATAATTTTTATAAGCATCAGAAACGTTAAGAAAATGGAGATCAATTTTTGTATGTTTATTTTTCTAAAAATTTTATTCATTTTCATTAAAATTTATGCATAAAATGCGTACCTTCATATACCCGGTCTTCGCTTGCAAAAAGGTGCAATAAAGCTGCAGAAAAGCGGCAGCTATAAGAAACGTGCAAGAAAAAAATGCGTTGTAAGAATCTTGCAGGATTTTTGCACTTGCAGGAATCTAATATTAAAGCTGCAGAATTCTTGCAGGAAACTTGCAAAATTTGTGAAATGTTAATGTTTTGTTGTGATTTTAACAAATCCGTTTTAAAAAAAATTCAAACTGAAAATTTTTTAAATTCTTGCATTAAAATGTAATATCCAACACTTAGAGGTTTTTTATAAAAATCAAAGTCAAAAGAAAAACAAAAGAGCAAACAATCGTGTTGAGAACGGAAGCTCATGCACAGCTGTTTTTTCTTCTTTTAAATTTTGAAATACAAATTTTTAACATTTTTATAAATTGTTTTGTAATTAATTTTATCACAAGAATTTTGGCATGTTTATTGATAAAGATTTCTTTGCTGGTAAATGATGTTCAACAAATTCAACACAGCTATGCCGATGATCTACTTTTTCAACCTCAAATTCAACCTTTGGATCCTATATATATTGTTAAACAAATTGCAGCTGGAGAAGTTATTCATCAACCATGGAATGTTGTAAAAGAATTAATTGAAAATTCGCTTGATGCAAAATCTGATCATATTATTGTATCTTTAAAAGATGGAGGATTTGAAGAAGTTATGATTCGAGTAAGTTCTTGTTTTACATTATTCCTCATTGCTTCTTTTTTTTAAGATAGTGGATGTGCTATTCATACTGATGATAAAGAAAAAATGTCACATCGATTTCATTCATCCAAAATTAAATCTGTTAGGATGTTCATAAAATTCTAATACTTGGATTTCGAGGTGAAGCATTATCTTCAATGACTTTAATTGTAAAGATTACAATTGTAAGTAAAAGAAATGGAATAGAAGATCGAATTATTATTCAAGGTAAAACAGTTTTAATACAATAAACGTATCTTACAATAATCACTTTTTAGGAAAAGAAAGAACAAAACAAATTGAACATCACTGTGATGCTGGAACTACGATTGTTGTAACAGATATTTTAAAAACTTATTCTCCATCAGATATCCGAAGATCAAATTATAAAATTAACAAACTTGTAACAGATTATGCATATGTAAATGAAGATATTGTAAGTGTATTTTACTACTTTTTTATTACATCTGTTATTTAATTTTTTTTGTTGGATTTTCATTTGCTAAATAAATTAGAATTTCATATAATTGGTTTTTTTTATAAAATGTTTGAAAACATTGATATATATTTTTTATTGTTCCGTTTTATTATTTACTTGCATTACTGAACTGGCATCCATATTTTTTTGGTCGCCAGACATGGTTTTTTACATTTTTTTCAGCACTTTTTAGAAAATGATGATAAGAATGCAAAAAGGCAACGGTTTTCAAGCAATTATTGGATGTTATGATTAACAAAAAGTCTATACTGCTGCTTTGGATAATACTGTAGGGTTTTGGTTGATATATAGCATTACCAGTGCCCCAACTTGGTAGGGGACAGGGGGGAGATGTCCCCCTCCGTAAACTGACAATTTATATTAGAAAAATAAATTCATACTTGGTAAAATGGGATTTTTTTGGATTTTTTTATGGGATGTCCCCCTCTGAAACTTTGGCGAAGTTGGGGCACTGAGCATTACATAATAATGCTTTAAATGTTTTTTTAGATTCCATTCACAACTTTACAATCATATTTTCATCGTTCAAGGATTGCATTGGAACAACAAATGGATGCAGATGAAGAAGTTCAAAAGCTCAAACAACAATTAGATGCAGCAGAATCAGCAAGTTTTGAACAGCCGCCTGTTTTAGAATGCTCTGAACAATAAACTGGTAATAGTATTCGTTTAATGGAACAAAATGTTCAATGATGATACCGTAATCTTTTATAATTCTGATTATTATTAATAATTGTGATGTTTCAGTGAATGTTAAAGATATGGAAAAGGTTTGTATTTTGTAATTTTCTTAATGACTTTATGAAAATTTTTTAGGTAATATATAATGTCGAAGATGCAGCGGATGTTATAGCTGCACAACAATTAAGAAAAGAATTAAGTGATAATAATGAAACTGAAGAAGCAGCACCAGAATTTTTAAAGAAGCTATTCTTTCACAGGTAATTTTTTTGTTTGAAAAAATTTACAGTAATTTATTAATAATTTTTTAGCTTCTACCAGTACAAAAGCGTGCATTTATAACATATATCAAATGCCAGAAGTTAATGAACGATTTAAACATTTTATGGTATGTTCTATTTGCCATTAAAAATTAATTGTTATTGCTTTTGTAGAATAAACTTGAAGAAGAAGATACTGATAAAGAAAGTGAAAGATCTGATAAAGAACTGGATTCAGATGATGAAGTTTCACCTGCATGTCGAATCTCAACACCAAAACCTCCACCACCAGAAAATTTTTTATAGTGTTTTACGTAGAGCACGAATTATTTTAATGCAGTTTAAGTTGCTTTATTTTTGGGGTACTTTCCTGCTTTTCATATTTTACAAGACGCCGCTAAAAGTTCGCAAATGTTTTACTTCTTTTTTTTTGTTGCATTTTCTGATATTTGTGCGTGTTTAATAAATAATTTTTTTTGTTTTAACACCCGTATTACAACGGTTTGATATCTTAAACATCTTAACGATGCTTGTTGTATTAAATAGTGAATCTAGATTTATTTGTGTTATCCGTTTTTACGGGAAAATATCTGTTGTAATTGTTGTATTTGTTGAATAAATAATATTTTATTTTTGTTCTAAAAGGTTTGATCCATTTTAATATTTTCTTTTTCTTTACTTTTATGCCATTTTGTAAAAGAAGTAAAACATTTGCAAATTAATAGCGGCGTCTTGTAAAACTAAAAAAGCAAAAAATTCGTGTTCTATTAAAAAACATTCGTTTAGTTACTTTTTTGTTAAAGATAATCTAAAAATTAAGAAGGGGGCCAAAATTTTGAGTGCTTTTTTCCTAGTTTGTTCTTCACAAACAAGCAAGTGATTGCCATATTTTTTTTGCTTTTTGTTGGTTACAAAGATGATCCTGTTCAAAGCCCAGGAATTTTTTTAACCACCAAAAAGCAGCAACTAATATAGCATTCATTTAATTGTTTGTGAAGAACTTTAAGAACTGTTTACTTGATAAAGAAATGATCCTGTTAAAAGTCCAGGAATTTCTGAATCAATAAAGCAGTTTTTTCTAAATCTCCGCTATATATTTTTTGAGATTTTATTTTTAATATTTAATTTTCTGCAAAGTTTTTTATTGTTGATGGTTAACTGTAAAGATGATCCTGTTAAAAGTCCAGGAATCTTTACCGTTTCTTCATTAACTTTAACAAACTGTGCATAATCTTAAAGTTTAATGATAACATATCAATTTTTTTGTAGCGGAGATCTCAAAAATGCACTCAAGATTTTGGCACCTCTTGTGTTTTTTAAAATTTATGTTACTTTTTTTCTTATATACATTCAAAAATTAAGACGGGGCCAAAATGTTAGAAAAATCTAAAGCATACTGTGAAGAAAAAAAAATTTTACACGCCATTTTACTATTTTTAGGACGTAAAAAATTTTTCAATTTTTATTCTGGACTTAGAAAATTTTTCATAATTTTTTATTTTTTCCGGATGTTTTTACTTTTGGGCTAAAAATCTGATATTTTTATGTTTTAACATGAAAAAAATCGAATTTATGGCCAAAAAAGTAAAAAAATCCGAAAAAAATGAAAAATTATGAAAAATTTTCTAAGTCCAGAATAAAACTTGAAACAATTCTTGCAAAACATTTTTGCATATGTAGCAAGAAAACTGCAAGAATTTAAAAACACGTGCAAGATTCTTGCAAGGCAAAATCGAATTCTTGTTTTGAACGTGCACTTTGCGCTGCAACTTGCCTGCAGCTTTCTTATTTTCACCGCAAGCGAAGACCGGGTAATTGTAAAAATTTTCACTATCGAAAATTTCAGGAACATTTAAAAGACAGAAATAATTAATTTTTGAAAAATGTGGAATTTTTAAGAGTTCTTTGACAGATTTGGATGTAATATTTGGATTGGAAGAAAATGTACTAAAAATAATTAACAGATTAGAAACGCAATAAAATTATTTTTTAAATACTTACTAAATAAAGCTTTCAAGTTTAGGAAAAAATTCAACAATTTTTTCAAAATCAAAAATTGAACCATCTGAATTCTTTGCAATAGCATAATTAAGAATTATTTTTCGAACATTTGAAGCAAGAAGTAAAAGATTATTCAAGAAAATAGTTTACTTCTTAAGGTACATATAAACATTCAACTTCACATTTATAAATTTTCGGAATAATTATAGAAGCTGTATTTTCTCCATTTGAATTTCTTGAATTAAGACTCAAAAAAAATATTTGCACGATTGGATTAATTTTTGATAAACTTTCGAAGTCGATGGATTCTTTGAAATATAATAAATCATTGAATCTCTTTTAAAGTTAATAGCGAACTTGAACCATCTATGCAAATCAAAAGAGAAAAATGATGAAAATACATTTTTAAAACACTAATAAACACGTTCTTTTCTAATTTGTCTTTGAAAATAGCCAAAGTATTAAAAATATTCTTCAGTTTTTTTTGTTATTTTTGTTTAGGCTTTTTTAAAATTGTTGTTGATTTTTCAAATAAAAAATTTTATTGAGTATTTTATAAATTTTATCATTTAAATTACAGCATAAATAAAAATTAAATTCCAAACATTGAAGAAAGTCGTCGAGGCTTTGATTCAAATTCAGAATCTTCATGAGATTGATTTGATTGTGGATTATCGGATTCACTTTCATTTGGAGTATTTAAATCTAATAGTGGTGGAATAATATTGCTATTATTGCTTGCAATTGTTGAATCAGAGTTATTCTTTTCAAGCTCTTTTAAAGTTAATAGTGAACTTGAACCATTCCATTCAATTCCATGATTATTTCGTAAATGTGCTTTAACATTATCTCTTCGAGAAATTACTCGACCACAAATTGGACATGCTGCACGCATTTCACCAGTATGCGTGGTTCGATGTCGACGAAGTGTTGAAGCATCTGCAAATCGACGAGAGCAATATGGACACTAAAAAGATAAAAAAAAAAGTTTAAAAAAGTGTTTTGAAAAAATGTGTTGCAGTACTACAGTACCCACAAACAAAGTGTTTATGAAAAATATAGTATCCCAACAACAGCTAAAAAACAACCTACTTCATATGGCTTTTCACCAGTATGCGTTCTTAAATGTGCTTGTAAAACATTTCTTTTTGTTCCACGTTTACCACAATATTTACATTCATATAATTTTGACATATGCATTTTCATATGTGTTGAAATATCTTCTCGAACTGTTCGTGTTGGACATCCATGACATGTTTTACTCTCTAAAATACTATAGTTTTAATATTATAAGCTATTACACAAAAGCATACATACCTCCATCAAAATGTTCACTAACAATATGATCAATTATTGATGATTCATCTGGCTCTGCAGTCTTATTTCCTTCAGGGCATAGCGCGCATAAAACATATGTTGCAACACCACGTAAAATATTTTCTGTACTTCGAAGATTACTGCTACTACTTCCACTGCTTGATGGTAATACTGATGGTGTAAGCTTGGGTGGGATTAACGTCCTTGAAGAATTTATTGGAGCTGAAGATGATGGTTGTTGAGATGATGTTCGAATTAAAGGTGTAATTACTCGATGATATGTTGTACTATCAGATGTTGAAAGAATATCAGAAAAATCTGTTGGAATTAATTGTTCTTCATCAATTATTTCATCAGAAATTTTATCATTTGATGGTGGATTTGATAAAAGATGTCCAGATGGAGAAGATGTAGTTGGAACAGATGCAATTGTATTAAGTAAATCTTGAAATCTTTCATTTTCATCTTCTTCTTCTTCATCATTATTTAAATGTGGCTTTGTTTTATAGCATTCTAATTCAACTTCAAGCTCTTCACGTTTACGTCTTTCTTCGTCTCTTTCTCTCTAAAAATAATTTTGTTAGTACACAGCAGGTACAACTTTTTTTGTGACCGAATGCCAAAAGCATGTTTTTTAATGTTGAACATCAACATTGAATAATGTATTTGGAGGTTATTGTATCTTATCTGCAGATAAGATACAATAACCTCCACATATATCCAAATATTACTACTAGTATATAAGCAATCAAAAAAACTTACTCTTAAACTTAGGACCATTGTTGTTAAATGTTCACGAACTCTTGCATCATCAGCAATTTCAAGCCGACAACCAAACCATGGCATTACACGTTTACTATCTCCAGCTGTTGAAGAATAATTAATTCGTCGCATAACAAGTGAAGCAAATTTTGGCCCTTCATTAACTAAATCAATTTGGGCATTACCAATTCTTGAATCATCAATTAAAGTTTTAAGTAAAGTAGGAAATTTTCCACCATAATTTCTTATTGGATCTTGAATTGATGTTACTATAGATGAAAATAGAAGTGCCGGTTGGTTGTAGGATGTTATCCATAAACGATATCGAGTCTAAAAAGATAAGGATGGATATATATGTTTATTAGTTGAAAGATATCGACGAAAAAATTTTTGTTGCAAAATTGAAAGAAAAAGATATAATGTTGATAAAAAAATTTCATTGAAGTACAGTAAACTATAGCTTACTTCTGCATCATGATTATTGCCATTCCCTTGAAAAAATGAACCCATTAATGTTTCAAATCGTATTTCCATTGGCATTGCGCTAAAAAAAATTGTTACAGTATATCGATATTCAATTATTTAATTCCTGATTTCAAAGATAAATGCTTTTTATATAATATCTTTTACAAAACGATTACTATCGAAATGATGCTACCGTACTAGTGCTAATCAGATTTTTGTACAATAATGGTACATCGATATATTGGCTAACATTATTATATCCAAAATTTATAAATAAATGATAGAATATGTAGTTAATATTTGAACAAATATAACTACTTAAGTTTCAAACTTACGTCATTCCATAATTAACCATTGCAGGAGTTGTCCAAAATGCATCTTCCATATTTTTGTATTTGCAATTATTATAATTTTTTAAGCATTAATAAAATATTTATAACAATTATAATTAAATCTGTAAGAAATTATTTTTAATCTTAAAAAAGCATAAAACAAAGCAAGCAAAAAATTTTTTAAAAAATGTTTTTTTTTATCAAAAATTGGGGTATCTCGGGTTCAGGAAATCGAAAAAGGACAAAAAAATTATATTGGGGATCAGTTAGGTGTGGTATGCAATATATTTATAATAGTTCTGGCTTTGTTAAGGAAATTATTACAACTTATTACTGTTATTATTTCAGCATTAATAAAACATATTCACACAGTAACATAATAAAATTAGTAATAATGAATCTCAAAAACAATACACAAAGACTTTTGAAATAATACAAAAAAGACAGAACACGTTAAACAAAAAAAGCAAAAACAGAACACAGAAATAAAAAAAAGGCAAAAGGCAGTCGTCGTCGTCAGCCTTTTTGACAAGCCTTTCGTCCGTCCTTTTTTCTCTCTTTTTTTCAATGGCTGTGACAAAAATTTTGAACACGAGAAAAAAGAGAGAAGACAAACACAGCGAACGACCTTTTTTCCCTTTTTTTTTCACATTGCCTTGCTTTTTTTTTCTCATTCAGCCTGTATTTATTTTTTCGCTTCCGTTTAAAATAAAGTTAGTCCAAAGCAAAAAAAACAGCAATGGTATGGCATTTTTTGCCTAGATGGGTGGGGGCAAGAATGCCGGACGGACAAGGATCTGATATGAACAGGGAGTAAAAAACAGGACATTGAAAAAAAAAATGTTGAAAACCTTAACAAGAAAAGACTTTTCAAAAGGATTAGTGAATTCGAAAAAAAGGAGTGAATGCAATAAATACCGTCCAATCAATGCCCCATAAAAAAAGGACCAAAAAAAAGAAAACGTGTAAGTTACTTTACGGATGTGTGCACATTTTTTTCAAAGTTGTGCAATAAACATAATTTTGGTACCAAAAAATGCAGAATATTAATATTAATACGAATTGGTAAAAAAATTATTAGGTTAAATGCTGATAAAAATGATAATTGATAAAGAAAAAATAAAAATACTGTAATTTTTTTATCCGAATTTTTTGCCACTTCATTCCCCAATTTGAAATTGTGCCTATCAGATGCAGAATTTTTTTCTGAGTCAAATAAAATAAAAAATAAATGCGCGAAAGTGAGCGGTCAATTTAATTTTATAGAAAAACAAAAAGTCTCTTTGCACGTATCAATTTAAAACGTTAAAATTTAAAAAAGCCAAAAAATCTACTTGATTAAAATTTTAATACTATTCCCGAAAAAGTTTCTTCTAATGTCACTGTTCACAAAATTGAATCAAAAAAATGAATACCTAAAAAACAATATTTCAAAAAACAATGAAAAATGAATCAATTAAAGAAAAGGGTAAAAAATGCAGGTGCAAAAAAAAAGAAAGAAACTCCATCAGCTGAATCATTTTTTTGGTTATCAACCTTTTTTTTCATTCATATCAGTGTTTGTATGATTTTTAAGAAATAAAAAAGCCACAGTTTTATTGATGAAAAGATTTTTTCTTTGCTATTATTTTAAACACTAGGAATTTTGTGAATGGCTAAAAAATTTGCACAAATTTTACCGTATTTCTTAAAATTTTTCTTTAAAAAATGTTATAGAATCATAAAAGACTTTTTTTTTACTAATTTCTCCATTTTGTACTAAACTTTTTTAAATGCCATAAGATCAACTATTGTAATTGTAATTTAATTAATTTTTTTATCTGTTGAAAATTCAATGTATGTATTTTATGTGTCTTAATTTTAAGAAAATATTTTTGTTGCTTGTTAAACTATTTTCTCCACCATTTTACTGATTTTCTATTTTTGACTGTTCCCTCTCTTATAACAATAAAACAATAATTATTAGCACCTCTTTGATTTCATTTTTTTTTATCGAAGAAAAACATATTTTTTTTGGCTCGTATCTTTTGTTTGAAAAAGAAAAGATTCTTTTATTGTTGTCCTTAATATGCTATTTTTTATGTAAGAAAATGTTAAAAAAAGAAGAACGTATTATAATTTTTTTTCTGTTATATGAGTAATTGTGTTTTCAATTTCCTTTAATTTTTTTTGTTATATTTTTTACCTAAAATTATTATAACTATGATTAAAAATCATTAAAATGCTCAAGTGATTCCAAAATCTTGTTTTAGTAAATTTGACTATAATAATTTTTATTGAAAGGAGTTTTAAAACATATTTTTTCAATTTTGAAAAAATGATAATTTTATGGTTTTTAATTCTTTTTTAATTTTTTTAAGACAGTTTAATTTTAAAAAGATTAAAATTTTATTTTTCGAAATTCAAATTTCAAAGAAGCCATATTACAGGATAAAACCCTGAATAATTAAATGTTTTTTGAAAAAAATTTCTCATATTTTTGTTTTAAATTCAGTTTTTATCCCTTGAAGGTGTTTTTTGCTTTAACAAAGCAAACATCTGTAATAATCATGAACCTTTGAATTAAAGAATAAGAAGTTCCTGCTTCTCATTTTTTTAAGCTTCTGAGATACAAACAATCTCAATGTCTTTTCTGTAAAAATATGTCAACGTAAAAAAAACCGAACGCCCAGGAAATAGCTTTTTCTTTTATCCATTGGAATTGGACTCTCTTTCTTTTTCTTTTTTCTCGTGTGACAGATTGTAAGAAAAAAAAAGAATGCAACGGAAAAAAACAACCACAAAAAACTTGAAGAAAAAAGCTAGCATTTTTCATTCATACAAATAAGCTTGATTTTAACAAAAGAAAAAAAATAACTTCTACTTTCTCACTTGAATGTTTGAGGTTAATAGAGGAAAGAAAAACAACGTCAAATGTGTTTTTGATTTTTTTTTACTTTTATGTTGTTTTTTTTTTCAAGTGCGTGATCGGTGTTAACTTTTATTGTTGCTTGAATTGAGTCATTAAAAAAATGTGTCCAAAATTACTTTTTTATAATTTGAAATTTAAAAAATTAACAATTATTGTTTTACCATTTTTTAAAAGAAAATTTTCGTAAAAAAATTTAAAAAAAAATATTGCAAAATTTGTTTATTATTCAAATTTTTGTCTTTTTTATCGTTTTCATTTTTGACTTTTTGTTACATTCTCATTCAACAAATCTTTAATTTAAAGCATTTTCTTCCTCCATTTTTTTTACCTTTCTTCACCACATTTTTTACATACAAAAATTTATATTCCGTTTTTTGATAACATTTAAATGCGCCGCCGTCTGTCACCTTTTTTTGGTCCACTTTTTCTCTCTCTTCTTTTTTTGCTCTCGTCTTTGCCGGCTGGCTTCTTGTGCATTTTTTTCACGCTCTCACTCATGGTACTCGTGGCCGAGTGGTTAAGGCGATGGACTGCTAATCCATTGGGGTTTCCCCGCGTGAGTTCGAATCTCATCGAGTACGAATTTTTTTCAATAATTTTTTTTATTTTTTAAACATTTAAAAGTATAATATTTTTCGAACCCGTTGCAAAAAAGCACAGCATTTTTATTCATCTTTTACAACGAAAAATTAATTTAAAGAAATCCAATTTTTTTTAATTTTTAGAAATAAGAAAGCTTTTTTGCAAATGTCATTCGCAACAGTAATTTTTTATTAATAAAGCTTGTTAAAAATATTTCGAATAAACATTGAAAAAAATTGGATTTATTCTTTCATTCATTAATTTCTTTTTGTCAAATGTGAATAAAAAATGCCATGCTTTTTTGTAATGGCCATTAGAATGAGTTCTAAAAATATTAAACTTTTAAAATTTAAATCTTCAAAAAAAATTTCGTACTCGATGAGATTCGAACTCACGCGGGGAAACCCCAATGGATTAGCAGTCCATCGCCTTAACCACTCGGCCACGAGTACCATGTTTTCGAGCAGCTGAAAAAGCTTGTTGTGTTATCAAAAAACGTTAACAATAAAAAATTATTACTGTTAAAAATTATTAAAATATTTTTTGAAGTATAAAATTATTTAAAAAAATATTTTACTGCTAACGTTTACGTTTTTATGTTTCTTTTTTTTGCGCAAAATTTTTTTGTTGTTTCAAACAAAACCTGTTTAAAAAATTTGTTTGTAACAAAAAAAAGAGAGAAATATGTTGCTAAAAGCGAAAAAAAGGGAAGAAACCTAACTAACTTGATATTTTTTATATTTTAAAAACATCGCTTTTTTTGATGACTTTCAATTTTTTTTCTCTTCTTTTTAAGTGTTTTAAAACCACTTTTTTTGGGAGATATTTTCTTCATTGCAAATATTACTTTTTTTTCAACTTTTTTTGTGTTTAATGATGTAAAATAATTAATTCTAAATGACACATTCAGCAACATTTTTTAATGAAAAATATTTAATATTTCTTTTGAATAATTTGTAATTGTATTTTGTATTGTTTAAAAGTGTGACAAAATATTTTTGTGGTTTTTTTTTCATGAAAATTTCGTTAAAATTAATTTTAAAAAATTTGCATATTATTTTTTCACATTATTTTTTTTTATCAATAATCAAATTTTGTACAGTTTTAATTTTTTCGAAAATTTTTGTATCAATAATTGATTATTCTTTCATGCGAAAAAAGTAATTTATCATATTTTAAAACAATTTTTAGCCCCAATTTTTTCATATCTTTTCTTTCCGCGTTATTATTTTTTTGTTTTTAATTTTTTTTTTGCAATTTTTGTTTTCGGTTTGTTTTTATGGTTTCCGTTTTTGCATCATTATCGGTCTTTTCTTATCGGGTGTGAATAATTTTTGTTATCGTTTATTAAAAATATTTTTTCCAAATATTTAAATTTTTTGTTTGATTTTTACCATAACAATTTAATTTTTTTAAAATAGTACTGCAGTACTCTTAAATTTCAAGGGTACTGTAGCTTCAGTTATTTAAGGGAATGGAGTTTTCTTAAATGTTCTATTTTTATTACTTTTTTCCAAATTGTATGAACCTGACTATCAGGGTCTTTTCCTGATCGTCATGTTTATGCCGTTTAAAAAAACGTTAAAATAAAAAAAATGCGTACGCCTGTTTCAGATTTTTTCTGGTAACTTTTTGCCAACATTTTTTCCTAATATTTGCATTTTTTCTTCCAAAATCCTAAAACCATAATATTTAGATGTATGTGAAATTTGCAAATGCCAATAATACTGTTGCTTCCATTTTAAAATAGTTCCCGGTTTTGGCATTTTTTATTAAACATTTTTCTTTTTCACTTTTCTCAAAAAATCATTTTTTGTTTACGTTTTTATAAGAAAAACCTCTAAACTTTTTTTTAATCAATAAACAAAAAAAATATGCCTGCTGCGCGATAGAAATCAAAGCATAAAAAATGAATTTTTTGGAATAAAAAACAATGAAAAAAAAGTTTCGACCTTCAAGGTTTCTTCTATTTTTTATTTTTAGTTTTTTTTGAAACGTTTTTTTTGTTGTTGAACGAAAGAAAAAAAAGTCACCATTTTTTTACTTTGTTTTTGGTGAGATTGCAACTAAAAAAGTGTAGGAATCATTTGAGAGAACTTTTTTTGGGTTTTTAATATTTTTTTGGATTATTTTTTGATACAATAATAATCCGTTATTAAAATAGCATTTTGAGCAAATGCATTTTTGTGTTACAATTGTTCTTTTTTCCCTTTTTTTGGAAGTTTGGAATAATTTTTTTCTTTATATTTTAAGTTTTTATTCAAATTTATTCCAAAAAACACCTGATAAATTATTCTATTTTTTGCTTTAATTCAACACTGTTTTTTATCTTATTTTTGAAAATTTAAAAATTTAATCGAGAATAAATCAACATTTTGATACGATTAAAATTATCCATTAAATTTTTAAACATGTGATTCCAACAAAAGATTTTATATCAACTTTTTCGTTTTGCCTGTTTTATTCATTCTTATTATGCATTTTTTGCACATTTTTCATCTCGTTTTTTTTCGTGCATCGATAACCCTTTTTTTTCTAAAGCGTCAAAAATGTGTTATCACATTAAAATAAAAAAAGAAAGAAATGTAATTTGATCCATTACAAATTAAATTTCTTTTTTTAATCTGTTTTAATTATTTGTCATTTTAAATTAATTTTATTAAGTTAAAAAAATTTTTTTTGTTTCAGTTTTGTTGTTGAAAAATATTTGTCACATCTTTTCTTAACATTTTTTTTTGCAACTTTTTTCAATTTTGTAAAAGGAAGATTAGTTGAAGTCGTTAAACTCAAGATTTTGTAAATCCAGGCAAGATTTATAAAGTAACTTTTAAGGAATTCCTGAAAATTGCAACATTTTTGAACTCATATTTGCAATTTTGAAAATTGTTTTCCCAAATTTACCCAACAAATAAATTCTCAAAACACGTGTTTCTGGACATGACTCTTTTT
Source organism: Panagrolaimus sp. PS1159 (assembly GCA_963922195.1). NCBI lineage: Eukaryota > Metazoa > Nematoda > Chromadorea > Rhabditida > Panagrolaimidae > Panagrolaimus > Panagrolaimus sp. PS1159. The sequence goes on from CAWUHW010000028.1 coordinate 539,036, forward strand.
TCTTTGTACTCCGTATTTTCATATTTAAAGTCACCCTTTTTATAAAAAAATTTTTCATAACCCACAAGAAAGAGGTGTCACGAAAAAAATTTTTTCCTGTTGATTTTTGATCACCACCAATTTTTCTTTTGTTTTTTTTCCCATTTCTGTTTTAAATTAAAACTATTTTTCTCAAATCGTTTTATTTCCAAAAAAAGAAGAATTTAGTAACGCCTCAAAGTCACGCTCAAGTTCAGGTTTATCTCTCTCATTTTTTCTCTCCCTTTTTAGAAGTAAAAAAAAGTTGAGAGAAAACAACAATGTTTAGGAAAAAAGACGAAATATAAAAAAAAATTTACAAAAAAAGAATGGTTGCACTTAAACGATCAATCAAAAAAAGAAATTGTTTAAAGGCTCTAAAACATCAGAAAAAAAATTTTTTGACTTTTTTTTTTGTCAGTGATTGTGGTTACATAGGGACATTAGACATACATATAGGTGTAGAAAAATGAAAGGGGGGTGTCGATTTGAATAATGATGATGATGGAAAAAAATTATTGAAACAGAATTGTGTTCACTTTTATTATTTATTAGGTGTTCAGGTCTTTTTTATATGTTTTTTATTTTCATTGAATGAAAGAAAACGTCAAAACTTCATTGAAGCATTACAGCCAAGGATAAGTAGATTTTGAAAGGTGGTAGAAAAATGCTGAAAGTTGATGGTACTGTAAATTTGAGTGGTCTATCGTATTCTAAAAATTTTTTATAAAAATTGATGCTGTCATTTTTAATTTTTAGGTAGAAAATTTCGTGGTAAAACTATAAGAGAGATATTAAAGGGTGATTAGCACTGCAAGCAAATTTTTTTTAATCTCCAAACCTGAAAATCAGGCAAAAGCTATATTGTTCTTTTTTCATTCAAATTTTGTCTGTGCAAGAAAACAGCTGAAAAAATTGAATGAAAAGAGAACAATAGCTTTTGCCTGATTTTCAGGTTTGGAGACAAGGATGTGCGAAAGAACTTCGGGGGAACACTTTTTTGCAAAATTTTTTCTCAATATTGAAAAAATAATTGTTTTTTTTAAATAATACATTTCTGATCTACTTTTTATTATAGCTTATATCTGTCTAAACAGAATTTAAATATATACTTTTATTAAAAAATTAGAGCTCATTTTCGCTCTCATTTTTTAAACGAAATTCCGTTTAGCACTTCCGCCAAAACGGGAGCGAAAATGAGCTCTAATTTTTTAACAAAAGCATATATCTAAATTCTGTTGGAACAGATATAAGCTATGATAAAAAGTAGATCAGAAATGTATTATTTAAAAAGTTGCGGAAAAGTGTTGAATTAATTCCGCACATCCCAATTTGAGAATAAAAAAATTCGTTAGTGATGCGTCTCGCCCTTTAAGATTATAATTTCATTTCTACTGTTTGTTTTTGTACAAAGCTTCCCAAAAATAGTAAAAAATATTGATTGATATTCATTCATTTACTTAACTTTTTTTTATAAAAAAATCCATTTTTGGACACCGGAAATATATTTTTCATTTTTTGTCAGACATCAAACAAATATGTGTAAACTGGTACGTAAAAATAAAGAAAGACTACCTTTTTCATGTTTTTTTTTGATTTCATAAACGGACATTTAACAAATACATATTTATTTGCACATTTTTGTATACCTATTTTTTTCGGTGATTAATGTAACTTTTCTAAAAAATGGATCAACTTTGAATATAAATTTTTAACAGCATTTTTTTGGGGAGAATTTTGTTTTATTTAAATGCCTTAAGCTTTACCATTATTTTTTTTAAAAGAACAATAAACACATTTGTAATATAAGTTGATACACCTGCAAATCCACTTGCTTCTTTTTTATCCCCCCTAAATCCTTTATATATTTTTTTTGTGGATTACGCAACTTCCGGAGTTTATTCATCTTTTTTTTTCTTCCGCTGTTATTTTTTTATAATCAATAAAAAAAACCAAAATTGAATCATTGAAATTTTAAAAAAAATGGACTTGTTTTTTTCTTAAACTTTAACGCCTGCTTCACTTTTTTTTATCAACACAAAAATAGTTTTGTGATTCATTCAATTATATTTATATTTCTAAAAAAAGTCAAGACTCCATTTTTTTACTCTTACTTGATTTTTTTCCATTCATTTAACTTTTTTTGAAAGTGAATTATTTTACAAATACCTTTCTCATTCTGTCTATTTTTTTGGTACTTGACAAAAGTCCTTTTTTAGGCGTTGTTTTAAGAAATAAATTTTTTTACATCAAATTATTCAATTTTTTCTGCAGTGAATTTCTCTGTCTTTTTTATGGTTTCGAAATTGAGAGTTATATGACATTTATGGTTTAGGGAGAGTGATTGGTCTCATATGGAAAAAAGTTTTGTTAAACATTTTTTAATATTAAATCTTTGCTTTTACGAGCCACATGTTTGAAACCATAAAAAACTTTTTTTTACTACTTTTTACAAACTTTTCTACTCAATTTCTTTTTTGAGATTTAACCATTTAACAACCATTTTATTCGTTCCATTAAACATTACTTTTTAAAACATTAAACCGTTGCATCTTTCTTTTTTTATTATTTCTTTTCAAGTTTAATGCATAAAAAAATGTTTGTGGTTTTTTTGAGAGATATTTTTTATGTCGAACGAAAATTGATTGTTGATTTTTTTTCGTTTTCTTAAATTTTGTTTTTATTGTCATAAACCTTGACACTTTTTTTTTATTTGGGATATTCGTGTTTACATCTTTTTTGTGATTTGGGCAAAAATTAATTCATTGTTTCTGTAAATCTCAAAACTTCATTTTATTCAAGCAGAGATTTACAAAAAACTGTAAATTCTCAAAAAACCGAGAAAATCTCCTTAAAAAAGTAAAATTTGCTTTTGCAAAAAATGCAAAAACGCTCCAAAATTTATTTAAAAATTTGTCACTTCAGAGAAGAGCAACATTCGTTTTAGCAACGATATTTTCTTCATTTTTTTTAGTACCTTTAATGGAACTATTAAATGTTCAGTTTCGATGTTTTTCTATCGAGCATAAATCTCATTGGAAAAGGATGACGAAAAAAGAGTTTCATGCGCGCTGCAGACAACGAAAGAACAACACTTTTTGAACGACAAAAAAAACAAAAGAAAATTGTTTTTTCAACGCAAAAAAATTGAATGAACTTTTTTTTGATGACAAAAAATGAAAAAAAAGAGTTACAAAAAAAATTTTGAGAAATCTGAAATACGTTTTACAGCTTCAGAATTTTAATATTTCTTTTTAAATAATTTTTCTTTGCTAAAATGTATCAGACATTTTTGATCATGTTTTTTTGTTTGTAATAAACCTTTTTTTGCTGCTGCTGAAAACTTGATTTTTATTGTTAATTTTCTTTCTTTCTCAAGTTTTATTAGCTTAAATCTTCATCATCATCATAAAACAGCCAATGCATGATACTTTTTTTGTTTTAATTTTACTCAAACATTGACTTTAATTTTTTTTTTTATTCGTGTTCGATCCTCTTAACTTTTTCTTTTTATTCTCTCTTTCTGTTTTTTTTTCCTTTTCCTTCTCATCTGACACTGTGTTTACACTTGATTGTGAGCAGGAAAAAAAAGAAGAATAAATGTATGGAAATGAATCGTAAAAAATTTTTTTCATATAATCTCCCTTACTGCTGCTGTTAACCTAGAACGTGATGATCATACTTGTTTTTTTTTCAATTTTTTGTTTGAGTAAAAAATAAATTTTGGCTATTTTTTTTGTAATCAAAAAAAAGTTTTACGAAAACACATGAAAAAAAATCTTTTTTGGCGCCTTTTGTTTTCGTTATTTTGGATGTTTTTAAAGTTAATTTTTTATTTTAACAAGGGCAAAATGAAGTTATTAGAATTTATAAATCTACCTAAAAAGTTCATAACTAAAAATTTTAATATTAATCTTCTAAAGTTTTTAAAATGTTTTTTTAAGTGTTACATGAAGCAACTGTCGATATCCTTGAAGTCCTTTTTAAGAGTTTTTTTTTACAAAAAGTTGTGATTCCCTCTTACGGTGAAAAACTTCTCACAACAAATTTTTTTGTTTCATCTGACACCACATGTTTTTTTTTATATGTAAATATGTTTATTCTCCTTCATTTTTTTGATTGCTTTCTTTGATTTGAACCAAGCAACCATTTTTCTGTTTTTCTCTTTTCCCTTTTTCTTCAAAATGCCATTAGTAATAGTCATTGCCATTTTCTTGTCCTTTTTTCAATGTTCAAAGGTTCGATCTTTTTTATGAAACACAAAACCAAAAACAACTTCCAGCTGCATTTTATTATTTCTGTTTTAACGTTCGAAAATATATCCGCTTTTCTGACTTTTTTTTGCAGACACAGATCGATACATTTTTTTTGATGGGATTAAATTTGTTATGTAAGAGAATTGTTTTGATGTTCGATTGTGAGACACCTTTTTTTAAAAGCTTACAGAAAGAAAAATATAGACAGAATGTGATGAAAAAATTTTTTGAGATAGTCCTACTTGATTCCAGTTTAAATAATTTCGACAATTCGATATTTCGTAACAAAACAATTTCTTAATTTTTAATATTTGTAAGCAGAAATCAAAGGAGAAAATTAATGAATGATTAATATTTTATTATTACTTTGCTCAAAAAAAGCTCACTCAAAATTTTTATATGCGTTGAAAAAAAGTGTTTAAAAAGAAATATTAAAATTCTGAAGCTGTAAAACGTATTTCAGATTTCTCAAAACTTTTTTTGTAACTCTTTTTTTTCATTTTTTGTCATCAAAAAAAAGTTCATTCAATTTTTTTGCGTTGAAAAAAACAATTTTCTTTTGTTTTTTTTTGTCGTTCAAAAAGTGCTGTTCTTTCGTTGTCTGCCGCGCGCATGAAACTCTTTTTTCGTCATCCTTTTCCAATGAGATTTATGCTCCAAAGAAAAACAGTATAATTGAACATTCAATAGTTCCATTAAAGGTACTAAAAAAATTCTGAGGCTGAAAATATCGTTGCTAAAACGAATGTTTAGCTCTTCTTTGAAGTGGCTAATTTTTAATAAATTTTGGAACGCTTTTGCATTTTTTGCAAAAGCAAATTTGACTGTTTTAATGAGATTTTCTCGGTTTTTGAGGTTTTACAGATTTTTTCTTGTAAATCTCTGCTTGAATAAAAACAAGTTTTGAGATTCACAGAAACAACGAATTAATTCTTGCCCAAATCACTTTTTTTTGACTTTTTAAAACCAATTTGACTGTTTTGACGAGATGAATAAATTTTACGGTTAATTCGATTTTTGCTAAAAACAAAATTTTTTTAATATGAAGTATGCTGTAACAGCTACTTTTACCGTAACACTTTGAATTACAAATTCTGCAGGCATCCTTGCCAAAATAATAAAAAAAGATATTAGTCATTCATTAATTTTGTAATACTTCAATTTCTTAAAAACGCTTTCTTTTTTCTATGATTCAGTTCAAACACACACTTTTAAAATTTTCGAGTCATAATGTCATTTTTTTAATTAATTAATTTTTTTTGCTCTCTTTTTTTTAAAGCTGCAACAGCAAAAAAAATCGAAACACTTCCAAAACTTTTTTTGCTTTAATTTTTTTTTGTTTAAATTTCTGAAAAAAAAAAGAAACTGCCGCAGCTGCAATAAGCTTTTTGCTGTTTGAAAAAAAGAAGGAGAGATAAAAAACACTTTTTTGTTTTTCAATGTCATTGGCTTTGTGTATATTTATTTCTCATTTGCTTGCTTTTTTTGCTCAGCTGTTTTCTTTAAATTTATAGAAAGTTAAGAACATTTTTTAAGAGGGTCAACAAAGTGTATTTTTGAACAAGGATAAAAAACATAGTTAAAAAAGAGAAGGAAGAAAATGTTCGTTTATTTATGTTTCTGTTTTTTTTTGAGTGTGATTTTGTAATGAATGCTTAAAAGTTTGTAAATATTCAAAAGGGGGAAATGAAACTTGTCTCATATACAAAAATTTTTTTTGGCATATTCATATTTTTAGGAACAGGGATGTGCGGAAGTACTTCCGGGGATTTTACAAATTTTTTCTCAATATTGAAAAATTAATTGTTTTTTTTAAATAGTACATTTGTGATTTACTTTTTATCATAGTTTATATTTGTTCAAACAGAATTTAAATATATTCTTTTATTAAAAAACTAGAGCTCATTTTTGCTCCCATTTTTTAAACGAAATTTCGTTTAGCACTTCCACCAAAATGGGAGCGAAAATGAGCTCTAATTTTTTAATAAAATCATATATTTAAATTCTGTTTGAACAAATATAAGCTATAATAAAAAGTAGATCAGAAATGTATTATTTAAAAAAAAACAACTGTTTTTTCAATATTAAGAAAAAATTTGCAGAAAAGTGTTCCCCAGAAGTACTTTCGCACATCCCTGTTTAGGAGATTTAAAAGTGAAATCACAAAAAAAAAATTGTGTTACATCCTGAACAGCTTTTTTTTATTGTTTTGATCCTTAATATCTTTTTATAATCTGCTAATCTTCTAGCCTCAAAAAATAAATATAATATAAACATAAATCTTTTTTGATATTGCTTTTTTTCTATCGAATTCCCTCTCTTTCATATATCCCCCCCTTTGAACTTTATCTCACTTTTTCTATCTCTCTCTTTCTCTTTTTTATCCCTAATAACCATCAAAAAACATTAACATGTTATTTTATGTTTAATCTTTTGCCATGGGAAAATCGATTGATTGAACAAAAAATCTCTCTCAGTTTCTATTTATCTTCCCTATACTTTTTTTTCAAGCGGGAAAAAAATGTATCTTTGTTCTGCTCTTTTTTACGCATCACTTTTTTTGCTGTTTGCAAAAAAAAAACATTTTTTTTGGTGGCGGCTGAAAAAATGAAAAAAAAGTATGTTAAATGCTTGAAAAAATAATTCATTTTTCTTTCAAGCCGGTTGGCCTTTTTAAAAAAAATTGAGAGGGAATGAAAGTTACCCTGTTTTTAAATTTTAGTCTTGCAGAAAAGCGTTCGTTTTTTTTACTTACTTCAGTTCTTTTTTAAAACTTTGTATCTAAAATTTTTTTAAAAAATGTGATTATCTTTCATTATCTTTTTTTTAAACTTTAAAAATTTTAATTGAAAAAATATTTTAACTATTTTTTATCGCTTCGATTTAAGAATTGTTTTTTTTTATAACTCTTTAATTTTTACTACTGTAGTTAATTATGTTTTTATAATGTTGCAGCTTTGACGACCTCACTAAATATTTTTTAGTAATAAATCCATTTTTGTAGATTTCTTTTTCTTTTTTTCTTTGATTTTTAAATTTTAAAAAATTATTAATATTACGTGTTTAATAATTTTTATTAATTTGTACATACTTTTTTTAAAAGTAATTTTTACATTTTTTTCTGCTAAAATTCTATTTTTTTTCTGCACAGACAACCTTTTGGTGTCTCCACTTTTTGTCTCCTTCCTTCTTCTTTTGTGCCATAAATAAAACTCAATTTAAACCAAATGCTTACACACATATTTTTTTTTGAAATGAAAAAATACTAAAGTATTTGTTACTCTTTTTTTTGGTTCATTGCTTAGTGTTAAAAAATGTGGCAACAAAAAAAGTGAAGTGAGAAAAAAAAGATGAAATTGGTTTAATATTATTTTTAGCATTTAAAAAAAATGAAGAGTTCCAGATGAAAAAAATAAAGCGATAAAAAAAAGATAGGTTTTTATACTTTTTTTTGTGACACATTTGAAAAAAAAAGCGGGGAGACAAAATTTAAACACAGCAGTTTTTTAAAAGCCTGAAAATTCCCATGAGAAAATGATATGATAGGTTTTTGGTAATTGGGTATATTTAAAATACAATTTAGTAAAAATGTTAAAACAAAATTCAATAAAAAAAACTGCTACTGTTTTCTTTTATTGAATTTTGCTTTAATAAAAGCAAATATTAAACTTTTTTCTGTCAAAAAAAATACCTTTAAAATTAGCAATATTAAACTTTCACCTTTAATTCTAAATCATAACATCAACAAAAAAAGAAACTAAATTTGCATTTTTGATTTCAAAGGAAGTCGGACGGTTTGTTACATTTTCCTTTTTTAACGTGTTTTTTGAAATTGCATGAAACTGACAATCATGGTTTTTTTTTATTGATCGTTTTTCTGATATTCAAGTTTATACATTTTCGAAAAAAAACGTTAAAATGAAAAATTTGTCAAACCGTCCGCTTCCTTTGAAATCTATTCGGATACGTTTTGCCCTGAATATTTGCATATTAAAACCCTAGATCAGATATATCCAAAAAGCGACCATTTTTATATTTTTATAAATATTGTTTCATCGTTTTTCAATACTTTTTTTATTTATTAATTTCTTTGTTATTATTTTTGATCTTTCTTTTTCCGCTTTATTTATCTTTTCTTCTTTTTCTTCTTTTTTTTCTCAATGCAGACATTTTTTTAATCTTTTCAAACAATTTCCGTTCGTTTTTTTTTCTCTCTCCTATTTCAATTAAAAATGACGCTCATTTTCTTTTTTTCCATGGAATGTTTTTTTCTTCAAAAAAAAAAACATTTCAAGATTATTTCAATCTCTTTCTTCTTGTCCCCTCCGTGTCCCCTCTCTAAATAAAATGTTCCAACTACTACCTTTTTGAATGATGATGATGACAAACTCATCAAATGAAAAAAGTATGAAAGAAAAGAGAGTGTCATTTTACAAATTTCAAAAATTTATATATAAATGCCACATGTTTCAATCTCTATTTTTCTCCCTCTTTTTTTTTCTTCATTTCTTTACTTTTTGTCTTAGAGAAAAACATGCATTAACTTTTTTGAAAATATTTCTATTTTTTAAAATTACCTCTTTTTTTGCTTCAAAAAATCTCTCTTCTGTTTCTTTGTTTTTTTTGTAATGAGTTTGTATTTAAACATTTTTAAGTAATAATTTAATAATTTTTTACCATATATAAATTTTGTTTTTGGAAGTTTTTCTTCTCTTTTATTAATTTACTTAGGAAATAGAATTGTAGCATTTAAAACGGCATTATTATTTAAATCAGAGGGAAAAAAATGTAGTAAGAAAAGAAGAAAATTTTTGTTACAGACGTTTTTTGTAATTTTCTGGTAAAATAAACATTTACTATTTAAATTAAAAAAATGGAAGGCAAAAAAACAAAATATAGTAATTTTTGGTTGTGCAAAAAGTTTTTCTTTTTCAAATTTACTGCACTTTCTTGCAATTCTTCTTTTTTCGTTTTTTGTAATTTTAAAACTGATAATATTTCGATTTCTTTTTGCTTACTTGCTTCGTCAAATTTTGTTTTTACTTTTTTCTATATTTTAATTTACATATTTTGCGAAATATGATCAATATGATTGTATTTATCGTTATTATTTTATTCAGTTTTTATATCCGTGTTTGCCTTTTTTTTATCGCTTTCGTATTTACATTGATTCCTGCAATTTCGATTTTCGTAACTTTTTTTTTATCATTTTTTACAATTACTTTTGTTTTAACTCAATCAATAACTCACAAAATTTCATTTTTTAATCCCCAAATGTTTACTACCCATTTTTCTTTTTCTTTCAACAAGTGTTCGTTTTTTTAATCCATGTAAAAATTTATCTTCTTTTTTTGCTTTATAAATTTTTCTTTTAAAAGTGTTTAGTTTTTTTTTTGTATCTCTTTCTCTGTTGGAATGTGTGAAAAAAAAAAAAGTAAGTAAGTAATAGTCATCTTTGCTTTCAGCTATATATATTTTCTTCGTTGGCATAGACACGCGACAGATTTTTTTAAATGAATAAATAATTAAATGTGGAACAAATTTGTCAAAGATTGACTAAAAATAGGCATTATTTGGTTTATTATTTCTAAATGATAAAAGGTTCTTGGTCAATTAGGCTAAAATAAGGGGTACGAAAGTTTTTAAAAAAGTTCTTGAGCTTACAAAAACTCTGTTACTGTTTGGTTTATTTATTTTTATCTGGATTTTTCGTAGTTTAATTTGAATATTGCGATTGTAGACACACTGGTTTGCTGATAAACAAAGTTCTTTCGCAGCAAAGTATAAAAATATTGTTTGAAAAATATTTTCAAAAATTTCGTAAAGCTTTGTTGTCGGAGTAATCTCAAATAATTTGTTTTAAAAAAAATCTTCATTTTTCTCATCTTCATTTGCGTGCACTAATGTTAAGTTAAGAAAAGCTGAAAAAAGGCGTTTTTAAAATCTTTTAAATAATTGAAACTTAAAATATAAAAAAACCACGAAATTATTGAATCACTTTGAAATTCACGCAAAAACAATAAATTTCAAAATTTTAGCAAAAGCAAAATCTTTTGTTTTTCAATAAAAATCTCAGAAAAAGAATCTCCTTTCTTCTTTTTTCTGCAAATAAGATAAAAAAAAAGCAACTGCTTTTTGGCGAAAAAAAAACTTTTAACGTTCTGACAGAAAAAAAAAATGAAGCAAAATGCAATGAGCCATAGGGGCAAGAGAGAGAGTAAGAAAAGGGGAAAGAGTAATCAATGGCTATTTTTTCTTCACATTTCTTTTTTTGGCGGCTCTTGCTTTTTTTGGAAGAAAAAATAGCTCATCACTTTTTTTTGGCATTTTTTAAGTGTGTCCTTTTATTTAACCTTTGGCACTTAAAAAATTTTAAGGAGATATTTTTCATCAATTAAGGATTTACATTGGGGTAATCAAAAATAAGTTCAAAAACTTGCAATTTAAACAGACTTTTCACAAATCTAAAAAAACATTAATGGCATTTTTCACCCATAAAAATTTGTTTTCCATCTTTAATTGAATCGATTACATTCTAATTTCCTTTCAGTCTCTTTTTTAAATAAATGAACAACAATATTTTTTCTCCTTCAATCATTCAATACATTCTCTGCTTTGCCTTTCTTTCGAGAGATTAACGACAGCTGGCACCTTGAAAAAAAAGTCAAGTCAAAACATAACGCTTTCTTTTAATCTGAAAATATCAATGTTTTTTAACTTTTCCATTTCTTTACACAGTTTTATCAGCCTTTTTAATTGTCGATAATATTTTGTATAATATATGTTTTGCCTTAATTTGTATAAACTTGACTGTCTTTTTTATACCTTTATCAAAATAAAACTTTTTGAACATTTTGCCTTTCACCGATGCTTTTAGAAATTTAAAAAAAATTTAAAAATCTATCATATGAATTATAATTTTAATAACGCGTAACGTGAAATGTCTTTTTGACTTTTTCTTATTCAACTTAAGCAACTTAAATTTTCAGAGACGACATGACAGACCGAAGACCGCCGCCTCTCCGTTTAAATCCCGGTAAGTACTTTTCTTTACTTTTTAAGCGATTAACCAACTAACAACAACAACTCTCACAGATAATACAGTTCAAAATCCGACGTGGACAGTAACCCGCCGACAACGAACTGAAGTCTCCCCGATACGAGCACCTGGTATTCCAGCAGAGATCATTGATCCTGAACAATACCAACAAAGAACCATAACGAGCACTGAACGAATACAAATTGTTCAAGTGCCAATTGAAATAACTGATGAAAATGCAGATTTGTATTTAACTCTATCTCCATCAGCAACAACAAGTCAACATGTAGAATCTACAACAACAACAATTGAAGCTGGAGGTGTACCAATTATTGGTGCACTAACAAAAGATGGAGTACCAATATTTAATGGCATTTATCAAAATTCACAACATCGTCAGACGACAACAGTAATCACCACAACGACAACGACTTATATCATGTTGGACGACAGTAGTGAAACAAGCGAAGAATACGAACGTTTGTCAGATGAAGAGCAAACACAACTTACAATTGATATGCCATTATTAACTAATGACAGCGACAAAAGTTCAGATGACGAATATGTAGTAGTTCAAAAATATGAAACACCATCAGACAACGAAATTGCACAAATTCAAATCGTCGACAGCCATCCACACTTGTTGTCCTACGATAATGAAGAACAAAGAATGGATAGCAGAGCAGAAACATTCATAACAAGTGCAACGTCATCAAATTTATCTCCACATTTCGACTTTACTAGCGAAGAAGAACAAAACACGCCAACACCACAATTAATGACACCAACAGGAGAAGAAACAGGCTTCGAAATAATTGATGACAAAAGCGAAAAACCATTAGAAGAACATATCAGCAGAGCATATACTTACGTTGAAATACCAAGTGAAAATTATCCAACAACAGAAGTGTATGAAGGCCCTATTGCATCAACTTCTCGAATTACAGATGTTGATGGCACTCCTCTTGATACACATGTACAAGTTTATCATTCTGGTCGATCCGATCATCCATTAACTACAACAACAACCACAACAACTCATATTGTTGAAGAAGAAAAACCAGTAATTGAAACAGAAGCTGAAAAAGCACCAACACTTGGTAGTCGAATTACTGGATTCTTTAAGAAAGGAGCTGCACATCAAGATTATCCTTCAACTGAAGTCTATGAAGGCCCAATTACTTCAACAACAAAAATGAATGACATTAATGGATTACCACTTGAAACACATGTTTCTGTTTATCATCCAGGTCGTAGTGATCTTCCTGCAAATATTGAAACACAACAAAAACCATTGGAAACTGAAGATCTTACAAGTAAAATTACTTCCAAAATTAGTGGTTTATTCAAAAAAGATCATCAAAATGATTATCCAACAACAGAAGTGTATGAAGGCCCTATTGCATCAACTTCTCGAATTACCGATGTTGATGGCACTCCACTTGATACTCATGTTAATGTTTATCATTCTGGTCAATATGATACCCTTCCAACAACTTCTCAAATTGAAACACAACCTGTTAAAAAGGATGATTTTGCAGAAAAACTTGGATCTAAAATTACTGGATTCTTCAAGAAAGGAGCTGCACATCAAGACTATCCAACAACTGAAGTCTATGAAGGCCCTATTGCATCAACTTCTCGAATTACAGATGTTGATGGCACTCCTCTTGATACACATGTACAAGTTTATCATTCTGGTCGATCCGATCATCCATTAACTACAACAACAACCACAACAACTCATATTGTTGAAGAAGAAAAACCAGTAATTGAAACAGAAGCTGAAAAAGCACCAACACTTGGTAGTCGAATTACTGGATTCTTTAAGAAAGGAGCTGCACATCAAGATTATCCTTCAACTGAAGTCTATGAAGGCCCAATTACTTCAACAACAAAAATGAATGACATTAATGGATTACCACTTGAAACACATGTTTCTGTTTATCATCCAGGTCGTAGTGATCTTCCTGCAAATATTGAAACACAACAAAAACCATTGGAAACTGAAGATCTTACAAGTAAAATTACTTCCAAAATTAGTGGTTTATTCAAAAAAGATCATCAAAATGATTATCCAACAACAGAAGTGTATGAAGGCCCTATTGCATCAACTTCTCGAATTACCGATGTTGATGGCACTCCACTTGATACTCATGTTAATGTTTATCATTCTGGTCAATATGATACCCTTCCAACAACTTCTCAAATTGAAACACAACCTGTTAAAAAGGATGATTTTGCAGAAAAACTTGGATCTAAAATTACTGGATTCTTCAAGAAAGGAGCTGCACATCAAGACTATCCAACAACTGAAGTCTATGAAGGCCCTATTGCATCAACTTCTCGAATTACAGATGTTGATGGCACTCCTCTTGATACACATGTACAAGTTTATCATTCTGGTCGATCCGATCATCCATTAACTACAACAACAACCACAACAACTCATATTGTTGAAGAAGAAAAACCAGTAATTGAAACAGAAGCTGAAAAAGCACCAACACTTGGTAGTCGAATTACTGGATTCTTTAAGAAAGGAGCTGCACATCAAGATTATCCTTCAACTGAAGTCTATGAAGGCCCAATTACTTCAACAACAAAAATGAATGACATTAATGGATTACCACTTGAAACACATGTTTCTGTTTATCATCCAGGTCGTAGTGATCTTCCTGCAAATATTGAAACACAACAAAAACCATTGGAAACTGAAGATCTTACAAGTAAAATTACTTCCAAAATTAGTGGTTTATTCAAAAAAGATCATCAAAATGATTATCCAACAACAGAAGTGTATGAAGGCCCTATTGCATCAACTTCTCGAATTACCGATGTTGATGGCACTCCACTTGATACTCATGTTAATGTTTATCATTCTGGTCAATATGATACCCTTCCAACAACTTCTCAAATTGAAACACAACCTGTTAAAAAGGATGATTTTGCAGAAAAACTTGGATCTAAAATTACTGGATTCTTCAAGAAAGGAGCTGCACATCAAGACTATCCAACAACTGAAGTCTATGAAGGCCCTATTGCATCAACTTCTCGAATTACAGATGTTGATGGCACTCCTCTTGATACACATGTACAAGTTTATCATTCTGGTCGATCCGATCATCCATTAACTACAACAACAACCACAACAACTCATATTGTTGAAGAAGAAAAACCAGTAATTGAAACAGAAGCTGAAAAAGCACCAACACTTGGTAGTCGAATTACTGGATTCTTTAAGAAAGGAGCTGCACATCAAGATTATCCTTCAACTGAAGTCTATGAAGGCCCAATTACTTCAACAACAAAAATGAATGACATTAATGGATTACCACTTGAAACACATGTTTCTGTTTATCATCCAGGTCGTAGTGATCTTCCTGCAAATATTGAAACACAACAAAAACCATTGGAAACTGAAGATCTTACAAGTAAAATTACTTCCAAAATTAGTGGTTTATTCAAAAAAGATCATCAAAATGATTATCCAACAACAGAAGTGTATGAAGGCCCTATTGCATCAACTTCTCGAATTACCGATGTTGATGGCACTCCACTTGATACTCATGTTAATGTTTATCATTCTGGTCAATATGATACCCTTCCAACAACTTCTCAAATTGAAACACAACCTGTTAAAAAGGATGATTTTGCAGAAAAACTTGGATCTAAAATTACTGGATTCTTCAAGAAAGGAGCTGCACATCAAGACTATCCAACAACTGAAGTCTATGAAGGCCCTATTGCATCAACTTCTCGAATTACAGATGTTGATGGCACTCCTCTTGATACACATGTACAAGTTTATCATTCTGGTCGATCCGATCATCCATTAACTACAACAACAACCACAACAACTCATATTGTTGAAGAAGAAAAACCAGTAATTGAAACAGAAGCTGAAAAAGCACCAACACTTGGTAGTCGAATTACTGGATTCTTTAAGAAAGGAGCTGCACATCAAGATTATCCTTCAACTGAAGTCTATGAAGGCCCAATTACTTCAACAACAAAAATGAATGACATTAATGGATTACCACTTGAAACACATGTTTCTGTTTATCATCCAGGTCGTAGTGATCTTCCTGCAAATATTGAAACACAACAAAAACAATTGGAAACTGAAGATCTTACAAGTAAAATTACTTCCAAAATTAGTGGTTTATTCAAAAAAGATCATCAAAATGATTATCCAACAACAGAAGTGTATGAAGGCCCTATTGCATCAACTTCTCGAATTACCGATGTTGATGGCACTCCACTTGATACTCATGTTAATGTTTATCATTCTGGTCAATATGATACCCTTCCAACAACTTCTCAAATTGAAACACAACCTGTTAAAAAGGATGATTTTGCAGAAAAACTTGGATCTAAAATTACTGGATTCTTCAAGAAAGGAGCTGCACATCAAGACTATCCAACAACTGAAGTCTATGAAGGCCCTATTGCATCAACTTCTCGAATTACAGATGTTGATGGCACTCCTCTTGATACACATGTACAAGTTTATCATTCTGGTCGATCCGATCATCCATTAACTACAACAACAACCACAACAACTCATATTGTTGAAGAAGAAAAACCAGTAATTGAAACAGAAGCTGAAAAAGCACCAACACTTGGTAGTCGAATTACTGGATTCTTTAAGAAAGGAGCTGCACATCAAGATTATCCTTCAACTGAAGTCTATGAAGGCCCAATTACTTCAACAACAAAAATGAATGACATTAATGGATTACCACTTGAAACACATGTTTCTGTTTATCATCCAGGTCGTAGTGATCTTCCTGCAAATATTGAAACACAACAAAAACCATTGGAAACTGAAGATCTTACAAGTAAAATTACTTCCAAAATTAGTGGTTTATTCAAAAAAGATCATCAAAATGATTATCCAACAACAGAAGTGTATGAAGGCCCTATTGCATCAACTTCTCGAATTACCGATGTTGATGGCACTCCACTTGATACTCATGTTAATGTTTATCATTCTGGTCAATATGATACCCTTCCAACAACTTCTCAAATTGAAACACAACCTGTTAAAAAGGATGATTTTGCAGAAAAACTTGGATCTAAAATTACTGGATTCTTCAAGAAAGGAGCTGCACATCAAGACTATCCAACAACTGAAGTCTATGAAGGCCCTATTGCATCAACTTCTCGAATTACAGATGTTGATGGCACTCCTCTTGATACACATGTACAAGTTTATCATTCTGGTCGATCCGATCATCCATTAACTACAACAACAACCACAACAACTCATATTGTTGAAGAAGAAAAACCAGTAATTGAAACAGAAGCTGAAAAAGCACCAACACTTGGTAGTCGAATTACTGGATTCTTTAAGAAAGGAGCTGCACATCAAGATTATCCTTCAACTGAAGTCTATGAAGGCCCAATTACTTCAACAACAAAAATGAATGACATTAATGGATTACCACTTGAAACACATGTTTCTGTTTATCATCCAGGTCGTAGTGATCTTCCTGCAAATATTGAAACACAACAAAAACAATTGGAAACTGAAGATCTTACAAGTAAAATTACTTCCAAAATTAGTGGTTTATTCAAAAAAGATCATCAAAATGATTATCCAACAACAGAAGTGTATGAAGGCCCTATTGCATCAACTTCTCGAATTACCGATGTTGATGGCACTCCACTTGATACTCATGTTAATGTTTATCATTCTGGTCAATATGATACCCTTCCAACAACTTCTCAAATTGAAACACAACCTGTTAAAAAGGATGATTTTGCAGAAAAACTTGGATCTAAAATTACTGGATTCTTCAAGAAAGGAGCTGCACATCAAGACTATCCAACAACTGAAGTCTATGAAGGCCCTATTGCATCAACTTCTCGAATTACAGATGTTGATGGCACTCCTCTTGATACACATGTACAAGTTTATCATTCTGGTCGATCCGATCATCCATTAACTAC
The DNA here is from genome assembly GCA_963922195.1 of Panagrolaimus sp. PS1159. Lineage (NCBI taxonomy): Eukaryota > Metazoa > Nematoda > Chromadorea > Rhabditida > Panagrolaimidae > Panagrolaimus > Panagrolaimus sp. PS1159. Next base: position 556,304 of record CAWUHW010000028.1, read on the forward strand.
AACAACAACCACAACAACTCATATTGTTGAAGAAGAAAAACCAGTAATTGAAACAGAAGCTGAAAAAGCACCAACACTTGGTAGTCGAATTACTGGATTCTTTAAGAAAGGAGCTGCACATCAAGATTATCCTTCAACTGAAGTCTATGAAGGCCCAATTACTTCAACAACAAAAATGAATGACATTAATGGATTACCACTTGAAACACATGTTTCTGTTTATCATCCAGGTCGTAGTGATCTTCCTGCAAATATTGAAACACAACAAAAACCATTGGAAACTGAAGATCTTACAAGTAAAATTACTTCCAAAATTAGTGGTTTATTCAAAAAAGATCATCAAAATGATTATCCAACAACAGAAGTGTATGAAGGCCCTATTGCATCAACTTCTCGAATTACCGATGTTGATGGCACTCCACTTGATACTCATGTTAATGTTTATCATTCTGGTCAATATGATACCCTTCCAACAACTTCTCAAATTGAAACACAACCTGTTAAAAAGGATGATTTTGCAGAAAAACTTGGATCTAAAATTACTGGATTCTTCAAGAAAGGAGCTGCACATCAAGACTATCCAACAACTGAAGTCTATGAAGGCCCTATTGCATCAACTTCTCGAATTACAGATGTTGATGGCACTCCTCTTGATACACATGTACAAGTTTATCATTCTGGTCGATCCGATCATCCATTAACTACAACAACAACCACAACAACTCATATTGTTGAAGAAGAAAAACCAGTAATTGAAACAGAAGCTGAAAAAGCACCAACACTTGGTAGTCGAATTACTGGATTCTTTAAGAAAGGAGCTGCACATCAAGATTATCCTTCAACTGAAGTCTATGAAGGCCCAATTACTTCAACAACAAAAATGAATGACATTAATGGATTACCACTTGAAACACATGTTTCTGTTTATCATCCAGGTCGTAGTGATCTTCCTGCAAATATTGAAACACAACAAAAACCATTGGAAACTGAAGATCTTACAAGTAAAATTACTTCCAAAATTAGTGGTTTATTCAAAAAAGATCATCAAAATGATTATCCAACAACAGAAGTGTATGAAGGCCCTATTGCATCAACTTCTCGAATTACCGATGTTGATGGCACTCCACTTGATACTCATGTTAATGTTTATCATTCTGGTCAATATGATACCCTTCCAACAACTTCTCAAATTGAAACACAACCTGTTAAAAAGGATGATTTTGCAGAAAAACTTGGATCTAAAATTACTGGATTCTTCAAGAAAGGAGCTGCACATCAAGACTATCCAACAACTGAAGTCTATGAAGGCCCTATTGCATCAACTTCTCGAATTACAGATGTTGATGGCACTCCTCTTGATACACATGTACAAGTTTATCATTCTGGTCGATCCGATCATCCATTAACTACAACAACAACCACAACAACTCATATTGTTGAAGAAGAAAAACCAGTAATTGAAACAGAAGCTGAAAAAGCACCAACACTTGGTAGTCGAATTACTGGATTCTTTAAGAAAGGAGCTGCACATCAAGATTATCCTTCAACTGAAGTCTATGAAGGCCCAATTACTTCAACAACAAAAATGAATGACATTAATGGATTACCACTTGAAACACATGTTTCTGTTTATCATCCAGGTCGTAGTGATCTTCCTGCAAATATTGAAACACAACAAAAACCATTGGAAACTGAAGATCTTACAAGTAAAATTACTTCCAAAATTAGTGGTTTATTCAAAAAAGATCATCAAAATGATTATCCAACAACAGAAGTGTATGAAGGCCCTATTGCATCAACTTCTCGAATTACCGATGTTGATGGCACTCCACTTGATACTCATGTTAATGTTTATCATTCTGGTCAATATGATACCCTTCCAACAACTTCTCAAATTGAAACACAACCTGTTAAAAAGGATGATTTTGCAGAAAAACTTGGATCTAAAATTACTGGATTCTTCAAGAAAGGAGCTGCACATCAAGACTATCCAACAACTGAAGTCTATGAAGGCCCTATTGCATCAACTTCTCGAATTACAGATGTTGATGGCACTCCTCTTGATACACATGTACAAGTTTATCATTCTGGTCGATCCGATCATCCATTAACTACAACAACAACCACAACAACTCATATTGTTGAAGAAGAAAAACCAGTAATTGAAACAGAAGCTGAAAAAGCACCAACACTTGGTAGTCGAATTACTGGATTCTTTAAGAAAGGAGCTGCACATCAAGATTATCCTTCAACTGAAGTCTATGAAGGCCCAATTACTTCAACAACAAAAATGAATGACATTAATGGATTACCACTTGAAACACATGTTTCTGTTTATCATCCAGGTCGTAGTGATCTTCCTGCAAATATTGAAACACAACAAAAACCATTGGAAACTGAAGATCTTACAAGTAAAATTACTTCCAAAATTAGTGGTTTATTCAAAAAAGATCATCAAAATGATTATCCAACAACAGAAGTGTATGAAGGCCCTATTGCATCAACTTCTCGAATTACCGATGTTGATGGCACTCCACTTGATACTCATGTTAATGTTTATCATTCTGGTCAATATGATACCCTTCCAACAACTTCTCAAATTGAAACACAACCTGTTAAAAAGGATGATTTTGCAGAAAAACTTGGATCTAAAATTACTGGATTCTTCAAGAAAGGAGCTGCACATCAAGACTATTCAACAACTGAAGTCTATGAAGGCCCTATTGCATCAACTTCTCGAATTACAGATGTTGATGGCACTCCTCTTGATACACATGTACAAGTTTATCATTCTGGTCGATCCGATCATCCATTAACTACAACAACAACCACAACAACTCATATTGTTGAAGAAGAAAAACCAGTAATTGAAACAGAAGCTGAAAAAGCACCAACACTTGGTAGTCGAATTACTGGATTCTTTAAGAAAGGAGCTGCACATCAAGATTATCCTTCAACTGAAGTCTATGAAGGCCCAATTACTTCAACAACAAAAATGAATGACATTAATGGATTACCACTTGAAACACATGTTTCTGTTTATCATCCAGGTCGTAGTGATCTTCCTGCAAATATTGAAACACAACAAAAACCATTGGAAACTGAAGATCTTACAAGTAAAATTACTTCCAAAATTAGTGGTTTATTCAAAAAAGATCATCAAAATGATTATCCAACAACAGAAGTGTATGAAGGCCCTATTGCATCAACTTCTCGAATTACCGATGTTGATGGCACTCCACTTGATACTCATGTTAATGTTTATCATTCTGGTCAATATGATACCCTTCCAACAACTTCTCAAATTGAAACACAACCTGTTAAAAAGGATGATTTTGCAGAAAAACTTGGATCTAAAATTACTGGATTCTTCAAGAAAGGAGCTGCACATCAAGACTATCCAACAACTGAAGTCTATGAAGGCCCTATTGCATCAACTTCTCGAATTACAGATGTTGATGGCACTCCTCTTGATACACATGTACAAGTTTATCATTCTGGTCGATCCGATCATCCATTAACTACAACAACAACCACAACAACTCATATTGTTGAAGAAGAAAAACCAGTAATTGAAACAGAAGCTGAAAAAGCACCAACACTTGGTAGTCGAATTACTGGATTCTTTAAGAAAGGAGCTGCACATCAAGATTATCCTTCAACTGAAGTCTATGAAGGCCCAATTACTTCAACAACAAAAATGAATGACATTAATGGATTACCACTTGAAACACATGTTTCTGTTTATCATCCAGGTCGTAGTGATCTTCCTGCAAATATTGAAACACAACAAAAACCATTGGAAACTGAAGATCTTACAAGTAAAATTACTTCCAAAATTAGTGGTTTATTCAAAAAAGATCATCAAAATGATTATCCAACAACAGAAGTGTATGAAGGCCCTATTGCATCAACTTCTCGAATTACCGATGTTGATGGCACTCCACTTGATACTCATGTTAATGTTTATCATTCTGGTCAATATGATACCCTTCCAACAACTTCTCAAATTGAAACACAACCTGTTAAAAAGGATGATTTTGCAGAAAAACTTGGATCTAAAATTACTGGATTCTTCAAGAAAGGAGCTGCACATCAAGACTATCCAACAACTGAAGTCTATGAAGGCCCTATTGCATCAACTTCTCGAATTACAGATGTTGATGGCACTCCTCTTGATACACATGTACAAGTTTATCATTCTGGTCGATCCGATCATCCATTAACTACAACAACAACCACAACAACTCATATTGTTGAAGAAGAAAAACCAGTAATTGAAACAGAAGCTGAAAAAGCACCAACACTTGGTAGTCGAATTACTGGATTCTTTAAGAAAGGAGCTGCACATCAAGATTATCCTTCAACTGAAGTCTATGAAGGCCCAATTACTTCAACAACAAAAATGAATGACATTAATGGATTACCACTTGAAACACATGTTTCTGTTTATCATCCAGGTCGTAGTGATCTTCCTGCAAATATTGAAACACAACAAAAACCATTGGAAACTGAAGATCTTACAAGTAAAATTACTTCCAAAATTAGTGGTTTATTCAAAAAAGATCATCAAAATGATTATCCAACAACAGAAGTGTATGAAGGCCCTATTGCATCAACTTCTCGAATTACCGATGTTGATGGCACTCCACTTGATACTCATGTTAATGTTTATCATTCTGGTCAATATGATACCCTTCCAACAACTTCTCAAATTGAAACACAACCTGTTAAAAAGGATGATTTTGCAGAAAAACTTGGATCTAAAATTACTGGATTCTTCAAGAAAGGAGCTGCACATCAAGACTATCCAACAACTGAAGTCTATGAAGGCCCTATTGCATCAACTTCTCGAATTACAGATGTTGATGGCACTCCTCTTGATACACATGTACAAGTTTATCATTCTGGTCGATCCGATCATCCATTAACTACAACAACAACCACAACAACTCATATTGTTGAAGAAGAAAAACCAGTAATTGAAACAGAAGCTGAAAAAGCACCAACACTTGGTAGTCGAATTACTGGATTCTTTAAGAAAGGAGCTGCACATCAAGATTATCCTTCAACTGAAGTCTATGAAGGCCCAATTACTTCAACAACAAAAATGAATGACATTAATGGATTACCACTTGAAACACATGTTTCTGTTTATCATCCAGGTCGTAGTGATCTTCCTGCAAATATTGAAACACAACAAAAACCATTGGAAACTGAAGATCTTACAAGTAAAATTACTTCCAAAATTAGTGGTTTATTCAAAAAAGATCATCAAAATGATTATCCAACAACAGAAGTGTATGAAGGCCCTATTGCATCAACTTCTCGAATTACCGATGTTGATGGCACTCCACTTGATACTCATGTTAATGTTTATCATTCTGGTCAATATGATACCCTTCCAACAACTTCTCAAATTGAAACACAACCTGTTAAAAAGGATGATTTTGCAGAAAAACTTGGATCTAAAATTACTGGATTCTTCAAGAAAGGAGCTGCACATCAAGACTATCCAACAACTGAAGTCTATGAAGGCCCTATTGCATCAACTTCTCGAATTACAGATGTTGATGGCACTCCTCTTGATACACATGTACAAGTTTATCATTCTGGTCGATCCGATCATCCATTAACTACAACAACAACCACAACAACTCATATTGTTGAAGAAGAAAAACCAGTAATTGAAACAGAAGCTGAAAAAGCACCAACACTTGGTAGTCGAATTACTGGATTCTTTAAGAAAGGAGCTGCACATCAAGATTATCCTTCAACTGAAGTCTATGAAGGCCCAATTACTTCAACAACAAAAATGAATGACATTAATGGATTACCACTTGAAACACATGTTTCTGTTTATCATCCAGGTCGTAGTGATCTTCCTGCAAATATTGAAACACAACAAAAACCATTGGAAACTGAAGATCTTACAAGTAAAATTACTTCCAAAATTAGTGGTTTATTCAAAAAAGATCATCAAAATGATTATCCAACAACAGAAGTGTATGAAGGCCCTATTGCATCAACTTCTCGAATTACCGATGTTGATGGCACTCCACTTGATACTCATGTTAATGTTTATCATTCTGGTCAATATGATACCCTTCCAACAACTTCTCAAATTGAAACACAACCTGTTAAAAAGGATGATTTTGCAGAAAAACTTGGATCTAAAATTACTGGATTCTTCAAGAAAGGAGCTGCACATCAAGACTATCCAACAACTGAAGTCTATGAAGGCCCTATTGCATCAACTTCTCGAATTACAGATGTTGATGGCACTCCTCTTGATACACATGTACAAGTTTATCATTCTGGTCGATCCGATCATCCATTAACTACAACAACAACCACAACAACTCATATTGTTGAAGAAGAAAAACCAGTAATTGAAACAGAAGCTGAAAAAGCACCAACACTTGGTAGTCGAATTACTGGATTCTTTAAGAAAGGAGCTGCACATCAAGATTATCCTTCAACTGAAGTCTATGAAGGCCCAATTACTTCAACAACAAAAATGAATGACATTAATGGATTACCACTTGAAACACATGTTTCTGTTTATCATCCAGGTCGTAGTGATCTTCCTGCAAATATTGAAACACAACAAAAACCATTGGAAACTGAAGATCTTACAAGTAAAATTACTTCCAAAATTAGTGGTTTATTCAAAAAAGATCATCAAAATGATTATCCAACAACAGAAGTGTATGAAGGCCCTATTGCATCGACTTCTCGAATTACCGATGTTGATGGCACTCCACTTGATACTCATGTTAATGTTTATCATTCTGGTCAATATGATACCCTTCCAACAACTTCTCAAATTGAAACACAACCTGTTAAAAAGGATGATTTTGCAGAAAAACTTGGATCTAAAATTACTGGATTCTTCAAGAAAGGAGCTGCACATCAAGACTATCCAACAACTGAAGTCTATGAAGGCCCTATTGCATCAACTTCTCGAATTACAGATGTTGATGGCACTCCTCTTGATACACATGTACAAGTTTATCATTCTGGTCGATCCGATCATCCATTAACTACAACAACAACCACAACAACTCATATTGTTGAAGAAGAAAAACCAGTAATTGAAACAGAAGCTGAAAAAGCACCAACACTTGGTAGTCGAATTACTGGATTCTTTAAGAAAGGAGCTGCACATCAAGATTATCCTTCAACTGAAGTCTATGAAGGCCCAATTACTTCAACAACAAAAATGAATGACATTAATGGATTACCACTTGAAACACATGTTTCTGTTTATCATCCAGGTCGTAGTGATCTTCCTGCAAATATTGAAACACAACAAAAACCATTGGAAACTGAAGATCTTACAAGTAAAATTACTTCCAAAATTAGTGGTTTATTCAAAAAAGATCATCAAAATGATTATCCAACAACAGAAGTGTATGAAGGCCCTATTGCATCAACTTCTCGAATTACCGATGTTGATGGCACTCCACTTGATACTCATGTTAATGTTTATCATTCTGGTCAATATGATACCCTTCCAACAACTTCTCAAATTGAAACACAACCTGTTAAAAAGGATGATTTTGCAGAAAAACTTGGATCTAAAATTACTGGATTCTTCAAGAAAGGAGCTGCACATCAAGACTATCCAACAACTGAAGTCTATGAAGGCCCTATTGCATCAACTTCTCGAATTACAGATGTTGATGGCACTCCTCTTGATACACATGTACAAGTTTATCATTCTGGTCGATCCGATCATCCATTAACTACAACAACAACCACAACAACTCATATTGTTGAAGAAGAAAAACCAGTAATTGAAACAGAAGCTGAAAAAGCACCAACACTTGGTAGTCGAATTACTGGATTCTTTAAGAAAGGAGCTGCACATCAAGATTATCCTTCAACTGAAGTCTATGAAGGCCCAATTACTTCAACAACAAAAATGAATGACATTAATGGATTACCACTTGAAACACATGTTTCTGTTTATCATCCAGGTCGTAGTGATCTTCCTGCAAATATTGAAACACAACAAAAACCATTGGAAACTGAAGATCTTACAAGTAAAATTACTTCCAAAATTAGTGGTTTATTCAAAAAAGATCATCAAAATGATTATCCAACAACAGAAGTGTATGAAGGCCCTATTGCATCAACTTCTCGAATTACCGATGTTGATGGCACTCCACTTGATACTCATGTTAATGTTTATCATTCTGGTCAATATGATACCCTTCCAACAACTTCTCAAATTGAAACACAACCTGTTAAAAAGGATGATTTTGCAGAAAAACTTGGATCTAAAATTACTGGATTCTTCAAGAAAGGAGCTGCACATCAAGACTATCCAACAACTGAAGTCTATGAAGGCCCTATTGCATCAACTTCTCGAATTACAGATGTTGATGGCACTCCTCTTGATACACATGTACAAGTTTATCATTCTGGTCGATCCGATCATCCATTAACTACAACAACAACCACAACAACTCATATTGTTGAAGAAGAAAAACCAGTAATTGAAACAGAAGCTGAAAAAGCACCAACACTTGGTAGTCGAATTACTGGATTCTTTAAGAAAGGAGCTGCACATCAAGATTATCCTTCAACTGAAGTCTATGAAGGCCCAATTACTTCAACAACAAAAATGAATGACATTAATGGATTACCACTTGAAACACATGTTTCTGTTTATCATCCAGGTCGTAGTGATCTTCCTGCAAATATTGAAACACAACAAAAACCATTGGAAACTGAAGATCTTACAAGTAAAATTACTTCCAAAATTAGTGGTTTATTCAAAAAAGATCATCAAAATGATTATCCAACAACAGAAGTGTATGAAGGCCCTATTGCATCAACTTCTCGAATTACCGATGTTGATGGCACTCCACTTGATACTCATGTTAATGTTTATCATTCTGGTCAATATGATACCCTTCCAACAACTTCTCAAATTGAAACACAACCTGTTAAAAAGGATGATTTTGCAGAAAAACTTGGATCTAAAATTACTGGATTCTTCAAGAAAGGAGCTGCACATCAAGACTATCCAACAACTGAAGTCTATGAAGGCCCTATTGCATCAACTTCTCGAATTACAGATGTTGATGGCACTCCTCTTGATACACATGTACAAGTTTATCATTCTGGTCGATCCGATCATCCATTAACTACAACAACAACCACAACAACTCATATTGTTGAAGAAGAAAAACCAGTAATTGAAACAGAAGCTGAAAAAGCACCAACACTTGGTAGTCGAATTACTGGATTCTTTAAGAAAGGAGCTGCACATCAAGATTATCCTTCAACTGAAGTCTATGAAGGCCCAATTACTTCAACAACAAAAATGAATGACATTAATGGATTACCACTTGAAACACATGTTTCTGTTTATCATCCAGGTCGTAGTGATCTTCCTGCAAATATTGAAACACAACAAAAACCATTGGAAACTGAAGATCTTACAAGTAAAATTACTTCCAAAATTAGTGGTTTATTCAAAAAAGATCATCAAAATGATTATCCAACAACAGAAGTGTATGAAGGCCCTATTGCATCAACTTCTCGAATTACCGATGTTGATGGCACTCCACTTGATACTCATGTTAATGTTTATCATTCTGGTCAATATGATACCCTTCCAACAACTTCTCAAATTGAAACACAACCTGTTAAAAAGGATGATTTTGCAGAAAAACTTGGATCTAAAATTACTGGATTCTTCAAGAAAGGAGCTGCACATCAAGACTATCCAACAACTGAAGTCTATGAAGGCCCTATTGCATCAACTTCTCGAATTACAGATGTTGATGGCACTCCTCTTGATACACATGTACAAGTTTATCATTCTGGTCGATCCGATCATCCATTAACTACAACAACAACCACAACAACTCATATTGTTGAAGAAGAAAAACCAGTAATTGAAACAGAAGCTGAAAAAGCACCAACACTTGGTAGTCGAATTACTGGATTCTTTAAGAAAGGAGCTGCACATCAAGATTATCCTTCAACTGAAGTCTATGAAGGCCCAATTACTTCAACAACAAAAATGAATGACATTAATGGATTACCACTTGAAACACATGTTTCTGTTTATCATCCAGGTCGTAGTGATCTTCCTGCAAATATTGAAACACAACAAAAACCATTGGAAACTGAAGATCTTACAAGTAAAATTACTTCCAAAATTAGTGGTTTATTCAAAAAAGATCATCAAAATGATTATCCAACAACAGAAGTGTATGAAGGCCCTATTGCATCAACTTCTCGAATTACCGATGTTGATGGCACTCCACTTGATACTCATGTTAATGTTTATCATTCTGGTCAATATGATACCCTTCCAACAACTTCTCAAATTGAAACACAACCTGTTAAAAAGGATGATTTTGCAGAAAAACTTGGATCTAAAATTACTGGATTCTTCAAGAAAGGAGCTGCACATCAAGACTATCCAACAACTGAAGTCTATGAAGGCCCTATTGCATCAACTTCTCGAATTACAGATGTTGATGGCACTCCTCTTGATACACATGTACAAGTTTATCATTCTGGTCGATCCGATCATCCATTAACTACAACAACAATCACAACAACTCATATTGTTGAAGAAGAAAAACCAGTAATTGAAACAGAAGCTGAAAAAGCACCAACACTTGGTAGTCGAATTACTGGATTCTTTAAGAAAGGAGCTGCACATCAAGATTATCCTTCAACTGAAGTCTATGAAGGCCCAATTACTTCAACAACAAAAATGAATGACATTAATGGATTACCACTTGAAACACATGTTTCTGTTTATCATCCAGGTCGTAGTGATCTTCCTGCAAATATTGAAACACAACAAAAACCATTGGAAACTGAAGATCTTACAAGTAAAATTACTTCCAAAATTAGTGGTTTATTCAAAAAAGATCATCAAAATGATTATCCAACAACAGAAGTGTATGAAGGCCCTATTGCATCAACTTCTCGAATTACCGATGTTGATGGCACTCCACTTGATACTCATGTTAATGTTTATCATTCTGGTCAATATGATACCCTTCCAACAACTTCTCAAATTGAAACACAACCTGTTAAAAAGGATGATTTTGCAGAAAAACTTGGATCTAAAATTACTGGATTCTTCAAGAAAGGAGCTGCACATCAAGACTATCCAACAACTGAAGTCTATGAAGGCCCTATTGCATCAACTTCTCGAATTACAGATGTTGATGGCACTCCTCTTGATACACATGTACAAGTTTATCATTCTGGTCGATCCGATCATCCATTAACTACAACAACAACCACAACAACTCATATTGTTGAAGAAGAAAAACCAGTAATTGAAACAGAAGCTGAAAAAGCACCAACACTTGGTAGTCGAATTACTGGATTCTTTAAGAAAGGAGCTGCACATCAAGATTATCCTTCAACTGAAGTCTATGAAGGCCCAATTACTTCAACAACAAAAATGAATGACATTAATGGATTACCACTTGAAACACATGTTTCTGTTTATCATCCAGGTCGTAGTGATCTTCCTGCAAATATTGAAACACAACAAAAACCATTGGAAACTGAAGATCTTACAAGTAAAATTACTTCCAAAATTAGTGGTTTATTCAAAAAAGATCATCAAAATGATTATCCAACAACAGAAGTGTATGAAGGCCCTATTGCATCAACTTCTCGAATTACCGATGTTGATGGCACTCCACTTGATACTCATGTTAATGTTTATCATTCTGGTCAATATGATACCCTTCCAACAACTTCTCAAATTGAAACACAACCTGTTAAAAAGGATGATTTTGCAGAAAAACTTGGATCTAAAATTACTGGATTCTTCAAGAAAGGAGCTGCACATCAAGACTATCCAACAACTGAAGTCTATGAAGGCCCTATTGCATCAACTTCTCGAATTACAGATGTTGATGGCACTCCTCTTGATACACATGTACAAGTTTATCATTCTGGTCGATCCGATCATCCATTAACTACAACAACAACCACAACAACTCATATTGTTGAAGAAGAAAAACCAGTAATTGAAACAGAAGCTGAAAAAGCACCAACACTTGGTAGTCGAATTACTGGATTCTTTAAGAAAGGAGCTGCACATCAAGATTATCCTTCAACTGAAGTCTATGAAGGCCCAATTACTTCAACAACAAAAATGAATGACATTAATGGATTACCACTTGAAACACATGTTTCTGTTTATCATCCAGGTCGTAGTGATCTTCCTGCAAATATTGAAACACAACAAAAACCATTGGAAACTGAAGATCTTACAAGTAAAATTACTTCCAAAATTAGTGGTTTATTCAAAAAAGATCATCAAAATGATTATCCAACAACAGAAGTGTATGAAGGCCCTATTGCATCAACTTCTCGAATTACCGATGTTGATGGCACTCCACTTGATACTCATGTTAATGTTTATCATTCTGGTCAATATGATACCCTTCCAACAACTTCTCAAATTGAAACACAACCTGTTAAAAAGGATGATTTTGCAGAAAAACTTGGATCTAAAATTACTGGATTCTTCAAGAAAGGAGCTGCACATCAAGACTATCCAACAACTGAAGTCTATGAAGGCCCTATTGCATCAACTTCTCGAATTACAGATGTTGATGGCACTCCTCTTGATACACATGTACAAGTTTATCATTCTGGTCGATCCGATCATCCATTAACTACAACAACAACCACAACAACTCATATTGTTGAAGAAGAAAAACCAGTAATTGAAACAGAAGCTGAAAAAGCACCAACACTTGGTAGTCGAATTACTGGATTCTTTAAGAAAGGAGCTGCACATCAAGATTATCCTTCAACTGAAGTCTATGAAGGCCCAATTACTTCAACAACAAAAATGAATGACATTAATGGATTACCACTTGAAACACATGTTTCTGTTTATCATCCAGGTCGTAGTGATCTTCCTGCAAATATTGAAACACAACAAAAACCATTGGAAACTGAAGATCTTACAAGTAAAATTACTTCCAAAATTAGTGGTTTATTCAAAAAAGATCATCAAAATGATTATCCAACAACAGAAGTGTATGAAGGCCCTATTGCATCAACTTCTCGAATTACCGATGTTGATGGCACTCCACTTGATACTCATGTTAATGTTTATCATTCTGGTCAATATGATACCCTTCCAACAACTTCTCAAATTGAAACACAACCTGTTAAAAAGGATGATTTTGCAGAAAAACTTGGATCTAAAATTACTGGATTCTTCAAGAAAGGAGCTGCACATCAAGACTATCCAACAACTGAAGTCTATGAAGGCCCTATTGCATCAACTTCTCGAATTACAGATGTTGATGGCACTCCTCTTGATACACATGTACAAGTTTATCATTCTGGTCGATCCGATCATCCATTAACTACAACAACAACCACAACAACTCATATTGTTGAAGAAGAAAAACCAGTAATTGAAACAGAAGCTGAAAAAGCACCAACACTTGGTAGTCGAATTACTGGATTCTTTAAGAAAGGAGCTGCACATCAAGATTATCCTTCAACTGAAGTCTATGAAGGCCCAATTACTTCAACAACAAAAATGAATGACATTAATGGATTACCACTTGAAACACATGTTTCTGTTTATCATCCAGGTCGTAGTGATCTTCCTGCAAATATTGAAACACAACAAAAACCATTGGAAACTGAAGATCTTACAAGTAAAATTACTTCCAAAATTAGTGGTTTATTCAAAAAAGATCATCAAAATGATTATCCAACAACAGAAGTGTATGAAGGCCCTATTGCATCAACTTCTCGAATTACCGATGTTGATGGCACTCCACTTGATACTCATGTTAATGTTTATCATTCTGGTCAATATGATACCCTTCCAACAACTTCTCAAATTGAAACACAACCTGTTAAAAAGGATGATTTTGCAGAAAAACTTGGATCTAAAATTACTGGATTCTTCAAGAAAGGAGCTGCACATCAAGACTATCCAACAACTGAAGTCTATGAAGGCCCTATTGCATCAACTTCTCGAATTACAGATGTTGATGGCACTCCTCTTGATACACATGTACAAGTTTATCATTCTGGTCGATCCGATCATCCATTAACTACAACAACAACCACAACAACTCATATTGTTGAAGAAGAAAAACCAGTAATTGAAACAGAAGCTGAAAAAGCACCAACACTTGGTAGTCGAATTACTGGATTCTTTAAGAAAGGAGCTGCACATCAAGATTATCCTTCAACTGAAGTCTATGAAGGCCCAATTACTTCAACAACAAAAATGAATGACATTAATGGATTACCACTTGAAACACATGTTTCTGTTTATCATCCAGGTCGTAGTGATCTTCCTGCAAATATTGAAACACAACAAAAACCATTGGAAACTGAAGATCTTACAAGTAAAATTACTTCCAAAATTAGTGGTTTATTCAAAAAAGATCATCAAAATGATTATCCAACAACAGAAGTGTATGAAGGCCCTATTGCATCAACTTCTCGAATTACCGATGTTGATGGCACTCCACTTGATACTCATGTTAATGTTTATCATTCTGGTCAATATGATACCCTTCCAACAACTTCTCAAATTGAAACACAACCTGTTAAAAAGGATGATTTTGCAGAAAAACTTGGATCTAAAATTACTGGATTCTTCAAGAAAGGAGCTGCACATCAAGACTATCCAACAACTGAAGTCTATGAAGGCCCTATTGCATCAACTTCTCGAATTACAGATGTTGATGGCACTCCTCTTGATACACATGTACAAGTTTATCATTCTGGTCGATCCGATCATCCATTAACTACAACAACAACCACAACAACTCATATTGTTGAAGAAGAAAAACCAGTAATTGAAACAGAAGCTGAAAAAGCACCAACACTTGGTAGTCGAATTACTGGATTCTTTAAGAAAGGAGCTGCACATCAAGATTATCCTTCAACTGAAGTCTATGAAGGCCCAATTACTTCAACAACAAAAATGAATGACATTAATGGATTACCACTTGAAACACATGTTTCTGTTTATCATCCAGGTCGTAGTGATCTTCCTGCAAATATTGAAACACAACAAAAACCATTGGAAACTGAAGATCTTACAAGTAAAATTACTTCCAAAATTAGTGGTTTATTCAAAAAAGATCATCAAAATGATTATCCAACAACAGAAGTGTATGAAGGCCCTATTGCATCAACTTCTCGAATTACCGATGTTGATGGCACTCCACTTGATACTCATGTTAATGTTTATCATTCTGGTCAATATGATACCCTTCCAACAACTTCTCAAATTGAAACACAACCTGTTAAAAAGGATGATTTTGCAGAAAAACTTGGATCTAAAATTACTGGATTCTTCAAGAAAGGAGCTGCACATCAAGACTATCCAACAACTGAAGTCTATGAAGGCCCTATTGCATCAACTTCTCGAATTACAGATGTTGATGGCACTCCTCTTGATACACATGTACAAGTTTATCATTCTGGTCGATCCGATCATCCATTAACTACAACAACAACCACAACAACTCATATTGTTGAAGAAGAAAAACCAGTAATTGAAACAGAAGCTGAAAAAGCACCAACACTTGGTAGTCGAATTACTGGATTCTTTAAGAAAGGAGCTGCACATCAAGATTATCCTTCAACTGAAGTCTATGAAGGCCCAATTACTTCAACAACAAAAATGAATGACATTAATGGATTACCACTTGAAACACATGTTTCTGTTTATCATCCAGGTCGTAGTGATCTTCCTGCAAATATTGAAACACAACAAAAACCATTGGAAACTGAAGATCTTACAAGTAAAATTACTTCCAAAATTAGTGGTTTATTCAAAAAAGATCATCAAAATGATTATCCAACAACAGAAGTGTATGAAGGCCCTATTGCATCAACTTCTCGAATTACCGATGTTGATGGCACTCCACTTGATACTCATGTTAATGTTTATCATTCTGGTCAATATGATACCCTTCCAACAACTTCTCAAATTGAAACACAACCTGTTAAAAAGGATGATTTTGCAGAAAAACTTGGATCTAAAATTACTGGATTCTTCAAGAAAGGAGCTGCACATCAAGACTATCCAACAACTGAAGTCTATGAAGGCCCTATTGCATCAACTTCTCGAATTACAGATGTTGATGGCACTCCTCTTGATACACATGTACAAGTTTATCATTCTGGTCGATCCGATCATCCATTAACTACAACAACAACCACAACAACTCATATTGTTGAAGAAGAAAAACCAGTAATTGAAACAGAAGCTGAAAAAGCACCAACACTTGGTAGTCGAATTACTGGATTCTTTAAGAAAGGAGCTGCACATCAAGATTATCCTTCAACTGAAGTCTATGAAGGCCCAATTACTTCAACAACAAAAATGAATGACATTAATGGATTACCACTTGAAACACATGTTTCTGTTTATCATCCAGGTCGTAGTGATCTTCCTGCAAATATTGAAACACAACAAAAACCATTGGAAACTGAAGATCTTACAAGTAAAATTACTTCCAAAATTAGTGGTTTATTCAAAAAAGATCATCAAAATGATTATCCAACAACAGAAGTGTATGAAGGCCCTATTGCATCAACTTCTCGAATTACCGATGTTGATGGCACTCCACTTGATACTCATGTTAATGTTTATCATTCTGGTCAATATGATACCCTTCCAACAACTTCTCAAATTGAAACACAACCTGTTAAAAAGGATGATTTTGCAGAAAAACTTGGATCTAAAATTACTGGATTCTTCAAGAAAGGAGCTGCACATCAAGACTATCCAACAACTGAAGTCTATGAAGGCCCTATTGCATCAACTTCTCGAATTACAGATGTTGATGGCACTCCTCTTGATACACATGTACAAGTTTATCATTCTGGTCGATCCGATCATCCATTAACTACAACAACAACCACAACAACTCATATTGTTGAAGAAGAAAAACCAGTAATTGAAACAGAAGCTGAAAAAGCACCAACACTTGGTAGTCGAATTACTGGATTCTTTAAGAAAGGAGCTGCACATCAAGATTATCCTTCAACTGAAGTCTATGAAGGCCCAATTACTTCAACAACAAAAATGAATGACATTAATGGATTACCACTTGAAACACATGTTTCTGTTTATCATCCAGGTCGTAGTGATCTTCCTGCAAATATTGAAACACAACAAAAACCATTGGAAACTGAAGATCTTACAAGTAAAATTACTTCCAAAATTAGTGGTTTATTCAAAAAAGATCATCAAAATGATTATCCAACAACAGAAGTGTATGAAGGCCCTATTGCATCAACTTCTCGAATTACCGATGTTGATGGCACTCCACTTGATACTCATGTTAATGTTTATCATTCTGGTCAATATGATACCCTTCCAACAACTTCTCAAATTGAAACACAACCTGTTAAAAAGGATGATTTTGCAGAAAAACTTGGATCTAAAATTACTGGATTCTTCAAGAAAGGAGCTGCACATCAAGACTATCCAACAACTGAAGTCTATGAAGGCCCTATTGCATCAACTTCTCGAATTACAGATGTTGATGGCACTCCTCTTGATACACATGTACAAGTTTATCATTCTGGTCGATCCGATCATCCATTAACTACAACAACAACCACAACAACTCATATTGTTGAAGAAGAAAAACCAGTAATTGAAACAGAAGCTGAAAAAGCACCAACACTTGGTAGTCGAATTACTGGATTCTTTAAGAAAGGAGCTGCACATCAAGATTATCCTTCAACTGAAGTCTATGAAGGCCCAATTACTTCAACAACAAAAATGAATGACATTAATGGATTACCACTTGAAACACATGTTTCTGTTTATCATCCAGGTCGTAGTGATCTTCCTGCAAATATTGAAACACAACAAAAACCATTGGAAACTGAAGATCTTACAAGTAAAATTACTTCCAAAATTAGTGGTTTATTCAAAAAAGATCATCAAAATGATTATCCAACAACAGAAGTGTATGAAGGCCCTATTGCATCAACTTCTCGAATTACCGATGTTGATGGCACTCCACTTGATACTCATGTTAATGTTTATCATTCTGGTCAATATGATACCCTTCCAACAACTTCTCAAATTGAAACACAACCTGTTAAAAAGGATGATTTTGCAGAAAAACTTGGATCTAAAATTACTGGATTCTTCAAGAAAGGAGCTGCACATCAAGACTATCCAACAACTGAAGTCTATGAAGGCCCTATTGCATCAACTTCTCGAATTACAGATGTTGATGGCACTCCTCTTGATACACATGTACAAGTTTATCATTCTGGTCAATATGATACCCTTCCAACAACTTCTCAAATTGAAACACAACCTGTTAAAAAGGATGATTTTGCAGAAAAACTTGGATCTAAAATTACTGGATTCTTCAAGAAAGGAGCTGCACATCAAGACTATCCAACAACTGAAGTCTATGAAGGCCCTATTGCATCAACTTCTCGAATTACAGATGTTGATGGCACTCCTCTTGATACACATGTACAAGTTTATCATTCTGGTCGATCCGATCATCCATTAACTACAACAACAACCACAACAACTCATATTGTTGAAGAAGAAAAACCAGTAATTGAAACAGAAGCTGAAAAAGCACCAACACTTGGTAGTCGAATTACTGGATTCTTTAAGAAAGGAGCTGCACATCAAGATTATCCTTCAACTGAAGTCTATGAAGGCCCAATTACTTCAACAACAAAAATGAATGACATTAATGGATTACCACTTGAAACACATGTTTCTGTTTATCATCCAGGTCGTAGTGATCTTCCTGCAAATATTGAAACACAACAAAAACCATTGGAAACTGAAGATCTTACAAGTAAAATTACTTCCAAAATTAGTGGTTTATTCAAAAAAGATCATCAAAATGATTATCCAACAACAGAAGTGTATGAAGGCCCTATTGCATCAACTTCTCGAATTACCGATGTTGATGGCACTCCACTTGATACTCATGTTAATGTTTATCATTCTGGTCAATATGATACCCTTCCAACAACTTCTCAAATTGAAACACAACCTGTTAAAAAGGATGATTTTGCAGAAAAACTTGGATCTAAAATTACTGGATTCTTCAAGAAAGGAGCTGCACATCAAGACTATCCAACAACTGAAGTCTATGAAGGCCCTATTGCATCAACTTCTCGAATTACAGATGTTGATGGCACTCCTCTTGATACACATGTACAAGTTTATCATTCTGGTCGATCCGATCATCCATTAACTACAACAACAACCACAACAACTCATATTGTTGAAGAAGAAAAACCAGTAATTGAAACAGAAGCTGAAAAAGCACCAACACTTGGTAGTCGAATTACTGGATTCTTTAAGAAAGGAGCTGCACATCAAGATTATCCTTCAACTGAAGTCTATGAAGGCCCAATTACTTCAACAACAAAAATGAATGACATTAATGGATTACCACTTGAAACACATGTTTCTGTTTATCATCCAGGTCGTAGTGATCTTCCTGCAAATATTGAAACACAACAAAAACCATTGGAAACTGAAGATCTTACAAGTAAAATTACTTCCAAAATTAGTGGTTTATTCAAAAAAGATCATCAAAATGATTATCCAACAACAGAAGTGTATGAAGGCCCTATTGCATCAACTTCTCGAATTACCGATGTTGATGGCACTCCACTTGATACTCATGTTAATGTTTATCATTCTGGTCAATATGATACCCTTCCAACAACTTCTCAAATTGAAACACAACCTGTTAAAAAGGATGATTTTGCAGAAAAACTTGGATCTAAAATTACTGGATTCTTCAAGAAAGGAGCTGCACATCAAGACTATCCAACAACTGAAGTCTATGAAGGCCCTATTGCATCAACTTCTCGAATTACAGATGTTGATGGCACTCCTCTTGATACACATGTACAAGTTTATCATTCTGGTCGATCCGATCATCCATTAACTACAACAACAACCACAACAACTCATATTGTTGAAGAAGAAAAACCAGTAATTGAAACAGAAGCTGAAAAAGCACCAACACTTGGTAGTCGAATTACTGGATTCTTTAAGAAAGGAGCTGCACATCAAGATTATCCTTCAACTGAAGTCTATGAAGGCCCAATTACTTCAACAACAAAAATGAATGACATTAATGGATTACCACTTGAAACACATGTTTCTGTTTATCATCCAGGTCGTAGTGATCTTCCTGCAAATATTGAAACACAACAAAAACCATTGGAAACTGAAGATCTTACAAGTAAAATTACTTCCAAAATTAGTGGTTTATTCAAAAAAGATCATCAAAATGATTATCCAACAACAGAAGTGTATGAAGGCCCTATTGCATCAACTTCTCGAATTACCGATGTTGATGGCACTCCACTTGATACTCATGTTAATGTTTATCATTCTGGTCAATATGATACCCTTCCAACAACTTCTCAAATTGAAACACAACCTGTTAAAAAGGATGATTTTGCAGAAAAACTTGGATCTAAAATTACTGGATTCTTCAAGAAAGGAGCTGCACATCAAGACTATCCAACAACTGAAGTCTATGAAGGCCCTATTGCATCAACTTCTCGAATTACAGATGTTGATGGCACTCCTCTTGATACACATGTACAAGTTTATCATTCTGGTCGATCCGATCATCCATTAACTACAACAACAACCACAACAACTCATATTGTTGAAGAAGAAAAACCAGTAATTGAAACAGAAGCTGAAAAAGCACCAACACTTGGTAGTCGAATTACTGGATTCTTTAAGAAAGGAGCTGCACATCAAGATTATCCTTCAACTGAAGTCTATGAAGGCCCAATTACTTCAACAACAAAAATGAATGACATTAATGGATTACCACTTGAAACACATGTTTCTGTTTATCATCCAGGTCGTAGTGATCTTCCTGCAAATATTGAAACACAACAAAAACCATTGGAAACTGAAGATCTTACAAGTAAAATTACTTCCAAAATTAGTGGTTTATTCAAAAAAGATCATCAAAATGATTATCCAACAACAGAAGTGTATGAAGGCCCTATTGCATCAACTTCTCGAATTACCGATGTTGATGGCACTCCACTTGATACTCATGTTAATGTTTATCATTCTGGTCAATATGATACCCTTCCAACAACTTCTCAAATTGAAACACAACCTGTTAAAAAGGATGATTTTGCAGAAAAACTTGGATCTAAAATTACTGGATTCTTCAAGAAAGGAGCTGCACATCAAGACTATCCAACAACTGAAGTCTATGAAGGCCCTATTGCATCAACTTCTCGAATTACAGATGTTGATGGCACTCCTCTTGATACACATGTACAAGTTTATCATTCTGGTCGATCCGATCATCCATTAACTACAACAACAACCACAACAACTCATATTGTTGAAGAAGAAAAACCAGTAATTGAAACAGAAGCTGAAAAAGCACCAACACTTGGTAGTCGAATTACTGGATTCTTTAAGAAAGGAGCTGCACATCAAGATTATCCTTCAACTGAAGTCTATGAAGGCCCAATTACTTCAACAACAAAAATGAATGACATTAATGGATTACCACTTGAAACACATGTTTCTGTTTATCATCCAGGTCGTAGTGATCTTCCTGCAAATATTGAAACACAACAAAAACCATTGGAAACTGAAGATCTTACAAGTAAAATTACTTCCAAAATTAGTGGTTTATTCAAAAAAGATCATCAAAATGATTATCCAACAACAGAAGTGTATGAAGGCCCTATTGCATCAACTTCTCGAATTACCGATGTTGATGGCACTCCACTTGATACTCATGTTAATGTTTATCATTCTGGTCAATATGATACCCTTCCAACAACTTCTCAAATTGAAACACAACCTGTTAAAAAGGATGATTTTGCAGAAAAACTTGGATCTAAAATTACTGGATTCTTCAAGAAAGGAGCTGCACATCAAGACTATTCAACAACTGAAGTCTATGAAGGCCCTATTGCATCAACTTCTCGAATTACAGATGTTGATGGCACTCCTCTTGATACACATGTACAAGTTTATCATTCTGGTCGATCCGATCATCCATTAACTACAACAACAACCACAACAACTCATATTGTTGAAGAAGAAAAACCAGTAATTGAAACAGAAGCTGAAAAAGCACCAACACTTGGTAGTCGAATTACTGGATTCTTTAAGAAAGGAGCTGCACATCAAGATTATCCTTCAACTGAAGTCTATGAAGGCCCAATTACTTCAACAACAAAAATGAATGACATTAATGGATTACCACTTGAAACACATGTTTCTGTTTATCATCCAGGTCGTAGTGATCTTCCTGCAAATATTGAAACACAACAAAAACCATTGGAAACTGAAGATCTTACAAGTAAAATTACTTCCAAAATTAGTGGTTTATTCAAAAAAGATCATCAAAATGATTATCCAACAACAGAAGTGTATGAAGGCCCTATTGCATCAACTTCTCGAATTACCGATGTTGATGGCACTCCACTTGATACTCATGTTAATGTTTATCATTCTGGTCAATATGATACCCTTCCAACAACTTCTCAAATTGAAACACAACCTGTTAAAAAGGATGATTTTGCAGAAAAACTTGGATCTAAAATTACTGGATTCTTCAAGAAAGGAGCTGCACATCAAGACTATCCAACAACTGAAGTCTATGAAGGCCCTATTGCATCAACTTCTCGAATTACAGATGTTGATGGCACTCCTCTTGATACACATGTACAAGTTTATCATTCTGGTCGATCCGATCATCCATTAACTACAACAACAACCACAACAACTCATATTGTTGAAGAAGAAAAACCAGTAATTGAAACAGAAGCTGAAAAAGCACCAACACTTGGTAGTCGAATTACTGGATTCTTTAAGAAAGGAGCTGCACATCAAGATTATCCTTCAACTGAAGTCTATGAAGGCCCAATTACTTCAACAACAAAAATGAATGACATTAATGGATTACCACTTGAAACACATGTTTCTGTTTATCATCCAGGTCGTAGTGATCTTCCTGCAAATATTGAAACACAACAAAAACCATTGGAAACTGAAGATCTTACAAGTAAAATTACTTCCAAAATTAGTGGTTTATTCAAAAAAGATCATCAAAATGATTATCCAACAACAGAAGTGTATGAAGGCCCTATTGCATCAACTTCTCGAATTACCGATGTTGATGGCACTCCACTTGATACTCATGTTAATGTTTATCATTCTGGTCAATATGATACCCTTCCAACAACTTCTCAAATTGAAACACAACCTGTTAAAAAGGATGATTTTGCAGAAAAACTTGGATCTAAAATTACTGGATTCTTCAAGAAAGGAGCTGCACATCAAGACTATCCAACAACTGAAGTCTATGAAGGCCCTATTGCATCAACTTCTCGAATTACAGATGTTGATGGCACTCCTCTTGATACACATGTACAAGTTTATCATTCTGGTCGATCCGATCATCCATTAACTACAACAACAACCACAACAACTCATATTGTTGAAGAAGAAAAACCAGTAATTGAAACAGAAGCTGAAAAAGCACCAACACTTGGTAGTCGAATTACTGGATTCTTTAAGAAAGGAGCTGCACATCAAGATTATCCTTCAACTGAAGTCTATGAAGGCCCAATTACTTCAACAACAAAAATGAATGACATTAATGGATTACCACTTGAAACACATGTTTCTGTTTATCATCCAGGTCGTAGTGATCTTCCTGCAAATATTGAAACACAACAAAAACCATTGGAAACTGAAGATCTTACAAGTAAAATTACTTCCAAAATTAGTGGTTTATTCAAAAAAGATCATCAAAATGATTATCCAACAACAGAAGTGTATGAAGGCCCTATTGCATCAACTTCTCGAATTACCGATGTTGATGGCACTCCACTTGATACTCATGTTAATGTTTATCATTCTGGTCAATATGATACCCTTCCAACAACTTCTCAAATTGAAACACAACCTGTTAAAAAGGATGATTTTGCAGAAAAACTTGGATCTAAAATTACTGGATTCTTCAAGAAAGGAGCTGCACATCAAGACTATCCAACAACTGAAGTCTATGAAGGCCCTATTGCATCAACTTCTCGAATTACAGATGTTGATGGCACTCCTCTTGATACACATGTACAAGTTTATCATTCTGGTCGATCCGATCATCCATTAACTACAACAACAACCACAACAACTCATATTGTTGAAGAAGAAAAACCAGTAATTGAAACAGAAGCTGAAAAAGCACCAACACTTGGTAGTCGAATTACTGGATTCTTTAAGAAAGGAGCTGCACATCAAGATTATCCTTCAACTGAAGTCTATGAAGGCCCAATTACTTCAACAACAAAAATGAATGACATTAATGGATTACCACTTGAAACACATGTTTCTGTTTATCATCCAGGTCGTAGTGATCTTCCTGCAAATATTGAAACACAACAAAAACCATTGGAAACTGAAGATCTTACAAGTAAAATTACTTCCAAAATTAGTGGTTTATTCAAAAAAGATCATCAAAATGATTATCCAACAACAGAAGTGTATGAAGGCCCTATTGCATCAACTTCTCGAATTACCGATGTTGATGGCACTCCACTTGATACTCATGTTAATGTTTATCATTCTGGTCAATATGATACCCTTCCAACAACTTCTCAAATTGAAACACAACCTGTTAAAAAGGATGATTTTGCAGAAAAACTTGGATCTAAAATTACTGGATTCTTCAAGAAAGGAGCTGCACATCAAGACTATCCAACAACTGAAGTCTATGAAGGCCCTATTGCATCAACTTCTCGAATTACAGATGTTGATGGCACTCCTCTTGATACACATGTACAAGTTTATCATTCTGGTCGATCCGATCATCCATTAACTACAACAACAACCACAACAACTCATATTGTTGAAGAAGAAAAACCAGTAATTGAAACAGAAGCTGAAAAAGCACCAACACTTGGTAGTCGAATTACTGGATTCTTTAAGAAAGGAGCTGCACATCAAGATTATCCTTCAACTGAAGTCTATGAAGGCCCAATTACTTCAACAACAAAAATGAATGACATTAATGGATTACCACTTGAAACACATGTTTCTGTTTATCATCCAGGTCGTAGTGATCTTCCTGCAAATATTGAAACACAACAAAAACCATTGGAAACTGAAGATCTTACAAGTAAAATTACTTCCAAAATTAGTGGTTTATTCAAAAAAGATCATCAAAATGATTATCCAACAACAGAAGTGTATGAAGGCCCTATTGCATCAACTTCTCGAATTACCGATGTTGATGGCACTCCACTTGATACTCATGTTAATGTTTATCATTCTGGTCAATATGATACCCTTCCAACAACTTCTCAAATTGAAACACAACCTGTTAAAAAGGATGATTTTGCAGAAAAACTTGGATCTAAAATTACTGGATTCTTCAAGAAAGGAGCTGCACATCAAGACTATCCAACAACTGAAGTCTATGAAGGCCCTATTGCATCAACTTCTCGAATTACAGATGTTGATGGCACTCCTCTTGATACACATGTACAAGTTTATCATTCTGGTCGATCCGATCATCCATTAACTACAACAACAACCACAACAACTCATATTGTTGAAGAAGAAAAACCAGTAATTGAAACAGAAGCTGAAAAAGCACCAACACTTGGTAGTCGAATTACTGGATTCTTTAAGAAAGGAGCTGCACATCAAGATTATCCTTCAACTGAAGTCTATGAAGGCCCAATTACTTCAACAACAAAAATGAATGACATTAATGGATTACCACTTGAAACACATGTTTCTGTTTATCATCCAGGTCGTAGTGATCTTCCTGCAAATATTGAAACACAACAAAAACCATTGGAAACTGAAGATCTTACAAGTAAAATTACTTCCAAAATTAGTGGTTTATTCAAAAAAGATCATCAAAATGATTATCCAACAACAGAAGTGTATGAAGGCCCTATTGCATCAACTTCTCGAATTACCGATGTTGATGGCACTCCACTTGATACTCATGTTAATGTTTATCATTCTGGTCAATATGATACCCTTCCAACAACTTCTCAAATTGAAACACAACCTGTTAAAAAGGATGATTTTGCAGAAAAACTTGGATCTAAAATTACTGGATTCTTCAAGAAAGGAGCTGCACATCAAGACTATCCAACAACTGAAGTCTATGAAGGCCCTATTGCATCAACTTCTCGAATTACAGATGTTGATGGCACTCCTCTTGATACACATGTACAAGTTTATCATTCTGGTCGATCCGATCATCCATTAACTACAACAACAACCACAACAACTCATATTGTTGAAGAAGAAAAACCAGTAATTGAAACAGAAGCTGAAAAAGCACCAACACTTGGTAGTCGAATTACTGGATTCTTTAAGAAAGGAGCTGCACATCAAGATTATCCTTCAACTGAAGTCTATGAAGGCCCAATTACTTCAACAACAAAAATGAATGACATTAATGGATTACCACTTGAAACACATGTTTCTGTTTATCATCCAGGTCGTAGTGATCTTCCTGCAAATATTGAAACACAACAAAAACCATTGGAAACTGAAGATCTTACAAGTAAAATTACTTCCAAAATTAGTGGTTTATTCAAAAAAGATCATCAAAATGATTATCCAACAACAGAAGTGTATGAAGGCCCTATTGCATCAACTTCTCGAATTACCGATGTTGATGGCACTCCACTTGATACTCATGTTAATGTTTATCATTCTGGTCAATATGATACCCTTCCAACAACTTCTCAAATTGAAACACAACCTGTTAAAAAGGATGATTTTGCAGAAAAACTTGGATCTAAAATTACTGGATTCTTCAAGAAAGGAGCTGCACATCAAGACTATCCAACAACTGAAGTCTATGAAGGCCCTATTGCATCAACTTCTCGAATTACAGATGTTGATGGCACTCCTCTTGATACACATGTACAAGTTTATCATTCTGGTCGATCCGATCATCCATTAACTACAACAACAACCACAACAACTCATATTGTTGAAGAAGAAAAACCAGTAATTGAAACAGAAGCTGAAAAAGCACCAACACTTGGTAGTCGAATTACTGGATTCTTTAAGAAAGGAGCTGCACATCAAGATTATCCTTCAACTGAAGTCTATGAAGGCCCAATTACTTCAACAACAAAAATGAATGACATTAATGGATTACCACTTGAAACACATGTTTCTGTTTATCATCCAGGTCGTAGTGATCTTCCTGCAAATATTGAAACACAACAAAAACCATTGGAAACTGAAGATCTTACAAGTAAAATTACTTCCAAAATTAGTGGTTTATTCAAAAAAGATCATCAAAATGATTATCCAACAACAGAAGTGTATGAAGGCCCTATTGCATCAACTTCTCGAATTACCGATGTTGATGGCACTCCACTTGATACTCATGTTAATGTTTATCATTCTGGTCAATATGATACCCTTCCAACAACTTCTCAAATTGAAACACAACCTGTTAAAAAGGATGATTTTGCAGAAAAACTTGGATCTAAAATTACTGGATTCTTCAAGAAAGGAGCTGCACATCAAGACTATCCAACAACTGAAGTCTATGAAGGCCCTATTGCATCAACTTCTCGAATTACAGATGTTGATGGCACTCCTCTTGATACACATGTACAAGTTTATCATTCTGGTCGATCCGATCATCCATTAACTACAACAACAACCACAACAACTCATATTGTTGAAGAAGAAAAACCAGTAATTGAAACAGAAGCTGAAAAAGCACCAACACTTGGTAGTCGAATTACTGGATTCTTTAAGAAAGGAGCTGCACATCAAGATTATCCTTCAACTGAAGTCTATGAAGGCCCAATTACTTCAACAACAAAAATGAATGACATTAATGGATTACCACTTGAAACACATGTTTCTGTTTATCATCCAGGTCGTAGTGATCTTCCTGCAAATATTGAAACACAACAAAAACCATTGGAAACTGAAGATCTTACAAGTAAAATTACTTCCAAAATTAGTGGTTTATTCAAAAAAGATCATCAAAATGATTATCCAACAACAGAAGTGTATGAAGGCCCTATTGCATCAACTTCTCGAATTACCGATGTTGATGGCACTCCACTTGATACTCATGTTAATGTTTATCATTCTGGTCAATATGATACCCTTCCAACAACTTCTCAAATTGAAACACAACCTGTTAAAAAGGATGATTTTGCAGAAAAACTTGGATCTAAAATTACTGGATTCTTCAAGAAAGGAGCTGCACATCAAGACTATCCAACAACTGAAGTCTATGAAGGCCCTATTGCATCAACTTCTCGAATTACAGATGTTGATGGCACTCCTCTTGATACACATGTACAAGTTTATCATTCTGGTCGATCCGATCATCCATTAACTACAACAACAACCACAACAACTCATATTGTTGAAGAAGAAAAACCAGTAATTGAAACAGAAGCTGAAAAAGCACCAACACTTGGTAGTCGAATTACTGGATTCTTTAAGAAAGGAGCTGCACATCAAGATTATCCTTCAACTGAAGTCTATGAAGGCCCAATTACTTCAACAACAAAAATGAATGACATTAATGGATTACCACTTGAAACACATGTTTCTGTTTATCATCCAGGTCGTAGTGATCTTCCTGCAAATATTGAAACACAACAAAAACCATTGGAAACTGAAGATCTTACAAGTAAAATTACTTCCAAAATTAGTGGTTTATTCAAAAAAGATCATCAAAATGATTATCCAACAACAGAAGTGTATGAAGGCCCTATTGCATCAACTTCTCGAATTACCGATGTTGATGGCACTCCACTTGATACTCATGTTAATGTTTATCATTCTGGTCAATATGATACCCTTCCAACAACTTCTCAAATTGAAACACAACCTGTTAAAAAGGATGATTTTGCAGAAAAACTTGGATCTAAAATTACTGGATTCTTCAAGAAAGGAGCTGCACATCAAGACTATCCAACAACTGAAGTCTATGAAGGCCCTATTGCATCAACTTCTCGAATTACAGATGTTGATGGCACTCCTCTTGATACACATGTACAAGTTTATCATTCTGGTCGATCCGATCATCCATTAACTACAACAACAACCACAACAACTCATATTGTTGAAGAAGAAAAACCAGTAATTGAAACAGAAGCTGAAAAAGCACCAACACTTGGTAGTCGAATTACTGGATTCTTTAAGAAAGGAGCTGCACATCAAGATTATCCTTCAACTGAAGTCTATGAAGGCCCAATTACTTCAACAACAAAAATGAATGACATTAATGGATTACCACTTGAAACACATGTTTCTGTTTATCATCCAGGTCGTAGTGATCTTCCTGCAAATATTGAAACACAACAAAAACCATTGGAAACTGAAGATCTTACAAGTAAAATTACTTCCAAAATTAGTGGTTTATTCAAAAAAGATCATCAAAATGATTATCCAACAACAGAAGTGTATGAAGGCCCTATTGCATCAACTTCTCGAATTACCGATGTTGATGGCACTCCACTTGATACTCATGTTAATGTTTATCATTCTGGTCAATATGATACCCTTCCAACAACTTCTCAAATTGAAACACAACCTGTTAAAAAGGATGATTTTGCAGAAAAACTTGGATCTAAAATTACTGGATTCTTCAAGAAAGGAGCTGCACATCAAGACTATCCAACAACTGAAGTCTATGAAGGCCCTATTGCATCAACTTCTCGAATTACAGATGTTGATGGCACTCCTCTTGATACACATGTACAAGTTTATCATTCTGGTCGATCCGATCATCCATTAACTACAACAACAATCACAACAACTCATATTGTTGAAGAAGAAAAACCAGTAATTGAAACAGAAGCTGAAAAAGCACCAACACTTGGTAGTCGAATTACTGGATTCTTTAAGAAAGGAGCTGCACATCAAGATTATCCTTCAACTGAAGTCTATGAAGGCCCAATTACTTCAACAACAAAAATGAATGACATTAATGGATTACCACTTGAAACACATGTTTCTGTTTATCATCCAGGTCGTAGTGATCTTCCTGCAAATATTGAAACACAACAAAAACCATTGGAAACTGAAGATCTTACAAGTAAAATTACTTCCAAAATTAGTGGTTTATTCAAAAAAGATCATCAAAATGATTATCCAACAACAGAAGTGTATGAAGGCCCTATTGCATCAACTTCTCGAATTACCGATGTTGATGGCACTCCACTTGATACTCATGTTAATGTTTATCATTCTGGTCAATATGATACCCTTCCAACAACTTCTCAAATTGAAACACAACCTGTTAAAAAGGATGATTTTGCAGAAAAACTTGGATCTAAAATTACTGGATTCTTCAAGAAAGGAGCTGCACATCAAGACTATCCAACAACTGAAGTCTATGAAGGCCCTATTGCATCAACTTCTCGAATTACAGATGTTGATGGCACTCCTCTTGATACACATGTACAAGTTTATCATTCTGGTCGATCCGATCATCCATTAACTACAACAACAACCACAACAACTCATATTGTTGAAGAAGAAAAACCAGTAATTGAAACAGAAGCTGAAAAAGCACCAACACTTGGTAGTCGAATTACTGGATTCTTTAAGAAAGGAGCTGCACATCAAGATTATCCTTCAACTGAAGTCTATGAAGGCCCAATTACTTCAACAACAAAAATGAATGACATTAATGGATTACCACTTGAAACACATGTTTCTGTTTATCATCCAGGTCGTAGTGATCTTCCTGCAAATATTGAAACACAACAAAAACCATTGGAAACTGAAGATCTTACAAGTAAAATTACTTCCAAAATTAGTGGTTTATTCAAAAAAGATCATCAAAATGATTATCCAACAACAGAAGTGTATGAAGGCCCTATTGCATCAACTTCTCGAATTACCGATGTTGATGGCACTCCACTTGATACTCATGTTAATGTTTATCATTCTGGTCAATATGATACCCTTCCAACAACTTCTCAAATTGAAACACAACCTGTTAAAAAGGATGATTTTGCAGAAAAACTTGGATCTAAAATTACTGGATTCTTCAAGAAAGGAGCTGCACATCAAGACTATCCAACAACTGAAGTCTATGAAGGCCCTATTGCATCAACTTCTCGAATTACAGATGTTGATGGCACTCCTCTTGATACACATGTACAAGTTTATCATTCTGGTCGATCCGATCATCCATTAACTACAACAACAACCACAACAACTCATATTGTTGAAGAAGAAAAACCAGTAATTGAAACAGAAGCTGAAAAAGCACCAACACTTGGTAGTCGAATTACTGGATTCTTTAAGAAAGGAGCTGCACATCAAGATTATCCTTCAACTGAAGTCTATGAAGGCCCAATTACTTCAACAACAAAAATGAATGACATTAATGGATTACCACTTGAAACACATGTTTCTGTTTATCATCCAGGTCGTAGTGATCTTCCTGCAAATATTGAAACACAACAAAAACCATTGGAAACTGAAGATCTTACAAGTAAAATTACTTCCAAAATTAGTGGTTTATTCAAAAAAGATCATCAAAATGATTATCCAACAACAGAAGTGTATGAAGGCCCTATTGCATCAACTTCTCGAATTACCGATGTTGATGGCACTCCACTTGATACTCATGTTAATGTTTATCATTCTGGTCAATATGATACCCTTCCAACAACTTCTCAAATTGAAACACAACCTGTTAAAAAGGATGATTTTGCAGAAAAACTTGGATCT
The DNA here is from genome assembly GCA_963922195.1 of Panagrolaimus sp. PS1159. Lineage (NCBI taxonomy): Eukaryota > Metazoa > Nematoda > Chromadorea > Rhabditida > Panagrolaimidae > Panagrolaimus > Panagrolaimus sp. PS1159. Next base: position 588,087 of record CAWUHW010000028.1, read on the forward strand.
AAAATTACTGGATTCTTCAAGAAAGGAGCTGCACATCAAGACTATCCAACAACTGAAGTCTATGAAGGCCCTATTGCATCAACTTCTCGAATTACAGATGTTGATGGCACTCCTCTTGATACACATGTACAAGTTTATCATTCTGGTCGATCCGATCATCCATTAACTACAACAACAACCACAACAACTCATATTGTTGAAGAAGAAAAACCAGTAATTGAAACAGAAGCTGAAAAAGCACCAACACTTGGTAGTCGAATTACTGGATTCTTTAAGAAAGGAGCTGCACATCAAGATTATCCTTCAACTGAAGTCTATGAAGGCCCAATTACTTCAACAACAAAAATGAATGACATTAATGGATTACCACTTGAAACACATGTTTCTGTTTATCATCCAGGTCGTAGTGATCTTCCTGCAAATATTGAAACACAACAAAAACCATTGGAAACTGAAGATCTTACAAGTAAAATTACTTCCAAAATTAGTGGTTTATTCAAAAAAGATCATCAAAATGATTATCCAACAACAGAAGTGTATGAAGGCCCTATTGCATCAACTTCTCGAATTACCGATGTTGATGGCACTCCACTTGATACTCATGTTAATGTTTATCATTCTGGTCAATATGATACCCTTCCAACAACTTCTCAAATTGAAACACAACCTGTTAAAAAGGATGATTTTGCAGAAAAACTTGGATCTAAAATTACTGGATTCTTCAAGAAAGGAGCTGCACATCAAGACTATCCAACAACTGAAGTCTATGAAGGCCCTATTGCATCAACTTCTCGAATTACAGATGTTGATGGCACTCCTCTTGATACACATGTACAAGTTTATCATTCTGGTCGATCCGATCATCCATTAACTACAACAACAACCACAACAACTCATATTGTTGAAGAAGAAAAACCAGTAATTGAAACAGAAGCTGAAAAAGCACCAACACTTGGTAGTCGAATTACTGGATTCTTTAAGAAAGGAGCTGCACATCAAGATTATCCTTCAACTGAAGTCTATGAAGGCCCAATTACTTCAACAACAAAAATGAATGACATTAATGGATTACCACTTGAAACACATGTTTCTGTTTATCATCCAGGTCGTAGTGATCTTCCTGCAAATATTGAAACACAACAAAAACCATTGGAAACTGAAGATCTTACAAGTAAAATTACTTCCAAAATTAGTGGTTTATTCAAAAAAGATCATCAAAATGATTATCCAACAACAGAAGTGTATGAAGGCCCTATTGCATCAACTTCTCGAATTACCGATGTTGATGGCACTCCACTTGATACTCATGTTAATGTTTATCATTCTGGTCAATATGATACCCTTCCAACAACTTCTCAAATTGAAACACAACCTGTTAAAAAGGATGATTTTGCAGAAAAACTTGGATCTAAAATTACTGGATTCTTCAAGAAAGGAGCTGCACATCAAGACTATCCAACAACTGAAGTCTATGAAGGCCCTATTGCATCAACTTCTCGAATTACAGATGTTGATGGCACTCCTCTTGATACACATGTACAAGTTTATCATTCTGGTCGATCCGATCATCCATTAACTACAACAACAACCACAACAACTCATATTGTTGAAGAAGAAAAACCAGTAATTGAAACAGAAGCTGAAAAAGCACCAACACTTGGTAGTCGAATTACTGGATTCTTTAAGAAAGGAGCTGCACATCAAGATTATCCTTCAACTGAAGTCTATGAAGGCCCAATTACTTCAACAACAAAAATGAATGACATTAATGGATTACCACTTGAAACACATGTTTCTGTTTATCATCCAGGTCGTAGTGATCTTCCTGCAAATATTGAAACACAACAAAAACCATTGGAAACTGAAGGTCTTACAAGTAAAATTACTTCCAAAATTAGTGGTTTATTCAAAAAAGATCATCAAAATGATTATCCAACAACAGAAGTGTATGAAGGCCCTATTGCATCAACTTCTCGAATTACCGATGTTGATGGCACTCCACTTGATACTCATGTTAATGTTTATCATTCTGGTCAATATGATACCCTTCCAACAACTTCTCAAATTGAAACACAACCTGTTAAAAAGGATGATTTTGCAGAAAAACTTGGATCTAAAATTACTGGATTCTTCAAGAAAGGAGCTGCACATCAAGACTATCCAACAACTGAAGTCTATGAAGGCCCTATTGCATCAACTTCTCGAATTACAGATGTTGATGGCACTCCTCTTGATACACATGTACAAGTTTATCATTCTGGTCGATCCGATCATCCATTAACTACAACAACAACCACAACAACTCATATTGTTGAAGAAGAAAAACCAGTAATTGAAACAGAAGCTGAAAAAGCACCAACACTTGGTAGTCGAATTACTGGATTCTTTAAGAAAGGAGCTGCACATCAAGATTATCCTTCAACTGAAGTCTATGAAGGCCCAATTACTTCAACAACAAAAATGAATGACATTAATGGATTACCACTTGAAACACATGTTTCTGTTTATCATCCAGGTCGTAGTGATCTTCCTGCAAATATTGAAACACAACAAAAACCATTGGAAACTGAAGATCTTACAAGTAAAATTACTTCCAAAATTAGTGGTTTATTCAAAAAAGATCATCAAAATGATTATCCAACAACAGAAGTGTATGAAGGCCCTATTGCATCAACTTCTCGAATTACCGATGTTGATGGCACTCCACTTGATACTCATGTTAATGTTTATCATTCTGGTCAATATGATACCCTTCCAACAACTTCTCAAATTGAAACACAACCTGTTAAAAAGGATGATTTTGCAGAAAAACTTGGATCTAAAATTACTGGATTCTTCAAGAAAGGAGCTGCACATCAAGACTATCCAACAACTGAAGTCTATGAAGGCCCTATTGCATCAACTTCTCGAATTACAGATGTTGATGGCACTCCTCTTGATACACATGTACAAGTTTATCATTCTGGTCGATCCGATCATCCATTAACTACAACAACAACCACAACAACTCATATTGTTGAAGAAGAAAAACCAGTAATTGAAACAGAAGCTGAAAAAGCACCAACACTTGGTAGTCGAATTACTGGATTCTTTAAGAAAGGAGCTGCACATCAAGATTATCCTTCAACTGAAGTCTATGAAGGCCCAATTACTTCAACAACAAAAATGAATGACATTAATGGATTACCACTTGAAACACATGTTTCTGTTTATCATCCAGGTCGTAGTGATCTTCCTGCAAATATTGAAACACAACAAAAACCATTGGAAACTGAAGATCTTACAAGTAAAATTACTTCCAAAATTAGTGGTTTATTCAAAAAAGATCATCAAAATGATTATCCAACAACAGAAGTGTATGAAGGCCCTATTGCATCAACTTCTCGAATTACCGATGTTGATGGCACTCCACTTGATACTCATGTTAATGTTTATCATTCTGGTCAATATGATACCCTTCCAACAACTTCTCAAATTGAAACACAACCTGTTAAAAAGGATGATTTTGCAGAAAAACTTGGATCTAAAATTACTGGATTCTTCAAGAAAGGAGCTGCACATCAAGACTATCCAACAACTGAAGTCTATGAAGGCCCTATTGCATCAACTTCTCGAATTACAGATGTTGATGGCACTCCTCTTGATACACATGTACAAGTTTATCATTCTGGTCGATCCGATCATCCATTAACTACAACAACAACCACAACAACTCATATTGTTGAAGAAGAAAAACCAGTAATTGAAACAGAAGCTGAAAAAGCACCAACACTTGGTAGTCGAATTACTGGATTCTTTAAGAAAGGAGCTGCACATCAAGATTATCCTTCAACTGAAGTCTATGAAGGCCCAATTACTTCAACAACAAAAATGAATGACATTAATGGATTACCACTTGAAACACATGTTTCTGTTTATCATCCAGGTCGTAGTGATCTTCCTGCAAATATTGAAACACAACAAAAACCATTGGAAACTGAAGATCTTACAAGTAAAATTACTTCCAAAATTAGTGGTTTATTCAAAAAAGATCATCAAAATGATTATCCAACAACAGAAGTGTATGAAGGCCCTATTGCATCAACTTCTCGAATTACCGATGTTGATGGCACTCCACTTGATACTCATGTTAATGTTTATCATTCTGGTCAATATGATACCCTTCCAACAACTTCTCAAATTGAAACACAACCTGTTAAAAAGGATGATTTTGCAGAAAAACTTGGATCTAAAATTACTGGATTCTTCAAGAAAGGAGCTGCACATCAAGACTATCCAACAACTGAAGTCTATGAAGGCCCTATTGCATCAACTTCTCGAATTACAGATGTTGATGGCACTCCTCTTGATACACATGTACAAGTTTATCATTCTGGTCGATCCGATCATCCATTAACTACAACAACAACCACAACAACTCATATTGTTGAAGAAGAAAAACCAGTAATTGAAACAGAAGCTGAAAAAGCACCAACACTTGGTAGTCGAATTACTGGATTCTTTAAGAAAGGAGCTGCACATCAAGATTATCCTTCAACTGAAGTCTATGAAGGCCCAATTACTTCAACAACAAAAATGAATGACATTAATGGATTACCACTTGAAACACATGTTTCTGTTTATCATCCAGGTCGTAGTGATCTTCCTGCAAATATTGAAACACAACAAAAACCATTGGAAACTGAAGATCTTACAAGTAAAATTACTTCCAAAATTAGTGGTTTATTCAAAAAAGATCATCAAAATGATTATCCAACAACAGAAGTGTATGAAGGCCCTATTGCATCAACTTCTCGAATTACCGATGTTGATGGCACTCCACTTGATACTCATGTTAATGTTTATCATTCTGGTCAATATGATACCCTTCCAACAACTTCTCAAATTGAAACACAACCTGTTAAAAAGGATGATTTTGCAGAAAAACTTGGATCTAAAATTACTGGATTCTTCAAGAAAGGAGCTGCACATCAAGACTATCCAACAACTGAAGTCTATGAAGGCCCTATTGCATCAACTTCTCGAATTACAGATGTTGATGGCACTCCTCTTGATACACATGTACAAGTTTATCATTCTGGTCGATCCGATCATCCATTAACTACAACAACAACCACAACAACTCATATTGTTGAAGAAGAAAAACCAGTAATTGAAACAGAAGCTGAAAAAGCACCAACACTTGGTAGTCGAATTACTGGATTCTTTAAGAAAGGAGCTGCACATCAAGATTATCCTTCAACTGAAGTCTATGAAGGCCCAATTACTTCAACAACAAAAATGAATGACATTAATGGATTACCACTTGAAACACATGTTTCTGTTTATCATCCAGGTCGTAGTGATCTTCCTGCAAATATTGAAACACAACAAAAACCATTGGAAACTGAAGATCTTACAAGTAAAATTACTTCCAAAATTAGTGGTTTATTCAAAAAAGATCATCAAAATGATTATCCAACAACAGAAGTGTATGAAGGCCCTATTGCATCAACTTCTCGAATTACCGATGTTGATGGCACTCCACTTGATACTCATGTTAATGTTTATCATTCTGGTCAATATGATACCCTTCCAACAACTTCTCAAATTGAAACACAACCTGTTAAAAAGGATGATTTTGCAGAAAAACTTGGATCTAAAATTACTGGATTCTTCAAGAAAGGAGCTGCACATCAAGACTATCCAACAACTGAAGTCTATGAAGGCCCTATTGCATCAACTTCTCGAATTACAGATGTTGATGGCACTCCTCTTGATACACATGTACAAGTTTATCATTCTGGTCGATCCGATCATCCATTAACTACAACAACAACCACAACAACTCATATTGTTGAAGAAGAAAAACCAGTAATTGAAACAGAAGCTGAAAAAGCACCAACACTTGGTAGTCGAATTACTGGATTCTTTAAGAAAGGAGCTGCACATCAAGATTATCCTTCAACTGAAGTCTATGAAGGCCCAATTACTTCAACAACAAAAATGAATGACATTAATGGATTACCACTTGAAACACATGTTTCTGTTTATCATCCAGGTCGTAGTGATCTTCCTGCAAATATTGAAACACAACAAAAACCATTGGAAACTGAAGATCTTACAAGTAAAATTACTTCCAAAATTAGTGGTTTATTCAAAAAAGATCATCAAAATGATTATCCAACAACAGAAGTGTATGAAGGCCCTATTGCATCAACTTCTCGAATTACCGATGTTGATGGCACTCCACTTGATACTCATGTTAATGTTTATCATTCTGGTCAATATGATACCCTTCCAACAACTTCTCAAATTGAAACACAACCTGTTAAAAAGGATGATTTTGCAGAAAAACTTGGATCTAAAATTACTGGATTCTTCAAGAAAGGAGCTGCACATCAAGACTATCCAACAACTGAAGTCTATGAAGGCCCTATTGCATCAACTTCTCGAATTACAGATGTTGATGGCACTCCTCTTGATACACATGTACAAGTTTATCATTCTGGTCGATCCGATCATCCATTAACTACAACAACAACCACAACAACTCATATTGTTGAAGAAGAAAAACCAGTAATTGAAACAGAAGCTGAAAAAGCACCAACACTTGGTAGTCGAATTACTGGATTCTTTAAGAAAGGAGCTGCACATCAAGATTATCCTTCAACTGAAGTCTATGAAGGCCCAATTACTTCAACAACAAAAATGAATGACATTAATGGATTACCACTTGAAACACATGTTTCTGTTTATCATCCAGGTCGTAGTGATCTTCCTGCAAATATTGAAACACAACAAAAACCATTGGAAACTGAAGATCTTACAAGTAAAATTACTTCCAAAATTAGTGGTTTATTCAAAAAAGATCATCAAAATGATTATCCAACAACAGAAGTGTATGAAGGCCCTATTGCATCAACTTCTCGAATTACCGATGTTGATGGCACTCCACTTGATACTCATGTTAATGTTTATCATTCTGGTCAATATGATACCCTTCCAACAACTTCTCAAATTGAAACACAACCTGTTAAAAAGGATGATTTTGCAGAAAAACTTGGATCTAAAATTACTGGATTCTTCAAGAAAGGAGCTGCACATCAAGACTATCCAACAACTGAAGTCTATGAAGGCCCTATTGCATCAACTTCTCGAATTACAGATGTTGATGGCACTCCTCTTGATACACATGTACAAGTTTATCATTCTGGTCGATCCGATCATCCATTAACTACAACAACAACCACAACAACTCATATTGTTGAAGAAGAAAAACCAGTAATTGAAACAGAAGCTGAAAAAGCACCAACACTTGGTAGTCGAATTACTGGATTCTTTAAGAAAGGAGCTGCACATCAAGATTATCCTTCAACTGAAGTCTATGAAGGCCCAATTACTTCAACAACAAAAATGAATGACATTAATGGATTACCACTTGAAACACATGTTTCTGTTTATCATCCAGGTCGTAGTGATCTTCCTGCAAATATTGAAACACAACAAAAACCATTGGAAACTGAAGATCTTACAAGTAAAATTACTACCAAAATTAGTGGTTTATTCAAAAAAGATCATCAAAATGATTATCCAACAACAGAAGTGTATGAAGACCCTATTGCATCAACTTCTCGAATTACCGATGTTGATGGCACTCCACTTGATACTCATGTTAATGTTTATCATTCTGGTCAATATGATACCCTTCCAACAACTTCTCAAATTGAAACACAACCTGTTAAAAAGGATGATTTTGCAGAAAAACATGGATCTAAAATTACTGGATTCTTCAAGAAAGGAGCTGCACATCAAGACTATCCAACAACTGAAGTCTATGAAGGCCCTATTGCATCAACTTCTCGAATTACAGATGTTGATGGCACTCCTCTTGATACACATGTACAAGTTTATCATTCTGGTCGATCCGATCATCCATTAACTACAACAACAACCACAACAACTCATATTGTTGAAGAAGAAAAACCAGTAATTGAAACAGAAGCTGAAAAAGCACCAACACTTGGTAGTCGAATTACTGGATTCTTTAAGAAAGGAGCTGCACATCAAGATTATCCTTCAACTGAAGTCTATGAAGGCCCAATTACTTCAACAACAAAAATGAATGACATTAATGGATTACCACTTGAAACACATGTTTCTGTTTATCATCCAGGTCGTAGTGATCTTCCTGCAAATATTGAAACACAACAAAAACCATTGGAAACTGAAGATCTTACAAGTAAATCTACTTCCAAAATTAGTGGTTTATTCAAAAAAGATCATCAAAATGATTATCCAACAACTGAAGTCTATGAAGGTCCATATACTACAACAACTAAAGCAAATGATGTAGATGGAAGCCCTCTTGATACACATGTTCAAGTATATCATTCTGGTCGATCCGATATTCCATTAACAACAAGTACAACAACAACAACTCATATTGTTGAAGAACAAAAACCAATTGTTGAAACAGAAGATTTTGGTGATAAAGCTGCAAAACTTGGAAGTAAAATCACTGGATTCTTTAAGAAAGGTTCTGCACATGTTGATTATCCTTCAACTGAAGTCTATGAAGGCCCCCTTGCAACAACTTCTCGAATTACAGATATTAATGGCAGCCCTATTGAAACATCTGTAAGTGTTTATCATCCTGGCCAATCTGATATTATTCTTCCTGTAACAACGACTACAACAACAACTCATGTTGAAACACCACAAACACCTGTTGAAAAAGATGATCTTGCAACTAAAATTGGAAGCAAAATTAGTGGCTTATTCAAAAAGGGTCATAAATATGATGATTATCCAACAACAGAAGTTTATCATGGCCCCATGGCTACAACAACCAAACAAACAGATGTTGAAGGATTACCCCTTGAAAATTTGGTTAATGCTTATCACACTGGTCGATCAGATATTCCAGTAACCACACCTGCAACAATTGCAACAACAACAACTCATGTTGTTGAAACTCAAGAACAAAAGCCAATTGTTGAAAGTGAAGATTTTGGTGATAAAGCTGCAAAACTTGGATCCAAAATTACTGGATTCTTCAAAAAAGGAGCTGCCCATCAAGACTATCCAACAACTGAAGTCTATGAAGGTCCATATACTACAACAACTAAAGCAAATGATGTAGATGGAAGCCCTCTTGATACACATGTTCAAGTATATCATTCTGGTCGATCCGATATTCCATTAACAACAAGTACAACAACAACAACTCATATTGTTGAAGAACAAAAACCAATTGTTGAAACAGAAGATTTTGGTGATAAAGCTGCAAAACTTGGAAGTAAAATCACTGGATTCTTTAAGAAAGGTTCTGCACATGTTGATTATCCTTCAACTGAAGTCTATGAAGGCCCCCTTGCAACAACTTCTCGAATTACAGATATTAATGGCAGCCCTATTGAAACATCTGTAAGTGTTTATCATCCTGGCCAATCTGATATTATTCTTCCTGTAACAACGACTACAACAACAACTCATGTTGAAACACCACAAACACCTGTTGAAAAAGATGATCTTGCAACTAAAATTGGAAGCAAAATTAGTGGCTTATTCAAAAAGGGTCATAAATATGATGATTATCCAACAACAGAAGTTTATCATGGCCCCATGGCTACAACAACCAAACAAACAGATGTTGAAGGATTACCCCTTGAAAATTTGGTTAATGCTTATCACACTGGTCGATCAGATATTCCAGTAACCACACCTGCAACAATTGCAACAATAACAACTCATGTTGTTGAAACTCAAGAACAAAAGCCAATTGTTGAAAGTGAAGATTTTGGTGATAAAGCTGCAAAACTTGGATCCAAAATTACTGGATTCTTCAAAAAAGGAGCTGCCCATCAAGACTATCCAACAACTGAAGTCTATGAAGGTCCATATACTACAACAACTAAAGCAAATGATGTAGATGGAAGCCCTCTTGATACACATGTTCAAGTATATCATTCTGGTCGATCCGATATTCCATTAACAACAAGTACAACAACAACAACTCATATTGTTGAAGAACAAAAACCAATTGTTGAAACAGAAGATTTTGGTGATAAAGCTGCAAAACTTGGAAGTAAAATCACTGGATTCTTTAAGAAAGGTTCTGCACATGTTGATTATCCTTCAACTGAAGTCTATGAAGGCCCCCTTGCAACAACTTCTCGAATTACAGATATTAATGGCAGCCCTATTGAAACATCTGTAAGTGTTTATCATCCTGGCCAATCTGATATTATTCTTCCTGTAACAACGACTACAACAACAACTCATGTTGAAACACCACAAACACCTGTTGAAAAAGATGATCTTGCAACTAAAATTGGAAGCAAAATTAGTGGCTTATTCAAAAAGGGTCATAAATATGATGATTATCCAACAACAGAAGTTTATCATGGCCCCATGGCTACAACAACCAAACAAACAGATGTTGAAGGATTACCCCTTGAAAATTTGGTTAATGCTTATCACACTGGTCGATCAGATATTCCAGTAACCACACCTGCAACAATTGCAACAACAACAACTCATGTTGTTGAAACTCAAGAACAAAAGCCAATTGTTGAAAGTGAAGATTTTGGTGATAAAGCTGCAAAACTTGGATCCAAAATTACTGGATTCTTCAAAAAAGGAGCTGCCCATCAAGACTATCCAACAACTGAAGTCTATGAAGGTCCATATACTACAACAACTAAAGCAAATGATGTAGATGGAAGCCCTCTTGATACACATGTTCAAGTATATCATTCTGGTCGATCCGATATTCCATTAACAACAAGTACAACAACAACAACTCATATTGTTGAAGAACAAAAACCAATTGTTGAAACAGAAGATTTTGGTGATAAAGCTGCAAAAATTGGAAGTAAAATCACTGGATTCTTTAAGAAAGGTTCTGCACATGTTGATTATCCTTCAACTGAAGTCTATGAAGGCCCCCTTGCAACAACTTCTCGAATTACAGATATTAATGGCAGCCCTATTGAAACATCTGTAAGTGTTTATCATCCTGGCCAATCTGATATTATTCTTCCTGTAACAACGACTACAACAACAACTCATGTTGAAACACCACAAACACCTGTTGAAAAAGATGATCTTGCAACTAAAATTGGAAGCAAAATTAGTGGCTTATTCAAAAAGGGTCATAAATATGATGATTATCCAACAACAGAAGTTTATCATGGCCCCATGGCTACAACAACCAAACAAACAGATGTTGAAGGATTACCCCTTGAAAATTTGGTTAATGCTTATCACACTGGTCGATCAGATATTCCAGTAACCACACCTGCAACAATTGCAACAACAACAACTCATGTTGTTGAAACTCAAGAACAAAAGCCAATTGTTGAAAGTGAAGATTTTGGTGATAAAGCTGCAAAACTTGGATCCAAAATTACTGGATTCTTCAAAAAAGGAGCTGCCCATCAAGACTATCCAACAACTGAAGTCTATGAAGGTCCATATACTACAACAACTAAAGCAAATGATGTAGATGGAAGCCCTCTTGATACACATGTTCAAGTATATCATTCTGGTCGATCCGATATTCCATTAACAACAAGTACAACAACAACAACTCATATTGTTGAAGAACAAAAACCAATTGTTGAAACAGAAGATTTTGGTGATAAAGCTGCAAAAATTGGAAGTAAAATCACTGGATTCTTTAAGAAAGGTTCTGCACATGTTGATTATCCTTCAACTGAAGTCTATGAAGGCCCCCTTGCAACAACTTCTCGAATTACAGATATTAATGGCAGCCCTATTGAAACATCTGTAAGTGTTTATCATCCTGGCCAATCTGATATTATTCTTCCTGTAACAACGACTACAACAACAACTCATGTTGAAACACCACAAACACCTGTTGAAAAAGATGATCTTGCAACTAAAATTGGAAGCAAAATTAGTGGCTTATTCAAAAAGGGTCATAAATATCATGATTATCCAACAACAGAAGTTTATCATGGCCCCATGGCTACAACAACCAAACAAACAGATGTTGAAGGATTACCCCTTGAAAATTTGGTTAATGCTTATCACACTGGTCGATCAGATATTCCAGTAACCACACCTGCAACAATTGCAACAATAACAACTCATGTTGTTGAAACTCAAGAACAAAAGCCAATTGTTGAAAGTGAAGATTTTGGTGATAAAGCTGCAAAACTTGGATCCAAAATTACTGGATTCTTCAAAAAAGGAGCTGCCCATCAAGACTATCCAACAACTGAAGTCTATGAAGGTCCATATACTACAACAACTAAAGCAAATGATGTAGATGGAAGCCCTCTTGATACACATGTTCAAGTATATCATTCTGGTCGATCCGATATTCCATTAACAACAAGTACAACAACAACAACTCATATTGTTGAAGAACAAAAACCAATTGTTGAAACAGAAGATTTTGGTGATAAAGCTGCAAAAATTGGAAGTAAAATCACTGGATTCTTTAAGAAAGGTTCTGCACATGTTGATTATCCTTCAACTGAAGTCTATGAAGGCCCCCTTGCAACAACTTCTCGAATTACAGATATTAATGGCAGCCCTATTGAAACATCTGTAAGTGTTTATCATCCTGGCCAATCTGATATTATTCTTCCTGTAACAACGACTACAACAACAACTCATGTTGAAACACCACAAACACCTGTTGAAAAAGATGATCTTGCAACTAAAATTGGAAGCAAAATTAGTGGCTTATTCAAAAAGGGTCATAAATATGATGATTATCCAACAACAGAAGTTTATCATGGCCCCATGGCTACAACAACCAAACAAACAGATGTTGAAGGATTACCCCTTGAAAATTTGGTTAATGCTTATCACACTGGTCGATCAGATATTCCAGTAACCACACCTGCAACAATTGCAACAACAACAACTCATGTTGTTGAAACTCAAGAACAAAAGCCAATTGTTGAAAGTGAAGATTTTGGTGATAAAGCTGCAAAACTTGGATCCAAAATTACTGGATTCTTCAAAAAAGGAGCTGCCCATCAAGACTATCCAACAACTGAAGTCTATGAAGGTCCATATACTACAACAACTAAAGCAAATGATGTAGATGGAAGCCCTCTTGATACACATGTTCAAGTATATCATTCTGGTCGATCCGATATTCCATTAACAACAAGTACAACAACAACAACTCATATTGTTGAAGAACAAAAACCAATTGTTGAAACAGAAGATTTTGGTGATAAAGCTGCAAAAATTGGAAGTAAAATCACTGGATTCTTTAAGAAAGGTTCTGCACATGTTGATTATCCTTCAACTGAAGTCTATGAAGGCCCCCTTGCAACAACTTCTCGAATTACAGATATTAATGGCAGCCCTATTGAAACATCTGTAAGTGTTTATCATCCTGGCCAATCTGATATTATTCTTCCTGTAACAACGACTACAACAACAACTCATGTTGAAACACCACAAACACCTGTTGAAAAAGATGATCTTGCAACTAAAATTGGAAGCAAAATTAGTGGCTTATTCAAAAAGGGTCATAAATATGATGATTATCCAACAACAGAAGTTTATCATGGCCCCATGGCTACAACAACCAAACAAACAGATGTTGAAGGATTACCCCTTGAAAATTTGGTTAATGCTTATCACACTGGTCGATCAGATATTCCAGTAACCACACCTGCAACAATTGCAACAACAACAACTCATGTTGTTGAAACTCAAGAACAAAAGCCAATTGTTGAAAGTGAAGATTTTGGTGATAAAGCTGCAAAACTTGGATCCAAAATTACTGGATTCTTCAAAAAAGGAGCTGCCCATCAAGACTATCCAACAACTGAAGTCTATGAAGGTCCATATACTACAACAACTAAAGCAAATGATGTAGATGGAAGCCCTCTTGATACACATGTTCAAGTATATCATTCTGGTCGATCCGATATTCCATTAACAACAAGTACAACAACAACAACTCATATTGTTGAAGAACAAAAACCAATTGTTGAAACAGAAGATTTTGGTGATAAAGCTGCAAAACTTGGAAGTAAAATCACTGGATTCTTTAAGAAAGGTTCTGCACATGTTGATTATCCTTCAACTGAAGTCTATGAAGGCCCCCTTGCAACAACTTCTCGAATTACAGATATTAATGGCAGCCCTATTGAAACATCTGTAAGTGTTTATCATCCTGGCCAATCTGATATTATTCTTCCTGTAACAACGACTACAACAACAACTCATGTTGAAACACCACAAACACCTGTTGAAAAAGATGATCTTGCAACTAAAATTGGAAGCAAAATTAGTGGCTTATTCAAAAAGGGTCATAAATATGATGATTATCCAACAACAGAAGTTTATCATGGCCCCATGGCTACAACAACCAAACAAACAGATGTTGAAGGATTACCCCTTGAAAATTTGGTTAATGCTTATCACACTGGTCGATCAGATATTCCAGTAACCACACCTGCAACAATTGCAACAACAACAACTCATGTTGTTGAAACTCAAGAACAAAAGCCAATTGTTGAAAGTGAAGATTTTGGTGATAAAGCTGCAAAACTTGGATCCAAAATTACTGGATTCTTCAAAAAAGGAGCTGCCCATCAAGACTATCCAACAACTGAAGTCTATGAAGGTCCATATACTACAACAACTAAAGCAAATGATGTAGATGGAAGCCCTCTTGATACACATGTTCAAGTATATCATTCTGGTCGATCCGATATTCCATTAACAACAAGTACAACAACAACAACTCATATTGTTGAAGAACAAAAACCAATTGTTGAAACAGAAGATTTTGGTGATAAAGCTGCAAAAATTGGAAGTAAAATCACTGGATTCTTTAAGAAAGGTTCTGCACATGTTGATTATCCTTCAACTGAAGTCTATGAAGGCCCCCTTGCAACAACTTCTCGAATTACAGATATTAATGGCAGCCCTATTGAAACATCTGTAAGTGTTTATCATCCTGGCCAATCTGATATTATTCTTCCTGTAACAACGACTACAACAACAACTCATGTTGAAACACCACAAACACCTGTTGAAAAAGATGATCTTGCAACTAAAATTGGAAGCAAAATTAGTGGCTTATTCAAAAAGGGTCATAAATATCATGATTATCCAACAACAGAAGTTTATCATGGCCCCATGGCTACAACAACCAAACAAACAGATGTTGAAGGATTACCCCTTGAAAATTTGGTTAATGCTTATCACACTGGTCGATCAGATATTCCAGTAACCACACCTGCAACAATTGCAACAATAACAACTCATGTTGTTGAAACTCAAGAACAAAAGCCAATTGTTGAAAGTGAAGATTTTGGTGATAAAGCTGCAAAACTTGGATCCAAAATTACTGGATTCTTCAAAAAAGGAGCTGCCCATCAAGACTATCCAACAACTGAAGTCTATGAAGGTCCATATACTACAACAACTAAAGCAAATGATGTAGATGGAAGCCCTCTTGATACACATGTTCAAGTATATCATTCTGGTCGATCCGATATTCCATTAACAACAAGTACAACAACAACAACTCATACTGTTGAAGAACAAAAACCAATTGTTGAAACAGAAGATTTTGGTGATAAAGCTGCAAAACTTGGAAGTAAAATCACTGGATTCTTTAAAAAAGGTTCTGCACATGTTGATTATCCTTCAACTGAAGTCTATGAAGGCCCCCTTGCAACAACTTCTCGAATTACAGATATTAATGGCAGCCCTATTGAAACATCTGTAAGTGTTTATCATCCTGGCCAATCTGATATTATTCTTCCTGTAACAACGACTACAACAACAACTCATGTTGAAACACCACAAACACCTGTTGAAAAAGATGATCTTGCAACTAAAATTGGAAGCAAAATTAGTGGCTTATTCAAAAAGGGTCATAAATATCATGATTATCCAACAACAGAAGTTTATCATGGCCCCATGGCTACAACAACCAAACAAACAGATGTTGAAGGATTACCCCTTGAAAATTTGGTTAATGCTTATCACACTGGTCGATCAGATATTCCAGTAACCACACCTGCAACAATTGCAACAACAACAACTCATGTTGTTGAAACTCAAGAACAAAAGCCAATTGTTGAAAGTGAAGATTTTGGTGATAAAGCTGCAAAACTTGGATCCAAAATTACTGGATTCTTCAAAAAAGGAGCTGCCCATCAAGACTATCCAACAACTGAAGTCTATGAAGGTCCATATACTACAACAACTAAAGCAAATGATGTAGATGGAAGCCCTCTTGATACACATGTTCAAGTATATCATTCTGGTCGATCCGATATTCCATTAACAACAAGTACAACAACAACAACTCATATTGTTGAAGAACAAAAACCAATTGTTGAAACAGAAGATTTTGGTGATAAAGCTGCAAAACTTGGAAGTAAAATCACTGGATTCTTTAAGAAAGGTTCTGCACATGTTGATTATCCTTCAACTGAAGTCTATGAAGGCCCCCTTGCAACAACTTCTCGAATTACAGATATTAATGGCAGCCCTATTGAAACATCTGTAAGTGTTTATCATCCTGGCCAATCTGATATTATTCTTCCTGTAACAACGACTACAACAACAACTCATGTTGAAACACCACAAACACCTGTTGAAAAAGATGATCTTGCAACTAAAATTGGAAGCAAAATTAGTGGCTTATTCAAAAAGGGTCATAAATATGATGATTATCCAACAACAGAAGTTTATCATGGCCCCATGGCTACAACAACCAAACAAACAGATGTTGAAGGATTACCCCTTGAAAATTTGGTTAATGCTTATCACACTGGTCGATCAGATATTCCAGTAACCACACCTGCAACAATTGCAACAACAACAACTCATGTTGTTGAAACTCAAGAACAAAAGCCAATTGTTGAAAGTGAAGATTTTGGTGATAAAGCTGCAAAACTTGGATCCAAAATTACTGGATTCTTCAAAAAAGGAGCTGCCCATCAAGACTATCCAACAACTGAAGTCTATGAAGGTCCATATACTACAACAACTAAAGCAAATGATGTAGATGGAAGCCCTCTTGATACACATGTTCAAGTATATCATTCTGGTCGATCCGATATTCCATTAACAACAAGTACAACAACAACAACTCATATTGTTGAAGAACAAAAACCAATTGTTGAAACAGAAGATTTTGGTGATAAAGCTGCAAAACTTGGAAGTAAAATCACTGGATTCTTTAAAAAAGGTTCTGCACATGTTGATTATCCTTCAACTGAAGTCTATGAAGGCCCCCTTGCAACAACTTCTCGAATTACAGATATTAATGGCAGCCCTATTGAAACATCTGTAAGTGTTTATCATCCTGGCCAATCTGATATTATTCTTCCTGTAACAACGACTACAACAACAACTCATGTTGAAACACCACAAACACCTGTTGAAAAAGATGATCTTGCAACTAAAATTGGAAGCAAAATTAGTGGCTTATTCAAAAAGGGTCATAAATATGATGATTATCCAACAACAGAAGTTTATCATGGCCCCATGGCTACAACAACCAAACAAACAGATGTTGAAGGATTACCCCTTGAAAATTTGGTTAATGCTTATCACACTGGTCGATCAGATATTCCAGTAACCACACCTGCAACAATTGCAACAACAACAACTCATGTTGTTGAAACTCAAGAACAAAAGCCAATTGTTGAAAGTGAAGATTTTGGTGATAAAGCTGCAAAACTTGGATCCAAAATTACTGGATTCTTCAAAAAAGGAGCTGCCCATCAAGACTATCCAACAACTGAAGTCTATGAAGGTCCATATACTACAACAACTAAAGCAAATGATGTAGATGGAAGCCCTCTTGATACACATGTTCAAGTATATCATTCTGGTCGATCCGATATTCCATTAACAACAAGTACAACAACAACAACTCATATTGTTGAAGAACAAAAACCAATTGTTGAAACAGAAGATTTTGGTGATAAAGCTGCAAAACTTGGAAGTAAAATCACTGGATTCTTTAAGAAAGGTTCTGCACATGTTGATTATCCTTCAACTGAAGTCTATGAAGGCCCCCTTGCAACAACTTCTCGAATTACAGATATTAATGGCAGCCCTATTGAAACATCTGTAAGTGTTTATCATCCTGGCCAATCTGATATTATTCTTCCTGTAACAACGACTACAACAACAACTCATGTTGAAACACCACAAACACCTGTTGAAAAAGATGATCTTGCAACTAAAATTGGAAGCAAAATTAGTGGCTTATTCAAAAAGGGTCATAAATATCATGATTATCCAACAACAGAAGTTTATCATGGCCCCATGGCTACAACAACCAAACAAACAGATGTTGAAGGATTACCCCTTGAAAATTTGGTTAATGCTTATCACACTGGTCGATCAGATATTCCAGTAACCACACCTGCAACAATTGCAACAACAACAACTCATGTTGTTGAAACTCAAGAACAAAAGCCAATTGTTGAAAGTGAAGATTTTGGTGATAAAGCTGCAAAACTTGGATCCAAAATTACTGGATTCTTCAAAAAAGGAGCTGCCCATCAAGACTATCCAACAACTGAAGTCTATGAAGGTCCATATACTACAACAACTAAAGCAAATGATGTAGATGGAAGCCCTCTTGATACACATGTTCAAGTATATCATTCTGGTCGATCCGATATTCCATTAACAACAAGTACAACAACAACAACTCATATTGTTGAAGAACAAAAACCAATTGTTGAAACAGAAGATTTTGGTGATAAAGCTGCAAAACTTGGAAGTAAAATCACTGGATTCTTTAAAAAAGGTTCTGCACATGTTGATTATCCTTCAACTGAAGTCTATGAAGGCCCCCTTGCAACAACTTCTCGAATTACAGATATTAATGGCAGCCCTATTGAAACATCTGTAAGTGTTTATCATCCTGGCCAATCTGATATTATTCTTCCTGTAACAACGACTACAACAACAACTCATGTTGAAACACCACAAACACCTGTTGAAAAAGATGATCTTGCAACTAAAATTGGAAGCAAAATTAGTGGCTTATTCAAAAAGGGTCATAAATATGATGATTATCCAACAACAGAAGTTTATCATGGCCCCATGGCTACAACAACCAAACAAACAGATGTTGAAGGATTACCCCTTGAAAATTTGGTTAATGCTTATCACACTGGTCGATCAGATATTCCAGTAACCACACCTGCAACAATTGCAACAACAACAACTCATGTTGTTGAAACTCAAGAACAAAAGCCAATTGTTGAAAGTGAAGATTTTGGTGATAAAGCTGCAAAACTTGGATCCAAAATTACTGGATTCTTCAAAAAAGGAGCTGCCCATCAAGACTATCCAACAACTGAAGTCTATGAAGGTCCATATACTACAACAACTAAAGCAAATGATGTAGATGGAAGCCCTCTTGATACACATGTTCAAGTATATCATTCTGGTCGATCCGATATTCCATTAACAACAAGTACAACAACAACAACTCATATTGTTGAAGAACAAAAACCAATTGTTGAAACAGAAGATTTTGGTGATAAAGCTGCAAAACTTGGAAGTAAAATCACTGGATTCTTTAAGAAAGGTTCTGCACATGTTGATTATCCTTCAACTGAAGTCTATGAAGGCCCCCTTGCAACAACTTCTCGAATTACAGATATTAATGGCAGCCCTATTGAAACATCTGTAAGTGTTTATCATCCTGGCCAATCTGATATTATTCTTCCTGTAACAACGACTACAACAACAACTCATGTTGAAACACCACAAACACCTGTTGAAAAAGATGATCTTGCAACTAAAATTGGAAGCAAAATTAGTGGCTTATTCAAAAAGGGTCATAAATATGATGATTATCCAACAACAGAAGTTTATCATGGCCCCCTGGCTACAACAACCAAACAAACAGATGTTGAAGGATTACCCCTTGAAAATTTGGTTAATGCTTATCACACTGGTCGATCAGATATTCCAGTAACCACACCTGCAACAATTGCAACAACAACAACTCATGTTGTTGAAACTCAAGAACAAAAGCCAATTGTTGAAAGTGAAGATTTTGGTGATAAAGCTGCAAAACTTGGATCCAAAATTACTGGATTCTTCAAAAAAGGAGCTGCCCATCAAGACTATCCAACAACTGAAGTCTATGAAGGTCCATATACTACAACAACTAAAGCAAATGATGTAGATGGAAGCCCTCTTGATACACATGTTCAAGTATATCATTCTGGTCGATCCGATATTCCATTAACAACAAGTACAACAACAACAACTCATATTGTTGAAGAACAAAAACCAATTGTTGAAACAGAAGATTTTGGTGATAAAGCTGCAAAACTTGGAAGTAAAATCACTGGATTCTTTAAGAAAGGTTCTGCACATGTTGATTATCCTTCAACTGAAGTCTATGAAGGCCCCCTTGCAACAACTTCTCGAATTACAGATATTAATGGCAGCCCTATTGAAACATCTGTAAGTGTTTATCATCCTGGCCAATCTGATATTATTCTTCCTGTAACAACGACTACAACAACAACTCATGTTGAAACACCACAAACACCTGTTGAAAAAGATGATCTTGCAACTAAAATTGGAAGCAAAATTAGTGGCTTATTCAAAAAGGGTCATAAATATGATGATTATCCAACAACAGAAGTTTATCATGGCCCCATGGCTACAACAACCAAACAAACAGATGTTGAAGGATTACCCCTTGAAAATTTGGTTAATGCTTATCACACTGGTCGATCAGATATTCCAGTAACCACACCTGCAACAATTGCAACAATAACAACTCATGTTGTTGAAACTCAAGAACAAAAGCCAATTGTTGAAAGTGAAGATTTTGGTGATAAAGCTGCAAAACTTGGATCCAAAATTACTGGATTCTTCAAAAAAGGAGCTGCCCATCAAGACTATCCAACAACTGAAGTCTATGAAGGTCCATATACTACAACAACTAAAGCAAATGATGTAGATGGAAGCCCTCTTGATACACATGTTCAAGTATATCATTCTGGTCGATCCGATATTCCATTAACAACAAGTACAACAACAACAACTCATATTGTTGAAGAACAAAAACCAATTGTTGAAACAGAAGATTTTGGTGATAAAGCTGCAAAACTTGGAAGTAAAATCACTGGATTCTTTAAGAAAGGTTCTGCACATGTTGATTATCCTTCAACTGAAGTCTATGAAGGCCCCCTTGCAACAACTTCTCGAATTACAGATATTAATGGCAGCCCTATTGAAACATCTGTAAGTGTTTATCATCCTGGCCAATCTGATATTATTCTTCCTGTAACAACGGCTGAAGTTCTTCCGGTGGCGGAGACTTACCGCATTACTTCCACAAATCTTCCTGATGATGGTTTGCCAATGCTTCGAGCATCACAAGGTATGTTTGTGTTTTGGTCTTATTTTTAATCAGCTTTTTCTTTAGATATGCCTGATGCTAAAATTATTTCCGCGGTTGATCGTTTACCACTTTCTTTTGCAAATCAATCGTATCCTGATCGTCGTAGTTCACAAGGTATGTTTATATTTATTGCTTCTTTATTATATTTTTTTTTAGATTTTTATGACTCTAAAGTTGTTTCCGCTATTGATCCAGTCCTTGGTTCTTCAGCAGATCAGGAGTATCGTGATCGTCGTTCTTTACAAGGTATTTTTGCGTTTGTTTTTGCATTTTTTAATCGTTTTTTTAGGGTTTGGTGAAAAAACTGACGTAACTTCTGGTGTAACCTGTCGTCGTTATATCACCTCTAACGAAAACATGGAAAAAAATGTTATTGATGAAGACTTGTTGCCTGCTCCTGATTACTTACCAAGATTCGATGTTAAAATCACTGCAAAGCCTCAAGATGACCCTCATCTTAATGTAAGAGATGGCGAGTATTATCGATGTGATAATGAAAACGTGTATACTGATTCGTCTGTGCATTCTGAAAGGCGAAATTATCAAGATTATTTAGTGACGCCAAGAAATCGTAGAGGATGGACTACTGTTACCGAAACAACTACCATTACTTATGCAAGAAGTGTTTCGATCGAACGTTCAGTCGGAGGAAGAAGACAACGCTATTTTGAAAATGTCGAAGTTCACGAATATGGTAAACCAGCATCTTCACCTTATAATGCAGTTTATTCTCAAAGTACTTATTCTCGCAACGGCAGCAGCCGAAGTCGATCTCAAGGTCCTTCTCAACGCATGGACAGATGGCAACAAACTGATGATTGGGATACTGAACATATTTATCCTTCCCACCATCATAACAGTCATCGCTCAAGTTCAGCTGTTCGTAGTGATGAACGTAATTATCGGTCTTATGCATCGAAACTTTATGATCGTCAATTGCTTGTTGATCAACGTTATCCTGAATATCATATTCCGCCAGTTGATTATTCTTATACAACTAATTCGACTCCTGTCCGTCGACCTGAATATCATGCTGCTGTAAATGAACATAATATTATGTCTCAATCGTTGTCACATGAAAGTTCACATAAATCGCGACGTCATCGTGAAGTTGGATTACAGTATCAACATTCAAATTTGGAAGAAATTCCTGTAACTCAATTATTAGATGATTTCCCTTCTATTGAACATGATAATAATCAAAATGGTCACATTGATGTAGTGCCTTTAGAAACTCGTCTGCTCCAACCCGGTGTACATACTCGTAATCGACCAAATGCTCCGTTAAGAAGAGCACAACATAGAATAAGAAATTATTGTGTTATGTTGTAATATGTGTCGATTGTTGTCTCTCATATTCTTTTTCTTCATATCTTTTAAAAATTTCTACGAACTTTTTTAAAAACGTTTTTTGAATGTTTTTTAGGATTTTTTTAATTAATAACTGAATTACCACCGTTTCATTGCCATCTGCCATCATACTAATTTTTGCCTCATCATTTAATATAATGGTTCGTTGGATCAATTATTTTAAAATCTTTTGCCAATGCAACCATTCTCAAGGCTTTGGTTTGATGTGCATCAAATTTGAGAAATTCAGGTTTTTCGACATTTAATCTTAAAAATCATTTATAAAATACTTATAAAATTGTTCTTAGTTAATTTTTTTCTTTATCCAATTTTTTTTGGAATCTTTAAGTTTACCACTGTTATCGGTCTGTCTGTTATGCGAATCACATTTCTTTGAAAGAAAAAAGTTATTTCTTCGAACGCATTTAAAAATTATTTTATTATCTTTTTTCCGAACGATTACTGATATTATTGTATTTTCCATTATAGTCTTGGCGCAAAACTTAAAAACTATTATAATTTGTAGATTATAATTGTTATTTTAGAAGAATATCATTTTTATTCGTGCTCTTAGACTCGGTTTTTCATTGACATTGTTAATGACTTTGATTTGATGCTTCAATTTTGTTGTATGTTTTTTTTATTATTTTTTTCTATTTTTTGTAAAAGATTTAGTTTTATCTTAGAAAAGAGTTGAGCATTTTTTTAAATTTTTTTTATTATTTCTTTATTATTTTATCATTTTTATTTTATGCTGGTAAAAGATTTTTTTAATAAATATATTGCTCAATAATTTTAAAAGTTAAAACTCAATGGATATAGATACTATAAATAATTTGATTTAAGAATTACATTTAAAAAAACCAATTCGAATGATTTTTGGTTTGAATGTGGCTCCTTTTTTCGTCTCCAAAATGCAATGTATGAATTGCTCAGTTGATTAAAAAGAGAACGGGGTGCGGTAGGTACCAAGTTCAATCACCCGCTAAAGCAATGAAGAATTATTTTACCGAGTTCTGAACACTTTGATGTCACTGAACAGATATCTGAGCTTTTTTTATTTCAGTAACAAAAAATAACAAAGTTATGTGTGCTGCAAAAAGTTTTTTACGTTGTCAGAAATAATTTTTATTTGAACTAAATTTGCATATTTTTTCCCGTTATTTAAAAAATCAAGCATCATGAGATCAATAAAAAGGAATACAATAGATAAAAAATATTTACAAAAAAAGACATAAGCTCTAAATTTAAAATAATTCAACATTTATAAATTAATCCGATGATTCAACTAATGATCTAACAGATGAACGTTTTTGTGATGATGAACTTGGATATCCATTTGGGGTTTGAATAACACTTAAATCCAAGAATGAATCTGCTTCTGCAATAGGAGCCGGGCCACGAGGTTTACGAATATTAACATTTAAAAATCGATGAACACTTAATTCTATTGGTGAAGTAGATGCTGATAAAGTTGTTGGTTTATATATTTGTGATTGCTGTTGATGTTGCTGTGGTGATGCCAGGGGTAATGAGGTACACTTTTCAGCTGATAAAAGCGATGTTTGACCATTTGGGCATGAAACAGGGTGAGGAGTAACTAGAAATCAAAATAGTTTAATTAGGGGCTGTTATTTTCGAAACGCTTATTTTTGGGAAGCGGAAATAACTAACAAAATTGAAATTCAAAATGTCAAAAGCGAAAATGGGAGAAAACATGTTTTTTATTAAAGTTTAAAAAACATATTTATTCCATAATCAAAATTCTTCTTTAATTCTTAAAGGGCACAGAAAACTACTCAAAAATGTAAAACTCAAAAGTTGCAATTTTATAATATTTTTTTACTAAATTTCTAAAATTTAAAATGTTTTTTATAATTTTGAAATTCTTCTCTTAGCAAAAAAAAATTTGCCTAGAATAAAAATCAAATAATGAAAAATATAGATTTTGAAGTTCTATGGGGTCAAAATCCTATCTCATATAACCGAAAATTCCATTTTCCAAACCCCTTTTATCCCAAAAAAAAAAAGACATACCTTTAATTTCTTTTTCAGCATTCTTTTTTGAATCATTTTCAATTTTCTTTTTGGAAGAATTATTATTGTTTTTTGAAACTTCATCAATAATTTCGACATTTTCATCAAATGGTGATAGCAGTGATGTCTTTGTTCCCTCTGTATCAGATTTACGTTTTTGAAGCTTTCGATATTCACTTGATTCTTCTTGAATAATCTAAAAACATATAAAAAATTTGAATAACAATGTAAAATAAAAAAGTAATTTTTCAAAAGCAGAAGAAGAACGTGGAACAAAACGTACTTGTGCATGTCGATCTCGAGATTCTAGTGTCATTACACATGCAATTATCATTGCAAATGCTCCAAATCCCATACATATAGGTCCAATATATTGCATCCCTTTAAATAATACCCTCTTTGTGTCATTAATTTCTGACATTTTTGTTTGAAGGGTTGAATTGTATACGACTGACTAAAATTTATTTTATAAAAGTTAATACAAATTTAACATGAAAAATGCGAAAAATTTAATTTTTGAATAAATAAATAAATTTTTTAAATATGTTTTAATAGTAAAAACTTTTTTAAAAAATTTTAAACAAATTTTTAAATCTAAAGTAAAACTAACCGTTGCTAATTCTCTATGAAAATATCCTAAAACAGTCATAGCTAAACCAGCAGCAATAAATAGTGATCCAAATAATACTGCTTTGCATGCTTGAAATAATGTCTGAAAAAAAAGAGACACTAGTATTAAAAAGGTTAAAGAACATTTTTTTTTAAAATGATTATAAAAAAGTTAGACTCCTGTCATCCTGATTCAGGAAATTTATGAATCTTTGAGAAACCTGTCCTTGATTTAAAATGATTAAATAAAAAATGTATGTTTAAACCTTTTTATTTCTTGAATAATAACTTTTTAAAAACACTGCATTCGCCCTTCGAATTCCTGCCTTTTTACGCTTTTTTTGTTTTTCACGTTGTCGCATACTGTAAGAAGAAGATTGCGTTGCGGGAGTACTAGAAAAATTATCATTAAACAGAAAAAGATGACTGCAAGAATAAGAAGATGATAAACTAAAAAGTTTAAAGAATTTTTAAAAGAATTAAATTTTTAAAAATAAAATAATGGGATTTTCAAACTTTTCTAAAAAATTAAGAATTAAAAATAAACCTTTTCATTTCAAAAAATTAATATTCAAATAATTTAACAATGAAATAAAACTAATATTTTTACCCAAAAAAATTGGAGCCAGAAAGCAGAAACAAGGAAATGAATTAAAAACTGAAAATAATCTTGCTCATCTCTCCATGTCTTTTTTATTATTTTTTTGGCTCCTTTTTTATCTTTGTTTCTGGAGTACAGAGATGGGCAATTTTCTTTCTTTCATGTTAAATTCATTTTTAATGGGAAAACCTTCAAACAAACAAAAAAGAATGACATGGAAAAAAAGAAGAAAAATTGGTTTTTTTTGTGTCAGAATAACCACTTTTACTTTTAATTTAACTACAATGAGAGAAAATGGATCTCAAATGAGATATATTGTTTTTTGGTTCAATTTATTTTTAAAAATGCAAAAAAAGTGGTGGCAATTATTTCTTTTTTTTTAGTTTTTGGGTTTCCACGAGTCGACAAACTAGAAAAACGCCATTTAACAAATATGCTTTCCGCGCGGGACTAACTTTTTTGGGTGAACGGTCAAAAAAAATAAAGACAAAAAAAACCGGACAAAAAATAAATTTATCAAAGGCGGCAAAAAAGCGGCACTTTGATAAATTTGTTTTTTGTCCGGTTTTTTTTGTCTTTATTTTTTTGTCCTAGCGCCACTTTTTTGTCTTTTTTGCAAAATCAATTTTTTCATCAAAAAAGTGATATTCTTTATCATTTTTTTCTCGGTGTTGATTATTTTTTTAGTGTTTTTTTATCATTAATCGTTTTTATCATACTGAAGAAGATATATTAGTAGAATCAAATCATGAGACGACGTTTAACATATATTTTTTACAAAAAAAATGATAAAGATTATCACTTTTTTGATGAAAAAAATACTTTTGGAAAAAAGACAAAAAGGTTAGTCCCGCGCGGAAAATACATTTGTTAAATGGGATTTTTTTTTAGCTTGTCAACTCGTGTTTTAGAAAAAATTCTTCAAAATGATTAATAAAATTCTTTAAAAATTTGGAAAACAAAGGATAAAAATCTAAATTATTATTTTACGAAAGCCATGAAAAATAAAGAGAGATGTTTCAGATTTAACACAAATAAAGCTTTTTGAAAGTTAATCCAAAAAAAACAAAATATTCTAAACTGCTCATCTTTTATACTTTTACGTTAAAAAATATTTACTCACAAGGAACTTTTAATGTTACATAAAAAAGGGATGAACTAATTTTTTGTGCGCAAAAAAAAAGCACTGAAAAAAGATATCAATAATGGATGCCATGGCAGCAGTGTGTGAAAATAAGCTAGAGGAAAAACAAGAGATTTAAAATTTAATTTTACAAAGAATTTTTTTTTCAAAAACGAACGCAAGCAAAATCTTTTAAGACTTTTTTTAAAATGGTTCTAAAATGTAAAAAAATAAATTTGTAAGTAAAAAATGGAATATTTCTTAAAAATTTTTAGAGCTTTAATTGTTTAATTACAAAATTCGATTTGTTTGCTTAAAAAAAAGAACCAATGACTAAATGCCTTAATAAGCAGATTTAAAAAATTAGCACTGAAATATTTACTTCGATTTCCTCACATAATTATTTTTTCGGTGTTTATACCCTATTTCTAAAATACGATACATTTTTTTCGAAAATTAAAAACATAGAACAAAAGATACCAAAAAATGCAAGAAAAAAAAAAAAAAATTTAATTCAAATAAAAAAGAATACCCCCCAAAATTTTAAAAAGTCAAAAAATGTGTATCATTGAAACTTTTGCTTTAATTTTATTTCCTAAAGAAACATTGCTTTCTTTTCACTGAATGCTCTTTTTTGGATATTGAATATATTTTTTACATGACAAAAAAATCTTTTATACACAATCAAAGTCAAAAATTTTTTAAATAAAAAATCTTTTAATTGGTATAAAAAATGCACCATAATTCAATGCACCGGATTCACATTATTTGACTTTATAAAATTTTGGGTATTTTTTTACCGTACCTCCCCTCTAGTCTTTGTAGAAAAAAAAAGAAAAATCAATCGCTAAATGAGTCATTGCAAAAAGAATTGCTGCTTTTGGCTTCATTTTTAATTTTGTGAAAAGCAAATGCTTTTTATTGCTTATTTTTTTTCTTAATATTTAAATATTTAAAAAATTTTTACAAAATATACTGCAAAAAAGCTTTTATAGTATAAAGCAAAAGTTTAAAAATATTTGTCTTTCAAAGTACAAATTTTTAAAAATCTTTTCATTCAGAAAAGTCACAACTGATGGTTGTTGCTTTAGTGGATTTATTAAAAGCGCATTACTGTACTCTGCAACTATATACAGCTTTTCAAAAGAATGTAAAGAAAAATTCCGGTAATAAGGGGTGAAGGAAATGTTACATGCATCTTTTTTCATTATTTATTACTAATAGACTCAGCAACAACAACATTTTTATAGAAGCAAAAATATTCTGCAAAATTCGTTTCAAAATTAAATTTTTGCAGATTTTTAATAATATTTATAGAAACAATCAACTATAAATCGAAAATAAAAGAAATAAAAGCATTTAACGGGAAACAAATTCGTAAAGTTTGAAAATGAATTATTGAAAAAAAATCATTGTTTCTGTTTTTTTTTAAGTTTCTCATGTCTTATTTTTTGCTTTTCAAGTTTGAATATTTAATATTTTTTTAAAATGAAAACTGCAGATTTAAAAAGACATGATTAAGCTAAAAATATACGATAGCTAAAAATAAACGTGTGTGTAACTTATTTTTATGAAACAATCCTGATGCGACAATAAAATGAAATATTGCAGCAATAATTAAAACTATTTATAAAAAGAATCAACTATTGAAATGAAAATAACATTTAAAAAGAAAAAGAGCGTTAAAGTATGAAAAAAATCATTGCAAAATAATTTTGATACTTTCATTTTTTTGAAAAATTTCATTTTACTATTTTTTCATTGCTTTTGTTTGAATATTTAATATTTTTTTATAACAAAAAAGACGAGATTAATAAAAAAATATATTTGACAACTGAAATTTAATGTATTATTTTTTGGTACTGCACCGATCAAGATGCGATTTCACTGGAGCAGGAACAGTCATTAATAAAAAAAAGCTTCGCAAAACTTGTTTACTTTTTTGTAAGAAATGAAAAAAGAAAAATTTTCAACGAGAAAAAAAGTGCGTTAAAGTTTTAAAAATGAATCATTGGAAAAATTGTTGTTACAATTTTTTTTTCAAAAATTTCATTTTATTATTTTTGCATTGCTTTAGTTTGAATTTTTTATATTTTTTTAAAACAAAAACATCAGAATTGGAAAAACAAGATTAAGAAAAAAAATATTTTTTGCAGCTAAAAAAAATATCGATATAACTATCAAAAAAATTACGTCACAGAAATATATCACTTTTGAAATTTTAAGATAGAACGAAAAAATCATTAAATGAAGAAATGAATATTAAAGGAGGCGGATGTTTTGATACAGTTTCGAAATCTTAGATTTTCGTGATTTTCAGGCAAACTGAGAGTCTTAAAACGAAAACGACCCTTTTTTACATTGTTTTTATCAAAAAAGACGCATTTTCGTTTTAAGACTCTCTGTTTGCCTGAAAATCACGAAAATCTAAGATTTCGAAACTGTATCAAAATATCCGCCTCCTTTAAAATTTAAAAATGAATCATTGCAAAAAAAATTTTGTGCTGTTTTTAAAAATGTTTCAATTTTGCTATATTTTTTCCTTTTCCAAGTTTGAATATTTAAAATATTTTTTTAACAAAAAACAGGTATGAAAAAGGGAAAAATATGTGATAGGTAAAAAAAAATGAGTGTATTATACGACAGAAATATGCATAAAAAATTTAGAACACGTCTTCAAACATCATTAAAAATTTTTAACTTTTAAAAAAGTTTTTCAACCATATTGTTGAATTAAGATTTTTGAATCTACAAAACCTAAGTTTATAGCCAATTTCCATCTTTGATTGGCAACATTTTATTGCCAAAAAAAGCACTTTAATATAATTTAAAAAATTAAAACTTACTTTTCGATCAACTCGCTTTTTTACAATTAAACGAGGTTTCATTGCGTCTTTTTTCTTTTTTGCTCTTGCAATTCTGCCAAGTGTTGCACGATCTTGTGCAGGTAATTGATTTAATTCAGATAAATTTATTTTTCCCAATCCAAGGGAAACTCCTCGCGCAGCTAACATCTTTGCTTCTTTCTTTTTTGTAAGTAGATACTTGAAAATATATAAAATTAAGTGAGAATGTAAATAGTAATAATAAAAGTATGAGGGAAGTAAATAAGTGAATGATCCGCTAAAAATAAAAAAAAGTTTAAAAATATATATTTCTAAAAATTGTTTTAAAAAATAATACATTCATTTAAAAACACCGTAAGAAAAAAAAAACGATAAATTTACAAAAACTAACGAAATAGCATCGAAAAAAAAGTTGTGATAGTTGTTTTTAAAGTTTTGAAATATAGTGGTAATATTGCAAATATTTATATTATAATTACGACGATTTTTTTTGCATAATTTGTGTAATTAAAGGATTTAAAAATATGAAAATAATAACAATCAGGAAGAAAAAAATTTCTTAAAAACATTATACACTTTTTTAGACTTTTATAAATTAAAAAAGGTTTCAAACTAAAAGCATTTTAGGGTACGATATTACAAAATCTTAACTCACAAAAATGAAGCATATAAGACGCCTAAACGAATTGTGATTTTTAA
Source organism: Panagrolaimus sp. PS1159 (assembly GCA_963922195.1). Classification (NCBI taxonomy): domain Eukaryota; kingdom Metazoa; phylum Nematoda; class Chromadorea; order Rhabditida; family Panagrolaimidae; genus Panagrolaimus; species Panagrolaimus sp. PS1159. The sequence continues at coordinate 618,755 of CAWUHW010000028.1, forward strand.
TTTGAGTAATTTCACCCCTTTTTTTAATTTTGACTGAAATTAATTTTTCTTGTAAAATGCCAAAAATCTCTGCATAAAATTTTGGTAAAACTCGTTTTGCATTTTTGAGAAATCAAGCCTCAAAAATTTTGACGGCCAGAGCCAAGGTTACTTCATTTTTTTGTTGTTCAAAAACATGAAAAAAAGGATTAATTTAAAACACAAATTCTGATAAACAATATTTTTGATTTTTTTTTCAGAAGTAGCCTCACTTTTGAAGCTACATTGTTGTTAAATGAATATTTTTTTGTTATAAAAAAATATGGCAATTTTTAAAAAACAAAAAAATCGCCTCATTCAAAAATTCAAATTTAAAAAAAAAAATAAAAAAGGGCAAAATTATTGAAATACAAAATCACATTTCGTTTAGGCGTCTTATATCTTTAATCAATAAAAATACAGTCCCAAAAAAAATTTCGAATTTTTTAGCTGACAAAATTTTTGGGTTAATATAAATATAAATACATTGTATTTAAACGAAAACGTTACTCACAGTTCAAATCAGCATTAGATTGAATTTTGTTTTCTGCAATAAAATAGTTATGCAAAAAGTCGAAGTTTCCCAAATTTCAACTTTGTAAAAAGCTAAAAATCTATAAAATTGTTATCCAATGCTGAGTTAAATTTGGGGTACCGTTATCGTTTAAATAAACCTCAAACGATTCACCAGTCAAAAGAAACCCGGAATTTTTCTTGGAACAAATTATATAAATTTTCTGAGAATTTTTATTGGGAGAAAAATTTTTTTACGATAAATTTTACCACACCCTAAAAATATCAGTAAACACTCTTTTTTTGAACCTTAAAAATAAAAAGAGAAATTTTTAAACCAAAACATTCATAAATAATTAAAGGAAAAAAATATTTGGAACTTTAAAAAACCTAAAAATAAACAATATTCAAACATTTTTTTTGGTTGCTTTTTCTTAAAATGAAAACTGCATGAAAACGTTTTTGTCATTTTTTAATTATTTTTTTGGGTCAAAAGATTTAAAAAGAATCTGTCAATCATGGAAAATTGAATATTTGAAGCTTTTTTATAAAAGTCAAATGAAGCGTGAAAACTTTTTTTGACAAGAAAAAAAATATTAAAAGTTTGCAAAAATGATGCAAAAAAGTGATGTAAGAAAAATTTTTATAAAAAACGTTAAAAAAATCCAGGAGAAATACAGGATGATTCAAGAAAAAGTAAGCACTTTGAATGGTCGGCAGTTTGTTTCTATTAAATATTTTCAAAAGCGGACTTCACAATCGTTCTTGACCATTTCTGCCATTTTGTTTTTTACAAAAATATTAAAAAAATCGCGAAAAAAATATCACAATTTCACGTACTCCCCCCCCCCCCCCCCAATAAAAAAAATCATTTTTTTGGATCAAGACAACTTTTTTGGGCAAATTTAAAAAACGATCATTGGACTGAAAACTGAAAATGTCAAAATTTTAAAAATTCCTTATTCCAAAACAATCAAAAGTAATTCAGTCAGTTAATTTAAATATTAACCAATATCTGTAATATAAAAATAATCAATAACTTATTTTTAAATATTTTAAAACTTGAAACAAAAAAACATGAAAACTTTTAACGAAAAAAATGTGTGATAGAATTAAAATAACCTAATAAAAAGCAAACACTTTTTTTAAGTGCAAGCGGAAATTTAAAGGTCCTTAAAAAAAGAATGAATAAAACATTTTTATTTCTTTCTTTGCAGTTTTAAAAAAAACAAATCAAAGTTAATTTGTGGCAATTAAAAAAAAAACAAATTGAGAGACGCCTACTTTTTTTTAAAATGGCAGAAAAAACAAAGTTTGGCTGTTTTGAAAAAGCATGGAAAAAGTTTTTTTCTGGAGCAATGGTCCTTGGCAAAAAAAAAAGAGATTCGAACATGTCCAAAAAAGTCGAAAAAAAGCCGCCAAAAAATAAAGAAAAGAAAAGTCACTGGCAAAAAAAATATGGGCCTTGTTTTAAGCTAAAAAACGTGGACAACGTCGGAACCAACTTTTTTTTCAGCCTCTATTTTTCATTTTGCCTTTTGGCAGTTAGAGTTCTTCTCTCTCTCTTTTTTCTTCGTCACTTTCGTCTGTTTTCAATGAAAGAAAAAAAAAAGTAACGAGAAAAGCATGTTTCTCTTTTTTCGTCGAAGAAAAATTGCAAAGAGTCGAACTAACTTAAAACATTTTTTTCTTAGTTTTTTTTAGCTTTAGGGCATCTCTCTCTTTTTATTTTCTATCAAACATTTTTTTAACAAGCTTGCTTAAAGGAAGGATATTGGATGTCAAAAGAAGAAAAAAAATAATAGAAAAAAAGAAAAGACTTTGTTTTCTTGTTTCACATCTTTTTTTGCATTTTTTTTGCAACGTTGTTTCACGAATGTCCTTTTTGACTTTTTTTGAAAAATAAAAGTTTTTTTGTTGTTTCATATTCATTTTTAAAAAAGTTTTTTATGTTTTAAATTAAATTTATTTCTTTAAAAAAGTGTTTAAATTTTGTTAAGTGAAAATTTTTTCATTTTTTGTAGGTTTACAAAATCAAATAGTTTTTATTTCAGTTTTATTTTTAAAGTTGGCTGCTTTAATTTTTTTGTATTTACTAGCTCGATTTTAATTATTCTTAAAAAATTTTTTCATTGTATTTCTATAAGAAAATTCTTTTCAAAACAATAAGATAATTAAAAACATTGAAGCAGTTACAAGTTGACAAACCAAAAAATGCCTAACAAAGGTGTTTTCCGCGCGGAACCAAATTTTTTGTATTTTTTTGCAAAAGCAATGTTTTCGTCGAAAAAGTGATAATCTTTATCATTTTTTTGTGAAAAATAAATGTTAAATGTCATCCCATGATTTGATTTTACTTATATATCAATAATTGTTCTTCAATATGCTGAGAACAGTTATTGATAAAAAAAACACTGACCGTAAAGGTCCCGAACTAATGGTCGGGTTTTGGCATGATATATGGCCTATGTGATAGGCCTGGTATAGAGAAATGTTCATGCAAAAAATCAGCTGCGGAATCCTCATACTTGGGATTTAACAGTGGCACAAAGATGCTCACAATACCTTCAACACCAAAAGTCAATTTTACTGGGTTTGAATTTTTTGGCATAATTCGACTAATTTATAGGTTTTTGACGTCGCTGAACACGATAAAATACTTTTCAAGTGGTATTTCCTTGCTAAATTTCGAGATATAGGGTATGAAAAATTTAGAATTATATATACAAAAACTTACAAAGTTCGAAACCCTGTATCACGAAATTTAGCAAGAAAATATTAAAAAAAAAGATAATCAACACCGAGAAAAAAAATGATAAGGATCATCACTATTGATATAGTTAATCATTATCTAATTTATTTTTTAAAATCCCTTCAAAGAAAATACATGATTGATTGAATATTCTTTCCAAAATGATCAGACAAAGATAAATCTGCATGCATTTTAATGCTACATTATAAAAAAGTGCAAAAAAAGCTTTCCAGACAGAGGAAAAAAAAAAGAAAACAAATCAGCTAATAAAGCAATTTTGCCATTTATTTAAAAGTTTTTGACAGTTAATAATTTGACATAAACACTGATCCCCCAATCATTTAAAGCACACACACAAGCACCGTTGGTCTCCAAATGTCTGTCGAAATGAAAAAATCAGCCGCTTTTTAACGTTGAACGTTTTCTTTCGTATTCTTTTCTCTTTTTATCGACTTTTGGTTGTCATAAAAAAATTTTTTATAACAATATATGTTTGAATATTTAATAAAATATTTTCCCCCAAAACAACAGTACCCTTTAACAATAAAAAAAATTTGTTAAGGAGAACTGTTTCAATATAATCAAAAAAAATCGAATCAAAAAAAGGTTTTTATCATTGATTTTCATATCAAATTTACAAAAAAACTAAGTTTGAGTACCACACATTGACATTAATAAATTTTAAATATTTTCAGTTTTTTATGTTCGTTAATGTGAAATGAAAATTAAATTCTATCTCGAACTCAATAAATTTACTTTTAATGTTTTTTATCGTATTTATCAAAAATATGAAAATAAATGCTCCTCATACTCGTTGGAAATTCCAACTTGGAATCAGCTCAACTTTTGTTGTTCATTCAAAAAATGCTTTGTGTTTATTTTTTCTATTTAAAAATGGCGTTTTTTTAATCTACCTCACGTTTGAATCAGATGTTCATTCAAAAAATGGCTTGGCATTGTGTTCTTTTTCTTTTTGTCTTTTTTTGTTTAAAAAATTTTTTAAAAACGAAAAAGTGAGCATCATCTTTGATTATTGGTTTTGTTTTTCAGATACTTTTTTAAAAAAATCTCGCTGCTATCCGACTCAGTTTTTTTCCCTGATTATTTTTACGTATATAATAAAAGCATAAAAAATTAATGCAAGATCAGGCTCAGTCGTCAAAGATAATGCTCATTTTTTCGTTTATAAAAATTTTTTAAACAAAAACAAAAAGAACACAATGCCAAGCCATTTTTTGAATGAACAAAAAGATTCAAACGTGACCTGTGAAAACAGCAGAAATGTCAAAAGAAGAACAGAAAAAAGTTGCATAAATAAATTTTTATTATTTAAAGTCGATGATTTAATTCACAACTTGAAAAACGATATCAACAAAAAAGATTTTTTGAATGGCATTTAATTTATCAGATGATGAAAAAAAATTAAAAATATATTAATTCCAACTCTTTGGATACTGTACTGTACTTTAATCGAAACAAGTTTATATTTTGGCAAAGTGTTGTTGAATGATAACGACATTTTTTGTTGCTGGATTTTTCCAGCATTGCTTTAACAATTTTTTTGTAATGAAAAATATTGCTTTTTAATCACGTTAATCTTTAAATAAAATTTTAATTCTTTGTGTTACACAGCTTTGAAAAAACTGTTGTCCTTTATTCCATTTTTTTGTTTCCCTTCAAAATGTCAGATAGAGAGGAAGGTGAATTAGATAGCGGTGAAGAAGAACAACAGCAAACACAACCAGAAATTTTTGCAAAAGCTGTTACTGCAGAAACGTGTGTTATAAATGGTATACTTAAAAATATTTAATAAATTTTCCAGGTCTGGGAATGTTGATGTTTCTTCAAATGTGCTGTCACACAATAACGAAGGTATTCCAGCAACGGCAGAAGAAGAAAGACATTCTGATAACTTTACTGTAGGTTATCAATTTTAAAAATATAGGAGGTTTTTATTTTAGAACTAAAAATTTATTCAATGATTTGAAAAGTCTTTATATTCGGCATATTTTCATGCATTATCACTTATATATTTCTTTTTTAGAACAACAGCCGAAAACCCCGTCGTTCAACAAAACCTCCAATACAAGCGTTCAATCAAATTTCAAATGCTAAACAAAAATTTGTTTCCCGTCGTGTAAATGCTAGTCGATTTGGTTCACCACCACCACCACCAAATAGTGCTCATTATGATGCTCCACCAATTATTCATCCGTCCTTTACTTCAACAATACCAAATTCTAATGAACCACCTCCAACAATAATGCCATCTGATTCATGGAGACAAGATCTTATGCCACCAATTATTCCTCCACGTCGTCCTTTACTTCCTCTTCCAAATTCATTTGTACCTCAAGCAGGCCCTTCAAGCATACCATTTTTCAATCAACAACCACCTCTTCGGCAATCCTTTGCTCCTCCACCATATCGTCCATCAAATGCAACATCAGCATCATCATTTTTTAATATTCCACAACCTCAGCCTACTTTTGGTGAATATATTTCTGGAGAAAATCATGGACAACTTGGTGCTCGGCATTCAGTTGATATGGATATTTCACCTGCTGAATCTCCAATGATAATGGAAAATTGTGTTATGTTTGTGGATGAGCCGTTGGAAGAATATGACGATGCATTTCCATCAACTGAAGCATCTATACTTTTACCTGCAGATAGCACAAAACCGATACCGTATATGGATGAACCAGAAAAGTCTATACAAAATCTGCTTGTTGAAGAACCACCTCTAACTGCTGAAAAGCCTCCTTTGGCACAAACTACTGCTGAAAAACCACCACCACTTGAAATTTCTCCAAAAAGATTTAAGAAAAAATTTACAAAAGAATTGCTTCAAGATATTCAAAGAAAGCTTCTTGAAAATCTAGATCTTGAATCATCATCGTCTTCTTCATCTTCTGAATTTGAAGAAGAAGCTAAAGAAGTTGATGAACTTCGAAGAAAGCTTATTCATCACAATAAAGAAATGCATGATGAATTGGATAAACGCGAAAGGCTTGTGGTATGTTTGTTATCACTTTTTTTTCAACAAATTATAATTTGATTTTAGAAAGAAATGGAAACTTGTCAGCTAATGATAAATCATCATTATGAACGAATGAATGCAATAATGAGATCAATTGGTGATGCATCTAGGCAAAGTTTACGCAGTGCTCGAAAATCTTTATCAAGAACAAAAAGTGAAGGAAAAAGAAAGCGAAAGAAGATTTATGATAGTTTTAAAAATGGTGTTTCTACAATAATTAACGAATTATCAAGCATGAATGAAGAAGTAATAATTGCAGCAGCTCCAATAAACAATACTCCTGAAAAACTAGCCGAGAAAACTTTAGAACTTGCTGAAGTGCTAGAAAATTTAATTGAAGATCCTGGAGCTGAATTTAGTCAAAGTATTGATGATCCATCTATAGCTGCTTTAGAACCATCTAAAAGAATAGAAAGACAATTAGTTGTTGATAAGGAATTTGAAAAAGAATGTTTGAGAGGAATGTTTCAAGCTCGTTTTGGTGTACAACCTTTGCCACATATAATTGTACCAAAAAAAGTTGCTAAAAAGAAAAGTAAATTTTTTTTGAATATTTTTTTGTTTCAAGGGTAATTGTTATTTTTTAGATTCTAATGCTGCTTCAGCGGATGTAAATCTTGAAAGAGAAGAAGCATTACGACAAAAACTTTTGGAACAAATGAAAAAGAAGGAGAAGCAACTATTTCCATCACTACATGAAAAGAAAAAAATTGTGGAAAATGAAAAGGCATCATCTTCCAAAAAGCTTCAAAAGAATCTTAATGCTAATGAAGAAGAAGTTATGGAAACTACTCCTGTTATTAAACCTGTAGATATTTCTACCGAATCTGCATCCGCTAAAGAAGTTGCTGCTACTTCTCCTTCAGCTTCTATCACAAAGCCATTCAAATCACTTTCTGATATTTCTACTACCGTATCTCCACCACCAGCTGCAGCAGCAAAACCAAAAATTATTCCAACAATGAAAGATATTATTGAATTAAAAAAAGAATTTCATATTGCTCTTAGAAAAAGAAGAAATAGCAATAAACGAACTGCTTCCAATATTACTACAACATCTACACCTTCAAAAAATTCTCCAATTAAACAAAATTCTGATGTAAGCTTAAAAACAACAGCTTCTACACGTACTATAAAACATGTTACACCTGTACTGCCGAAACCCATAGAAAAAGAAAATGTTAGCAATACTGTAATACTTAATCCACTGAAACGTTCAGCAACTGCAGCAGTTTCTGAACATAGTGATCAGATATTTAAAAAACCTCGGCTAATTCCTGAAAAGTCAAAACGTTTAAATGAATTAGAAATAAAGGAACAAGAAATTTTATTTAATAGTCCAAGGATAGCTGTTCGAAATTTTATGTATGTTTTCTTTTTTTTCATTTTTTTATGGTTTTGCAAAACCGAATTTTTGAAAAGTATGAAAAATCGAAGTTTTTGACAGAAAATAATTTAGTTTGATTTCGAACATCAAATTTTTTTTTGGTTTTGACTTAAATTTTCGAATTTCGGAATTAAATTTTTGGATAAAAAACAATATTTAGCTAAATTAACAAATTCTTTTCTTTCTAAAAAATGTAAAAATTTTGATTTTGAAATTGCCGAAATCGAAATTTTGAGCTTAAGAATAATTTCGTTATTCTGCTATTTCAATTTTAAACTGAAAAATAATTTCATAAAATTTTGATTTTGGATTTATTAATTTTTATTTCTTAGAACCCTGGCTGCAGCCCGTTTAAAATAATTTTTTAGACTTTCGCCTCAATATGATATAAAAGAATCCATTGAACGGCTACGGCATAAAAATGATCCAAATATTGAATTATGTTATTTTGAGAACCGGTTTTATCAATCTGGCACCTTCAAAGGTGACTGCCAAATACTCTAAAAACATTAGAATTTTGGTGTCACATTTGTTTTAGATACTTTTGGATATGGGGAATCCGGTCGAAGAAATTTCAGAAGTTCAAATTGACTTCTGAGTATTCTGGAGCCACCTTTATCTACCGTATACCATTATATCCAATCCGTCACCTAAAGGTGCCTCCCAAATACTCGGACAACATTAGAATTTTGGTGTCACATTTGTTTTAGGTACTTTCGGGTATGGGGAATTCTATGCAATTAATTTCAGAAGTTGATATCGGATTCTGAACATTTGGGAGCCACCTTTATCTACCGTATACCATTATATCCAATCCGTCACCTAAAGGTGCCTCCCAAATACTCGGACAACATTAGAATTTTAATGTCACCTTTATTTTAGGTACTTTCGGGTATGGGGAATCCGATGCAACCAATTTCAGAAGTTCATATCGGTTTTTGAATATTTGGGAGCCACCTAAAGCTCCAGAATCACGTTTTTTTTGATCCGTCACCTAAAGGTGCCTCCAAAATACTCGGAAAACATTAAAATTTTAGTGTCAACTTTTTTTTACATACTTTTGGGTATGGGGAATTCAATGCAGTCAATTTCAGACGTTCATATTGACTTCTGAATATTTGGGAGCCACCTAAAGCTCCAGAATCACATTTTTTTCGAACCGGCACTTAAAGGCTCCTGCCAGATACTCGGAGAATCTTAGAATTTTGGTGTCACTTTTTTTTTACAAACTCTGGGGTATGGGGAATTCAATGCAGTCAATTTCAGAAGTTGTGGATTCTCCAGAATCCGAGGATTCTGATTCTTGAATTTTTTCGTTTTTTCTTGCAATATATCTTTTTACGTCAAATTTTATGGAGATTATGAAAATATGATTGTACAATGATTTTAGTGGCTTCTGGAGGCTACAGAATCCATGGATTCTGAAAAAAAAATTTTTTTTTACCGTGCAATATGTTATTCGACACGAAATTTTATGGCGAAAATTCTAAAAATGATTGTGTGTTACAATATTTATCATGTTTTTCTATTTTTTATCAAATTTTGATTTCCTTAACTAATATTTTATTGATTTTAAAAAACTAAACAAAACAATGGTAAATAATTGTAAAAAAAACCCTTTACAAAATGAATAAAATGTGACATGTTACAAATAATATGAGGTACATATTATGGATGGCCATTTTGTTGATTAAAAATTCGAATTAACTGTTCAACCTTGGATTGATTTTGATTGAGCGGTGGAAAAAAGTCATGATCGTCGTCTTCGTCAAATTGTTGTCGTTCTCTTTTTTTAAAGTTTTCCAAGATACAGCAACATTTAATAATTTTGCTAATATTTGCTCTGTTGTTGCAATTAATTGGACCAGACAATGTTCCAGACAAAATTCCGAATGACATCTTTAAATGACCAATTGCATTTTCAATTGTAGCTCGTGCTTTTGTAAAAGCTCTAAAAAAATTTGCTATTTTTAAAAGTAGTACTTGTATAAAAACTTACCGAAAGAATCGACGATTATGATTATTTATTCCACGATCTCTTGGTCGAGCAATTACAAAATTATCTGTACCTAAGTAAGCGCTGTCTCCACCAATTGATGCACTTTCAAATGGTTCCCATCCTTCTCGTACAAGTTGTGCAAGACCACTAAGTCGATATACACGTGAATCATGCATCGCTCCCGGCCATTTACATGTTAAAAAACGAATATATCCAGTTCCATCAACCATTAGTGTCATATTAATTGCAGGGAATCCTTTCCTGCAGCGCCATGATTTCCTGCGTCCGATATTTTTGATCATAATATAACTTCCGTCGATAAATCCGACAACATGTGAAATACCATAACTATTATGAATTATTGTAGCTTGATGCTTCCATTGTTGTGGTGTTAAATTTAGAGAAATGAGATGACTTAATTCACTAATAACAGCATTGACTACTTGCCAGAAACAGCGATGAGCGGTTGACTTGCTTAATCCTAAAAATGAATAAATTTGAGGCATATTTTTACATGATTCATATTACCAACAAACATGCCATTATTCCAAAAATCTTTGCCAGTACGAAGCATTCTGAGGGCGACAATGAATGCTTCAGGAACTTGTACAGCCCAAGTTCTTTTTGTTAATCTTATGAAGCGATGTCCAATTGTAAAGAGGAGATTTTGAGCTTCTGTTCTTGTGAACCCGGTTATTTGTACAAAATGTTCATCATGGAATAATCTGCGAACCCAAAATACTCGAGCTGCTCTTGTTCTTCTGAGACGACGAAAAATTCGATCCCACATAACCATTGTAAAATATTGACGATAAAGAGCAAACAAATCATTTAATCCGTTTTCTTCAGCTTCTTGCTCTCCCAGTATTGCATCAATATCATCAATAGCTTCAACAAGATCAATATCATTTATAGCATCCATTGCATTCGGATTGAGTAATTGTTGTAATGGTCCAAAATGGAATATTTGAGGCTCAGGTGCTCTTTCATTTTGTTGTCTCGGGAATTCCAATGGATTCTGAAAATTTCAAATGAAATACAAATAATTAGTTGATTATGTTTATTACTTGAATAATAACAGATGAAGCAGTAAAATATTGTGATCCAAATTTTCCTTTTTTCAAACTTTCATTTGTTTTACTAACAAATGAATCAGATGCATCAGCTTCAAGTGAATTTTCATAAGCTTTAATATGTAAGGAAAGGGTGCTGCTATTATTGGTATTTGAAAAATCAGTTTTCTTCCAACATTTTTTAGCTCTTTCTTTTTCTTTATCATTTAAAGTTGTAAAAGCAGAAATTTTAGAAAATTTTAATTGTGCAGGAAATAAAACTGGATTTTTGTAATTTTTGTTTAAATTCAAATTTAAGTATGATTTATCATTTGAAACAGATGTTTTTTTGTCAAATGACAGCAAAAGATCGTCCTTTGTTGTCATCCAAAAAGCAGTATTTTTAGTTATCATAGTAAATAAAAAGGCGACATAAACTCGAGGTAACAAAAAACATATTTTGTAATTCAATTTTTGCTTTAAAGAAATGAGAAACAATATTATTCATTTAAAATAAGAATGATGCAATATTTTTACGATCACAAGCTAAAAATGGACTGTTTTTTCACATATAACAAATATTTTCAAAAGAGACTAGCGAGTGCAAAGCTGAAATGAATTTATAATAAATTTTTTCATGTTTATTTCTTTTAGTTTTAATCCTTTAATACTTTTACTTTCTGTATAGAGTTAACTGTTTCAGTGTTTTTTACTTACAATCATAATTAATTGTGCTTAAGATGACTACAGAAGATAATTTGTTACCGCTGTTCAAAGATAAAAATAAATCTATTAATTATTGTCATACTGAAACTGGTGCTCAATGTTTTGATCTAAGTTTAAATCAAAGTCTAAAAGGTTCAAATATATTTCCAATTCAATCTAATAGCAAATCATGTAACAATAAAAAAATTGGTAACAAACATTGTTGCAGTTTCACGATTATAAAAAACTAAAATGAAACCGTTATAAAATGTAAAAAAGTAATTTTTAAAGATATCTTTTATTGTTTCAATTCATTCGGTATAAACTACCGTATCACAGGACTGCAGCAACAAAAAATAAAATATCAGATTCTGTATTATCTGAAAAATATGAAGAAAAAGAAAAATCACAAACATGGAAAAAATCATCATGCTCCAAATACTCGAATAGTTTATCTCTTGATGATGAAAATGAAAAATGTTGGAAGAAGAATAGCTCTTCGAATGCCACAAATAATAGCACCCTTTCCCTTCATATTTCTGCTTATGAAAATTCAAATGAAGCTTTATCTGATTCCCTTAACAAAAGTTTTCAAAAATCTTTGTTTATTGAAAAACAGAAACAAATTAATCCTGCTTCAAAATATGTTTCACAAGTAGAACTAAAAATAAAAAAAAAATTTTTGTTTTATTCTTACATTTTTAGAGTCCATTTGAGTTTCAAAGACAGCAAAATGATAAAGTACTTGAGCCGGAAGTATCACAATTTAAAGCTTCCCAACGATTATTGAATTCAAACCAATCAGATCTTCATTCTAATACCGCGTAAGTACAATGGTGGACAAATTTATGCGGCCACTTTTCCGCCTTTTTCCGCCTTTTTCCGTTTTTTTTGAATTACACACGAATTTTTGGACATCTGAAGGTTGTAAAGGTTTTCGAATATGGAGAACAAGATTCTGAACACATCAGAAACTTCAAAAAGTCATTTTTCAAGGATTCTGAAGCCTCAGAATCCTCGGATTCTGAAGTTTTTTTCACAAAATACACTTTTTATATCATTTCGGGCTAATTTTTTATGGAGAATCTGAATCTGTTAATAAAAAAATTTTTTCAAGGATTCTGAAGCCCCAGAATCCTCGGATTCTGAAGTTTTTCATACAAAAATATTTTTTATATCATTTCGGGCTAATTTCTTATGGAGAATCTGAATCTGTTAAAAAAAAATTTTTTTCAAGGATTCTGAAGCCCCAGAATCCTCGGATTCTGAAGTTTTTCATACAAAAATATTTTTTATATCACTTCGGGCTAATTTTTTATGGAGAATCTGAATCTGTTAATAAAAAAATTTTTTCAAGGATTCTGAAGTTTTTTTCACAAAATATACTTTTTATATCATTTCGGGCTAATTTTTTATGGAGAATCTGAATCTGTTAAAAAAAAATTTTTTTTCAAGGATTCTGAAGCCTCAGAATCCTTGGATTCTGAAGTTTTTTTCACAAAATATACTTTTTATATCATTTCGGGCTAATTTTTTATGGAGAATCTGAATCTGTTAATAAAAAAATTTTTTCAAGGATTCGAAAGTTTTTTTATCGCAAATATTTTTTATATCATTTTATCATTTTAAATGGTAAAATTATTTATGTGAATTTTCTACAATATTATTTTGAAAAATGGCAATAACAGAATGTGACAAAAGCAAGTACAGTAATAATTAAAAGAACAGAAAGAGAGACTACAATTTCAATAAAAAATTCATCAACTTTATCGACAATTGATTCCTTGAATGTTACCGTAACCCATGAAGGTTCTGGTGGCAACGTGAAAGATTCGAAAGAAACGTGGGAAATATGAGTAACATTTTTAGAGATGCCATGAATTTTGACATGCCCAATTTGCAAAATTTCTTTTCGATGAAGATTTAATGAGAATATTCCCGAAGATGGAGTTAAATGGGTAGTTTTCGATTTATCATTAATTACAGTATAAGCCTAAAATATATTTATTTTTTTATGCAATTGCAAATTATACGCTTACCTTTACTTTTGTCGCAATCATTACGATATCTTCAAATTCTCTAACTTCAACAAAATTTGGTGCCGCATAAATAGATTTCACAGGGCATGAATCTACGGATTCTGGTCCACACTTGCAGCGGCTTAGGGCAGAGATTGCGCCGACTTGCCATGTGCCAACTGTCCAACAGCTGGAACTTCTTTTCCTTCTTTTACGTAACAAAATACAGTTTTCTTTCCTAATCGTACCGTACTCTCATCAGTAAAAATGTGGCTATCAAAAGTATAATTGGTATTTACAAACCATTGATGAAAATCACATCGAAGAAGGCGATTTTCTTCTCGGATAACTTGACATTTTTTTGCTTTTTTCCAGCGATAACCAAGAAGCTTTATACGGTAGCTAATTTGTTTGACAGTTAGCATATGCCCGCCTTCTTTCGAATGTTGTTGTATTTTTTTCTTATTTATTGTCGGATTACTTTGAAGAAGTTCGTCAATAATTTTGGCAGATTCTGATTGCAAAGTGCACCGATCAGCATACTTTCTATTCTTTAAAAGATTTGTTTCTTCAATTCTTTCTTGATTGTACTTAACTCCACATCGTGAAATTGATAATAATCTGCTCGTTTCTCTAATCCCAAGGCCGGTTTTCAAATAGCGATAGCTTTGAAATCTTTTATCGATGGAAATTTCCTTTGCAGGCATAGTTGTAATACTACAAAAAAATATTTGCAATTAAATTTATTTCAGTAGACCAAAATGTAAATCACGCAAAAAATCCATATTTATTAAAAATTTCCACAAAATGAATTTAAAAACGACAGCTGAACATTAAAAAAAAAGATGACGCAAAAAATCGATCAACAGTGAAAGTGGTGAACAACAAGAAAAGAAGAAAATCAATACGCAAAGAAAAATAAAAACCGCATAGTGGAACTATGTGTGTCAGTTTGACATCGACCTCCCCAAAAAATATTTGCGATAAAAAAACTTTCGAATCCTTGAAAAAATTTTTTTATTAACAGATTCTGATTCTCCATAAAAAATTAGCCCGAAATGATATAAAAAGTATATTTTGTGAAAAAAACTTCAGAATCCAAGGATTCTGAGGCTTCAGAATCCTTGAAAAAATTTTTTTATTAACAGATTCAGATTCTCCATAAAAAATTAGCCCGAAATGATATAAAAAGTATATTTTGTGAAAAAAACTTCAGAATCCGAGGATTCTGGGGCTTCAGAATCCTTGAAAAAAATTTTTTTTAACAGATTCAGATTCTCCATAAAAAATTAGCCCGAAATGATATAAAAAATATTTTTGTATGAAAAACTTCAGAATCCGAGGATTCTGGGGCTTCAGAATCCTTGAAAAAATTTTTTTATTAGCAGATTCAGATTCTCCATAAAAAATTAGCCCGAAATGATATAAAAAGTGTATTTTGTGAAAAAAACTTCAGAATCCTTGAAAAATGACTTTTTGAAGTTTCTGATGTGTTCAGAATCTTGTTCTCCATATTCGAAAACCTTTACAACCTTCAGATGACCCAAAATTCGTGTTTAATTTTAAAAAAACGGAAATAGGCGGAAAAAGGCGGAAAAAGGCGGAAAAAGGCGGAAAAAAGGAAGAAAGGTGGCCGCATAAATTTGTCCACCATTGTAACCAAAAACTGTGCGACAACTTGAGTTATTTGAATTTTCGATTTTTTTTTCATATTTCAACCCCTAAAAACGCAGCTTTACAAACTGGATTTTATCCACCTGTAAATAATATATTTATTAACAATTAAATCTAAATTTAGGACGCCAAAGGTCACACCAATTCTTCCATCAAATAGCAGCAATAATGATTTATATGAAAGTACTTTCGATTCAACAAATGTTTCAATGAGACAAGATGAAAAAGCTGTGGATGATTCAAAGGTTGAAGAGATTCGTGCATCATCAGCTCCGTTTGAAAGTGATTCAGCTGATGTTGTAAAAGGTTCAAAAAAGAAGGGTATCGAAGATAATTCAGATACAATTGTTATTGCTTCAAGTGAATCAGATGTTTCATTGGTTGAAAAGGATGATGAATACAATATGTTGGTTGAAGTTGACAAGACATATAAGCCACCGCCAATTGTAAGTTTTAGCTACATAAATAAAGACTATCATACTACAATTTTTTTAAAGTTATCTGAAACAGAAAAGCAAGAAATGCAATCTAAACGTGAAAGACAAACTGAAAAAGAAATCGAAAATTTCCGTCAAAAATATGGTGGTCAAGCGGGTGGCGGCCGTCCAAGAGGTTCAAAAAATAATCAACATCTCGACAATAATCATATGTATATGACAGTTGCTGAAATGTATTACGAACATTTTGATTTATTTATTGATAAAACGGATCGCCATGCTGATATTCTACAACAGCAAAATAAAGTTTGGCAAGATATTGAAAATGCTTTACAAACTGAAAATATCCCATTCTCTGCTACAAATCTTCGTTCAAATTTTCTAAAATTTGTCAAAAACACTGTTACAAAGAAACAAAATGAATTGATTCAGACTGGAAGTGCACCAAGAAAGTATTCTGAGGTAATTTTTATATATTTATTGTCTGTCAAAGTGATACACGCTTTTCTAGGTTGAAAAACTTATTCTCGAATACGAATCAACGCAACAATCATTTAAAAGTACAGAAGAAGAAGATCTTGGAGCCGAAGATCTTCTTCTTCTTGGTCGTGGAAAACGTCAAAAAAAAGCTGCACCTGTTTGGACTCCAGCTTCTAATAGAAAAACTTCATTGAAAAAAAGAAAGCGAACTGCCTATGAAGCTCTCGAAGAATCGGAAGAAGATGAAGATCAAGTTTCAGATGAAGAAGATGATACTTTGCAAGCTGATTTAAATTCACCTCGTTCTTCAAGATCTACTGGTGCATCTGCAAGAAATCCAAGCAATCCAACATCGCCTTTTCTTTCTTCTTCTTCAACTCCACGTACATCCTGCAGCAATTCTAATAAAAGAAAGCAAACTTCATTGGAAAAAAGAAAGCGAACTGCCTATGAAGCTCTCGAAGAATCGGAAGAAGATGAAGATCAAGTTTCAGATGAAGAAGATGAAACTTTGCAAGCTGATCTAAATTCACCTCGTTCTTCAAGATCTAATGATGCATCTGCAAGAAATCCAAGCAATCCAACATCGCCTTTTCTTTCTTCTCCTTTAACTTCTCGTCCATCTGCCTCTTCTCGTTCAAGTGCACATAATTTCTCACAACAAACTTCAACACCAAATCGTACAAATTCTCGCACAAGCCATTTATTTGGTACTCAATCTCTTCCACGTTCACCGAGAAATTCATTACATTCTTCCGCGCGAAATGCTTCGGGCACCAATGCTTCATCTTCAGATTTAGCAAGTCAGGTAAATAAATATATTTCATTCCACTAAAACAAATATTTTTACAGGTTTCGAAAACGACTTCCGGACCAGCAAAGAAAGCTAATCCTCGTAAATATGATGAACTTACAGAAATCTCCAGAACTGTTGGATCAGCTGCAAAAGCTGAACAAATGCGTATTTTGCAAAAACTTCAACAAGATCAAGAAACCGCTGATACAAAAAAAATGGCTTTGGATCAGCTGATGAGACAACAAGCTGAAAAGCATGCAGCTGATATGAAGCGTATTGAGCAACAATCTGCACTTGAAAAACTTCAGCTTGATACTGAAGTTGAAAGAAATCGAAAAGCAAAAGCGGAAGCGGAAGCTGCAGAACTTCAAGTAAAAATACTTCAAAGACAATTGGATAATCAATAAATTTCTTCTTCAATACAATGTCACATTTTATTCATTTTGTAAAGGGTTTTTTTTACAATTATTTACCATTGTTTTGTTTAGTTTTTTAAAATCAATAAAATATTAGTTAAGGAAATCAAAATTTGATAAAAAATAGAAAAACATGATAAATATTGTAACACACAATCATTTTTAGAATTTTCGCCATAAAATTTCGTGTCGAATAACATATTGCACGGTAAAAAAAAATTTTTTTTTCAGAATCCATGGATTCTGTAGCCTCCAGAAGCCACTAAAATCATTGTACAATCATATTTTCATAATCTCCATAAAATTTGACGTAAAAAGATATATTGCAAGAAAAAACGAAAAAATTCAAGAATCAGAATCCTCGGATTCTGGAGAATCCACAACTTCTGAAATTGACTGCATTGAATTCCCCATACCCCAGAGTTTGTAAAAAAAAAGTGACACCAAAATTCTAAGATTCTCCGAGTATCTGGCAGGAGCCTTTAAGTGCCGGTTCGAAAAAAATGTGATTCTGGAGCTTTAGGTGGCTCCCAAATATTCAGAAGTCAATATGAACGTCTGAAATTGACTGCATTGAATTCCCCATACCCAAAAGTATGTAAAAAAAAGTTGACACTAAAATTTTAATGTTTTCCGAGTATTTTGGAGGCACCTTTAGGTGACGGATCAAAAAAAACGTGATTCTGGAGCTTTAGGTGGCTCCCAAATATTCAAAAACCGATATGAACTTCTGAAATTGGTTGCATCGGATTCCCCATACCCAAAAGTATGTAAAAAAAAGTTGACACTAAAATTTTAATGTTTTCCGAGTATTTTGGAGGCACCTTTAGGTGACGGATCAAAAAAAACGTGATTCTGGAGCTTTAGGTGGCTCCCAAATATTCAAAAACCGATATGAACTTCTGAAATTGGTTGCATCGGATTCCCCATACCCGAAAGTACCTAAAACAAATGTGACACCAAAATTCTAATGTTGTCCGAGTATTTGGGAGGCACCTTTAGGTGACGGATTGGATATAATGGTATACGGTAGATAAAGGTGGCTCCAGAATACTCAGAAGTCAATTTGAACTTCTGAAATTTCTTCGACCGGATTCCCCATATCCAAAAGTATCTAAAACAAATGTGACACCAAAATTCTAATGTTTTTAGAGTATTTGGCAGTCACCTTTGAAGGTGCCAGATTGATAAAACCGGTTCTTAGTTAGATATTCAAGTAATTTGTGCTATATAAGACATAGTTGAGCTTCTTAAATACATTCATATATTGCTTTTTGAGGGATATATATATGATTAAGGAGTGTGTTAGACAAACTACATAATATATCTAAGAGTTTGTATTTAAGCTTCAGCTACAAATAATTTATATATTTTTCAGGTTTGATGAGCTTATTAAAGGCTATGAAGTTGAATATATCCCTGGTGGAGCTGCACAAAATGTTCTTCGAACCTTTCAATGGATTATAAATAAACCAAAACGTTCATCATATTTTGGTGCAATTGGTAATGATGAATATGGAAATAAACTTCGAGAAAAAGCAACAAAAGCTGGCGTAGATGTTCATTATCAAGTGAATGATTCCGTTAAAACTGGAACATGTGCTGCACTAATTTATAAAACTCATCGATCATTAGCTGCTCATCTTGCTGCTGCTAATACTTTTACAATTGATCATTTGGATAAAGAAGAAAATATTAAAGCTATTGAAAAGGCAAAATTCTATTACATTACTGGTTTCTTTATTACTGTTTGTCCAGAAGCAATTATTAGAATTGCAAAGCATGCTGTTGAACATGATAAAGTTTTAATGTTTAATTTATCTGCACCATTTGTTTCACAATTTTATTCTGACCATGTTAATGCAACCCTTCCATATGTTGATGTCCTCTTTGGTAATGAAGAAGAAGTTAAAGCATATGCAGAAAAGATGGATTATGAAACTAATGATATGCAAGATATTGCAATGAGATTATCAAAAC
Organism: Panagrolaimus sp. PS1159; assembly: GCA_963922195.1. Lineage (NCBI taxonomy): Eukaryota > Metazoa > Nematoda > Chromadorea > Rhabditida > Panagrolaimidae > Panagrolaimus > Panagrolaimus sp. PS1159. The sequence goes on from CAWUHW010000028.1 coordinate 638,025, forward strand.
TTGAAAAGGTAATTGTTGTTTTTTTTGTGTTTATATAATACTATTGTTATAGGTTAATACTTCTCGATCTCGACTTGTTGTTGTTACACAAGGACCTGATCCAGTTATTATTGCACAAGATGGCAAAGTTACAGTATATCCTGTAAAGCAGCTTACCGAAGATCAAATTGTTGATACTAATGGTGCAGGGGATGCATTCTGTGGAGGATTTGTATCACAATATGTTCAAAAAAAATCTATTGAAGAATGTGTTGAAGCTGGATGTTATGCCGCTCGAGAAGTTATTACTCAACAAGGATGTACATTCCCTGAAAAATGTGAAATTCGCAAAAATTAAAGAATATGTTGTTGCTCAAAAAGTTATTATGTTGCCTTTCAAAAAGATGATTTTAAACTAATTATATAATCAGTATTATCCGTTTGTATACATTTTCTTATCTCAAATTCTTTTACTTTTTCCATCAATGTTTCCCACTTTTTTGTTGTTTTCCATGAAAAAAAACCCTGGTTTATTTTCATGTTCGTTTTTTTTTGTTCTGAATTTTTAGCATCTTTTTATTTTGTTGATTTTTTCAATATTTTACTTGGTTTTTTTTTGATTGAATAATAGTAAAAATTGATATTACGCAGTTTCATTTTTATTGTTTGATAAAAAAAATTTTCCTACATTTAGGGAGCGTCATCCAAAAAAAGTTTTTGATTTAGCATTATTTTTTTGGCACATTTCTATACTTTCAAATATTCTGCATCGAATGGCTGAAGCAGATTTTTTTTAAACTCAACCTCCGAAAAGTTATTGGATACAGAAGGCGAGCGACTACAACACAAAATGGACAGATTTTCATCCCGAAGCAGCAATTTTCATGTCCGAGTGGTGCGCGCGTCTGCCTTTCATTTGTTGCTTTTTTAGTTGAAGAAAGATCAAATCCGTCAAGCGACAAACTTTTTTAATTCATTTTTTTTGTTTCGTTTTTTTTACTAGAACATAAGCGGGCCTTCGGCCCGCCTGCAAGCATTTTTGCAAAAATAATAAAAGGCAAAAAGTTTTTGAAATTTTTATATGAAAACTAAATATTTTTCAAAGGAAAAAATAAAGACAGAAACAACAAAATGAGTTTTTATCTATAAAAACGACTACGTAAATTTTTGTTAAGATAATTTGAACATTCACGATAAAAATGTTCTCAAAAATGTTCTCCAAAATGTTTTTATTTTTTTACCACTGAATCTATCACAATCATAAGAGCATCAGCAGTTTCTTTGCAATGATCCATTTTTAAATTTTAACACAGCATTTCATAAAATACTTTTTTTTCTTCTTCAAATTAGCGGGTGACTATTTAAAAAAATATTATTATTAACTTGTTGTTCCACTTTATTTATTGTAACAGAATTATTATAAAAATTGGCTGCAAACATTTTTGTTTTTAGCTGCTATATCATTTTTTGTTTAATCTTGTCAAGTCTGTCTTATGTTTGTTAAAAAATATTTTATACATTCAAACTTTAAGCAAACAAAAAAGCATTAATAAATGTTTCAAAAAAAATAGAATCAGCGAAAATTTTTACAATGGATATTTTAACTGCTCTTTCCAACACTTTTTGTTCCACTAACTGTTAAAGTGTTTTTGTTGTGATTTTAAATAAAAAACACTATTAGCACTTTATGGTAGAATTGCTTATATGTAAAATTTTGGCTGAGTTTAGAAACGCAAAATCTGCAAAAAAAAATTGAATCTTGAAATGAATTTTGCAGAATATCTTTGCTTCTATAAAAATGTAGTAGTTGTTGAGTACTGTAATCTATTAGTAATAAATAATGAAAAAGAGTGTAACATTTCTTTGACCGCTTATTTCCGGAATTATATGAGTTTACGAATTATGAATTTATATGAAGTATATCCTTCGTTATACGAATATAACGACAGTTACAAAAATTGAATTAGTTAACTCCAAAAAGGAGGCGTCTAAAACTACGCAGCAAAATTTTTATTAGCAAAAAGCTAATGTTTTTAACAATTAAAAAATTGTTAAAAGAAAAATAAAAAAAAAATATTTAAAAAATATTAAAAAGTAATTTTATAAACACAAAAAATGATGATTAAAAAGTTTCACCAAAAAAATAAGCAACGTCATCAAAAAATTTTTTTTGTTGCAAAAAAAGTCATCAAAATGCACGAAACATGCAAAACATTCGCAGCTGAAAAAATAAAAAGACACGCTCACGGAACGAACTGTCTCTGTTTTATAGAAGGATTATTTTGTTGCCAAGTTGAGTCGAACCCTCTTCACTCAAAAGGCAACAAATGAAAGGCAAACGCGCGCACCATTCGGACATGAAAATTGCTGCTTGAGGGTGAAAATCTGTCCATTTTTTTCTCTCATTTTTTATGAAAAAAATGACGATGACGCTCCCTACCTACAAGTTTGATCGTTGTTTTAACGAAAAAAAAATGTTCCAAAGTTTTATGCAACTTTTTTGCTTATTAAAGTTGCTCTTTCAAGGAAGGAGTCAGTCAACATCCAAGAAGGTTAGAAAAACATGGCGGAAAAATCAAAAAATGCAAAACAATTTTTAACAAAAATTGTCAATTATGGCCACTAGCAAAGGCATCGCATTTTAATCAATATTATTGCATCAAGCTTACTATTTCATATTTATTTCTGTTTTTTCTTTAATTGAGCAGTATTCACCAAAATAAATGAATTAATAAAATTATTTGTCTTATGCATAAGTCACTAATGAGTATAAAATGCTACAAAATTAAAAATACATTTTATAATGACTGAAAAATTGTTGTTTCACCTGTTTTTTTACACTAGAAACCAAAACAAAACAGGGTCAAAGGTTCAATGTCGCTAGTATTGATTTTTCTTTTAGTTTCTTAGATCTTATATAAATTCTTTAAAAAACTTAAATAAGTCCTATTAGAAGGTGTTAACACAAAATAATTTTTATCATATAAGCTTCTTTTATCTTCTTATAGATGGTATAAAAAAAGTTTTTTGTCACATTTTTCATTTTGTTTTCGCTTTCCTGGGAACTGTTAAATGTAATAAAATGCTGATTTCCGTAATAATTTTTTCCAATATTTTTATTTTTGCTTATGCCGCAGAAACATATGACTGTAGAAATGGTACAGTAAATTTAAATATGAATGAAATCGGATTTTTCGAAACAATAAATTTCCCAATTTTTATGTCGAAAGATGAACAAGATCAATGTGATTTAGAATTTGTTACAGAAAATGAAGTAAATAAGGTAATTAAAAAAGTACTAAATAAATCATAGAGATAAATAGATTAGGTATACTCTTCTAAAAAAACAACTTTTGATTACTTTAGAGTGTTAAAATGATCATGGTAATGCACCAAATAGGGGAAACATCTTTTATCCAGCAAGAGGGATATGCTTTGTTCTCGGTACTTGATATTAATTCCTCATATTTAATTCAAAGTGATTTTAACTCGTACGGTTTTCCCATTGCTGAACAGGGATTTGTTGCATTTTTTGATGACATTGATAGCTGCCCCTTGGAATTTCTTTGTAAAGAAAAGCCTTTTAAACTTCTTTATGAAAATCAAATTTTGTTTATTCGATCTAATTATTTAATCTTTCATGCTCGCCAACGCCCTTGTAAATGGATATTTTCTGCTCCTGTGGGATATGGATTCAAAGTTGTCGTTGAGATTTTAAATATATCATCAACAACTTCGTTAAAAATTGAAAACAGTACTGATATTATTGCAAAGTAAGTTAGCAAATTTTATTTATTATAATTTTGCGTTTTTCTGTGCACCTTTAATTGTATGTAAATAGTACATTTTTGATCTTAAATTCACAACAGTTTCAAAAAATGTCTTTTTTTGAGCGCCTTTGAAGCCCCAGATTTTTATTTTATTGATGTTGCGGTTTTCCAAGAATCTGAAAAACTGTTGTGCCCCTGATTCCAGGGTATTTCATTTCTATTGTATTCATCGCCTGGCGTTGTGCCTAACAATGCCTCCTTGCTTGCGTGTTACATTTCTCACACACAACTAACTGTCTTACGCAGCCAATTGCGTTCCTTCCTTTTTCTTTGGTTGTCGATTTTACCTCACTTTTAAGCTCCGTTCCTTCCCGAGTCAACACGCACACTTTCGGCCTCTGTTACTCGTTTCGTTCTGTATTGCTTTTATATAATATTGTGCTATAAATATTATTATTATTTCTTCTTTGTTTATCTCACGGATACAACAAAAACTAACAATTTTTTTTCTATAAAATTCTATTATACCGTTTTGTAGCAATGTCAAATAATTTTTCTGTTTCTCATTGTAATATTTTAGTGAAAGAAGTGTCAAAAGCAATCATGGATATTATAATAGTGATAATTTTATCCAAATTTCTTTAACAAAAGGTGATCCCAATTATATTGTTTATATAGAATTTCAAGCGTATATTAGCATCGTAAAAGAGGGACAAAAAAAGAAAAATGTTTCTTGTGATGTTTCAATCGATCATTACAATATTATTCGTTGGAGCAGCAATATTAATAAAACAAAAGGCTATGAAAATAATATTCAATGTTTCTATGAACTTATTTTACCACCAAAATCTGTTATGTTTTTTTTATTTGCAGATGTTCCAGCTAGTTTAGAGAAAGGCATCGATGATATCACATATCTCGAAACTCAAAGTAATAATGGCTGGACTGTTTTTTCATATGATAAATTTATCATTGAAAATTTTAATGAATTTGACGATAAACATATTTTATGGAAATTCGTTAGCGATGGAAGTGTACAGTTTTCTGGATTTACGATTGAATTTAGTATTATTTGTAAGAACCTTTTATGGGTTTATGCAGTTTTTGTCATTTAACTCTGTTAGGCAAATGACTTCCAATAAAAGTTTTTGAACGTTGTCATACGATCCTTATGCCACATAAATTTGTTTCAAAAATAGATTTATTACTAAAAAATGTTTCTTGGAAAAAGTTTGTAAAATCGATAAGCCCCTGACACTTTCAATAAAAAAATGTCAGGGGCTTATCATAAAAGGCCCTAATAAAGGATGAGAATTTCGAATTTTTTTTACTGAAGTCAGACGTTTCTTAACAATTATTAAAATAAAAGCGTTTTTGCAGTTTGCGATTGTTCATTGAAGACAGCAAAATGTGATTCACAATTAAATAATTTAATGGTTCCGAATAGCAATGTATTTGCATCTTATTATTGTGGAGATTTACGTTGCAATATAACAGTAACATTTTCAGTTTACTTAGGGATTTTAAATAAAATTTTTTAGATAGAAAAGTGTTCAACCCCTTTAACGCATATACAATTTTATACTCAGACATCTGTTTCAAACACTGATATTTTTCAAATAAGTTCAAATAATCGTACAGTTTATGAAATTTTTAACTGGGACTCTGAAACACATGAATCATTTTTAAATTCATCAGCAGAAAACGTTTTTCAAGTTATAACAACCAGTTCATCAAAAGAAAACACGTTATATTTTTCTGTTAAAGAGTTTCAAGGTTTGTTTATTCATGAATTAATAGATCAGTGGGAGCTTGTGTTTTGGGGGCGCATATCCAAGTAATGAAGGTGTGAATTTGTTAAAAAATATAAAATATAAATTTAAGCACCCAAACAAAAAGAAATTCGTATTTCTGAAAAAGATCCATTTGTGGTTATTGATATTGATTCAAATCTTGTAACAAGTTTAGAAATATCTTCTGTGAGTTCTGATCTTATAAATTTTTTAAAATAAATTTACAGGAATTAGAAAATCAATTTTTTATAATTTATTCTCCATATCCTCATTTAATCGGCTTGTACACTGATTCAAGTCTAACAACACCTATAAAATATTGGTAATTCATTTAAAACGCATTTTTTTCAAAGTCCAGCAAAAATCAAAAATCTGTCCATCGACGAAATTTCAATTTAATCGTATCGAATTGAAACTTTGCACACATATAAATATGTGTTAAAAAATAATAATGGAAAGGTTTTTGGATCCATATCAAACCTGGAAACTCTGAGACACGAGCTTGAAAATATCAAATTTTGGAAAAAATGCCAATTTTTGGCAGTTTTTTGATCTCACAATTAATTTCAAGTTACGCCCGGTGAATTGTTTTATCAGAAGCACTTTTGGGTATAAAAAATACACATCATAAACCCATAAAAATCAATCTAAGTGGGGTGCAAGTTCAAAATGGACAGGGATCCTCGAAGTAGAAAGCGTTTTAAATATTTTTCAAAGCTTCAAAATTAATATAATTTTGTACCATATGATTTTATTTACAAATAATTGTTAAAACAACTCTAAAGTAGTGATTCTCATTTTTTCTGAAAAAGAAAAAATGAAAACTACGTAATTTTTTTTGCAATTGAATTTTGAACCTGCCACAGTCATTCCAATCAGGTAAAGAGCTATTTTTTTGGCATCTGATAGAACAAAAGAAATCCTGCCTGAAAGTAACCAGAAAATATCTCAACAGAAAAACTTAAAAATGACAGGTTACTTACGGGAAGTCTCATAAATGCATATATTGAGTATCCGTGCCAATGTTTTATAAAAAATACGGCAGAAGGAGACTCTTTTAATGCATAAATTGCCATGTAATCACTTCATGAGAAAGTTATAAGGCTTGCAGTTAAAGGGATGATGAACTCATTCCATTCCATACCACCAAAAAAATTAGATGTTAGCATTAAAATTTTTTAAGTTTTTTAAGCATTTAGGACCAAAAATCCATTAACTTCACCATGTAACAAATGTCTTTTAAAGAGGAATAAATTTGCAATATATAAAATTGATCAATTTCTTTTTTACAGCGTATTTTCCACATTTGTGGCTATAAAATCATCAAGTAAGACTTGAAACGGTTTTCTCAATAAAGACAAAATGGTTTTTAGAAAGTGAAACCAATTGTGTTTTTGAGGAAACCATTTTTTACACGAATAGGCGTCCAACTTTACCAATCTCCGTATTATCCAATATAAATGGACCATGTCTTATTTCAATTTTAACTGATAGTTTTTATATTATTAAAAATTTATGGACAACATCGAAAAGTGAAAATGTAAAAATATTTGTTGGAATTGATCAAACAAAGTTGTTTTTTGAATTCAAGTAAGTTTTGTGGTTTTTTCAGAATTTCTTAAAAATGTAATTTATATTTCTCAGTTCGAAAACTACAAAAATCTGGAAAGATATTTTTTTATCTTCGCCAGTTTATTCCGTTTTAATACCACCTTCAACAGCAATTTTAATAACATTGGAAGTTACCAATCAAGTCTATTACAATAATCTTACGAAAATTGCTGAACTTCCATATCAATCTGTGATTGCTTCACCATATTATGGATTTACTAAAAATCTTTTTGATGATGGATATTTTGCAGATTTTCTTATACATGATTATCCCGTTATGTTTACTGTTATTGATTATACTTCGAAATCCACGGAAAATTTTTATTTTTGGATAAATTTTGAAAAAAAAATTTTGTGAGACAAAATTTCAGTTGCAATAATTAATTGATTTTTTAGCATCAACAAAACAGGTGAATGCGTCGTTTTTCGTAATCAAGAAATATCATTGTCGTATCAATCAAATATTATATATCCAGGAGATGGTATATTACTACTTATGCAAATATATAATGGAACACCATATTTTTAATTTTTTTGAAAAATGTTTTGTTTTATATTCAGTTTTTAAAAAAATGGAACTTCTTTAGGGATGAATTTTTTATTGTATATACTTTTTTACCATACTGTTTCTTTTTCAACACTTTTTTGTGATATAATTTTACCGGAAACAAATAAAACAAAAATTTATATAATTTTTAAAAAATGACAAGAAACAGCTGATGATAAAAGACGATATAATCAATCACTCAAAAAAATATACAAAAGTTTTTTATAGCTATAAATTTTAATCTTATGGTTTATGAATGCTATAAAGTGGTTTAACAATTCTTAAAATCATTACATCTTCAACATTTCAAACTGGTTCATTTTTATCAACTGTTTTTGATGGGATTGTAGCAGCAGGAGTTGGAGTAACTGGAATAAAGATTCAAACAATTCAACTACTATTTTCTGACGGAAAAAAATTATTTTTGGGCAAAAATATGAATGTAGATGCTAAAAAAATAGAGGAACCCGATTTTTGAACGAAATATTTGTTACTTACGTTTGAGACATATGTGAAATATTAAAATTTTTCTACAGTTTTTTTACACAAATTTTTGTTGCATAAAAGCAGCATCATTTATGTAAACCTGCATTTTTTGATCAAATTGCATCATTCTTACAAATGTGCGTCGTTTGGGCAAAAGTCAAAAAAGGAAGATAGCTTTTTTTAGTCTAAAAAATCATTATTTATTTTTCTTGTTTATATTTTTTCAAACATTCAAGAATCGGAAAATTTCCAGGGAAAGTGAAATGGACAACCCTACATTTGAGACAATAATAAAAGAAAATATTTTTTTAGATGGCAACAAAAGATCAATTCTTGAAGCCAGAAGATGATTTGTTAGATATTAGTTATGATAGTAATAATAAACAATACAATAATCTCAATTTGAATCGAAAACTACAAAAATCTACAAATGCACTTTTTGAACATTCAAAAAGCAATTTAAATCAAAAAAGAAAATCTTGGGATTACGGTAATACAAATGTTGCAGCCCTTTTTTTAAAAATCTTTTTTTTTTAAACTGTTGAATAATTCTTTACGAATGATAATTAAATTTCTGGATATTTTTTTAACTTTTTTTTGTCACTTTTGAGTGAAAAGCGTTTATAAATGGTTTACTTTTTTTGCCGTAAAAGAAAATTAAAAGGACTGCATCCCCAAAAAATGAAAGATATTTCAATTGATGACGATTCGAAAAGTGATTCATGGAATAAATCAACAAAAGATTTATATATGAGCAAAAATGATTATCGAAAAGAAGAAGATGGATTTAAGAAAGATAAAAGTACCACCAATAGCAGAACTTTATCTCTCCAAATTAAAGCTTATGAAAGAATGATTAAAATGCCATCTAATTTGATTGAAGGCATAAAAGAAGAAGGTTTAAAGCAGTTTAAAAAAGGAAATGCAAAAAAAATTTTTGTTACTTCAACATCTCTTTTTCGAGTAACATAATGATATGTATGTTGCTATTTATGTAAAAAATTTGTTTACAGAGTCCATTTGAATTTCCAAGGCAGCAGAAAACTAATGAAACAAAAGTGCCAGAAATTGCAGGATTTAAAACATCCCAACGATTATTAAATGTTAATCAAATGTATCAACAATCTGGCGGATTGATAAATCAAGATAATTATCAACAAGCACGACCTCAAAATTCTGGTGGATCATGGGTTTGTTTTCTGTTGGTTTTTTAAGCATGAAGTTAAAATATGTCACACCTGAGAAAAAAAAACTTGTTTCAAAATATTTTAGGCTCCGTTTTATAGGTCTATCACTAATTGTTTCTAGTTCATTTATGTTCGTCCTCCACAATATCTTTCTTTAAATTGTTTTTTATCCAAAAATAACTTTAAAATGCACTTTAATATTTCTCCAAAAAAAAATGCATTACTTTTTCCCAGAGACTGTGTCCCTCGTTTTTGTTGCTTTCCAATAAAAAGGTTCTAGAACGAACGTACTTATTTTATTTCCTTTGGATTTTTAACGTTTTTTTGTTGATTTTTTTCTATTTTTAGCTCGTATTTTTAGTTAAAAAAAGTAAAAATAAAAGTATATAATTTTATTAATGTTGAATAAAAAAAGTAAAAATGTTAGAGTTTTGTTAATAGCATTTTTTTTGTCTTTTAATGGTATTTAGCGTAACAAAAAATGTTGTTGTTTCAGATAAAATTGGAATATTGATTCAATAAAAACTTGAAAGAAAAAATTTTTTCTAACGTTGCTTCAATTGCTTGCATTAGCTAGCATTTGTACGTTACAATTAGTTGTTGCGAACCATATATGTACCATAAAATTTCCGTCCTATCAGCCCCTTTTTTTAGCTCGAGATTTGATATATCCGTTTATTTTATTAATTCACTTTTTAAAACATATAAATTTGCTCCAACTTTTAGTCGCAAATCACATATCTGCCAAAGACAAGCATGGATTTAACAGATGATAAAAAGTTATCAGAGCTTTCTATGAATGGACATAGTAGTAATGATAATAATAATGCTCATCCAATCCTTGAACAAGAAAGATTTATGCCAATTGCAAATATTTCAAGAATTATGAAACGTGTTTTACCAGAACATGCAAAACTTTCAAAAGAATCCAAAGAATGTATTCAAGAATGTATCACAGAATTTTTTTTATTTATTACTTCAGAAGCTGCAGAAAAATGTAATAATGAAAAGCGAAAAACTATTACTGGTGAAGATTTGTTGGCTTCAATGGAGACACTTGGATTTGATAATTATTTGCCACCATTAAGAGCATATTTAAAGAAGTAAGTTGGGGGTTTTTTCTTGAAGGATTGAGAAAGGGTACAAGTTGAGAAAATTTAAATCAGGGATGTGTGGAAGTACAGTATGACTTTTACGGAAGTAACTCCAAATCTCAAATTCAGGAAGAGTTTGAGATTTACGGTCGATTCTATATTATCCGCGGTATTTAAAGTTTTAAAATTTGCAATTATTGTATTGCGTTTGTTTTAGTTGCTTCCGTAAAAGTCATACTGTACTTCCGCAGATCCCTGTTTTAAATGTCGTGAGACATATAAGCTGAGTTGTTAATCAAGCTCTTATAAGATACAGTACAATAGATTAATTAAACAAGCTTTTTTGGTTACTTTTAACAAGTTTCAATCTTATGTAATCTAACTTATTATTGAAAATATATGTAAGATATTGTGGAAAGGCAATGAACATAAACTAAGAGTAATTCCAATCCTCTAAATAAATATTAACCTTTATTTTTATTAATTCCTATTGTTTTTTAGATTTAAAGAAGCAACTCGATCAGCACAAAGTGATGCTGATGAAAGTAGTATTGAAAATCATAATCTTACATCTGAACATCTTCACCATCCTACATATGCATCACCGCCATCACATTTAAATGAAAATTATCAACAGCAACCACAACAACAATCATATATTATTCAAGAAGCTTCAGCACCAGAAGCAATTAATCATCAACAGCAGCAACAACCTCAACAAAAACAAAAACAAGAAGATATTGATGATATAATAAATTATTTACCACCAAATTTTCGTCGTGTTACAGAAATTTATGTTGATACAACAACAGAACAACATTATATTTCTGCAACATCTCCAGGTGGAACAACTGGCTTAATTCCAATTCAGGTAAAAGAGCTGTTTTAAGAGTGCAGTTTTGTTCCCCTCACAAGCAAAATAGTTGGGGAAAAATTTTTTTTGTGTACGACTAATATTTTACTAGCGCTAGAAACCGTAAAACTTCTAACTTCGATATTTTTAATTTTAATGTGGAACAAAAGTGCACTTGTTCTATATAAGAATTAGTGCAATTCTGTTCCCCTCAAAGTAGTGCATAAGAAAAATTGAAATAAACAAAAATTTGCATGTTTAAAAGCCAATTCATTTTTTTTTTCACAAAAATGAAAAACAGAAAGAGGAACAAAACTGCATTTTTAGCTTCAAGCTACATCCGTTGATGGCCCCCCTCAACCAATCTCCGTTCAAACTTTTGCACAACAACAAAATCGACAAACAAATGGTCATTGAAAAGGTTACCTTGAATTGTGTATGAATTTGTATTAATACTTTTTCTTTATTATTATTATTATTATTGTTTTATTTTTTAATAAATCTTTGATTGATAAAAAATATTTTCCCAACTTTTTTTAATAATGGAAAAATAGGTTTTTGCATAAAGTAAACAAGAGAATTTTGTGAATGATTTATTCGGTAGCCATAACATGATTTTATACTTTTTGTATGCTGATTTACAATTAAACAAACATATAAAATATTTAAAATTAATTTTCATTGTTGAAACAAACATTTGCAAAATCGCAAGTTCATTGTTATTCAATCTTTTTAAAAACAAAAATTTTTTGCTTTAAAAAAACTGTCCGTTCGAACATCTTTCAATGCAAGAGGAAGATTTCAAATTTTTAAAAATAAAAATTCGTTAAATGTTTTTTAAAAATTACATTTAAGCTAAAAAACAAAAATGGAGATTTTTTAAAAATTCAAACTTTTTTGGTTTTCAAAAAAAATGTGCCATTTTTTGAAAAAAAATTAAACGAAAGACCTTTCGCCAGTGTTACATCTCGTTAACTTTTTTTTGCTACTATGTTTTAAACGCTGTTTTTTTCGTCTTCCGCTTTATCTTTTTTCGTGTATTTTTTTTATCTTTTCATCATTATTTTTTATCGCCTGTTTTTTTGTAGTGATATACAACTATGAAACAACCAGATGACGTTCGTCTCGTTACTGGTGATAAATTTGTTAATGATCCAGATGCAATACCCGCAAGTTTTTTTTTGTCGTTATTACATATTTTTAAGATATATATATTTTAGGATGAAGATAATGAATCGTCAACAATTTATCAAACGCCCACTCCAAATCCTACGTCAAAAGAAGAAGCTCCACCAACAGTTCCAACATCTCCGTCAAAAGCAACGCTTCGACAATCAACAGCGCCACAATCTAATGAAATGGAAGAAATTCGACAAATACAACAAAAGCTTTTATAGCAGCAAGAATATCTTCGATGAAAGCAAGAAGAAATAGAAGAAGAAGAAAAAGCTTTGTGATTTAATATTACTACGATTTAACTTTTTTTAGATGATGCTGAAGCTCTTATATACATCTCTTCTACAACTCCACGTCTGTCTCTTTCTACTCGACAATCCCACAATGATTCGTCTTTCCATGTTACACCACCAAGCCAACAACCAGTCTTCTATTCATCTCTTAATTCTCGTCAATATGAATCTGATACTCTGTCTCAAACTTCTTCCATGGTACTCGTCAATACTCTATCACCTCAAATTAATGTTTCTTTTCCATCCTGTAAGTTATATTTGTGTAGTTATAACCGTAAAATGCTTTTTTTCAGCAATCTGTGCAAGTAGAAGAACAACAACAACCACTTCGACAACAATCTCTGTCCAACGATGGTGCAGCTGATGTTCCACAACCTTTACAACCTCAAGCTATTGCAACACCTTCTGTATGTATGTATGCTTTCTACCATTAGTTACTAACTCATATCTTTTTAGCACGTCCAACGCCGACTTTCCGCCGAAACTTTCAAAATCTTTAATAAGATACGACAACAATTTCAAGAACGTTCATTCTATTTCGACAAAGACTGTGTAAAGTATACTGAGCTCCGAGAAACAGATGTCTATGTTGTATTCAAAAGCGGACGACAAGTCAATATTATCTACGACAAACCAGAACTATTTTTACGCCAATACGCTTCCGACAATACTCTTTTACTTCGTCGACATTCAACTCCACAACATAAGGATGCATAAACTGCATTTCTCAAATCTGCCGACGACGTAAGTTATTTATCAACTTTACACCGCCTATATGATTGTTTTTTAGATCACTATCAAGGGTTATTGGGATACAATATATTTGTATGCAATGCTTGATTGCTGCCGTTATGCTGCAAAAATGTGTCTTTTCGACATTTCTTTTCCAGTAGCTACCGCCTATCTTATTACTATAACAAATACCTCCAAAGATGGATACGCTTCTCATTGATGTTTGTCAATCCTAAACACTGTCAATTGATATTTACTGTTTTTTCTTTGGATTGCGAAGATGGCAATCATCGATACACTTATCTTTTGACAATTGTTTCGACTTTTTCGCTACTACAATTAACGTATGTTTCTTAAGTGCATGTACTATCTATCTTATTGTTTCAGAAACTTCGTCAACATGTTTCCGATAAACTAGTTGTTCTTTTTGATGCAGAACCTTGTGACTGCCATCTTCGTCTTCTCAAAACTCGTCGATTTGTTGTTGCTTTATTTGCAACATATTTTGCTGCCAAAGAAAGATTCGTCATCTTCGAACATGGTGTCTATTTTACAATTGGATTCTTGGTTCCAGCAAATCGTTAAACTCGTTAATATCTCCTCGACAACTATATTATTTTCAATCGTATAATTTGTATTATTGTTCCGTCAAAATATTACTTTAAATAAACTTTCCGTCAAAATTTGCTTGTGTACAAGGGGAAATTATGGGGCGGAAGGGGCATAGTTAGAAAACAGTCTACCCGACGTTTGCAATAGTCACTTATTGATTGATTTTCGTCTTTTATAACATCTTTTTTTTTAAACCAAGGATTTATTGCTTTTTTTCAAACGTATCAAAAAATTCTTTGCCATTCCGTTGAATAGGCTAAAAACCTTTGACAATTTCATATTTTTTTGCTAATTTTTAGCTATTATTTGGCCAATTTTTGCAACTTATAAATGGCAAAATGCATTAGCCAATTATGTGAGCAATTTTTTTTTCAGTGTTTGCATTCAAAAGATATTGCACATCGTGATTTAAAGCCTGCAAACATTTTACTTGATGATAAAGGAACTTTCAAAATTGCTGATTTTGGTCTTGCAAAGGCTGTTAAAAAACGTATTCAAGCATATTTTTTAATATGACATGTATTAATTGATAATTTTTTTTTCAGAAGTCATACTTGATTCCCTTTGTGACACAGGCTCTGCTTTGATGGAAACTAAATGGGGTACTCCAGGGTATTGTGCACCAGAGGTTTTGGATTCACACAACAATGGATATAATGGAAAGAAGGCAGATATGTATTCTTTGGGTGTTGTATTATATGCAATTGCAACAAATCTCAGCAAATCAAGAGAAAATCTTTCAACAGGTTCTATAAAATTAATTTCAGATCTTACAATGTTTCAAGCGGATGCTCGACCCACAATTGATGCAGTCAAAAAGAATTCGTATGTTTAAAGAAAGCGGACTCTTTGACATTTTATGAAATTTGAGAGCACCTTAAAAGTTAAGTGTCATTGCACTTCAAAAAATGGAAACAATCGAAAAGATATTTTTTTGTGTTTTATTTTGAAATTTCATAAGGAGTCAAAGGGTTTGCTTCGTTTTCAAATAAATAACTCTATCTTTTTATAGATGGCTCAAAAGTTAATCCAATGTAATTTCTCTTTAAGTTGATTTACCTTATACTTTTTAAATTTGCCAATTTTCATATTTTTAAATAAATACTTAAATACAAATACTCATATAGGAGAGAGTAAGCAAACACATACATCAAATCCGTAAGAGTGGAGAATCGTAGGACATTTAGGAACCTATACCCTTTACAAGGGACGCGTCAGGGTGTGTTCTGGAGTTATGAGAAAAAAAAGTATTTCATGATATTCCCCGACCATAAAGAAGTATTCCTGCTAAATATTAGCTGCCCATACGCACTTTTGTATTTTTCATATATACTACATATATATAGGATCGCCTGCTACTTAATACCACAACTTAAGATTTGTCCTTATCAAATACTTTTTTGTATTAAAAAATATATTTCTTTGCATTGGAAACCATACGAAAAACCATTTTAAATTGTTTGCGACTATTTCCTAGCCCAAATAAAAATAAATTTCTTAATTTGTAGTATTAAGTAGCAGGCGATCCCATATATATGTAGTATATATAAGACGATAAAATATAAAAGTTTTCATTTTTTTCCATTTACAAAAAATCATCATAATTTTTTGTAAATGAATTCAATAAGCTCGTCTTATTTGCTCAACAAGACTCAAAAAGTGTGGACTTATTGAGTCAGTAAGACGCTCTTATTGAATTCATTTACAAAAAATGATGATGATTTTTTGTAAATGGGAAAAAATGAAAACTTTTATATTTTATCGTTTTATATGAAAAACACAAAAGTGCGTATGGGCAGCTAATATTTTGAAGGAATACTTCTTTATGGTCGGGGAATATCATGAAATACTTTTTTTCTCATAACTGCAGAACACACCCTGTTCTGGAGTTATGAGTCCCTTGTTAGTGGTATTTTTAATAAACAAGATGGATGGTAAAACACTTATTATTATCTAAAATTTGTTTGCATTTTGATACTTTATATTTGCTTCAGATTTCGATTTAAAGTTTGTCGGCAAAGAATCGATAATAATTTGTTGAAAAACAAACATTTTATCATAAATTTAATATTTTGAAAAACTTTCATGAATAATTTTATTGAATGATTAGAATGTATTTTTTTCATTTTTCAGTACACATTTTTAAAGGTTATTTTTTAATACGCTGAAAAAAACAAAGATTTTCTTTTGCTTGAGTATTGCAGCTGAAAACAAATAATATAAAAAACCGATCTGAAAACACATTTTTATAGTTCAGCTTAAATGGTATGATTATTTGGAGGAAATCCTTATTCGGTTAAGAAAGTTTAATCAATCATTATATCTTCTAATCACTTGTAATAATATGTTTTTTATCGTGTTTTTTTTTTCGAATGAAAAAAGTTGTAAGCTAATGCATTAATTTGATTCACTGAAAGCTTAAGATAAAAACCCTGATAAAAGTTTTAATGAACAATATAAATTTTAAAAAACTAAATATTATTAAAAATTTTATGAAATTTTTTTTTTTTGCAAAAAAAATTCATAAAATTTTTGTTACAAATGAAAGCGAAAATGAATGTATTTTTTTGTCTGTCATCGGTGTTGCAAAAAATACTCTTTTTTTTATTCTCTAAAATATTGGTTGTGTATATTTTGAAAGGACACAGAGAAAAACTACTTTTTTTTTGTCTGTTTTTTCGAACAATTTTGTGTGAATTAGTTTTTTGAATGTTTTATTTATCTTTTAACGATGAAAAAAATTATTTCATAATACATGTCAAAATAAAAATGGTTTTTATTTATAAAACAGATGTTAAACAAACAACATCATAAATACTGAAATTTTAAATTACAGTATTTATGATGGAAAACTAGGACGTTTTTAAAGTTACAGAAACATGAAATTTAAAACCTTAATTTTCGTTACAAAAATTTCGTATATTTTTTTAATTTTAAAAAACCTTTAGCGTTAAAAAAAAATAATGCATGTTATAAAAATAATATTAATTTAAAAAACAGATGTTTTAGAAAAAACACGTATTTCTAATCAAAAAGTTCATTATTTATGATGGACGTTTTATCAATGTTACATCAAAAATATAACCTTAAAATAAACAGACTCGAACTTTGAAATGCTGCTTTTAAATAATATAATTTTCAATTTAAAAAGTTAAGAAAAATTGCTTAAACTTTTAAATCCTTATTGTTTTATCTATATTGATAATGATGAACGAAACCATTATTAATAAAAAATCGTTTGTATAAAAGTGTTTGTTAAATTTTTATAATCTTTTTTTGTAAATGATAAAAATATTCAAACAAAGAAAGTTCAGGAATTTAAAAGAAAACGACTTTTGACATGGAAAATGTTTCGAAAATCGCCAATGTTCTTTTTTAAGTTTTGATTTTTTGGAAGAGATGAGAAAAAAGTAGATGCTGTTTTTCGTCTTTCAAAAGCTGCTTTTTTTGTTTGTTAAAAAATTTTATGGTGGGAATAGGTATGGCATCGGGGCGACTTTTTTAATGCCCGGCCCGACCCGGCCCGGTAAAAAGAAGCCCCGGCCCGGCCCGGGTAAAAATTTAATTTTTAGTAATTTTGCCTTGGTCCCCCCCCTGTGCAGTTTTTTTCAGAAATCGTGAAAATCAAGGCCCGGCCCGGGCCGGGGCCGGGGATTTCTGGGTTTACCCGACCCGGTGCCATGCCTAGGTGGGAATGGTTTTCATTTATGAATAAAAAAGAATGTTTTGAAAAATATAACCTTTCGAAAATTTCACTATCAAAAAAAGCTGGAAAAATTATAGCAAGCAACATTTATAGATTATTCATTGTTTTTTAAGTTTCTGAATTCAACAAAGCCGTTTTTTTATATTTTACAAATGAAAATGAGATTTATTAAATTCTTATTAAATATTGTATGAAGCATGCTTTGCATCTTTTGAGATTAACATTTGATTGAATAACAAAGAAAAAAATGAATAAAAAAATATTTCTTAATGATTTCAACAAAATTTGTTATTAATTTTCAAAATATTCAAAAAAAGCAGATAAAAAATGGAAGAAATTTTTCAAAAATGAATGCGAAAACGAATTTATTTTTTTTCTGACATAAAAGACGACTGTAAAGAAAATTTTTTTCAAACTGATGAAAAACCACTAAAAATCATGAGATTTTACTCACTTTTAAAAAAATTGCTGTTCTTTAAGTGATTTTACTCATAAATAAAATTAATGAGTAAAATTTCAGAAAATATAACACGTGAAAAACAAAAACTTTTTTGAACTTGTCAAAAAAACGTCGATGAATGCTTAAATTGGAAATTGAAATAAATTTTTTAATAATGCTTAAAATGGAAAAGTTTTTTCCACTTTTTTATCTTTTTTTTAACCAATGCTGTATTTGTAAAAACTTTTTCCATATTTTCATCTTTTTTATTTATAATGCTTAAAATGGAAAAGTTTTTTCCACTTTTTTATCTTTTTTTCAACCAATGCTTAAAATGGAAAAGTTTTTTCCACTTTTTTATCTTTTTTTCAACCAATGCTTAAATTGTAAAAGTGTTTACCAAAAATGCATGATCAAAAAGTGGAAATCGAAAATTTCCAAAAAAGCATGATCAAAAATTGGAAATGACCATTTCCAAAAATGCATCATCAAAAATTGGAAATGCACATTTCCAAAAATGCATCATCAAAAATTGGAAATGACCATTTCCAAAAAAGCATCATCAAAAAATGGAAATGAACATTTCCAAAAAAGCATGATCAAAAATTGGAAATGACCATTTCCAAAAAAGCATGATCAAAAAATGGAAATCGAAAAAGATAAAGTTTGTTTTTAACGTAAAAAACTAAACAAACTAACAACTAATTTAATAACAGTAAAAACAAAAATTTAATATAAAAACAAACTTAAGGAGTATCAAGATGACTTTCGATTGCAGGAGTTGAAACAGGAGTTAAGGAACATGTACTTAAAGATGTATCAGAGTTTTTTTGAGAACCTTGCATCATTGACAAAATTTTTTCTCGTTGTTGTGATCACATAATGATGAAAATAAGACGAATGTGACGATGGATACAGATTTAAACATAGAGAAACTTTTGTTTAATTGGTCAAGAACTATAATCACCAAAATAATAATACTCTTAAAAAATAAAGTTAACCTGAACATGGAGGAAACAACACAACAAATTTCTATAAGCTTGCAACTTTTCATCAGCCATTTAAATATTTTCAGCAACAAATTCTGTTAAACTAGTATGAGCAATCTATAAAAGGCAAAACTAAACACGTTACATTGATTAAAAAAATTTAAATGCTTACCGTAGTGTCATTATGTGGATCTGGATAATCAACATCGCTAGCAACTTATTTAATAACAATAAAATTTTGATTCATTTATTTATTGTAACCAACAATTTCAGATTCTTGTTCCTTAATTTTAATAATTGATCTTGCAACATCTTCATTTGCTTCAGTATTTATGTATGTATTGTATTTCAGACGATGATTTTTGCTTTGGAAAATAAAAAAATTAACAAACATTTTCGTTTCAAGAATTATCACTGTTAAATTTTTCTCTTCCTTTTTTTTAGCGGTAAAAAAACTTAGTCGATTTTCATCCGTTTTTTTTTGCTGTAATTATTTAATCTGTTGTTAATTTTCAGTATTATTTTTACTTTTATTTGTTATTTTTATTCTTGATTTCTATTTGGGATAAAATTCAAGCAGAAGAACTTCAATTAAATACTGAAGCAAATGAAGATGTTGCAAGATCAATTATTAATATTAATGAACATGAATCTGTATTTAAATGGCTGATGAAAAGTTGCAAGCTTATAGAAATTTGTTGTGTTGTTTCCTCCATGTTCAGGTTAACTTTATTTTATAAGAGTATTATTATTTTGGTGATTATAGTTCTTGACCAATTAAACAAAAGTTTCTCTATGTTTAAATCTGTATCCATCGTCACATTCGTCTTATTTTCATCATTATGTGATCACAACAACGAGAAAAAATTTTGTCAATGATGCAAGGTTCTCAAAAAAACTCTGATACATCTTTAAGTACATGTTCCTTAACTCCTGTTTCAACTCCTGCAATCGAAAGTCATCTTGATACTCCTTAAGTTTGTTTTTATATTAAATTTTTGTTTTTACTGTTATTAAATTAGTTGTTAGTTTGTTTAGTTTTTTACGTTAAAAACAAACTTTATCTTTTTCGATTTCCATTTTTTGATCATGCTTTTTTGGAAATGGTCATTTCCATTTTTTGATGATGCTTTTTTGGAAATGGTCATTTCCAATTTTTGATCATGCTTTTTTGGAAATGGTCATTTCCAATTTTTGATGATGCATTTTTGGAAATGTGCATTTCCAATTTTTGATGATGCATTTTTGGAAATGGTCATTTCCAATTTTTGATCATGCTTTTTTGGAAATTTTCGATTTCCACTTTTTGATGATGCTTTTTTGGAAATGTTTGTGTTTTTTCGTTTTTTCTCTGATGAATGCTGAAAATGGAAAAGTTTTTTCCACTTTTTTGTCTTTTTATTTTTGAATGCTTAAAATGGAAAAGTTTTTTCCAGTTTTTTATCTTTTTTTCAACCAATGCTTAAAATGGAAAAGTTTTTTCCACTTTTTGGTCTTTTTTTCAACCAATGCTTAAAATGGAAAAGTTTTTTCCACGTTTTTATCTTTTTTTAAATGAATGCTTAAAATGGAAAAGTTTTTTCCACTTTTTGGTCTTTTTTTAAGACAATGCTGTTTTTGCAAATGGAAATTTCCAATTTAAGCATTCATCGACGTTTTTTTGACAAGTTCAAAATAGTTTTTGTTTTTCACGTGTTATATTGCATTTTTGATTTTTTTACTCAAGCATTATTTGGGTAAAATTTTAGACCAAAATTGTTTACCCATTTTTATGGGAAAATTTTTTAACTATTTTTTTTACCCATTTTTTATGGATTGCCACGCATCGGATTCGAACTTTAGACATTTTTTCAAAGTCTAAAGTTTTAACCGCTGCGCCATAGCGTCGATCACATTTTAGTTTCTTTTTTTGCTTACAACAAAAAGCAGCGTTTTTTAACCTTTTTTC
The DNA here is from genome assembly GCA_963922195.1 of Panagrolaimus sp. PS1159. Classification (NCBI taxonomy): domain Eukaryota; kingdom Metazoa; phylum Nematoda; class Chromadorea; order Rhabditida; family Panagrolaimidae; genus Panagrolaimus; species Panagrolaimus sp. PS1159. Next base: position 659,240 of record CAWUHW010000028.1, read on the forward strand.
TCTCTTGGCGTTTTTGTCACAAATTATTAATATGATATTATGTGTTTCGAAATTTACTCCCTTTTTAAAAAAAAATATTGGCTGCATATTTTTTAATCGATACAAAAAAGCAATGAAAAAATAAAGTTTGTTTTTTTTGTATCATTTTTTAAAAGGCATCAAATTTTGTAGGCACAATTAATATTTCTTTGCTTTAAAACAAAAAAACTTTGCCTGTTAATAAAATATTTTAATATTTTATTAATTAACGAGAATTTTTGAACAATTTTTTATATGTTTTTCTAATGATAAAATTGACGTTTAAGTACATCCCATATTGAAATCCTAAATGTTTCGTTATTTATTAGTATAAATTTCGATGACAGTGAACGTAATAAAAATGGTGTTTTAACATTTGATATTATGAGTAAACAAAAATTATTATTTTTTGTATAAAAATTTTCATTTGCTTTGTTAATTTAAAAAATGGTTATTAAAAAGCATTTTTTTATGTTTACTTTCGGGAAACAATTTTTTATACATTTACCACAAGTTTTACTATGATGAACCAGGGCTGTCCGGGACTGGCTTTTTTGTCCGGGACGGGATCCCGGATCCCGGGCGACCTCCGGGATCCGGTAATCCGGGACGGGATTCCGGGATTTGCCAAACCTATACTAATTTTTAGAAAAAAACACCTTTTTATTTTTTGGGACATTAAAAAGAAGCAAAAAATAAAATGTTTTTTTCAAAAAACTAAATTGCTCTTTAATTTGGTGCCATATGTAATTTCAAAAATTTGGTGCTAATCAAAATAGGTAAAAATAAAAGAAAGAGAATAAATTTTAGACTTTTATATTAGTCTGTCTAACGACATAAGCAAAAATTTCCATATGCGTAACGTTTTAAAAGGGCAAAATCAATTTTTTAGCAAAAAATTTGCAAGTTAAATTGATTTTTTTAACATATTTATGCTAAAAATAAATCCTGGAATTCCGGCCAAATATCTGTCCCAGACGGGACAAAAATCCCAGAAAAACGGCCGGGATCCGGAATTCCGGGACACGGGATCCGGGATCCCGGACAGCCCTGTGATGAACGTTAAATTAGAATTTTTTCAGTTTTTAAGCTTTTGTAAAAAAAAAAACAAAAAACGAAAAGAAAAAATGTAAAAATTTTCTTTTGTCGCATTCTTAATTTTGCATTTTTTTCAGTTATTTTGAAATTCAAACACACTTTTTTTCTTTGAATATTTTGTAAAACAAAATTCAATTGTTTCGTTGAGTTTGGAATTTTTGCCATAATTTTAATGAAAAAAGAATAAAAGAAGCTTAGACTATTTGAAAGCAAAAACTTCTTTTATTCTTTTACGGACTCGAAACTGGAAGGTAAACTCAAAGCCCAACGAGCTAAACCCTGCATCAATTGTTTTTTGTTTACTAACGGACAACAGATATTTCAAATTTGAGAACGTAAATTTACACATAAACAGGATGAAAGTAGTAAAATCGTATTAATGAAATATACGGTGATCTGTATGCATAATCACCATTTTTCTATTTATGATAGAAAACTAGGACGTTATCAACGTTAAAGAAATATGAAATTCAAAATTTTTATTTACGTTAAAAGGATTTCGTATATTATTTTAGTCATAAAAAGCTTTAAGCGTTAAAAAAAAATATGGTAAAAAAAAGTTATGCTAAAAAATTTTCAGAAAATTTATATATAAAAATTATTTATAATCAAATGCAAAACGTTTAATATATGTTACATCACACATATAACCTTAAAACAATCAGGCTTGAACGTTGAAATGTAAATAATATTTTTAATTAATATATTTTTCAACTTAAAAAGTTTAGAAAAATTACTTAAACTTTTCAATATTTATTGTTCTGTCGTGCCAAGAGCCTGGCGTACAAAACCATTATTTAAAAAATCATTTGTGTAAAATTGTTTGTTAAATTTTTATAATCTTTTTTTTTGTAGGTGAATAAAATATTCAAACAAACAAAGTTCGAAAATTTAAAAAAAACTTGTGACATGGCAAATTTTACGAAAATCGCCAACGTTCTTTTTTTTGTTTTGACCTTTTCGCGACTAACACATTTTTTTTTCAGTTTTTAAGCTTTTGTAAAAAAAACAAAATGACAATTTGAAATGTTAATGGTGCTTTTAAATAATATAATTTTCTACTTAAAAACTTTAGAAAAAATGCTTAAACTTTTCAATATTTATTGTGTTTTCCAGGTTGTATTGCATTCAAGAATTAACATAGCTTCGATTAATTCTTGAATGCAATACAGCTTTTTTTTAACTATATTTTCAGATGAAACAAAATTTATAAAATTCCTATTAAATATTGTTTTATATAATTCAGATTCTTTATTATTTGATCAGAATATCAAATGAAAAAGAAAAAGAAAAAGATATCCAAATAAATATATTTTATTAACTTCACTTTTCCAGTTAACTATTTTTCTTTTGTGTTGTTCTGTTTTTCAGGGATTGAAAATGAGGCCGGTCCGGCCGCGGGCCGGGCGGGCCTTAGTAATTCTGGCCCGCGGGCCTGCCCGCCATATTTTTCAAATTTTGTTTTTTGGTAGTTTTTATGTTTGTGGTGTGCGCAGTACGCACTTTTTCTTTTCTCATCACTATGAATCATTGTTATATTAATTCATATTGATGAGAAAAGATGCAAAAAACTATTTTTTGCAAGCTGCAGGTTTCGAAAAATATTCTAAAAAACTTTTAAAAAAACTTGAAATATTTTAGGACCGAGAAAATTCCGACGACGGGCCGGGCCAGCCGTCAATTTTTAGGCCCCGGGCCGGGCCTGTTGCGGAGAATCACCGCAATTTGCATAATTTATATGCTTTTGCTCTCATTTCTATAAAAGGACTTTTTGTCCATTCATTTTGGAGCATTCACTTTATTTTTATTTCCTTCTGTTTGGTGATTCATCTTTTTATGTGTTATTAAATAAAGTGTTTTTATATATTTGTTATTCGTCGTAACAGGGCCGGCCGACTTTTTCGGCCCGATTTTCAATCCCTGCTGTTTTTAGCTCGAAGTATTATATTTTGGCCCTCAAAATATAGTTGTAAAACTTTATTTTGTTTTTGAGTTGTTAAAGTTTATTTTTACCCAAGTTTGGTACATATTTGTATATTTCAGCAGTGATTAAAACCCCAGTTTCACAATTTACAGAATTATGTCTTAAAGTAGGGTCTCATTAAAAGCTGGCAGACATAGTCGGGTAAAAACTTGACAGGGTACTTTGCCAAATGGAAAATAAACTGCTAACTTCCAGCTTTTCCTTAGACTCGTCATAGTACAATATTCATTATTAATGTTTAATTTAAATTCTAAAGTTTTGGCAAAGATTCATTTTTTTAATGCCAAATTTAAATTCTGTAGCTTTGGCAAAGATCCATTTTCTATGAAAAGAAAATTTATTATTTAAAAATAATTATAAAAAAAGTGGAGGGAATGGCTGTAAATTGAAACGAAATACTATTGAAATTTTACAGCTTTTAATTAAAAAAGCGGAACTATATTTTGCCTTTTACACATCTGTCTTAAATCATTTTTATTTATAACAGGAAATGTCATTTTATTTCTTGGCAAAGGTGCAAATTAATATTCACCAACTAAAATAGATAAAACGACATCATTGAAATATGATCGTTTCAAAATACGAGATTTACAATTTTCAATATCAAAATTTTTTCCAAGTGTTACTCTAGGTGACCCCATTGTAACACATGTACCACAATGAAAAAAAAAGAATTTGAAAAAATCTGATAAATTGCAGACTTTCAAAAATTTTTGTAATCGTAGCAATTTTTTGACATAATTTGGCGAAAGTGTGTCATAAAAAAAGCTACAACATTAATAAGTGATGTTAAATGTTTAAATTATATAGTTTTTGCTAAGATTCATAAAAAAAGTACAATATTATAATTATTTTTAAACAATAAATTTTCTTTTCATAGAAAAGAATCTTTGCCAGACTATGGAATTTAAATTTAACATTAATGATTAATAATGTACCTTTCTTATGGCGGCACATTTCCGCCAAATTATTTCGAAAAATTGCTACAACCACAAACTTTTTTGCAAGTTTGCAGAGATCACGTTGGAATCAAGTCCAAGGTTTTTATCAATTGTCGGCGTTGAGTCTCTAGCTATTATTTGTATTATCAGTTCACTTGATGCAAAGCTTGTGAAATATTTTGCCTAATTACTTGCCATATAAAACGATAAAATATAAAAGTTTTCATTTTTTTCCATTTACAAGAAATCATCATCATTTTTTGTAAATGAATTCAATAAGCTCGTCTTTCTGACTTAATAAAATCACACTTTTTGAGTCTTATTGAGCAACTAAGACGAGCTTATTGAATTCATTTACAAAAAATGATGATGATTTCTTGTAAATGGAAAAAAATGAAAACATTTATATTTTATCGTCTTATATACTAGCGAAAATATTATAAAAAAAAGAGAATTTTTGCCAAAATCTTTACAAGTTTTTTGAGGGAATGGCTGTAAATGTGTCTAAAAGCTGGCAGTTGGCAGTTTATTTGACCTGCCAAAGTGTCCTGCCAAGTTTTTACCCGACTGCCGTCTTTTTATTAGGCCCGCTGTAAATTGAAACAAAATATTGTTGAAATTTTATAGCTTTTAATTAAAAATTTAAATTAAAAGCTGTAAAATGCCATATACTAGCAAAAATGTTGCCGTTAAGAGAATTTTTGCCAAGTTTTTTTTTCAATGCATTAACATTTTTTTTGGACTACACATTCGCATATATTATTTTAAAACTTGGCAAAAACTTTTTTTTGACAGATGTTTTACAATATTACTCACTTAATATTGTAAATCATCTGTCCAAAAAAAAAATTATCGTAATATGTTATTATGAAAAATAGGGGCGGGACTAGTTAAATTAACGTTTCGATAACTAATTTCATGGGAAATGGTTGAGGACGGTTGAATCGCGTCAGATGGTTCTTCTTAGTCTCCTCCCTTTTTCTCTTTTCCTATATTTTAAACCTAAAAATAATTATAAGACAAAATTACCTCTTTCTCTAGCTTACTAGGAGAAAAGAGCAAAAAATTCTATCGTGAATATTCTTTTTTTGAAAAAACTTAAACATTTATTTTACTTTAGAACTTCCATCAAAAATATGACTGTTCAAATTCATCATTACATTAAATGGAGTATTATGCTAATTTTTACTATTTTTCATATTTCTGTTGTTACATTTATTATTGTTCAGTGGGCAAAAAAACAAAAACCATATAATTCAACATTTTTTAAGTTATATTGTATGGTTTCAATAGCAGATATTTGTAATGTTATTGTACCATTTATTGGAATAAAAATGTTATTAATCGATGAATTCAAGCCATGGTTTAAAGCAAATTTATGGTATAATGCAACATTATATCTTGGTTGTGGATACTTTTTTTGTAATCAATGTCTTCTTCATTCCGCAATTGCTATCAATCGAGCATGGAATGCTTTTGCAATTTATAAAGCTAAAACACGGATTTCAAAAATTGGCGAATTTTCTATTTGGTTAATCCCATTTATTTCATTTCTTTTCTTAATTCCAAGATATGGAAAATCGGCAATTTATTTTGAGGGTGCTGATAATGAAATTTATCCAAAATATGCTAATTCCGAAGTTACTGTGGTAAGTCAAAAAGGAAAGAGTATGAAATTATCTGGCATTATGTTCCCAGAATGTAAAGATTTTGGCATTGTGTTCCAAAACGCAAAATTATCTAAAATTTGCTTCACCATAGAAATTAGAAGTCAAAGTTGACGGGTGCAATCATTCGTGTTGAGACCAATTCTGTGTTGAACGCATCAAAAAAAAGAAAGAGAGAGAAAAAAGTGGAGCAAAACTTCTCTTTTCATTTGATGCGTTCAAGGACAGAATTGGTCTCAACAAGAACGATTGCACCCGTCAACTTTGGACTGCAAATTCCTACGGTGAAGCAAGTTTTAGACAATTCAGCGTTTTCGGAACGTAATGCCATAATCTTTACATTTTGGAACATAATGCCAAATAATAATCAACTTTGGACTGCGTTTGGTTGAAAAATTTCTGTGGAGGCTTTATATCAATTTTCACCATACCGAAATCCATTACTGTACTTTTTATTGTTTAAATATGCTCTTTACTAAATTAAAATGTTGTTTTTCAGTTTACTTCAACTTCATATTCAGTAGTTTGTCTCTCAACTTCAATCCTTTGCCTAATTTTAGCTGTTGTAATAATAATGCGATACCGTTTCATTTTGAGGCATTGTGTTGTTAATAAAGAAATTAAAACAGATATAAAATTATTTTCGCAAGCTTTATTATTTTCTATTTTTCAAGGAATGTATGCAGCACATTTCGTCATGACGATGATTTCAGCAATCAAAGAAATTCCATTTCTTCAACAGCTTTCCATAAATTATTATACTTTATTTAATGATATATTTTGTTTATCAAATCCTATTATTTTGTTAATTGTTAGTAAAAACATTAGATTAGATTATCTTTCATTTTATCTGAGAAAACGTATTATTCGAGGTTCTTCAGTTTTAGTAAAGGCTTCTTGCCCTTAAACTTCAACATTTGGAAAATAGTGTTTCGTCTTTTTTAAAACGACAACTTTGCTTTTATTATTTTAAATTGAATTATCATTTATAATATCTTTTGTTTATCAAATTCTGCTATTTTATTGAATAAACTTGTTTTTTACACAACAAAAAACAGTTCGTGAAATGTATAACTACCGCATACTACAGTAATACAAAGAACAGTTCGTGTATAACTACCGCATACTACAGTAATACATTGCTTTTTGACAATTTAACCCACAATAAAACACATTTTTTCTATTTCATGTAAAAATTATTGAAGCATTTTTGTTGCTTTTTTGTATTTACAAAAGATTGCATTGAAATGCAATATTTCTTAAACTGCAGTATGATCGAGAAAGTATAAAACTTTGAAGCCATAAATTTTTATACATTCTTTTGCCTATAAAATTCATATATTTTTACTTAAAAAAATGCCACTTAAAGTTAACGCTGAAATGCATTTGTTTCAAAATCCTTGAGAAAGTATAAACTCTTAAATACAATTTTTAAAATTCTTTTTTTTATTCAAAATTTTTTAATCCAACAACAATTTTATGATTTTTGACTTTAACGGTATGCCAACTTATTAAAACGCATCTTATATTTTTTATGTAAAAATTATTGAAAAGATTTGTAAAATAATTTTAACATGAAAAGGAAAATTTTTGCAGTATGAAATTACTATTGTTTTCATTATTTATAGCATTGATTTCTGTAATAATTCTTTTTTGAGGGTTTATATTTTAGTGTTTATCTATCTACAATATATTTTACTAATTTTATTTTTAAATATTCAAAAAACTGCCGATTCATCTTAATTTTAAAAACCAGAGCAAGCTTTTAAAGCATTGAATTTTATAAGAGAGAACATTTTCTTTGCTTTTTTTCACCCTATAGTGCTTCTTTGGTTGTAAAAAGGTTAAAGTTCTCAGCAGACTATGCATTTTAAACAAATGTGTCTTTTTTGATTCAATGATTAAAAAACGAAAGGAAAAAAGGAATGTTATCTTCAAATTTTCCAATGTATCAAATTTCAATGTGATTTTTCTCAACAAAATTTTTGATTTTGCAAAAATCAAAAGAAAAAAAATTTACAGTTGAAGTAGAAATTTTTTAAATTTTAATGTAAACGCTTTTACTGTTCCATAAGATTTTTTATAAAATGAAAATAAAAAATTTTTTAATAAAAAAAAAATAAAACATAACAAAAAAACTTAAACTGTGAGATTTTGCGACGGAAAAAAAGGTGACAGTCTTTTTTCGTTGCTGTCAGTGCCTAAAAAATTAACTAAGAAAGCGTTGGCATTTTACAAAGTTTTTTGGAAAAATTGATTTTTTGCATTTTTTTTTCGTCCGTTATTTCTATCGTAAACAAGCAGGTACCTTTTTTGTGTATCGGACAACAAAAATACCATTAATTTTTTTAAATATGTTTCAAGATATGCAAAAAAAGTCAGATTAATAATAAAAATTTCCAATTGACAACCCACGATAAAATTATTTCATAAACAAAGGAAAAGCTTTTCCCAACTAAGTAGATTATTTAAAATTTAAAAAAAAAATTCCAATTAATTCATGATATTTATAAAATATTCAAAAAGTCTTCGTTAAGAAAGAAAAAAATTATTTGGAGTGGAAAATTTTTTGCAATGTGTCAGACTTTTTTTTGTAAAAAAAGCATTTTCTTTGCTTTTTTTTTCATTCATTGTTGCTTCTTTTTGTTACAAAAAAATGTTAAAGTTCTCAGCAGACGGATTCACTTGGGCATTCCAAATGAATGTGGGATTTTTGATCCAATTTTATTAAAAGAGAAAATGGAAGAAAAAATGTTGTCTTCAAATTTCCCGAGCATTTCTAATAATCACAAGTTCGCAGAAATGTCACATTTAAACAAAATGTCTAAAAATAAAAGAAAAAGTTAAAAATTGTAGGATGAAAACTATTGAAGCATTTAATTTTACTGTTTTTGTACTTACAAAAAATGACATTAAATAGAAAGCTTTTTTAACGCAAATTACAATATGCTTGAGAAACTATAAAATTTTAAAATTTTTGTTTAATAAAATTGAAACAACAATAATTCACTTTTTTGTACCTGAAAAAATGCCATTTAAAATTAAAGCTGAAATGCCATATTTTTAGTATTCTTGAGAAATTATAAACTTTTAAAAAAATATTTTTAACATTTTTTTGTTTATTCAAAATTTTATTAATTTCAATAACAATTTTTTGATTTATGATTTTAAAGATATTCCAACTTATTAATATTAATGGTTTTCTGTTTACAATAAAGGCACACACATTTTTCAAACATTACTGGTATAACATTTTTATTTTAATATTTACCTTAGAAAAAACTTTAATGAAGGGAATATAGAGCAAAAAAACATTGGATTGACTTTTAAGAATTCATTAAAAATTCTTACACCTGTTCTCCTTTTTTCTTTAAATTTTAATTTTAGGAATGCAATAATATTGTTTTTACATTATTAGTTTTTATTTTTGCAAAGTACATTGATTCCAGTGACTTGGCAATTTATTAAATTAAATTTATTTATTTTATTTTAAAATAATATTATTATTTACAGTTATTTAATTTTATTCTTTAAAGTTGATAAACTAATTTTTATTTATTTGTTCGACAACAAAATTTTATTTAATGTTTTGCACCGAAAATTTTCAAACATTATTTTTTCCACATTTTTGAAATTGGAATTTTCATTTTTTTAAAATTTCATGTTTTTTGCCAAAACTACTTTTATCCTTCAAAATTATCAATGATATTTGCATATTTTTTTAGTGCTTCAACAATGTTTTACAATATTACCGAAATTTACGATGAAAAATTCCTATTAATAATTTCTCCATTAATGCATTATACTTCAATAATAACAATAATTTTTACAATAATTCTAATTTTTATAATAATAAAAAAAACTCCAAAACAAATGAAAACTTTTCGAGCATATTTATTACCGTATATTTTGAATGCTTTAATGTTAGAAACTGTAATGCTTTTATTTAAACCAATTTTATTACATCCATTTTTTGCTGTAATTTCAATGGATTCTTGGATAAAACATTCTCAAGAAACTTCAATAATAATGATGATATTAATGTTATATTTTGCAATGTCATTGGTTGATTGTATTGCAGGAATGTCAGCTGAAAGGTATTATGCTATTCGGAATAAAGAAGTACTTGGGCATTCAAAAAAGCCACAAATAATTTTTGGATGTTTATTTTTTTCAAATTTGGCATTTTTGGGAATCGCGTTAGGAGCAGCGTTAATTAAAAATGGAAAAGAAGTTGCAATAATGTCTTACAACGAAAGTTTGGAATATATGACAGCACATGTTCAAGGAAGTGAAAAAGTTCTCAAATTTTCTTCTATGCTTTTAATGAGATCTGATAAACAAAATTCACTTATAATTGGTGCCATAGGATTTTTATTTTTTGCATTTGCAAGGTATTTAACTGCTTCGGCATTCCTTGTTTTAAATGCTACAACAACTTCTTCACCTCTAAAATCTTCAACAATAATTTCAAAAAAACTTCAAAAAAATAATAAAATGCTTCTTCGATGTACTTATATCCAATTTGCAGGATTTATTTTACTTGCCGGTCTTCCAACTGTACTAATTGCTTTTTCACTTTTTGCCATTTCTGAACCAACAAAACTTACAACTTTTTGTATTTTAGCAATGAATTCATTCGGTTTATATGATACTTTTGTAACAATTATTTGTATAAAACCATATCGAATGGCATTTGTAAATTACTTTAAAAAACGACCTACCAATGAAACATCCTACAATGTTCGAACTTTTCGAATCACTTCTATTCCAAGTATTTTGTAAAATTGTAATTTTAAAGTGTAAAAATAAATTGTTTAAAGGTGTTTTGTAGCGAAATTATAGACAAAAAAAAAACATTGTTTGTCAAATAAAAACATATCATTTTATAATAAAGCAATTTGAGAGATCTATCACAAAACTGTGTCGAATAAATTTGATAAATTAAAATAATTTCGAGAAAAAAATGTATGTAAAAAACTAATATAAAAGCGAGTTTTTATAAAATTCGACCTTTTTGACCATTTTTTCGGATTTCGAAAAAATGAAATTTTCATTTTGAGAGCTAATTCTTTGCCTCTAGACTAAATCGAGGTCGTAGAAGCCGAAAATAAAGTCCTTTTTGGCTGAAAATGCCATGGCACAAAGTTACGAGGTGCCATGCCGTAAAAAGTGCCGAAAATCAAAATTTTTAAAAAGTGCCACAAATTATATATTAATCGATTCGTCTTGTTCTGGGGAGTTTGGCAAAAAATAAATTAACCGTTTAAAGTCAGTACATATCTTATAAGATCTAACACAGTTGTAAAAAATAATTCTCATTTTTTTATTTTTTATACAAAAGAAATAAAAATCATCACTCTCTTTTATCATGACTCATCTAGGCAACCAACTGGTCGTATGTTCATTAAAAGCAATGCTTGCAGTCAACGACTATCTCTCTCTCTTTCTCTCTTTGAACATTCAAATCATGCAACGATCATTGAAGCGCCGCCTACTTTCATCTCACTTCTTTCTATATTCTTCAATTCACTCTTTTATCTCTTTGGTAGTGTACACTTGCTTAAATATTTTGCTTGTAATATTTTAAATAAAGACAGATAGCAACGAACCGTTAGTTACATTCTTAATTTTTATTTTATTTCTGGTGTTCTCTTTTTGACTGCTCATTTTCGTTAATTTCAGCCGAAAAAGAAGAAAATTCTATTTTTCTCCATTTTTGTTTTTCGTTTTTGTTCTCATTATTTTTTTTTCATTTAGAAAACCCCATTTTTAAAGTTTAATAAATATTTGTTTTAGATGTCATCAAAGAATGATATATATTCATTTATTGAACAAAGTTTTACCACATCCCAAAATCAACATTACAATTTGAATTTAAATCAATACAAAAAATGCCCAATTTTAGTTCCTGTTCAGTCTTATAGCAAACCAAATAATGATAATTATTGTGGTAAAAAAATTGCTGCTGCAGTTCAAAAAAAATCCAGCAACAACAATTTTATATTGAAAAATTGGTAAAAAGTTGAAAAAGTTGATTTGTTTTTTTTTTCATGGATTAAAAGACTTTAACGATGAAGCTATATTTTAAAATTTTACGAGGAACTGCAGCAACATATTTTATAGTATCTGATAATTATGAAGGAAAAGTAAAATTACAATCATTGAATGAATCTTCTAAAACTTCTAATTTTACAACTCTTAATGAAGATAACAATGATTTAAAAAAACGATGGGAAAATAAAAATATTTTAAATATCACCAAAAAAAGCACCCTTTCTCTTCATATTGCAGCATATGAAAATTCAAATGAAGCTGTTGCATCAAATTTATTTGATGATAAAAATATTCAAGGATTAAAAAAAGAAAAGCTTTTTTTTACTGTTCGTTTTATGGTTTAAAATCTTGAAAAATGTTGTAATTCATTTAACTTTTTACAGAATCCCTTTGAATTCCCAAGACAGCAAAATGAAAATCAACGAAATGAACCAGAAATTATGCAATTTAAAACAACTCAACGATTACTTTCAATGGAAGAAACGCTATTGCTTCAAGTGTGCTGGTTTATTATTGGTACATTTGCAACACTAACATGGTCATTATTTGGTGGTAATAAAGTTCCAAGGCATGGAGTAAGTTTTTAAAATATATTTCTTTTATAGATTTACATGTTTTTTTAGGAAAAACCAACAACCCCACCACCTGCTGCTGCTGGAGCTAAGAAGGATGAAGGAGGAAATCCACAACAAAAAGATGAAAAGAAATCTCCAATGAAAAGAATAAAAGAAAAGGCAAAAGGTTTACGAACTTCAATGTCAAAAGAGAGAAAGCCTCAACCTTCAAAACCTGCAACAACTCCAACAATACCAGCTCAAAGTAAAGAAGGTCCTGGAAAGAAAGTTCCTGCAAAGTTATCAACTGAAGTAAGAAAAATTTACAGCCTTTTTTTTACAACATTTTTTTGCTACTTTTTACACTACTTCAACTTTTACAATATTTTTTTATTATAGGTAAAACCAAAAACAAAAGATGCACCAAAAGCAGCACCTGCAACTCCAGTTGCAACCGCAACAACTCCATCTCCAATACCACCACCATCTCCTGCACCATCTGCAACTCCTCCAGCAAAACTTGAAGAAGGAAAGAAGCAGCAAACATCTGATCCAAATGAAAAGAAAAAAGATGAAAAAGAGAAGGTAGCTGCTGCAGCTGCAGGAGCAGAAGTTAAAAAGGATAAAAAGACAACTGAAGAACGAACTGTTGATAAAACTGTGGATAGAACAGAAGATCAGGCAAAGGTAAGGATTATTATTGTTGGAATATATAGCTTTTTGGGATTAAAAATATATTTCTTGTATATATACATTTTAGGTATCCAAAGAAGGAACGGTTGATGCTGCTGAAGTTGCTGGAGGCGGAGGAGGTGAACAACCAAAAGCTGCAACTGCTGAAGAACAAGTTGATCCACAAGCTACAACTCCACCTGCTGCTGGTACTCCACCACCTGATGGTGATAATAATGATCAAGCTGTTGTAAGTGCATTCAAGAAAGCTGGAAATTTTATTTCAAATTCATTGCGAGGTTTGTGAATTTTGCTTTAATGGTGTGTTCCTTGTAGGTGTTACACGTGTTATTGCTTACTTTGTCATGGGCAAAATAGGCATCTAATTTGTGCCCCCTCAATATTCTTTAACACTTATTTCTTTGCCAAGGATTAACACCTGTCTTTATTTGTTCTTTAGTCAAAAAAGATCACCTTGTTTTTTAAAAAGCTAAAAACCATAAATTTTATAACATGTAATTTTTTAGAATCACGAAAGAAGTTACGAAGAAGTTCAACACCTACAAATGGAGCAGCAGCAACAACACCAACTACTACTACCACTACAACAACGACTACAACATCACGAGATGAAGCTTCACCGGCATCTCCAAATAAACATAACAAATTTATTACAGCTTTACAAAAATTCAAACATTCTATGGATAATAAAAATCAACAACAACAACCTGGAGCAATTCAATCAGTACCAGAAGTTGGACAACAACCTGAAAATGTTGGAGCTGCAGCTGTTGCACAACCTCAATCACCTGGAACTCCTGCATCACCAATAGATCCAAATAATAATAAAGATCCGGCAAAAGATGGTGGTGCACAAGTTAAAGAAGAAAATCCAAAGAAAGAAATGGAAAGTGGTGGAAAGGATGATAAATTAAAGCCAAAGAAAGAAATAACAGTTGAAATGGAAAGTGGTGGAAAGGGTGAAAGTGCTTCAAAGGAAGAAAATGATCCTGATGCAGCTCCAACCGTTTTTGAACTTATTAATGCACCAGTAAAACCAATGAAAGAACCAGCAAAAAAGACAAAATCAAAATCAAGGAAAACTAAAACAATACGAATTGATGTTACTTCTCCAAATGTGGTATGTTTTAATATAGGATACTGTAGCTTTTCTAAAACATAATCTTTTTTAGACTGATTCAAAGGATAGCAAAGATAATACTGGAACAACAGGAACTACAGTATGCTTTTTGATTTATTTTTATCTTATAGTACACTATTAATTAGCCGCTTTTAGAAAACAAGTGAAGAAGATAATAGTCAAGAAAAGAAAAAAGAAGGTGGTGGTGGTGGAAAAGGAAAGGAAGATGATAAAAAAGAATCTAAACCAAAAGATGAAGCAGCTGCCAAAAAGGATAATAAACCTGAAGCTGATGAAAAAGCAATAGCAGCAGCAAAAGATGGAAAGCCAAAAGAAGAAAAGACAAAAGGTTCAGATAGCAAAGACGAAAAGAAATAATAATAAATTTTACTTTTTTTGGTGGTATATTTTGTTGATTAATTTTTAACTTTAAATAAACTGAATAAGTGTACTTTTATTATTCATTTTTGTATGTTATTTCTATAAATTGGTTTTAACCATTTTTATTTGTGCTTTTTTGTACGTTTTACTTTTACCTTTTATTCATGAACCTTTATGTAATAAAATGTTTGCTAGTTACAAACCAGCATTGTTAAACGTGGATTGTTATTTGCACTACGGATTTGCATAATGTAAAAAGACTTTTTGCTTAGCAACTTTTTCCCATGCACATTTTTTATTATACTAACAATATTTCAATTTTTTTAAACCGTTATTAACTTTTAAAAGTTCTCTTTTGACGGTTCATAAATCAATAAAAGAAAATTTTTTATGACAGGTTTATGCAAACTGAGGTTATTGCGTTTTTTTGCTCTAAAAAAAACTGGGAGGGAAAAAAAGAGATGATGCCCGTTTTGCAATTCCAATTTCTCATTGCGCAAAAAATGAGGAAGAAAAAAAAACGGACGATGGTCAGCAAAAAAAAGAAAGAAGGAAATTGATTTGAGACTTTCCCGCCATTTTTTCTTGTTTTCTTTTTTTCCATCCATTTCTTTGTTCAACGCTGACTGACCGGGATTTGCCAAAGTGCATCATTTGAAAAAATTAATATTGCTTTTTTGGATTAGCTTCATTCGATTAAAATGATTAAATTGATATCTTTGTACTTTTAATGCTGTCCGTGACTGATTTGTTTTACTTTTTTTAACGAAAAAAAAATGCTGCTTTGCATTTTTTTTTTCGTTACTTGTCGAAGTTTTTCGTGTTTTTACTTTTTTTACTATTTATCTCTCTTTTTACCTCTTGTTTATATTCTTTAATTTTTTAGGAGAAAAAATGGCTCGTCCTGCAAGACTTTGTTCTGCAGATTCTGAAACTATTGGTCGTGAATTTATTGATAATTGGAGTCATTATATCTCACTTTTAGAAACAAATACAGAAAGAGGTTTGTTATTTTTCTTTCTTTTTCCTTCCAATCTAAATACGATACTCTTTTTAGATGTCTTAAATTTACTTAATTTGCTTGAAAATGTTCGAGTTAAATGGCAACAGAGTGAAGCTGAAGCAAAACATTACAAGGATAAACTTGGAACATATGAAAAGAATATGAAAGCAATGCGTGAAGAAAATCTTTCTTTAACTGATAAACTTCGCAATTGTCAATCACAACTTTCACATGTATCAGATTGTAAGCGAGCTGTTGAAGAAGAACTTGCAGATTACAAAGATCAATGGGAAAAGCTTCGAAGTATTATTAAAGTTAGTTTCTTGTTTTAGATGTATTTTAAGTGTTACTGTAAATCTTTTTATAGGAAAATGATCAAACTTTTGTATCTGATGGTTTATTAGCAATAATAAATAATGTTCAACGAAGTAATTCTGTTCGACGAAATGTTACTCAAGAAGTTACAACAAGTAAGCGTTTAAAGTTCCTTAAAATTTAGTTAATGTGTTCTTTAGAAACTGTTTTTGAAGAAGAAGAAAATGATGAAGTTAGTACAATGGAAAGTACACAATCAGATATTGATTATGATAAAACTGGTGAATCATTAGATTCTTCATTTGATCATCCACGTCGAACAAGTCGTAAACGTCGTTCCCGTTCACAAGCTCCTGAATCTTCACGTACAACTGTTCGATTTGGTCAATCTTCAATCAAGGAAGAACCTGAAGTAAGTCATTTTTATTAATTTATGTAAATACATGTGCTTTAATACTTTGCATAAAAAATAATACGCATGCGTATATGCTTTTTATTACAGTACATTTTTTCATTCTTTAAAATATATGAGCTTAAAAATGTTGCTTTTTGATTTGCTTAAATTTTATCGGAAGCGCGTACGTTGTTTCTGTCGGATACCTTTAGTTTTATCTTGTTGTGTCTGTTTTCACTTTATTCTATATTTTGTCTATTTTAGCTTGAATCTACTCCAAGTAAACGATCTCGAAATAATGAAGATACAGAAATTACTGCAACAATTCGAATTGATCCTTCTGGAAGACGTAAGCCATCAGCAAATGTTAATATTCGTCGTTCAATGAATCGTTCAATGAGTGAATCAACATTAGTTGAAAAGAAAGAAAAACTTGCATTAAAACCAAAACCAATGACTCCACATTTTAATGCTGGACGAAGTACTTATGATTTGTAAGTTTTATTCTTTTTTGGGTTACTGTATCTAATATGAGTTTTGTTTATAGACGTAGTCCACATCATATTGCTGGTTCATGGACTCGTGGACAAGAAATTGAACGTCGTACTCATCGTGTTCGAACATTTATTCCTGTTTTTGAAGCTTGTGATGTTTGTACAAAACGTTTTGGTCTTACTGCACAAAATGCTCTTAAATGTGTTGGTGAGTAATTTCTTTTTCTTTATCCAATAATAATTGTTATGTTGTTTTCATTTTTCATTCACTGATATGTTTTTTTAGATTGTAATGTTCGCTTCCATCGTCATTGCCAATCTCGTGCACCAATGCCATGTGTACCAAAAGTTCCAATGCCAAAAACTCCGTCAAAACAAAAATGTCCTTTAAATCAATATTGTCCTGAAACACATCCATTCATTCCACCAATAATGATTCATTGCGTTGTTGCATTAGAACGTGATCGTCTTACAAAAGAAGGAATTTATCGAGTTCCAGGTGTTGATCAAGCTGTTGGAAAACTTTATCAAGAATTTATGTCTGAACGTAAAGTACCAAATCTTTCAAATGTTGAAACTGAAAATATTACTGGTTGTATTAAAAGATTTTTAAGAGAATTGAGAGTAAGTTTTTTACTTTTTGTACATATAGGTTACTGTAGCTTTTCTTTTTTTAGGATTCACTTATACCATCAACATCATATGATGATTTTATTCGTGCTGTTGAATCAAATGATGAACAACAATTGATACAATCAGTCTTTGAACTTTCAGCACCAAATCGTGATACTCTTGCTTACTTTATTCTTCATCTTCAAAAAGTTGCTAAAAATGCTTCACACAATAAAATGCCAATTGAAAATCTTGCAAAAGTATTAGCTCCAACCGTTGTTGGATATTCAAAACTTGTAACACCATGTTTAGAAAATGCTAATGAACTTAATCGGAATCAATGTATGATACTTCTTCGTCTTTTAAAAATTCCATCTGTAAGTTTATGCTTTATGTTTTATTCAAAGATTTATACTTTGCATTTTTAGGAATTCTGGAGTCGATTTATTGAAAATAATATGGGAGCTGTTTTGGCTGCAGAAGCTCGAACCCCTGGTTCAAAGACTGCATTACTTACCGTAACCCCAACAAAACCTGCATCGTCTTGTTCCCGACGTGCCGGATTCAATAATAATACAACTTTGATGGAGTTTCAATCAGAAGATACAACACAAAAATCAGCAAATTCATCTCCACTTATTCAACCATTATCTATGGCATCAACAACAATGCGTGGAATAAGTTTTAAACCAGCTTTTTAAAATTTTTACATATCTTTAGCTTTTTATCATTTGCTTGTTATTGTAATTTTAATGTAAATTTTATTTTCTTTACTACTTATGAATAGGCTGATTTTTTGCTTTTAATTCTTTGATACTTTTTTGTTGTATCCTTTACTTTTTTTCTTATATTCTCTTTCCTTTATTTATAGCATCTCTTTCTTTTTTTGTTTTTCTTCTTTTTCTTTGATTGTTTTTGAATATTACTTTTTTTGTTTTGATATTCTTAAACTTGATTATGTAATTTTGAAGCCTATTATTTAATAAAAAATTTGAAACTTTGATATATTTTTTATTGTAAACAATGGAATATGAGAACCGGTTTTATCAATCTGGCACCTTCAAAGGTGACTGCCAAATACTCTAAAAACATTAGAATTTTGGTGTCACATTTGTTTTAGATACTTTTGGATATGGGGAATCCGGTCGAAGAAATTTCAGAAGTTCAAATTGACTTCTGAGTATTCTGGAGCCACCTTTATCTACCGTATACCATTATATCCAATCCGTCACCTAAAGGTGCCTCCCAAATACTCGGACAACATTAGAATTTTGGTGTCACATTTGTTTTAGGTACTTTCGGGTATGGGGAATTCTATGCAATTAATTTCAGAAGTTGATATCGGATTCTGAACATTTGGGAGCCACCTTTATCTACCGTATACCATTATATCCAATCCGTCACCTAAAGGTGCCTCCCAAATACTCGGACAACATTAGAATTTTAATGTCACCTTTATTTTAGGTACTTTCGGGTATGGGGAATCCGATGCAACCAATTTCAGAAGTTCATATCGGTTTTTGAATATTTGGGAGCCACCTAAAGCTCCAGAATCACGTTTTTTTTGATCCGTCACCTAAAGGTGCCTCCAAAATACTCGGAAAACATTAAAATTTTAGTGTCAACTTTTTTTTACATACTTTTGGGTATGGGGAATTCAATGCAGTCAATTTCAGACGTTCATATTGACTTCTGAATATTTGGGAGCCACCTAAAGCTCCAGAATCACATTTTTTTCGAACCGGCACTTAAAGGCTCCTGCCAGATACTCGGAGAATCTTAGAATTTTGGTGTCACTTTTTTTTTACAAACTCTGGGGTATGGGGAATTCAATGCAGTCAATTTCAGAAGTTGTGGATTCTCCAGAATCCGAGGATTCTGATTCTTGAATTTTTTCGTTTTTTCTTGCAATATATCTTTTTACGTCAAATTTTATGGAGATTATGAAAATATGATTGTACAATGATTTTAGTGGCTTCTGGAGGCTACAGAATCCATGGATTCTGAAAAAAAAATTTTTTTTTACCGTGCAATATGTTATTCGACACGAAATTTTATGGCGAAAATTCTAAAAATGATTGTGTGTTACAATATTTATCATGTTTTTCTATTTTTTATCAAATTTTGATTTCCTTAACTAATATTTTATTGATTTTAAAAAACTAAACAAAACAATGGTAAATAATTGTAAAAAAAACCCTTTACAAAATGAATAAAATGTGACATTGTATTGAAGAAGAAATTTATTGATTATCCAATTGTCTTTGAAGTATTTTTACTTGAAGTTCTGCAGCTTCCGCTTCCGCTTTTGCTTTTCGATTTCTTTCAACTTCAGTATCAAGCTGAAGTTTTTCAAGTGCAGATTGTTGCTCAATACGCTTCATATCAGCTGCATGCTTTTCAGCTTGTTGTCTCATCAGCTGATCCAAAGCCATTTTTTTTGTATCAGCGGTTTCTTGATCTTGTTGAAGTTTTTGCAAAATACGCATTTGTTCAGCTTTTGCAGCTGATCCAACAGTTCTGGAGATTTCTGTAAGTTCATCATATTTACGAGGATTAGCTTTCTTTGCTGGTCCGGAAGTCGTTTTCGAAACCTGTAAAAATATTTGTTTTAGTGGAATGAAATATATTTATTTACCTGACTTGCTAAATCTGAAGATGAAGCATTGGTGCCCGAAGCATTTCGCGCGGAAGAATGTAATGAATTTCTCGGTGAACGTGGAAGAGATTGAGTACCAAATAAATGGCTTGTGCGAGAATTTGTACGATTTGGTGTTGAAGTTTGTTGTGAGAAATTATGTGCACTTGAACGAGAAGAGGCAGATGGACGAGAAGTTAAAGGAGAAGAAAGAAAAGGCGATGTTGGATTGCTTGGATTTCTTGCAGATGCATCATTAGATCTTGAAGAACGAGGTGAATTTAGATCAGCTTGCAAAGTTTCATCTTCTTCATCTGAAACTTGATCTTCATCTTCTTCCGATTCTTCGAGAGCTTCATAGGCAGTTCGCTTTCTTTTTTCCAATGAAGTTTGCTTTCTTTTATTAGAATTGCTGCAGGATGTACGTGGAGTTGAAGAAGAAGAAAGAAAAGGCGATGTTGGATTGCTTGGATTTCTTGCAGATGCACCAGTAGATCTTGAAGAACGAGGTGAATTTAAATCAGCTTGCAAAGTATCATCTTCTTCATCTGAAACTTGATCTTCATCTTCTTCCGATTCTTCGAGAGCTTCATAGGCAGTTCGCTTTCTTTTTTTCAATGAAGTTTTTCTATTAGAAGCTGGAGTCCAAACAGGTGCAGCTTTTTTTTGACGTTTTCCACGACCAAGAAGAAGAAGATCTTCGGCTCCAAGATCTTCTTCTTCTGTACTTTTAAATGATTGTTGCGTTGATTCGTATTCGAGAATAAGTTTTTCAACCTAGAAAAGCGTGTATCACTTTGACAGACAATAAATATATAAAAATTACCTCAGAATACTTTCTTGGTGCACTTCCAGTCTGAATCAATTCATTTTGTTTCTTTGTAACAGTGTTTTTGACAAATTTTAGAAAATTTGAACGAAGATTTGTAGCAGAGAATGGGATATTTTCAGTTTGTAAAGCATTTTCAATATCTTGCCAAACTTTATTTTGCTGTTGTAGAATATCAGCATGGCGATCCGTTTTATCAATAAATAAATCAAAATGTTCGTAATACATTTCAGCAACTGTCATATACATATGATTATTGTCGAGATGTTGATTATTTTTTGAACCTCTTGGACGGCCGCCACCCGCTTGACCACCATATTTTTGACGGAAATTTTCGATTTCTTTTTCAGTTTGTCTTTCACGTTTAGATTGCATTTCTTGCTTTTCTGTTTCAGATAACTTTAAAAAAATTGTAGTATGATAGTCTTTATTTATGTAGCTAAAACTTACAATTGGCGGTGGCTTATATGTCTTGTCAACTTCAACCAACATATTGTATTCATCATCCTTTTCAACCAATGAAACATCTGATTCACTTGAAGCAATAACAATTGTATCTGAATTATCTTCGATACCCTTCTTTTTTGAACCTTTTACAACATCAGCTGAATCACTTTCAAACGGAGCTGATGATGCACGAATCTCTTCAACCTTTGAATCATCCACAGCTTTTTCATCTTGTCTCATTGAAACATTTGTTGAATCGAAAGTACTTTCATATAAATCATTATTGCTGCTATTTGATGGAAGAATTGGTGTGACCTTTGGCGTCCTAAATTTAGATTTAATTGTTAATAAATATATTATTTACAGGTGGATAAAATCCAGTTTGTAAAGCTGCGTTTTTAGGGGTTGAAATATGAAAAAAAAATCGAAAATTCAAATAACTCAAGTTGTCGCACAGTTTTTGGTTACAATGGTGGACAAATTTATGCGGCCACCTTTCTTCCTTTTTTCCGCCTTTTTCCGCCTTTTTCCGCCTTTTTCCGCCTATTTCCGTTTTTTTAAAATTAAACACGAATTTTGGGTCATCTGAAGGTTGTAAAGGTTTTCGAATATGGAGAACAAGATTCTGAACACATCAGAAACTTCAAAAAGTCATTTTTCAAGGATTCTGAAGTTTTTTTCACAAAATACACTTTTTATATCATTTCGGGCTAATTTTTTATGGAGAATCTGAATCTGCTAATAAAAAAATTTTTTCAAGGATTCTGAAGCCCCAGAATCCTCGGATTCTGAAGTTTTTCATACAAAAATATTTTTTATATCATTTCGGGCTAATTTTTTATGGAGAATCTGAATCTGTTAAAAAAAATTTTTTTCAAGGATTCTGAAGCCCCAGAATCCTCGGATTCTGAAGTTTTTTTCACAAAATATACTTTTTATATCATTTCGGGCTAATTTTTTATGGAGAATCTGAATCTGTTAATAAAAAAATTTTTTCAAGGATTCTGAAGCCTCAGAATCCTTGGATTCTGAAGTTTTTTTCACAAAATATACTTTTTATATCATTTCGGGCTAATTTTTTATGGAGAATCAGAATCTGTTAATAAAAAAATTTTTTCAAGGATTCGAAAGTTTTTTTATCGCAAATATTTTTTGGGGAGGTCGATGTCAAACTGACACACATAGTTCCACTATGCGGTTTTTATTTTTCTTTGCGTATTGATTTTCTTCTTTTCTTGTTGTTCACCACTTTCACTGTTGATCGATTTTTTGCGTCATCTTTTTTTTTAATGTTCAGCTGTCGTTTTTAAATTCATTTTGTGGAAATTTTTAATAAATATGGATTTTTTGCGTGATTTACATTTTGGTCTACTGAAATAAATTTAATTGCAAATATTTTTTTGTAGTATTACAACTATGCCTGCAAAGGAAATTTCCATCGATAAAAGATTTCAAAGCTATCGCTATTTGAAAACCGGCCTTGGGATTAGAGAAACGAGCAGATTATTATCAATTTCACGATGTGGAGTTAAGTACAATCAAGAAAGAATTGAAGAAACAAATCTTTTAAAGAATAGAAAGTATGCTGATCGGTGCACTTTGCAATCAGAATCTGCCAAAATTATTGACGAACTTCTTCAAAGTAATCCGACAATAAATAAGAAAAAAATACAACAACATTCGAAAGAAGGCGGGCATATGCTAACTGTCAAACAAATTAGCTACCGTATAAAGCTTCTTGGTTATCGCTGGAAAAAAGCAAAAAAATGTCAAGTTATCCGAGAAGAAAATCGCCTTCTTCGATGTGATTTTCATCAATGGTTTGTAAATACCAATTATACTTTTGATAGCCACATTTTTACTGATGAGAGTACGGTACGATTAGGAAAGAAAACTGTATTTTGTTACGTAAAAGAAGGAAAAGAAGTTCCAGCTGTTGGACAGTTGGCACATGGCAAGTCGGCGCAATCTCTGCCCTAAGCCGCTGCAAGTGTGGACCAGAATCCGTAGATTCATGCCCTGTGAAATCTATTTATGCGGCACCAAATTTTGTTGAAGTTAGAGAATTTGAAGATATCGTAATGATTGCGACAAAAGTAAAGGTAAGCGTATAATTTGCAATTGCATAAAAAAATAAATATATTTTAGGCTTATACTGTAATTAATGATAAATCGAAAACTACCCATTTAACTCCATCTTCGGGAATATTCTCATTAAATCTTCATCGAAAAGAAATTTTGCAAATTGGGCATGTCAAAATTCATGGCATCTCTAAAAATGTTACTCATATTTCCCACGTTTCTTTCGAATCTTTCACGTTGCCACCAGAACCTTCATGGGTTACGGTAACATTCAAGGAATCAATTGTCGATAAAGTTGATGAATTTTTTATTGAAATTGTAGTCTCTCTTTCTGTTCTTTTAATTATTACTGTACTTGCTTTTGTCACATTCTGTTATTGCCATTTTTCAAAATAATATTGTAGAAAATTCACATAAATAATTTTACCATTTAAAATGATAAAATGATATAAAAAATATTTGCGATAAAAAAACTTTCGAATCCTTGAAAAAATTTTTTTATTAACAGATTCAGATTCTCCATAAAAAATTAGCCCGAAATGATATAAAAAGTATATTTTGTGAAAAAAACTTCAGAATCCAAGGATTCTGAGGCTTCAGAATCCTTGAAAAAAAATTTTTTTTTAACAGATTCAGATTCTCCATAAAAAATTAGCCCGAAATGATATAAAAAGTATATTTTGTGAAAAAAACTTCAGAATCCTTGAAAAAATTTTTTTATTAACAGATTCAGATTCTCCATAAAAAATTAGCCCGAAGTGATATAAAAAATATTTTTGTATGAAAAACTTCAGAATCCGAGGATTCTGGGGCTTCAGAATCCTTGAAAAAAATTTTTTTTTAACAGATTCAGATTCTCCATAAGAAATTAGCCCGAAATGATATAAAAAATATTTTTGTATGAAAAACTTCAGAATCCGAGGATTCTGGGGCTTCAGAATCCTTGAAAAAATTTTTTTATTAACAGATTCAGATTCTCCATAAAAAATTAGCCCGAAATGATATAAAAAGTGTATTTTGTGAAAAAAACTTCAGAATCCGAGGATTCTGAGGCTTCAGAATCCTTGAAAAATGACTTTTTGAAGTTTCTGATGTGTTCAGAATCTTGTTCTCCATATTCGAAAACCTTTACAACCTTCAGATGTCCAAAAATTCGTGTGTAATTCAAAAAAAACGGAAAAAGGCGGAAAAAGGCGGAAAAGTGGCCGCATAAATTTGTCCACCATTGTACTTACGCGGTATTAGAATGAAGATCTGATTGGTTTGAATTCAATAATCGTTGGGAAGCTTTAAATTGTGATACTTCCGGCTCAAGTACTTTATCATTTTGCTGTCTTTGAAACTCAAATGGACTCTAAAAATGTAAGAATAAAACAAAAATTTTTTTTTTATTTTTAGTTCTACTTGTGAAACATATTTTGAAGCAGGATTAATTTGTTTCTGTTTTTCAATAAACAAAGATTTTTGAAAACTTTTGTTAAGGGAATCAGATAAAGCTTCATTTGAATTTTCATAAGCAGAAATATGAAGGGAAAGGGTGCTATTATTTGTGGCATTCGAAGAGCTATTCTTCTTCCAACATTTTTCATTTTCATCATCAAGAGATAAACTATTCGAGTATTTGGAGCATGATGATTTTTTCCATGTTTGTGATTTTTCTTTTTCTTCATATTTTTCAGATAATACAGAATCTGATATTTTATTTTTTGTTGCTGCAGTCCTGTGATACGGTAGTTTATACCGAATGAATTGAAACAATAAAAGATATCTTTAAAAATTACTTTTTTACATTTTATAACGGTTTCATTTTAGTTTTTTATAATCGTGAAACTGCAACAATGTTTGTTACCAATTTTTTTATTGTTACATGATTTGCTATTAGATTGAATTGGAAATATATTTGAACCTTTTAGACTTTGATTTAAACTTAGATCAAAACATTGAGCACCAGTTTCAGTATGACAATAATTAATAGATTTATTTTTATCTTTGAACAGCGGTAACAAATTATCTTCTGTAGTCATCTTAAGCACAATTAATTATGATTGTAAGTAAAAAACACTGAAACAGTTAACTCTATACAGAAAGTAAAAGTATTAAAGGATTAAAACTAAAAGAAATAAACATGAAAAAATTTATTATAAATTCATTTCAGCTTTGCACTCGCTAGTCTCTTTTGAAAATATTTGTTATATGTGAAAAAACAGTCCATTTTTAGCTTGTGATCGTAAAAATATTGCATCATTCTTATTTTAAATGAATAATATTGTTTCTCATTTCTTTAAAGCAAAAATTGAATTACAAAATATGTTTTTTGTTACCTCGAGTTTATGTCGCCTTTTTATTTACTATGATAACTAAAAATACTGCTTTTTGGATGACAACAAAGGACGATCTTTTGCTGTCATTTGACAAAAAAACATCTGTTTCAAATGATAAATCATACTTAAATTTGAATTTAAACAAAAATTACAAAAATCCAGTTTTATTTCCTGCACAATTAAAATTTTCTAAAATTTCTGCTTTTACAACTTTAAATGATAAAGAAAAAGAAAGAGCTAAAAAATGTTGGAAGAAAACTGATTTTTCAAATACCAATAATAGCAGCACCCTTTCCTTACATATTAAAGCTTATGAAAATTCACTTGAAGCTGATGCATCTGATTCATTTGTTAGTAAAACAAATGAAAGTTTGAAAAAAGGAAAATTTGGATCACAATATTTTACTGCTTCATCTGTTATTATTCAAGTAATAAACATAATCAACTAATTATTTGTATTTCATTTGAAATTTTCAGAATCCATTGGAATTCCCGAGACAACAAAATGAAAGAGCACCTGAGCCTCAAATATTCCATTTTGGACCATTACAACAATTACTCAATCCGAATGCAATGGATGCTATAAATGATATTGATCTTGTTGAAGCTATTGATGATATTGATGCAATACTGGGAGAGCAAGAAGCTGAAGAAAACGGATTAAATGATTTGTTTGCTCTTTATCGTCAATATTTTACAATGGTTATGTGGGATCGAATTTTTCGTCGTCTCAGAAGAACAAGAGCAGCTCGAGTATTTTGGGTTCGCAGATTATTCCATGATGAACATTTTGTACAAATAACCGGGTTCACAAGAACAGAAGCTCAAAATCTCCTCTTTACAATTGGACATCGCTTCATAAGATTAACAAAAAGAACTTGGGCTGTACAAGTTCCTGAAGCATTCATTGTCGCCCTCAGAATGCTTCGTACTGGCAAAGATTTTTGGAATAATGGCATGTTTGTTGGTAATATGAATCATGTAAAAATATGCCTCAAATTTATTCATTTTTAGGATTAAGCAAGTCAACCGCTCATCGCTGTTTCTGGCAAGTAGTCAATGCTGTTATTAGTGAATTAAGTCATCTCATTTCTCTAAATTTAACACCACAACAATGGAAGCATCAAGCTACAATAATTCATAATAGTTATGGTATTTCACATGTTGTCGGATTTATCGACGGAAGTTATATTATGATCAAAAATATCGGACGCAGGAAATCATGGCGCTGCAGGAAAGGATTCCCTGCAATTAATATGACACTAATGGTTGATGGAACTGGATATATTCGTTTTTTAACATGTAAATGGCCGGGAGCGATGCATGATTCACGTGTATATCGACTTAGTGGTCTTGCACAACTTGTACGAGAAGGATGGGAACCATTTGAAAGTGCATCAATTGGTGGAGACAGCGCTTACTTAGGTACAGATAATTTTGTAATTGCTCGACCAAGAGATCGTGGAATAAATAATCATAATCGTCGATTCTTTCGGTAAGTTTTTATACAAGTACTACTTTTAAAAATAGCAAATTTTTTTAGAGCTTTTACAAAAGCACGAGCTACAATTGAAAATGCAATTGGTCATTTAAAGATGTCATTCGGAATTTTGTCTGGAACATTGTCTGGTCCAATTAATTGCAACAACAGAGCAAATATTAGCAAAATTATTAAATGTTGCTGTATCTTGGAAAACTTTAAAAAAAGAGAACGACAACAATTTGACGAAGACGACGATCATGACTTTTTTCCACCGCTCAATCAAAATCAATCCAAGGTTGAACAGTTAATTCGAATTTTTAATCAACAAAATGGCCATCCATAATATGTACCTCATATTATTTGTAACATGTCACATTTTATTCATTTTGTAAAGGGTTTTTTTTACAATTATTTACCATTGTTTTGTTTAGTTTTTTAAAATCAATAAAATATTAGTTAAGGAAATCAAAATTTGATAAAAAATAGAAAAACATGATAAATATTGTAACACACAATCATTTTTAGAATTTTCGCCATAAAATTTCGTGTCGAATAACATATTGCACGGTAAAAAAAAATTTTTTTTTCAGAATCCATGGATTCTGTAGCCTCCAGAAGCCACTAAAATCATTGTACAATCATATTTTCATAATCTCCATAAAATTTGACGTAAAAAGATATATTGCAAGAAAAAACGAAAAAATTCAAGAATCAGAATCCTCGGATTCTGGAGAATCCACAACTTCTGAAATTGACTGCATTGAATTCCCCATACCCCAGAGTTTGTAAAAAAAAAGTGACACCAAAATTCTAAGATTCTCCGAGTATCTGGCAGGAGCCTTTAAGTGCCGGTTCGAAAAAAATGTGATTCTGGAGCTTTAGGTGGCTCCCAAATATTCAGAAGTCAATATGAACGTCTGAAATTGACTGCATTGAATTCCCCATACCCAAAAGTATGTAAAAAAAAGTTGACACTAAAATTTTAATGTTTTCCGAGTATTTTGGAGGCACCTTTAGGTGACGGATCAAAAAAAACGTGATTCTGGAGCTTTAGGTGGCTCCCAAATATTCAAAAACCGATATGAACTTCTGAAATTGGTTGCATCGGATTCCCCATACCCGAAAGTACCTAAAATAAAGGTGACATTAAAATTCTAATGTTGTCCGAGTATTTGGGAGGCACCTTTAGGTGACGGATTGGATATAATGGTATACGGTAGATAAAGGTGGCTCCCAAATGTTCAGAATCCGATATCAACTTCTGAAATTAATTGCATAGAATTCCCCATACCCGAAAGTACCTAAAACAAATGTGACACCAAAATTCTAATGTTGTCCGAGTATTTGGGAGGCACCTTTAGGTGACGGATTGGATATAATGGTATACGGTAGATAAAGGTGGCTCCAGAATACTCAGAAGTCAATTTGAACTTCTGAAATTTCTTCGACCGGATTCCCCATATCCAAAAGTATCTAAAACAAATGTGACACCAAAATTCTAATGTTTTTAGAGTATTTGGCAGTCACCTTTGAAGGTGCCAGATTGATAAAACCGGTTCTGAACTTTTTGGTATAAATTAATTTTTCAGTCTTTGCAAAATTCTAAAATTTTTATAGGAATTTGTAATGATGAAGAATGTCCATATCAACATCAACGAGATTTTACTTTAAATGATCAACAAATTCTTGAAGAAATACTTGGATATATTCCACATCGAATATTATCATTTCAAACTGAAAGTATTCATCAACAAGCTCAAAAACTTCTTGAAAAAAATTCATTAGATGAAATAATTCAAAATCTTCGAAATGAAACATCACATTTGGATTTTATCAACCTTGCAATTGATGGTTGTAATAGTGTTTAAATTTGTAAAAAACTGGGTATGTAAAAATTTATTACTGTTCATTTTAGTTGTTTTTTGTTATTTTTTTTTGTAAATGTTGTTAGAGATTATATTTTTGTTTTAAAAAATAAAAGTTTTAAATTTCAAAAGTTGAAATGGTTAAACAACAAATTTGCAGTTAATTTTAAAGTGCAATAAAAAAAATTTACTTTCTAAACAACCCCAAAAACTCCTTCCTCTATTACTTCATCCAAAAATGATAATTTATTTACTTACTAAAATACAATAAACTCTTAGAAATAAAATTCACATAGAACAACAATATCATAATAAAAAATTTATTGAAGTCCATATTTGCCAACTAGTGCATCAACTTTTTCAACATAGAGTTCTTTGGCTTTGTCTTGTGAAGTTCCTGAAAATTAAAAATGTTAAACAAATATCAACATTCTTTTTTTCTAGCTACTGTATCTCCGACTTTCATCATCCATTATTCTTAAAACCAAAAGCTTCAAAAACAGTAATCAATGTCTAATGAGACATTTGTAGATTACTGTATTTGTTGTTAACTCTCTTTTCCCCATTCGCTCTCATTTTCAGTGGAATGACAATTACGGTACTTTTCACAAAAAAATTACATACCTTTTTTTTCATTCCATGCATTCCATTTTGCTTTTCCTTTCATATCAAGCATACCAGGCTTTGGGGTATTGTTGTCTCCAACGGTTCCTTGCTTGTAAAGTGCATAAAGTTCAAGAAGTTCATCATTGTCTGGAGAAGTTTTAAGTTTCTTAACTTTAGCGGCAGCTTCTTCGAACTAAAATGGATACAAAATAAATATTGTAAAAGTTGTTGAAAAGTAAACTTACAGTCATAATTTTGAGAATTTAAAAAGAAAGCAGAACTAATGTCAACCTGAAAAAAAAATTAATGAATGAAGAAAAAAGCAAAGAAACGCGCAAGAAACACGAAAAGGCTGAAAATAAGCTCAGCAAGCAAAGCAAAAAGAGAGAAAGAATGTTGATAAGTAAAAAATGCCACGTTGATTAAGAAGATTAGGACAATCATCAATCAAACAAAGTTGCAAATATATTGAAACAGAGCAAAGAAGATTATCAGCAATAGAAAAAAAGAAAAACCCGGACACAAACAAATAAGAAGAAAGAAAGAAGAGAGTTTAAAGAATATCAACGGTTTTTATTTTAAGATGGATGGAAAGAAAAATATGGCCAAAAAGAGAGAAATCAGGCCATTAAAAATGATAAATTGACCTCCCATATACCCTTTGTACTGATGGGGTGTTAAAATAAAAAGAACAAACAAAAAAACAACTATGTGGAAACAAGAAAAGGGAGTATAAGAAAATTTAGTCTTAAAAATCGCATGAAACAAAAAGTTCATCAAAAAGTATGAGCTTTTGGTTAAAACATCGATGTCGTCGTACAATAGAGGGATACATCCATGTTGATTAATCCATCTTCAGCTAACAAATTTATATATAAAAAATAAAATCAAGGCACCGCATTTTGAATTTAAAAAAGTAAAATCACTAAAATGAATGTTCTACGTCAAAAAAACATTTTTAAATAAACTTAAACAAAAATTCAATGTAGCAAAGTTTGCTTTCACCCTCTACACTCAAAAACCTTCCCTCAAAACATACATAAAATCAACAACAAACCTTACCACCAACATACATATTTTTAACAACAACAAAAAAGACAATAGCAAAAACATTGAAGAAGCAAAACTAAAAGCAACAACATTTTGTTGATGACTAACTTTTTTTTCCATTGAATCATTATTTTCCTCGATCCTCTTTTTTCATCTAAAAAAAATCTTAACGCGAAATCAGATTTATATTTTTTAATGTTTTTTTAGCAAAATTGAAAAACATAAAATCAACTTTTAGAAATCGTTTAATCTTATTTGTATCTATTATTTTATAAATTAAATATATCCAGAAACAATGGCAGATGATTTAGATGCTATTCGAGCCCAAAGAATGCAACAAATGCAGGTAAGATTTTTCATTTTACACGCATTTTCTACATTAAACTTTTTGATGTTACATCAACGATGTATAACTGTTTCTCATTTTTTAGAATCGTGGTGGCGGTGGTGGCGAAGCAGGACCAAGTGATCAAGAGCGTAAACAAGCTGCTGAACAACAAGAAAAAATGAAAGATACTGTATTGTCACAGGTTTGTACACGATGTATATTATTTGATTACCATATCTTTCTATCTTTTAGGTATTAGCTCAAGATGCTATGGCACGATTAAGCAATCTACGAGCTGCAAAACCTGAGCGTGCTGCACAAGTTGAATCAATGCTCATTAATATGGCAAGATCTGGTCGAATTGGTAGTAAAATGAATGATGAACAATTTCGTGGGTTGCTAGATCAAATATCAGGACAAACTCAAAAGAAGACGACTGTTAAAGTATATACTTTTTATTTTATTGTTTTGGTACTTTTAATTCATCTATGTTTTTAGTTTGATCGACGACGTGCAGCTTTGGATTCTGATGACGAAGAAGATGAAGATAAAATTTAGTTCAAAAAATGCTCAATGTTTATACTACCGTACCGCTACCATTACTTCAACTTTTAACAATTCGAATTGCCGTTTATTTTTAACTTTTGTGTTCTTTCTGTAGCAAATTTTGCCTTGCATATTTGTTTCTTTTTTTCAGTATTTTTTTATAAAAATTTATATCAAAATTCATAACCTTTTCAAAAATAGAATAAATCAAAAATAAAAAATTTTCTTTTTTGCGTGGTTTCCCAACGTATAAAAAACTTCTTCCGGGAATATGTATGTAGAGAGAGAGGGATATATACTGATAATGGAATGGAGAGAGAAACAAAAGTAATATAAAAACGATATCCAGAAAATAAAATATATTTATAAAAACCTGAATTGCGTAAAATATATAAAATAAGAGAGACGAATATAAAGTCAATAAAATAAGTGAAAAACAGAAAACGGGAAACAAGTAAATAAGTAAAACGCTATAATAGAAAATCAGAAAAAAATAATCCCGACAAAAACAATTAGAGCTAAAAAAAGGCTAAAAACAATTTCGAGCAAGATGAAGCATGTATAAATAAATGGCACAAATGAACTTAAAGATTTCTTAACTATTGTTTGATATAAAATTAGAGTTGAGAAAAGAAGAACATGGAAAAACAACAAAAAACATTTTTACAAATCATACTGTAGCTTCAAATTACAGTATAACTTTTTTCCCATACTCTCTTTAACTCAACTATATTAAAGCAAAAAAACCTAAATCAAACAAAAGTTAAGAAAAAAAACATTTTATACCATTCTCTTTTAATTATCAAGTCCATGTCTACGAATTTCATTTAAAACATCTTCTGGCAGAGTATGAGTTTTTGTTGGAGCTTGAAGAGTTTCACGTTGATTTGTAAAGATATTTAGCTGTTCTAAAAAAATTATTTTTCTTAAAATTGTTAAAGAAAATAGATTAAAATATGTACCTTTATAATGATGAAGGATATCTTGATCAGCAGGACAAGATTCAATGAATGCAGCAGTTCGATATCCAGTTAAAATATAATTCCATAAATAAATTAAATTATGTGGAATATCAAAATTTAGCAAATATCTTCCAACAATTCTCATATGATGTAATCGCGGAAGGAGTTCGCAATCATATCTAAAGTTAAAAGATTAATTGTTGTAAGAATTTGAAAAAAAAAGCCAAACTTACTCTGTCATGGAATTGGATAACAAATAACGAGATTTTCGTTCTGCAAGAATCTGGTCAATTGCAGAGAGTTGTTCAACCAATTTATTATGAGATGCTTGAATTTGTGGTGGAAGACCTTCGATAGTTGTTGGTTGACGTTTAACTTTATCATGATCAACTTTAGCACGAAGAAAAACTTTGAAATTTCTGTAAAGATTTTGGATATTCTTTTCAACCAATTGATCCTTTTCAAAAAGTGCAACACGAAATTCTTTTGCCAAATGAAAAATTCTTCCTTCAATTTCACGATTATCGGAATATGTCATGCCTCTGAAAAAGGATAAATGATTAAGCTGGCTACAGTATACCCAACTAAATATATCCAACAATTAAGCTTGCTACAGTATACCCATCTACATATATCCCCAATCCCGCCCAAAAAAACTTACTTTTCTTCTTCAATCATAATTGGAGGTTGTGCACCCAAAAAATTTCTTTTAAATACTTCTGAATTAACATTGACAGTTTTAACTTCAACTCGAACAACTCCAACTTCATATAATGCATAAAGTTCCATCCAAAATTCTTGACAAAAGATACATGCTCCTATTCGCCTTGAATCAATTCCAGAAGCTTTAACATATAATTCAAGTAATGGTTTTAGGGAGCCATTTGAAGTTCCATTTGTTGCATAATAATCACCATTTGTTTCAGCTAATGATGCTGCCATGATCAAATAGAATAGAGATAAAAGCAAGATATAAGATTTGTAAAACTTTTTCTTTCTTCAGCAGCTATTGGTTCTCGAAACTTGAATTCTAGAAAATGTATTTGTTATAACATAAAAAAAGTTTATATTCATAAAACACGAAAAATTGCAGTCTCGGTTTTAGCGTATGTAAAAAAAGAGAGGCGATTAATCACGAAATAAACACGCTAAAAAAGAAGAAAGAGAGAGAGAGCAAAGCATAGAAGAGAAAAGTATAATCATACAAAATCGGATTATAATCCTTTTTTGCAACTTATTTTTAAGTACAAATAAGGTAAAAAGAATGTAAAAAGATAAGCTAGAAACAGCGTTGATGGTTTGATCAGGGAAAGAAGGTTTAGTGATTTAATGAAGTGCAATATATATCCGTGAGATGGGATATGTATAAATCAAGTATGCCAAACTGCAATAAACGGGTCCTCCTCGTTTATAGTTATATTTAAGGAAAATCAGAGGATTAATATTTGGATAATTATAAGATTGGCACACACGCAACAGATAAATTGTTAAAAATTAAAAAGATAGGACAAGAAAAGGTAGAGAAGACAAAAAGACATCAAAAAAGAGAGAGTCAGAAAAGAAAGAAACAACAATACATACAAACATAATTTACAAAAACTAATTTAAAACACGAGATGATTAATACAGATGAAAAAAGTTTTTGTTGATGAAAAAAGAGAGATGCAATTTCCTCAAAAAAAAGACGGATCTCCTTTCAGCGGCTCACTTTTTTTTGCTGTAAAAACTACATTAAAAATTTATAGCACCTTTTCTTCAATATTTTTTAGTAGCAGCAGGAATCTAAAGTTTCATCCGGAAAAATTAATTGGTAAAAACTTTAATAAATTCATGAAAGAAAATTGGTAAAAAAATTGTTGAAAATTTGAACAAAAAATTTTGCGCTTGAAAATGGACTTTGGCAAAGTGTTGTATTTTGCAAAAAAAAGAAAAGTTGCGAAACTTCAATTTCTGTTCCATCTTTTTTCATCAAAACTCTCAATTGTATTTTTTCAATGCTGTCTGAAATTGATTTTGATCCATACGAAGTTCTTGGTCTAAAACTTGGTGAATCCATTAAACATGTAAAGAAAGCTTACAGAGATCTCGCTCGAAAATGTCATCCAGATAAAGCAAAGCCAGAAGAAAAAGAAAAAGCTGAAGCTGCTTTTCATACCCTTCAAAAGGCATATGATTTTTTGAGTGATAAAGAATCAAAAGAAAAATATGATCGTGAAGGTGCTGCAAAACTTTTACGGAAAAAGCTTCAAGAAGAAAAGAAAGCTCAAAGCAGTGCAACAAGAAAAAGATTTGTTGATGAACTTGAAAAAAGTGAAGCAGATTTTGGTGCAAAAAAATCAAAAGTTAATGGTCCAAAAGATTTTAAAGAAATGAATGAAAAAGAATTGAATGCATTTCGTTCAATGAATAAAGAAGTGTTGGAGCAATTTAATAATGCAAATTTGAAAAGAATGAATACGAATGCAAAAGTGGAGAAAACAACTATAAAAACGACAACTGCTGATTATTCTGATTTAATGGCTGCAGAAGAAGATATCTTGGGAGATCTTTTAGGATAAGTCATTTTTTTATTGTATATACTTTTTGAGACTTGTGTTTTTATAAAAAACTGATAAAACAATAAAAGTATTTTCCACAATAAACGTTGTTGTCCAACAAAAAAATTTTTTGATCAATATTTTTTGTTTTAAAAAAGGATTAAAACAGTAAAAATAAAATAAAAAATATTTTAAGAGTATAGAAATAACTTAAAAATAAATCAAAAATTGATAGGTGTGGAAAAGAAGGGAAAAAACGAGTTTTTATTTGATCGAAAATTTGTTCGAAAAACAATTAAAAAAAGATGACGTTCAAAAATGTGAGATAGAGAGAAAGCGAGAATTTTTTTTGTGATATTACGTTTTTCAGGATTTCCATTATGGAATTTAATAAAAATTTGAGTCTTTATTGAATTTGTTTTATCTCATTAATTTTTAGGGGATTTTCATATTTGAGAAAAAAGTTTGACTAAAGCAATATAATGCTATAGTTTGAGAATAATCAAAAATAAATGAGGCAAACTTGTAGTAATTTGTACTAAATCTTTGGCGGTTTCCAGAAAGTAATTTTTGGAAATAAACACTGATTCAGGAATATGAATGAATGAAGTGATTGGCTTAAAATTGATTAGAATTTGAGAATAATCACTTCATTCATTATATCCCTGATTATGTCGTCTATGGCTACCTTTTTTTGAAGCACAATACAATTTAATTTAACCATTTACATTTCCGTTTTGTCTAATAACCTATAGATAACAGTTAACCAGTGAAGTGACTCCCCCGCCCTTTCCCCGCCCCGGAGGTCCCCGCCCTCCCCTTTAGAGGGGGAAAGGGGAGGGGGAAGGGGAAGATTTTAAAAATGGAGGGGAAAGGGCGGGGTGAAGGGGGACACTTTGAAACATCAAAGGCGCTGACGTCCCCTTTTGTCCCCCGGGGGTCCCCGCCCTCCCCTGTAGAGGGGAAAAGGGGAGGGGAAGGGAAAAAATTTAAAACATGAGGGGGAAAGGGGGAGGGATGAAAAAGGCCGAGTCATTTCACTGCAGTTAACAATAAAAAATCTTCCTCCCCAAATTAAGTACAATAAAACAATTGGAAATAAAACAGATTGATAATCTTGCAAAAATTTTATCAAAATTTTAATCAATGACAGACAATCAATCACAATTTCTATCTTTTAACATTTAACATTAAAGAATGGCTTCGGTTAAAAGTTTTTTCAACTTAAAACAACATAAAAAAATGGGAAACAACCTTTAGCATTTTTTTGGCGCCATCGGCCTCTCCTTTTGAATTTTTTTGAGCATTTTTTTCGAAGCAGCAAAAAAAAGCGAAGAAAAAAATGGTGGCAAAATATCAAATGTTTTTGTGTGTGACTCTGATTGTTGTTGTACATATATGTGTATAATCATCATCATTTGATGAATATTTTTTATTGTCGAAGCACTACCAAAAAATCAAAGAAAGCAGCAAAAGTGTCTCTCATTTTTATAGAAGAAAAAAAGTGGAGACGTGGAGGAAGGAGGAATATAGGGGAAATGAGAGATGCTTGTAAAAATATTAAAATAAAATTATCACAAAAATTTAAAAAAAAAGTTTTTTGATGCATTTTTTATGGTCGTAAAAAAAGCTTCGAACAAACATGGGTGAGAAAGTAAAAATAAAATTTATTGAAGGGGGGAGTTTTCTGTTTTTTAAATGAATAATAAACAATATTTGATTGAATTTCAGATAGATGTTTTTTTGTTGATCAAAAGTTTATACTGGAAAAATGGGTTGTGTGTGGGAAGAAAGAATGAATAACAAGTTTTTTGAAGGGAAAGGTATTTAATAAGGATACCGTAATTTTTATTTAAGTTTTTAAGAATATGAAAGCATGTATTGATCGCGTATGGTAAAAGATCAATTAATTGATCTTATAGTCTATAATGAAAATAGATGGAAAAGAAGACTTAAAAACCTTTAAATACTGAAACAAAAGCTCCGTTCAAAGATTATGAAAGAAAAAAAATTAGTCATCAAAGTAAGCTTAAGAAAATTAGTTTTCTTTGTTCTTCGTTTTTTTTGAGGTAAGCATTCTTATGTAAATAAACACTAAAACCTTTAAGAAAAAAGAAAGGTGAATCAAAGATTTTAAGGTTTTATAATAGAAGCTATTAATCATAAACATTATTCATATATTTTTAAGAAAAATGAGATATTTGTTCCACGTGACGGATCTTCTGGAATGAATGAAAAAATTTCAAAACGTGTAAAATAAAAATCTGATCCGATTCTCACCGTTTGACAAATCGCCAAATCGCGCTAAAGAAAGTTAAATTATCTGAAAAGTAACCACCCAGTTTTTTCTGTAAGAATGAGAAAAAAAAAGATCAGTCACACAAAAAAAAATTTGACGGTTTCTTTCTTTTTTTCAACAAGAAAACAAGAAAACGTCAAAAATGCAGATATTTTAGATTAAACTAATCTTTGATATTATTCCAAAAGGCATTCATTTCTTTTGGAAAAGAAAAGGAGAATAACAAAAAAAAAATTAAACGGTGAATAAATTATTTCATAAAAAATTGAATAAAAACTGGATAAAAAAGATAAGATTGAAAAAAGGTGTTTATGGATGGGGGAATTTAGAAAACAAAGTTAAAAGTGCACATAGGAAAAATTTTAATTAACCAATAATGAAAAAATTACTAAACATTAATTAAGCAAAAAAGACAATTTTTTGATATTAATTTTTGCTGCTGTAAAAAAAAACCTTAGTAAAAACAAATTTAGCAAATTTTAGTTTTAATCTTGCATTTTTCATGGCTTCTTTAAAATCAGATTAGACATTTTTAGCTTTAGAGGATGAATTGAACAATGTTAAATTACAAGACTTTTTTTTTATTGGTTATTGATCAAAAAATTTTTTTTTGAACATTCCTTAAACTTTTCATTTTTTTAAACATACAAAAGTCAAAAAAAAACGTTATTCACCATTTAAACACATACTCGAAAATATTCTCTCTCATCTTCATTTTTTCACTTTAAACACCTTACATTTTTTGGATGCCAAAAACAAAAAGCAAAAATCACTTCTTTTAAAAACTACAAAAAACAGGTTCACTCAAAACTCTTTACAAAAAAAGGAAGAAATGGAATTTTATGCGTAAAAACATTTATAAAATCAAAAAAAAGAGCAATGCTTTCTAAAAAAGGGGCCGCTGCCGTTCAAAAAATGCAAAAATATAAAACTGTACACATTTTTTCTCTCATTTTTTTCTTTCATCACTACTTTTTTCGGTGCTTTGAAAAAATATAATGTAATATCAACAATCAAAAAAAGAGAGAGGGATGAAAAAAAAAACGCTTTTTTTTGTTTTTAAAACACAGAAAACAAAATGCAGAATTGTAAATGAGAATTAAAACAAAAAGTTTGAAACAAAACAAAAAAGATGGGAAAAAAATATAAATCCGTTTTTCTTCGTTTTTTTTTGAAACTAAAAAAAGTATTAAAAAAGGAAAAAAATGCTTTTTTTGCAACAAAAGAGAAATAGAAATGATTCAAAATATGGGAATGTGGGCATTCAAAAATTGTAGATGAAAGGAAATGCATAAATTTATTGTTAAAAAAGTTTTTTAGTTTGACAAAGTTTCTAGTTTTTAAATTAATGAGACAAAATGGTATACGGTAGCACATAAAGACTTGAAACGAAAATGAAACTGTTATAACGAAAATACAATGGTATAATGTCAAATTCAAAGAGAGATTACTTTGAAATCAGCTGTTCAGTCAAAAAATGCTCTAGCATTGTGGTTTTTTCTTTTTGATTTTTTTTTGTTAAAAAAATGAAAAAATGAGTATTATCATTTACGGCTGTGCCTGATCTTATATTAGTTTTATACATACATTTTTTTTTCAAAACTCTCTGCTATCCCTTGTCAGTTTTTTATGCAGATTAATAATATTAGTATAAAAAGGCATGAAAAGTTATTATAAGATCGGGCAGAGTTGTTAAAGATATTTTTCGTTTTTTCATTTTTTTTAACAAAAAAAATAAAAAAAACACAATGTCAAGCCATTTTTTGACAGAACAAAAAGAGTGGAACTGCTTCCAACGTGAAATTCAAATTTTTAAGGATATGGGCGGTTTGATAAATTTTTTATTTCAAAGCTTTTTTGAAATTGTATGTACTTACAAAGGAACAAGAAAAAAAACGCGTTAAAATGAAAAATTTATTAAACTTTTTCAGATTATTTAATAAAGGCTTTCTGAAATTCTTAAATTTCTTGCAATTGTAATGTCAAAAATTTCAAGTTAAAAACCTTAAATAAAATAGTGAAACGAATTATTTTACTACTTTTATAGCTTAAAAACCAAAAAAACAAGATTTCGTAATCCTTCTTCCGGCGTTTCTTAAAAAAACAGCTGTTAAAAAAGAGCAATAATGTAAACATAAAAAATGAAGCTTTATCAACGCTATTAAAGACCGAAAAAGTTTTAACATAAAAAAATTAAAAAAAAGACAGAAATTAACTAAAATAAAATAGTTTGAACCTAATACAAAAAAACCTTTAATCAAATTGCTATGAACAAAGATGCAAATAATAAGACCACCTCAACGAATAAGAACTTAAACCTAAAAGACCAATTTTTTTTGAAACAAAAAAACCAAATTCTAAAAAAATTAATCACTTTTTTTGCTTTAAAAAAAAGTTTATATTTGCTTTTTTCCTTCTTTCTTCTTTTTTTGAACGGTTAAATCCGCTTTAAAAAAATAGTTAAGCGATTGCTGCTGCTGCAATCGGGCTTAAAATCATATTTTTGGGGAAAAGAAAAATCATGA
Source organism: Panagrolaimus sp. PS1159 (assembly GCA_963922195.1). Lineage (NCBI taxonomy): Eukaryota > Metazoa > Nematoda > Chromadorea > Rhabditida > Panagrolaimidae > Panagrolaimus > Panagrolaimus sp. PS1159. The sequence continues at coordinate 699,089 of CAWUHW010000028.1, forward strand.
GTCCAAAATCTTTCTTTTTTTCTCTATGGGAATCAAAAAAAGAAAGGTTTTGGACAAAAATTGAAATAAAGCTGTTTCTAATGAACAAACATCAAAGAGAAAATTTTGTAGGAGAAAGAGAAAAAAGAAGTTTGATGGGTTTGCGAAAAAAATATATGCTAATAATGTAGGTTTGAAAATATCAAGTAAAAGTAAAATGTAAAAAATGATAGTATTGTAGGGGGGGGGGCTAGGATTGAAACATTTCAATTCAAATTTTTCATTTTTGCCCATCAAATTTTTTTTATCAGTTTTTTGGGCAAAAATTCACATCGAAAAAAAAACATAAAAACTTATCAAAAATCTTCGAAAATTTTTTTCACCAAATTTTTTCAAAAAATAATTTTAAAATAAATAGCATGGCCCCTGCGCAAGGATGACACGCAAATTCGTGAAGCGTTCCAAATTTTTTGACCTTCAAATCCAAATGCAAAATATTCTGTGAATAATATTGAAATCGAAAGAAAAGAAGTTGTAAGAGATCTTGGATTTTATATTAAAAATGACTGTTCAATCAATGATCATTTGGATATTGTTACAGCAAATGCAAATAGAAAATATTATTCAATATTCAAAAAAATTATTATCAAAGATGAAAAAATTTTAACAAAAATATTTAATATTTATATTAGACCAATTTATGAATATGGATCACCACTTTTTAATCTCCCAAAAAAAACTATAATTAAACAACTGGAAAATGGTCAGAAAACTTTTACAAGAATGATGTTCAGAAGAAACAATTCTCAAACTACAGTAATCCCAACATATGGAGAAAGATTAAAATTATATGAAATGACATCTCTTCATCAAAGAAGAACGGTAGCCGATATTATAATGGCATATGATTTTCTTGTTTCAAATCCTAATTCAAATATTGATCTCCGGTATGTGCATCTTTCAAGTCGTTCCGGTGGATATTATTGGTCAAATCATTTTGCAAAAGGAAAATTTAATTCCCTACATTTTTCAACACGACTTTCTTCAATATTAACAAACTTGAACATAAAACTCCACGATTATCAATCAACGAAACATCTCAGAAATCATCTCTCAACAATTGATCTCACAGATGAAAAAATACAAAAGTATTCAGATTAAGTAAATTTATTTATTTATTTTTTTTTTTTATTTTAATGTTAGTTAGAAATTTTACTTTTTGTTTTTGTTTTTATTGTATATATCTCAATTTTCTTTATTGTATTTCTATTGCCTCACTGGTCCACGGATTTTATCTACGGATCTGAGTGAGATTATTCGTCTCGAATAAATAAATTATTATAAATAAAACTGACACTATTTTTTTTTTACAAAAATCAATAGAAAAAAAATGGTCAAAAAAAGTTTTTATCTTTTTGAACAAAATAAACAAAAAAAAGTAAAACTTTTGAGCCATCACGAAAATGAAAAGGATGGGACACTGTCAAAGGTGGAAGCGAAAAGGGAAAAGAAAAAGTTTAGGTGTGATGGACAGTAAAGAACAGAAAAAAACGTGGAAAAACTTTGATTTTTGTTTTATGCTTTATTGATTTAAGCATAAATTTTAAAAATCATATATTTACATAAAGAAAGAAAAAATGGATGAGTGGAAAATATATGTTTTTGTAAACGTAAAAAAAGGTGATGAAAGGCTTTTAATGGGTAAAGAAGAAGTTTTGAAAGGGATGAATGAACATGATCAGGGGCAACAGAAGTTTTGTTTTGCAAAGGTTTAAGCAATTTACCATGATCAGGTTGATCAAGAACAGTGTTGCCGATGGTGCCGGCTGTGGTGCCAGCATTCCCACGGTTCGCATTTTTTTATTATTTTTTTTTTATTTCTGCTTAATACATTATTTAGCCAACTTGATGCCTCACATTTAAAGATCCTAAAGAAAGAAAAATCAAAAAATCCGTTATTGGCGCCGGCGCCAAAAAGCCATTTTTCTATCTAGATTTCTTTAAATTCTGAGGTCAGTATTATTGATGATAATGCTATGATTATGATGTTAAAATGTGAGGCATCAAATTGGCTAAATAATGTATTAAGCAGAAATAAAAAAATATAATAAAAAAATGCGGACCGCAGCCGGCACCGTCGGCAACACTGCCTGAATCAGGTTAAATCAAGAAACAGTGTCAAGCACACAATTAACTTTCGTAATAAACATGTTAATACTCAATAAAAAAGCAGAACGATGCGGCTATTCTAAGTAATAATAATAATTTAAAAAAAAACAATCAATCAAAACACATAAAACCTTTTTTTTTACAAGAAAAGTACAAACACTTGAAAAAAACTTGCAATAAACGGAAAAAAAGATAGATACAAGCCCCCCAGAAAGAACAACCACTTAATTTTTGAAAAATTTTTCACTCCTCAACAACAAAAAAAAATTAAGTGGAAAAATTTGCGAAAAAAAAATAAGAGGGAAATTTTTTATTATTGTAATCATCTTTTTTTTTATAAAGATGAAAAAGTGGTCAAAAAAATTAGTAAATTGAAAAATTGAAAAGAGGGAAAGGATTAATGAGATCCTTTTTGTATAACAAGTTTTTATAAATCAAAAAAATATTTTTTTAAAGACACGAAAAACTTGTGCCAAAACAAATTAAATCAAATATTGATCCAATATATTTTTTTATGTCACGAGAAAAAACAAACACGTTGGCCCTTCTTTTTTTCATGTCTGCCGCGCAAAAAATATTGTAAAAAAATTAGACAAAACTTTTTTTATCGGTTTTGAAAAAAAGGAACCAAAAAAACGGGAGCATCAAAAATTGTTATAGAAAAAAAAAACGGGATGGAAGGTAGGAAGAAAAAATGACCTTGAATGGGTATTTGAGCACCAGCATCATTTTTTCGGCAACAGTGCTTGGCTCAAAAATGCTTGATTGGTTATTCATTCTTCCGTTGTCTTTCTCTCTCTTTTTTTTTCAAACACATTTTTTTACATTCCCGTTTTTTCATGTATTTGGACCCCTTTTTTGATATCAGAGCATGCCATCACGAGCTCAAAATATTTTTTTTTATATCTCTAGAAAAACAGGTAACAAAATAAAACTAAAGATGAAAAACGAAAAAGAAAACGGAAGAAATAAAAAGAAATTTTTTTCGTGAAAGAGAATTTACAGGAAATAAAAGATACAGGCATGGGGAGTGTCAAAAGAAAAATAAGGTGATAAAATATTTGTACAAAAAAGGAAATAAATGTTCGAAAGTTGAAAAGATGCCAAAAAAGTTTAAGTTTAAGGTTGCTGTTAGTAACACCTTAAAAGGCGTAAATCGATAAACAATTTTTTGGCATAAAAAATGCTTGAATAAAATTTTGTTGCAGAAAATCAAAAAAAAAGTTGATAGCACCTATTAGATTGTCTGAATTTTCTCCTTACAAGCAAACAGGGATGTGCGGAAGTACTTACGGGGATCACTTTTGTGCAAATTTTTTCTCAATATTGAAAAAATAATTGTTTTTTTAAATAATACATTTCTGATCTACTTTTTATCATAGCTTATATCTGTCCAAACAGAATTTAAATATATACTTTTATTAAAAAATTAGAGCTCATTTAAAGTACTTCCGCATATCCTTGGCACTGATTCGATTGTCTTAATTTCCTCCTTACAAGCAAAGTAAGGAAAAACCATAAAAGTAAAAACACTGATAAAAAATATCATTCAAGCAAAATTCCATAAATTTAATGAAAGTAATAAAAGTTTTAAAGCATTCCAATCAATGATAAAATACGCCCAAATAAATATTTATTTTCTGCAAAAATTGACAAAATCAAGAAAATTCAAAGACTAAAAAATATGAAAAATGCAAACAAAAAATGAATAAAACTGGCGCCAAAAAAGTTTTATTTTTAAATGAATTTAAAATAAATAAAAAGGCAAAAAATCGTTAAATGTAAAACACTTTGTTTTTCAAAAAATCCACCGATAGAAAAAGACAAACAGTTTTTTGTTTTTTAAAAAGTTTGCAGTTCGATTTTTTTTTGACGTGAACGAAAAAAAGTCGGTCAGCAAAAAAACACACATCCAATTTTCAAAGGAAAAAGTTTAACGGTTTCTTTATTTTTTTCTACTGTTTTTTTGGCGCGCAAAAAAATAAATAAAAGAGAAGCTGTCTTCTTTTTTTTTTCAAAAAAAGAAAAAGAAGACAGTTGATCAAAAAAAAAGGTGGCTTCTTTTTTGTTTGTTTGAAGGGGGCAGCAGCGGTGGTTAAAGTATGCACAAAAAAAAGAAGGAAAAAGAAAATAGTTGCATCCGGGTTCTTTGCTTTTGCTTTTTTCTTTCTCTTTCTTGATTTTTTAAGACTTTTTTTTTGATTGAAGTTTAAATTTGACAATGAAAAAAATATAACCAAAGAAGAAAAAATAAAAAATGGTAAGTGTTTAAAAAAAAAGCTAGAGAGAAAGAGAAAACAACGGAACAAAGAAAAACTTTTTTAAAGATGCCAAAAAGAAAAATTTTTTTATTGCGGAATTAAAAGTCGTTTTAATAAAATACGATAAAGACACAAAAAAAAACCATAAAAGCCAATTTTTGTAATTTTCGACTTATTCTGAAAAGTTTACGGATTTCAAAAAAATGAAAAATCTTCCGATAAGGCCAAAAATTGGTAGATAGACTAATTTGAGGTCACTGATTACGAATTTAAAGTCCATATATCTCATTTTTATGCAAATTTTTCATCTGCCACAAGCGGTATTCTTAAAATCACCAAAAATCGAAAAAAAAAATTATTTTGCAACAAATGGTATATATCATTCGACGCGCCTAGTAATTAATAACAATATATTAATACTTTTTTTTCGATTTTTGATGATTTTAGGGGTACCATCTATGGTAGATGAAAAATTTGCATAAAACTGAGACATATGAGACGACTTCTGCACGTTTATCTGACGAAAATTTAAAAAATAAAACAACATTCAACGAATAAATAATTACAATTGAAGAGAACAACAAAAACTTTATGATAATAAAAAAAGTATACGCTGTTATACTATACGTTTATAATCTTTTTTAACTTCATAACAAAATCTTTTAGTTGAAAGATGAGCATGTTGAATAGTTTTAAACGAATATCCATGTGATTGTTGATATAACACAAATTTTTCTCGATCAGCAATTTTATCACATTTAATTGTTGGATTTGTATCGCTGATTGGAATATTTAAAGATTGCATTTGTTGTTTTGGTGATAAAAGATCAATAACAATCACTAAACCAGTATTGATATCTTCTCGCAATGCAGCTTTAAGATTATTTAACAAATATGTTGGAAAATCTTGCGTTTGTTTGCTTTTTTTAAATTCTTTAGAAAATAATTCAACTTGTAAATACCAAAAATCAAGAGGAAAATAAGGAATATCAGTAAAACGGTATTTGTCATTTGAAAAAGGTTTCTAAAATAATTTTATCATTTTTCTGTGTTTTCCCATAAACAAAAACTTGCACATTTTTCAATTGGTGCAAAATTATGAACAATTTTCTTTTCTTTAGCTTCTTCTAACATTTTATTATAAAATGTTTGTAAACTTGAAGATGTTGGTGGAGAATATGGAATTTTATGTTGACAAAAAACATAATCTACTGATGCATTTGGTGGTGAAATCCAAATATAAGCTTTAAAATATCCCATTGCTTTTGCAGATTCCATATAAGTTTGTATAATTTCATAATAAATGCTACGACGAAGATTTTTGATATTTGGAGAAAAGTATTGTATTGAATCAATATATGCAATATTGACATATCTTTGATTTGCTTTAATTGAATCATTATTATGTTCTTGAACTTCTAAATAAAATAATAAAGTTTCATGACCCTCAACTATTTGAAATGCAACAAAAATCTTTTCTTGATAAGAAAGTTTTTTAGGATATTTAAAATGTTCAACCAAATTTTTATGAACTTTGTATTCCTTCCTATCATTGTAAATCATCCGAATATTGACATTTTCAATTGGAATTTTTGTTTCATCCAATAATTTTTTAACATTTTTTTCCATGTTTTCTGTGATTCCACAATGTTCAAAATCTAAAATTATTATTCCCGATTAAGGTTGCCTAATATTTCCTGACCAGTGTTGGCGGTCCGGACCGAAAAAAATTTCGGTTTTTTGGCTATTTATTTTATTTGAATTTCTTTGTTTGCCATTTATAACCCTTAGTTGATAGCCCATTTTAGTACTCACAACTTTTAGAAATATGGATAAATATAAATGCTAGACCACAAAGACCGAAATTTCGAAATCGGCCCGGTTTATTTCGGTCTTTTTGGTCTAGAATTTGTATTTTTTCATATTTCTAAAAGTTGTGAGCACTAAAATGGGCTATCAACTAAGGGTTATAAATGGTAAACAAAGAAATTCAAACAAAATAAAATGCAAAAAAGTTATAGCCAAAAAACCGAAATTTTTTTCGGTCCGGACCGCCAACACTGTTCGGGACACCATAGAAATTTTTCAAGCAAACGCAATCCAAATCTTACCACCGGTAGGTACAATCAATCGTGTTAAAATCACCTCTGTCGTTTGAACGCATAAAAAAAAAAGAGAGAGAGAAAAAAAAGACGAGCAAAAAAAAACAAAAAATTTTCTCTTTTTGTTTGATGCTTTCAAACAAACAGAAGTGATCTCAGCACGATTGATTGTACCTACCGGTGGTAAAATTTGGACTGCGTTTTTCTATGGTGGGGAAAACAAAAATGAAAGAAATTTCCCTTTATTTCTCGGAGATTCAGATTTTGAAAAAACACATTAAATATTCAAAAAATCTTAAAGTTCAAATTTGGGCTATTTTTTAAAAATTAAAATTGAAATTTTCAAAAAAAGTTATCTATCTATAAAAAAAAATTGGGAAATTTCCTTTGACAATCCTATTCACAATTAATATTTACTATTATTTTTTTATCATACCTTTAAATGAAATTTCTGTGTTTGAACTTATATCATTAAGATGCTTACAAAGACTGCAAACAAAATCATTGCCATCAACAGATTGAAAATAATTTTCACATAAATCATGAAAAATACGTTTGCAAATCATACAGCTATGAACATTTTTTTCAATTTTTTCAGAACAACAATAACCACAATGTTGAAAAATTGGATCAAAATAATTTGCATATTTTTCTGACATATCATTAATAACTTTGGCAAGAATTTTTGATTTTTTAAGACGAAAAAAGATTCTTTGTACATCATTAGTAAATTCTTGAATATTTGCATATTTCATATTTTTGGTTTTGATGATTATATTTTTGTATTCAGAATCTGCATGCATCGAATCAAATCCATTTAATTTTTCCAAAAAATTAATAATATTTCCAATTATGGCATAAACTTGTGATTCAGATAATTCTGATACATATTTTTGGCCAGCATCATTTATTTGAATATTAATTTCTGGAAAGACTTTTGAAAAAAAATTATGAAGAATAAATAAATATTCATGCTATAAATGTTGTCGGTTAAATATTTTAACAAGTTTTTACAAAAAAAAAACACTCACATTTGTTCTTCGATTCTTGTATGCAAAAAATTCACATTCTTTTAAAATACTTATTTTTTGTTCTGCGGATTTTAATGTCAATAATGGAGATAAATATTTGTATGATTGAAGCGCGGATATACGATCAAAGATTGTTAATTGCTCCAATGAATCATCAATTGGTAGATCATCAGAATTTTGAATAATAACAAAATCTTTCCCTTTGAAATTGATTACAATTTCTTTAGGCATTTCCTAAAAAAAATATTTAAAAATTTCATGAAGAGTTACAGTAATTTAAAATCAATAAAAGAAAAATACAGAAAAAAATCCGTTAAAAAGGGAGAAAGACAAAATTAAAAGTACAAAAAATGGAACATTCAATGCTAATTTTTTTAACTTATTAGATCTGAGAACTCTAATGTAGGTATTCTCAATGGCGCAGAGTTACTTTTAATAGTGAATTTATTTTTTCTACAAAGTTTAGCCTTAAATGTACAATGTGCAACAAGAAAATGGAGACATTTTTTTTTTGCAAAGAGAAGGAGAAAAAGGCTAAAAAAAGCTAAAAAAGGAGAAAAAAAATCAGTTGTTTTAAACTTTTTTTCTCATTTTTTAGCCTTTTTTAGCCTTTTTTCTCCTTGCAAAAAAATGTCTCCATTTTCTTGTTGCACAGTGTAAAATACAGGGTGTCCAGAGAAAAAGTCGCACTTTCTTTTTTTAATTAAACGATTTCTTTTACATTTAAACAAAAACGGTTTGCACAGTTGTTATCAGTATCTTAAAGCATTTAAATTTTTATAAAAAAAAATTTTGGAAAAAAAATTTTTTTTCGAAATTTTGGTCTTGGTCCCCCCTGTGCTTTTTTTCAAATCGTTAAAAAAAAAGCACAGGGGGGACCAAGACCAAAATTTCGAAAAAAAATTTTTTTTATAAAAATTAAAATGCTTTAAGATACTGATAACAACTGTGCAAACCGTTTTTGTTTAAATGTAAAAGAAATCGTTTAATAAAAAAAAGAAAGTGCGACTTTTTCTCTGGACACCCTGTATATTACTAATCCCAATTTTCCCATTACGTTATATTTATTTAACAAAAAACTAACTGATGTACCAACACCAACCATTTGTTCACCATTATTTTCAATTTGTTGAGACGAAGTTGGCGATTCTGAACCAATTAATTGTTGATATGCTTTAAACGGCATAATTTCTCGTCCATTTTTTTGATCTCCTTCTTGTTGCCTTGGAAATTCAAATGGATTCTAAAAAAATTAAAATGAATTACAAATTATTTTTGGTTTTAAATATTATTACTCGAGGTTTAAAAGCATCAGTAAAGAATTGTTTAGAAGTTTTGATTGATCCAAATTCTTCTTTTTTTAATCCATCAACATTTTTTTCACCAAATAAATCTGATGCAGCAGCTTCATTTGAATTTTCATAAGCTGTAATATGAAGAGAAAGGCTGCTTTTAATGGTTGTTTTTAAAGTATTTTCATTCTTCCATCGTTTTTTAAAATCATTGTTATCTTCATTAAGAGTTGTAAAAGGAGAGATTATATTAAAAGATTTATTCCATGATTTCACTTTTTCTTTTCTTTCACAATTATCATATACTATTGAATCGGTTGCTACATTTCCACGTTGAACAGGAACAAAGATTGGACATTTTTTGCTTTGATTTAAATTCAGATTATAATTTTGATTCTTGAAGGTGGTGGAAAAACTTTGTTCAATAAATGAATATTTATTGTTCTTTGTTGACATCTAAAACAAATATTTTTGGATTAAATTTTAAAAAATGGATTTTCGAAATACAAAAGAAAATATAATGGAAAACAAATGTCGGAGAAAAATAGAATTTTCTTCTTTCCCAAACAGCCTGCTGCAACAAAAGCCAGCGCGCAAACAAATACACGAATGGCCCGAACAAGAACAAAAAATAATGATTTTTTAGACTAAAAAAAGCTTTTTTTTTGTCTTTTCCCCAAACGACGCACATTTGTAAGAATGATGCAATTTAACCAAAAAATGCAGATGTACATAAATAACAATGTTGCCGCTTTTATGAAATAAATGTTTGTGTAAAAAAAAACTGTAGAAAATTTTTAATATTCCAAATGTTTTTCAAACACAAAATTAAAATATGGAACATTTCATTCAAAAATCGGAGTTAACTTTTCATCTAATAATATTTCTGATTGTTAGAGGAAAAGTTCTGTTAGATAAAAATTTTCATCAGAGGAAATGTTTATTAGAGAAAAAGCCGATATTCTGATATTCATTTTCATATTTCATATTTACAAATTATTTTAGGCGATCAAAAATTTTTAGGTAAAAAGTAATCTTATTTTGGTAGAAAGTAATATTTATCCAAAAAAAATCTCCTCAAAGTTGAGGAAAAAATTTTTGCCTCAATTTTAATAAAAAATCGATATTTAAATTAAGGAAAAAATAACATTTTAGATCAAAAATGCCTCTAATTTTAAATTAAATAAAACATGTAAAAGGAGGCGGATGTTTTGATACAGTTTCGTAATCTTAGATTTTCGTGATTTTCAGGCAAACTGAGAGTCTTGAAAAGAAAATGACCCTTTTTTAAATTTTTCTTATCAAAAAAGATGCATTTTCGTTTCGAGACTCTCACTTTGCCTGACAATCACGAAAATCTAAGATTACGAAACTGTATCAAAACATTCGCCTCCTTTAAAAATGCAAAAAAAGCCTCTTATTTTGAAGAAATGAGGTTATTTTTCTGTTTTTATTTCTTTTAAATTCTTTTAAAAAAGGGAGTCAAAAATGCCGTTTTTCTCTTCTTTTTTTTTGAATTGTTGAAATATTTTTAAAGTCAGCGTTTTATATGTAAATTAGAAACCAGTGTAAGTAAAATTAAAAGTTTATTCAACAATTTCACCATTATTTTTGTTAAACAAAAACAATTTTAACAATTCAAAAAAAGCTTGACATCCATTGTCAAATGTCAAACAAAAAACACTATTTAAAATTTCAAATTCTGCGATAACCCAGAAACTTCGGACCAAAAAAATGAATTAATGGTCAAGGTGGTGTTCCCGGGGTATATTATCCCCGACTTCTTTAAAAAATAGAAAAGTTTTTTAAAGAGGTCGGGGATATTCTTTAGAAGATTCATGATTTATTAGATAACCCGAAAACATCGGACCAAAAAAAGATTTAATGGTCAAAGGGGCATTTCCGGGAAAGTGATGAACCATAAATAAAATATATAAAATATAAATTTAAATTATGTTCATCCGGGTGCTGATTTATAGCTGCTTTTTGAAATCCATCTAAATCCAATATCTGCCAAGTTCAATAATAATTATCACCAAAAAAAGGATCAACACATTACCTAAAAACAACAGCTATTATTAATTTTTATAAACAACAAAGCTGTGGCCTTTTTTGGAGGGGGTACAAGAAATTTTGAAGAAACTCAATTTTTAGGATTAAACAGTTTTTATGCCCCAGAACTTCCTTTTTATGTGTTTTAAAAGCAAAAATGATTTTATTTTTGATGTAAAATGAACAAAAAGATTTAGGAATTTTTCTAGGTGATTTCATGGGAAACCTTGGGCAACTCTTAAAAATGAGCTTCAAACAACAAAAACACTTACTGAATTTTTAATAGATACATCTCTTTAGATGATGAACATTATTGAAAAACAGCAGCACAAAAAATAAATAAGCACAAAGAAAACTGCATTTTTGAAAACTCTTTTTATACTCGTCCGAAAGAATGTTGTTTGTGCTATATTTCAGCATCAGCGATTTCAACACTACGCTCTCTCTCTTTTTATGTGGACATCTCTCATTTTTTTAAAAAGTGTAATAGTCATTGTTTGTACTTTTTTAAAAACGGGAACATAAGTCATCAATCAATGGGCGTAAATTTATTTCTTTGAAAGTTTTCCAAATAGCTTGCAAAAAATATTTAGTTTTAAAGACTAGAAATAAAAAAATGGCGCCAAAAAGAATGTTATATTTCAACATAAATGATTGCGAAATTTGTCAAATAATTTATTGTTTTTTTTTTGGAGACACCCTTTTATTTTTTATCGTGTAACAAATAAATTAAATATAACTAAAATTTGCAAAAAAAGACACACCTTGAAAGTTGCGAAATAAAAGTTCTGTAGTTTATGTTTTTTCAAAAAGAAGCAAATAATGATTTTATTACAAGATAAAAAATAAAAAAGAGTGTGTGAAAACCGGTGAAAGAGATTTATGTACTCAATTTTTTTCAAATAATTGAAGTTAAACTAAAGAACTGCAAGCCAGAAGCAACAACCTTGAAAATTGCGAAATAATATAAAAAATTTATGGCATTCTAATTTTTGAAAAAATCAAGTGATAATTTTATTACAAGACAAAAAATAAAAAAAGGGTGTAAAAAAGGGAGTGGAATTACTGGAAAGATTTTGAAATATCAAATATAACATTCTTTTCTGGTGAATATAAATAGATTCACTAATAATCATTTTCTTTGTGCTTATTTATTTTTTGTGCTGCTGTTTTTCAATAATGTTCATCATCTAAAGAGCTGTATCTATTAAATTTTCAGTAAGTTGCCGTATTTAAGGGTTGCCTAAGGTTTTCCGTGAAATCTCTTAGAAAAATTCCTAATTTTTTTGTTCTTTTTACATCAAAAATAAAGTCATTTTTGCCTTTAAAAAACACTTAAAAAGGCATAAACAAGCTAGAGTTAAACATAAATCTACATGGGGGTTTTAGAAGTTCTGGGGCATAAAATCTCTTGGAAATTTCTTGGGTTTTTCCATTCCCCGGGAAAATGCCTCTGCCGAAATTATTGGCAAAATCTTATGATTTTCTTCCTCTATCAGCAAACGGTCAAAGGCTCTTAAAGTTGAAAGCACCCCCTCCAAAAAAGGCCATAGCTTTATTTTTGTTATAAAAATTAACAATAGCTTTTGTTTTTAGGTAATGTTTTGATCCTTTTTTTTGGTGATAATTATCGAATTTGTCAGATATTGGATTTAGATGGATTTCAAAAAGCAGCTATAAATCAGCACCCGGATGAACATAATTTAAATTTATATTTAAATATATTTTTATTTATGGTTCATCACTTTCCCGAAAATGCCTCTTTGACCATAAAATCGTTTTTTGGTCCGATGTTTTCGGGTTATCTAATAAATCGTGAACTTTTTAAAGAATCGACCCGACCTCTTTAAAAAATATTCATATTTTTTAAAGAGGTCGGGAAAGTTTGTGTGTATGAAAGCTTTCCCAAGACACAAAACCTTGACTTTTTAATGGTCCGAAGTTTTTGGGTTATCATGAAAAAAATTTTTTTGTGTTCCGTCATTCAAGAAATGCTGGACATTATTCCTCTGTTAAAATTGTTGTTTTTTTATATAAAAATAAAGAAATTTTTTATTGATTTTTTTTGGTTTTAAAACAATTTTGAATGTCGACAAAAGTCATTTGTCAAAAAACCATCAAAAAAGTAAAGCACGTATTTTATTGTTTGCGATAAGGATTCTACATAGTCGAAAGCATATATATACCAAAAATAAGCTCAATCGGAGATAAAAAATATTTTTGTGTCTCTGGTAGGGTTTGAAATTTTGAAAAAATACTTTTTTTTTGCTGCAAAAAAAAGTGTTGTTTGCGAACGCGACACGAAAATTTGTATAAAGAAAATGTGTTCCCCGGCTGAAAAAAAATTCTTTTTTTTTATTTTTTAACAGTAATATTAAGCAGAAATATTACTTTTTTTTACTCATTTATTTTTTACTTTCCATCAATATTTTTACTGCGCATCTAATGATACCAAATTTATTGCATTTGGAGAACTTTTGAAAAACCTGTACACGTAGCTATTTTTAAAAACGAAAAAGTGAGCATCATCTTTGATTATTGGTTTTGTTTTTCAGATACTTTTTTAAAAAAAGCTCGCTGCTATCCGTCTTAGTTTTTTTCCCTGATTATTTTTACGTATATAATAAAAGCATAAAAAATTAATACACGATCAGGCTCAGTCGTCAAAGATAATGCTCATTTTTTTGTTTATAAAAATTTTTTAAACAAAAACAAAAAGAACACAATGCCAAGCCATTTTTTGAATGAACAAAAAGAGTGGACTTGATTCAAACGTGAGAATAACATTTTATCGATTGATAAAAAATATTTTTTTTGAAAGTTTTTTTAAAAATATTTTGTACATATTATAAATGTACATATAATTTACACATTTTCCTGACACAAAAAAAGACCATAAATGATAATTATCAAGGAAAATACAATTTGTTAATGAACTTCCATTTTTTGTCCTAATTAGGGTTGCCGTCCCCCCGTAAATCTAAAAATCCGGGGACGGGGAAACGGGGATCCCCGAAAATTAAAAATCCTTCGGGGACGGGGACGGGGAGAGAAAAAATTCGGGGACGGAGACGGGGAGAGAATTCAAATTTAAAGATCCAAAAGTGGTAAAAGTCGTTTATTATGTACAGTAATCATTAGGGGAGCGCTAATTGGAAAACTTTTTAGTGATTTTTACTTTATTATCGAAACTTTAATTTTTTCGGGGATGAAAATCTTTCGGGGACGGGGAGACGGGGATCCCCGAAAATCAAAAATCTTTCAGGGACGGGGAAAACGGGGATCCCCGCGGGGAAATCGGGGAAACAAGGGGGGACGGCAACCCTAGTCCTAATTGTCCAAGCATTAGTGAAAAAAATATCTTTGCTTTTATTATATATTTTTTTCACTAATAATAAAAATAAAATAAATTGCAAAATCATTGAGCAATAATAAAAATATAAAAAAATATAAAATTTGACTATTTTTTATTTGTAAAACTTTGGATTTTTTAACAATATTTAATTTCTTATGTAATTTAAATTTTCGCAAAACAAAAAAAAGAAATTTTCTCTAAAAAGTTTTCGATTTTTTCGTCGAAAAAGAAATTTTGCATTTTTCAAGCCAAAAAAAGTTTTTTCTCTAGCACACAGAGTGCTGTTTACTGAGCTTTAAAAATGGTCTTCTGAAAGCAAGAACATTTTTACCAGGTTAGATAAAAAAATTTTGTCTTAACATTTTGCTCGTTTCATTGACAAGGGACGCGTCAGGGTGTGTTCCGGAGTTATGAGAAAAAAAATATTTCATGATATTCCTCGACCATAAAGAAGCATTCCTGCTAAATATTAGCTGCCCATACGCACTTTTGTATTTTTCATATATACTACATATATATAGGATCGCCTGCTACTTAATACTACAACTTAAGAAATTTATACTTATTTGGGCAAGAAAATAGTCGCAAACAATTTAAAATGCTTTTTCGTATGTTTTCTAATGCAAAGAAATATGTTTTTTAATACAAAAAAGTAGTTGATAAGGACAAATCTTAAGTTGTAGTATTAAGTAGCAGGCGATCCTATATATATGTAGTATATATGAAAAATACAAAAGTGCGTATGGGCAGCTAATATTTTGCAGGAATACTTCTTTATGGTCGGGGAATATCATGAAATACTTTTTTTCTCATAACTCCGGAACACACCCTGACGCGTCCCTTGTGAGTTATACACACAAAGAAAGTCTGTCTCAAAACGTCTGTCCAAAATGAAAAAATCATCCGATTTTTAACGTTGAACGTTTTCTTTTATATTTCACTTTTCTTTTTGTTGACTTTCAGTTGTCATAAAAAATATGTGTTTGAATATTTAATAAAATATTTTTCCAATAACTCTTTAACAATAATAAATTGTTAAGGAAAAATGTATTATAAGCAAGAACAATTAAATCAATAATAGGTTTATGTAATCATTGAACAAATAAAGATTATATACTCGAATTTAATAAAAAATTCGGTTTAATTACCAAAACACACATTTGAAAGTTTTACATGTTTTAAGTGATTCGTATTCATTAAGTTGAAAAGGAAATTAAATACTATTTAGAACTCAACAATTTTATTTCTTAAATTTTTTTTGCGTATTTATCAAACGTACAATACAGGGTGGTCACGCTGGACCAAGCCCAAAACAAATTAAATTTATATTCCAGGGCTGCAAGATTTAAAAAAACTGCTTGGGGGGATCGATAGCCTATATCATCGGATTTTAAAATGTGGTTTTGGAATTTCTACCGTAACCCTCGAAATTTTTTGGTCACACAACGAAAACCTGAAAAAGTCGAAATTTTCGAATTTTGATAAAATATCATTTGGGATGGCTAGAGGACCTCTTTAGAAGACTCTATGCAAAAAATCTCGAAAAAAATTTTCTTTGAAATTTTATCAAAATTCGAAAATTTCGACTTTTTCAGGTTTTCGTTGTGTGACCAAAAAATTTCGAGGGTTACGGTAGAAATTCCAAAACTACATTTTAAAATCCGATGACATAGGCTATCGATCCCCCCAAGCAGTTTTTTTAAATCTTGCAGCCCTTGGGTATAAATTTAATTTGTTTTGGGGGTGGTCCAGCGTGACCACCCTGTACAACACAAGTGTGACGTCTCCTCCAGGAATGAAAGTTACGCCTTCCTCTCTTCCCTTCTCAGATAACAATCAGAGCTTTTCTATTTTTTTCTGACAAAAGTATGTTTAGAAAAAAGTTGTTTTTGAATATTTGAAACATTTTTAAACACCACAAAAAACTTGAAAATATTAATTTCTCTATATAAGCTATTTATTAAATAATATATTGACTGCATTTAATGGTTGATCTCATTAAAAAAGCAAAAAAAAAAAATCATAGCTGCACATGTTGCTACAAAATTAAGTCTTCTAAATTATTTCAAATTTCGGTATTTTTATTTTTTTTCCATCATTTATGCTTTTTAATAACCGTTCGTTAAAAAGAATGGAATACACTAACGCCCCAGTTATAGCATATTTTAAATAAAGGAGTAAACCGCTGCTAAAAAAAATTTTTGCTGCAGCTTTTTTTGCTTTGATTTTTAGCTGCTTAAAAGATTGCTTTTTTATTGTCTTTAGTTTGTTTTTAAATGCAACCTTTTTTGTATTTTTGGCTTTTGTGATATTTAGAAGATAACAAAAATCTTAAAAACAGCTAGAGAAAATATTAAAATAGGAAAAATTTCATTGAATTAAAAGAAAACAAATTAGCTAATAATGCATTTTTGTCAATTTATTTAAAAGTTTTTGACAGTGACTAATTTCACAACAAACTCTGATCCCCCAATCATTTGATGCGCACACACAAGCAACGTCATTCTCCAAAAGTCTGTCCAAATGAAAAACCAGCCTAATAAAAAAAATCTTCCAATTTTTAACGTGGGACGTTTTTCTTTTTTTTTCTGTTCTCTTTTTATCGATTTTTGTCATAAGAAAATTTTTTTAGATTAATATATGTTTGAATATTTAATAAAATATTTTCCCCAAAAACACATAACTCTTTAACAATAAAAAATTGTTAAGGAAAACTGTTTCAACAATGTCGCATAAAATTGATAAAATTGCTGTTCGGTTTTTTTTAAGCATTGTTGAAGGCCAAGAACTTGAATCCGATGTTGAAACAGACCCAACATGCTGTATGCTTAGATCCGTCTTTTATTGAAAATAAGGTTTTAAGAAAAATCGTTTAAAAATAAACTTTCCTACCGAAAAAAATTAATTCAATCGGTCATTAATAAATTAGAAAATTTTTGATGTTTTTGTTCATCAAAGCTTATAAAAATATTTTATCGTCTTACATTGTTGTGTTAACCTTCAACCAGGGTTGTTAAATTCCCGGGAATTTCCCAGGAATTCCCCGCTAATTTCCCGCTAATCTACCGCAAACCCAATTTTTCAGATTTTACATTTCACTCTGCTACGGAGATCCTTGATCTCGTATAACAGAATTGTATGTGTATTGAGAGAGAGATAAAGTTTAACGTATTTATTATATGAAAGAAAAGTATAAAGAATAAGAGACAAAAAGAATGCAAGCTTATGCTTTTATACAGAGAAGAAAAGAATGAATATTTATTATGTAAATTCACGAGATTGTTTGCAATCTCCGTGACACTCGCGCCACCACGGTTTAATCAGGTTCTTCTTCCAGAGATAAAATTAATTTACCACGTTGATCATAAGTCAATACTGTATTCGTATCTTGTTGGACTTCATAAGACCCGTAAAGATTTTCATGTAATTTCCACCAATCTCCCATGGAGTAATGTTTTCGCCATGCGAAACCTTCCCCGCCAGCACGAGTTTTTAGTGATGATGAGATTGTTGGAAGAGATGTAACATTTATTTCTTGAAGAGTTTGATCTTCTGGATCTTTATTTGGTGCTGATCGATACCGTGTATCAATTTTATTGCATAATGTTTTTGATACAGTAGTATCTTGTGTAACTGTAACTTTACCAGCTATCATTTGACCTACTAAAGATTCCACAAAAAATGTTCCATTGTTTTCTTTTACAGAAGTAATGAACTTGAAAAAGTAATCCATGCCCAACAAAATATCTGGTACCTTGTCCTTGACAGTGTATGATGCATGATTAAGTTCATTGATTTCAATTACAGGAATAGAAGTAGCAATTGATTTTATGGAATTTGCAAAAATATCTTGATAACCTTCATTTGTTTGTATTCCAAGTTTTATGAGATTAGATTTATAATACATCTTCTTTCCACCAATTCCTTGAACGCTCATATGTTCTGATGAGATTGGTTTAAGCTTTAGCTGATTAATAAGTTTGTTTGAAACATAAGTTCGTTGTGATCCAGAATCGAAAAATATAACAGCTTTAGCTGTTTCCTTTGTTTCATGATTCATAACAGTTATTTCTTTTGCTAAAAGACAACCTTGTTGCTTATCGACAGTAATGAAGGTATTTGTTTGAGGATATTTTGTTTGAGAATTGTATGACGGTTTTGTATTCCCCTTGGGATTGCATAAGAATGTATAATGTTTGCCATTGCATTTTCTGCATACTACATTAGCAAAACATTTTTCAGTTGTATGATTACTACCAGTACACTTTGTACAGCGATTTGAGCTTTTCAATTCTTTGATTTTATCTTCCACTGAAGAGAATCTTTGACAATCAGATGAAAAATGGGATCCATTACAAAAGCTACATCTAAACATTTTAGATGGGCTTTGTTGGGATGTATTGCTTTTGGAAAATCCATTTGTTTGAGAATAATTAACTTCTTTTTGAATCTTTTCATTAATTTCAGCTTTTAATTCATATTCTTTCATCTTTTCAAGGATAATTTCTGTTGTTGTATCTGGATCAGTCTGTGATAAAAGAACTAATTCAGCTTGTTGAGATGCAGGCATTTTTCGAATAATTTCCAATTTTAAAGTTGAATTATTAATATCGACACCATGGTTTTGAAGTTGTCGGCATAGATTATGTATTGTTTGCACGGTATCACACAAACTTCTTGCATTTGGTTTTGCAGGTGGTATCGATGATAATTGTGTTTGAAGTTCAAAAAGAATTTTTTCTTCATTACCAAATCGTTTAGTTAAAGTATCAATTACTGTATCATAGTTTTCATCAATAATTGAAAATCCTGTAACTTCTCTGAGGGCCTTGCCTTCAAGCAATCCAAATAAAGCATCGAGCTTTTCAACATTTGAATAAGCCTGAGAATGAATATTAAGATTGTATCTTTGCCAAAAAGGTTTCCAGCTTAAACAATTCCCATGGAATTTTTGGATATTTTGAGCGGCAAGCTTGATTGGAACAAGTGAAAGTGACGATGCAATTCCAACATTTGGAGTATTGCCTACAGTATTCAGTTTTGCATGTTTAGTGGCTTTGAAAATTGCCTGCTTTACATTCTTCAATAAAGTACAATTTTCGTTATCAACTTTCCATGCATCAATTCTTTCCAAAAGAGCTTCTTTTGCATCGTCTTCGCTTCTCATTCGTTTTATTTGTTCTTCAATTTTTTCAGCTAATTGTATCCATGATGCAAGATTTTCTTTTAAAAGATCAATTTGACTTTCAAAATCAATCTTTTGTAAGTCGGTCCATGGAGGAGGTGTAGTTGTAATCATTTGTGTATAATCTTGTAAATTTGCTTTGGTATCTTTTTTAACATGTTCTAGCAGAAAAAAGGTTCTTTCAGCCATGCTGGTATTGTATTGAAAGTGTATAGAGATCAAAGTTTGATTGTATTGATTGTATAAGTATGTATTTAACCAAATCCAATCCCTTTTGGTTGAAGTTTGATTGTATTGAACGATTAATTTCACCTTGTGAATTTAATTTATAAATGTATTGTATCCAGAAGTTGAAAGTTTCCACTGAAACTTGTATTATTGATTGAACGTCGGGGTCACCATTTGCTACGGAGATCCTTGATCTCGTATAACAGAATTGTATGTGTATTGAGAGAGAGATAAAGTTTAACGTATTTATTATATGAAAGAAAAGTATAAAGAATAAGAGACAAAAAGAATGCAAGCTTATGCTTTTATACAGAGAAGAAAAGAATGAATATTTATTATGTAAATTCACGAGATTGTTTGCAATCTCCGTGACACACTCCCGAAAAATTTAAAAACATGATTCAAGAGTAACTACCCTTTTTTTATACTATATTAATTCGTTCTGATTGTTTTAAAAGCTAAAAAAACCTATTTTAATTGAAAAAGATTATAATTTTTTAAAAATTTTGGTATAAATATACCCAAAATTCCGGGAAATTAATTTCATTTCCCGCAAAAATCGGGAAATTTCCCTTTGACAACCCTGCCTTCAACTCGAGAATTTTTTATTATTTTGAAATTCAGTTTATGATTATCAATGCCTATAAACGTTTATATAAAAAAACGCAACATTACATTGTTTTTAAAGTTTGAAAATGAATCATTTATAAAAACTATTGTTCCTTCTATATTTTTCTCGATGTGTTCTTTTCTTTAAAAATATTGCTTTTTTGCTTCTACCATTTTTACCAAAACTCCATTTTTCAATATTTAAAACATTTTTTACAACAAAAGCAAAACGCTATCATTTTTATAAGCAACATGAAATTTAAATTTTGCTTTCCTTTTTATTTCTTTTAAAAAAATTTCTTTTCTCGCTATTTTCATTTTTTCAAAAGTTGCATTTTTGAATATTTAAAACTTTTTTACTAAACAAATATGAGATAAAATGAGATATCTGAAAATTATTTATCTTTTAAAATACAAATGTTTAAAACAATAAACTCGAGTGAATGTAAAGAAAGATTTCGGTAATAAGCGGTCCACATCAAACTTTTTACAAAGAGAGTGTCTTTTTTTTCGTTCCTTGCTTGGCAAAATGTTTAAAAATGCCAGGTGGAAAAAAAGGGGAAAATGCGTTTATTCAGTCGTTATGGAAAATTTTCCTTTTTTTTTCACCTGGCATTTTTAAACATTTTGCCAAGCAAGGAACGAAAAAAAAGACACTAGGTTCGATGTGGGTCAAGGAAATGTTACATTGCCTCTTTTTCATTATTTATTACTAATTGATTACAATACTCAGCAACTGCTATATTTTAATAGAAGCAAAATTCATTTCAAAATTAAATTTTTGCAGATTTTACGTTTCTAAATTCTGTTAAAATGTTTATATAAAAAGTTCCACCAAAAAGTGCTAATAGTTTTTTAAATTCAAAATCACAATTACAGCACTTTAACAGTTTTAGTGGAACAAAAAAGTGTTGGGAAAAAGCAATTAAAAAAGCGATAGCGTTAAAAATGAGTCATTTGTAAAAAATTTTGAAAGATTTTATTAATGCTTTTTTGTTTGATTAAAAGTTTGAATATTTAAAATATTGTTTACCAAATGCAAGACAGACTTGATAAAACAAGACAAAAACGGGAAAGAAAGTCTAAAAGTTTGAAAATGAATCATTTGATAAAAATTCTGATACAAAAAATAAAGTGAAAAAGAGACCGATATTAAGCAATAATTAATAATAATATTTTTAAAAATAGTATCAACCATTAATTTGAAGAAGAAAAAAAAAGTCTTTTGTGAAAATATTGTGTTAAAATTTAAAAATGAATCATCCCAAAAGAAACTGCTGATGCTTCATTCGTGTTTAATGAGTGGAAAAGGTTAGTCGTCGTCTGCGGAATCAAACAGCGGACCACTTGGTTTGGTCCCAAGTGTTCTTCCTACTGAGATATACGACTCCCAACCAAATCCTCTCATTTATGAATGTCATTGCCGCTTGGTCTTTCTTTCCTTCCTTTTTCTCTTTCATTTCCAAAGTACATTCTTTGTATTTTCATCATTCATTACACGTATTTGAAAAATTCGATTTTTGTTATTTTTTCATTGCTTTTCATGTTTGAATATTTGATATTTTTTTAAAACGAATTAAGAAATACATGATTCAGCCAAAAAAATAAATGTGTTTGCAGCGCATTTTTATGTCAACAATCCCGATGCAAAAACAAGATGATGGTTTCCACAATAATTAAAACAATTTGTAAAAAAAATCAACAATTAAATCCAAAATAAAAATTTTTAAAGCATTTAAATAGAAAAAGAATAGTGTTAAAGTTTGAAAAGGAATCACTGCAAAATAATTTTAATGCTTTCAATTTCTTGAAAAATTACATTTTACTATTTTTTTCATTGCTTTTGTTTAAATATTTGATATTTTTTTATAACGAAAAATACAAGATTAATAAAAAAAAATGTTGCAAAAAATTATTTACTTTTTTGTAAGAAATGAAAAAAGAAAAATTTTCAACGAGAAAAAGAACGTTAAAGTTTTAAAAATGAATCATTGGAAAAATTGTTGCTACAATTTTTTTTTTAAAATTTCATTTTGTTATTTTTTTATTGCTTTCTAAGTTTGAATATTTAATATTTTTTTAAAACAAAAACATGAGATTCAGAAAAGCAAGATTAAGAAAAAAAATATATTTTATAGCTAAAAATTAATGGGATTTTATTAGGTTCTGCAAATGTACTGATGTCACCAAAATTAAAAATTTATTTTCATCAGCACGATGCCAATGAATGCATTAAAAGAAGTGATTCTAAAAATAGACTTATTACTTTAATAAAGATTATATCACAAAAAACTATCAATTTTGAAACTTTTAGATGGGGCAAAAAAATCACAAAATGAATGTTAAAATTTAAAAATGAATCATTGCAAAAAGAAAAAATTTTGTCCTGTTTTTAGAAATGTTTGAATTTTGCTATATTTTTTTTCTTCTCCAAGTTGGAATATTTAAAATATTTTTTAACAAAATAAGATATGAACAAGACCTAAAAATATGTGATAGGTAAAAAAATGAGTGTATTTTTAAAAAAATACGACAAAAATATGGATAAATAATTTTCATCCAAAAGTTCTTAAATATTTTTATAAGCTTGATATCCTTCAAAAGACCCGCTAAACTTCAAAATCTCAAATGAACGAAATTGAAAAATTTAAAATTTGTTTCCTCTGTTTTAAATATGATTTTGTTGATGACCATTAATGTGTGTGTATATATATTTATTTCTTTAATGGGTTTTGCTTGTTTGTCTCATTTTTTTTGTCTGTGCCATTGCCAGCCTTTCTTTCCTTCCAAACCCTTATCGAAAAATAACCATAGCGCAAACACAGAAAGAAAGAGAAAAAAACATTGCTTTTCGGACGAACATTTTGTGTTTATTGAACAAAACAGAGAAAAAATGGTTTAAATGTGTTTAAATCATAAATAGTGAGAAATGTTCGTGTAGATTCATTCAATCACAGACATGTCTGTTATTTTTTGCAATTGATAGATAAACAGGAACGGAAGAAAAAATATTTGTTTGTAGTTTTGAGACATATGTGGTTGTTTTTGATTTTCTTAGGTGTTTGATATTTTAATTTTTTTTGATAAATAAATCTATTTTTTCCAGACTTCTTTGAAAAATTTCTCTCGACTCCCTAAAGTTGGCCTTAAAATTTTTGTGCGGCAAAAAAATTTATTCGTCGTTGTTGTTTTTTGCTATAATTTTTTTTCCTGGAATGTTTGACCGAAAAAATATCATGCATTTTTTTTGTTTTTTGTAATGTTTTTATTCAATGCAAAAAATATTTTTATTGGCTCTCGCCCATTTTTTTTTGTCGATCGATTTTTTGCTATTTACTTTTAAGCTGCCTTTAAAGTCAAAACATGCTGCTGTGTTTGTAGTATACTTAATTTATACCCAAAAAAATGCCTTCAAAGAATTTTTTGTCAAAATTATGTCACTTGAGAATCTCTAATTTTAAGGCAGAATTTTTTGACCTTAAAAATACTCAAGTAAAATTTATGATCAATTTTCTCTTTGTTCTTTTAAAAATTTATTTTTTCATTTTTCTCTCAAATGATTGTATTTTTTTGTGCTTAAAAATAAGATTTACTTTAGGTGAATCAACATTTCCATTTTTTCTGTTATTGTCTTGTAAAATGTCTTTACTTTTTTTAAATGCCATTCGTGTACTTTGTTTTTTTTTATGTCTGACTATTTTAAAACTTTAATTAGAGGGAGAATAAAAGGAAAGGATGATCTTTTTAATGTAAAATACTTTTTTAAAAAAAAAACGATACTAACATATTTCCACGATTTCAAAATTTTCCTAGACAGAATTGAAGAAAACAAAAAAAATGTTTTTTGTCTTTCCATTTGTTTTTTTCCGTTTTTTCGCGCCAAATAAAATAATTAAAGCTTTAAAAAATAAGAAATATGGCTTTATTTATAAATTTTTTTTCATAGAACAGGAATAAAAAATCCTTTCAACTGGAACCAAAAAGCCTTTAAAAAATAAGTTTGACTCGACCGATTTTTTACAGTATTCTCACATTCTTGTTTTATCAAGATCATTAATTTTGAAATCATGTTTAAATGCTTTTAAATGTTATCACTGATATTTCTCGTAGCTCTCTCACGTTGGAGTGAAAAAAATATGCTTTGGCATTGTTATACTTTTTTATTATTTTTTTGAAAAAAATGAAAAGATGAGTATTATCATTTACGGCTGTGCCTAATTTGAATTAGTTTTTTACATACATTTTTTTTTCAAAGCTCTCTGTTATCCCACTCAATTTTTTATGCTGTTTAAAAATATTAATATAAAAAGGCATAAAAACTTAATATAAGATCAGGCAAAGTTGTTAAAGATATTTCTCGTTTTTTCGTTCTTTTAACAAAAAACTAAAAGAACACAATACACGGTGAGTCGACTCCCTTATAAATTGTCCATTTGGAAAAAACTTCGCTTGAGTCCGCGAACACTTTTTCCCATATTAAATCTTTAAACATAAATTCTGAAGGCGCAAAACACTTTAAAAATAAGCTTTTACTGCTAAAAATTAGCAAAGGAGTACTAGAAGCTATGTTTGCAGGGACTAAGAAAAATATGGATTCTGGAGCCCAGGATTCAGAATCCAAAACAAAAATTTCTTCTAAATGCTTTAAATTTGGTATCACTAAGTTCGTCTCGGCGAGTATATTACAATGAATGTAAAATTGATCGTTGTAAAAGGCTTCAAAAGGCTTCAGTGATCTAAATATAAATGTTTCAAAAAATTTTTCGCCTTCTGTATTTCGATTCTGAAGCCTTTTACAACGATCAATTTTACATTCATTGTAATCTACTCGCCGAGACGAACTTAGTGATACCAAATTTGAAGCATTGGGAAGAAATTTTTGTTTTGGATTCTGAATCCTGGGCTCCAGAATCCATATTTTTCTCAGTCCCTGCAAATATAGCTTCTAGTACCCGTTAGCTAATTTTTAGCAGCAACAGCTTATTTTTAAAGTGTTTTGCGCCTTCAGAATTTATGTTTAAAGATTTAATATGGGAAAAAGTGTTCGCGGACTTAAGCGAAGTTTTTTCCAAATGGACATTTCAGCTCACCGTGCAATGCCAACCCATTTTTTGACTGACACAAAAAAAGTGGAACTGATTCCAACGTGAAATTTTACTTTTGATGAAATTCATTGAATTTGTAAAGTCTTTCTGGATTTTTTTTAACAAATATTTGAGTTGCCCTTTAAAAGTATTATATTTGTTGAACATATTTATTTTGTTTTAACATTTTTTCGTATCCACCCATTCATGTTTGAATGAAATTACATTTCCTTCTTTTTCAGTAATAAATAAGTAAATGAAAGAGAAATGATGGAGCCAAGACCATATGGAACTTATACAACCCTTACAAATGCATGTATTCCTCAACAACAACAGCCACCACCAGAACGTCCACCTCCTCCATATTCGTCAAATCAAAGAAATAATTTTTCGCCTTCCGAAGGTTCAACAGTTTATTATCAGCAGCAACAACAGCCACAACCTCAACAAATTATTTACGTTACTTCAGAAATACCAAATCAACAATTTTCGAATAATAATGAAGAAATTCCAATTGCAGAAAGAAATGTAGAAAATAATAATCAAAATGAAGAAGTTGGTTTCTATTTTTATTTTGAAATAAAATATGGGAAATTAGCAAGTTAGGAAATTGCTAAAATTTAGGTTTTATCGAATATAATAGACAATTCATCAGTTTTTAGACTTAAAATCTTTTTTTAAATTTCCTCTCTTTTAACTCCAAGTTTTATTTCTCGTATTTTTCATTATTTTTCCAACAATTAATTTTTATCCTTTTAAAAGTTTGCCTGAAACAACAGATTCAACATTTTAAAAGATACATCAAAGTCTTTCAAAAATTTTTTCCTTCCTACTCGAAAATCTTTCTTTTCTCTTTTTTCATTCATAAAAGATTTAAAACAGACGTTTTCTTGTTCAATGAGACTGCGAACATTTTTCTAAAAACGCGTCAAATCTTTAAAATTTTTGAAAAAATATTTAGCGAATGCGTTCAAGTTGTGATCAAAAAAGGTCACAAAAAAATAAATGTTGTAGTCAGAAAAATTAAGTGCAAACCATTAACATTTTTTTAAACTTTGCATTTTACAAAATGAGCGGAGAGATTTCGAATTGTGTAAAACAACTTTTTTTGATTTTAACGCGATAAATAAAATACAGCAATATTTAAGCTGTATTTTTAGGTTGTGTAATTTTATAAACAAAAAAATTTATTTTCGTGGTTAAATAAAAAGTAAAATAAACTTGTCAAAATATTTATTAATGAATTTATTTCATTCATTATAACTGTTATAATTTTCGTGATTTCCTCAAACCCTTATTTCGTAGATTGCAAAAAAATTAATGTAAAATTTTTTGTTCCAAAAAAGTTATCTTTTTATTGTATAATATTTTTTAAATATTCAGTGAAGAAAAACATATTGTTGTTAAAATATAAAAAATTTGAAGCAATAACAATAGTTTTTTTGTTCGATGATTCATTTTCAAACTTTAACAATCTTTCCAATTCTGTAATGTTTTCTTCTTTCTTTTTAAGGCTTTAGAGTTTAGCGGATCTTTTGAAGGATATCAAGCTCTTAGAAATGTTGAATTGATGTACGGATTTTCTATGAGTTATTTATCCATATTTCTGTCGTATTTTTTTAAAATACACTTATTTTTTTACCTGTCACATATTTTTGTCTTGTTCATACCTGTTTTTTGTTAAAAAATATTTTAAATATTCCAACTTGGAGAAGAAAAAAAATATAGCAAAATTCAAACATTTCTAAAAACAGCACAAAATTTTTTCTTTTTGCAATGATTCATTTTTAAATCTTAATATTCATTTTCTGATTTTTTTTGTTCTATCTAAAAATTTCAGAATTGTGATGATTTTGCTGTGACATGTTTTTTTGATAGTTATATTGATATGTTGTCATTTTTAGCTGTCAAATATAATTTTTTGTATAATCTTGTTTTTTCAAATCTCATGTTTTTGTTTTAAAAAAATATTAAATATTCAAACTTAGAAAGCAATGAAAAAATAACAAAATGAAATTCTTAATAAAAAAATTATAGCAACGATTTTTCCAATGATTCATTTTTAAAATTTAAACGCTCTTTTTCTCGTTGAAAATTTTTCTTTTTTCATTTCTTACAAAAAAGTAAATAATTTTTTGCAAAGTTTTTTTTATTTTTGTTAATGACTGTTCCTGCTCCAATGAAATCGCATCTTGATTGGTGCCGTGCCAAATAAAAATACATAAAATTTCAGTTGTCAAATATATTTTTATTAATCTTGTCGTTTTTTTTGTTATAAAAAAATTAAATATTCAAACTAAAGCAATCAAAAAAATAGTAAAATGAAATTTTCAAAAAAAAATTATTTTGCAATGATTCCTTTTCAAACTTTAACACTCTTCTTTTTAAATGCTTTTAAAATTTTATTTTGGATTTAATAGCTGATTTTTTTACAAATAGTTTTAATTATTGTTTGTTACATTAATTAATCCTGTTTTCGCATCAGCTTTTTTTTACATACAAAATGCGCTACAGCCAACATTTATTTTTAGCTGTCGTATATTTTTAGCTTAATCACGTCTTTCTATCATAAATCTGCAGTTTTTATTGTAAAAAAATATTAAATATTCAAACTCGGAAAGCAAAAAATTAGAAATGAGAAATTAAAAAAAAAAGCAACGGTGTTTTTTCAATGATTCATTTTCAAACTTTACGAATTTGTTTCCCGTTAAATGCTTTTTTATTTTTATTTTCTATTTAATAATTAATTGTTTTTTTTTAATAACATCTATATCTACTCTTTATTTATGAGGTATGGATTTTATTTGTAAATGAGCTACAAACATTTGTATTTTATAGCTTGTCTTTCCAAATTTGTCGTTTCTTTTTCAAAAAAAATATTAAATATTCAAACTTGAAAAGCAAAAAATTAGAAATGAGAAATTAAAAAAAAAATGAAAGCAACGATTTTTTTTAAATGATTCATTTTCAAACAAGTCTGTCTTATGTTTGTTAAAAACTATTTTTAATATGCAAACAAAAAAGCATTAATAAAATGTTTCAAAAAAAATAAAAACAGCAAAAATTTTTACAAATGACTCATTTTTAACGCTATCGCTTTTTTAACTGCTCTTTTCCAACACTTTTTTGTTCGATTAAAACTGTTAAAGTGCTGTAATTGTGATTTTAAATAAAAAAAACTATTATCAGTTTTTGGTGGAACTTTTTATATAAAAATTTTGATTGAGTTTAGAAACGTAAAATCTGCAAAAATTTAGTCATAAAATAAATTTGGCAGAATATTTTTGCTTCTATAAAAATGTCGTAGTTGTTGAGTACTGTAATCAATTAGTAATAAATAATGAAAAAGAGGCAATGTAACATTTACTTGACCCACATCGAACCTAGTGTCTTTTTTTTCGTTCCTTGCTTGGCAAAATGTTTAAAAATGCCAGGTGAAAAAAAAAGGAAAATTTTCCATAACGACTGAATAAACGCATTTTCCCCTTTTTTTCCACCTGGCATTTTTAAACATTTTGCCAAGCAAGGAACGAAAAAAAAGACACTCTCTTTGTAAAAAGTTTGATGTGGACCGCTTATTACCGAAATCTTTCTTTACATTCACTCGAGTTTATTGTTTAAAACATTTGTGTTTTAAAAGATAAATAATTTTCAGATATCTCATTTTATCTCATATTTGTTTAGTAAAAAAGTTTTAAATATTCAAAAATGCAACTTTTGAAAAAAAGAAAATAGCAAAAAATGCAATTTTTCAAAAGAAATAAAAAATGAAGCAAAACTTTATATCAACATTTTTTTGCAATGATTCATTTTCAAGACTTTGGGATTCCAATTTTAGCAATTGTAATGCATTTTCAATGCTGTAAATAGTTGCAGCGTACTGTAATTTGCCATTAATAAATAAAATAGTTGCAATAAATATTTTTCCATGTATGTGTTTATTAATGACAAGGAACACTTGTTTTATAAATGATTCATTTTCAAACTTTAAAAACAATGAAACGTTGCGTTTTTTTATATAAACTTTTATTGGCATCGAATATCATTAACTGAATTGCTGCATAATGAAAAAAATTGTTTTTATGCGTATAAGAGGTAAAGTTAGCTACGTGCGCAGGTTTTTCAAAGTTCTGTAAATGCAATAAATTTGGTATCATTAGATGCGCAGTATAAATATTGATAGAAAGAAAAAAAGAAATGAGTAAAAAAAAGTAATATTACTGCTGAATATTACTGTTAAAAAATAGAAAAAACAATTTTTTTTCAGTCGGGGAACACATTTTCTTTATACAAATTTTCGTGTCGCGTTTGCAAACTGCTGCAAAAAAAAGTGTCGTTTGTGAAAAACAACATTTTTTGCAGCAAAAAAAAGATTTGTTTTTCACCGGTTCAAACCCCATGGAAAACGCAAAAATATTTTTTATCTCCGATTAAGCTTATTTTTGGTACATATATGCTTTTGACTATGGAGAATCCAAAAATAAATGAAGTTTTTTTTAAAAAAAAGTTTACAGTCGTTTAGATTCGAACCAGTGACCCAAACGACTGTAAACTGTCGCGCAGCGCCTCTCCCACTAGGCCATAGACGCATATTTCGCGGTGCGGCCTTGTGCGATAATTTTAAATATACTGTTCGATGCAGAAAAAAATTCTGAGTCGAATAGGCCTGGTTTTAAAAAGGAAGAAGGTGGAAGACAGAATACAGGTCAAAAAAACCGATTTTCTCTAATTTTTTGTATTAAAGTAATAGTCAAAAGTTGGATTTTTGGAATCTCCGTAAAATTTTACATCTAGGTGGATAAAAATTAAATTTTTAAAAAAAAGTTTTATTTTTTACAGTATACCTAAGGAGCTCTCTCTTTCATTTTTTTTGACTGAAAAAAAATGAAGGGGAACACTGGCGTCGCACATTGCTGCGCACGTAGCTAGGTAAAGTATTTTTTTATAAGCTTTTATGAACAAAAACAACAAATTTTTTCTTTGTTTATTTTAAAATGAAAATTAAGCTTGTTTATTTGTTCCTTTTTCACCCATTTTTTTATGCTATTTACTTCTAACCAGAGCAAGTTTTTTTTTCAATTAAATTTTTACGTTTTTAAAGATCTTGATTCATTTTTTTTGAACACTTTTTTTTTCCTTAGACACAGCGGTGCCAACTGATTATCTTTTTTTACTTCCATTTTCTCTTCCTTCTATCGCCAATATTAAAAAAAAAGCAGTAATAAATCAAATATTTTTTTAAAAGATAAAAATCAGCAAATGTCATTTTTCATTCACGGATATTTTTTTTTGAACACTTTTTTTTGCTTCAAATCCGTTCCTTCTTTTTTTTTTCGATTACAATCTTTTTTCTCCTCCAAAAAAAGAGTTGAATTGAAATTTTATTGGTTTTTGAACATTTTTAGTACTCCAAAAAATGGGTTATTAAACTAGTTTGATTAAAAAAGAGAACGGGGAGTTCAAAAAAAAATCAAAAAAATACCTTTTAAGAAAAAAATGTTTATTGCAACATTTTTGACTAAAATATTTTTTGTTCTCATTTTTGGGTTTATTTGTTGAGAAAAAAAAGCTTATTATATTTTTTGGGTTTAAATCTCGTTTTTTGTCAAAGTTATCGAAAGACGTCGATGTTCGAGATCGGGGTTGTGTTTGTCTCTTTTTTCTTCTCTTTTTTTTCTATGAAATTTGTAGTCGATTTTTTTTCTCAATGTTTGTCCACTCAAAATGTTCTCATAGTTTTTTTCTTATTTTTAAAAAGTTTTTTAATCAATAAATTGTGTTTTAGGTTACAGTAATTAGGTAGACAAAAATGAGTAAAAATTGTTTTCAAATTTTACAAAAAATCAAAAACTAATTAAAAACCGTAAAAATGTATTTTTTTAAAACGACATTTTTTTCACTTTCGAGGAAAAATTGAAAAAAAAGTTAAATTTTAAGCTGCAGCTATGAAACTTTCAGGATAGGCTAAAATACGGTTTAAAAGAACGAAAATCAATTCCATTTTTGTTCAAATTGCCTCAGGGGATTTATGCAAATTTTCTGAAATCAAAATTTGCATATTTTAGTAAAACTTTTTTTATGGTTGCAATATGTTTCCCCTAGCCTAGTTCTATCGTTAAAATGTCAAATTATTAAAATTGGTTTAGAAATAGTGGAATGGCATCAAATCGAAATTTGCCGAAATTAGTTTATCACCAATACCTCGAAAATTTTTTTCCATTTTTGCTCGAAATTGAAAATAGTGTCGTTTTAACAGTTCAGTTTTAAAAAATGAGGAAAAATTCAAATTTTAACATTTTTTTAGATTTAAAAAAAGCATGATAGTAACACATTTTTGGTTTATTTTTGCAATTTTTGTTACTATCTTTGACACTTTTTGTTTTCAATTTTTTCTCTCCACCTCTTTTTTTCTTTCTTCGATGTCATAGCACAACAAATCAATCGATATAATTCAATCACTCGCTTTCCTTTTTTTTTTCGAACACATCTTCTCTACTTTCTTTCATCCCTCTTGTCTCTTTTTTTCCTTACTCTTTTACATTTATTTTCCTCACCACAATTGAATCTATATTTTGGATAGGGGATAGAAAAAGTTCAAGATTGAGGGTGTCTTTCGTCTGTCTTTTCTTTCTTTTTTTGCAGCAGTAGAAAAAAATGTGTTCCTCTCTACAACTTTTTTTTCCCCGCTTTTTTTTTTGCTCTCCCTCTTTTGCATTATATTCGATGTGTCCTTTTCCTCTTAAATATATATATATGAATGTGGACAAAATTTATATTATACATAGGAAAACCCTCTGAAAAAAAATATAAGTCAGCGCTATTTTGCATCGATGTCGTCCAAGAATTGAGTGAATGTCGTGGTTGAGCTGCTCAGCCGCCTGAGCAAAGTCAAAGCCTTAATGTCTCTTCGATTTTTTTTTGCTGTCGTTTTATTGATGTTGCACTCTTTCTCCGTTCGTTCCTTCGTTTGTTTCGGTCGTTCATCTTTTTTTTTTTTGTTGCGGTCGTCGTTCGCTTTTTTTTTTCTTTCAAATTTTTTCCCCAAATTTTTTTTTGCTCTCTCTCTGTGACTCTTTCAAAACGCATATACTTTTTAACAATGACTTTTTTTATTGTTGCTGAAAAACACAGGGTTTTCCACAAACCCAACAACATCATTATCATCATCATCAACAGCAGAAGCAATGAAAAAAAAGAATTTTTTTTTTTGAAAATAATGACTTTTTTTTGTGTTTGTGTTTAATCACGTCTTTCTATCATAAATCTGCAGTTTTTATTGTAAAAAAATATTAAATATTCAAACTCGGAAAGCAAAAAATTAGAAATGAGAAATTAAAAAAAAAAGCAACGGTGTTTTTTCAATGATTCATTTTCAAACTTTACGAATTTGTTTCCCGTTAAATGCTTTTTTATTTTTATTTTCTATTTAATAATTAATTGTTTTTTTTTAATAACATCTATATCTACTCTTTATTTATGAGGTATGGATTTTATTTGTAAATGAGCTACAAACATTTGTATTTTATAGCTTGTCTTTCCAAATTTGTCGTTTCTTTTTCAAAAAAAATATTAAATATTCAAACTTGAAAAGCAAAAAATTAGAAATGAGAAATTAAAAAAAAAATGAAAGCAACGATTTTTTTTAAATGATTCATTTTCAAACAAGTCTGTCTTATGTTTGTTAAAAACTATTTTTAATATGCAAACAAAAAAGCATTAATAAAATGTTTCAAAAAAAATAAAAACAGCAAAAATTTTTACAAATGACTCATTTTTAACGCTATCGCTTTTTTAACTGCTCTTTTCCAACACTTTTTTGTTCGATTAAAACTGTTAAAGTGCTGTAATTGTGATTTTAAATAAAAAAAACTATTATCAGTTTTTGGTGGAACTTTTTATATAAAAATTTTGATTGAGTTTAGAAACGTAAAATCTGCAAAAATTTAGTCATAAAATAAATTTGGCAGAATATTTTTGCTTCTATAAAAATGTCGTAGTTGTTGAGTACTGTAATCAATTAGTAATAAATAATGAAAAAGAGGCAATGTAACATTTACTTGACCCACATCGAACCTAGTGTCTTTTTTTTCGTTCCTTGCTTGGCAAAATGTTTAAAAATGCCAGGTGAAAAAAAAAGGAAAATTTTCCATAACGACTGAATAAACGCATTTTCCCCTTTTTTTCCACCTGGCATTTTTAAACATTTTGCCAAGCAAGGAACGAAAAAAAAGACACTCTCTTTGTAAAAAGTTTGATGTGGACCGCTTATTACCGAAATCTTTCTTTACATTCACTCGAGTTTATTGTTTAAAACATTTGTGTTTTAAAAGATAAATAATTTTCAGATATCTCATTTTATCTCATATTTGTTTAGTAAAAAAGTTTTAAATATTCAAAAATGCAACTTTTGAAAAAAAGAAAATAGCAAAAAATGCAATTTTTCAAAAGAAATAAAAAATGAAGCAAAACTTTATATCAACATTTTTTTGCAATGATTCATTTTCAAGACTTTGGGATTCCAATTTTAGCAATTGTAATGCATTTTCAATGCTGTAAATAGTTGCAGCGTACTGTAATTTGCCATTAATAAATAAAATAGTTGCAATAAATATTTTTCCATGTATGTGTTTATTAATGACAAGGAACACTTGTTTTATAAATGATTCATTTTCAAACTTTAAAAACAATGAAACGTTGCGTTTTTTTATATAAACTTTTATTGGCATCGAATATCATTAACTGAATTGCTGCATAATGAAAAAAATTGTTTTTATGCGTATAAGAGGTAAAGTTAGCTACGTGCGCAGGTTTTTCAAAGTTCTGTAAATGCAATAAATTTGGTATCATTAGATGCGCAGTATAAATATTGATAGAAAGAAAAAAAGAAATGAGTAAAAAAAAGTAATATTACTGCTGAATATTACTGTTAAAAAATAGAAAAAACAATTTTTTTTCAGTCGGGGAACACATTTTCTTTATACAAATTTTCGTGTCGCGTTTGCAAACTGCTGCAAAAAAAAGTGTCGTTTGTGAAAAACAACATTTTTTGCAGCAAAAAAAAGATTTGTTTTTCACCGGTTCAAACCCCATGGAAAACGCAAAAATATTTTTTATCTCCGATTAAGCTTATTTTTGGTACATATATGCTTTTGACTATGGAGAATCCAAAAATAAATGAAGTTTTTTTTAAAAAAAAGTTTACAGTCGTTTAGATTCGAACCAGTGACCCAAACGACTGTAAACTGTCGCGCAGCGCCTCTCCCACTAGGCCATAGACGCATATTTCGCGGTGCGGCCTTGTGCGATAATTTTAAATATACTGTTCGATGCAGAAAAAAATTCTGAGTCGAATAGGCCTGGTTTTAAAAAGGAAGAAGGTGGAAGACAGAATACAGGTCAAAAAAACCGATTTTCTCTAATTTTTTGTATTAAAGTAATAGTCAAAAGTTGGATTTTTGGAATCTCCGTAAAATTTTACATCTAGGTGGATAAAAATTAAATTTTTAAAAAAAAGTTTTATTTTTTACAGTATACCTAAGGAGCTCTCTCTTTCATTTTTTTTGACTGAAAAAAAATGAAGGGGAACACTGGCGTCGCACATTGCTGCGCACGTAGCTAGGTAAAGTATTTTTTTATAAGCTTTTATGAACAAAAACAACAAATTTTTTCTTTGTTTATTTTAAAATGAAAATTAAGCTTGTTTATTTGTTCCTTTTTCACCCATTTTTTTATGCTATTTACTTCTAACCAGAGCAAGTTTTTTTTTCAATTAAATTTTTACGTTTTTAAAGATCTTGATTCATTTTTTTTGAACACTTTTTTTTTCCTTAGACACAGCGGTGCCAACTGATTATCTTTTTTTACTTCCATTTTCTCTTCCTTCTATCGCCAATATTAAAAAAAAAGCAGTAATAAATCAAATATTTTTTTAAAAGATAAAAATCAGCAAATGTCATTTTTCATTCACGGATATTTTTTTTTGAACACTTTTTTTTGCTTCAAATCCGTTCCTTCTTTTTTTTTTCGATTACAATCTTTTTTCTCCTCCAAAAAAAGAGTTGAATTGAAATTTTATTGGTTTTTGAACATTTTTAGTACTCCAAAAAATGGGTTATTAAACTAGTTTGATTAAAAAAGAGAACGGGGAGTTCAAAAAAAAATCAAAAAAATACCTTTTAAGAAAAAAATGTTTATTGCAACATTTTTGACTAAAATATTTTTTGTTCTCATTTTTGGGTTTATTTGTTGAGAAAAAAAAGCTTATTATATTTTTTGGGTTTAAATCTCGTTTTTTGTCAAAGTTATCGAAAGACGTCGATGTTCGAGATCGGGGTTGTGTTTGTCTCTTTTTTCTTCTCTTTTTTTTCTATGAAATTTGTAGTCGATTTTTTTTCTCAATGTTTGTCCACTCAAAATGTTCTCATAGTTTTTTTCTTATTTTTAAAAAGTTTTTTAATCAATAAATTGTGTTTTAGGTTACAGTAATTAGGTAGACAAAAATGAGTAAAAATTGTTTTCAAATTTTACAAAAAATCAAAAACTAATTAAAAACCGTAAAAATGTATTTTTTTAAAACGACATTTTTTTCACTTTCGAGGAAAAATTGAAAAAAAAGTTAAATTTTAAGCTGCAGCTATGAAACTTTCAGGATAGGCTAAAATACGGTTTAAAAGAACGAAAATCAATTCCATTTTTGTTCAAATTGCCTCAGGGGATTTATGCAAATTTTCTGAAATCAAAATTTGCATATTTTAGTAAAACTTTTTTTATGGTTGCAATATGTTTCCCCTAGCCTAGTTCTATCGTTAAAATGTCAAATTATTAAAATTGGTTTAGAAATAGTGGAATGGCATCAAATCGAAATTTGCCGAAATTAGTTTATCACCAATACCTCGAAAATTTTTTTCCATTTTTGCTCGAAATTGAAAATAGTGTCGTTTTAACAGTTCAGTTTTAAAAAATGAGGAAAAATTCAAATTTTAACATTTTTTTAGATTTAAAAAAAGCATGATAGTAACACATTTTTGGTTTATTTTTGCAATTTTTGTTACTATCTTTGACACTTTTTGTTTTCAATTTTTTCTCTCCACCTCTTTTTTTCTTTCTTCGATGTCATAGCACAACAAATCAATCGATATAATTCAATCACTCGCTTTCCTTTTTTTTTTCGAACACATCTTCTCTACTTTCTTTCATCCCTCTTGTCTCTTTTTTTCCTTACTCTTTTACATTTATTTTCCTCACCACAATTGAATCTATATTTTGGATAGGGGATAGAAAAAGTTCAAGATTGAGGGTGTCTTTCGTCTGTCTTTTCTTTCTTTTTTTGCAGCAGTAGAAAAAAATGTGTTCCTCTCTACAACTTTTTTTTCCCCGCTTTTTTTTTTGCTCTCCCTCTTTTGCATTATATTCGATGTGTCCTTTTCCTCTTAAATATATATATATGAATGTGGACAAAATTTATATTATACATAGGAAAACCCTCTGAAAAAAAATATAAGTCAGCGCTATTTTGCATCGATGTCGTCCAAGAATTGAGTGAATGTCGTGGTTGAGCTGCTCAGCCGCCTGAGCAAAGTCAAAGCCTTAATGTCTCTTCGATTTTTTTTTGCTGTCGTTTTATTGATGTTGCACTCTTTCTCCGTTCGTTCCTTCGTTTGTTTCGGTCGTTCATCTTTTTTTTTTTT
This sequence comes from Panagrolaimus sp. PS1159, assembly GCA_963922195.1. Lineage (NCBI taxonomy): Eukaryota > Metazoa > Nematoda > Chromadorea > Rhabditida > Panagrolaimidae > Panagrolaimus > Panagrolaimus sp. PS1159. Next base: position 736,123 of record CAWUHW010000028.1, read on the forward strand.
GTTGCGGTCGTCGTTCGCTTTTTTTTTTCTTTCAAATTTTTTCCCCAAATTTTTTTTTGCTCTCTCTCTGTGACTCTTTCAAAACGCATATACTTTTTAACAATGACTTTTTTTATTGTTGCTGAAAAACACAGGGTTTTCCACAAACCCAACAACATCATTATCATCATCATCAACAGCAGAAGCAATGAAAAAAAAGAATTTTTTTTTTTGAAAATAATGACTTTTTTTTGTGTTTCATAGATAGTTTTTTTCCAATTGTTGCAACATTTTTTTAAATAAATGTCCTTTCTTTGGCCTTCCCTAAAGTGTCGTTCTTTTTTTTTCATTCTCCTTTAACCCCTCTATTTTTTTTTCAATGACCTTTTTTGCAGTTCTTTTTTTTCTGTTCTAAAAAGTGTTCAACATTTTTAAAAAATATCGGCAATAATCTCCTTCTTTTTTCAATGTCAGTAGCTTTTGCTGAGTTTTAAAATGAAACTTTTCGTTTAGCTCCTTTTTTTGCTTTGCAACATTTTTTCACCAAGTTAAAAACTTTTTTAAGTCTAGTTTTTTTGCATTTTTTTTATCACTTTTTGCTTTAGTTAATGATGGAGTTGGTAAAATGCCATTGAATAATGATAAAGTACAAATCACATTAGTTTTTGACACTTTTTATGTGATCACGTTTATATATCCGAGGCACACTTTTTCTAATTGTTTTTATTGAGAAAAAGCAAAATTTTTTTATTGAAAAGTCATCTCATTTTTAAAGATTTTAAAGATTGATTTTAGGCTCATATGTTTTAAGACAAAATTTTAACGTTTTTTTTTTCGTTTCAAGACGATTTTAGGGATTTTTATTAAAAGTTTCACAATAATTTTTCAATTTTTTAAGAAAATTAAAAAAATTATTCAATTTTCCTTTAATGATTTTTTGATGTTTAACAAGTTTGACAGTTTTGATGGCACTTTTTTAGTTTGTTAAAGCGTCCTTTATAGATACTGTATAATTAAAAAATACAACAAAACTTTCTTTAATTAAGGTTTTTCTATTTTCAATGGAAAAAAGTTTTGTAATATTCTGTCTTTTCGTTAGTTCTTTTCAGGTATAAAAATTTTGTTTTTGGTTTAAAAATTTGACTGCAGTAATTTTTATCCTTTATTCATTGCTTATTTTTTTAAAGCTTTGGATTCGTTTCTTTTTTTTTTCATGCAAAGGTTCATCAAAATTTTTGGTCGACTTTTTTCATAAAAACTAATAAAACCTTTTATTAAAGAAAGATTTGTCGATTTTTCTTACTGTATCCCACATTCTAATCACATCGCCTACCTTCTTTCATCCATTCATTCATTCGTTCTCTTTCCTTTAACCCCCGAGAAAACAATAATGTACCCAAATTAGAGTTAATGTATTTTAAAACATGTTGATTTGACTTTTTTTTCTTCTTTTGCTTCCCACGCTTTTCTTGTTCATTTCTCTATTATTTCCTTCTTTTAATCATAATTAATGGTGTTTACGCCATCTTTTTAGTAAAATCCGGTAATGACAATTTTGATTTCCTATATTCAAAAAAAAGATTGATAGTTGTTTGCATTTTTTTGCAGATATTTTTTTCTTTGTGTTTTTGACGTTTTTTTAAACGCTTTTTGAATTGCTTTTTTTAATCTAAAAAAATGTTTGGCTTTAAACATGTTTTTTTACGAAATTTTAAAAAAAATAGAAGCAAGAATAAAAATTTTTCGTTTAAAAAATTTTTTGTACTGTAAAAATTTTTGGGCTTAAAATGGAAAGCGTATTTATCGTATTAAAGTTTGGCTAAAGAACTTACTGCAAAAAGTTTTCCATTAAAGTTCATTCAAAAAATTTAGCTTTAAATGTTTCTTCACTTTTTGGTAGACGGCAGATGTGCCATAATTTAGTTATTTTTGACTTTTAGTTTTAAAAAAGTCATTTTTTGTGTTTCAATTTTTTTTGACAAATTTTTGGAAATTTAAAATTTTAGTTTTTAATTTTTTTAATCTTTAAAAGTGCATATGAGGCTAACACCATTTAATTATACGAAAAAATATTTTTATTAGAATTTCATGAAAAGAAATTAATTTAATATAGCTTTAAAGATTAGCAGTCTTTTACTTCTTTTTATAGGAATCATAGATTTTTATCAGACGAATTCTAATTTCTAATTTTATCTTCTTGCAAAGGAATAATGTACGTAGCCAAAATACAAAAAAAACATATAAATTTGTGCTTTAAAAAACAGCTTAAAATAAAATAGTGTAAAATTTTTGTTTGCAGTTTCGACAAAGGTTTAAAACATTACCTAGATAAAAAAAAAGAGCCCGAAATACATGGCATTATCTTTTTTCCCAACAGTATTAATATTGCTCTTATCTCTTGTTTTTTTGTAGCTTTGTCTTTATTTTTTACGTAGTTTAAAAAATATGTTTAAAAAAGGATTTCAAAAAACCAAAATACAAAAGTGATTATTAATTTACTTTAAAAGAGCATCAAAAAAACTACTGTAGTCCTTTTTTTTTCAAAAATTACGGTTAAAAGAGATTCGTCATTTGTTCATTTTTCGATTTCATAAAAAAAATTGTAAAAGCGTAATAGATTGAAAATCAGGGTTTTCGCTTGAAGAGTGCCACACTTTTTTTCTCTAAAAGAATTAAAGTGTGGCACTCTTCAAGCGAAAACCCTGATTTTCAATCTATTACGCTTTTACAATTTTTTTTATGAAACCGAAAAATGAACAAATGACGAATCTCCTTTAATTTCGATATTCCAAAAAATATCAAAAAAACTTTAGATTTGAAAGATTAATAGATTTCTTTATATCCAACGTCAGATATTTTTTTTTCTTCTCATAATTAATGTAGCTACGTTTTTTATCTCCATTTTTGATACACAAATTAATACACAAAAAAATAATGAACACGTTTTTATTCTTTCAAGTTCATTAATTTTTTTAACACTCTCTTTTTATCCTTTTTAACAATCATTTTTTATATATCTCTTTTTCTTCACTTCCTTATCTCTCTTCCATTTTTTAAATCTGTTTTTAATTAACTTTTTTTTGTCATCGTTCGTTTTTTTATTTTTCGTGAAACCAGTTTAAAATTATTTTTTTTGGATTAAAGCTTTATCGCAATTTTTTTTATTTTGCAGAGAAAATTATCTTTGGGTGCTGCCGTTTTTTAACTCTTTGACTTATAAATTTCAAATATACTTGAAAATTAAGCCAAAACTATTCTCCTTAAAGATTTTTTTATTTTTGCACGAAAACGGTAGGTTTTATTTTTACCACAAATTATTTTTATTTGAAAAATGATTTAAAATTATTGGATTTCAATTTGAATGATTAAAAAAAATTTGATGATCGTTGCAAGAAAATTTTGAAGATATTCTGTCTGTTTCATAAAAAATTTTACCTGAAATTTTCAAAAAATTGTGTTTTAAAAAATACTTTTTTAAGTCTAAAAAAATTCTCTCCAATAAATTTTAAATTTTAACTTTTTAAAAAGATGCATCTTTGTACAATAGGGTAAAGTCGTTTTTAATTTGATAAATAATAATTTTAAAAGGAGCCCCTGCCCGTCAGATTTCGTCAGATTTAGCTTATACCCTTCCCGCTAGGGTTGCCTTCCCCCCCTAAAAACACCGACATCAGATCTAGACATTCCCTAATTTTCTTAAAAGTAAAAACACCAAAAGTGACTTCTATGATTTCATGAAAAAAAACAACCAATAATTTTTTTTCTTCAAAATATACTGTAATTTGAACTAATTCAAAGTACAAAAAACTACTTTATCTTTAACCTTTTGGTTTTTTGATTTTTGAAACTCAAATATTCGTAATTTTATTTTTTGCTTTTAACAAAAAATTTTTTTTAGGGTTAAATTCTTTTTTATAAACAGTTTTTTTCGACGAAATTTCTTTTTTCAGGGGTAACATTCTCTTTTTTTTTCTTCGTAAATATATATTTCAGTCACTTTCCTATATTTCTTACATGTTTTTGTACAAAAAAAGGTGTTCAAAAACCTCTTTCTATCTCCTCCCCTAAAAATGTATTCTTGAAATTTTATTTTTTTGCCTACGAACATGAAGAAAAAAATGAATATTGATAATCTTCTTATCTTTTGATATTTTCTTTTTCAGAAATATCATTTTTGTTTTCTGCTCTTTATCCGTTTACCGTAGTAAAATAAGTATTGTACCCAAATTTTTGTTAAAAAAGAAAAGAAAAAGAGATAAAAGAATCTGCAACAAAAAAAAACATTTTTAAATCTATATTTTTTAACACAAAAAAAAATACAAAATTAGCAATTTTTGGTTGTTTTTTTCTCTAAATATTTTATATTTTTAATTCGGCAAAGAGATTACAAATGAACAATAGAAATTTGAAAGCGTATTGAAAGAGGATAGTTTAAAAACTGAGAAAAAAATAGGTATTTTTGTTACTTTCGATTGCGCTGACATTTTAAAGGTGTTAAAAAAGTGATATTTTAATGTTCTCTGAGTTTAAAATGAATGATGTTTTGTGTGTTTCCTCTAGCCATCCCAAATGATATTTTATCAAAATTTGAAAATTTTGGCTTTTTCAGGTTTTCGTTGTGAGACCAAAAAATTTCGAGGGTTACGGTAGAAATTCCAAAACCACATTTTAAAATCCGATGATATAGGCTATCGATCCCCCCAAGCAGTTTTTTTTAAATCTTGCAGCCCTTGAGTATAAATTTAATTTGTTTTGGGGGTGGTCCAGCGTGACCACTCTGTATTTTGCAACAAAACATTTCAGAAGCTTTTTTAATCTTTTTGATGCACGGAATATATTGGATCTGCTTTATCTGCGTAACAACAATAGAATTTATTAAGTAAACCCTTTTTGAGCAATTACCTTGGTTTTTTTTCGCAAAATTTAAAAATACTTCTTTTTGAAACAAACGCTTTCCATTTTTCATTAAAAATTTCGCGTCAACATTTTCTATTCATACAGGAAAATGTTTTTTTAAAAAAAGTTTACGATTGTTGGAGTCGAACCTTGGACTGTTTGGTCGTTACGCAGTGCTTCCCCCACTTGGACGCAGATGCAAATTTCGCCATGCTACTTTGTGCTCAATTTTCATCAATCACATCAGATGCAGGAAAAAATTCTGATTCTGATAGGCCAAATTTCAAAAGACGGGGTTACTAGTGTTATTTTAACCACATCAAAAAAAACATAAAAAATACGGTATTCTCTGAAAATTTTCATTTTTTGTAGGAAAATGATATTCAGAAGTTGGATTTTTGGAATATCCGTAAAAAATTACATTTGGGTGAATTAAAATTTAAAATTTAAAAAAAGTTTAGATTTCTACAGTATACCTCTCTTTCATTTTCGTTTGGCAGAAAAAAAAGTGCAGGGAACACTCTCATCGCACGTTGCGCTGTGCACGTCCTTAAATAAATAGCTTTATTTTCTTTGAAAACTTGAAAATTCTATAAATTCAATCCTTTTATTCCCCGTTTTATTCTGGTAAAAAACATTTTTCCTTATTTTTCATGTATTGAACGCAGAAATATACATAATATAAAACGATAAAATATAAAAGTTTTCATTTTTTTCCATTTACAAGAAATCATCATCATTTTTTGTAAATGAATTCAATAAGCGCGTCTTTCTGACTTAATAAAATCACACTTTTTGAGTCTTATTGAGCAACTAAGACGAGCTTATTGAATTCATTTACAAAAAATTATGATGATTTTTGTAAATGGAAAAAAATGAAAACATTTTTATTTTACCGTCTTATATTTTAAGTAACAAAAATATTAGTAAATAAATTATTGTGGAATTTAGACGGTAATATTTTTTTTCAAAAAAAGCAGAGCTTAACCTTTGCAATTGTTTTTCTCTTTTTTTTATAAATAAGCTTTTTTTTTCACTTATTCAAATTAACCCCTGGAATGAACTGTTAATCTGATTAACGGTTCATTTCAGGGGTGTCTGGCTTAGAAAAAAAAAGTATGGTAGAATGTGATTTTTAATATTTTGTTAAACAAATTTTCAAATGTTTTTAAATAAGTGTCTATCAAATCCCATTTTAAAAAACTTGAAATTTTCTTTTTTTTTAATTATGATGTATTTTTTATTTTAACGTTTTTTTTTTCAAAAATGATCAGAGTCTTTTTGTATTGTTCTTTTAAGTTATTATCAAGTTCATGACACTTCGAAAAAAAAAGTTAAAATGGAAAACAAATCACATCGTTCGCTCCTTCTTAGGGGCTGTCCAGATATGACGTGATCAAAAAATCGTCACAATTTTTTGCACTTATGCACTTATTGTCAACATTTACTGTAACGGCTGTAGAATAGCGTTAAATTGTTTTTATCCTGTTTTTTATCCTTTTACTTTTAGATTTCAAAAATATCAGACAAATCTGCTACAAAAAACTTCTTTTTATTTTTAATAAGTTTTTTTTTACTTTAAAAAAAATACCATGATTAAAAAAATGTATCTTTTGAACCCACATTTTTTGGGTAGTCTGACAGTAATCTTTTTTTAGCTTAAAAAACACTTTTTTTTTATCCATTCTCTCTATAATCCTACAAAAAAACACATTACAGCTCTTTTTTTTTGCCCAAATAATACAAAAATTTTTTTTACTTTAAAGCTGATTTTTTTTTATAAAAAATTTGCATTTTAATACTGTAATGAAAAAAAATACCTTCTTTCGGTTTTAAAATCTGTTTTTTATACTCATAAAACACAGTATACTACATCTTACAGTAAGAAAAGGGAGGGACTTTATCAGATATCTATAAAGTAAAAAACGCAAATTTTATAATTTTTTAGAAAAAGCCTCAAAAAAGTGAAATGCCAATTTTTTTATAAAAACCCCCCTTCCCAAAAAAAAGCTTGCTAAAAACTGTTTTCAAAAAAAATTTGCAAAAAACCCATTCAAGCTTTTTTTAAAATTTTCTGCATTTTGCTTTTTTTAGATATCGATAACTTCTTTCTTTCAAGTTCATTTCTTTTTGATGTAAGTCGAAATCGAAGTTAAAAAAAACAAACAGCAAAAATTGACGTATGAATTCTTAATTTTTTTGGCGTGTGTCACATTTTGCCAAAACTTTTTTTACATGGAGATTTCTGCTAATAGAAGTATATTACTGGATCATGTGTTCCAACTTTTTAATCATTAATGTCTGCCTTTTTTATAGCCTCTCTTTTTTTAATATTTTTCAATATTTTAAGGTTTGACACTTTGAAACAACAAAAATCATGTAAAATAATTTTTTATTTACAACAGTTTGCCTCTTACACAAATCAACCTACAACCTCCATAGCTTGCTTAAATTTTTAAAAAAACTCTTCAAAATAATCAATTTTTCTGTTTTTTTTTTTGTTCCCATATTTTTTTCAACCAAAACTAAATTTAAATATATATTTTTTTCTTATTTTTTAAAAAAAACTTTCTTCTCTAAAACACTTTAAAATTGCAAAAATAAGCCCCATTTTTTTCCAAAAACAAAAAAAAGAAAAGTCCAAAAGCTTCCTTTTTTTTTGACGAGAGCAAAAAAAATAAAAAAAAGGAAGGAAAAAACCATAAAAATGGAAAAAAAGAAGACCACCACAATGCTTTTTTTTTCAATGTCGTTAGTGTCCGGAAAAAAAAGGGAGCAAAAGACCTTCACATTTTTTTTTGCAAAAATAAAAAAGTAAAAAAAGGAAGAATTATGTCGAAATGAACTTTTTTTTCATGTCCTCTTTTTTTTGGTTGTGCAACAGCATCAAAAAAAACTAGATAATTGTTGTTTTTTTCCTTGTGAAAAAAAATTTATATAAAAAAATGATGGAAGAAACAAAGACATGAAAATTTAAGTTTTTTTTGGCTTTGTTTTGGAAAAAAAGAAGGAAGTTAAAGAGCAGCAAAAAGAGGGAAGTGAACAAGATAGTGGTTTTATGCGAGAGTAAAATGAATCCATCTTTTTTTTTTGTTTTTGGATGGAAGAAGCTTGAGATGGATTTAAGGGTGATAAAATTTGAAGAAGCATACATTCATTTCTTAATGAAGCTTCTGTTATCTGATTTAATGAGATGGGGAAGGGGGAGTAAAGAAATAAAACAAGCTTCTGATGCGGGTGGGGGTGGAATTTTAGATTAGAATCAATTATTCCATGTGTGGTCTTGGAGTAATAATAATGGGGTCGAGTTATTCTTTTTGACACTTTTTCAATATTTTATGAGTATCAGCACGTGTCGACAAATAAAAAAAACGCCATTTAACAAATGTGCTTTCCGCGCGGGACCAATTTTTTTGTCTTTTTTGCAAAAGCAATTTTTTCATCGAAAAAGTGATAATCTTTATCTTTTTTTTCCAATATTTTTTTAGTGTTTTTTATCAATAATCGTTCTCAGCATATTGAAAAACATATATTAGTAGAATCAAATCATGAAATAACGTTTAACATATATTTTTTACAAAAAAATAATAAATATTATCACTTTTCAGTGAAAAAATTGCTTTTGCAAAAAAAACAAAATAGTTTGTCCCACGCGGAAAGCACATTTGTTAAATGGCGTTTGTTTTTAAGTTTGTCGATTCGTGTTAGCGCTTCAGATTTTTTTTTTCGTTCCAGACATCTTTTTGTTTTTCTGTTTTTGAGATTTCTTTCGTTAGTTTTGATTATCTTAATACTTAACAATTTCCGTTAAATTTTGTAAGCATGCATTTCCCCTTCATTACATATTTTTTTGGCAAACCATCCCCAACGTCCAAAAAAATGAAAAAATCTGTGTTTTTTAAAACATTTTTTTTGTTAGTTTTTGCGATTTCCACGCAGCTTTTTAATTACAACCACCACCTTTTTATTTTTTCGTGAATAAAAAAAAAGAAAATCGGCAGTCGCAAAAAAAGAACTCATCATTTTTTATTTCAATCTTTCTTTTATTTTAAAAAAAAGGAAACCAAAAAAAGTCTTTTCAAAAAAAACAGCAGAAAAAAAAAAGAATCGCTGCTATCTTTTATCAAAAAAAAACTTAAATGCATTCTTTTCATTCAAAAAAATATATATTTGACGACGTTGAAAAAAAAATATATTCTTTCCTTCTTTCTTTTTTTAACTCAAAAAAGTCAGAATAAAAAAAATGAATTCTTTCTTTTTTGCTCAAAGGTTTTTTCGGAGGTTTTCTTTTTTTTCGATGAAAAAAAACACATAAGAATCTTTTTTTTGTGAACTCAATTGTGTCTCTCTTTTTTGCTCCACCCTTTTTTTAGAAAAAAAATATATTTTATAAAAAAAATTGCAAAAAAAAAGAAAAAAAAGGAGGAACAGTGTTTGCTTGTTTTTCGTGTCCTTTCGAATAGGTTGGGAGAGAAAAAGAGGGAAAAAAGAATAGAAAAAAAACAATTTTTTGTTGAAAATGTTTTATATTTTTTTTGGTTGTTGTTAGTGGACTTTTTTTAAAAAAAAGTCCACAAAAGAGAGGAAGTCTAATTTTAAAGTATGCAATGGTGGCGGTTGCATGTTTGGTGTTAAAATTTCAGACATTGTCTCACAGCGAAAAAGTGTTTGACCAATTTTTGATTTACAAATAGTTCCATTTGAGACTTTGCCAAAATTAAATTTTTTTTTAACAAATTTGTCCCTCCCAAAATTAATCTCCTGCCAAAAAGCTAGGTTGGGAGAGAGAAAGAGGGAAAAAGAATAGAAAAAAATAACTTTTTGTTGAAAATGTTTTATATTTTTTTTGGTTGTTGTTAGTGGACTTTTTTTAAAAAAAAGTCCACAAAAGAGAGGAAGTCTAATTTTAAAGTATGCAATGGTGGCGGTTGCATGTTTGGTGTTAAAATTTCAGACATTGTCTCACAGCGAAAAAGTGTTTGACCAATTTTTGATTTACAAATAGTTCCATTTGAGACTTTGCCAAAATTAAATTTTTTTTTAACAAATTTGTCCCTCCCAAAATTAATCTCCTGCCAAAAAGCTAGGTTGGGAGAGAGAAAGAGGGAAAAAGAATAGAAAAAAATAACTTTTTGTTGAAAATGTTTTATATTTTTTTTGGTTGTTGTTAGTGGACTTTTTTTAAAAAAAAGTCCACAAAAGAGAGGAAGTCTAATTTTAAAGTATGCAATGGTGGCGGTTGCATGTTTGGTGTTAAAATTTCAGACATTGTCTCACAGCGAAAAAGTGTTTGACCAATTTTTGATTTACAAATAGTTCCATTTGAGACTTTGCCAAAATGAAAATTTTTTTAACAAATTTGTCCCTCCCAAAATTAATCTCCTGCCAAAAAGCTGACCCAAAAAAAACCAAAAAAGTCCATCATTTTTATTATTCCTTTTTTTCCATCAAAATATTTTAATTAAAATCCCTCACTTTTTTTGAAACTTTTGCATATAAATATTTTTTTTGGACTCGTGAATTTCGTTTTTTCTCTTTTTTTTTGTTAAAATATTAAATTTTTATTTTTGACGTCAATTTTTTTGTTAAAGCATTGTTTTTTTATAGCATTTTTTCTTCTCAGACTTTTATTATTTGGGAAATTATAAAAATCTTGGAAAAAGTTAAAAATGTCTTCATCAGCTGAAGCAATGTTTTCAAATTTTTTAATGTTGGATAAATTAAAATTGACGGATAAGCTGATGAATAGTTTGGTATGAAAATATATTTGAAATATAAAAATGTGGGATTTATTGTTATCATAGAAATTTCAGAATTTCCAGTTTCTTTAGATTAGGAGGAAATGTAGATTTTGAAATAAAAATGTTTTTGTCAGAAACCTTAGTACTGTATTGCTTATGTTAGTTTTTGACCTTTCTCATTTCTGAAGCAACATTAAAAATAGGAAAAAAAATTAGTCTGAGGTTTTTTGCACTTTTAAAAAAATAACAGCATAAATTTTGCTTCCCTCTCATTTTTTTGAATGTTTTTTTTTGTCTGCTTTTTTTGCTTATCTTTTTTCTTGAATCGGTTTTTCATTTGCTAGACTCGTTGGGTGGTAAAAGAAAAGATTAAGTTGAATAAATTTTTTTTGACAAAAAAAATATATTCAATTAAATAAAAAATACAGTAAAACATTAAATTTTTTATTTGAAATATACATATTTCATCATTAAATTAATTTTTACTATTGTTATTACTGTATCGTATTAATTATGTTCTCTTTTATCCCTCTTTTGCATTTTACATTTGGTCATTTAAAGGAAGAAAAAAAAAGTTGAGTAATACCCTCCAAATATTCTTTCTTTCCCACTTTCTAAAAAAATGTTAATGCTGATGTGAGGGCTTAAAATTTAAAAAAAATAAAATAACAAAAAAAACTTGTTTTGGAGTGTATTTTTTTCAAAAAAAGAAAATGTTCGTTTTTTGGATGCAAAAAAATGATGAATTTGATACATTCAAAAAAAGACTGAAAGATTGCATTTTAGAGATAAGCAAAATGAAAGGGGTGAAAGAAAGTTTTGAAATGGTCAAAAAAGTTTTTAATTTTAATATTCAAATTTGACCTTTTCAACTATAGTAATCAAAAAAGAAGGGAATTACCTACTTCCAAACAATAATCTTTTCCTCTTATAGATACTATTTTAAAAACTACAAAAAACGCATTTTTAAAAGCTTAATAATTTTTTTAAGATAAATTATGACACACAAAATTTTTAAGATGATTCTATAAGAAATACGGTATTTTAATAACATTTTATAAATATAACCTTTAAGGAAAAAAATTTCGAAATAAGTTTTAATTCTATTTTGAAAATGCCAAAAAAAAAACAACTAAAGTTTAAAATATTTCGTAATCCTTTTTTTATGCAAAAAGCAAGCTTTAGGCTTTTTTAAAAAATGTTGAAATCTCAAAGTATGGTCTTTTTTTTGTTTCTTGTTTCTTGGCACCCCTTGAACTTTTTTTGCTTCCTCTTTTTTTCTCTTCTTCTTATTTTCATATTTTTTTCTGTGAATCACCCATATTTTTTCATTGTTTTTTCTTCTCTTCTTTTTTCTTAAACAAATCGGATGATTTTTTTTCCTTCTATTATTTTTTCAAGACTCACAAAAAAAAGATGATGACTGAAAAAAATAAAATAAAAAGGAGTTAAGTCTCACGACGATCACAAAAAATTTATCGAAAAAAGAAACAGTAGCTATGTCCTTCAATAAAAAGCAGCAAAAAAAAGAAGACGACCCGAACAAAATTTTGTGGACATTAATTTTTTTTATTATTTATCTATTTTGTTTGCTGCTGCTGCTGACGAATGAAAAAAATGTGCAAATATAAAAAAAGCCATTGTCTCATCTTTTTTTTCTTTTCATCATAGACCCCACAATTTTTTTTATTTCAACAAAAAAAGTGTTCGTATTTTAAAAAAAATTTGTCTTTTTTCTATTGTTAGTTTTTTAAGGTATATGAGAAAAGGTTTTCGTGGCAAGACTTTTGTCATTTCGAAATAACAGTTTAAAATTTCGTGGTAAGAAAAATTTATGCTTAACCGTATATGGGGTGACTTTAAGCTTTGTTAAATTAACAGAAATAAGTTTTAAGTTTGTGATTAAGATTTTATATATCTGAGATTTACGTAAGCCTAAAAATAAATATTCCACAATAAAGTACCAAATTTCAATATTTCAATATCTTTTAGGATTTTGATATGATTGCAAATTTAATTGCAAAAGATAATAATTTATTTATTAATAATAATAATTTTGGTAATAATAATAATAACAGTGGAGAGTCGTCAACAAATAATAAACAAAGCAACGATCATCAAATTTTTAATAATCATTCAATTCACTCAAATGCTTCTTCAAAAAAGCATAATTCTATTAAAAACAATGGGTTAGTAAAAATTGACCTTTTTGGAATAAATAAATAGGTACAAAGTAATTTTTGGCAATGTGGCACCTTTTGCAAAATTGTTGGCATTAAGGAACACAACGCCAAAATTGCTCTTTATCTAAAATAGTTAAAGCATCGGTTTTTGCACATTTTTTACTTTCAACAAATTTATAAATGTTATATTTTAGAACCCCACAATCAAAATCTTCTACATCGGGTGAGGACAGAAGTCCATCAAAAAAAATACATACTCCAACTTTAAATATGCATTCAGTACAACAACAGCATACAAATCAAATGCATCATCTTCAACAACTTCATCAACAACAACAGCAACAAGGTGCACCTCCACCACAACAACAATCAAATGGTCAACCAAGCCAACAGCAACAACCCCAAACTTCACAATCTCAACATCCCCAGCAACAACAACAACCTCCTCCACAGCAACAACAACAACAAGGTGGTGGAATTTTCCACGGTATGTATCGTAAGTTGAAAAAAAATCAGAGTTTAAAAACTTTTTTTTATTAAAACATGGGACAAAGGGGTGCAAAAATAAATAACTGCGGTAAAAAGAAATTAAACGTTTTCCCACCCAAAGTTACCAGCCAACACGTCAAAAACACACACATTACCAACTCAAAAAATTTTGGTATTATTCTAGAATAGTGGAAAGAATTTTTTTCAAAGTATTTTTTCCTGTATTTTATGCAAATTTTGCCTTTGAAAAAAATTCCTTCGACTATTCTAGAATTGTTCCAAAATTTTCCAAGGATTTCCCCGTTTTTAAAATTTTTTGACCTTTGATAACCTCAATACTACCAAAAAATCACCGTTTTCCCCGTATTTTTTTGACGTTCTTATCTTTTTTTTAATTGCCCACCAAGAAAGTTGTTTTTTTCTCTTCATTTCTTTAAAAACGAACGACCTTTTTTTGTTCAAAAAAAAGCGAACAAACCTTTTCTCTCAATTTTTTAACCGTGTCATTTTGAATGATTATTTCTCTCTCTTTTTTTTTTCTTTGCACAAAAAAAAGTGAACGAATGATTAAAATACTGGTTCAAAAGAAAAGTGAAAAAAAAAATAGATTTCCCGTTCGCTAAAAAACAATTTTTTTTAAAAAAAAAAGTTTGTAAGAAATGAAGAAAAAAAACGGGGGAAAACACAGCAGGTTCAACTTTTTTTTGTGACCGAATGCCAACGCCATGTTTTTTGATGTTGAACATGTTTGTTTTATAACTTAAACACGAATTATCATCAATAAATTTAACCATTGTATGTTTTTTTAATATTACTTAATCATGAAAAATATATGACAAAATGATTGTAAATCACTGTTTGCATTTAAATGCAATAGCGGAGAAATGCTATTGATTTTTCGTTTTTGCTCGATTTGGAGTAATAGCTTATTTTTTTAATTTCTTTTTTTTGAACATTAATTAAACTGTTTTAGTATTTAAGCCATATTAGCAGGACCCTAAAGATATATCAGATTTTGTTTTTGAGAATTATCTTCGATCCGATAAAGAAATATCGAGTGATTTGTGCAAAATTTCACGTTTTTTCCCTTTTTTACAGGGGGGACCAAGGCAAAATCATAAAATTTTCAAAAAAATTTTTTTTCTTATAATGGTTGGAATATGTTTGTAAACACCTAAAAACATCATTCTGATACTTTATTTTTGATAAAAACCAGCTATTTGCTCTATTTTAATGTTTCGACATTGATCATACTGTAAGTTTAATTGTATTACATTTTAGCAACTTTTTATCAAAAATAAAGTATCAGAATGATGTTTTTAGGAGTTTACCAAGATATTCCAACCATTTTAAGAAAAAAAATTTTTTTGAAAATTTTATGATTTTGCCTTGGTCCCCCCTGTAAAAAAGGGAAAAAACGTGAAATTTTGCACAAATCACTCGATATTTCTTTATCGGATCGAAGATAATTCTCAAAAACAAAATCTGATATATCTTTAGGGTCCTGCTAATATGGCTTAAATACTAAAACAGTTTAATTAATGTTCAAAAAAAAGAAATTAAAAAAATAAGCTATTACTCCAAATCGAGCAAAAACGAAAAATCAATAGCATTTCTCCGCTATTGCATTTAAATGCAAACAGTGATTTACAATCATTTTGTCATATATTTTTCATGATTAAGTAATATTAAAAAAACATACAATGGTTAAATTTATTGATGATAATTCGTGTTTAAGTTATAAAACAAACATGTTCAACATCAAAAAACATGGCGTTGGCATTCGGTCACAAAAAAAAGTTGAACCTGCTGTGGGAAAAGAAAGAAGAACGCGAACAACTTGAAAAAAAAACGAACAACAACAAATTTCCCCGCTGCTCCTGACACTACAACTGCTGTTCTTCTCTCTCCGCCAGCAGCGATGAGGGATTGAAGAAGAACACGATAACGTAAAAAAAAAGAAAGGAAAGCACTGAAAAGAAAAAAAAAAGTTAGCGTTCCTTTTTTTGTTCTTCATTTTTTTTTTGTGGTGACAATAAATTTGTTTTTTTTTGCTTTCCTCTTCGTTTTTTTTGTCAAAAGTTGGTTAATTTTTTTCGAGCAAAAAAAAACTAAAGTTTAAAAACATTGAAAAAATCGATTATTGTTGGATTTTAAAATTTTTTTGTTAATTTTATAATTTTAATTACTGATTTTTTCAGAGAATCCCGTGGATTTATCTGGTTTCCTTCATTTCAAAGGTAAGAATTATTTTTGATTATTTTTTAAACCACAGTATAACGATTAAACTATAGTATAATGTACCTAGTTTTGACTTTTTTATTACAATAATTACTAAATCACTTTTTACTCTTTACCACGTCATCAATAATATCCATTTTTTTTTCAGATCCTGGATTTGATATGTCTAATATATTTCAAATGTCACAAATTAATGGCCATTTACAAGGTGTTCCACAAATGACTATCTCATTTGCAAACGGTGGAGCTCCAACTATGGTCTCACATATTCCAACACATATTCAAGTTCCCCTTCCACCGCCTTCCACATCTACAATTGTTGTAAATGGTAATAATGGTGCTGCAGCAGCAGGTGCAACAACTTCAACACCAAATCGACAAAATTCTACTGGCTCAACATCTTCTTCAACATCAACCCCTCGATCTCGAACAACTCGTAATTCAACAGATGGAAATATGGTAAAATGTAATTTTTGTCCAAGAAAAATTTCTACTTCTATGGTAAGCTAATAATTAACGGAGATATATGAAATCCAATATTATATGACTTTTTTAGGTTGATGCACATCGAAATGAATGTCGAATGATTCGATGCCATGAATGCCCACAATGTGGTAAAAGATTTAAAGCCCGGGGTGGTCTTCAACAACATTCTCGAATACATTTACAAGAACGAGCATATGGTTGCAAATTTTGTCCTAAACGATTCACACAAAAATCACATTTGGATCAACATGAAAGAATTCATACTGGTAAGCTTTAATAGCGATTAACTTTTAAAACAATGCAAAAAAATCGAATTTTTTTTTCGGTTACTTGGCCTAGTGGTAGTGGTCTGGTTTAAAAGACGGCAGGTCTTGGGTTCAATCCTTTTTCGGCGAAATGTTTCTCTCTGCTCTTTAAATTTCTAATTATTCAAATTTTTTAGGTGCAAAACCATTTGTATGCCAATTTTGTGGTAGAGGCTTCCGACAACGTTCACAACAAATTGGTCATGAAGGAACCCATCCCGCTGGTGCCATCGCTGCAGCAGCAGGTGGTGCAACTACAACTTCACTTAATTCAACA
The DNA here is from genome assembly GCA_963922195.1 of Panagrolaimus sp. PS1159. Classification (NCBI taxonomy): domain Eukaryota; kingdom Metazoa; phylum Nematoda; class Chromadorea; order Rhabditida; family Panagrolaimidae; genus Panagrolaimus; species Panagrolaimus sp. PS1159. Next base: position 752,720 of record CAWUHW010000028.1, read on the forward strand.
AATTCTTCAGGAATCTTTTCAACTGCATCCGATCAAAGTTCAATCTCAGATAATGTAAGTTTGTAATAATAATTCTTTCATTGTCTTCTGATTTCGTTGTATTTTTTTTATTACTTATTTAAGTTTTATTATTTATGTGACTCTCATCTTTTTTTTGTAATGTTTTTTTGAGTTGTATAATTGTTGATTTTTTATGTTTATACAAATGTGTTGTTTCCCATTTTTTTTGTTGTATGAAAAAACGTACATAAAAATATGAATTGAAAAAAATTGTTGGTATTTTTTGGTACAGTTTTGGGAGGAGAAAAAAAAGACTCGTAAACGTTGAATAAGAATGATGAAATTATGGCAACAAAAAAAAACTTTGACTTTGATACTGGCTATTTATAAAAGAATTTATTTTTATAACGAAAGTTTGTCATACATCCGTTAAGAATGATGTAGAAGGTGATTTTATGTGCTACGAAAACGATAACTTCTGAAAAATAATTCTGACCAAAATTCTTTTTGTGACCTTTTTTTTTACAACTTTCTTCCCATCTTTTTGTTACTCTTTCTGCTCTACTTTCCTTATACTTTAAAAACTTTGTGTTCTGTTTTTTTATCTTTTTTTTACAAATATAATTTCAACACTTAATTAAAACCTTCCATTTTTCAGAGTTGTGATGCTTCTCCTGCCAGTTCAACCTTACCAATGCAATTACAGCAACAACAACATCAACAACAAATTGATCATCAAAAAGTAGTATTATTACAACAAATGAATAATAATCATAATAATGCTGTAATGTTAAATATGCTAAATAATTCAACACCAACAAATAATTCGCAATTATTAAATCTCATTACAAATTAAAAAAAAACTCTTCTGGTCATTATTATTATTATTTTATTGTATGATTTTTGCCGGGTTTCATTATTTGCCTATTATTATTATTATTATTTTTACTATTTTTCATTTTACCATAAGTAATTTTTTGTCCTTTAGTTACACTTTTTTTTACTTACCTAAATTAATTCATTTGCCCAGATCATTTTTTTTTGATTTCGTTGTAAGACAAAAATTGTCAAAATTTACCGTATGCATTATTTTTTTGTTGAGAAAAGTCTTAACTTTTTAGAAATTTGTTTTTTGCATTTTTTGAGTATTTTTATTTTATAATTTTTTTTAAAAAAACTGAACAAAAATTTCAATGGCCCAACCAAGAAAAAGAAAGAAGCATTTTTTTAAAATTTAAATACAGCCTTCATTTTTTATTTCTTAAAATACCTTTTTTTATTAAAATCCAAAAAGTTGTTAAATTTTAAAGCCTTCTAAAAATGAACTTTTATAGTTTATTTCAGGTTAATTTTTTTGATTACAAATTTCCCAAAATACGTCAACCTTTAAAAAATCAATTTCTTCGTTTTTGGGGATTCGATTCATTCAAACCTCTCTTTCTCATTTTTATTACTGCTTTTAAAATAATTATTACCTTTCTCTCTCATAAAAACGTGCCCTTATATTTTTTTTTTAGTTCCTTACAAACAGAAAAAAAGTAATTAACCTCAAATTTCCTTCTTTGTTTAAATATTTAAATTTTTATTATATAAAAATTTGGTCAAGCTTTTTTTAAAACTTTTTTGTATTTTTTGTTGATCATTTTTTGTGGCAGTCATTGATTTTGTTTTTTTTATTATCTTTTATCGTAATTTTTGATTCAATTTATTTGTTTTTTCATTTTTGTAATAAAAATTTTGTTAAATAAAAAATAATAATGGTGAACGGATTCTTGTAGCAAATACAGAAAAATAAAATCATGAAATCAATTTTATCGTGTAAACTTGTTGGGAAACAAATTTATGTGGGTTTTTACAGTTTTCTACTATAATTTAATCCGAGATATTATAGTTTAATAAAGATGAATCAGATTGATACTTTTTTAAAGTATTAAAATTGGTGTTATTAACAGGGCTGTGCAAACGCGCCGCTCTGACGCGGAAAAATGAAGAACAATAGCACTCGAATTGCGGAAAAACCGCATCCGCACGCGGTTTTTTCAGCCTCCTTTGCGCGGAAAAAACCGCGTGCGGACGCGGTTTTTCCGCGTCAGTTCGCGGTTAAGCCTAGGGTTGTGAAATGGAGATCTCCCAAGGTAAAAATCTTTATGACAATGTAAGCATGTATCAACTATAAAAATTTCACACCAAGGTTTTTTAGAAGAGACAAAAAAATTATGTCATGAGAGAAGAAAAAAATTGTTAGAAGAAAAAAAAGCTGATTTAAATCAGTGTTCTCGTTTTTTAAATTTACCGTCGTCGCCGTTTTTCTCGACGGCGACGGCGCCGTTTGCCGTCAGACGGCGACGGCGAATGAACACTGATTTAAATCCAGACAAAGTAATCGAAAAGTCATTATTCTTTAAGCTTAGGAGCTGATCTATTAATTTCTCTATCAATTTATTTTTTTCGGGCTCTTCATTAAGTTGTTGTCCATTTTAAATGCTTCGTCGTTGATATTTCTGACGCGATATTTGTAATAATTTCTATCCATTTTGTTTCGATACAAATAACTTTTTAATTTATTTTTACTATAAACTTATAAACAATTTTTTTTTTCATTGTTTTATATTTCTTAAATATTCAAAAAAAAAGATGCAATTTTTCAAAAATAAATTTAAACAAAGAAAATTCAAGTTTCAAAGAGATGGTCAAAAAAATCAATAAAAAAAGGGCGGAGAAAAGATTTTTGATAAAAATGCGTCGACGTTTTCTCGAACGACGACAGATCCGCAAACAATTTGGTGAAAAATTCGCTCTGAAGACACAGATAAAAAAATGCTAAAAAAAATGTAAAAAAAAAAACTTTTTGGATATCTTTCAGCTTACAAATTGTTAATCCTTGAATTTTTAAGCTTGTATCATTAATCGGATGATTCAGAAACGATGAATACACAAAAAACACATAAAATGAACAACCCGCGGGATTATTTTCTACAGTATCAACAACAACAAAAAAAAGATTAGATAATTGATCTAAAATTTTTTTAAACCCCTTTATTTTTCTATTTCTGGCATTTTTTGTAAACCTAAAAGCGTTTTAATGTTAAATTTTCTGGTTTTCTTCATATATTATTTAATTATTACTTGTTTGTAATCTACGAAATCTACTGTTTTTTTTTTCATTTTAAATTGAAAATTGACACAACACAACTTTTTGCACAAACGTTATGATTCCATGGATTTTTCAAAAAAAATTATTTTTTCAAAATTTTGCCTTGCCCCCACCCCCTGTCAAAAAAAAATCGAAATTTTCGAAATTTCGATTTTCGGGTCCGACATTTCCCAAATTATTTTTTAATGATTTTAGGGTGGTTTTGGAGTAATTCAAACCATATTCCATGCCTTTATCTCAAACTCTGTCTCTAGTAGGCATGGCATCGGGGCGACTTTTTTAATGCCCGGCCCGGCCCGGCCCGGTGAAAAGAAGCCCCGGCCCGGCCCGGCCCGGGTAAAAATTTAATTTTTTGTAATTTTGCCTTGGTCCCCCCTGTGCAGTTTTTTTCAGAAATCGTGAAAATCAAGGCCCGGCCCGGCCCGGCCCGGTACCGGGCCGGCCCGGGGCCGGGGATTTCCGGGTTTACCCGACCCGGTGCCATGCCTAGTCTCTACAGGACACCCGATGAGCCCGTGTCCATTTTTGTACTAAAAAAGATATATGTTACAGAAACGCTCCATTAATTCTGTGTTTTTCTTTTTTTATGCTTTATTTACTTGTTTTTAATGTAAAAATTACTCATTAACAAGAAGTTATGGCATTAATGTTATATTATTTATTTAAGAATGTCACTAACAACAAAAAAGTTCAAAAAAGATGTCTAACAATTGTTTAACACATTTCCTAAACGACTGTTCACTCCCTTTTGGCAAAATTATTGATTTTTTTGGTTAGCGCCATTTTTGTATTTTCTAGTGTTTTGTATCAAACGCTTGAAATTGATTGATTAAAGTTTCGAAATCTATTTTTTTGTTCAAAAAAACATTTGCAAAAACTCATTGTTACTTTTTTTTAGCTGTTTGTTGCTTCATTTCTTTCGGTTTCTTTTTTTGTCTGCTGCAAAAATGTTGAATCAAAAATCTTATTTCTTTCAATACACAAAATCCAATGATTCTTTTTGTCAAAGTTGTAATGAAATTATTGCAAAGGTATGTTTTTATTAGCGATTTTATCATTATATGTTATACTTTTAGGATGAATTACGTGTTTATAGAAATGATCACTATGAAATTTATGCATATCCAACAAATGGATGGTAAGCTTTTATTTTATCTCTTATCTTTGGGATATATCTCATATATCCGATATTGCTTATTGAGTATTTTTAAACCTAATCTGCTGGAAAGCTCACTGTTACTAATCCACTTCTTCTTTTTTAGGTTAAAAAATGTTTTGAAAAGATGTGGGGAAATTATATGCTTTTTGGACATAATTGCTATCATTGGGCAAAAGATTTTAGCTGTAAATTGCGTTTAGCAGATTCAAATGCTTATGTTTATGGTTACAATGGTTAACAAAGTTGATTTTTTTAAACAAGTTTTTTTTGTGATATTTTTTTATTGTTCCTGCAATATTTTTTCATGTTTTTTCAATAAATAAGATTTTTTTAAACAATATTTGAAATATTGTTAAATGAGTTCATTGGGAAAAACTATTATCAGCACATCTGAGCAAGGGTACACATTGTGTATCTGGTCACTCACATATGGGCAAGATGTCCGAGCATGAACAAACAAAAAATTGTATAAAATTTTTGGATAGCGATAAAAAGTATTCGTAAGATCGATTTTGCACACGAGTCGCAAAACTTTTTTTTAAATATTAATGAATGATATTTAAAATAAAATCGGATATACAATGCGAAACAGTAAACTGTTCCGTTTTTTAAGTAACGAAGAGGTAACGAAGAAGTAACGAAGAGGTAACGAACAAGTAACGGTAAACAAACTGTTTTTTAACACAAAAAAAAATTGTTTGTCCCAGCTTTTTTTTCGTTGTAAGATTTTTTTAAAGCTTTTTTTGTATAAATTTTGTTTGTTTGGGTTTTTAATAATAAATAAACTATTTTAATTAATTTATTTCATGTTGTATTTTTTTGTTTAATGTTAAAACAAAAAAGAAAGATTATCAAAAGTAATAAAGGAGCAGCAGATATATGTTTTTATTACAAATTTTGTTGATTTATTGATGCAATAATATGAGAAAAAAGAGATATTATCGCTTTTTATTTATTTTTCGTAAAAAAGTGAAAGTTTAGGAGTTTGTCATAAATTTTTTTAGAATTTATTTTTCAGAATTGGATTTCATTGAATATACATTTTAAGTTTTTCTGTTGAATATTTTGTGGATAGAGTTTTTAGCAGTTTTGTTTGCACTCATTTTATTTCGAAAGTTCCGGGAGGTTTTAACAATATCCAAAGGATATTGTTAAAACGACATTTTAACATTTTATTTGTTTTATTTTACAAAAGATTTTACAAAAAAATAAGTTTAAGCATACAAACGAGCAGTTGGTTTTCTTCCTTCCCAGTTGAGTCCATCGATACTTCTAACAATATTTGTTCGGCATTGTTCAATGAGAGTGTTGCAATATCCAACTGTCAATTGTGTTGTAATGTAATCAGTAATTGCAGCTCTTAATTGTGCCACTGTTCGAACATGTTGTTCTCTGACATATTGTTTTAGAGAACGCCATACGTACTCTATTGGGTTAAAGTCCGGTGATTGCGGAGGGTGATAAGTTGTTCGAAGTCCCAAATGACCGAAAACAAGTCTCGTAAAAAGAGATACATGAAATGGAGTACTATCTTGAACAATAAATGCTTGCCCGTTGTAACGTTCCATTATAAATGGTAAAACAGTATTTCCAACAAATTCACAGTAAGTTCTGTCGTTTATTCTAGCAGTGTTGGGAACAATTACGAAAGGAGTTGGTCCTCTTCGGGAGATTCCTCCATAAATAATGAAACCACTGCTATGAGCTGCTTTCATATGCTTCTGAGAATTAGTTCTTATAAGTCTCCATTCAAATTTTGATGTATCTCTAATAACAACCATGCTTTCGTTCACGAAAACGTGGTTATAAAAAAATTGTAGTTGATTAATAATGGCAGCACGGTACAGTAAACGATTTTGCCGGTTTACATGTGAAATGACTTGGGAAAACTGTTTTCGACCATATTGTCTGCCGGCATATTTAAGTCTGTAACTGATTTGTCTTCTAGTCAAACTGAAAATAATGTATTATTATACAACCGTGAATCGATAAAAATGCTAACTTAATATTTCTTGCAGCCAAGGCAGCAACAAAAGATCGTCTCGGAATGTCGGTGTGAGCTTGTAATAATTGCCTAATAATATTCATCGTTTCTCTTTCATCAGTGACAGTAATAGACTTAATTCTATTATAATAAGAAAGAGTTTCGTGGATTCTATTTAATGCTTTACGGAGGCCACGTTCTGAATGACCCGATTGAATTGCTATTTGTCGAATCCCCATATTTCCTCTGGCCAATTGATGTCGAACTTTAATTGAGATTTTTGCCATAGTCTTAAAATCTATAAAAAATATTTTATTACAACAAATGGGATTTTAGCTAAATTTTAACACATATTTTGGTACAAAGCAAAAAAGTTGTGACACATAAACGATTGGGAAAACAGATATGTTAAATTTTTCGTGAAAATGTTATAAAAAATTATCTCTGTTGATATTACAAATAATTTGTGGTATCTAATATAAACGTCAAAAGTATCTGAAATTGTAACGGTATCTAACTTAATTTTACAATTGCAAAGTGTATAACTATTAAATTGTGTTTTTTCCTGCAACAAATGTAAAACCAATTCATTTTATTGGAAATCATTTTATTGGAAAAAAAAGTTTTTCTTTATTGTTAGACGGTGCACATTTAATGGAAGGCAAAGTGTTTTGGGCCTTTAGAGAATGCCAATGAGGCCAAGAAAAAATGGCAAACATGCTGTGCCGACTGATCTCATTTTATTCTAATACACAGATGCATGAGTAAAAAAATTTGGCGCCTTCAGAGAATGTCATCGAGGACAAAAAACGGCAAAAAAGGTTTGCTCTCCCAACAGCGCCCTTACACGATGAACTTCATGGCAACTTTCCCCCGCCTGTATATCAATCACGTTTAACTCTTAATCCACCACAAGAAGAAAAACCAGCAGAACAAAAATGGGACAATGTCGGTTTGTCATGCTTTATGGTAGCTCAAGATGGCAGACCACACAGACAACCAGTAGTTAGGGAACCCTATACTCCTCCGAGGAATATACCAAGACAAAATAGTCGATCGAGATCTCCACGTCGTAATGCGGATGTTAATGCGCAACCAGCTGCACAAAGACCTAACCGTCGTAATGTGCAAGATGAAGCATTGGAAAGGGCTGAAAGAATTGCGGCAAGAAATAATTTACCCCCAATAGGGAGAAATGAAAGAGTAGATGAAACTGAAGCAGAACGTGAACATCGATTGTACCCTAATTTATTTTTAATCATTCAAAGAGCTACTGATGTTGTTTATGCAAGAGCAACGGAAGTGCCATTTCCACATGATTTGCAAGCTATGGTTAGGATTCCAGGACTTGTAGGAACAATTATTGGTAGGACAGAAAATGAAAGACAAGCAGCAATAATTGCTCGTGATGATGCCCTTCGATTGGTAAAGTTACAAAAAACTTTGTTATAAATTTCAATAAGCGGTTTCGTTTCAGAATTTGGGACTTGGATCATATGTTAATGGTGCAGTCGCTAATATTATAATCCCCAATCGCCCTGCTGGAAATGAGGCAATTAATGCGATTTTAAATGATGCAATGAATGCATTGACAGCTGGTGTTCGTGCTGATATTAATGTACAAATTAATAATATTGCGACACAAGCCACCGTTCAAATAAGAAATGGCATTAATAATTTAACAGCTGCAAATGAACAATTGATCAATAATGTGCAACAACATTCAGCCAACCTTTTAGCTAATTTTGTTGGTGTCATGGGTCAAGCTTTTCCACACATTAATTTTCAAAATCCAATGCCACAACAAAATCAAAATGTAATTAATCCAATGCTAGCACAAAATCAAAATGGAAATAATTTACAACCGATGCTCCCACAAATTCCAAATATAATTAATCCAATGGCACAACAAAATCAAAATGGAGTTAATTTACAGCCGATGCTACCACAAATACAAAACGGAGTAAATTTAAATCCAATTCCACAACAAAATGGCAACGTTCAGCATCAGTACGTTGGAGGTTAGTAAAAGAACTTTTAAAACAAAACCCTGATCTGCTTTTATCTTTAGAACCAGCTTTTAACATTCTGACTGCTGACGAGTTGGCAGTTTTAACAGCACAGGCTGATAGAGATAACGCACATTTGGCTATGCTCATCTGCACTGCAGCTATATCCAAAAAAGATGCATTACTTGGAATTACTCTGGAAGTGAAAACAGAATTAATATTGTTAATGACATTCGCAACAAATGCAGTGAATAGATTAAATCTTCGGAGAGAATGTGTTCAAATAATAGAGGCTGCTATCAGAAGTAGAAAAAAGGCAGCTCAACGTTTTCTCAGAGATAAAGCAGCAGCACAAGAAGCCAATAAGATGAGTATCGCCAATGAAACCACTGTATTTGGGTTGGATCGTGTAATTAACCAAGATGGTACAATTTCGTATGTTCCCACCAATATGCCAGAAGTACAAGACGGCGTACGCAAATATTGGAGAATTCAAAACAATGATCTACAACAATGGCCTCTTCTTTGCGACAACACAGGAAATGTACTTCCTTACACACTTTTCTGCTGTAAAAATGATAACAACACAAGATATACGTACTTCATGATATCACAAGATTTACGAAAAACCATTTTTCGTAATGATTAATTTGCATTCTTCCTAAGGCTCAACAAACATAAATTGTAAGAAAAAATATGTCAAAATGTCATTCACATTTTTTTAATTATTATTCTGCTCCTTTATTACTTTTGATAATCTTTCTTTTTTGTTTTAACATTAAACAAAAAAATACAACATGAAATAAATTAATTAAAATAGTTTATTTATTATTAAAAACCCAAACAAACAAAATTTATGCAAAAAAAGCTTTAAAAAAATCTTACAACGAAAAAAAAGCTGGGACAAACAATTTTTTTTTGTGTTAAAAAACAGTTTGTTTACCGTTACTTGTTCGTTACCTCTTCGTTACTTCTTCGTTACCTCTTCGTTACTTAAAAAACGGAACAGTTTACTGTTTCGCATTGTAGTTCATTCTATATTTTAAATATCTCACACCGTTTTGGCAATTAATCTACACATTTTCCATAAAATTAAATACAATTGACATGAGATTTACAAAAAAGAGATAATTAGAAATAGAAAATTCAAAATAGAAATTTGAATGGATACTTTCGAAATAATAAAAAAAGTAGAAAACAAGAAAAAACATCCCTTTTTGCTTTTTAATATAAAATTTTGTTATCTGTCCTTAAAAACGAAAAAAAGAAGCAATTAGCGACTTGTGAGGTGCCATCATTTCTGAGGCAAAAAATATGACCCATAACAAAAAAAAGAAAGAGAAAAAAATATGCATGTTCTGCCATTTCTATTTTTTCTACCTTTAAAAAAATTGAAAGTATGTGTTGTGAGTCCCTTCTTTTTTCAATCCGTTTTTGGTGAGATAAAATTTTTTTTTGAGGAACTGTTTGTCCCTTACATATAAACAGTTTTTTCTATTTGTTTTATTTTTTTTATATAACCTTTGAATGAAACACGAGTTCTTGATAAGACTCTTTTTTTCAAGAATTATTCTTTTTTTCGTTGTCCATTTTTTTAAGAAAAGATAAATACATGTTTGTCCATAAAAAAGGACTGTTTAGCTCTTGCAGATTTATTTTTTATATCTTTTTTCTGGTCAAACCTTTTTTAATCTCCATTATTTTTGTTGATCTCTCATACGTTAATTCCATTTATTGATCTTTGTTTTGTATAATTTAAAAAAAAAACTTTTGTAGTTAATTTTTACAACATTTTGTCCTGAAAGTTTCATGTTGATAAAAATACTTTTTAGAGCACATATACCTCTTTTAAATAATGGATCCACCTAAACGACGGAGGCATTTTTATAACAAAAACCAACCAAAAAAACGTAAGTTTCTTTTCTTTTAAAATGGGAATGAATTAAATGTCCAAAAAAATGACTGTAATTATTATCCTTTACTACCTTTTGCATGTGTATTTTACCATTTTTAATCAAAGCCGCCTCCTTGTCCTAGTGGTTAGTGCTGAGGAATGTCGACCGGAAGGATCCCGGTTCGACTCCCCCTCGGACGTGCTGTTGATGAAAACCCGGAAGATCCCGGGTTGGATTCCTCAGCAGCCATTGGGGCGTTGGGGCTGGGTGCTCGGTGGATCCGAGGTTAAAATGAATTACATGGGTGGAACCCTGGTAAAAACGAATTCCAGCCGTCAGCACCAAGACGTGGATGCTCGGTGGATCCGAGGTTAAAACCAATTCGAACCCTTCGAACACTCTATAAAATATTCATATGAAGGCTTTCTTGTAAACCAGCACTGTGTTAACACACTTTAATGTGCACCACAAAAACCACCCTCAAAAATTCGGCTAGTGTTCGGGCTAGCAGCAGTCCAACAAAAAAAAATTATTGATTTTTTAATAAGAATTTGAATGCGAAGTGTATTTTAATTGAAAATGGATGTATTATTAAAATACCCTTCGCGAACAAATTTGAATATAATTTTTTAAGCAACACCTAAAAATGCTATTCCACCACATCCAATTTATCCAGAAAAGATTGATCCAAATGTACAAAACATGAATCAACAGAAAAACAAAAACAAAAGAAAAATGAGATTTTACAATCAAAAATATCGACCAAAAAAAGGTAATTATTTCATTTCAAGATACATTTACAGGGAAGTCAGCAAGGGGGTGGGCACGATAAGCACATGCCGCCTCCGAAATGTTTATGTCTACCCCAAAAATAACTCCTACTGACGTCCTTCTCTTTGCTCAAATATCCCCATTTAATATTTTTAGCTAATGCTTTATCTGACATTAGAAAATATTAATTTCATAAACAAAGATTTTTTTGCTTTTTTACAAAAGAATTTCTTTGAAGTTGTAATACAAGGTGGTTCAAGAATTTTTCCCCCCATAAATGTTGATCGCAAATTAATACTATTAAATAAATCAAAAAACCGACTTCACATTCGTTTTTAGCACCTAATAGGAAAGAGGTATCATAAAAAAAATCAAATTTTTTAGACCTAAAATTTTCGAGTTTAGCTTGGTCCCCCCTGTCAAAAATTTTTTTGACAGGGGGGTATTAGGTGCTAAAAACGAATGCGAAGTCGGTTTTTTGATTTATTTAATAGTATTAATTTGCGATCAACATTTATGGGGGGAAAAATTCTTGAACCACCCTGTACTATTATAGGCTTCATAAAAGCTAAAAGTTTTATTTAATAAACTTTTCATATTTAAGTTATGCCTGAAACAACACCTGAAGAAATACCCGAAAATAATCTTCCTCCACCGATTTATCCAGAAAATATTTCTTTTGATCCTGCTGCTGAAAAAGAAGATATTCCATTATATAAGGATGATGCAACTATTACCGTTGTTGGGGTAAAAGGGGATCGACGTTGCGAGTAAGTTTTGAATTATAAATTAAATCTTTTGCACAAAAATCAAGTGAACATTTATTAAACAAAGTAATAAATATTCACTTAAATCCCCTATTTAGAATACAAATTAATCATAAATACAATGCATTTTTTAGGAAATGGACTGAAATGAATTTTGATGATCAGCTATTAATAAACATAAAAAAATGTGGTTTTATATGGCCTCGAAAAGTTCAAGAAGCTGTTCTCCCTTTTGCAGCAGAAGGTTCGTCTTTATTCTTACGTTAAAGGAGGCGGGCTTTTTGATCCATTTTTAAAAAAAAAGGATTTTAAAATATTTCTTTTTTTTCCAACCTTTCGATATTCTTGATCAGGCAAACTCTTGAAACGAAAAAATATCTCCCGTGTTAAAAAAATAAAAATAATGAAAGCTGCATTTTCGTTTCAAGAGTTCGCCTGATCGCGAATATCGAAGGGTTGGAAAAAAGAGAAATATTTCGAAATTCTTTTTTTTTAAAAAATGGATCAAAAAGCCCGCCTCTTTTAAAGTCGAACTTTTAAATGTGCCTTCAATGGTACATCTGGATTTATAACAATTTTCGGCACTACTTAGGATCATGAAGATTCTGTTTTTAATAGATGATTATAGGGTATGATGTACAATGCCAGAGTGAAACAGGAACTGGAAAAACGGCATCATATTTAATTCCAATCATTGATAATTTAATTAAAGAAAAACAAAAACTTGGCAATTTACGAAAAGGTGCACCATATTGCATTATTATTTCACCAACCCGTGAATTTACAGAACAAATTTTTCAAGAAGCAAGAAAATTGGCAAACGGTATTGGAATTCTATACTTAAAATTAATAAAATTACTTTTTTTGAGAAACTGGAATATCAGTTGTTGCAGCATATGGAGGAAGTTCAACAAAAGAAACTCGTAAGGCAATATCTCAAAGTTGTCATATTCTTTGTGCATGTCTTGGCAGATTAATGAATTTATTAAAATTTGATTATGATCGATACAAATATCTTTATTCTATTAAATATCTCGTTGTTGATGAAATTGATCATTTTCTGTACGGAAATCAGAAAATAGACTTTGTAAAATTTTTGGAATATCTTCCTCCTGTAAGTTATAAGATAATTATACAATTGTTAGATAAATTTTTCAATTGAACAATAACAGTAAAGAATTTCAGGTAGAAAAACGTCAAACTCTGTTCTTCAGTCCAACGTTGCAAATTGATGAGTTGAAGCAATTTGAAATTGAAGAGAATGAACGCTTACGGAAAATAGCTGAAAAGGAAAAGGAAAAGGAAAAGGAAAAGGAAAAGGAAAAGGAAAAGGAAAAGGAAAAGGAAAAGGAAAAGGAAAAGGAAAAGGAAAAGGAAAAGGAAAAGGAAAAGGAAAAGGAAAAGGAAAAGGAAAAGGAAAAGGAAAAGGAAAAGGAAAAGGAAAAGGAAAAGGAAAAGGAAAAGGAAAAGGAAAAGGAAAAGGAAAAGGAAAAGGAAAAGGAAAATGACAAAACTGTTGCAGCAAAGAAAGCAAAAGCAATAAAGAAATTTGTTTTGTGCAACCGTAAAAAATATGTTCATATTACTTCTGTTTTGGATAGCAATCAAAGAATTACTTACATTGTTGAACGAGTGCCATCAAAAGATGCAAAACTTTTAACTTTAACAAAGCATATTTCAAATATTTCATTGAAATGTGGGGGTGGAAATTATCGCAAGATTATTATATTTGTGAATAGAATTGTATGTTTTTATTAAGTTTAAAATTTACAAATTTACAAAAAGGCTACTCCACCACTGTGACTCCGACTCTGGAGCCGGAGTCACGGTGGTGGAGTCGACTCCGGTAAAAATTTAAAATAAAGGAAAAAAGAAGAAAAAACTGCTTTTTTCCATAAATATTCAGTTTTCTGTCTTATTTTTTTGGCACAAAAAAGACATAATAAAGTTAATATTGTCTTTAAAATCGTTTTAAAAAATTCTTCAAAATTAGAAAAAATTTTCACTATCATTTTTTATGATTAAAATAACTTTTTTGAAGATAAAAAACAGTCTTTAAACCTTAAAAAATTAAGAAAACAAGAATCCAAAAGGCAATCCCACGTGCTTTTGAAAAACATTTAACTATCGGAATCTACCTTTTAATTCGACTCCGGAGTCGACTCCAGTGACTCCGACTCCGGAGCCGGAGTCATTTCAAATTCGAAAGCACAACACTATTCAGGATTTAAATTTTTCTTAAGAAACCACTAAATTTAAATATAGATAAATTTATTTTGTAAATTTTCAGAAATTTGCTGACGAATTAACTAAGGATTTAACAACTGCTGGTTTTCCAGCTGATGTCATTCATTCTGATTTAAAACAGTGGGAACGTGATGAAGCTTTTTCAAATTTTAAAAACGGCACTTCAAATGTCAAAATTCTAGTGTCTGTAAATATTTGCAGCTGTGGAATTGATATTCCTGAAATGGATTATATTATAAATTATGACCTTCCCGATTGGAGAATAAACATCCTCGAAGCAAGAAATAAATTTATACAAAGATGTGGCAGAATTGGCCGAATTGAAAATGGAACTGCTATATCATTTTATCTTCAATCTGCAGATAGCGGCTGTGCACCTTGGTTAAGAATAATCCTTCAAAATGCTAAACAAGTTGTTCCACATTTTCTTGAAGACCGCTTTGATGTCGAAGCATCCATTGAAAAGCTTTCTGTATAATAAAAATCATGAATCACAAGAAAAATTTTGAAATATTATGTTTGTACAATAAAAAAAATAAAATGTTTTTTACATTTTAATTTAACTCTCATAACACTTTAAAATTATTGCCTTTTATTCAAATCTGCCGCCTCCTTGTCCTAGTGGTTAGTGCTGAGGAATGTCGACCGGAAGGATCCCGGTTCGACTCCCCCTCGGACGTGCTGTTGATGAAAACTCGGAAGATCCCGGGTTGGATTCCTCAGCAGCCATTGGGGCGGTGGGGCTGGGTGCTCGGTGGATCCGAGGTTAAAATGAATTCCATGGGTGGAACCCAGGTTAAAACGAATTCCAGCCGTCAGCACCAAGACGTAAAAAGTGGACGCTCGGTGGATCCGAGGTTAAAACGAATTCCAACCCTTCGAACACTCTATAAAATAATCATATGAAGGCTTTCTTGTAAACCAGCACTGTGTTAATACACTTTAATGTGCACCACAAAAACCACCCTCAAAAATTCGGCTAGTGTTCGGGCTAGCAGCAGTCCAAAAAAAAAATCAGTTAAAAAATCATTGACCAAATTTTTACTAATCTTCTGATGTTGATAACTTTGAATAAAATGGAAATTTTGGTTGAAATTTCTTTAGACTTTTTCTTTTACTTTCTTTAATTTTGCAACATTTTGAACCTTCCATAAAATTTGCTGTTTCAAGAATTTTGCTGTAGATTGATGTTTGTCCAATCTTTTCTTCGCTGATATCAGACGTTTTTAATGCCGGCAAAAAAGATAAAAGGAAAGTTGTGTTCCATTTCATTTTTTTCCTGCATTTGCCGAAAACTATTTACGAAAAATTTTTTTTTAATATTTAAAAAAAATTTTAATACGAAGATTACTAAAAAAATATTTTTACATAAAAATTTTTTGCATGTTGGAAAAATGATCTTCTCGATGATTCATTATTAAAAGAATCCGAAACATCATTAATTTATACTCTGAAACAACTATGAATGTGTATAAACCTTGCTTTTCACTGAAATTTTTTTTATAGAAATTTGTTACAGAAAACTAAATAACTTACACATATCTGACATGATGAAAGGGAGTTAGCGTTTTTTAAAAAATATTTTACTTCTGTAAATAAATTAACAAATAAAGCATTGAAATTTTTTTTGTTTGCTTATCATAACTGTTTCTAGTAAAATTTATTTGTTAAGAAATGAGATAATTTTAAATAAAATGTAAAAAAAGTAGTTGTAACTAGACATGGCATCGGAGCGACTTTTTTAATGCCCGGCCCGGCCCGGCCTGGGTAAAAATTTAATTTTTAGTAATTTTGCCTTGGTCCCCCTTGTGCAGGTTTTTTCAGAAATCGTGAAAATCAAGGCCCGGCCCGGCCCGACCCGGTACCGGGCCGGGCCGGGGCCGGGGATTTCCGGGTTTACCCGACCCGGTGCCATGCCTAGTTGTAACAAAATATTCAAAAACAAAAATTGAGAGAACTCTGTGATATTTAAAAAGAAGCATAAAAGTCCATGGAACATGAGAAAATGATGAATTTCGTCATTCCATGTTCCGCCTTCATTTTCTTCTTTTGTCAATTTTTCTAAAAAGAAAACAATTTAAAAGTCGACCAAAAAAATTTTGTTCATTTCTTTTTATAGAAAAGTTT
Source organism: Panagrolaimus sp. PS1159 (assembly GCA_963922195.1). Classification (NCBI taxonomy): domain Eukaryota; kingdom Metazoa; phylum Nematoda; class Chromadorea; order Rhabditida; family Panagrolaimidae; genus Panagrolaimus; species Panagrolaimus sp. PS1159. The sequence continues at coordinate 768,833 of CAWUHW010000028.1, forward strand.
TTTTATCATAAAACAAGAATACGACTACAGAATTTTAATAAAATAAAATTTTTTGTTAAAGTGGAATTTGGTTTTTTGAAGTGTTCACAGTCTGATTGGAAAAAGATATATGTTTGTGAATACGTCCAAATCTTTTTCTTTTTATATTAATTAGTCTAAATATAAAGAAATAGCCTCAGTATTAAAAGCGATCTTTGCATTAATATTCAGCTTTAATAATTAAAGTGTATAAAATTTTTTTTGATCAATTTTATATCCGTTGAATAAATCTTATAAAAAAATCGAATCTTGTCAAAAGTTTCGTGAATCAATTTTGTATTATGTAAAAACTCATGCATCTCCAATATTGCTACTCTTAAAATTAACACAATCTTCGAGATAATATCATATTATGACGTCATATAAAAATCGTGCTTACCCCATAACATCAAAGAAACTTTTTGTCTCACATCAAACTTGTCCCCCACCCACCCTAAAAACTTCATATCTCGACAGCCTTCATTTCGTTTTTAGACAATGAAAAAATTATTTTGCTTCCAATATTATAATTTCGACATTCTAGATTTCGATATTCCGCAGAGCCCTGCTGGACAACCTCTCATTGCTTCCGTGAATTTTTTTTCTTCTGTCAACTTAATTTATTTTTAATTGATTTTTTAATATCTCTAAAATCATTTTAAATATATTACAAAAATTTTCGCAAACTCTTTTAATAATATAAAAATATTAAGGCTTGAAAAAGAAATGTCTTACACAATTTTTAATCAAACGTCGTGGTTTTTTTTTATTATTTTTTTAAATTTGTTTTATATTTTAGGAAACATGAAAAGTAGCTTTATGCTAATTGGGATTTTCGTTTTAACCATTGTCGTTTCACAAGGAAAACCAACAATATATTGCGGAATCCGATTAAATAAAAAAACTGCTGAAATTAAAAAAACATGCAAAAAACAAAGAAAATTCTTTCTATTTAGCGAAGGTAAGTATTTTTTCAAAAAATTTTGTTATTGTTTTGTGTTTTTTTAATGTTTCTTTAATTAATTACAAAGAAATAACAAAAAAAAACTGTAAAATTACATTTAGGGATCAGCGTTAAATGTTGTAAACGGGGATGTACGGACAAAGAAATTTATCAGTTTGTTTGTTTGTTTAATCATATCGAACCAATCCCCCCAGGAACTGAATATCCGGAAACAACAACTGCTGTTCCAACTCGCCCAGGAACAACGTTACCTCCTGACACAACTGTTGTTTCAATTATCCCAGAAACGAAATTTCCTTACAGAACTGATGGCGAAATTCTCCCTCATACAGAATATCCGGAAACAACTTACAGAACTGATGGTGTAATTCTCCCTGAAACAGCATATCCGCCAACGACTATTGTCCCGATTCCCCCAATTTTATTCCAAAAACAACGATTTCCATTTAAATTTTGAAAATCGTTGTAAATTGCATTAAAAGCTTGAAATAAACGATAATAAATAAACAATGTATGAATTTCTTTTGTCTTACCGTAAAGGTCCCGAACTCATGGTCGGGTTTTGGCATGATATATGGCCTAAGTGATAGGGCTGGTATAGAGAAATATTCATGCAAAAAGTCAGCTGCGGAATCCTCATACCTGGGATTTAACAGCGAGACAAAGATGCTCTCATTACCTTCAACACCAAAAGTCGATTTTACTGGGTTTGAATTTTTTTGCATAATTCGACTGACTTATAGGTTTTCGACATTGCTGAACACGATAAAATACTTTTCAAGTAGTGTTTCCTTGCTAAATTTTGAGATATAAGGTATGAAAAACTTAGAATGATATATACAAAAACTGACAAAGTTCGAAATCCTGTATCTCGAAATTTAGCAAGGAAACACTACTTGAAAAGTATTTTATCGTGTACAGCAATGTCGAAAACCTATAAGTCAGTCGAATTATGCAAAAAAATTCAAACCCATTAAAATCGACTTTTGGTGTTGAAGGTATTGTGAGCATCTTTGTGCAGCTGTTAAATCACAGGTATGAGGATTCCGCAGCTGATTTTTTGCATGAATATTTCTCTATACCAGGCCTGTCACGTAGGCCATATAGCATGTCAAAACCTGACCATGAGTTTGGGACCTTCACGGTTAGATTTTGATCCCAAAATTATTACAAAAAAAAGATTACTGTTAACAACATTTTGTTTCTAATTCCTTAAAAGGAATTGCAATGCAAACCTAGTAAACTCCTGCCACGACAATGTTGGTGTGTATTTTTTAAAAAATTTAGGCGAAACTTCACGTGGAAAAAAAGCTTTTAAAATTACATGTATTTCCAAAGGATATGTTTTGATGCAACACAATAATATATTTAGTCTCAAAAACACATTAGCTGTTAAAAAAAATATTTTAGTAAAAAGCTTTTTTTTAACAGATGTTTTTAAGTTTGTTTTTAAAAAGCTTTTAAGCCTAAAAACATCTTTAATAATGAAAACTTTAAAATCATATATAAAAAAATGTTTTTTTTGAAATAAACAAAAAAAAAAGTCTGAAAGTTTCTAAAAAGATGCGATATTTTGTTGTATTTTTCATTTCAATTTTTGCAACACTTTATGCTTTCCCATATACTTCATATCCAGTTGGAGAAGAACATGTATTTATGGGAAATGTTCGATGCGCAAATGGAAATCCAATTGCTGATCATGCTGTTGTTGTGCTGAGAGAAAGGGATGACATCACAGGAGTTGATGATATTGATAAATATGATATTAAAGCTGCTGTAAATCCAGGAGAAAATGGAATGTTTGAACTTACGGTCCCTAAAGATTACAAAGATCCACCAACAAATGAATTGGAGTTATTTCTAGAATTTTGGAATGTCTGTTTTGAAGGTGAAGAAAAAACATCTGGATTTTTAAAAGAAAAGTGGTGGGTTGAATATGTTATTGATGACAATGAAATTTGGGCACAACCAAAAGACCCAAAACGTTAACGTTGAATTATATATCTTTTTAAAGTTATGTAACTCAAATTTGTCGAAACAAGTATTAAAAAAAATGAATAAAATTTTTTCTAAAAATACTTTTTTAAATGGAAGTATGTTTTTCATTCAAAAAAGCCGTTGAAAAAAGTTACAGTTTTATTCGTTAAATAAAAAAAATGTGAGGGGCATGTAGAAGAAAAGAAGTGCTTAACTTAGTTTAATTTCAACATTGACATTTTTATTTCGGAAGGATAAACCCATTTCGCTTCTCTCCAAGCAAAAGATAAAAAGTATTCAAATGTGCATTCAAATTGTGATTTATACCTCCTAAAATTACGACCTCACCTTTATGAAAATTTTTTTAAATGTTCGGTTGATTCTCTTCTTTTATTAAAACTTAAAAATTAGGATATCAAAAAAAGTTCATAAAAATTTGTAAATTAAAAAAAGAATTTAAAAAAAAACTGCGAAAAACTAAAAAGAATTTTTATTTTTTTGTTATAAAAATCATTGAAAATTAAAAATGGAAAATTTCATACAAAACAAAAACTTCATTTTGAAGGCATAAAAAAATCATCGTACAACAAATAAAAAAAAGGAAAAACAAAAAATTATTCACCAAGTTCTAAAAACGTTGTTCAAGCTCTTAAAGCAAGGAAAATAATTATTTTTACCCTATATTTTTAATGAATTTCCCTATAATTTTTTCATTACCTATATTTTTAATGAATTTCCCTATAATTTTTAAAATACCTATATTTTATCGAATTTTTAAAATTTTGTAAATTTATTGAAAAAAACAAAGAAATAAGCAAACACCTGTATTTTATCGATTTTAATAATTTAATTTAATTTAAAATTTGAAAAATAAGCAAAAACTTAAAATTTATTATCACTTTACTCATTTCAATTTTAAAAAATGGCTGATTTTGTTGATTGTGATTTGAATGAAACTGAACCAGCAAATGAATCTTTTGATATTTTTGATAATGGTGAACCTCCAGCTAAGAAAAGACGTGGTGCAAATGTTAAATACGAATTTGTTGAAGAAGTTGAAACTTCGGATGATCTCAAACAAAAAGCGAATGCTGCTGGTTTAACAAAGTAAGTGAGCTATTTCTTAAACTTAAATTAATTGAAAATGTTTCAGGATAAAGGTAAAAATAATTACATGCCTTAAAGCAATAATGATTTGTATAAATATTTTCCATTAAATTTGTGTATTTTTGGAAGCTGAATTTTTCTTTAAAAAAGTATTGAAAACTGTTGTATCCGAAATAGATAAACAAATAATAATATATTTATTAACAGGAATAAATATTATATAACACAATAAATAAATAAGCATCAGCCGCCGGAGCAACGTCTAGCTTTTACTGGAGAGAAAAACAACAAGAATAAAAAAGGAGAACGTCAGCACTATTGCAAGTAGGCTGAACGTTCGAGAACAAACGAGAGCTATGTGATCGTGTTGAGACCACAAATAAATACAAGAAAAGAGTTAAGCTAAAACAGCTTAGCTTAGACAGAAGGCTTAGTTAAGAGAAGAGAAAGCTTAACTAATATGTTGTCTAAGATACAACAAAAACAGAATTTGAGAAAAGCTTTTTATCATAAAACAAGAATACGACTACAGAATTTTAAAAAAAATAAAATTTTTTGTTAAAGTGGAATTTGGTTTTTTGAAGTGTTCACAGTCTGATTGGAAATAGGGTTGCGCATAAATTTTTCGTTTTTTCCAGAAAACCTTTTTTCGTTTTTGTGTAACTTTTTTTGGAAAAACTTGAAAAACTTTAAATTGATATTAATATATGTATTTTTATAAAAGGAATAACATATTCCAAAAAGTGGACATAAGGTGTCATAGAGATACAATTTAGAATTTTCTAACAACCATTAAAAAAAACTAGAAAAAGCTAGCAAAAAAAATACGATTCAGAATCTATGAATTCCTGACGTTGGTTTTAATTTTTTTTTATCTGTTCTTTTTATATTATTTTTGGCGTCTAAAATGCAATCTTTTAAGCCCAAACATGAGCACAAAAACATTCTGGGAGCTGAATTTTTTATAAAAGTAAAATACAATAAAAAACTTATGCGCCACCCTAATTGGAAAAACGTATATGTTTGTAAACACGTCCAAATATTTTCTTTTTTTATTCATTTGTCTGAATATAAAGAAAAAGCCTCATTATTAAAAGCGATCTTTGCATTAATATTCAGCTTTAATAATTAAAGTGTATAAAATTTTTTTTTGATCAATTTTATATTCGTTGTATAAATCTAATTAAAAGATGCATATTTATGATTTACAAAATATTCAAAAACGCAACGAAAAACAAGTTGCTCATTTTACGAAATTCATTGCAAAAACTTTGAGACGCAATTCTTTTTTTCGCAATGTTTTCTCTTTTTTACTTTTTGGATATTTTAAATGGCAGCGAAAGAAAGCATTTGTTTGCTTTTTTTAGAACAATAAGCATATATTATTTGTAAAAATTTATTTCTAATACTTTATTATTATTATTTATTATTTTTTCTGCAAGCCCGAACACTTGCTGATTCATAAAAATAAATAGCATACAGTAAAAATAAATTAAATTAAATAAATACAGTTTTTAACAACACAAAAACAAAAAATTTAATTTATTAAAATTCATCATTCTTTTCATTTTGCTCAACAATAAAAGATGAAATGAAAAATTAAAGATTTATACTTCTTTGAACTTTTTATTGATAATTTCGACCCAAAAGTTATTGTTTAAGTGTCAAATATATTTTTTAAATGTTAAAACTTAAGTAAATACAGGCAAAACCAGTTTTATCAATTTCAAGATTAATTATTTACATTAAAGATTTTAAAAAAATAGTAGAAAAATATGTTTTACAAATTTATTAAATCAAAGATTTTCTTATCCACAGTTTTTTTATCTTTTGGTTGTTCGTGATTAATTCTTTGATAATAAACAATTCCCATAATTTTTTAGGGAGTGGTAAATGAAAGAATTTGTATTTATTATAAAAAATGTTAAAACTTAAATATGAGACAACTTTTTATGTAAAATAGCAGTTGATTTCCACCTTGGTGAAGAAATTTATCCACTCGTGTTAGTTACTGCTTCATGATTTACATTGAAAGCTAAATTTGCATAAAGAAGGTATATAGTTTAATAAATTTGTATGGAAAATTCATCTTAAAAAAAAACAACAAATATTGACTTTGATAAATTGCTTTAAATAGAAATAAATAATTATGGAGTAGGTGCAGCAAGAAGTGGAACACATGCAGCAAGACACGCTGACAAGGTTCCACCAGCAGTTTTCAGCTCCAGCAACAATTGGAATAAGAGCTGCTCCTCCAGTTGCTGCAGTTTTTGCACCAATTGAAACCAAACCAAGAACGACCATTCCATGACAAGTTGCTATACATGCTCCATAAGCTATTGGACCAGGTACAACAGGAGTAATATTAAGTAAAAATATAAATAAGATGGAAAAATAAGTTTTTTTGTTAAACATTACAAGAATATGAACAATCACGACAGAAAAAATATAGAAATTTTTGAAAATAATGCTAAGCTTTTATAGTTTTTCTATTTTTTTTTTCTATTTTCGTAACCATTAATTAAACATTATTTTTAATGTTTTTTTTTTGCTTTTTTCTTTTTTTGTTTCCAATAATTTTTTACTGCGATTCTAATTAGTGTTCCGTTCCCGTCCCGTTTTGTGAAAAACACGGGAACGGGAATTCCCGTGTTTTTTAAAATGCCCACGGGACGGGAAACGGGATTCCCGTTCCGTGATCCCGTCAAAAATAATCTACCAAAAAAAGAGCAGAAAAAAATTTTTTTACATTATAAATGTAATGTAAAAAAACATTTTCTGCTCATAATAACAAATTACGTAAAAAAAGTAGAAGAACAATCAAAATAGCTCAAACTGTTTGTTCTATAAAAATAGTTTGAGCTATTTTTTTAAACCGTGCACATTTTTTTAGTACACTAAATGCCAAAATGCATAGAAAATGCAACTTTCTTTTGCGCGAAAATAATTAATTTTTAAGTCATTTTTTGCGGGAAATTTAGGACCACGGGACGGGATTACGGGATTTTCACGGGACTGAAATGGCTACGGGACGGAAAACGTGAAATTTCCGTCCCGTTTTCCGCGGGAATCCCGTCGGGAACGGGAACGGAACACTAATTCTAATACTACCAAACTTATAACATTTGGCGAACTTTGAAAAAACTGTGCACGCCTTAAATTTGTGGATAAATTTGAATCACGGATGAAAAATCCGGCCGAAAAGTGCAGCAGGCCTTGATAAATTAAAAAAAATTTTTCTACATTAAAACTTTTTTTCTAACATTCGAAATGTAGGGTTTTAAGAAATTTTAACTAATTTTTATCCGTTTTTATCCCTTAAATTCCTTTGCAATTTTTTTTGGTTCTTTTTTTTTGTTTATTCAAATGGCTCTTTTTTCCCGTCAAAATATTGCGGCCGGCCTGATTTTTCATCCCTGATTTGAATGATATTCTTAATTACAATATCAGTGTGAAAAAAAGGTGCTCGCAAGGTAAAGAAAAAGTTTCTTCCACAAAATATGGCGCATAAAAATTCAATAAAATCAAATCATAAAGTGTGTGTACCACATTGTGTGCATTGTTTTTTAGTGTAATAAATTTTTCTCTAACCTTAAAAAAATTAATACAAGGGAAACATCCTATTCATCATTCTCCCACCTATTTTGCGAGAAAAAAAGTTTCATTTCTTATTGCATTGCGATCAGTATAAAAGTCGTTGGCAAGAAAAAAAAAGTACTTCTTTTTTTTTCTTTTTTTTTCTCCAGATAATAGGACGAGGGGGCTATAATTCACATTTACATGAGAATAGATGAGTTTTACCTGGAGTCCCTCCAGCAGCCTATTTAACGTCGTGGTAACCGACGTAGAATTATAGGTTATTATTTAACCTCGAGCCCCTCGAGCACCCAGTCAGTAGTTTTCATGGTTTTAAACTCCGGTAGGACGCGAACCAGGGAACGGCTGACTGCAAGAACACCGCGCTAAACCACTAGACCAACTGGCTGGCTTGTTTTTAATACATGATAAATCTGTTTGCTAAAACTTATTTATTCCGATGGGTTGCGCATTCTAGGGCAGGCCTCTCAGCAAACTGACAAAGAGCGACATTCAAACTGACAGTAGTCAGTTACAACTGACAAATTTTTTTCTTGATTTTTTTGATCAATTATTGTTATTTAATGTCTAAAATATATAGTACAATGTTTTTTTTAAATTTAAACACGTTTTGAAATTTTTTGTTGAAACTGACTATGCGTCAGTTTCAACTGACTTTGTGCCAGTTAAAACTGACACCTGTCAGTTCAAACTGACACTTGTCAGTTTCAACTGACTATGGGTTAGTTGTGATTGCTAAAGCATTTTTATAGTTAAAAATGATAAGTAATAAGTTATTTTAGAAGGTTTTAGACATATTTTAATGATTATAAAAATAAAAAAAAATTTTTTTTAAATTTTTTTTTCACAGAGGGGACCAAGGCAATATTGTTTTTGCCTTGGTCCCCCCTGTGAAAAAAATCGAAATTTTGAAAAAAAATTTTGTTCGACGCACGCGTCAGGAATTGATCAGGGGACTATTTGAAACGATTTGGTACCAAATTTACCATTGTAGAACCCTCCTGGGCGAAAAAAGCAATCACAACTAACCCATAGTCAGTTGAAACTGACAAGTGTCAGTTTGAACTGACAGATGTCAGTTTGAACTGGCACAAAGTCAGTTGAAACTGACGCATAGTCAGTTTCAACAAAAAATTTCAAAACGTGTTTAAATTTAAAAAAACATTGTACTATATATTTTAGACATTAAATAACAATAATTGATCAAAAAAATCAAGAAAAAAATTTGTCAGTTGTAACTGACTACTGTCAGTTTGAATGTCGCTCTTTGTCAGTTTGCTGAGAGGCCTGTTCTAGGGTTGCGCATAAAATTTTAACTTTTTCGAAGATCTCGGCTTCTAGACCACCTTCAGGCTCAAGTTTGGTCTCAAAATGTTGGAATTGTTGTAGCATGAAAGAAAATAAAAAGAAAAAATAATAAAATAAATTAATTAATTTCAAGAATTAACCGAATTTGAATCGTATTTTTTTCATGGAAAAGTTTTTTTTTTGTCAAAGTTGCCCGGAACATGCGCTATTGTTGTCAGTTGAAAAAACTGCAATTTTTATTGATAAAAAAAAGATTTTTTAAAAACTTCTTTTTTGGAAAAAAGCGTGTTTTGTTTTTTGTATAATTTATTTTCTGCTAAGTAAAAGTACATTTAAAAAACAAATTACTAGAATATAAAAGATATTTTTTATATGAAAACTGAAAATTTTACTGTAAAAAAATGGAAAAAAGCATTTTTGAATTTGAGCCTGACCGTGTGACTGCTGCGCAGCGCTTCTACCACTCGGCCACAGGCGCATATTTCGGCGCGCTCACTTTCACTAAATTTTTAAAAATACTATTCGATGCAGAAAAAAATTCTGCATCTGATGGACCTAATTACTAATGGGGCCACGGGGGGACCAAAGTACAACATTTTCAAAAAAACGTAAAAAAATACGGTTTTCTCCTATTTTCTTCATTTTTGCGGGAAAAGTAATATCCAAAAGTTGGATTTTTGGGATCCCCATAAATTTTACATATAATTGGATAAAGATTTAAATTTAAAACAAAAGTTTTAATTTCAACAGTATACGGTCATAAAGTATGCGTGCGCATAAAATTGTAATTTTCTTGCAACGAAATTAAATTTGCTTTCAACGGTTGAAAAAAAAATGTAGAAAAAAAAAGTCTTCGTTAACGTTTGAATCAGTTCCACTCTTTTTGTTCATTCAAAAAATGGCTTGGCATTGTGTTCTTTTTCTTTTTGTTATTTTTGTTTAAAAAATTTTTAAAAAAAGAAAAAGTGAGCATCATCTTTGACGACTGAGCTTGATCTTGCATTAATTTTTTATGATTTTATTATATACGTAAAAATAATCAGGGAAAAAAACTAAGTCGGATAGCAGCGAGCTTTTTTTAAAAAAGTATCTGAAAAACAAAACCAATAATCAAAGATGATGCTCACTTTTTCGTTTTTAAAAAATTTTTTAAACTAAAAAAACACAGAAAGAAAAAGAACACAATGCCAAGGCATTTTTTGAATGAACATCTGATTCAAACGTGCGTTTTTGACTTTTTGCGCAACCCTAGCCCATTCTTATCATATTTCTTTAGGTTTGTTTCTTCAAATTTTAGATAATCAAATTATGGCTTTAATGCGTTTAAAAAGTGAATTTGCTAAGCTAAAACAAGATCCACCTCCGCTTTGCTATGCTGAACCAATAAATAATGATAATTTCTTCAATTGGAATGCCATGATTGTTGGACCCCCAGGTACACCATATGCAGGAACAGCATTTTTACTTAGAATTGAATTTGACCTTGAGCATCCATTTAAACCACCAGATATTTGGTTTCTATCACGTATTTATCATCCAAATATTGAGTATGTTTGGGATTTATTTTACGTCAAAAAATAATAATTAACATATTTTTAGTGAACATGGAAATATCTGTATGGATATTTTAACTACTACATGGTCACCAGCTTATTCAATTTCTAAAGGTATATGGGACGTTTTTTGTGACATTCGAGAATTTTGAGGCACAGAAAGATTTTTTTGTCTCAGAATCGGGTAAAAATGCGTTCTTGGGGTTATTAATGTCCAGGAACACGATTTGTATCATAACATCCAATGATTTTAAGGTGGATTATGAGATATAGTATACCGACTCCAGAATTCTGGAGCGTGTTACCAGAAAATTACAAAAATGGTATCATTCAATAGCCCTAGACTTGGTGAGTCTGAAAAACCATCGAACATCCATATTTGATTCATTTTAACTAGTTTAACACCACTTTGACGCTCAAAAATAAGCTAAAATTACGGTATTTCAGCTCCAGAATCCTCACCGAATTCAGGGCTATCGAATGATACCACTTTTGTAATTTTCTGGTAACACGCTCCAGAAATCGGATTCTGGAGTCTGTATACCGTATTCCAGAATCCACCTGAAAACATCAAATATTATGATGAAAATCGTGTTCTTGAGCCTCAGTAACCCCTAGAAAACATTTTCAGCCGATTCTGAGACACAAAAATTTTTTCAGTGCCTAAAAATAGCAAAAAATCTCAAATGTTACAAAAAACGTCCTATATTGTTTCAATGCTTAAAATATAAACTAAAAAACTTTTTAGTTTTAATATGTATTACTGCAATACTTTCTGATCCCCTTATGGATGGTAAACCTTTAAATTCGAATGCTGCAAAAATGTATAAAACCAATTTCACAACGTATTACAAAAGAGCAGAAGATTCTTCTATAAACAATTTTTTATCACCTATTTTTCAACGACTTTTATTAAAATTTTTTTATTGGCGATTTGGAACTTCAAGGAAGAAATTAGTAAAGTATGACGTTGAAAGAACTGAAATATTATTAGAAGATTTATGTTATCCCCATGATAAACTTAACACTTTCGAAAAGGATTCATGTAAGAAGAAATATGTAAATTTTTTTATATTATCAAAAGTTTTTTTCAGATACATTTATGCCAGTTAAAGTTGTTAAAGCTTACGAAAAAGCAACAAAATTGTACCCTTTAATTAAAGCAGCTGAAGAAAGTAATAATATCGAAGAATGGGTTAATGCAATAATTAATTTTGATGATAATGAATTTATTGAAAATAATATTGAATGCGCGTTATATGATAATTTTCCAAAGGCTAATTTTGTGGGAAATAAGGTATTGTAGAAGCGGGTTTTGGAAACAAACTTTTCGCTTGTCTCAAAACTCATTTCGACAGATCGCAAAAAAGAAACGGTTTTTTAGGTTAGAGAATTGTATAAATTGTATTTTAAATATTTAAGAAAAAATAATACAAAAGTAAGTGATTTTAATTTTTCAAAGGGAAGTGACACTTTTTGTTTATAAATATTTTTGTGAAGATTTCATTAAAAATGATGGTACACGTTGGAATCAGTTCCAATCTTTTTGTTCAGTCAAAAAAATGGGTTGGCATTGTGTTCTTTTTTTTTTAAAAAGAAAAAACGAGGAATATCTTTAACAACTGTTTCTAATCTTATATTAACTTTTCGTGCGTTTTTATATTAATATTATTAATCTGCATAAAAAACTGAGTGAGATAGCAGAGAGTTTGAAAAAAAATGTATGTATAAAACTAATATAAAATCTGGCACAATCGTAAAAGATAATTATCATTTTTTTATTTTTTCTACAAAAAAAATAAAAACTTAAAGAACACAGTTCCAAAGAATTTTCTGACAGAACAGTTGATTCCAACGTGAGTATACAATTACAAAGAAATTCGGAAAAAAGGGTTGAATGAAGGTGAAGACACTTCGCCAAAAATTGATAAGTAAAAATGATTCCATAAGTGTCCCAAATACCGCGAAGACCAAAATTTGTTTTTGCAATTTTTTAGAAAATGTTTCAGAAAGTTCAATGTTTTAGAACGTTCCAGAACAATCGAAACAAAAAAATTTGTGAAGTTTCTAGCAAATTGTAAAAACAAATTTTAAATTTCTCGGGTTTTTGAAGCACTTATGGAATCATTTTTTCTCATTAATTTTTGGCAAAGTTATCATTCAAATCTTTTCAATTCTTTTCGGCTTTCTCGAGTGATTTTTTTTTCCAAATCGTTTTTAACGGATTGTAGGATTTTGTTGACCATTTTTTATCCATTATTTGAAATATGCAGAAAGTGCATTTCTTTTGACATTAAAAAAAGCTTTAAATATTGATTAACCTTTTTTTAGAAGCTGTTACAAATGTATTCATATTATTGTCGATTTTTTCCTGACGATACAGATATCTTTGAAGAATATGATAAAGCGGTAAAAGAATTTGGTCCATCTTTTGTTCCATGGAAAAATCCATTTAAATTTGAAATTTTTGATGGAAACATAATTCTCGAATCCGCAATAACCAAAACACCCGAAACAATCGTTGCAAATGTAAAATCACTTACTTCATTTTTTACATTTGAAAACGTAAAATCACAAAATTTCCCTTTTAAACCACCTTTTATGAATTACATTTTACCGCTTTTACAAAATTCTCCAGAAATGATTCAAAGATTTCAAAAAACATGTAAATATTTTTTCCATTTAATTCCAACTCCTGTTTGTTACAAGCTTGAAATTACAAATGAAACTAAAAAGCCTATAATTAAAAAGCATTCAGCAATATTTAATGAGGAAAATCTTCAAAGTTGTTTTTCATTTGAAAATATTCATCTTTCAACGGTGCTTTCTGTTAAAAGATCAAACGAAAAATTAACACTTTCAAAATGTCTTCCAAAACTTTTTAAATGTGATGCAAAATATATTTCTATTTCGTCGCAGGATTTAACTGAAATGGAATTTAAATTTTTAATTCAAAGTAAAAGAGTAATTGAACTTGAACTTGAAAATACATATATTTTCGATGAAAGCGGAAATGGAATTATGTTGGAAGAAATTTTAAAGCTGACTCCAAAAATTAAAAGATTTAGGTTTGACTTTAATTTTTTATATGTATTCTCTTAAAACATTTTTAGAATTGATATTGTTCATTGCAATCCACAAACGTCAAAAATTATATCAGAATTGCCATTTGAAAATAAAATTGAATTTTTTCAATTAAATAATATTCCAGATGCAAACCTTATTGCAATAGATTTTGCTAAATTTGTTGCAGTAAGTTTTTTAATGTCGTAAAAGAATTTACTTTTTATTTAAAAGTTTAGAAAAATTCAGCTCCCAATTCCAAAATCATTATCCATTTTCAACCAAATGTTGATCAAATTTATAAACTGATTTTTGCTAAAACTGTTAAAGCTCATGTTAATGAAATATGGCTTGAAGGTTTACAACCTAATGTTACTATTTCATAATAATTTGTTATTTAAAATTTTTTCATGTACTTTTTATTTTATTCAAGTTTAGAAAGTCTCCTGCTTTTTCTCCACTTGAATGTGTTTTTTTGTATAAATGAACAAAATAATGTGTTTATTAAAATATGACCGACAAACAAAAGTAAATATGTTTTAATCATTTATTTTAGCACTATAAAAAACAATGCTGTTTTATTTTCATTTTTTTAAAATACCTATTAGTTCTAAAAAATTAACAAGTGTTATTAAATGCACTAACGTTCGAAAACCAAACTTTTAACATAAAATATATAGAAAAAATAAAAAGGGGAAATACTGGGTGATTCGAGAAAAAGTGCCACTTTGAATGGTTGGCATTTTGTTTCTATTAAATATTTTCAAAAACGGACTTCACAGTCGTTTATGACCTTTTTTACCATTTTGTTTTTTATAAAAAATTCTTTTTTTTGTCATTTCAAAAATTTTTGAAGGTACGTAAAAACGTGAAAATTTTTTTCCAGAATTTTTGATTTTTTTATAAAAAAACAAAATGGTAATAAAGGTCAATAACGAAGTCCGTTTTTGAAAATATTTAACAGAAACATAATGCCGACCAAAAGTGGGGCAAATCACGATTTTTCTCAAACGCTCTCAAACGAATGTGGGGCAAATGTAGATAAACCGAAAACATGGGTAACAAAAAAAAAACTTTTCGATTTTTTGCCAGTGTAGATCGATTTAAAAAAATTGACAGAATGCGTTTTAAGATAAAATGTCAAAGTTCTAAAAAAATAATTTGTTTTAATTCATTTAAACGCAACATCTTCGAGGTTGGCTCAGAGCACGAAGATTACGTTCTCATTAAATGATTTTGCGTATTATAGTCTATCAATGGAAAACAATATATTCAATCAGAGTCGTTTTTTTTTAACATGCAGTTATAGTAATATATTTCTTGGAACGCCTATTCTTAAAAAGAAAGTCAGTAAATAAAACGTTTGTCCACAAAATAATTTAAAAAAATGACCAAACTACGCTTAAAATTATTTTCACTTTTTTAAAAGCATGATATTACTACAATTTTGAATTTCATGGTTTAATATGACTTCCTTGGGTTTTAATCAATCTTCCCAATCTCTTCTAATTTATGCATTTTTTTTGAGAAAAAAATTACTCAAAAACTGGAAAAATCATTTTTCTATTTTTAATCAAAAACAAAAAGTATTTCGAAACATTTTAAAAATTTTTTGTTTCTTCTTTTTTCATCAAAAAACATGCTGGCGTTTTTTATGGTTAAAAAGAAGTGTACCTTATCAAATTATTATTATATGGCAAAATTTTCACAAAACTAAAAAATCGAGTCAAAAAATTTTTCAACTTTTTTTTTCAAGGCGACATTGTTTTGCTTTGTTCTTTAACAACATTGATTTTTTAAAGTTCGTTTTTGAAAATTTTCCCCTGTCTTGGCTTTAAATTAAATTTTTTTTTGCCTTCTCCTTGTCCTAGTGGTTAGTGCTGAGGAATGTCGACCGGAAGGATCCCGGTTCGACTCCCCCTCGGACGTGCTGTTGATGAAAACCCGGATGATCCCGGGTTGGATTCCTCAGCAGCAGGGTCTCCACCGTCCCATTATCGATTTTATCCGTCCCTAGCTTGCGTGCGCTTAAATTAATTAATTTGAAAAATCTTTTTTAACAAAAAGTTTAGATTTATGCTCCTCTACATCTTCCAAGTCTTTTGAAATTAAAATATTTTGCCGTTCCATTTTTACAGCCAGGGACGGATGAAAAAAGCGAAACGTCCCTTGCATCCGTCCCTTGCATCCGTCCCTGGCTGTAAAAATGAAACGGCAAAATATTTTAATTTCAAAAGACTTGGAAGATGTAGAGGAGCATAAATCTAACCTTTTTGTTAAAAAAGATTTTTTAAATTAATTAATTTAAGCGCACGCGAGCTAGGGACGGATAAAATCGATAATGGGACGGTGGAGACCCTGCTCAGCAGCCATTGGGGCGGTGGGGCTGGGTGCTCGGTGGATCCGAAGTTAAAATGAATTCCATGGGTGGAACCCAGGTTAAAACGAATTCCAGCCGTCAGCACCAAGGCGTAAAAAGTGGATGCTCGGTGGATCCGAGGTTAAAACAAATTCCAACCCTTCGAACACTCTATAAAAAATAATCATATGAAGGCTTTCTTGTAAACCAGCACTGTGTTAATACAGTTTAATGTGCACCACAAAACCACCCTCAAAAATTCGGCTAGTGTTCGGGCTAGCAGCAGTCCAAAAAAAAAATTAAAACTTTTTTTTGCGCACCTCCTGTGACTATTCAAAGACGGTTCACCAAGTTTCAGGGCAAAAAACCGATTTTGAATTTTCATAGATTTGCTGGGTTTCTGTGTAAAAGTAAGAAAAATATGTTGTTTAGTGTTTAAAACTTTATTAATGCAATTCAATGTGCCTCATAACTTTTTTTAAGTGGTCTTCTTGAAAATACAATTTTTAAATATAAAATGCAATCATATTTTCAATTTGGATAAAATTGAGCATGGAATGATAAAGGCAAAGGATGATCAATTTTACACCGGGCAACCTCTGTAAAAGTTTTTGCATCCAAAATAACTACAAATGGAAAATCGTTATCTTCAAAGGTAATGACAGGTGCTAAAATTAAACCTAAAACAATTTTTTAGGCGATTTTATTTTACACAAAAATTAGTACCATCATCTTCGTCTTTGGCTTCCGGATATGGGACAAAAATTGGTTCAGTTGCAATTTGTTTATTGTGATCACGGATCCAAGAAATTGTTTTTCCGGTTTCAACGTTGACTTTGACCAATCCATCCAAGGTTTCCGGCATTCCGAGAAGAATTGAGCCGTAAATATAATTGTAGGGTTTTAGGTTGTAGTTGAGATTGTACCGTGGAAATTCGAATGCTGAAATAATTTTAAATTGATTTTACAGTACCCAAAAAAAGCTTTAAAGAAGCCACGTTGGAATCATTTCCACTCTTTTTGTTTAATTAAAAAATGGGTTGGCATTGTGTTCTTTTAGTTTTTTTTTTGTTAGAAAAAAACGAAAAAACGAGCAATATCTTTAACAACTCTGCCTGATCTTATAATAACTTTTCATGCCTTTTTATACCAATATTATTAATCTGCATAAAAAACTGACAAGGGATAGCAGAGAATTTTGAAAAAAAATGTATGTAAAAAAACTAATATAAGATCAGGCACAGTCGTAAAAGATAAATCTCATTTTTTGATTTTTTTAACAATAAAAATAAAAAGAGAAAAAACACAATGCCAAAGCATTTTTTGACTGAACAATTGATTAAGTCTTTGTTAAAACAAAAATAGAAAACCTCAGCCCAATACCGATAATTCCATAACTTCCAAGCTTTGCCGTTATCAATCTTTTGACTCACCAATATCACTTAAAATTTTATGTTCAAGCCAAATTATTCTTTCTTCTTTTAAAACAGCCGTGCAACCATTGGCAAATTCTTTGTCTTTTAAAAGATCATCACCAATTTTGGCATTATTTATTATTTCATTATTGACTGGAATAATCATTCTCGATCCATATGCAAATTCGTCCTTTGATTGAATAGAAACCAAACTACCCTTTCGCAAATTTTTCAAATCAAACATATGCAAATCTGGTTGAGAAAATTGACAATAATCTACAACAAGGCATCCATCTTTTTCATAGGCATTTGCGTGATGAAACGCGAAAAATGGGGCATGACAAAATTTTTGATCAATTTCTTTGCCGGTTCTTTTATCCAAAACTCGAACATAAACTGGAGTATCTTTTTTCCAAAATAAACAATCAAGATTTGTAAAATCTAAAAGTTTAATATTTAATTTATTTATTTAAATCCTTCTTTTTTACCATCAGAATGTAGATTCAATTTTAGAGGTGATTCAAATGCAATAATATAATTATCTGTCATTCCAAAAGAATGAAAATATGATGGTTCATCGGTTGCTGGAATTGTTCCAATTATGCTTGTTTCAGTAAATGGATTTTCAAGATTTGGATCTGAAATTATTAATTTTTACTAGGTGATAAATCAAGTCAACAAGGGGCAAAAGGAACACATGGTTTCTCCTCCATTACTCAAAAAAAATTTTAATGTAAGGCGAGAAAACTTCTAAAAAATGAAGAAAAAAAATTACTGTCAGAATTTTTGGGATTCTTTGTAACCGCAAATACATAAGTTGTTTCCTGTCCATAAATGACACCAATGTGATAAATATTTCCATCGTGATCGTATTGTTGATGAGCAGTAAAGGAATTAAGGGTAATTATCTCTCGAATGTTTACCTAAAATACGAAATTAATTGTTGATGATTTTTATTAATGCGAAAATTTAGAATCTATATTTAATCAAATAGGTTAGTCTAGAATAAGGGCATTTTAAGATTAAACTTTAAATTATTTTCTTTTTTTAGAAATGACACTCGTTTTATTACTTATTCCCCGCTTTTAAATTAAAAGTTCCCGAAGGTTTTTTTTTTTTCATAATGAATGAAAAAAAAAAAATTGTTAAGTTTGAATTTTGAAGTTGTCTTCACAGTTTAATATCTATGTAGGTAAAACAGTGATATTTAACTCATATGTCTGTGAAGCTAATTTATCCTTCAAAAAAAACAAACTTTTCCAATCGTATCCAAAGTTTTTGGATCAATTTGATGAAGTTTAGTACTTTCAGCAGCTGCCCAAACAGTATCTCCAACAGTTATAAAATTAATGCTGGCATTATCAGAAATTCCATCTTCAAGAAGTTGGGTTGATAAGGGTCCGAGTGCAACTTTGCATGGATCTGGAAGCTTTCTTGCATATCCATGTTTATCGATAACAACTCTTTCATTGGATTTGTGAAATTGATATGCTTCACTTTGAAGATATCGAGCAGAATATTTCATTTTTCCATCTTTGAAATAAAAACGTTGCATAAAAGCCAAGCCATCAAACCAATGGGCAAAAGAATAACCCCCAACTTTGTTCATTCCAGGACCATTTCGAAGTAGGGTTACATTTAACCAAGATGGAATTTCACCTGAAAACATTTTTCAATCGGAGCATCTAAGCCTAAAGGTCCATAACTCGCTCTCGAATATCTGGGATTAAAACTTTGCTCGTATATTTGTCTCAAAAAGGGATAGTTAGGAAACAAATATTAGCTGTTGTTGCTTCATTCAGTAATTTCATTAAGAACTAGAAATGTAAAAAATAGAAGGTGATAAAAACATTTCCGGAATAATTTTCGAAGAGAACAAAACTGATTTCAGGAAGAGAAGCGGAGGTACACATCTCACTAGCCAATAAAATAAAAAAAGCGTCATCGTTGAAAAAGAAGAAAAGTGCTTTTCCATGCAAGACCGCTGCATTTAATTTTTCAGTTATTTTTGACAACAATTTTTTTTGTTGGAAAAAGCGTTTAGCTCTTGGAATATTTATCTCGGCATCTCTTTTATCTTTTTTTATCCCATTTATTCCACACATGCTTAAATACAGTTCTATGTTTTTTCAAGTCTTGAAATAACCTGTAGCATATTTCTTATTCGATATTTGTAAAACTTTTTTAAACAAAAAAATTTAAAAAATCAAATGCAGCGGTATCACATGGAAAAACACTTCTCTTCTTTTTCTTTGATGACGCGTTTTTTTATTTTATTAGCTAGTGATCTTTGATTTTTTGCCGCCGACAACATGTAGCGGCAAAAATATCAAAGGATTTTAGACAGCAACAGGGGCACGTGCCCCTGTTTCCCCACCTTGCTGACATTCCTGGTAGGTTCAAATGGGGGAAGTCAATCGTGACCACCCTGTTTTCACTCTCAAATTTGAAAAAACTCTAAAATGATACCATAGCAACCAAAATTGTTTCTCAAACTATCTCTTGCTGAAGCGAAAAAAATGTTGCCAAAATTCGAGATCGAGTAGGAGACGAAAAAATTATTTAACAAACCCTCGATGACTGCATCCTTTGGCTCCGAAACTTCGGAGAAATTTTCAAACAACTTTGAACAATCATTTATTTCTTTTTCGTCCAAACAAGCACCCATTGTTTCGGTTGATTTTTTTTTTCAACAATGGACAAAACAATGAAAAATTTTCACAAAGCTTTTAACTTTTTGATAAAATAAGAAAAATATCAGCCGCTTTGAGAAAATTGTTTAAAAGTGCACATGCTCTTTTTCATTTCTTTGGTCCAGAAATTTAGTGGAACATATAAATACGACCTACTTTGTTTTTATTTTAGTTTTTTTATCATTAAAACTATCCTTCCATTCTCAAAGACAAGGAAGTTAATTTTATTATCGCTTTATGTTAGCAACGAAAGCTTAACGAAATAGGTTTTTTGAGAAATGCCTGTGACCGCCTGATTTATTTTATATCATTTTGTAAAATTTTCATTAAATGGAAGCGATTATCATAAGACCCAATAGTACAAATTTCTTCTTTATTTGCTATGTATTTGGTTTATTATAAAAATCAAATTGTATTTTACGAACTTTTTTAAACTAATGTATTTTTTCTTAAAAATCGTTTCAAAAATTCAAAAATGATTATCAGTAAAAAAAAAGAAAATTAAAAATGTTTCTAAAAAAAAGTAGAAAGGAGCAACATTCATTTTTGGCAATGATTCATTTTCAAATTAAAGCATTATTTTTATTTTATTGTTTTTTATTTTTTTATTTGTAATTTTAAATCAAAATGGAAGTTGTAGGAAAAATTTTTTATATTAAAATGGGATAAACAAGGATTCAAGGATACATTTGACTTCCTCTTTTGGGTTCAAAAAATTTTTTTTCTTGTATTCTGCTATTTTTCAGGTTTTTTTCAAAAATCTATAAAAATTTCTTCCATAAAAGAAAAGTTTATTTTTAAGAAATGTATTAAATATTCAAAACCAACGAAGAAAAAAAAAGTTTTGTACAAATGAATCACGCCCAAATTTTAAAATTTGATTCACACTAAGCATTAAAAGATTATTCAAAAAATTTAATCTTAAAAGAAGGTACTAAATTTCTTTTTGCTGTAAAGAGTGATGATTTTAAAATTATCCAATATTTCATTAATTTTTTTTGTGAATGAATCCAACCGAATAAAATTAATAAAATATACAGAATAAAAATTTTGTAAAGGAAATCGACAAAAAAATGTCGTTTTTTTGTGCTTTTCACAATTATGGTTCCTTCTAATTGTTGTATTTTATAAAACATTAGGGAAAGATTTCGTTATAAAAATGAAAAAGTAAAAATCTCCGTGCTTTGCTATTTTGTGCAAATTTTATTATTGGTTCACGCTGAAAATACTGTTTTTGATATTATCTCATTTTTAAGTGTCTAAATGAGTCATAAGCAAAATCCATATTAATTATTGCTTTCTTTCTTCCACAATTTTTCTCTTTATTTCAACGTTTACTAAAGTGTTACATTTATTTTACAGATATAAGACAAAATTATTCAACTTATTATTTGTTTTTTTCATTTTAAAACGTCTTTAAATATTCAAAAATAAGGTATTTTTTATTTTCAACAAATTTGTGAAAGGGTTTTTTAGTAAAAAAAGGCAAGCAGTGAGAATAACAATGATTGCAGCTCTCAGTTTTTTTATTAAAAATAGCAAATCTCTGTTAAGCGGCGATCAATCAATCAATTAAGACATTTTTTGGGAAGATAATTGTCAAAAAGAATAAATATAAATTTTTTGATCACGTTAGATTACAGAAACAATCTCAGCAATTATTTATAAATGTTTTTCTGTCAAAGTAAATGCAATTACAAAACTTTAAAAATAATTTTATTGTTTTCAATAAATAAAATGGTTAAAACGATTTAATTTTAGAAAGATTAAATAAAAGAGTTTAAAAATAAAAGGAATACATTGTTATATCTAGACACTCCAACCTTCTCTGATATACAGAGTTAAAAATTGAGAAACAAAAATGAGAATCCACAAAAGCATGCGTAAACACAGAAGATTGAAAAAGACATTAAAATAATAAATATAAAACAGATTATCTTCAAAAACACAGAAGAAAATTTTAAAAATACAAATTTAAAAAGATAAACAATAAAATTAAACATGATCGAAAATAACAAAAAGAACTGCAAAACTGCAAAACTGCATTGGAACGGAATATGCATACAATGCAGAATGCTTTTTTGGGCTTTATTTTTCATTGAATGATGTAGGCGCCGTACGAGTTGTCTCCAGTTGGATTGATAATGATGTCGACTTTTCTACTTTTAGTAAGATTCTTTTATCGAGTATTATTATAAATAATTATGTAGTTAATTATTTACAATATTTACTTACAGGTTCATGCACTGACATTGATAGTAATTGTCAATTTTACTCTGAAAGATGTTCAAATCCATTATATTTGCCTTTAATGTGCAAATATTGCAAGGTAAAATTTTTTGTTAATTTTTTTATTAGTTGACACAATTATAGAAAGCCTGCAAATTATGTGATAATCAAGCATGTAAAAATTAAATAAATCTATGAATAATCTTTAAAAATGTTTTAAAGTCGGTTTTATTTTTTAACAAAATATTACAAAATATTTTTTCACAAATGTCACACAATGCGACAAATGATTTAGCCATTAATAAAAAAGGACATAAAATTTTGAAAAACAGGAATTAAGATTTATTAAAGAAATATTATTACTGACTTCAATTTTCTCCTCAATCATTTTAAAACAGTTTGTTAAAAAAATTGCATAAATTAATTAAAAGTTTATTTTGATGGATGTGCTTTTTTTAACAATTTTTTTCGGGTAATTGTGGTTCATTTTTGAAAAAATGCAAATTAAAATTACAAACACATTTTCATTGAAACTGCAAAAAATCATGTAAATTAATTATGACTTGAAGTCGTTTTTATAAAGAAATATAACAATTTTAGAATAGTACTGAATGAATGCAAAACTTTGCCTTTTAGAAACTCCAGGTAGTTTAAGAAGAAATTTGTTGTTTTTTTTATTTAATGAATGGAACAAGTATGAATTTCTTGTTTAACAAGATTATTAGAAATCAGTTAATGTGTTCATGAAAGTATTATTATTTGTATGACATTTTTAAACATAAAATATTAAATAAAATATAAAAATAGAGAAAAAGAAATTAAAAATTAACGTTCTAAAAAAGAAAATTGAAAAAAATTTTTTTTCAGCAAAGACTGATATTTTGAAATTTTATTTTCTTTCTTTTCGTTTTTTAAAAAGCATAAAAGAAAAGAATGACGATCTTTGTTGATTTCACGGACACATCATTGAAATTTATCCGTTTATTTTTTAAAAAAAATTTTCCAGTTTGGGTCAAATATAAATATGGTTTACTAAAAAGGCATTCAACATTTGTATATGCAAAAAATCTTATTTTCTTTTAAAAATGTAACATATCGACATAACTGAATTTTTAATATTTAATGAATTTTTCACTAATTGAATAATTTTTGAATAAATAAATACAGTTGTGCTATTTTAGTGCGTTTTTACAGACATTTATTACAAACAATAATTATTTTTCAAATATTTCAGCAAAAATAAAAACACCACTTTTTTCAACGACAAAGGTTTAAAAATGATGAAAAGAATTTGCTTTTCTTTTCAATTTTTATGAAGGAAAGAAATCGAAAGGAAAAAAATTGGAATCATTTCTTTTCTTGTGGCTGCAAACAACCGGCAGATTGACGTTTGTTTCTCATATGTATGTGAATAATTTTTATTATGCATTATTATTTTTGATTTTTAATTCCTTTTATAAAATATTTAATAAAAATTTTTGACGCAAATTTTATTGCTTGCTGATATATTTTTGTGTGAATAATAAATTATTGCAAAGTGATTTTCATAAATTCTTGAACTATCAAATTTTTGTCATTTTGGCATTAAAAATGACAAAGATTTGAGCTTAACAGTGACAGAAATTGAAATTTAATTGTCTTTATTTTAACGTTTTTGTTAACAAAAAAAATATAATTCAATGTTAATGCCGACTTTAAAACATTTTTAAAGATTATTCATAGATTTATTTAATTTTTACATGCTTGATTATCACATAAATTGCAGGCTTTCTATAATTGTTTCAGATAAAAAGAATTAACAAAAAAAACTTTACCTGGCAATATTTGCACATTAAAGGCAAATATAATGGATTTGAACATCTTTCAGAGTAAGTTTGACAATTACTATCAATGTCCGTGCATGAACCTGTAAGTAAATAATTAACTACGTAATTATTTATAATAATACTCGATAAAAGAATCTTACTAGGAGTAGAAAAGTCGACATCATTATCAATCCAACTGGAGACAACTCGTACGGCGCCTACATCATTCAATGAAAAATAAAGCCCAAAAAAGCATTCTGCATTGTATGCATATTCCGTTCCAATAATATTCGCGACATCCAATGGACAACCATAAGGATCTGGTAATAATGCTAAAATTATACTATTTATAAACCACAGAAACCCATTATGCAGTCGTGTCAAAAAGCTAACAAATCATCACTCATCATCCCGTAATAGATATCTTACTCGTTATTAATGATTCATCATATTCCCAAGAAGTTGGTGTCATAAGGGGATCTTCACAACGTTGTACAACATTTGTTGGATCTTTTGCATCCAATATTGCCCAGCCGGTGTAAATCATAAACGTTTCGCTCATACCACCATAAATAAACAAAAAGTCATCAGTTTTTAAACGAAGTGGCATCACACTGGGAATTACTGTATTATCAAAATGATCATCTCGGGATTTTAAAATTGTTTTATTAAGTATTTCCCAGTTTAATGGATCATTTGAAACTGCTATGTCTAAATATATATTCGTAAGTGTGATTCAGATTAAGATTAAATACTTGCATATTTCGGTTCCATTTTGTCTGCAGAATAAGTAGTGATTGGATAATCCATTATCAGGTGTTGCCCATAGAATCGTGGCATGAATGGACATTGTAATATTGGTTACCACATGTCCCAAAAATTCCCAAGTTTTAACGTCCATAGGATTTGTTGTTTTTGCCAAAGAAAAAACACCATTATTACAATCATATTCGGCATATAATAAATAATAAAAGCCATTATAATAGCTTACTCTAGGTGTGTAAAATCCACATTTTGAGGTGATATTGTTAAAAGGCAAAGTATTGTTAAAAGGATTACTTATTACAGTTCCATTGCTAAGATATTCAATTTTAGAATTATAGAGTCCATTTCTTTGGTCAACCATAATCTCATTAATAACTCCAAATTCATTTTTGTAGTTATACAACGTAGATTCAGTGCCAGAAAAAGCTGGTTGGTCCATTAATCTTTGTGACACGACTTTATACGTTCGTTCTGCGTTTGAGGATAACAAAAAAAAGAAAGGTAAAAACAAAATTTGCAGCCGCATTTTTTGTTAAACAAATAACGCAATGAAGAACTGAAAACGCTTGATTTATGCTTTTTCCACAATTATATTACTACTGATAAGAAAATAAGATAAATTTTTAACGACTGATCTCATTTAACAAGACGACTTTTTTTTCTCTCGCAAAGAGGAACTGAGTCGTTTTTGAGATAAATCGTTGGAAAATCGTCATCACAAAATATTTCAATACAAAAATTTTTCAAAGTTCCAACTTTCTTCACATCAAATTCCCAATATAAAATTTTTCGATTTCTTGTAGTGTTGAATACTTTCAATATGGTTTTGATGGGATTTTTGTGCGTTGTTTTTATATTGATTTCTAAAATGATACATTTTGTTCAATATAATTTTGTCTCTGCACGTATCTAAATTTAATAAATAATAATAACAAAACAACGGCAGATATATTTTCATCATTAATCTTTAATAATGATCTTTATCTGTAATTGTGATTGTTTAAATAAAAATTTACAGAAACAATGATTAATAAAAAAAAGCAGTTTAAATGTGTTTAAAACAATAAAATATTTTAAAATAAAATATTCAAAAAATAAAATCAAAAAAAAAATTTTTTTTTCAGGAAAGAAAGTAGTAAAATAAATATTGTTTACGAATAAAATCCATTTCCCATAAAAAAAATTTTCGTTGTTGTTATTTCTTTCTTTTTGTGACAGACAATCGAAAGTGTAATAAACTTCCAGAAATACGACGGAAAAAAACCCAGACGATTTTTGTTTGATTCATTGTAATTATTTCGAAATGTTTGTTTTTGTTGACTTTTTATGCGTTAGACTATTAATCTTTTATTTTCCGTCTCATTTATTTACAAGAAAGATCCATCTATTTTATTCGTTAAATGAAACAAATTTTAACATTATAAAATATTAAATTTTAAACATTTCTTTTCAATTTTTTATTAATACTTAGGTATTTATATCAGTGCAAAATTTAACTATTTTTTTGCAAAACGGAAAAAATCTAATGATTCAAAGTATTAAAACTAACATTTTCCACACCTTTTTTTTGCTAATCCATAATCGATTCTCATCTTTTTATTCAACATAATTTTCCGTTATTTCTCGTTTGTTTCCCAAAAAAGAATTAAATCCATTCTAAAAAATACGTGAATTGATTATGGACCAAAATTCAAATATTGCTTTTTTATCAAAAAAACCGTTTTGATTTTTAGTTTTTTTCTAACACAATTTTGTTGAACAAAAATCGGTAAAAAACGCTTTTTATTCGATTTCGGACTTTTGTATATTTTTTAAAACTTTTTTCTCAAAAAAGCTAAAGATCAAGTACTTGTAACTTTTATTGCTGCTCTTTAAACTTTTTTATCGTGTATCCTTTTTTTCAAGTGAATTTTTTACAAGAAGAAGAATTGTAAAAATGTCTGGGGCTCAAGCACGTGGAATTCATCAACTGATTAAAGCTGAAAATAAAGCCCTACAAAAAATTAATGAAGCAAAGCGAAAACGAACTGAAAGATTGAAGAAAGCTAGAGAAGAAGCAAATGAAGAATTAAATGTTTTAAGACGGGTAAGAATTTTATTTCTTGGGTAAAATTTTATGGGCATATTTTTTTTAACTCATTTTTTTTCAACTTCGAGCAAAAACGGAAAAAAAAACGAAGAAAAAAAAGTTCAGTTTGAAGCTACAGACATGAAACTTTCAGGATAGGCTTAAATACGGTTGAATAAAACGAAAATGAAATCCATTTTCGTTTAAAGCGCATTAGGGGATTTATGCAAATTTTTTGAGGCGAAAATTTGTATTATTTTGAAAAAAAAATTTTTATGGATGCAATGTATTTCCCTAGGCTAGTTCTATTGTTTAAAAGTAAAATTATTGAAACCGGTTAAGAAATAGTGGAATGGCATCAAATCGAAATTTGCCAAAATCAGATATAGTGCCTGAGGCACTATATCTGATTTGTAGCTTAAAATTTAGCTTTTTTTTCTTCGTTGTTTCCTTGAATTTAAAAAAAAATGACTTTTAATAGAAAGTTTTTTACAGGAACTCGAAGGAAAATTTGCACAATTTGAACGAGAAAATCACGGAAATCGTGATGAAACACAAAAAATTATTGATGCTGAAATTGAGAAAGAACTTCAAGAAATGGAAAAGCATGTTGCAGAAAATCGTGATGCTGTCATTAATCGGATTCTTAATCTTGTTTGTGACATTCAACCTGAACTCCATCATAACCTACAACTTCAACAAAAACTTTCTGCACAAAATAATAATAACAATAACACAGAAGGTGCTTGATAATACTACTTTTTCTTAAGAAAAACTGTCAAAAACCAATTTTTTTTAAAGAATGAAAGTTATTTTTGCTATGTCAATAAAAAAAAGTTGAACAATTCTTTCTTTAAAACAATCGTTTAAAGTTTAAAAAAGCGTCGGTTTTCTTTCTGTTCTTTTTTTGGCTGCTTTTATATTTTGTTCTTTGTGCTATAAAACATTGTATAATTTTTTTTTGCTTTAAAATGTAAGAGTTTTGATTAAATTTTTGTTAAAAGAATGCGAATAAATATATATTTTTTTGGGTAATATTGATTTTTAAAGACGTTGAAAAAATTAAAGAGCCAGCTAATTTCATTTTTTTATGTGTTTCGTTAATTTTTTTAAAAAATTAACGAAACACATTTTATTTAATTAGAGACGTGCAGAGACAATTTTCGACTTTTTGTTTTTCTGTAATATTGATATTGACCGCTCACTTTCGCGCATATGCTTTTTATGTTATCTGATTCAGAAAAAAATTCTGCATTTGATGACACAATTTCATACTGATGAATGGGGAAGCACGAAATTCGACAGAAAAAAATTACGGCAGTTTCATTTTTTTTTATCAATTATAATTTTTAACAGCATTTAACCTAATAATTTTTTTTACCAATTCGTATTAATATTAAAATTCTGCATTTTTTGGTACCAAAATTATGTTTATTGCACAACTTTGAAAAAACGGTCCACATTCCTCGTTATTTTGCTCAAAAAAAGCTCACTCAAAATTTTTATTTGAGTTGAAAAAATTGTTCTTTTGTTTTTTTTTGTCAATGAAGAAAGTGCAGTTCTTTCGTTGTCTGCCGCGCGCATGAAACTCTTTTTTCGTCATTCTTTTCCAATGAGATTTATGCTTCTTTGAAAAACGGCAAAATTGAACATTTTATAGTTCCATTTAAGGTACTACAAAAATCCAGCTCTTCGTTGAAGTGGCTAATTTTTTAAATAAATTTTGGAACGCTTTTGCATTTTTGCAAAAGCAAATTTGACTATTTTGATGAAATGAACAGATGTTACGATTCATTCGATTTTATCCTTGCCACTTTCTTATATGTAATGTCAAAAAAATTTCTAATTTTTGGAAATAAAAATTTTCTGTAATCTAATAAACTAAAGAAACCCCAATAAATGTTATCGCTGGAAACTTTGTACGCATTGCCCTTTTTGTGCTTCTTTCGTTAATCCTTTTTGTTTGTCTCTCCCTCTCAAAGCGGGAATGCACCAAACCATAAATGAACGATTGAATGAAAAGTGATTTAACAGAGGGAAAAAAATATCTGTCATGCATCAAAAAAGAATCAATGCTGTGGTTCAAAGGACATTTTCATTAAAATTATTAGAAAAAATAAATCAGGTATACTTAAACAGGGTTGTCAAAGGGAAATTCCCGGGAAATTAGCGGGAAATTCCCAGGGAAATTTCCCGGGAAATTTCCCGATTTTTGCGGGAAATGAAATTAATTTCCCGGAATTTTGGGTATATAATTACCAAAATTTTTTAAAAATTCTAATTTTTTTAAATTAAAATAGATTTTTTTAGCTTTAAAAATAATTAGAACGAATTAATATAGGTAAAAAAAAGGGTAGTTACTCTTAAATCATGTTTTTAAATTTTTCGGGTGCAATATGTAAAATCTGAAAAATTGAGTTTGCGGGAAATTAGCGGGAAATTCCCGGGAAATTCCAGGGAAATTTCCCGGGAAATTTCCCGATTTTTCTGATTTCCCGGGAATTTAACAACCCTGTACCTAAAACTTGGTTACCTGCACATATTTTAATGAAAAAGCTCAAAGGTTAATTTTTTGTTTTTTTATTACATTTTTTATGTTTTTTTTTGACAAAGGAAATCAGACTGTTGCAATCTCCATCATCTTTTTTATTACCCTTTTTTTAAAAGCGATGGAGAGGAAAAGAAACTGTCAGACATTTTTGTTTTAAATTGAAAAAAGAATGACTGATTGGGCCAATTTTTTTGGGTTTCCTTTTCTCTTTTTCCCAAATCGGAAAATTCTTTTTTGCCATTTCTTCTGTTTTAACAGAAGTGTGTTTTATTAAAATACTTTTATCGAAAAAAATGATGGAGAAAGCTTTTGTTTTAAAAAATAAAAAAAAGGAAATTAAACCGATTTAAATTTTAAGAGTTTTTTTTGTGCTGCGCGTGTGTGTAAATAAATCGTGAAAAGAAACCCTTTTTTTCTTTGTGTTGTTCTTTGTTGCATTCATGATTTTTGGAGTACAATCTTTTTCGTTGATCACACATGAAAAAATTTTTGAGTTTTTTGTTCATGGTTTTTTGACGTAAAAAGATTAAAAAAGGTCCTGTACGAATTTTTTCTTAATAAAGTTATTAATGTTTTTAATGGCATTTTAGAATGTAAATAAATGCCAACAAAAATCCATTTGTTACTAAATAAGAAAAATGATGAATAAAACGGAATCTTTTTTGTTCATAATTTAGTTAAAAATGCTTTAGTACTGTTCCATTTTTATCGCAATAGTTTAACAATTTTTTTAATGTCAATAATTTTAATATTCTTTGATTAAAAAAATTTATGAGTAAAATTACCGTTAAATATTTTCAACTTGTTTTTTGGGGATTGCAGCAATCTGCATGAAATTCCACAACCTGCCAACAATCATTCCCTTTTTGCCATTTTTTGATCTTCGAGTTTGTCCATCAACAAAAAAAAATATCTCCATTTTTCATCTTTCTTGTTTCCCATTATAAAAAAAACAATCTTGATTCATTCAATCATTTTTCGACCCAGCCAAAAATGTGCTCACAATCGTTTAACGCTTTTTTAGGTTTTCCTTCAATATTTCACACACTGCTTTTCCTTCTGCTTTTTTATTTGTTGATAACCGTTTTTTCTCCCCTTCCTTTTTTATGTGGTGTCGCGTATCATCCGATTATTATAACATTTTTATGACTTTATTGTTCCCCAATGTTTGTATAAGAAGTTTATCATCTTTACTTTCTTTTTAAGGGTACTACTTTTGGTTCTTTTCTTTTAATCCAATTAAAAATATGGCACATGGTGATTCAGATCCTCTTCCAGAAGGTGTCCTTCTTGGAATGTGTAATCCATTATTAGATATTCAAGCAACAGTTGGAAAAGATTTTCTTGAAAAGCATGGATTAAAAGAAAATGATGCCATTCTTGCTGAAGATGAACATCTTCCAATGTAAGTTTTTTTTGGTGGATATATGAGATTTAGATTGATCTTAAAGTAATTGCGTGTTTTTTAAGACATAGTTAAGCTTTTTATATATTGCTTTTTATGGGATATTTGACGCTAGGCTAACTAAATACTATATTTAGTTAGATATACTAAATACTATATTTAGAACCGGTTTTATCAATCTGGCACCTTCAAAGGTGACTGCCAAATACTCTAAAAACATTAGAATTTTGGTGTCACATTTGTTTTAGATACTTTTGGATATGGGGAATCCGGTCGAAGAAATTTCAGAAGTTCAAATTGACTTCTGAGTATTCTGGAGCCACCTTTATCTACCGTATACCATTATATCCAATCCGTCACCTAAAGGTGCCTCCCAAATACTCGGACAACATTAGAATTTTGGTGTCACATTTGTTTTAGGTACTTTCGGGTATGGGGAATTCTATGCAATTAATTTCAGAAGTTGATATCGGATTCTGAACATTTGGGAGCCACCTTTATCTACCGTATACCATTATATCCAATCCGTCACCTAAAGGTGCCTCCCAAATACTCGGACAACATTAGAATTTTAATGTCACCTTTATTTTAGGTACTTTCGGGTATGGGGAATCCGATGCAACCAATTTCAGAAGTTCATATCGGTTTTTGAATATTTGGGAGCCACCTAAAGCTCCAGAATCACGTTTTTTTTGATCCGTCACCTAAAGGTGCCTCCAAAATACTCGGAAAACATTAAAATTTTAGTGTCAACTTTTTTTTACATACTTTTGGGTATGGGGAATTCAATGCAGTCAATTTCAGACGTTCATATTGACTTCTGAATATTTGGGAGCCACCTAAAGCTCCAGAATCACATTTTTTTCGAACCGGCACTTAAAGGCTCCTGCCAGATACTCGGAGAATCTTAGAATTTTGGTGTCACTTTTTTTTTACAAACTCTGGGGTATGGGGAATTCAATGCAGTCAATTTCAGAAGTTGTGGATTCTCCAGAATCCGAGGATTCTGATTCTTGAATTTTTTCGTTTTTTCTTGCAATATATCTTTTTACGTCAAATTTTATGGAGATTATGAAAATATGATTGTACAATGATTTTAGTGGCTTCTGGAGGCTACAGAATCCATGGATTCTGAAAAAAAAATTTTTTTTTACCGTGCAATATGTTATTCGACACGAAATTTTATGGCGAAAATTCTAAAAATGATTGTGTGTTACAATATTTATCATGTTTTTCTATTTTTTATCAAATTTTGATTTCCTTAACTAATATTTTATTGATTTTAAAAAACTAAACAAAACAATGGTAAATAATTGTAAAAAAAACCCTTTACAAAATGAATAAAATGTGACATTGTATTGAAGAAGAAATTTATTGATTATCCAATTGTCTTTGAAGTATTTTTACTTGAAGTTCTGCAGCTTCCGCTTCCGCTTTTGCTTTTCGATTTCTTTCAACTTCAGTATCAAGCTGAAGTTTTTCAAGTGCAGATTGTTGCTCAATACGCTTCATATCAGCTGCATGCTTTTCAGCTTGTTGTCTCATCAGCTGATCCAAAGCCATTTTTTTTGTATCAGCGGTTTCTTGATCTTGTTGAAGTTTTTGCAAAATACGCATTTGTTCAGCTTTTGCAGCTGATCCAACAGTTCTGGAGATTTCTGTAAGTTCATCATATTTACGAGGATTAGCTTTCTTTGCTGGTCCGGAAGTCGTTTTCGAAACCTGTAAAAATATTTGTTTTAGTGGAATGAAATATATTTATTTACCTGACTTGCTAAATCTGAAGATGAAGCATTGGTGCCCGAAGCATTTCGCGCGGAAGAATGTAATGAATTTCTCGGTGAACGTGGAAGAGATTGAGTACCAAATAAATGGCTTGTGCGAGAATTTGTACGATTTGGTGTTGAAGTTTGTTGTGAGAAATTATGTGCACTTGAACGAGAAGAGGCAGATGGACGAGAAGTTAAAGGAGAAGAAAGAAAAGGCGATGTTGGATTGCTTGGATTTCTTGCAGATGCATCATTAGATCTTGAAGAACGAGGTGAATTTAGATCAGCTTGCAAAGTTTCATCTTCTTCATCTGAAACTTGATCTTCATCTTCTTCCGATTCTTCGAGAGCTTCATAGGCAGTTCGCTTTCTTTTTTCCAATGAAGTTTGCTTTCTTTTATTAGAATTGCTGCAGGATGTACGTGGAGTTGAAGAAGAAGAAAGAAAAGGCGATGTTGGATTGCTTGGATTTCTTGCAGATGCACCAGTAGATCTTGAAGAACGAGGTGAATTTAAATCAGCTTGCAAAGTATCATCTT
The DNA here is from genome assembly GCA_963922195.1 of Panagrolaimus sp. PS1159. Taxonomy (NCBI): domain Eukaryota; kingdom Metazoa; phylum Nematoda; class Chromadorea; order Rhabditida; family Panagrolaimidae; genus Panagrolaimus; species Panagrolaimus sp. PS1159. The sequence goes on from CAWUHW010000028.1 coordinate 802,018, forward strand.
CTTCATCTGAAACTTGATCTTCATCTTCTTCCGATTCTTCGAGAGCTTCATAGGCAGTTCGCTTTCTTTTTTTCAATGAAGTTTTTCTATTAGAAGCTGGAGTCCAAACAGGTGCAGCTTTTTTTTGACGTTTTCCACGACCAAGAAGAAGAAGATCTTCGGCTCCAAGATCTTCTTCTTCTGTACTTTTAAATGATTGTTGCGTTGATTCGTATTCGAGAATAAGTTTTTCAACCTAGAAAAGCGTGTATCACTTTGACAGACAATAAATATATAAAAATTACCTCAGAATACTTTCTTGGTGCACTTCCAGTCTGAATCAATTCATTTTGTTTCTTTGTAACAGTGTTTTTGACAAATTTTAGAAAATTTGAACGAAGATTTGTAGCAGAGAATGGGATATTTTCAGTTTGTAAAGCATTTTCAATATCTTGCCAAACTTTATTTTGCTGTTGTAGAATATCAGCATGGCGATCCGTTTTATCAATAAATAAATCAAAATGTTCGTAATACATTTCAGCAACTGTCATATACATATGATTATTGTCGAGATGTTGATTATTTTTTGAACCTCTTGGACGGCCGCCACCCGCTTGACCACCATATTTTTGACGGAAATTTTCGATTTCTTTTTCAGTTTGTCTTTCACGTTTAGATTGCATTTCTTGCTTTTCTGTTTCAGATAACTTTAAAAAAATTGTAGTATGATAGTCTTTATTTATGTAGCTAAAACTTACAATTGGCGGTGGCTTATATGTCTTGTCAACTTCAACCAACATATTGTATTCATCATCCTTTTCAACCAATGAAACATCTGATTCACTTGAAGCAATAACAATTGTATCTGAATTATCTTCGATACCCTTCTTTTTTGAACCTTTTACAACATCAGCTGAATCACTTTCAAACGGAGCTGATGATGCACGAATCTCTTCAACCTTTGAATCATCCACAGCTTTTTCATCTTGTCTCATTGAAACATTTGTTGAATCGAAAGTACTTTCATATAAATCATTATTGCTGCTATTTGATGGAAGAATTGGTGTGACCTTTGGCGTCCTAAATTTAGATTTAATTGTTAATAAATATATTATTTACAGGTGGATAAAATCCAGTTTGTAAAGCTGCGTTTTTAGGGGTTGAAATATGAAAAAAAAATCGAAAATTCAAATAACTCAAGTTGTCGCACAGTTTTTGGTTACAATGGTGGACAAATTTATGCGGCCACCTTTCTTCCTTTTTTCCGCCTTTTTCCGCCTTTTTCCGCCTTTTTCCGCCTATTTCCGTTTTTTTAAAATTAAACACGAATTTTGGGTCATCTGAAGGTTGTAAAGGTTTTCGAATATGGAGAACAAGATTCTGAACACATCAGAAACTTCAAAAAGTCATTTTTCAAGGATTCTGAAGTTTTTTTCACAAAATACACTTTTTATATCATTTCGGGCTAATTTTTTATGGAGAATCTGAATCTGCTAATAAAAAAATTTTTTCAAGGATTCTGAAGCCCCAGAATCCTCGGATTCTGAAGTTTTTCATACAAAAATATTTTTTATATCATTTCGGGCTAATTTTTTATGGAGAATCTGAATCTGTTAAAAAAAATTTTTTTCAAGGATTCTGAAGCCCCAGAATCCTCGGATTCTGAAGTTTTTTTCACAAAATATACTTTTTATATCATTTCGGGCTAATTTTTTATGGAGAATCTGAATCTGTTAATAAAAAAATTTTTTCAAGGATTCTGAAGCCTCAGAATCCTTGGATTCTGAAGTTTTTTTCACAAAATATACTTTTTATATCATTTCGGGCTAATTTTTTATGGAGAATCAGAATCTGTTAATAAAAAAATTTTTTCAAGGATTCGAAAGTTTTTTTATCGCAAATATTTTTTGGGGAGGTCGATGTCAAACTGACACACATAGTTCCACTATGCGGTTTTTATTTTTCTTTGCGTATTGATTTTCTTCTTTTCTTGTTGTTCACCACTTTCACTGTTGATCGATTTTTTGCGTCATCTTTTTTTTTAATGTTCAGCTGTCGTTTTTAAATTCATTTTGTGGAAATTTTTAATAAATATGGATTTTTTGCGTGATTTACATTTTGGTCTACTGAAATAAATTTAATTGCAAATATTTTTTTGTAGTATTACAACTATGCCTGCAAAGGAAATTTCCATCGATAAAAGATTTCAAAGCTATCGCTATTTGAAAACCGGCCTTGGGATTAGAGAAACGAGCAGATTATTATCAATTTCACGATGTGGAGTTAAGTACAATCAAGAAAGAATTGAAGAAACAAATCTTTTAAAGAATAGAAAGTATGCTGATCGGTGCACTTTGCAATCAGAATCTGCCAAAATTATTGACGAACTTCTTCAAAGTAATCCGACAATAAATAAGAAAAAAATACAACAACATTCGAAAGAAGGCGGGCATATGCTAACTGTCAAACAAATTAGCTACCGTATAAAGCTTCTTGGTTATCGCTGGAAAAAAGCAAAAAAATGTCAAGTTATCCGAGAAGAAAATCGCCTTCTTCGATGTGATTTTCATCAATGGTTTGTAAATACCAATTATACTTTTGATAGCCACATTTTTACTGATGAGAGTACGGTACGATTAGGAAAGAAAACTGTATTTTGTTACGTAAAAGAAGGAAAAGAAGTTCCAGCTGTTGGACAGTTGGCACATGGCAAGTCGGCGCAATCTCTGCCCTAAGCCGCTGCAAGTGTGGACCAGAATCCGTAGATTCATGCCCTGTGAAATCTATTTATGCGGCACCAAATTTTGTTGAAGTTAGAGAATTTGAAGATATCGTAATGATTGCGACAAAAGTAAAGGTAAGCGTATAATTTGCAATTGCATAAAAAAATAAATATATTTTAGGCTTATACTGTAATTAATGATAAATCGAAAACTACCCATTTAACTCCATCTTCGGGAATATTCTCATTAAATCTTCATCGAAAAGAAATTTTGCAAATTGGGCATGTCAAAATTCATGGCATCTCTAAAAATGTTACTCATATTTCCCACGTTTCTTTCGAATCTTTCACGTTGCCACCAGAACCTTCATGGGTTACGGTAACATTCAAGGAATCAATTGTCGATAAAGTTGATGAATTTTTTATTGAAATTGTAGTCTCTCTTTCTGTTCTTTTAATTATTACTGTACTTGCTTTTGTCACATTCTGTTATTGCCATTTTTCAAAATAATATTGTAGAAAATTCACATAAATAATTTTACCATTTAAAATGATAAAATGATATAAAAAATATTTGCGATAAAAAAACTTTCGAATCCTTGAAAAAATTTTTTTATTAACAGATTCAGATTCTCCATAAAAAATTAGCCCGAAATGATATAAAAAGTATATTTTGTGAAAAAAACTTCAGAATCCAAGGATTCTGAGGCTTCAGAATCCTTGAAAAAAAATTTTTTTTTAACAGATTCAGATTCTCCATAAAAAATTAGCCCGAAATGATATAAAAAGTATATTTTGTGAAAAAAACTTCAGAATCCTTGAAAAAATTTTTTTATTAACAGATTCAGATTCTCCATAAAAAATTAGCCCGAAGTGATATAAAAAATATTTTTGTATGAAAAACTTCAGAATCCGAGGATTCTGGGGCTTCAGAATCCTTGAAAAAAATTTTTTTTTAACAGATTCAGATTCTCCATAAGAAATTAGCCCGAAATGATATAAAAAATATTTTTGTATGAAAAACTTCAGAATCCGAGGATTCTGGGGCTTCAGAATCCTTGAAAAAATTTTTTTATTAACAGATTCAGATTCTCCATAAAAAATTAGCCCGAAATGATATAAAAAGTGTATTTTGTGAAAAAAACTTCAGAATCCGAGGATTCTGAGGCTTCAGAATCCTTGAAAAATGACTTTTTGAAGTTTCTGATGTGTTCAGAATCTTGTTCTCCATATTCGAAAACCTTTACAACCTTCAGATGTCCAAAAATTCGTGTGTAATTCAAAAAAAACGGAAAAAGGCGGAAAAAGGCGGAAAAGTGGCCGCATAAATTTGTCCACCATTGTACTTACGCGGTATTAGAATGAAGATCTGATTGGTTTGAATTCAATAATCGTTGGGAAGCTTTAAATTGTGATACTTCCGGCTCAAGTACTTTATCATTTTGCTGTCTTTGAAACTCAAATGGACTCTAAAAATGTAAGAATAAAACAAAAATTTTTTTTTTATTTTTAGTTCTACTTGTGAAACATATTTTGAAGCAGGATTAATTTGTTTCTGTTTTTCAATAAACAAAGATTTTTGAAAACTTTTGTTAAGGGAATCAGATAAAGCTTCATTTGAATTTTCATAAGCAGAAATATGAAGGGAAAGGGTGCTATTATTTGTGGCATTCGAAGAGCTATTCTTCTTCCAACATTTTTCATTTTCATCATCAAGAGATAAACTATTCGAGTATTTGGAGCATGATGATTTTTTCCATGTTTGTGATTTTTCTTTTTCTTCATATTTTTCAGATAATACAGAATCTGATATTTTATTTTTTGTTGCTGCAGTCCTGTGATACGGTAGTTTATACCGAATGAATTGAAACAATAAAAGATATCTTTAAAAATTACTTTTTTACATTTTATAACGGTTTCATTTTAGTTTTTTATAATCGTGAAACTGCAACAATGTTTGTTACCAATTTTTTTATTGTTACATGATTTGCTATTAGATTGAATTGGAAATATATTTGAACCTTTTAGACTTTGATTTAAACTTAGATCAAAACATTGAGCACCAGTTTCAGTATGACAATAATTAATAGATTTATTTTTATCTTTGAACAGCGGTAACAAATTATCTTCTGTAGTCATCTTAAGCACAATTAATTATGATTGTAAGTAAAAAACACTGAAACAGTTAACTCTATACAGAAAGTAAAAGTATTAAAGGATTAAAACTAAAAGAAATAAACATGAAAAAATTTATTATAAATTCATTTCAGCTTTGCACTCGCTAGTCTCTTTTGAAAATATTTGTTATATGTGAAAAAACAGTCCATTTTTAGCTTGTGATCGTAAAAATATTGCATCATTCTTATTTTAAATGAATAATATTGTTTCTCATTTCTTTAAAGCAAAAATTGAATTACAAAATATGTTTTTTGTTACCTCGAGTTTATGTCGCCTTTTTATTTACTATGATAACTAAAAATACTGCTTTTTGGATGACAACAAAGGACGATCTTTTGCTGTCATTTGACAAAAAAACATCTGTTTCAAATGATAAATCATACTTAAATTTGAATTTAAACAAAAATTACAAAAATCCAGTTTTATTTCCTGCACAATTAAAATTTTCTAAAATTTCTGCTTTTACAACTTTAAATGATAAAGAAAAAGAAAGAGCTAAAAAATGTTGGAAGAAAACTGATTTTTCAAATACCAATAATAGCAGCACCCTTTCCTTACATATTAAAGCTTATGAAAATTCACTTGAAGCTGATGCATCTGATTCATTTGTTAGTAAAACAAATGAAAGTTTGAAAAAAGGAAAATTTGGATCACAATATTTTACTGCTTCATCTGTTATTATTCAAGTAATAAACATAATCAACTAATTATTTGTATTTCATTTGAAATTTTCAGAATCCATTGGAATTCCCGAGACAACAAAATGAAAGAGCACCTGAGCCTCAAATATTCCATTTTGGACCATTACAACAATTACTCAATCCGAATGCAATGGATGCTATAAATGATATTGATCTTGTTGAAGCTATTGATGATATTGATGCAATACTGGGAGAGCAAGAAGCTGAAGAAAACGGATTAAATGATTTGTTTGCTCTTTATCGTCAATATTTTACAATGGTTATGTGGGATCGAATTTTTCGTCGTCTCAGAAGAACAAGAGCAGCTCGAGTATTTTGGGTTCGCAGATTATTCCATGATGAACATTTTGTACAAATAACCGGGTTCACAAGAACAGAAGCTCAAAATCTCCTCTTTACAATTGGACATCGCTTCATAAGATTAACAAAAAGAACTTGGGCTGTACAAGTTCCTGAAGCATTCATTGTCGCCCTCAGAATGCTTCGTACTGGCAAAGATTTTTGGAATAATGGCATGTTTGTTGGTAATATGAATCATGTAAAAATATGCCTCAAATTTATTCATTTTTAGGATTAAGCAAGTCAACCGCTCATCGCTGTTTCTGGCAAGTAGTCAATGCTGTTATTAGTGAATTAAGTCATCTCATTTCTCTAAATTTAACACCACAACAATGGAAGCATCAAGCTACAATAATTCATAATAGTTATGGTATTTCACATGTTGTCGGATTTATCGACGGAAGTTATATTATGATCAAAAATATCGGACGCAGGAAATCATGGCGCTGCAGGAAAGGATTCCCTGCAATTAATATGACACTAATGGTTGATGGAACTGGATATATTCGTTTTTTAACATGTAAATGGCCGGGAGCGATGCATGATTCACGTGTATATCGACTTAGTGGTCTTGCACAACTTGTACGAGAAGGATGGGAACCATTTGAAAGTGCATCAATTGGTGGAGACAGCGCTTACTTAGGTACAGATAATTTTGTAATTGCTCGACCAAGAGATCGTGGAATAAATAATCATAATCGTCGATTCTTTCGGTAAGTTTTTATACAAGTACTACTTTTAAAAATAGCAAATTTTTTTAGAGCTTTTACAAAAGCACGAGCTACAATTGAAAATGCAATTGGTCATTTAAAGATGTCATTCGGAATTTTGTCTGGAACATTGTCTGGTCCAATTAATTGCAACAACAGAGCAAATATTAGCAAAATTATTAAATGTTGCTGTATCTTGGAAAACTTTAAAAAAAGAGAACGACAACAATTTGACGAAGACGACGATCATGACTTTTTTCCACCGCTCAATCAAAATCAATCCAAGGTTGAACAGTTAATTCGAATTTTTAATCAACAAAATGGCCATCCATAATATGTACCTCATATTATTTGTAACATGTCACATTTTATTCATTTTGTAAAGGGTTTTTTTTACAATTATTTACCATTGTTTTGTTTAGTTTTTTAAAATCAATAAAATATTAGTTAAGGAAATCAAAATTTGATAAAAAATAGAAAAACATGATAAATATTGTAACACACAATCATTTTTAGAATTTTCGCCATAAAATTTCGTGTCGAATAACATATTGCACGGTAAAAAAAAATTTTTTTTTCAGAATCCATGGATTCTGTAGCCTCCAGAAGCCACTAAAATCATTGTACAATCATATTTTCATAATCTCCATAAAATTTGACGTAAAAAGATATATTGCAAGAAAAAACGAAAAAATTCAAGAATCAGAATCCTCGGATTCTGGAGAATCCACAACTTCTGAAATTGACTGCATTGAATTCCCCATACCCCAGAGTTTGTAAAAAAAAAGTGACACCAAAATTCTAAGATTCTCCGAGTATCTGGCAGGAGCCTTTAAGTGCCGGTTCGAAAAAAATGTGATTCTGGAGCTTTAGGTGGCTCCCAAATATTCAGAAGTCAATATGAACGTCTGAAATTGACTGCATTGAATTCCCCATACCCAAAAGTATGTAAAAAAAAGTTGACACTAAAATTTTAATGTTTTCCGAGTATTTTGGAGGCACCTTTAGGTGACGGATCAAAAAAAACGTGATTCTGGAGCTTTAGGTGGCTCCCAAATATTCAAAAACCGATATGAACTTCTGAAATTGGTTGCATCGGATTCCCCATACCCGAAAGTACCTAAAATAAAGGTGACATTAAAATTCTAATGTTGTCCGAGTATTTGGGAGGCACCTTTAGGTGACGGATTGGATATAATGGTATACGGTAGATAAAGGTGGCTCCCAAATGTTCAGAATCCGATATCAACTTCTGAAATTAATTGCATAGAATTCCCCATACCCGAAAGTACCTAAAACAAATGTGACACCAAAATTCTAATGTTGTCCGAGTATTTGGGAGGCACCTTTAGGTGACGGATTGGATATAATGGTATACGGTAGATAAAGGTGGCTCCAGAATACTCAGAAGTCAATTTGAACTTCTGAAATTTCTTCGACCGGATTCCCCATATCCAAAAGTATCTAAAACAAATGTGACACCAAAATTCTAATGTTTTTAGAGTATTTGGCAGTCACCTTTGAAGGTGCCAGATTGATAAAACCGGTTCTGAATATATTGGGAGTTTTTACTATTATCACATAAGAATTTAAAATGTAACTTGCTTAAATTTATATTGGACGAAGAAGCTGATTGTTTTTTTGCATAAAAAGTGCAAAATGTTGTTTTACTCAGTAAATTTTTTTAAACACACTTATTTTTTACAAAATATTCAAAAGGGAAAAATGTTATAATCGACAATTTTTATAAACTAAAATTCTAACAGGAGTTTTAGAAATTTTGTTATTAGCTTTCTGCAGCCTTTTTTTGTGAGAGACATTTGCAAAAAAAGGAACGAAACTGTTTTTTACGATTTTTGCAAGCCACAAAAAACTGCCGATTTTAGAGATAAATATTTTGTAAATAACAAAAATTATTTTTTATAAAAACATTTTCATTTGTTTCTTTGAATTTTTTGAAAAATAATTTGGAAGAATAATATAGTGTTAAAACTTTTTTCCCTTTTGAAAAATTCCCTTGCAAGAACAGTGACTAACAACATCTACATCAGCTGAACATTAAAAATGAGAAAAGGGTTAAAAGTGCCAAATAAGAGACGTAATCTCATTTGCCATTAAAGGAGGCGGATGTTTTGATACAGTTTCGTAATCTTGGACTTTCGTGATTTTCAGGCAAACTGAGAGTCTTGAAACGAAAATGCATCTTTATTTGGTAAAAAATTTAAAAAAAGGTCATTTTCGTTTCAAGACTCTCCGTTTGCCTGAAAATCACGAAAATCTAAGATTACGAAACTGTATCAAAACATCCGCGTCCTTTAACAAAACATTAAATTTTTTTATTTACCGTTTGTTTTTTCATGTTTATGTTTTTAAATAATAAAAGCTTCTTTCATAATTTTTTCATTAAAACAATAGCTAAAATTTAAAACTCAACGAAACAATTGATTTTTGTTTTACAAAATATTCAAAAAAAATGTGTTGGAAATTTCAAAATAATTGAAAAAAATGAAAAATTACAAATACGACAAAATAAAATTTCTACATTTGTTTCGCTTTTTTGTTTTTTTTGTTACAAAAGGCTGAAAAGCTGAAAAAATTCTTATTTTATTTTTATCACTGTAAAATTTGTGGTAAATGTATAAAAAATTGTTTTTCAAAAGTAATTACTAACATAAAAAAATCTATTCTAATAAGGATTTTTTCAATAAACAAAGCAAATTAAAAATATTTAAATAAAAAATAATAATTTTTGTTTACTCGAAATATCAAATACTAAAATATCATTTTTGTAACGTTTACAGTCGTCGAAATTTATACTAATAAATAACGAAACATTTGTAGCCGTTGAATATTGGAAGCGTTGTTCCTCAAACATCAGTTTTACTATCATTGAAAGCATTAGAAAAACATAAGAAAGATGTTTAAAAATTTTCGTTAATTAATAAAATATTAAAAAATTTTTAGTATAAAGTTGCAGAAGCTATCATTGCTCAAAAAATGTCTCGTAAAAACAGACAAGTTTTTTTGTTTCTTTAGCAACGAAATAATAATGGTGCCTAAAAAATTGGATACAAATTCTTTTAAAAAATGAGACACAAAAGCAAACTTTATTTTTTCATTGCTTTTTTGTATCGATTAAAAAATACACATCCAATATTTTTCAAAAAAAGGGAGTATATATTTCGAAACACCTGTGTCAGAAGAAAAAATATATATTCGTTTTTGCATTCATTTTTTAAAAATTTGTTCCATTTTTTAGCTGCTTTTTTTTTGAATATTTTGTAAATTAATAATAAATTTTGTTGAAATCAATAAGAAATATTTTTTGATTTTTCTTTGATATTCAAACAAATGTTAATTTCCAAATATAGCAACTTAAAACATCCAATATTTAATAAGAATTTTATTAATCTCATTTTCATTTGTGAAATAAAGAAAAAACAGTTTTGTTGAATTAAGAAACCTAAAAAACAAAAAGATTCTATAAATTTTGCCTGCAATAATTTTTTTCCAGCTTTTTTTAAAAGTGCAATTTATGAAAAGTTTCGTTTGACATAACATAAAAATTCTCTTTTATTTATAAATAAAAACCATTTTCAACATTTAAGAAAGCTTGAAAAAAATTTTAACAAACAAAAACTTTTAAAAGACAAAAGACAGCGTCTGCTTTTTTCTCATTTCTTTCAAAAAAAAAATGTATTAGTCGCGAAAAGTCAAAACAAAGAAAGCTGACGGTTTTCGTAAAATTTACCATGTAAAAAGTAGTTTTTTTTAAAAATTCCCGAACTTTCTTATTTGAATATTTTAATTGTTTAAAAAAAGATAATAAAAATTTAACAAACAATTTTTACAAATGATTTTTTCAATAATGGTTTTGTACACCAGGCTCTTGGCACGACAGAACAATAAATATTGAAAAGTTTAAGCAATTTTTCTAAACTTTTTAAGTTGAAAATTATATTATTTAAAAGCATCCATTAACATTTCAATGTTCAAGCCCCAATTGTTTCAAGGTTATAAACGTGATGTAACATTGATTAAACGTTTTGCATCTGATTTTAAACATTTTTTATATAAAAATTGCTTAGCATATATCACTTTTATTTTACTATAATTTATTTAGTAACGTTTAAGATTTTTAAGACTAAATAAATATACAAAATTTTTGTGAGAAAACTAAATATTTTAAATTTTATGTTTCTATAACTTAGAAAACGTCCTAGTGTTTTCCATCATAAATACTGAAATAATGTGATAGAATTTCAGTATTTATGATGTTGTTTCTTTAACATCTAGCTTTTTAAATTAAAAACCATTTTTTTGACATGCATTATTTAATAATTTTTTTCATTGTTAAAAGATAAATTAAAAAAAAAATATTCAAAAAATCAGTCCACAAAAATTGTAATCGAAAAAACAGACGTAGTTTTTTCTTTGTGTCCTTTCAAAAATATACACAACCAATATTTTAGAGAATGAAAAGGGAGTATTTTTCGCAAAAACCGATGACAAACAAAAAAACACTTTCATTTTCGCTTACAATCCTAAAAAAATTGATCTATTTTTATTTGCACCTTTTTTGAATGTTTTATAAATCAGCAAAAAGTTTGTTGAAATTAATTAGAAATTATAATAGTATCTTTATCTTTTATGTTTGAAATTCTGATCAAATATAAATGCACTAAAAAATTTGATGTTACAATAATTAAAAGGAATTTTAAAAATCATGTTTCATCTGTAAAATAAAGCTAAAAAAAGCTGTATTGCAAAAAAATTAAAATTAAATTATTTTTCACTCCAGAAAAGGTCGAGTGTGTAAAGAAAAATATAGTTACAAAATCAATAAAGATTAATTAACAAATCGAAAATCTGTAAATTCTCAAATGCAAAAAACTAAAAAATATTAAAAAGTTTAAGCAATTTTTCTGTATTTTTTAATTTATAGATTATATTATTTGAAAGCATCATTAAAGGAGGCGGACTCTTTGATCCGTTTTTTAAAAAAAAGGATTTCGAAATATTTCTTTTTTTTCCAAACCATCGATATTCGTGATCAGGGTGACTCTTGAAACGAAAATGCAGCTTACCTTGTTTTTATTTTTTTAACAAAGGAAACGTTTCATTTTCGTTTCAAGAGTGACCCTGATCACGAATATCGATGGATTGGAAAAAAAAGAAATATTTCGAAATCCTTTTTTTTTAAAATGGGTCAAAGGGTCCGCCTCCTTTAACATTTCACATTATCACAAAGTAATAACTTTTGGCATTCTTTTGCATGCTCGATGAAGGGCGCCTATTTTTACAAAATTTTCTGTAAAAAATTATTCATGTAACCACATTTTTTTTTAAAAACAGAACAACAAACTTCACATTTATGCTTTTAAAATTTTAAAGAAGTAAAACATACAGGAAAAATTGCATCATTTTCCATACTCTCAAATCTGCATGCGGCAGTCACTGCTATCCAATTTTTGTTTCAAAATATGTGTAAAAAAGGAAGGCAGTGACAGCCGAAAAAAAAATTAGACTCAATGCAGTGACTGCATTTGCTATGCAGATAAGTCTGGGTTCTTCTTTCATTCTCTTTTTTGAAGAGAAGAGAGAAACGATGATAGTTCAAAAATTTGCAAAGACGCTCATTTCTCGATGTTTCAAACGTTTAATATTTCTTTTTTTTTTTTTTTTTGAAAAAAAAGTGTTAAGAAATATTAAACGTTTTGTTTTTTGTAGATTTGGAAAGTCATTTTCAACATTTAAAAAACTAAAATGTATTTTCTTTATCTATAAGTAAAAATTATTTACCACTTTTTTTTACCCCTTGGTAGAATATCTGATGGATTTGAAGCGTAAACTTTGTGAGTTTTGAATGGAAATTTATTACAGAATCAAAAGTATGAAAAAAAAGGAGTACAAAGATTAAAAAATACATTGACAATTTTCATTTTTGAATGAAAAAAAAATTTTTTAATAGAAAGCTTACAAAAACAGTTTCTTAAGTGAGGAGAACGAAATTTGCCAGAAATATCTTTAGTGTTACCTAAAGTTTTTATTAATCAAAAAACTGCAGTTGATTTTGATGCTTACTGTACAAGCTTTTCACAAGGTAACCGTAACCACCGATTTCGTAATTTTGAATGTGAAAAAAAATCATGTCATAATAGCAATCATTTGTTTACTTTTGATGAATATTTCATAAAAAAGACAGGTGTGTGCGTTTATTTTTTTGCAGCAGTACACAAAAAATGCGAAACACACTAAAATGCGTCATTAACTTTAATTTTGGCGCAGATAATTTTTATAAAATTTTATTCTTTTTGTTAAATATTTTTTGCTTCATATTGAGGGTCGGTAATTTGGAATAATATTTTAACTATTATGTTAATATATAGAACGCTTTTTTTTGAAAAACGGTGAAAAATGAAACCCCGGTTCAGTGCGACTTTTTTAAAGTGTTCCGATTTAGCTGAAACTTTGTATTTATATTAATAAGAGTCAAAAAACAGTAATGTATAGGTTTTTAGACCCATATCAAACCTAGAAACTCTGGGACACGAGCTTGTAAATATCAAATTCTGGGAAAAATATCGATTTTTGACAGTTTTTTTGATTTCATTAATTAAGTTTAATTTATATCCTCGAATTTTTATTATCTGATGCACTTTTGGGTATATAAATACACATCATAAACCCTTAAAAATCAATCTTTATGGGTAAGCTCAACCTGAACAGGAGTCTCGAAGTTGAAAAAAACAACGTTTAGAACCTACTTTTTTAATAATGCATCATTTACACCATTAATTTTTAAACTTTTTTTCATTTAAACCAAATTTTTTTCGTGATTTTTTGTAATTTTACAAACAAATAAAATATTCAAAAAATTTTTTGCAAACAATTTTTTTCTAAGAAAAAAATCCATCACACACTCTTTAAAAACACCTGCATTTTTTCCAAACCGCGGTATGATATTTTGACAAAATGAGAAAACATTTTGAAAATGAAAAGAAAATGTAAGGAGCGGCAAAAAAAGCTCTGAAAATAATGTTTGAAAACGTTTTGCAATTCTACAGAAAAGAAAACTTAAAGGAGGCGGACCCTTTGATCCATTTTTTAAAAAAAAAAGGATTTCGAAATATTTCTTTTTTTTTCCAAACCATCGATATTCGTGATCACGGTGACTCTTGAAACGAAAATGCAGCTTCCATTGTTTTTATTTTTTTAACAAAGGAAATATTTTTTCGTTTCAAGAGTCACCCTGATCACGAATATCGATGGTTTGGAAAAAAAAGAAATATTTCGAAATCCTTTTTTTTAAAAAATGGATCAAAGGGTCCGCCTCCTTTAAATTTTGTTTAAACATTTCCTACTTTCTTCATCAAAGAAATCGATTTATTTGAATATTTTTTTGGTTCTTTTAAATTAATGCCATCGGAATTTAAATGAACCAAAAACAAACAGTAACAAAATAATAATACTGTTAAAAGTGGAGGGGCACATTATTAAAAAAAGTATGGAATTTTAACAAAAATATCTTTAAAAACAAAAAAGAAAAGTAAAGATCGGTTTTTGGAAAAAGTATATATGTACATTTTGTTTACCGATTTCACGAAATTCAAAAACAATAAACTCGTAAGAGAATAACAAAATAATTGATTTTTTTTTCAAAGCTTTAATTCAATTGTTTTCAAAAAATTCCAAACTTTTTTCTTGTTATGTTTTGATTATCTTTATTTTAATAATATTTCATGTTGGGGAATTGTAATTTCCATTTAATTAATTTACCTCTGATAAAACCAGCAAAACTTTAAAGTATTTAAAGATAGACTGTGATTTCAAAAATTGAAAAATGAATAAAATATTACAAAAGAAAAATGTGTAACAACTAGGCATGGCATCGGGGCGACTTTTTTAATGCCCGGCCCGGCCCGGTGAAAAGAAGCCCCGGCCCGGCCCGGGTAAAAATTTAATTTTTATTAATTTTGCCTTGGTCTCCTCTGTGCAGTTTTTTTCAGAAATCGTGAAAATCAAGGCCCGGCCCGGCCCGGTACCGGACCGGGCCGGGGATTTCCGGGTTTACCCGACCCGGTGCCATGCCTAGTAACAACCGTTTTTGACAAAAAAATTTTACAAGTGGCTGTTATCCCTTTTGCATATAAGATTTTTGAAGAAAAAAATTTCAAAAACAGAAAAAATACTGTTTTATGTCTGCGCCGTCTCTTTTTTTTATCGATCGAAGAAAAAGGAGACTGCACTGAAGGCAATTTTATTTGAATTTTTTAAAAATATCAAATATATGTTTTTACGTAAAAAAAACTTTTACAATAAAACATTATTATGAAAACAAAAAGTTTATTTGATTGGTGTTGATTCCTGAATTACAGTTTTGTTAAAATTAAAAGCCAGACTTAATTTATTAATGGAATTGAGCCATCCAGTTCTTGATGCACCCCCATTTTTTGCTTTTTATGACTTTATTTTTAGCTGTGTTGTTTCATTTTATTAAAATATGTTTTATACAAACTTACAACTAAAATATTTAAAAGAGTTTTTCGTAACATATATTGCTGACTAGGGTTGCCGCCCCCCCCCGTAAATCGAAAATTTCGGGGACGGGGACGTCCCCGAAATGCAAAAATTTTCGAGGACGGGGAAACGGGGATCCCCGAAAATCAAAAATCCTTCGGGGACGGGGAAAACGGGGATCCCCGTTCGGGGAACCTTGTTTTCTACGGGACGGGAGAAAGAAAAAATTTGGATATTTTCAAATTTAAAGATTCAAAGGTGGTAAAAGTCGTTTATTATGTACAGTAATCATTACAGGAGCACTAATTAAATAACTTTTTAGTGATTTTTCCTTTATTATCGAAACTTTAATTTTTTCGGGGATGAAAATCTTTCGGGGACGGGGAAAACGGAGATCCCCGTTCGGGGATCCCCGCGGGGAAATCGGGGAAACGAGGGGGGACGGCAACCCTATCGCTGACTAATGTTACAAAAATTGCGCTTTTCAACACTCTTTTAAAACAGCTGCGTTTAAAAAAAAGAGCAAAATATGTTAGGAAAATGCTCCCATCACAGCCGCTTTTCTCACTATTAAGAATTTTTTTCGTTATTTCGAAACTCTTTTCTTCAAAAAGAACATCATTCAAAAACAAAAAAAAACATTCATTTTCGCTTTCATTTATAAAAAAATTTGATTTAGTTTTTATTTGCACCTTTTTTGAATGTTTTGTAAATTAGGAAAAAGTTTGTTCAAATCAATTAAGAAATTATATAAAAGTTTAGCTTTTACTTTTATATTTGATATTCTCACCAAATAGCAGTGAAAAGTTGTATGGAGCAATAGTTAATAGAAATTTTATAAATTTATTTTCATCTGTAAAGCATAGTTAAAAAAAGCTGTATTGCATTCATGAATTAAAAAATCAAAGATTTTTAATAAAAATATTTTGTTGCAAATTCATGAATTTTATGTAAAAAGCCTCTTCAGCTTCTTTTATAGATTTTACATTACATTTTTCAACTTTTTTCTTCTTAAGTAATGATTTTTTGCCAAAAAATGATCCCATGATTTTCTTTGTGATTTTGTCGATTGCTGTGGCCTTGGAAGAGAGAAAGAGAGAAAGAAAAAACGGAAACGATTAAATACAAGAAAAAAAAATCAAACTATAATATTTATAGTATGATTTTTTACTACCATTGTTAAAATTTGTGAGTTGTCATAGAGAAATAATTCCAACATTCTCGTAAAACATTTTTATTCTGTTTCAATTTCTGGTTGATTTTTATTCGCTATTTTGGATTTTTTTTTCGTATTATTATATTCGACATAAATTTCAGATTAAAAACATGCAAAATTTTCCAATTTCACCTCCATTTTCTGATTTTCCATCAGATGTATTAAAATGGATGAAGGGAAATGCTCAATCAAGAACGGCATTAAAACTAATGCAATGCAACAAATATTTTCAACAACAACCATTTCCATATTTTGTTGTTAAAGGTATTGTTTGTGCCCACATTTGTTAAATAATATACGCGATCTTTTTTCAGCTGTTCGAAGCCGTGAATCAGGTTTGAGATTTCTACGATTGAAACCTGATCCAAATCACAGCGGTTGTATGCGTTGGCATTTTGGTGAAAACTGGTGCAGATTGTACATTGATAGTCTGAAACAGAAACTATGGATAACTGAAAAATTTGAATTTGATGGAAATGACAGATTTTTGCGGATTTTGTTATCAAAAATTGCTGTTTTTGATGTAAAAAAGCTCATTCTCAAATATTTGAATGTTGTAACATTTGAAATGTTTAAATTATTTTCTTCTGGTAATGTTCAAGAATTAACTTTGATAAATACTAAAATAAGAGACAAAAATGGCGTTGATGTACCTCTTGAGGAATTGCTTCAGTGTGTACCTGAACTTAAAAATTTAACAATGTAAGTTAACTTACCAAGTTTTTGTTAGAAGGATTGCCGTCCCTCCTCGTTTTTCAAATTTCCCGCGGAACATACTAGAATTGAGGGGTGAATATTTTTTCAAAAACGAATATGTAAATTTTATCTCAAAAATTTCCAAAAATCAACGTACTTCCCCCTTTGCCCCTTTTTTGCGAAATTTTGATCTGAGGTCTGTCTGTCTGTGGGGTGAATATATTCACCCTCAATTCTAGTATGCCGCGGAAATCTTTGAACACGTTGGAATCAGCTGTTCAGTCAAAAAATGAGTTGGCGTTGTGTTCTTTTAGTTTTTTTTGTTTTAAAAAATGAGCATTATCTTTTACGATTGTGCCTGATTTTATATTAATTTTTTACATATATTTTTTCCAAAACTCTCTGATATCCACTCAGTTTTTTATGCTGATTAATAATATTAATATAAAAAGACATGAAAAGTTAATATTAGATCTGGCACATTTTTTAAAGATATTGCTCGTTTTTTAGTTTTTTTGCTAACAAAAAAAAACTAAAAGAACACAATGCCAACCCATTTTTTGAGTGAACAAAAAGAGTGGATTGATTCCAACGTCCCTATTCCCATATTTTTCATTTTTTGAGGGGACGACAGTTTTACTTGTAAAAAGTTAATTTTTTTACACTTATGATTTTTAGCAAAGAAAGTGGCAGTTTATTAATTAAAAAACATCACCATAAATTACAGATTTGTCGCAGCATAAATTTTACATTTAAACTTTTCAAAGCATTAACTACCAGCAAAATTACAAAATTAACCTTAAGTAATACAGTAATAAAAGATGAAAATGGCATTGTTGTAAAATTTGAGGAATTGCTTGAATGTGTTCCAAAATTACAAAATTTAATAATGTGGGTCTTCATTTTTTGTAAGCTTTTTTCTATAAAAATTTTCATAATTTCAGTGAAGGTAAAATCAACCCATTTTACTCAATTCCAAAAAATATATCAAATCTGTCAAAGCTCATCTTTTTAACAATCAATGATGTCAATGATATTACGCTTGGTAAATTTAAATTATTAATTAATAATGGAAAGATAAAAGGTTTGACTTTAAAGAATACTGTAATTAAAGATGAAAGCTGCGATGCTGTACCATTAGAAAATCTGCTTAAATATCTTCCAAAACTTCAAAAGTTAAAAATGTAAATCAATTTTTTGCAAGAAATTAATTCAAATTAAACTAATAAATTTTAGCGAATGTGTTAACTCTGAATCGTTAATAGAAAGAAATCGCTGTAAATTAAATATAAATTGTGCCCAAAATTTTACATTAAAAGATTTCAAAGCATTAATTTCTGGTCCCCTAATTAAAAGCGTTATTTTAAATGATACAATAATAAAATATGAAAATGGAGTTGCTGTGCCATTAACGGATTTGCTTGAATATCTTCCAAATCTTGAGGATTTTAAAATGTAAGTAGAATTTATGTATAAGATATCAAAAGTTAAAAAATTATTTTTTTTAGTGATGATCAGGGTTGTTAAATTCCAGGGAAATCAGAAAAATCGGGAAATTTCCCGGGAATTTCCCGCTAATTTCCCGCAAACCCAATTTTTCAGATTTTACATATCGCACCCGAAAAATTTAAAAACATGATTCACGAGTAACTACCCTTTTTTTACCTATATTAATTCGTTCTAATTATTTTTAAAGCTAAAAAAATCTATTTTAATTAAAAAAAATTAGAATTTTTAAAAAATTTTGATAATTATATACCCAAAATTCCGGGAAATTAATTTCATTTCCCGCAAAAATCGGGAAATTTCCCGGGAAATTTCCCGCTAATTTCCCGGGAATTTCCCTTTGACAACCCTGGTGATGATACGATAATAGACTATCATGGACTGAGAAAATTCCTCCCATAATAACGAAATTGAGACAATGCAATATGATAATTCAACAAGGAATCTTGAAGTCTGTTATGAAACAACTACAAGTTTAAATTTTTTTTTGTTTTTCTTCTTTTCCTTTATTAGTTTTTAAATATTACTTTTTGTGTTGATATTTTTAAACTTGATTAGTTTTAAAGCCTATTATTTAATTATAAAAAATTTGGAAATTTTGAACAACACTTCTGAAAATAAAATACATGAAACAATATCGTAAGTGAACTCTTGGAAATTAGAAAACTGAAATTTTTTACATTAATTTTTCTCATTCAAATGGAATTAGAAAGAAAATAATCAAGAGAAAAAAAAACTTGCGAAAACATCGAATTTTATAATAAAACTTTATACAACGCAAAATCGTGGCATACAAATAAGGAAATTTCATTTTTATTACGTTAAAATCGTTGTAATTTTTCTTTTTAAATAATGAATTTTTTGAGCTTTTGCTTGAAGTAATGATAAAATATTTTATTCTACACATTGACAATTTCATATTGAAACCTGAATAATAGTTCAATAATTTTTTCGTCAAAAAGAAAAAAAATAAAATATTTAAAAATCGAATTAAATCATAGTTCAAATGATCATTTTGCAAAAAAATTCATTTATGTGTTCTTTTCAAAAAACAAAAATTTGATGATTTTTAAAAAATGAGACAGAAAAGCAAATTTGATTTTTTTGTTTTCTAAAAAAATTCGGCCAATATTTTTTTCAAAAAAGGGAGTATATTTCGCAACAAGACAGTCAAAAAAATACACTCATTTTTTAAAAATGTGTTTTTTTTCATTAACATTGGTTTTTGTAAAATTAAAATCATTTTTACTATGTAGATAATAGTGGAAAAATTTTTCCATAATAAAAATAATTAAAAAATTCAAAAGCTCTGTTAAAATTACAGAAGCTATCACTGCTCAAAATGAACATTTTGTAAAAAAATAGAAACGCTTTTTAAATTGTGATGAAAAATTTCGATGCTCTTTTAAACGAAAGACAAAAAAGCAAGTTTGATATTTTTTTTTGTTTTTTGTGTCTTTCTAAAAAAATTTTTTCTAATATTTTTTCAAAAAAGGGAGTATGTTTCGCAACAAACAAAAAAATACATTCATTTTCGCTTTCATTTATAAAAGTTTTGTTCAGTTTTTCATTTTTTTTTGAATATTTTGTTAATTAATCATAAGTTTGTTGAAATCAATTAAAATTACATTTGATTAATATTTGATATTATTTTGATATTATTTAAAAAAACAACAAATGCATGAAAACACTTTTAATAAAAATTTTGTTTAGATCGTTTTCATTCGTGAAATAAAGTAAAAAAAGGCTTTGCTGCGTTCAAAAAATGAAAAAAACAAAAATTTTCTAAAATTGTAATTCTTTTCAGAGTGCAGTTTTTCATAGATTTTGTTTTTTAAAATTTAAAAATTCTTTTTTTTATTTTTTCCATGTCTGATTGGGTGTTCATTTTTGCGAAAATATTCTTTATTTCGTATAAAAAATTAAAAAACAAATTTTGGTACAACAAAGCAAAATATGAAAAATAAAAGGAGCATTATCAAAGTTAAAAACAAAAATGTTTTTTGATATTCACCAATCATGTCCATGTTGAGTTATCTTTAGTTACCTTTGATTTTATAGCTTTTAAGGCTTTTCTCGGATTCAAAATAAAATATCCAAAATCTTTGATAATTTTCATGAAACCTTGTCGATATCCGGTTAAAACTGTCAAAGCTAACATGCATTCAATAAAAATTCTTACATTATTTAAGCTTTGTTTCGTATTATTTATGACAATTATCCAAGATGCCGATGAAAATGATTTGATAAAGTTTATTTGGTCAACTTTGACTCCTCGCCCTGTGCAATTTTTCTAAGTGTTTCTTTTTTTTGAAATTTAAAACTAATTTTTTATTCACGGAAAAAAATTATTTTCACTATTTTTAAAGAATGTTAAACATTTTCTGAAAACATAAAGCATATTTTAAAAAAAAACATTTTTAGAAAACAGAAGCAGATTTTTAAAAAGGTAAAATTGTACCCTTTTTGTGAAAAAAATATTGAAAAACCATTCATTTTCAAATATGCGAATTTCTTAATACCCGCGTGGGCAGCTGAAATGCAGTTGTATTTTTTTGTCATAAGATCAGAAAATGTTAATAATGGAATTAAAATTTAATACTTCTTCATTCTTATCGTTTTTTATTTGCTCATTAATCGAACATAGTCTCTTTTTTTAATCATAGATTTATTATCAAAAAATCAGGCAGTGAATTGTTTCAAAAAAAATTTTTCTACTCATTTTTGATTGACTGATTTTAGACAAAAATCATGTCATTCGGATGTTGCAGATCAGATGCTAAAGTAATACATTTTTCTTTTATTAATATTTTTTTTAATAAAATTTTTTTTAGAAATGCGGACAAATTGTTGCGATAATTGGTATAATTTTATCATCTGGAGTTTTACTTATTATTCCATTAAGCATTTTACTTTTATATGCTTTTATTTTTGCATTTGTTGGAATAAAAAAGGGTCGACACGGATATTTAACAGCGGCAAAGATTCTTTTGGTAACACACGGGAGCCCTGTTCAAAGAAACTATGAAAGGGGGCGGCGCGCAAACTGCAGCAAAAAAGCCACTCTTTTGACTTCTTTTTGCAAAAAAGAGTGACTTTTAAAAAAAAGAAGTCAAAAGAGTGGCCTTTTTGCTGCAGCTTGCGCGCAGACCACTTTCCTTTTGGGTCTGCCGTGGACATCTTTTTGTGTACTGAATCAAAAAAATATTGAATAAACTTTTAGACAATTAATATTGTTATTGATTCACTTATAACACTCTTATGCGTATATTTTGCAATTGCGATGCCGAGAGACTTATTTGACAATTTAAGTGATTATGAAGATAACAAGACAAGTACTTTATTAATCTAAAATAAAAATATAATCTAATTTTTAAGGTATGCGAATTGTATATTCTGTTGGTTCGGTCGTTCTTTTGTCAATTATTGCATTTTTAAGTTTTGCATTCATCATTTTTCATAGAGCTCAACATATTATACAAAATCCACGAAGATGTTCAATTTTTCCTGTTACGAATTTAGCTAATACTTCAAATGCTGCACCAATTTACATTTCATCTTCATCATATAATGTAACCGATGCACCACCATATTCGATAGCTGTTGCTTCTGGATATGAATTAAATCCACCATCTTATTCACAAGCATACAATGGTACACAAGAATTACCTTCAAAAAGCCATGACATGAATGCTATTCCTTTTCAACCAACAAATATACAACTTGACTCTAAAAATTCATAAACATAAATGAAAAAGTAAAGCAAAAATTTCATAAAAATAAATTCATTTGTTTTTATTAAAAAAGATATAAATAAAACGTTGAACTGATTTTTATAACGGGGCAGAAACAATAATTTCACATTTGTTCATTAACAAAGAATAAATAAAGTAAAAGATAACATCAGTATTTAGCACAGGGCACATCTATGAAAATAAAAAAAAAACAATCATCGTTGAAAAAGAAGAGAAGTGCTTTTCTATGCGAGACCGCTGCAGTTGATATTTTTTGAAAAAATTTTTTTTGTCTAAAAAAGTTTTATAAATGTTGAATAAAAAATATGCTACAGGTTATTTCAAGACTTGAAATAACATAGAATTGTATTTTAGCATATGTGGAATAAAATGGGATAAAAAAGATAAAAGAGATGCCGAGATAAAAATTCCTGAAGTTGAACGCTTTTTTCAACAAAAAAATCTTTTCAAAAAATTGAAAAATCAAATGCAGCTGTCTCGAATGGAACTCTTCTTTTTCACGATGAGATGATGTGCCGCTTACAATACAAAAGATATACTTTAATCTGCTTCAAAATATCATAAATCTGAGAAAAATTTTGTTGACGTTTTTTATTACGCATTTCACTGCTTTTTTCTGAAATTTATCAGATTGTAACTTTACTTTGAAAAAACTTTCCATGTTTTTCAAATGAAATTTGTATCCTTTTTTCTTGATTATTTAATATAAAAGTTTGATTTCATCATTTATTAATGTTACGTTTTATTCGGGTTTTCGCCCAAGTATATATCCTTTTGTTTTATAATTTGTCATTTAAATATTGTTCAAAGGATTGAGCAAGCTACAGTTATTTCTGCATTTCCTTATTATTTTTGCGTAGAATCATACACATTAATAATTGAGAAGATTGCAATTTAAACAAAAGCAAGTTTTGTTTTAATTGTTTTAAAAATTTCTCAAATATTTAAAAATAACAGAATTATCAGTTTTTTACAACTTCTTTTTTCACTAAAAATTCAACAAGAAACTATTCTTTTTTTTTGCACAAAAATAAAACAATGAAATGAAAATGCTTTTTAATATTATTTGTGAAAATAAAAAACAAACGAACATTTTTTCATCAAAATAAGAAAAGCAACGAATCTGACTCATTAAAAAATTGCATTTGCTATTTTTTAAAAATCAACGTTGCTTTTTTCTAAAAAGTTCAACAAAATGTTTTTATTTTTTATATTAAATTATTAAAATTTCTTTTTTTTTCAATTTCTTTGTTATTGTTTTAACATATACTGTTCATTTTTAAGAATATGTTTCAGTAAATTTAAAAAATTAAAATTTTAAAATGCATAAAAGTACGTTTTTCTTTATTTTTCAAAAACCGTGTCAACGTTTCTGTATCAAATTCAACTTATGTAAGATATATACAATCTTTCATTCTCATTGTACTAAAATACTGATAAAAAATAATGAATGCTTATAATCATTAATATAGTCTAGTTTTATTTTTTTTTTTGTAAATTTTTTAAAAATTCAAAAACAAGTAATAGAAAAGAAAGGAAGGAAAAAAAGCAGGAACAATGATTTTTAATGATTCACTTTAAAAAGTTTTTGTTTTGCTGTTGCCTATATTTTGTTGCTGAAAAAAATGAGAACAAAATTTACACATGAAATTTTTTACAAAAGTGAAGAAAGAAAAAATGAATCCTTTGACAGTCACAAGAAAAAAGTGTATCTTTTTCATTTATTAAAGCATTTTCTTTTTTCTGCCAAAAGCAAAACAATAACTGCTTAAGATGAATCATTAAAAACATTTCCTTCTTTATTTATTCTTTCTTTTCGTTTTTTCACTTGCTTGTTTCTAAATATTTTAAACCATAGAGAAAGTTATAAGTCCGTACGATCATTTTTGGAAAATTGTTCATGGTTGGATTTTTGATTTTTGCTCAAAGTTGAAGAAAGCAGTGTTTTGTACGCACGCGAGAGTCCCAAGTTAAACCAAAGATAATTAACAATAAAATTGTTGTAAACTTTTGAAAAAAGTAAATGAATACAAAAAGATTTTACTCAAAATTTATTACCAATGGTTACGTTAATTGGTATATTTAATGTACCATTTGACACCACTCAAAAGTCTCCGGCCACGATATAAAAAAAAATCAGAATACATTCTTTTAAAAGGCCCAAAAACAATATTTTACCAAAACTTGTCAGATACATCAATTTTTTTACTATATCCTTTCAAAAAATTTTTTGTTATTCGATAACAAAAAAAGCGAAAATAAAAAAAAATATGGAAACGGGGATGTGCAGAATTCCGTTCTTTTTTTCACTTTCGCTTCCGAAAGGTACTTCCACATATACCCGTATGGAAAAGTACATTTTATATGCCAATTACGCCTGCGAATAAAAAAGTCGCATTAAATGCTACATAAAATATACCAATTAAGGTAACCGTTGGTAACAAATTTTGACTGAAACATTTTTGTTTTAAATAAACAAAATTTTACACTTTGAAATCGTAGAAACGAAAAACTTTACAAAGTTTATCATTTTAAAAGCTTTTTTCCAACTGAAAGCAGCTATTTTCGTCATGAATACGGTAATCTATATAGATGGTTTACCATATATTAACTTAACGGTCCGGTATAATAATGGTAATATCTCATGTTGGTCACCCGGAAGAATGGTTTATGCAGATACATGGTACAAGTGTGCATTGTATCAATATCCGTTTGTTTTCGAAATGATTGGTTTTGGATATATAACTGCATTCTTATGTGCACTAATTATTGTAATTTCTCTGTTTGGTGGGATTAAAGAAAATTATAAATGGTTTATTTTAAATCAAGCTATTTGGGATTTATTTGTGTCATATGACGTCATTTGCCGTAAACCTACATATCAATTTTATTCATATTTCAGTGATAAAGAATTTGCAGCAAAAGCATGGAATCAAGGACCTCCAACATGTTTTTATAGCAGTACCGAAACTGATACAGATTTTTATACAAATAATGAGTATTCTTGGAGATATGTATTTCAACAAGTTGTCTATAATACACTTGAAAATATGCAATATTCAATGATGTTTTCACTGTCATTTTCAAGATATTTAGCAATGTATCATCCAATCTTTTACAAAAATTACGTTACAAACAGTCGGAGCATTAAAATTTTAATAATTTACAATATTTTAACTCTTATTCTATTAAATGGTTATTGGATAAATGAAATTAATGTTTATGATGAAATTAATACGCAATGTGGATGTGACACTTGTGATTATCAAAAATGTGATTTTGCTATTCGTAGTCGGCTATCTCGACAAATTATTTTTGGTATTCGATTTGTGGCTTTAACATTTTGGCTTTTATTGGCTACTGTATTTACTTATGCAGTATTATTTAAAATATTGCTGCATATAAAACATCAATATCAAACAAAACTTACAAATTTAACATCTTCAATTCGAATATGCATGGTTCTATTTTTTACTGCTTTTATTTATACTTTATATTTTCTTTTTCATTTCACCCAAAGTCTTTTGTTAAAATGGATTGTTCAATGGTTGGCAATTACTGGCGTTGATTTTGCGACAATAAACTTTTTGGGATCAAATTTAGCGCCCTCATGGTTAGTTCTAATAAATAATTCGAGACAAAGTTTAAATAATGTTAGAATTTTTATTGAATGCATGTTAGCTTTGACAGTTTTAACCGGATATCGACAAGGTTTCATGAAAATTATCAAAGATTTTGGATATTTTTTTTTGAATCCGAGAAAAGCCTTAAAAGCTATAAAATCAAAGGTAACTAAAGATAAATCAACATGGACATGATTGGTGATTATTATAAACATTGTTGCTGATAGTCCCGGCTACGCATTTTTTTTTTTTGGACTGCTGCTAGCCCGAACACTAGCCGAATTTTTGAGGGTGGTTTTTGTGATGCACATTAAAGTGTGTTAACACAGTGCTGGTTTACAAGAAAGCCTTCATATGATTATTTTTTATAGAGTGTTCTAAGGGTTGGAATTCGTTTTAACCTCGGATCCACCGAGCGTCCACTTTTTACGTCTTGGTGCTGACGGCTGGAATTCGTTTTAACCTGGGTTCCACCCTACGCATTTTTTCTTCTTTATACATTTTTTTGAATAGTAAAAAATGCGAACCTTGGGAATGACGGCACTATCAGCAACACTGCTCATAAAACTTATGTTTTTAAGTTTTATAGTGCTCTTTTTGTTTTTCATATTTTTCATTGTTGTAATAAAATGTGTTTTTTTTATATGAAATAAAGAATATTTTTGCAAAAATGAACACCCATTTAGACATGTGAAATCTCGCCGACAACCACGGCAGAGCTGGTCCTCCTGTCTACAGAAACGCCAGCTGTGGGCACAATTTCCGTGCCGCGGCCAATTTTTACACGGCAGACCCAAAAGGAAAGTGGGCTGCGCGCAAACTAGTCACTGTTTTAACTTTTTGTTTTTTTAAAGCCACTCTTTTTTGAAAAAAGAAATCAAAAGAGTGGCTTTTTTGCTGCAGTTTGCGCGCAGCCCACTTTCATTTTTTCTTTGAACGGGTCTGCCGTGATTTTAATGATTAACTTCAAACATTTGTTGTTTTGCTTTTGCACGGCTTATTCACATATTGAGACACCAGCAAAACAACATTTGTTTGAAATGAATCATTGACAACTGCTTCTGCTCTTTTTCTTTCCTTTTCTTTTCAATATTTTTTTTTGAATTTTTAAAAAATTCGTAAGAAAATAAAAAAAATATCTCATTATTATTGTTTTAATATTCCACTCATAAGAAATATTTTTTTCTCTATATATTGTCTTTTTTCAATTTTAAATAAAAACCGTATTTCTTTTTAAAATCAGAATTTACAAAAAATTACGCATCAACAAAATGTTTTTCATGTTTACATCAATAACAAGAGAAAGATACCTATCATTTTTTTTTAAAAATTGCGATGGCCTATCGTCAATACATTCTAACTCAAAAAAAAGAACTTAGCACAATTTAATATTTTTTTTAATAACATAAATGATTTTCAGTATTATCTTTTGCAAATATATTTTTAAAGGAGTTATATTCATGCAGTGATAATAAACTACCTTATTTTAGAAAGTTACGAGCCCGTACGATCATTTTTGGAAAATTGTTCATGGTTGGATTTTTGATTTTTGCTCAAAGTTGAAGAAAAACAGTGTTTTATATGCATGCGAGAGTCCCAAGTAAAATCAAAGAAAACTAACAAAAAAATTGTTGTGGAATTCTCCTTATGAAAAAAGTAAATGAATGAGAGTATCCTTTTTTTAACAAAATATTTATTGATTGGTATTATGTTTATCCATTTCAATTAAAAAATATGATTTACTTAGATATAATAAATATAAATAAAGTTGTAAAATGCCAGAATTTATAAAAAGTTCCTAATTCAATTTTTAAAGTATTAAAAAAATAAAAATTTTTGTATATTTTTCTGAAGCTGCTTTGAAAGTGCAAAATGTTCCAAAAAGTTAAAAGAAAATTTGCGGGGTTCTTTTAAGAGTTTTCGACTCTTAAAACATCGTGACATTTTATTATCGACCTTTAATCTCTTATTCAAATTTTGATTGATTTTTTAATGGCAGACAAAAAAGTGAGAAAATATTCTTTCTTGTTTATCCTTTAAGAAAAAAAGCAGAGCAAGAGAGAAGAAAAACTTCGAAATTTTCGCAACATTTTTCATTGCAGAAAATATCTTTTTATATTACGAAAATTTTTTTTGAATATTTTGGATTAAATTAAAATATATGTGTAAGAAACACAAGTAAAATTGTCACTGTCATATCTGATTTTTTTTGTTATCTCAACAAAAAAGTTTATAATCAATTGAAAACAAGCAGAAAACAGTAAATATTTTTGTCAGTTTTTTACATTCATTTACATTTTAATATGCAAATATAATAAATGTTTTTGTTATTTAACGGTATTATAAAAATGTCCTTATTACATTTTAAAAAACATAGTTTCTTGTTTCCACTGTTTTACTTTTTTTTCAAAATTGTACTTTCCTTTGTATCAAAGCTTACGGCTATTGTGTGTTTTTTCTCCAGGCAAGAATTTGTTGGAGAAATGAACATCAAATATTTCTTTGTAATTTTTGAGCTATTTATTTCATATATTACTGATAAAATTTGACAATGGGAATTTGACATGAACGATTCTTAAACTTTTTTAATGAATGCTGTTAATTCGTAAATTAATTTTCATTACCTTGATATATCATTTTTTTACAGAACTGTTGCCCAATGCAAATTGATATTATTATTTTTTTGCAAGTGTTGTAAAATTCTGATTTTTTGTTCAACGTGCAAAGAAAAAAAATTTCGGGGTCAACCGTTTTTCATCTGTAGAAAAGGCAAAAAAAAAAATTCATGACAGAAAATTTCGTTGCCGTAAAAGTAATACGCTTTTCTAAATGACAAATTTTTTTCCTTACAACAGGATATTTTTTTTTGTGAATTTTTTGTAAATTAAAAAAATTTTCATAAAAATAACAAAATTTGTTCTTGAGAGATTTTGGATATCTAATGGTTGGATTTTTGAAAATATTGTTTCATCAATAATATACAAAGAATTCTTATAATTTGAAAAGAAGATTATGCTTGTAAAAATCACAAATCTCTTGAAAAAATTTAAAAATCAATTTCTGTTAGGACATTTCATCGTGAAAAATTTTACATTATCTTTTTATTTTTTATGTAAGTTTTTTTTGTAACATCCATCGTCTCAAAGATCTGTCATTTTTTTTTCGAAAAACGTCTCACTTTCATTAACATTTTTTCTAGCCTTTTAGGAAAATAAGAATACCTCAAAAAGTCGGCAGCAAAGAAAAGAGAATAGAAATGTCGTGATTTGAGTATAACATTTTGCATAGGTTTTTTAAATGAGAAATGAAAACACAGACATTTCTAAATTTTGAAGTTAATTTTTTGTTTACAAGTAACATTTATGAAGAGGATGATGTAATAAACACAAGCCATCAGGGCTGTGCGTTCGGTTAATCAAAAAGCGGTTAGACAATAACTTAACATTTTCATTCTGCAAAAGTTAAATGTTGTCGCAAAAGCTCAGTAGTGAGCGCGTTTGCTTTTTGGTCCGAGTGCCTCAAGTTCGATTCCTAGTGAGGGCATTTACAAAAAATCATCATGAAAAAATTGTAAATGCAAAAGATTATCATAGAAAAGGTTCCAAAATGTAAACAAAAATTACAAACGAAAAGATTGTCACAGAAAATGTTTCAACCTGTAAATTTCTCTTACAGTTTGGAAGCGTTTCTGTAAATACCTCTTAAGTCGCAAATTTCAGAAAGGTTTCCAGAAAAAAAAATTTATTTACAAAAAAAAGCATTTTTGTGATTTATGGTCAAGTTTTGAAAACTTGTATATTTTACCGCTTTATATCCAAAAATATAGTAAGCTTTGTCAAATTTATAAGTCTCATTAATGTTTTTTGTTTTATGAATGATTTATTTCGCTTTTTCAAAATAAGAATGTTGCTATAAAAAATATCTTTAAAGTTTTTTTGAACTCCACGAAACAAAAAACAAAAATTTTACATAAAAATTTATATTTTTACGTTTCACTTTATTATTAAAAATTTTAATTAAGTCGCTTTTTAAAAATGCCATTGAAACTTCGAAAAAAAATTGATTTTAAACTTTTTATGGCGTTTTTTAAATTAAAATTTAATCTGGTGACACGGCATCGTGGCGATTTTTTTAGTGGCTTGCATGGTGAAATCAAAACTGGCTCCGGGGCGGGTTTGGATCAGGGTTGTTAATTTCCCGCTAATTTCCCGCAAACCCAATTTTTCAGATTTTACATATCGCACCCGAAAAATTTAAAACATGATTCACGAGTAACTACCCTTTTTTTACCTATATTAATTCGTTCTAATTATTTTTAAAGCTAAAAAAAATCTATTTTAATTAAAAAAAATTAGAATTTTTAAAAAATTTTGGTAATTATATACCCAAAATTCCGGGAAATTAACTTCATTTCCCGCAAAAATCGGGAAATTTCCCGGGAAATTTCCCTGGGAATTTCCCGCTAATTTCCCGGGAATTTCCCTTTGACAACCCTGGTTTGGATATAACCGGATTTTTTTGTTTTTTTAAAATCGACTTTGAACTGCTAAAAAAGAATAAAAACAATTCATGAAAGAAAAAAATTAGCTTTAACATTTTATCTTTGTTTGTTCAATTTATATTATATTTTGGGAAAATTTTACATTTCCCATTATAAAAAGCCCAAAATTTAATAAAAACCAGAATAATTTTTATTAGATAAAAAACCCGGGGACAAAATTTTTCATCTCCGACTCGGTGCCATGCCTAGATGCTACCCATGTTGTTATTGTTTCAACAAAGGCGAAGGCTTTGTTTCTGTTGTTACGTAAATCTTTTGTCAATGAAAATAATAATTCTGCAAATATAAGACGAGGATATAAAAAAAATTCTGGCGAGGGTCCGAAAAAGGCACAAATTATGAAATATGCGGCACCCCTGTTTCAACTTGAGTTTTGAAGGGAATCGTGAAATGGCGTATGGCGATTTTGCCCAACTTGAGTTTTGAAGCAAATCGTAAAATGGCGTATAGCGATTTTGCCCAACTTGAGTTTTGAAGGAAATCGTAAAATGGCGTATAGCGATTTTGCCCAACTTGAGTTTTAAGCTTTTTGAAAAAATGAATTTTAGCAGTTTTTTTCAAGTTTGAAAACTGCAAAATTTTCGAAAAAAACGCAATTTTTCAATATTTTCGTATTATTGCCGATTTTGAAGTTGAAAATAGGTCAAAATGGGAATTAAACATTTTTGTGAAATTTCCAACGGTTGGAAAAATTTGGATTTCCAACCGTTGGAAATTTTGCATTTCCAACCGTTGGAAAAAATTTGGATTTCCAACCGTTGGAAATTTTTTTGCATTTCCAACCGTTGGAAATTCAAAATTTCCAACGGTTGGAAATCCAAATTTTTCCAACCGTTGGAAATTTCCAAAAAATTTTAATTTTCGTTCTGACCGCTTGTCAACTTTAAAATCACCTATGATTTTTGCATTTTATGTCGAATATTTTGAACGTATTAAAATTTGTTCACCGTCAACAATTTGTAAAAAAATATTTTACGATTTGCTTCAAAACTCAAGTTGGGCTAAATCGCTATACGCCATTTTACGATTTGCTTCAAAACTCAAGTTGGGCAAAGTTGCCATACGCCATTTTAAGATTTGCTTCAAAACTCAAGTTGACCAAAATCGCTATACGCCGTTTTACGATTTCATTCAAAACTCAAGTTGGGCAAAAAAAAAAGAGCCCAAATTGAGAAACTACCGAAAAAGTGTCAAGTGCTGGCACTTTGCTTTTAAACGGCTTTTTTCGGACCCTCGCCAGAATTTTTTTTATATCCTCGTCTTATATTTCCAAAAAAATATATTTTATTTAAAAATTTACATAAAACATTTTAAGAAAAAACTAAACTATTATCTTCCAAAACCATGGAAAAAGCTTTTAACTCGGTTGAAAGTCGATGAAATACCGCCTCTTGAGCCATAGAGTTTTTGAATTTTGTCAATATCTCCAGAAGTTAATTCTGGAGTAATATATCTGCCATTTTCATCGACAGTTTGATGATAGAATGGTGCCATAATTGATGATTCATCCCTTGAATGATCAAGACCAAGAGTATGTCCAGATTCATGTATTG
This sequence comes from Panagrolaimus sp. PS1159, assembly GCA_963922195.1. Classification (NCBI taxonomy): domain Eukaryota; kingdom Metazoa; phylum Nematoda; class Chromadorea; order Rhabditida; family Panagrolaimidae; genus Panagrolaimus; species Panagrolaimus sp. PS1159. Next base: position 834,077 of record CAWUHW010000028.1, read on the forward strand.
CAACGGCATATAAATCTGTTGCACCATTCATAATTTCATCTGCATTTTTGTATGTCCATTGTTCATCTTCATCAAAATGGAGTTGTCCATTTGGTGGGAATGTAGCATGGGCAAGGGTTCCACCCCTTCCATCAAATGGCCATGGATCATTATGATATGATGAAGCAAATCGAATTGTAATATCTGCACCTGAAGAAACTTCACTAAAATCAAGTGGAACTACTTTTGACCATGTATCAAAAGCTTTTTTAATTGCTCTTCTAAAAAATAGTTGAAATTATGCAAATTTGAAGTTTAAAATTTTCATACTCAGCATCACGACGCGAAAGATCTGGCGAAGTGTTTTCAATGGAATATGTGATACTTTTTTTTGGCCATTTGAAGGTGGATTCTGAAAATGAATATATTATAGGAAACTAATTTTTTAATAAAAAAGGCTCAAAACAGTAATTTCGGCTCCAGCGTCGGAGCAGTATTTTTCGAAAACACATTTTTAGCCCGAGTCAACAAATTAAAAAAACGTCATTTAACAAATATGTTTTCTGCGCTGGACCAACTTTGTCTTTAAAAAAACGAGCAATTTTTTCATCGAAAAAGTGATAATCTTTATCATTTTTTTCTCGACGTTGATATTTTTTTACCAATAATCGTTTTCAGCATATTAAAGAACACATATTAGTAGAATCAAATCATGAGATGACGTTTAAAATATATTTTACAAAAAAATATTAAAAACTATCACTTTTTCAATGAAAAAATTACTTTTGCAAAAAAGACAAAAAAGTTGGTCCCGCGCGGAAAGCACTTTTTTAATCAAAAACTTATATGTTAAACGTCATCTCATGATTTGCTTCTACTAATATATGTTCTTCAATATGCTGAGAACAATTTTTGATAAAAAACGATTAAAAAAATAATCAACACCGAGAAAAAAAATGATAAAGATTGTCACTTTTTTGATGGAAAAATTGCTTTTTCAAAAATGACAAAAAATTTGGTCCTGCGCGGAAAGCACATTTGTTAAATGACATTTTTTATTAGTTTGTCGACTCGTGTGTACCATCGCTCCTATGCTGGTGTCCCTATTGTAACCCCACTATTAACACAAACCTGTAATCCCCATAACCCTTATGCCTCGACCAGATGTCAACGCTTGAACATCATTAACCCCACAACGGGGTTGTGCCATTTTTTGTTTGGTTTTTGTATCCAATATTCCTGTAACAGGTAGACCAGCAAATTCTTGAAATTCTTTAACTGCTTCATCAACTTCATTTCTAAAATTTGAAACTAATCCCCGAACACTTGCAGCAACTTTATTATAACCATATTTTTCAAGGTATTCCTGAAAAGTTTTTTTTCATAACAAAAATAAAAAGTTTTTCATTCTTCAAAAAATTTATACCTTTGCTTTTTCATCAGAAACTGGAGCAAATTCTTTTTTTAGTCTTCTTCCAGTATCCCAGATACCTTTAATAATATCAACTCCAAAAATTCCAGGAATGAACAAAAGCAACAACAAAAAGATTGAAGCAGATTTCATTCCTAAAAATTTTAAAAAATTATTAATAAATTTTACACACAAATTCAGTCATTTTTGTTTAAAAAAAATTTTTCTGTGAAAAAAGTAAAAATTTTAACTTTCAAAAAAAGCAAAAAGTTTAAAAAAAATTTTTTTCTGTCAATAACAATTTTGGCTGATACCTTTTCATTTTTACGTCCTTTTTTGTGGTTTATTAATTACTTCTTCTTTTTTTGTTCCAATGTGTTGCCCCATTTTTTGATAAACTTTTTTTATCACTCTAAAAAAAAGGTTGATTAAATTTTTAGTGATCTTTGAAACATTAAAAAAAAGTTGAAGGTTGTTTGTTTTGGAATTTTTTATAAAAAAATGATTTCCTGCCAAAAACTGGAAATAAAGGAAGGAAAGAGAAATTGATTTAAACATTTTTTGTTTTTTGAAAAAAAAAAACAACAATAAAACGGAATATATCGATAAAATATATTTTAGACCAAGTATGCATAAATTTTTTTTATTATTAATTGCAAAAACAAAATATGCCTTTTTTTTATATGTTAATAAAAGCTGGGGAATTAATTCATTAGTATTTATTTATTAGCACAGCGGCTCAATATTACACGACGAGTTAAACAGCAAAAGAATGAGGCATATATAAGAAAGAGATAACAGAAAAAACGATGATAAAATAAAATAGGAGAGAGAGAGAGGTTTGAAGACAAAACGCCAACACTAGAAACATTCAAATATATTTCTAGCATTAATGAAATATTTTAAATGTTAATTTTTTCAAAAATTGCGAGTCGACAAACTAAAAAGAACGCCATTTTACAAATGTGCTTTCCGCGAGGAACCAACATATTTATTATTTTTGCAAAAGCAATTTTTTCATCGAAAAAGTGATAATTTTTATCGTTTTTTTGTAAAAAATACATGTTAAATGTTATCTCATGATTTGATTCTACTATGAAATGAAAATGACATTTAACATATATTTTTTACAAAAAAAGATAAAAATGATCACTTTTTCGATGAAAAAGTTGCTTTTAAAAGACAAAAAAGTTGGTTCCGCGTGGAACTTACATTTGTTAAATGGCGTTTTTTTCCAGTTTGTCCACTCGTGGGGCAACAGTTTTGTAAAAAAAATATATCAAAGTAACGAAAATTATTTACGAATAACCATCATTCATAAAAAAAAGTTTAAAAATTTTTTTTTCAAATTTCCCGTACAGTTATTAATATATTTTCATTTGAAGGTGTGAATAATTATTTTTTTTATCAAAAATATATGAAATAAAAAGTTCAAAAATTATCAAGAAATATTTAATGAACATTTCACTGGAAAATTTTTGGCTGGAATTAAAATACTCATTATCAGATGTACTGTCAAAAAACATTCATTGAATAAACAGTTTTTGTAATTATTGTTTTAATTAACAAAATATTTAAAAATGTAAGAAAAAACATGAGAGAATTTTGTAATCAATTAAACGATGCAGAAGAAAGAAAGAATCATTTTACGAAACCATAACAAAAAAAATGCAGCTGTTGCTCATTTTTTTAAAAATTTCTCTTCTCTCCTTTTTAATGCATAAAAAATACAGATGTTATTTCGTCTGTTTTTGTATTTGAAACATTTTTGCAATCGAAGATGAATCAGCAAAAAAAGAATCAACGAACATTGTTGCATCAGCTTTCTTTCATTTTATCTTTCATTTTACAAAACGATTGAAAATGTATCTTTTTTTTAAGCAAATAATTATTTGAATATTTAAGTTTTGCGTTATAAAAAACAAAATGGAATAATTCTTTTTTAAACACTATCGGAATTACGATCATTCGAAAATTTCCAAATATTAATAATAGAAGAATATTTAATGGATTTGAACAATATTAATAAAACAATGTATAAGTTTATTTATTTTAACTAGTTATTGGGTGGTTATAGAATTTTAGCAAAAACAAGAAACTAAATGTTTTGTTGAACTTCTCAAAAGCAATCATTTTTAATAATCCGAGCTTATTTTTGGTACATATATGCTTTCGACTATGGAGAATCCAAAAATAAAAGCAGTGCTTTTTTTAAAAACAGTTTGTGAAAGTTAGAGTCGAACCTTTGACCGAAGGACTGATAGGCTGCGCCTCTAGCACTTGGACGTAGACGCAAATTTCGCCGTGTTAATTTTTTTTGAAATTTTTTTTTGTCCTATCAGATGCAGAAAAAAATTCTGAATCTGATAGGCACAATTGCTAAGGGCGAAACGTTTGGACACAATGTATCATAATCAAAAAAACGGTAAAAAAAAATACGGTTTTCTCTGAAAATTTTCTTTTTTTTTGGAGGAAAAAGATATTCAGAAGTTGGATTCTTGAAATCTCTGTATTTTTTTACATATAACGGGGCGCCAAACAGATGTCTTAACAAAAAAGAAAAACTTTTTTTGTTAAGGAATTTTACCCGAGAAAAAATAGAAGAAAAACTTTTCGTGTTAAGAGAATTTGCTTGAGTAGGGAAAAAATTCCTTAACAAAAAAAGTTTTTCTTTTTTGTTAAGACATCTGTTTGGCGCCCCGTTATATATTAGGGTAAAAATCGAAATTTTAAAAAAGTTTAAAATTATACAGTATACCTCTCTTTCATTTTCTTTTGACAGAAAAATGATGAAGTGAAACACTGGCGTCGCACATTGCTGCGCACGTCCTTACATAAATTTTTTCATTATTAATAAAACATTTTTTAATATAATTTTTTTCAAAAATGGTTCTAAAAAAATTTGTTGGAAGTGGAACTTTTTACATTTTTTCATTCTTTGACCTTAAGCAGACAATTTTTATGGAATTAATGATAAGAAAAATTTTTATGAGATTTTAATGGTATCAATATTCTTTTATTTACATCATGCTTATTTTTGGGAGTACCAATATTGATCAGTTTTTTAAAATTTTTATATAAATAAAAACATTTGAGCAAAAATATAATGAATAAAAAAATGTTTTTATTGGTTCTAATATTTCCTTTGCTCATTTCTGCTTCTGCAATTCCCCCACAAATATGTAATAAACTTTTCGTTTCAAGATATTTTCAAGAACTCGAATATAATGGAAATATGACAATATCTGCAGAATTGGAACTTGTAAAAAATGTAAATTTTGAAACAATTTCTATTACAAATGTTTTCGTTGAAAGTAATGTAAATTATGGACCCCCTCAATCTGTTTGTGCCTACGTTAACGGGGATGACAATGATGATGGCGAAGTTGCAGTTCCGCCTCCGGGTTCTTGTAGCAAGTCTTTAAATTCTCCTTTCAATTTCACCATTCAAAATCCATTTTTTACCCTTCAAATATATTTTCCATCTTTCTTTTATAATTTTGGATTCTATTTTGGTTTTGCTGATGATGGAACTTTTAGTTTTAAAGATGGAAGATTTTTTACTTTGGAAAATCCAACCATTATTGAAAATACCACCAATACCGAAATGTTTAGCATTTACAATCAAACTTGTACTTCTTTTATTCCTGCACCGATTGCACCAACAAATTCTTCAAAATGTAAAACTTTTAAAAGTCAAACATTAATTTTAAATACAAATGATAGCTATAGCATTTATGCAAGTTCATATATGACTTGGAATTTAAATGGAAACAGTTTAGAAGCTACAGGAAATTCAACTTTGCCAAACAAATATTTTTTGGAATACCTTTTTAATGATGGAGAAGATGATGCATGTCCAGAGTAAGGAAATTTGCATGTCACCATAGGAATGTGCAGTCCAAAGTTGATAATTGAAAGAGTGCAATCATTCGTGTTGAGACCAATTCTGTGTTTGAACGCATCAAACAAAAATTGAGAGAGCACGTTTGAATCAAGTCCACTCTTTTTGTTCATTCAAAAAATGGCTTGGCATTGTGTTCTTTTTGTTTTGGTTTAAAAAATTTTTATAAACGAAAAAATGAGCCTTATCTTTGACGACTGAGCCTGATCTTGCATTAATTTTTTATGCTCTTATTATATACGTAAAAATAATCAGGGAAAAAAACTGAGTCGGATAGCAGCGAGCTTTTTTTTAAAAAGTATCTGAAAAACAAAACCAATAATCAAAGATGATGCTCACTTTTTCGTTTTTAAAAAATTTTTTACACAAAAAAATACAAAAAGAAAAAGAACACAATGCCAAGCCATTTTTTGAATGAACATCTGATTCAAACGTGAGAGAGAAAAAAAACAAAAATTTTTCTTGTTGTTTGATGCGTTCGAACACAGAATTGGTCCCAACACGAATGATTGCACCCTTTCAGTGGTCAACGTTGGACTGCGTTTGATTGAAAAATTTCTATGGTGATATACTTTATATTCATAAGTTTCTATTTTTCAGATCCGGCTGTTCATATACCCTTAAATCTGGTGATAAAAAATTGATTATTAGTGCTGCAATTGAAAAATATGCAGGATTTGAATTAATTGTAAATCCAATTCCAATGGTTGGAAGAATTATTTTTCGTGGAAATCAAATTTTAATGAAAGAAGGAATTCCATTTTCACCCAAAAATGATTGCCTTTATTTTAATTTTCCATATTCAGGTGATCAAGTTTCAACCAATAAATTTTGTTGTATCGAATTTGAATAAATTTTAAGAATGTAAATTTTTGTGTTTGTTTAATTTTATGACAGCAAAAGACATTTTGTCACTCATTTTTGTGAAAATATAATTTCTTTATTGTTGTTTGTACTTTGCTTCCAAAAATGGTGATAATTATAGAACTATTGATAAAAATTTTTTTCATGTGATTTTATCAAAAGTGCATGTAGTTAAGTGCTTTGGTTTAAATCAGGCTTATTTGTAGGGTGTAGCAATACTGATTAATTTCCAAACTTTTATATGAAAAAAAGTTATTGAAAAAATGTTTTTGTTACTTTTGTTACTAAATTTTCTATTTTCCATTGAATCCGCTCCACAACTTTGTAATAAACTTTCAACTTCATTACATTTTCATGAAACTCAATATGGAAATATGACAGTTTCTGCAGAAATGGAACTTTTCAAAAACTTAAATTCTACAACAATTTATATTACAAATGTATCAGTATCGGGTAATCTTATTTATGGACCCCCACAATCAGTATGTGCCAATGTTCAAGGAGAACAAATTATTCCACCTCCGAGCTATTGTAGCACATCCCTAACTACTCCCTTCAATTTTTCCACTCAAGACCCATCAATCACCCTTCAAATATTTTTCCCAAAAGACAATTATATGTTTGGATTTTATTTTGGATTTATCGATGATGGAACTTTTAGTTACAAAGATGGAACACTTTTTTCTACAGAAAATTCAACGTTTCTTGAAACGGATAATGATTTGGATATATCTTTTTTTTACAATGATACTTGTACTTCTTTTATTCCTGCACCGATTGCACCAGAAAATTCTTCAAAATGTAAAACTTTTAAAAGTCAAACATTAATTTTAAATACAAATGATAGCTATAGCATTTATGCAAGTTCATATATGACTTGGAATTTAAATGGAAATATCTTAGAAGCTACAGGAAATTATACATCTCCTGGAAGATATTTTTTTGAATATATTTTTAATGATGATAATTATGAATGTGCTGGGTAAGGTGACATTGCTTAAAAATCGTAATAGAAAAAATTTGTTTAAAAATGTTTTAAAACCTTTCATTTTATTTTTGACTTTTCAGATCCGGATGCTCATATACCCTTAAATCTGGTGATAAAAAATTGATTATTAGTGCTGCAATTGAAAAATATGCCGGTTTCGATTTAATTGTAAATCCAATTCCAATGGTTGGAAGAATTATTTTTCGTGGAAATCAAATTTTAATGAAAGAAGGAATTCCGTTTTCACCTAAAAATGATTGCCTTTATTTTAATTTTCCATATTCAAGTGATCAAGTTTCAACCAATAAATTTTGTTGTGTCAAATTTGAATAAATTTAAAATAATGTAAATTTTTGTTATTCGGAATTTTAAAGATGGTTCTTTTTTGAGAAGTTCAATATAAAATTTATTTTCTTGTTTTTGCTTAAATTCTATATAACTACACAATAAATAGTTCAAATTAATAAAATTATACATTTTTTTAATATTGTTTTATTCCATTGAAAATTGTGTTTCGAATAATTGTAATTCCGATAGTGTTTAAAAAAGAATAATTCCATTTTGTTTTTTATAACGCAAAACTTAAATATTCAAATAATTATTTGCTTAAAAAAAAGATACATTTTCAATCGTTTTGTAAAATGAAAGAAAGCTGATGCAACAAAAAAATGCAATGTTCGTTGATTCTTTTTTTGCTGATTCATCTTCGATTGCAAAAATGTTTCAAATACAAAAACAGACGAAATCTGTATTTTTTATGCATTAAAAAGGAGAGCAGACAAATTTTTAAATAAATAAGCAACAGCTGCATTTTTTTCGCTGTCGTTTTTTAAATGATTTTTTTTTGTTCCGCATCGCCTTTTTTTTAAAAATGAGCTTTTCTTATTTATTAATTATTTTAGTTAATTTTTTGAATCTTTAATTTAAATGCAAACAAATAACAGTAAATATGACGATAAAAAAGGTAAAAAACTTTAAAATAAAGATGAAACATCAATTTTTAAATACTTTGGTTAATATGTGCCATCGCAATATTAACTTTATTGGTAAGAGAAAATTTTTAACATAAAAATTTTTTAAATGTGTTATTTTTTTTGTCGGTTTTTGTGAAATAATTTTTAATAAGAAAACAGAGAACACGAGTCGACAAACTAAAGAAACGGAATTTAACAAATAAATTTTCCGCGTGGGACCAACTATTTTGTGTTTTTCGCAAAAGTAATTTTTTCATCGAAAAAGTGATATTCTTTATCATTTTTTTTCTCGGTGTTGATTATTTTTTGAGTGTTTTTTATCAATAATCGTTCTCTGAATATTGAAGAACATATATTAGCAGGATCAAATCATGAGATGACATTTTACATATATTTTTTACAAAAAAAATGATAAAGCTTATCACTTTTTCGGTGAAAAAGTTGCGTTTTTTGAATATTTTATTTAAAAATAAATACAAAAAAGTTCAAATAGTGTTTAATTTGTATTTTTCAATAATAAAAAAATTTACAACTTATAAACCACCGTATACAATTGGTGCACTAAAAATTGATTATTTTTAAACGAATTTCTCGCATCATCGTTCAACAGGTCCATGAATTAAATGTGTAAATGGCTCTCCAAATAATTTTAAATCAGTTTTAACAACTGGGGAAGCATGTTCAAATGCTTCTTTAAATTTATCATGTTCATCTTGATATGAAAGGGATGGATCTTCATGGATTTTATGAAGTTTATGAAGGAATGCCTTTGTCTCATTAGTGAATTTTTCTTGTTCTTCTTTCATTTTTGCAGAAAGTTTTGCCATTCTTTCTTGAAACATTTCAGAAATTTCTTGATATTTTTCCTAAAAATACATGTGATTGAGAGAGGGTTTTTAGATTGTTTTGTATTAATTAAACAAAAAAGTTTTTTTAGTAATTTGCATTTCTTCATTAAAGGAGGCGGATGTTTTGATGCAGTTTCGAAATCTTAGATTTTCGTGATTTTCAGGCAAACTGGGAGTCTTGAAACGAAAATGACCCTTTTTTAAATTGTTTTTATCAAAAAAGGTGCATTTTCGTTTCGAGACTCTCACTTTGCCTGAAAATCACGAAAATCTAAGATTTCGAAACTGTATCAAAACGTCCGCCTCCTTTAATGGAAAGCACAAAAAAAACGCCATTTAAAAAATGTGCTTTCAGCGCGGGACCAACTTTTTTGTCTGTTGCAAAAGCAATTTTTTCATCGAAAAAGTGATATTCTTTATCATTTTCTTTCTTCGATGTTGATTAGTTTTTTATGTTTTTTAATATCAAAATCCGTTCTCAAAATATTAAAGAACATATATTAGTAGAATCAAATCATGAGATGACATTTTACATATAAAGATTACCATTTTTTCGATGAAAGAACTGCTTTTGCAAAAAAGACATAAAAGTTGGTTCCGTGCGGAAAGCACATTTGTAAAATCACGTTCTTTTTAGTTTGTCGACTAGTGGTAAATGAGAGGGTTTTTAGGTTTTTTTGTATTAAATAAACAAAAAAGTTTTTTTACAAATTGCATTTCTTCCTTAACGGAAAGACTTTTTTTTAATACAAAGTTTAAAAAAGCATACGATTGTTTCTTTTCCACAAATTACACAAAGTGCTTTAATACTTTCATTTACTTCATCCTTTGAAAGTTTTGGATTATTTAAAATCTCATCCAATTTTTTTCGTTGTTTTTCATTCATCGTTGATCCGAGAGCCTCTTCGAACATTCCACGCATAATATCATGCTTTTCAGACATTATTAAAGTTGTTGTAAGTTTTTGATCAATTAAATCTGAAAAGCATGATTAATGAATATTTTTTAAAAAATAGCATTTAAAGTTTCGAAGTTTAAAAACAATTTCAAAAAAACATAAAAAAGTAATAATAAAAAATGTTTAAAAAAGCGCTTTTGAAGGATGAAAAAATATTTTTACTTTGCTTTCTTTTAAAATGACAAAGACATTTTTTGGTGACCCCTAGCAACGCAAAAATACGGCATTTCCTGTTTGTTTTTTTTTTCAAAAAAAATATGTCGTAGGTTTTTGTTTTGGACTTAAAAAATATTCAGAGACCTTTTTCGTTAAACGTTCGTAGTCTTATTTCTTCATTATTTGTTTATAATTTTATTGCAAACTGCGATATTTAAATTTTTTTCTTCAATTTCAATCTTTTATTTAGGGTACATTTGTAACAGAACAAATTAAAATAAATAATGCTTTCGTTTAATTTTGTCTAATGAATTAATAATAAAATAATTATATTTTGTTTATTTATATTAAAATTTTTTGAATGTTTTTGTCTAAAATTTTGTGAGCATTTATCATTATTAATGTGAATCATGGTAATCAATTTTTTTTACCATTTTTGCATAAAGTAAAACACTATCAATAATGAACGCTTTATAAACTAAGAAATCTAAAAACATAAAATATTCAAACCATTTTTTAAAAAAAATTTGTGTCTGCTCAATAGCGACTTTCTTTGTAAATATTGTTTACGAAAAAGGTGATGTTGCAATTGCGATTGAAAAAATAGTTTTCTTTCAAAAGACAGAAAAAGCCATTTATTTTCATAGCTATAAAAAATCGTCATCATTTTTGCTTTTCAACATAATTGCTTAATTTGTAAGTACTGCAGCAGGAATGTGCGAAACTACTTTTGGGGAAAATTTTTTCACAATATAGAAAAAAAAAATTGTATTTTTTAATGATACATTTCTGATTTACTTTTTATCACAGCTTATATCTGTCAAAACAGAAAATAAATATATGCTTTTATTAAAAAATTAGAGCTCATTTTTGCTCCCATTTTTTAAACGGAATTTCGCTTTACACTTCCCCCAAAACTGGATCAAAAAATTAGATACAGTTTTTTAATAAAATCTTATATTTGGACAGATATAAGCCACGATAAAAGGTAGATCAGAAATGTATTGTTTAAAAAAACAATTATTTTTTCATTACTAACTTCAAGAAAGGTGTTCGCCGGAGGTATTTCCGCACATCGCGAAACTAAAAAATACACAAAAATAAGTAAATGTTAGTAAGAAGGGAAAATTTGACTTTTTTAAATTCCTTTTTCAGCAAACATCTTGAAAAAAAAACAAAAATTTATTAAGTCAAAAAAACTCGTGATTACAAAAACACAGATTGGCAAATAAGGAAAATTTCATTCAATTTCAATTTTACATTTTGCAGTAAATGTAAAACACTTTTCTGAACTCTTTCAGCAAGTATATGAAATATATATTCACCATCAGGATCTTGAACAACACCAATATCGCCATATGCATTATTAAATAATAGTTTATAGCGTCATTTTTCTTAAATTGATTTGGAGAAGAAGGGCTTTTACATTTCATAACATTTTTCCAAATTAGTACTGCAGATCCTTAATTATCCGATTGACGATTTTTAAGGGATTTAATTGCTTCAGTTTCATTACAGTTTTCACGTGAGAGGTTTCCATAAATTGATTCCCCAACTAACAAATTTACCTGTGACATTGCAACGAACATATTCCATAATATCATTTAATTCATCTTTAGTAAACAAGAAATCTTTTTTGACTAAAAAAAGGTTTTTAAATAAAGAAAAAAAAATTGATAAAACGAACCAACAAATTTTTGTAAAAAATATGATCTCATTTTTTTAAATTGAATATTTGGCAAAAAGTCTTGAATTTCAGATTTGATTGCATCATTTATATTAAAATTTTTATTATTTGATTCTTTTTGTTTTTTAATAGCTTGATTTTCTGCCCATCCATAAACCTGAAAATGTAAAATATGAGAAAAATAAGAGATGAAAAACAAATCACAATTTGGAATCTTTTCTCTTCCGCTAAAAAAAAAAGAAGAAAACAAGCATCCAAATTTTCATCGATAACAAAATATCGACGACAAATATTTTTATGACTGAAGCCAAGTTCTTCTACTGTTTCGATTTAAAAAATATTTTAAAACAACATTAAATTTTGCAAAAGTAACTATCAAAAAAAACAGATTCGTAGAACCAAATTCCGACATTAAAACACTTTTTTGAAATTATTTGAATTTTAAAAATGCTTTAAACCGTACGTTTCGTCGATGTTTTTTTGTATATTTTAACAATAAAAATAATTTTAATGTTTGGTTGTTTTGTAAAATCATACAACTATTTTTTGAAAAAATGTTGAACTGACGTGTTTTTTTCTTTTATTTGTCCATTTTTTTAACAAAAAAAAAATAAAGAAAAAATTCATAAATAAAATGAGTAATAAAGGAAGGCCTCAATCTGGTTTTTGAAATTGCTATTACAAATTCCAAAGTTTGTGCAAAATATAAAATTTTAAAAATTAGAGTTACGTTATTTAGTGCCAATCAGATGCAGAATTTTTTTCTGTATCAGATAAAATAAAAAATAAATGCTCGAAAGTGAGGGGTCAATTAAATATTATAGAAGACCAAAAAATCGCAAATTGTCTCTGCACGTCTCTTACTACCTTTAGTACAGTTTTCAAAACGTTGTATTTTTTGACTTTTTTCCCCTTTTTTCACCAGATTTCGAAAGAAAAGAGTTTTTTTTGCGAAAAACAAATGCAACATCTGTTTCAAAGCTTTACTTTTTAAGAAGAAACTGTCAGTTAAAAAAGGTGTTTGCTTTTTTTTAACATTATTTTTAATATTTTATGCATTTTCTTGTTCAATTAAAATTAATTGGTTTAAATATAAAAAAAGGTTTTGACATTTTTTAACGATTAAAGGTGCTGGCATTGATCATCACATTAATGACCATTAATAAAAACAAGGATCCAAAAACTTTATAACAAATTTATTTTAAATTGTGCCTTTTTTATTGCAATTAAACTTTCACGTGTGTTATATGTTTATTTTTTTTAACACTAATAGTGAGCGCTTAAAAAAAAATTTATCGATTTTTTAAGTTTTGAAGAACATTAAGTTTAGTCACCAAGTATCTGCGGAAGTACTTCGGGGGAAAACCTTCCGTACGTCCCTGTTAAACACATTAAGCAGTAATGTTGAAAAGCAAAAATAATGACAATTTTTTATAACTTTCGAAATAAATGGCTTTTTCTGTCTTTTAAAAGAAAACTATTTTTTAGCAATCGCAATTGCAACATCACCTTTTTCGTAAAAAATATTTCAAAGAAAGTCGCTATTGAGCAGACTCAAATTTTTTAAAAAAACGGTTTGAATATTTTGTGTTTCTGAATTTCTTGGTTTATAAAGAATTGATTAATGATAGTGTTTTATTTTATGCAAAAAATGGTGAAAAAAAGAAGAACCGTATTATGAACATTAATAATCATAAATGCTCACAAAATTTTAGACAAAAACATACAAAAAATTAAATTAAAATAAGACTTATAAAAAATCCGAGGAGAAGGTCGAAAATTACAAAAAATGGCTTTTATTCAAAATTTATTTCGATTTTTTACACAATTACATTACAAACTAAAAAGACAAATTCACATAACTATTTTTTTCATTTTTTAATAGCTTTTCAAATTACAAACAGACTGACTGTTTTGTTAAATGAGAAACACATTTTTGCTGAACAATAATAATATCAGACATTAGCCGACGTCAATTTTTTCTTTTTATTGGTTTTTCAATAGCAAAAAACAGTGCCCTATATTCTGAGGTAGGAAAATACTAGGATTAATTTTAGTAAAGTCCGAAAAACATTTTGAATGTTTTGTTTTGCAATTTACTTTAATATATATCTATCAAATATAAATAACCATAAACATTTTAAGCCAAAATAATTTTACAAAAATAGTCCCGGAAGATTCAGTATTATTCATTAGATAGGTACCATTACACAAATTTACATTTGAAAAACTTTTATTTGTTTTTTTTTAGACAGAGGTAAAATTTGTTAAATATTTAAACAACATCAATTCAATTGCATTCTTAATTCCACATTTGTTTTAACTCTTTAAAATATGTTTCAGATGAAACAGCACTTGACAAATTTTTTCCTAATACATTTTGAATCACAATTTCATTCTTGGAATCACCAACATTTTTTCTTCTCTTCAAATCATCAAAAATTAGATGAACAAAAATAATTAAATGTGGTAAATTAAGAAACTAAAAAAACAAAATAATTTTTGATTTTTGATATTTTTTATAAAAAAAAATAAAACTTACAATGTGTTGTATGCTAAAAGGAAATGGCGGAAGCTGGAAAGCAATTAATAATAATTTTATTACTGAACCCATTGGAACAATTATTGTATAAACAAGAATTAAAGGGAACAAGGCAGTTAAAATTTTTATGTTTTCAGCTATCTGTAAAAATTTGTAGTTTAATTAAAGATACAACTGTGAGGCTGTCATGGCAACCACAGCTGCAAAGAAAGATCTACGGTAGGGTAAAAAAGAGTGAAGTATTAAATAATGTAAACACTTGGATAAAATCATGGCCTGGAGGCCTAAAATTTTCCTGCCGGCTTTGTTAAATCAAAAAAATTTTTCCAGCTTTTTTTCTTAAATATTAAGTTTTCTCATTTATTTTTTTGGCATGTTAAGCGCAAGTTAAAGTTAATATTGCCTTTAAAATCGTTTCAAAATAATTCTTCAAAAATAAAAAAATCATTTTTATAATAAAAATAATTTTTTTGAAAATAAAAAACGGTCTTTAAACCTTAAAAAAAAGAAAACAAGCATCCCACGTGCTTTTGAAAAACGTTTTACTATCAGAACTGGAGTGGACTCCAGTCAGTGTTTTCCCGATCCCGATTCCGATTCCGATTCCGATTCTCGATTCCGATTCTGATTCCTCATAAGGGGATCGGAAAGAATCGGAATCGGAACAAGAATCGATGGAATCGGATCGGAATCGGAAAAAATGGAATCGATTCCAGCAGATGTAATTACAAAAATGCATTTTCGGTTATGTGAAAGCTTGTCTAAGGATTTTTTATGCCCGAATGTGTTTTAAAACATGATTTTTTATAGTTTTTGATCAATTTGGGACAGCTTTAACGCAAAAATTAAAAAAATATTTTAAGTTTTATCCACGTGAAAAAGCTAAAAAATCAAAAAAAAATCTTTTCAGTTTTTTGATTGCAAATGATAGAAATATGTCTATTATTACTTAATTATGTGTGTTTCTGCCAAAAAACATTATAAAACCTCATTTTTGAAACATTTTGAGCAAAAAAATTTTTGAGGAATCGGAATCGATGGAATCGGAATCGGAACGAGAATCGATGGAATCGGAATCGGAATCGGGATCGGAAAAGCAAAATGGAATCGATTCCGGATCGGAATCGGAAAAAATGGAATCGGGAAAACACTGATTCAGAACCGGAGTCGACTCCAGTAACTCCGACTCTAACTTCGGAGACATTTCACATTCGAAAGCACAACATTGATTGCATCCAGCTTAGTCTGCTTAGCCGGGCGCATTTCTCATCCCCGGGTATTAGTAGTTAGAGAAGAAAATAAAAACAAAACCAACTTGATAACGTTTTTGTAAAGAAATTCGATATGCAGTAATTTTATATAATTTTCGATTTAAATAATATAAAACAGTAATTACAGAAAGAGAAATGAGATCTAATAAGAATATGGTGTAAGTGTAAACAACAGATATATTAGCTGGATTAATAACATTTACTAAAAATTCAGTCTCATTAAAATGCATTTCTATCATACTTAAAAATTAAAAAAAAAACACTTACATACGACATAAATAAATGATACCGAGATTATCACGGTAAAAGATATTAGAATCCAAGAAAGCCACATTTGCTTTGATATTTTATATTTTTCAGTGTACACTGTTGCTACAATTCTTTCCAAAACCAGTACAAGAAAAAATGTTTGTTGGATTTGAATGAAATATGGATTAATTCTGTTGGTCAAAAGTAATGCCGGTGAAATTTCATTATCAGTCATTAAAAAAACAATTGAAACGTAAACTGTTGAAAGGGTCACAATAATGACAGTTGGAAGATAACATACTGCAGCGAACAAGCTGAAATATCTTTGTTGTAAAAAATTACAGGGTGGTCACGCTGAACTACCCTCAAAACAAATTTAATTTATACTCAAGGACTGCAAGATTTCCAAAAACTGTTTGTGAGGATCGATAGCCTATGTCATCCGATTTGAGAATCTGATTTTGGAATTTCAACCGTAAGTTTAATTTTTGGTCCCACAACGAAAACCATAGAAAGTCAAAATTTTCGAATTTCGGGAAGAATATTGTTTTTGAGATTTATAGCATAGAGCCTTCTAAAGAGCTTCTCTAGCCACTCCCCCAAAATCCTTTTTAAGGAATATGAAATTTTCAGCTTTTTCGGGTTTTCGTTGTAAGACCAAAAACTTTCGAGGGTTACGGTAGAAATTTTGAAGTCACATTTTAAAATCGGATGATATAGGCTATCAATCCCCACAAACAGTTTTTTTAAATCTTGCAACCTTTGAGTATAAATGGAATTTGTTTTGAGGGTACTTCTGCGTAACCACCCTTCAGAAAGCTAATCACAAAAAAACAATACCTTAAAGCTTTTGGAAGTTTTTGAATTATCTTTGGTCGAATATATGCAGCATATAACAATGCAAAAATAGTTAAAATGGCTAAAATTAAACTAAAAACATATGTCAATAAATGAATAACTGACATATTAAATATTTCTTGTCTAACAAATATTACAAGTTTTAAACACAACTGTAAAAAATTAACCAATAATTTTTTAGCGTTTAAAGGTTATTTTTTTGTAGCATGTTCTCTTTCCCTTATAATACATTTGACAATGTTACTTTTAATTTAAAAAGCAATCATTTAAAATTTTAGAGTTCCCCAGTCTGCTACATTTAATTATTTTAATTATTTAAATTCTTTAGTTTTTATTTATGTGAAATTTTTTTTATTTGTTTAAAAAACTTTAGACTTTGTTGTTTTGTACTAAGAAATGGTTAAAATACAAACAACATTTTTAAAAACTGTACTATAATATTTTCATAAAAAAAACTTTTTGATAAAACAAAGTCATGCAAAACTTTCGTAAAATTCTGGTTGTCCATCTTTTAACATTTTTCGAATAAATTATCGAACATAGAAATCCGTTTAGAGAAGAAAACATCTATAAAGAAAGACAAGATTTGCTTGAAGGAATAAATCTGCCGAAAAACCGCATAAATGGTTATTTTCAAAGCTATAAAAAAGCATCCGCATTGTTACAGCATTTCAACATTACTGCTTAATTGGTTATGTGCTGTAAACTTAATGTTCTTTAAAAATTAAAACATCGATAAGTCATATTTATTCTATTACTATTAATTTTTAAAAAAAAGAACAGATAACACACGTGAACGCGTAATTGCAACAAAAAGAAGCACAATTTAAAATAAATATGTTATAAAATTTTATAATCCTTGTTTTTATTAAAAGTCTGCAGGATTTTAATCATTACCAGCACCTTTTATCTTTTAAAAATGTCAAATTCTTTTTTTATTTCTCAGTGTTTCCTTTTTTTGTTCTGTCTTTTGAAAAAAAAGTATTTTTTAGCAATCGCAATTGCAACATCTGGTTTTTTCGTAAACAATATTTACAAAGAAAGTCGCAATTGAGCAGACACAAATTTTTTTAAAAAAATGGTTTGAATATTTTGTGTTTTTGAATTTCTTGGTTTATAAAGAATTGAATATTGATAGGTTTTTGCTTCTTAAACCATTTACAATTACACATTTAAAAGCAGTTAAACATTTTTACCCCACCGAACAAAACGAAGAATTGGTGTTCAATGCTTTGTTTCTGATAAGATATAAATAGGATTGTTTATGAGCATAGGCTTCCCAGGGCATACTAACATGCATAGAGCAGATTTGCTATATAACTTTTAATAATTAAAGCGACATGGAAATTTTATCAACAAATGTTTTTGTTAAAAAATTAATTTTTTAAAATTTTATTTTCCAGGATTATGTTTGTCTTTCATTTCTTTTAACTTTCGATCAAAAGAAGGGTTGTGCACCAAGAATGGGTCGTGTTTGACAGTGTTGAGAAATACTCGTTCGCCCCTTGACAGCATTTTTCTCCCGCTGTTATCATCTATTTGGAGAATTTCAGCTGCCTTTACTCTTTGGATTGCAGATGCAGCACATTGTTGTGGGTGACCTTGGGACTGACGTTGTTGACGCATTAAATCTTCAAATGTTGACATTCTACAAAAAAAAATTAAGAAAAATCAAAAAGCTTCGACATAATTATTTTTTAAAAAGCTTGTAAAATTTTACATATAATATAAAGCTTACTTATACAACTCGACTCCAGTAACACACATGGGCATAACTAGGGATTACTAGGGATTTGTCCCTAGTGACGTATGGTGTAGGGTATGGCAAAATTGGGGACGTAGGGTAAAAAAAAGGGAAAAAAAGAGAAGAAAAAAGAAAAGAGAGAGGAAAAAGGAAAGAAAGGAAAAAAGAGAAAGGAAAGGGGAAAGGTGAAAAGGGAATTTTATTTATTAAGAGTATTTTGAATAAAAAATTTCAAAAAAAGTACAGGGGGGGACCCTTTGAATTTTTACGTTTGGTAAAAAAAATTTTTTTCGTCCCTAGTACCTGCCCATGTGTGTCCAGTAACCTCAAAGAAGTTAACGTCTTCTCTTATATATCAGATTTTGTTTGCTCAAAGGGGGTCAAATTTTTATTTATTTTATTTTATCGATGTTAATTATGGGGATCAAAGGTTTACAAAAACTTGTTCCGCCAACTCAAAAGTGCAAACTTTGATTTCTTTTTAACATGATTAAAAGTGAAAACAAAAGAGAAAAAAGGGATGATAGCTTTTGGAATTTTCATTTTTATCTTTTTTTTTTAAATAGCGGGGAATTGAGCTGAAGATGAATCAGCTCAGAATTTTTCATGGTTCATTTCTGATCTTTTTAAAAACCGTTCCAGATTTTTGTAAATATTTTTTTATAAAACTTTTGTTAATGAAATATTCAAAAATTATAAAGAAAAAGAAACTTAAAAATTGCACAACATTTTTCTAGTACTCTGCGTTGATACCACTGCTTAAAAATATTTTTGTATATGACTCATTTTTAGGGGCAGGAAAGGAACAAAAAACATATGTATGTCTTTTCATTTTTGCAAAAGAAAAAAGCATTAGCAAAAAAATACTAGAAATTTTTTTGTTAAATAATGTACATCGATGTGCCATCTTCGTGTTATCTTTTTTTAAATTTTTTTAATCTATTTGTGTCAGTTACAAGAGATTTTGTGTCTGCTTTTTCAAATAAAAAAAGGAAAAGTCATTTTTAAATAAGACTCATCGCCACCATTTACATCAACATCTTTTTAAAAAAGACACAAAAAAAGCAAGAAAATTTTTGTCGCCGCTTTTATTCACCACTATTTCGAAGTTGCGATTTTGTGCGACGGCCATAAAAGTATAGCTCTGAGCAGTGTTGGCGGTCTTTCGGTCTTCGGTCCGGTCTTTCGGTCCATTTCGGTCCGGTCCGGTCCGGTTTTTCGGTCGACCGGGACCGTGGACCGGAAAAATTTTGGTCCGGTCTAAACGGACCAGACCGAAGCCGAAAATTTTCCGTCCGGTCCGAAATTTTTTCATCTTTTTTTCCATGTTTCCACGTAAAAACCGTTAAACTTTTAATCCAATGAAGAAATTATGATAAAAAACCCAGATATTTTTAACAAAAAAGGTCTAAAAAATCAAAATCAAGGAAAAAATGTCGGACCGGAGGACCAAAGACCGGAAAAATTTTCGGTCCGGTCCGGTCCAGACCGGACCGAAGACCGAGAAATTTCGGGCGACCGCCAACACTGGCTCTGACAAGGGAACCTTCACTTATGTCCCAGCGTTTTTCACCCCAAAATGGGTTTATAGGGTTCAAAATATGCCGAAAACGCTTATGCCAAAGTATTAGCGGCGAATGGCCAGAGGAACATCATTTTTTGGCACTTTAAAGTCTGGCATTTTACACGGTTCCGCTTTAACTTTGATTTTTTGCGGCCTGTAAACGTGGAACATGTGGTCGAGTGGCGTGCGCTTTTGACTTGGACGTTCATTGTCCAAGTCAAAAGCGCACGCCACTCGACCACATGTTCCACGTTTACAGGCCGCAAAAAATCAAAGTTAAAGCGGAACCGTGTAAAATGCCAGACTTTAAAGTGCCAAAAAATGATGTTCCTCTGGCCATTCGCCGCTAATACTTTGGCATAAGCGTTTTCGGCATATTTTGAACCCTATAAACCCATTTTGGGGTGAAAAACGCTGGGACATAAGTGAAGGTTCCCTTGTGAGTAATAAATATCTCTTTTTTAAACAAATATTTTGAATTTTTTAAAATAAAAAATTTTTAATGGCAAAAATATTACAATTTTACTTTATTTATCCGTTTTTTTCAATATCACACAATATTCTAAAAAAACAATAAAGTCATCGTCATTAATAAAAAATATGCTTGTTTGGAATTAGAAAAAAAAAACAGAACAAAAATTTGATAACAACAATAGAAATAAAGAGAGAAAAAGTCATCTTTTAAATTATCATAATTTTAACAATGTTTTTTAGAAACGACAAAAATCTGACTTCTTCACTTTTGATGACCGATTTTTGAAGTGAAATTTGTCATAAAAAGTTTTAATCTTTGTTTTATTAATGGTCTTGAAGCACCTTTAATCTTTTAAAAATGTCAAAATCTTTTTATATATATAAACCATTTGATTTAAAATGAACAAAAAATGCAAAAAATATTTTAAAAAATGTTTAAAAAAACAACCACCTTTTTTAAGAGGTCTAGCTGTCGTTCAAAAAAGTTAAAAAGGAAGCGGCACACACAAAAAAATGGATTTGGCTGAAATTTGGCCTAAAGGTAAAACAGCCATGGAGAAGACGATTGGCTTTTCCATTTTTGTCAAAAAAAATTTCTTACTGTAGTTACAGGAGCTTCAAGGTTACGGTAGCGGTTTTTTCAAAAAATCACCAAAAATCAGGAAAAAATGTTTTTGGCATTATTTTGTGTTTGTATAGGTTTTCCAACATGGAGAATTCGAAAAAAACATTTTTGGGATTTTTTTAATATCGGGAACACCGATTTTCAGACATCCCAAACACAAAATAATGCCAAAAACATTTTTTCCTGATTTTTGGTGATTTTTTGAAAAAACCGCTACCGTAACCTTGAAGCTCCTGTAACTACAGTAAGAAATTTTTTTTTGACAAAAATGGAAAAGCCAATCGTCTTCTCCATGGCTGTTTTTCCTTTAAGCCAAATTTCAGCCAAATCCATTTTTTTTGTGTGCCGCGACTTTTTGACTGACAGCCAGAGTGCGTCTTAAACGATAGTTTTTTTAAAATTAAAGCTATACGAAAACAGATGTTGCATTTGATGATCGCAAAAAAAACAATTTTCTTTCAAAAGCTTAACGTTTTTTATTTAAAAGTAACTGAAATACTATTCACTTTAAACACAAAAGAAAACCAAATTTTTTTTTTCTATAAAAGAAAAGCAAGAGTCGTTTAACCCATTTTTGTTGCAGCACCATTCGCCGCGTTTTAGACTGCAAAGTTTTTTTTTGTCATTTTTAAATGAAATCTTTTTTTTGAATATTTAGCTTTTGTTGAAATTTGTAAAACAAAAAATAGAAAGAATGAATTAAATGCTTACTTCAAACTTTTGTAAAAGAAAATACAACTGATTTAACTATTAATGAAGACAATAATAATTTAGAAAAAAAATAAAATTTCACAAAATTTTTACATTTGCAAAACATTTTTCGGTCGTCCTTTGCATATCTTCCAAGTAATAAAAATGCAAAGAAAATTTGCGTCATGTGTTCTAATCCATTGATTATTTTATTTCTTAAAAAAACTGCATTATTTCTGAGCAAAGTTTAAAAATGATCGAAATGAAATCGAAACGCAACTGTTAAAAAATTATTTTTAGTTTTTTTAATAATAAATGTTTTAAGCAAACAATGTAAAAACATATTTGTTGGGATAAATAACACCCTTTATTTATCCGAAACAGTCATTAATAAAGACGAAGAAGCAGAAATTTTGATTAACAAATATATTTTTTTTAAATTTTTGTCGTGGAGGAACTAACGTCTCCACTACAGGTAAAATAAAATATAAATAAATATAATTCACATAAAACAAATAAAACAAATATAAAAAATCCGCATAAAAAGAGATGGACAAAGTCTTATTTATTGATGAATTTGGGAATGCTAATTCGCGTATTTTCCGCGACGAAAAATATTGTTGTTGAAACTTTTTCTCAAACTTTTTGTATAAACGCATTTGTTGTTTCAGCCAACTTTTCTTCATATCAGATGTTATTAAAAAAAATGCTACAAAAATCATATAATGATCGAATTTAAAATATTAATCCATTAAAAATGAATTTTTTTTATATTCATCCCGTTTTTGATGCTATTATAGAACACCCAAATTTATTTGTTTGTATTCAGATAAAATAAGTAAAATTATAACAAAATTTAATCATAAAATATTAAAAGTTTTTACTTAAATAAAAACAAAATTGTTTGGAATAAAAAAATGCCGAAAACGTCAAATGAAAGAGATAAGCTCCGAGAAAAAACTCGGAATTTTTAAATTACAAATTTAACTTTCGAAATTGTGTTAATGCTAAAATACAAGAATTTTTGATGATTAGAAACTAAATCTAGACATGGTACTAAATAATTAATGTTTTCAATAAATCTTCTTGCTCTGCATATAAGTCCGTAATTGACACCCTTGTTTTTCAAAATTGCTGATTAAAAAGAAAAAATCGTTGTGGCAAATATTTTTTAGTTAAAAATCAATAAAATATTAAAAAGAATAGAAAAATAGTGGGGAAATATTTGTAATAATGGAAAACGACTGAAATTGAGACATAAAATTTTTCAAAAGTAGCGAAGTTTCTTCGATTATTTAGAAAGAGCAAACGAAAAAAAAGTAAAAAGACAAATTCAATTTTTTGTTTTTCTTTGCAAAGAACTTCAAATGTCGATTAAAGAGATTTTTTTTGCTTATTTCAAATATAAATAGGAATCGTCATTTTTTGTCTTAAAAAAGAGAGAAATAAAAGGCAAGAAAAAACTCAAGCAAGCGATAAGTACAAAATTTGGTGTCTCTGTGATAAGCACTTTAGCCTTTCATGCACGCAAGGCCAGGATTGAACCTCATCCGGTGCAAAAAATTACTTCATAAATAAAAGTACCTAGGAAATTTAACATTATAAATAACTATTTGTAGTTTATTGAAAATGTAATTTTTTTTATGAAGTAATTTTTTTCAACTGCTATGATTTCATGTTTTTATGTTCCTTAATTTAAAATTAATTTTCCTTTTTAAGAAATTCATTTAGTGAAAAACTTTATGTTTGATTTATAAAAACCTTCTTTTAACATGGTATTAATGCGCTTTTTATTCCTTTTTTCATAAAAAGTTTTTAAAAAAGTTTTACATTTCCAAAGATTTATTTAAGCTCTGCTACTTTTTCAAATTCTGCAAAGTTGATTTTTCCATCTCCATTTTTATCCAATAAATTAAAATATGCATGTACTTTTGCAATATCGCTATTCTTTCCATTACTTGGAAGAACATATTTCAAAACTTCATCAAATGTTACAAATCCATCATGATCTTTATCGATTAATGCAAAGGTTTCTTTTACTGTTTGTTCATTATTGCCTGCAAGTTTTTTTTCTTGATCACGTCTGCATCCACCATTACAGTTACAGCAAAGCCTGAAAATAATTTTTAAAAAGAAAATGACAAATTAATTTATCAACCTATTTAAATTGGATTTTTATGTTTGTTTGTTTGTCTGTCAGTAATTAGTTCCCCGTTTTTTGGAATGTAATGAAATGTGTCTGATAGAGTTTTTTATGCTGATTCCGAATATGTAAATTTTGTTTGTCGGAATCAATGTTAAGGGGGTGTTTTGGGGTGGTAAAGTTTTGGTAAATTGCATTTTTCTTAGCACGAATGTTTGTTTTTGGCAATTTGCCAACGAAAATGAAAATGCAAAATGATGTTTGTCGAATGCAACATTTTTGTGGAAGGTGTAAATTATAAATTTTGTGTCTTTTTAAATTGTAATTTTTGTCTGTGGTAATTTTGTGGTAAAATGGGGGGTAGTACGGCAGAAAATTTTTTTTAGATTGTTTTATTGTTTATGGAGTAAAATGTGTTTCGAAATGTCTCTATTTCTCTGCTTCTCCGGATTTGCTTTATCACTGATAAGGATTTCGAAATATGTTTTTGATAATGATATCATTTATCATGCATATGATTCATCTAAGGAATGTGAATTTCATAATCCAACGAAATGATAAACATATTCGTCATTTTTATGTTTTGAATGTGTTGAAATCTTTCTCTCTTGTAAAAGGGCATTGCACTTTTATCGCTTCAATGCTTTTCAGCTTGCATTGATGTTGCATATTGCTTGCTGCTTTGTCTTTTCTTTCTTTGCTCCCACTTTTGTGAGCTGTTCGATTTAATGCATTATGACTCATATCTTTTCTTGTCTTTTATAAGTGTCAAAATCACTTTTATAACTTAGATCTTGAAGATCTTAACAGTGACAACTTTATTTTTATTTCTGGATGAAAAACTTTGTTCAAATGCAATAAAAATAAAAATATCATTCTTATCATTTCATCATTCTGCAAATGAAGATATTGCGACCAAAATATTTTTTTACAATTAAACGAGAATAAAATAAGTTTCTGCAAAATGATTTTAAGTCAAAGTTTTCATTTCCAAAGAATTATGCCATCATTCATTTTGGTGTCAAAACATTATGACACATTTAAAATTATCATGAATTTTTTACTCATTTTGAAAATTAAGTTATTACAAATGACACCATTATTTTTGTATTTTGATAAAAAAAGCTTCACAAATCTTTCAGGAAGCAATAAAAATAAAAATATCATTCCAGTCATTTCATTGTTGCGACCAAAATTTTTTTTTACAATTAAACGAAAATAAAAAAGTGTTTGTAAATTGATTTTAAGTCAAAGTTTTCATTTTCAAAGATATCAGAGCACATTTTCGATCCTGCCACGTATTTCTTTGACTGTGTTTTGAAAATATTGAAACAAATCAATGTGAATTTTGTTGTGTTACTTTTGTCGACAAAAAAAGGCTGCTTTCTCCCTATAAAACAAAAAAAAATTTTCTGTTTTCTGGCAACTCCTGTTTTTTCTTATGAAAAAATTGTTTTCTGCATTTCTGATTAATATTATTCATATTGAGCAAAGCTCTGAAGTTTTGGCAAAAAACAATTCTTTTGATTTCTATTTTCCTTCTGACTTCTTCTTATTGATGATCGGAACAGAAACAAGATGTTTAAACAATTTATCGTTTTTATTAGTATTTTTACAGTTGATTTTTGAAATTTTAATCAATTGTTTTTGAAAAAATGAAAGTCTACGTCAAAAAAAAAAAAAATTAATCCATCTAATCGCTCCAAGATTAGGTGTATTGTGCATAAATGCACCCAAAGCAAAGAAAAACCACACATATAGGGAAAATTTTTGCTCTTTTTGGGTGCTTTTATGCACAATACACCTAATCTAGGGGCAATTAGATGAATTCATTACAAACCATTTTTTTCATTGTATCCAGATTTATAAAAAAAGCTTTAGAAAGTTTGACTTTTTTTGATTCTCGGTTTAAAAGACGATTTTTCAATTTTTCTTGTTTCCACTTTGTCATGAAAAGAATTTTTTTGCATAAATTTTGTAAAGATTTTGTATAAAAAAATAATAAAATATTCAAATTATTGTTATTTTATTTTGGACAATCAATCAAAGTGATTCACGCTGTTTATTTCCATTAAAATGCTAAATGAAAAACAAATGTTGCACGAAAAAAAAATTAGCCAAAAAAATTTTTTGTTCGATTATTTTTTGTTAACAGATGTTTCGATGCAATGCACCTTTGGATAAATATTACTTTTTACCTCAATTTTTTTAATCGCCTCAAAACGTATTACTTTTTACCTCAAATATGAATTTATACTAACATATACAGGGTGGTCACGCTGGACCACCCCCAAAACAAATTTAATTTGAACTCCAGGGCTGCAAGATTTAAAAAAACTGTTTGTGGGGATCGATAGCCTATATCATCGGATTTTAAAATCAGGTTTTGGAATTTCTACCGTAACCCTCGAAAATTTTTGGTCCCACAACGAAAACCTGAAAAAGTCGAAATTTTCGAATTTCGTGAAAATATCATTTGGGATGGTTAGAGGAGCTCTTGAGTTCAAATTAAATTTGTTTTGGGGGTGGTCCAGCGTGACCACCATGTATGTCAGCGTCTATCAAATTTTTTATTAAACCAGCAAAGCAAAAACGAAAAGGTCGTTCCTTTTTTTTGAATCAAAATTTTTATTCATTTTTTTAATCAAATATTTGCTTCAACTGGATTGCTTTT
Source organism: Panagrolaimus sp. PS1159 (assembly GCA_963922195.1). Taxonomy (NCBI): domain Eukaryota; kingdom Metazoa; phylum Nematoda; class Chromadorea; order Rhabditida; family Panagrolaimidae; genus Panagrolaimus; species Panagrolaimus sp. PS1159. Next base: position 860,680 of record CAWUHW010000028.1, read on the forward strand.
TCTTAGCGCTAACTGTCGCCTTATCTCTTTGAATATTTTAAAAATTCTTTGAATCACAATCAAGTTTTTAAGTAATTTATAAATTTAAAAATACAATAATATTATAATTTAATGATAATACAGGTGTAAGGAAATATTTATATCTTGATGGAAAAAAATGTCTTTTTTTAAGGATTTTTAAATCACCTCCAACATGAAATCTAAAGGGGCACTTATTGAACGCAAATTTCGTGTTTATAGCTATAAACACGAAACACAGCGGAATTTTTTGGAAATAGAAATGAAAAAGGGGCGGAGCTTAGACATTTTTGAAATCGTGTTTGCGCATATTCACAAAACGCCAAACGTTAATATTTTTAAAAAATCAAAGACTTTAAAATTTTATGAAAATTTTTGAAGCTTTTAAAAAATAGATATAAATTTATTCAAAAAATGAAAAAATTTTAAAAAACATAAACCAGCAGAAAACAAAAAATAACAATGTTTTATTTCCAGCTTTAATAAAAGCAACAACATATGTTTATATAAAAAACAACTATAAAACTACAAAAACAAACAACATAAAATTATGATAAAAAATCTAACTACAAAAAAGGCTTAAAAATTTTTTCCATGAACACGTAAACGATAAAGGCAAATAAATTATGAACCATAATTTGATAAAAGTAATAATTCAATAATTGGAGTTCCACGTGAATTAAATCTGTCAGCAATGAAGGAGTTTTTTCTCACTATCAAAAATATATTTATCATTCAATAATTTATCTGGATCATTTTCTTATTGTAAACTCTAAACAAATCATATTAAATGGGTTACTGTAGCTAAAAAGAAAGCTTACATAAATATTAAACATTTCTGGAGCACTATTCATATTTTCAGAGAATGAAAGTTCATGTGGAAGATGTTCATATGTATTTGCAGCAACAGAAATTTATCGAGCAAGTTTAATAACCTTCAATTCCCCAACATTCTCCAGCATTAATAGTTTGTGATTGTCGTTGAATAAGAATTCGAGGTTTAACCGAATTAAACCAAAGTGTTACTCCAAGCAATGTTTCACGGCGATGATATGGATAATATTCTTTTGTTCCTCCAGTAGATAAGATTGCTCTACCTATAAATGAATAATTAGTAAAGCTATATATACACATATGTATGTAAGCATTCAACAACAACAAAAGAAAAATTACCAGCAGATTCAAAAGCAAAATCAGCTTCACCAGTTTTATAATAATCATATTTTTGAAGTGCATCAGAAACTGTTGTTTGAATTTATTCTTCAATAACTTTCATTGAATGTTCTTGAGCTTCAGAAACTCTTGAATCATTACGAATCTGTTGACGTTCTTTTTCTAGCAAATCATTAACAAAGTATTCACGTCTTTTCATATGTGTTGCTGCTGCTGCAATTCGTCTATCATTAAATTTGTGTGAAAAATAACAATAATAATAGCCTGTAATAATATATATATATATTATAAGTTTTATATCATAATTTAAACTAACAAACCTTGTGGAGTTGTAAAGAAGCATTAACTTTATAAACAATATTAAACAAACAAAAAAGTAATGTTATTGTTGATAATTTATATAAAAAGTTTTGCGAAAAAAACAATCTTGATTTTTATAATGCATAAGTCATTCAAATTTGTTTTTGCACATTGCATGACATAAAATCCTTAGGGAAACCCTTAGAGGATACTTATGTATTTGAGCAATATTGATTATGCCTTGCTAACTTGTCGGCAAAAAATGCAACTGCTGGGGGGAAAATCAAAGCAGAAGCTATGCTTTTCTTCCTAAATGGTTTTAAAAACAATATTGATCGCTAATATCATCAGTGATATCAATTTAAACACTTGAACATCATAAAAAAAAAGAAAAAAAAGGAAAAATGAATGCCAATTTTGGAAGCATTCTTTCAAATCTTAATGTTATCGTATAAAACTTTCTAAAAAGCTTCTACTAACACTTATCTACACTTTTAGTTTCAATTGTGTCATTTAGATGTCTACAAATAAAGTTCTTAATTTTTTAAGCATTTGAATGCTAAAATTTTCGTTTTTTTTTCCGTTTTTTGAATGCCAATTTTGGAAGCATTCTTCCAAATCTTAACGTTTCTGCATGAAATTTTGCGAAAAGCTTCTACTGATATCTATCTACACTTTTAGTTTCATAGAGGTTGATTGCTTTTAATTTGATGATTTGCTACCCCAAAACAGAAGCTTCATCGAGTTAAAATCTAACATATATATGTTTTTTTAATGTTTACAAATTCTTCCGCCACGAAAATGTCTGTCATCCTCGGAAAAACATGGCGTGCGTATCTTTTTCTTTTGATTTTTTTTCTATTTCCATTTTGTCGGGTGTCGATTCCGCTGTGATAGGCGCAGTAAATTTTTTCAACATTTTTTTAGACAAAAAATGAGCTCTTTTTGATTCTTTTTGATTCTTTTTTTTCTGAATTTCTTTTTACTTTATTTTTTTTTGTTCTATGCTTTTTTATTATAAAAATCCCAACATTTTGAGACATTACGTGCACAATAAAAGTACGCTGAGATTTTGCTGGTGAAAAAATTATAAGCCTGACCCTAGCCAAAGGAGTTTCTTCCTTTTCAACTCTTTCTTCTTCCTGTTTTTAATTATCAACAGTTTAAGTTAATATATATTTGACCCATATCTATTATTCTATTATTAAAAGATGTAAAATCTTCCGTTTTAAAATTGTAAAAACATCAGTTTTTTTTTCTGTTATTTTTTTCCGCCGTGCATCTCTCTCGTCTATCGTCTCCTTTTTTCTTTTTTTTTGTTTACAGCTGCAGCTGCAACAAATTCGTTATTTTTTTCTTAATTGTTTTTATCATCATTAAAATATTGTTTTAAAACGTTGTTTTTGCTAGCACATTCTTTCTTTTTTTAAATATATATTATGTACATATTTTTCGCGTTTACGTTGATCGTATCTGCTTTAACACTTTTTTCGATATTTAATAATTGTTTCTTTTTAGTTATCAAACTGATTTTTGCAACCATGTCTTGCTTACAAAATGGCGGATTTTTCAATGATCCTCGAAAATCATTCCCACGTTCCACTGCAATCAAAAAAATTGATAAACTAGATGATCATAAATTGAAGGAACTTGCAAGATGCTGTATTTGTTTTGAGGTTTGTTTACATTTTTACAGTAAGCTTACTATAAACTCCATTTAATTTAGAATTATTCACTTAATACACGTGCACCTATTTGTGCTCCATGCGGACATTGTTTTTGTGCTGTTTGTATCCGAAAGCTTATTCATGGCAATCTTGTATGCTGTTGCATTTGCCGAAAGGTTACATTTTTTAGTTCAAAAGAACTTGGAAAGAATATTCAACTCCTTGGTAAGCTAAATTTTAATAGTTAAAGCCGAATTTGAGTAATTATAATCGTTCATATTCTGCTATAACGTATTCAAAGTTTTTAAAATTTACACTTTATATTTTCAGATATTATTGAACAATTAGGACTTCTTGATCCTGATGAAAGAGTTGATACCCAATATACAAATTCATCCAACTTTCCTGAAAATATCATTGAAGCTGTTGAAGACAAAGATTTGGTTAAATTCTTTGATTTTTGTTTCACATTTGTTAAAAAATTTTATGAAAATAAACAAGATAATTTGGTTACTAATCTTGCAATGGGTATGTTTATTATATTTACTTTTCATTTTTTTTTAAACATAGCTTTTAGGTAATCCAGATCGAGATGAAGAAATTGTACAACATGCAACTGAAATGTTTCTTGCTCGTTCACGTTTAGATTTATCTTTTGATAAAGCTCTTGCACGCTTTAATGAATGCCTTCAAACAATGAATTCTTATAGCATTGATCGTGATGCTCAAATTCTTAATTATGATTATGGTAGTGTTGATGATTATATTCCATATATGGAAGACAATAAGTAAATTTTTTTTCATCCTTTTTATTTTTTAATTATTAATGGTTTTTTTTAGCAATGATCCATTTCGTCTTGAACCTGCAATCGAACTTCAACTTATTTTATTTGGTCCAAGTCGTGAAGTTGATTTTCGTCGTGGCTTTGAAGAAATTGAAAGAGAACCTCCAACAATTTTGGATGATACAAATCTTGCTTTTAATCCTTCAAATGAATATGGTGCTGATAATGATAATTTTTTCTTCAATGAAGAATATGAAGATCCACCTTTTCAACCAGGTGCATGGAATCCTGTTTCCAAATTATTCACTCAATTCCATTCACAAAATAATAATCGTAATTATTAAGATATCTTTTGGTTTTTAAGGGTATATTTTTGATTGAACAAAGTGTCAAAATGTTTTGTGTATTTTGCCCTGTTACTTTTTTGTTGTTTTTACAATGTTGTGTTTTTTAAAGATTATAAATCTTACAAATATTATATTTTCGTTTAAAAGTTTTAAAAACAGTTTCAAAATTTTTTTATTAGCAGTTGCATTTTTTTATGAAACGTTTGACTCTCTCGAATATTAAGAAAGAAAATTTTTTTAGACCTTGTTTGTGTTCAACATTACGTTGTTCATTTTAAAGGGATTATTTGTATTCATAAAATTGAAATTAAAATATCAGAAAAAAAAGCAGTGGGCCAAAAAAATAGTTTTTTAATCAAACAAATGGAAAGAAAGAAAATGATCGATGATTAAAGATTGGATTTACTGCTATCACCAAAGATTAAGACATTTGTCAGCTGTTTGAGTCCCTTTTTAAATAGCTGCTATTAATTGTTTCTTTTCACACTTTCGCTTTTTTGATTAGAAAAAAAGGATCAATTTAACGTTTTTTTTCTTTGTTTTTTTCTCGATTTTTCGATTTAAGATTGTAAAAGAATAAAAAATGTTTGGAGATACTCAACAACGTGAAAAGAAATGTGGATTCTGTAATGAAGAAGTTGCAAAAGCTGATGAAATGATTGTTGAAAGAAAACCAGGTTTGTTTTTTGAAACGTTAAAACAAATGTCTTTGACAGAGAAACACTTTGATTGAAATAGAATTTCGATCAAAATAATCTAAATTGAAGCTATTTTTTAAATTTTTCTTACCGATAAAATTCTCTCTGAGTTAACTTCCACCTAAAAATTCAGTTTCAGAAGATTATGTTTTCTGTGACAATATTGGGATTATATGCGTATAGTTTTTACAAATTTGACTCAATTTTCTTGTTTTATTTATACCTTTTTTAAAAGCCATTTTTTGTAATTTTTTATTTATTTTCAAAAATTTACAGATTCAAAGAAAATGAAAATCCTCAGATGAGGCTAAAAAATGGAAGACAGACTAATTTGAGGTCAGAGATCTCGAATTTAAATCTCATATGTCTCACTTTTATGCAAATTTTTTATCTACCACATGTGGTATCCCTAAAATTACCAAAAATCGAAAAAAAACTATTTTGCTGCCAATGATATATCATTCGACGAGCCTTGACTTGGTAATTGAAAAATTTGCATAAAAACGAGACATATGTAATATAAATTTATGACCTCAAATTAGTCTATCTTCCAATTTTTGAAATCCGACGAGAAAGTCGAAAATTACATAACATGGCTATGAAGTTTTTCGGATTAATTTTTTATTGACAAAAAACAGTCTAATGCCCCAATAATGTCATCAAAAATTTCCATACTTTTGACTCAAATCGAAAATTGTCACAAAAAAACTGTTTCACACATATAAATTTGTAGCAACTTTTTGTGAAAAAGAAAAATGTATTCATTCTTTTTTAGTTCACAAAAATTGTTTTAAATGTGGAGTTTGTGGAAAAGAATGCAAAGTTGGACAATCTTTGGCACAACAAATTCCAGAATTTGGATGGTTCTTTTTCTGCTTTGATCATAGACTTTTATCCCCTGGTGAAAAGGTTGAAGGAATTAAAGCAAAAGGATATCAAAAGAAAGCTGCATCAAAAAAATAAGTTTAAAATTTTTTATGTTATTTTAAAATTAGTATAAATGCTTTCATCCTGCTTTGATTTCGATTTTTAAAATATTTTTTCTCTGGTGTTTTATTTTCAAATGGAAAAAGTTTTTGTGAATAAATTTGTTTCTGTTGAAGGATAATTCAAAAAAGCAAAAACACTGCTTTAAATTTGCTTTGTTTATTTGAATTAAATTCTGTCAGTAAAAAATTCAAATTTAACAAAATTATTTTTTCATGAAAATTTTGTAAAATCTTTTATCAGAATTCAGTTTTCGTTTCAAAGTTGTGGGCGAAAAATAGCTCTTTTATTACTGATCTTTGGATTTCAAGTGCACGTTTATTTATCATTATTTTTTAAATTTACCTTAATATTAAATTTATAACATAAGACCTTGTTTGTAATTCAACATATTTTAAAATATTCAAAAAGAAAAGGCGACAGTCAGAGTAATCAGAAAAAGCAATCGATTTCAAGCAAATATTTGCTTTTAAAAATGAATAATAGTTATAATTCAAAAAAAGGAATGACCTTTTCGTTTTTTCGTTTTTGTTTTGCTGGTTTAATAAAAAATGTGGCAGACGCTGACACACATGTTTATGCTTTGTTTCTCTTATAAGAGTATTCGAAAAGGGCATCGCTATTGAAAAGAAAGGAAGACCATAAATGAATACAAATTTTAATTCAAAAAAACAGAAAACTTTTTCGTTTTCGTTTTTTTTTCTCTTATAAACTCTTAATTTTTCCTTTTTTCCCCTTTCGAAAAGAGCATTGCTATTGGAAAAAATGAAGACGCTGTTTTTTTTTGTTTATAAAAAATCGAAACTCCGGTTTACAATTTAAACGCACAAAAAAATATTCCGATTTTTTTGGCTAATCTTTTTTCTTACAACGTATTATTGTTCATTTAAAATTTTAATGGAAGGCTCACTTTGATCGATTATCCAAGAAAAATACCAATAATTTTTTTTAAATATTTTATTACTATTATTTTTGAAACAGTAAATAAAACTTTTAAATTTCATTTAACATTTAAAGAAGTTTTATGAGACCTTATGGAATCATTACTGTTTATGCAGCCAATAAATAAAAGAATGCACAAAAATATATATTTAAACAATATCGAAAAAAAAAAAAATTTTAAAAACTGTTTCTTGTCCGTATATTTTTAAAAATTTTTCTAAATATTACAATATTTTAATAAATCAATCTCACAATGTTTTTTTTGTGCAAAAATATGTTGTAAAATGTGTTTCAAAATGTAATATAGGATGTGACTTTCTTAAATATTTTATACAGTAACATAGCTTTATTATTCTTTTAAAAGTTCTTATAATCGAAAAAAATTAACGGAAAAGTTTATCAGTAAAAAATCGTTTAAAATATGATTTCCAAATTTATTCAGCGCTCAAAAAATATGGAAATTTTTAAAATTGATTATAAGTTCTGCAAATAATGGGATATTGATAATATTCGTTTACCATTTATTTTTTTGTTATTATTTGATTATTTTTCAAAAAAACTGATTTTTAAGTTTTTAAAAGAAAAAATATATATATAAAATTCAAAACCGAGTCTTTCTTTCTTCTTCAAAATTAAAAACACAAAAATAAAGCAAAGAACATTATCTATTTCGTGACATTTTAAACTAAAAAAAATTGATATTTCAAAAAACAATTAAAAATTAAAAAATTTTTCTTCAAAATCAAAAAACAAAAAATAAAGCAAAACGTTTTCTATTTTGTGACATTTTAAATTAAAAAACGAACACCAAAAATTGATGTTTCAAAGCACGGAAAATCAAAAAGGTGAAAAAAAGGCAAACTAAAACAGCAGCACATCCTTAAAAAAAGTATTAAAAACAAAATTGTTTCGCAGAAAGCTTTATTTTACAAACTAAAAAAGTTTTTTTATGATAAAAACTGTTCAATATTAAATGCATTTTTACAAACATTTTCTTTAAAATTAATCCATGTCACTTTTCACCCAATTAAAAAATTTTCTTATTTTTCGAGCGCTACTATTTATTATAATTTATGAAATATTCGAAAAAAAGAAAAATAAACGTTGTATTAAACAAAAAACCCTCCTTTTTTCTGTGTATGCGAAAACGAACGTTTCAAAATTTCTTTTAAAAAAAAGCAATCGAAGCAAAAAGGCTGATTTTTGTGTTTCTTTTCAATGTTTGTGAAAAAAAAATTATTTCAATAGTTTTTTTTGTTGCATTGTACGTTTGAATATTTGAGTGATTACTTTTCAAACATAAAATTTAAAATATTTGTCTTTAAAAAACAAGCGATTTATATAAAACCTTTTAAAACGAAAAATCATCCAAAAACTTGCTTTGAATTCCATTGATCAATATTAAATATAAAAATAATCACATTTTTTTTTCATTGAATAAAAGATTTGTTTATATAAAAATGAAAAATGCTTTAATTTTTAACTCTAAAAATATGATTGCTTTTTTTCACAATTTTAGGTTTACATTTTAAATTGGAGTAAAAATACATGAAAAATTTTGAGGAATAAAAATATACCTTAAAAACTTTAATGGTTAAAAAATGTTTCAAAAAGTAAAATTATATTTAAAATAGAAGAAATTAATTTGATATAGTCGCAAAAAATGAAATGTCGCGATTTTTTGAAGGATTATACAGTGGTTTGTGAAATAGAAAAAAAAGAACACAATCATATTATTTTACGCAATAAAACTTTAAAAATTGGGAAAAATATTTTTTAATGTAAAGCTTTTGCAAATCCAATTTGTTTATTTCCAATGTCATAAATGTTGCAATAACTTCGCAAAAAACTATCACCAAAAATCCATACAGGACCAAATCCACCTAAAATTGGGAAATTATTAAAGCTGTTAAATGTGAACATTTGTTAAAATAGCACGATTCGACAAATTAAAAAAACGCCATTTAACAAAAGTGATAATCTTTATCACTTTTTTGTAAAAAATATATGTTAAATGTCATTTCATGATTTGATTCAACTAATATATGTTCTTCAAAATACTGAGAACAATTATTGATAAAAAAAAACACTAAAAAAATCAACACCGAGAAAAAAATGACAAAGATTATCACTTTTTCGATGAAAAAATTGCTTTTGCAAAAGACAAAAAATTTGGTCCCACGTGGAAAGCACATTTGTTAAATGGCATTTTTCTTAGTTTGTTGACTTGTGATAGGCTACCATTAGCAGTAGATATATTATTACTTACCACCATTTAAAACAAAAACTGTTACAACACATTGTCCATTTCCTAATCCTTGATCAACAATAAAATTTGATGATGGCACATGTAAAGTGATATTTCCAAAAGTGAAAAGCATTTCAGGAATACTATTAATTTGATTACATGGTACAGTATAGATATTATTTGTTGAATCAAATGTAGCATTTAAAAATTTAATGATTCCATCAAAATCAACTTGTGGAGTTCCAAATCCAATTCTTGCTGTATCAGAAATTGCTAAAGTTGCTTTAGCATTTTTATATGATCCAAGTTGAAACTTTGATAATGGAAACATCCAATATGTAAGGGAGCTAAGTTTAATGTAATATATAGTACTTATATCACAATGTGCTGTATCAATGGCACCAAAGGTAATTTGACCTGCAGCTGGATCAATATTTGTTAGATGCCTTTGATCTAACCATACACTAAAAAGTTGGCTATCAAGTTGGGGAAGGGCATTTTGAAGAGGTGGAATAACTCCATCTACAGCAAGATTTGGCCATCCAAGACCAAGAAAACCATCAATTGGTTGTTCACCAAATGGATCGGCCAACGTTTCAGCAAGTGCGAAAGTTTGATTTTGAATGGAAATGCCACCAAGGTTTAGGGTATCAGTACCTACAAATGAATAAGATTATTAATTTTGTATGGCATATTGCCAAATTAAAATTGTTCAAATCCGGACGTGCCGCTTTTCCGGCCTCAATTTTGCGGACGAAATTTTTGATGGCTTCAATTTTGCGACCCTAATTTTGCGTCTTAAAATTTTGCGGCAGAAATGTTAGCGGCTTCAATTTTTCCGATCTCAGTTTTGCGGCTTCAATTTCGTGGCTGCAACATTTGCGGCCAATCATTTTTCCGCTTCGTTTTTTGTGGTTTTTCATTTTTTTTTTCAGTCATATGTGTTTTTTGGAATGTGTAGTTTCATCCTGTATGTGTTTTTGATGTTGGAAACTCAAATTTAAAAATTTTTCAATGTAGTAATGAAAAAGAATGGCCGCAAATGTTGCAGCCGCAAAATTGGGACTGCAAACATTTCAGACGCAAAATAGAAGCCAAAAAAATGTAGGACGCAAAAATGAAAGCGCAAAATTGAAGCCATCAAAAATTTCGTCCGCAAAATTGAGGCCGGAAAAGCGGCACGTCCCGAAATCCAAATGGCAACAAATAACATTTTGCCAAAATGACAAAAAAAAATTGGCACTAAATAACATTTCGCCAGAATCACAATGCAACTTTTGGCAACCAATTACATTTTGCCAAAATCACAAAAAAAATTGGCAACAAATAACATTTTGCCAAGATCACACAAAAATTTTTGAGCCTACAAAAAACATTTCAACCCCTATACAAACCTAAATTCCCAACAACAGCCCCATATCCATAATTAATAGAAAAATATTGTCCATTATTTATAAATGTTGTGGATTTTGTTGAATCAAAAACATGCTTCGAAATTCCACCAGGAGCTCCTTGACAACCTTTACTTTTACATTTTGAATCAATAACCCATAAATTTGAGCTTGCAGTATCCAAAAACATTGTAAAATTTTGTGGTGGAGTTCCAAGTGAAATATTTGCAACCAAAAAAGTATTGAAATAACTTGAAAGTGTTTCAGAGTAAAGATTTATGTTTTTTGGATGATGTCTTTGTTGCATGGAAGGAATTTGAAGGGTTCGAGAAGTGAAACTACTTTTGGCATTTGTGGAATAAAGTGGTAAATGTAAAACTTTGGCATTTACCAAAGCTGCGCTGAAAGCAAAAATGAATAGAAAGAATTTCATTTTTTTTGTTGCAAAAAAAACAATGTTTGAAAAAATTGATTTCTTGCAAAAAAAGGAAGCTTTAAATATTCATTTTTGGAAAAAGACATAAACTTTATCAAATAATGATTTTATGTCATCGTTTTTATTTGTTCAAGTACAAAGTTTTCTTTGAATCAGTCATGAATGACGCATTTTCTTTTAACTATAAGAAAAATAGTGAAAAAATAAAATCAAATAATTTTTTTATCAGGGAAAAAAGACAAAACACAAATTTTAATCAAAACAAAAATCAATTTTTTTTAAGAATCCAAAAATGATGTGCTTTGAATAGCTTTTTCAAGCTGCAATGAAAAAAAAATGTAACGGAACTTTGTCAATCAAAAAATAAAAGAATGTAAAATAATAATTATTTTAGCAAATAAATTTAATTTCAAAAATTTAATTTTTATGAGTTTTCAATTTTTTTATTAATGGAATACCCATCCTTCTATAAAACAGTGATTGTGCGTTTGTTTGTGCCTGTCATTTTATTCTTTTTTTGATTGGCCGCAGCAAAAAAGGATGTGTCTTTTTTTGCAACAGCGAATCAAAGAAAAGAGGGTGTGTGCAACCTTTTTTGTCATCATTTTTTTGCTGCCTGAAACAAAAAAAGGACACACTCTTTTTTGCTGGCTGCAGTCGGTCAAAAAAACTGACGTGTGTCCAATCTTTTTTTTCTCTTCATTTTTTTGCTGGCTACTTTTTTAGATGATTTTTTTTGCTGCTGCAAAATTTATTTGCCTTTTCTTTTTTGGCATTTATTTTTTTGTAATAATTTTTTAAACATAAAATGAAGCAAATTTTTTTCACTGCATAAACTGACAAGCACTGAAGAAAAACTATTAGTTTCGTGAGCATTCGGAGCTGTAAAGCAAGAAGAAAGCAGGAGAATACTGTTTTGGAAAACAGTTTCAGTTTCTGAAATTATTTTAGAAAACAGTGTCAGTAACTGAAACTCAGCGCACCGAGTTTCAAATTATGTTTTGTTATTACTATAAAATAAAGAATAAAGATTATATTTAAAATGTTTTATACTTTTAACTGTTATGAAAAAGTGTTGCCGGCGGGCCGAAGGCCCGCTTTTTATCTAGTGTGTAAAAAATGAAACTGTAAAAGAAAAAAATAATGTATAAACTTATTATTTTTGTTTCCTGCATCTGTTGAATAAGTGGATAGAAAACATATTATACAATTAAAAAGTTAATGATCACACTTATAAAAAATTTCCAATATCTGTTTTCTGAAAACAACATAAAATAAAATATTAAAAAAGTAAAACGTCAAAAAACATGTTTTCTTTATTTATGAAAGAAAAAAGGAAACAGCGTTTTAAAAACCCACTAAAAAACACACCATCTGTCTGCCATTCTAAAAAGTCAGAATCAACAAAACAATTGCAAAAATTTTTTTCTTTAACATAAAAATCATTTGCTGCAAAAAATCGATTGAAAAAGCTTTGTTTGAATTTTTTAATATTTTTTGTTATATTTTTATTGAAAGTTAAGTGATTTTTTCTGCTTATATGACATTCATAATTTTACATTAATTTCAATTCAACAATATTCCCATTGGGAATTTCCCCAAAAATCATTATTTAAAGAAAAAATTTGATTTATTAACTGGAATACAGTAAACTTTTTTCAAATAAAAATGTTGTGACACTTTTTTCTAAACAAAAATCACCGTTTACAACAATGAAAGTGATTGAAATCTAGTTTTAAAATTGAACCTAGAGTATACATCCATATAAATTGCGGTATTCAATAGTTTAAAGTTTTTTTTTATAGATATAAGAACATGGAAATTTAAAGTTTTTTCCTTTATTCACATTTTTAAAAAACCGTTTTTGAATTACATGTCTCATTCAAATGCTAAGTTAAACAAAGACCTATTTTAAGGAAAAAAGTGCCATTACATTATTATATGGTAAACGTTCAAACAATTGATTGAGTTTTTATAAATGCATTTTTACTGCCAAAAAAGCTGATAAAACTTATTATTTTTCATCTTTGTTAAAAAATAGTTGAAAAATATTCAGACACGGAATAAATTTTTGGAAAAAATGAGGAACAATTTACTTTTTTGTTTCAAGGAAATTGTAAAAATTTTGTGTTTTAAAGGGCAAACAAAAAAAAACGAATGCGTTTGCTTGCTTTTTTAAACGTTTTTTGACCATTAAAGCTGTAAAGATTAATTTTTATTCCTCATATTTTTAATTCAATGAAAAAAAAAAGTGATTGCTTTCATATTTTATATTGTTCTTTTGTCATTTCGGCTGATTTTTCGTTTTAAAAGGTTTCTTTTAAATCATTTGTTTTTTAGTGGCAAAAAATTTTAAATTTATGTTTGAAATGAAATCACTCAAATATTCAAATGTACAATTGAAAAACAAAAACTGTCGAAACAACTTTTTTTTCACAAACATTGAAAAAAAAATAAAAATGTAGGGAACAAAAAAAATGCATAAGACAAACTTTTTTTTCGGCGAAAAATGGATTATTTCGTCAGCGATATATACTTTTTGTCTGAGAAAAAAAAGCAATCGCGTTAGTCTTTTTTTTGTTTGCCCTTTAAAACAATAAATGTTCACAATTTCTTCGAAACAACAAAACAAATTGATTCACGTTTTTTGCAAACATTTATCCTGTTTCAAAATATTTTATAGCTATTTTTTACAAAAACTGAAAATAGTAAGTTTTACCAGCTTTTTCGGCAAATTTAGTTAGTTTTTTTTGGCAGTGAAAATCCCCCCACAATTAAAAGGAGCAATAAATATATTGTTTGAAAGTTTGTCTTTTTTGACTATAATTGTATAAATAATGTAATGGCACTTTTTTTCCACAAAATAAGCATTTGTTTAGTTCAGGGTTTGCACAACAAAAACTTTATAAATTTGGATCTGTTTAAGAAATTACTGTTATTAAATCTTAGGTAAAGTAAAATCGAGGGATCTGATTTTTGCAGTAAAAAAAACTGCCAAAATTTATTTCTTTTTTATCCAATTAATTTTTGGAATCTTTGTTTCATTGTTAATACTCTTTGCAATTATTTAAGGAATTCTTCTTTCTCTACAAAAAAATCATAAAAATTATATTATATTAATAAAATTTTAATTTTTTTAAAAAAATTTGACAATTTAAAATAAAAAAGTAAATTAGTCAGAAATGCATATTTTCAACTTTTTTATTCATCGCTTATCTAAATTCTTTCGCAAAAAATTGTAATTTCTTCAAACATTTCAAGTACTTAAAATGTAAATATAAATTTATGAAATATCTTTGATAAACTTTTAAAATTTATTGATATTGCAATAATTTATTTGTCCAAAAAAGCTTAACATTTTTTCAAAAATATATTATTTGGTTGATATAAGTGATGATTAAATCTCACCAATAATAATTTAAGTTGCGAACAAATTATTTAACTATTAATATAAAGTATAAGCCATTATAAAATTATTTTATTAAAATATTCAAAAATTCGAAAAGAATATACTTTCCAGAAAATAAAATTTATACTTGTCTGTAAAAGATTAAATGTTTGTGCATTTTACGAGCCTTGTGTTTTTTTTGTCAAAAATTAATCAACACCTGGCTGCAAAAAAAATAAAACAATTTTTTGTTTTTTTGAATATAATTTAGAAATAAAAAAATGTAGGAGAAAATTCACAATGTTCTAAAAATCTTTCCCCAAAAAAGCATTCATATTTCATCATTCAACGGCCTTTCTTTTAAAACAAATTTCACAATTTTTCTTCTCCCAAAACAACTGCATTCTTCTTTTACTATCTTTGTTTTTTTAAATATTTTGTAATTTTATATAAAAAATCGTTTTTGTGTTTTTGTTAAAACAATTTTCTTTGAGGTTAAAAATGTATTAAATAAAGTTGATACAAGAACAAAAATCCAATAAATATATTGTTTTTGCAGTTGAATGTAGTTTTTTCAATAATTTGAAGTTTTGATGTTTTTACTGTTTCTGACTGAAAGGAAAACTTAATGATTTTTTTGGCAATTTTATTATGGTCGAAAAGTGATAAACGCTCGAACAATATATTTATTGCTTCAGTTCATCTGATGTTGTCGGGTTTATACTGCCAAAAAACTAAATTTGCCGAAAAAGTATGTAAAACATATTAATCTCCGTGTTTGTAAAAAAATAATTATAAAATATTCAGAGAAAGAATAAATGTTTGGAAAAAATGAGAAACAATTTGCTTTTTTTTCGAGGAAATTGTAAGCATTTCGTGTTTCAAAAGGGCTAAAAAGAATGAACGCGTTTGCTTTTTTTTCCCCAGACAAAAATTTTATATCTTTGACGAAATAATCAGTTTTTCGCTATTAATCAATTATGGTCGAAAAATGGTAAACATTTAAACAATATATTTATTGGTCATCTGTTTGTATAGTACCATCACCTTTATTGCCAAAAAACTAAATTTGCCGAAAAAGTATGTAAAACATATTAATCTCCGTGTTTGTAAAAAAATAATTATAAAATATTCAGAGAAAGAATAAATGTTTGGAAAAAATGAGAAAAAATTTGCTTTTTTGTTTCGAGGAAATTGCAAACAGTTTTAAAAGGGCAAGCAAAAAAAAAAACGAAAGCGTTTGCATTTTTTCTCAGACAAAAATTTTATATCTGTGACGAAATAATCCGTTTTTCGCTGAAAAAAAAGCTTATGTAATTTATTTCGTTTCCATCGTTTAAAAAAACATTTTTTTATTTGAATTATTTTTTAGACACTAAATTAAAAAATATTTTGACAATAAAACAATTTTAAATTTTTTGTTTTTCGTAATTTTTTAATTATAATTTTGTGCTTTCTTTTATTTACTGGCTGCAAAAACTCCAAAAGTAGTATCGTTGAAAATCTGATTTTTAAGTTTTTAAAAAAAAATCATATACAATTAAAAATTAAAAAATTTTTCTTCAAAATCAAAAAACAAAAAATAAAGCAAAACGTTTTCTATTTTGTGACATTTTAAATTAAAAAACGAACACCAAAAATTGATGTTTCAAAGCACGGAAAATCAAAAAGGTGAAAAAAAGGAGAACTAAAACAGCAGCACAGATCTTAAAAAAAGTATTAAAAACAAAATTGTTTCGCAGAAAGCTTTATTTTACAAACTAAAAAAGTTTTTTTATGATAAAAATTGTTCCATATTAAATGCATTTTTACAAACATTTTCTTTAAAATTAATCCATGTCACTTTTTCATGTTCCAAAAATTTTGTTGTAAAAACTGGAAAATAATCTGAATTATCTGTATTAAATGAATGCATCAATTCGGAAGTCAAAGTTTTATTTTTTCCATGTAATTCTGCATCAATCTGCAGAAATGTAAAATTGCTTTTATGGTATTAAGAAATATTCAAACTCGCCTGACAAAAAGCAACTCCTTGATTATGCAAAATTCGATTTTGTAAAAGGTCTTCCAAAATATTAAATTCAAATCCTTCAATATCAATTGTCATAAAATGAATTATTCGAGTTTGAAGAAATTTATCCAATAAATCCAATAAAGCGATTACAGGCATTTGAATAATTTTATATTTTTTTCCTTCTCGAATAGTTATATTAAAACTTCCATTTACAACACCTAAAAAAATTGGTAAATTTTATATATAAGACGTGATAATTGAAAATATTTTGGATCGGTTGAAAAAAAACAAAAAAATAAACAATTTTCCTCCATTTTTTAGCAATCAAACTTTTTTCGATTTTTGTTATTGTTTCCTCAAGTTTTTAAAACCAGAGGAAATTTTAAAAGAAAATGTATTTTTTTTATTTCAACCTTTTTTTGAGAAAATGTATTTTTTTTCCTCAGACTTGAGGAAATTTTTTTTTCCTCAAACTTGAGGAAATTTTTTTTTCCTCAAACTTGAGGAAATTTTTTTTTCCTCAAACTTGAGGAAATTTTTTTTTCCTCAAATTCGACCCTCATGGGATTCGAACCTGCGACAAAAAACAATTTTTTAACCACTCGACCATCCGCGCTAACAACTAGAGACGTCAAAAAATGACTTTGAACAAACGCTCTTTTTTGAGAGAAAAGAAATTGTTTAAAGTCATTTTTTGACGTCTCTTGTTGTTAGCCCGGATGGTCGAGTGGTTAAAAAATCGTTTTTTGTCGCAGGTTCGAATCCCATGAGGGTCGAACTCGAGGAAAAAAAAATTTCCTCAAGTTTGAGGAAAAAAAAATTTCCTCAAGTTTGAGGAAAAAAAAATTTCCTCAAGTCTGAGGAAAAAAAAATTTCCTCAAGTCTGAGGAAAAAAAAATACATTTTCTTTTAAAATTTCCTCAGGTTTTAAAAACATGAGGAAATTTATGTTTTTTAACAGTTTTTTGAAAAAATGGAGGAAAATTTTTTATTTTTTTGTTTTTTTTCTACTGATCCAAAATATTTTCAATTATCACGTCTTATATGTAAATTACTATTTGTGATAAACAAATTGTTGGAAAATTTGCATATGCGTTTTTGTCGAAATTTAAATTTTGTTTGGATTTTTTAATCGAATCAGGACATTTTTTTTTCTTTTATTAAAATTTAATGAATAGGTCAATTATAGTACTTAAAATCAATAATGTTCAAGGTCATTATTCTGATGCTGTCTTCTAAATACTAAAAACTTATTTTATTTGCTTTATTTTTTCGATTTTCGTGAAGTTTCTAAAACTCTTTTTTACAAAATATTCAAAAAAGAATTTCACTGTAAAAATATTTTTTGGACTGCATCTGTCGAAGACACACACAAAAAAAATCGTCTTTCAAATTTCTTAAAAGCGCTCATTTTTCTTCTTCAAAAAACAACGCTATTACACTTTTTTCTGTCTGACATTTTCGAAAACTATCAAACTTTTCAATAAACAAAAGCAATGTTGAAATCTTTTTTGTGGGAAAAAATGCAATTATAAATTTCTGTTACAACCAAATTTTGAATATTCTGTAAAATAGGGTCTTGATTTTGTTTAGCCAAACATTTGGAACGCAAAAAATAATTAAATTTAAAAAAAGTTATTAATTATTAAAATAGCTACAAAATCAGATACAATCCAATATTTATTAAAAAATGATAATGTTGATGTTTCACAAACTTAATTAATTAAAACTTACCAACAGCGAATGGAATTACAGTTCCAAAATCCATAAAATTTGCATATTGATCTTTAGAAGCTTCAATTCCAAAAACTGATGAATTTGGATATTTTTGTTTAAACATTTTTTCGGCAATACATGTTCCACCAATTCCAATTGTTAACCATTTACTTTCGCTTTGATTAAAAGTTTTTTTTAATGGCAAAAATATTTTATTTTCTCCCAAACGACCCATTTTAAATGTATCAAATGTAATATTTTTTGGAACAAAAATATTTAAACATTTTCGATAATTAATTATATAATCTTCAGGTGACAGCTTAATTTTAAAAGCATTTATTAAACATTTTCGAAGTTTAAATATTATTGAAGTTTTTGGAATATAAAAATTGTTATTCGGCAAAATTTGTAAGTCATAAATAATAATATAATTATATAAAAGCCAAATAAATATTATTAAAGTAATCAAAATTTGAAATAATAGTAACTTTTTAGAAAAAAACATTTTATTAAAAATGTATAACCAAAATTATAAAAACATTTTACTGAACCCAATGGAATCCTTTTTTTGTTCGCACTCAAACATACCAAATCGGTCTTTCAGTTAATCCGTGTCGGATTAATCTGACAGACAAATAATTATTGTAAACAAAAATATTCAATTTGTTATTTATCAATTTATTTGGGGATAACAATGTTTGTCCGATTTTTTTCCGTATTTGTAAAAAAATATTTATAAAATATTCAGAGACAGGATAAATGTTTGGAAAAAATGAGAAATTTTTTTATTTTGAAGAAATTGTAAGCATTTCCACCGGCCGACAAATTTTAAAAAACGATTTTCATTAAAAACAGAAAAATTTTTTTCCGCTCGGGAACACTTTGGTGAAGCTTTAAAACTTTAAAACTTTTTTTGAGCATTTTTGGGTAAGATAACGGCATTTTTAGATTTCAGAATCGTTTTTAACGACCTCGAAAATGGTTGGGCGCCAGCTTTTTTGATAAAAATGCGTTTAGCCGATTTTCGAAAATTCTTGTTGGAGTAAAAGATGGGAGAATCAGCTATTATTGTCTTATATATTGCTAAAAAGCATTAATAAGCAAGCTAATATCTATATCTAGCTAAAAAAGGAGCCAAAAGATGTGTATTTTGTCCCAAAATTGAATATGGTTGAAAATTTTCAATGTTGGAGAAGCAGACGATCGAAATATCAAACATCGAGCAGGTAAGTTTCTTCTTTCTTTTTAATCATCTATTAATACTTTATATTGCTCAAGGATGCTTTTCTAATACTTAACACAACTATATTGGACAAATTTTACATATTTTACTATATCATATATCTTGGGGTATATATGCTGTAATCCTTTTTTGTCAAAAAACATATATCCTTGGTGCGATTGAATAACTTATTGTGTTATTTTCATAGCAGATGATAGTATTTAACTTGTTCAGTCATCTGGATTATCATCGAATGGCGAATTTATGAACCAAAAGGCTCAAAGTATATATACCCCAAGATCTAAAAGATTAAAGTATTAATAGATGATTAAAAAGAAAGAAGAAACTTACCTGCTCGATGTTTGATATTTCGATCGTCTGCTTCTCCAACATTGAAAATTTTCAACCATATTCAATTTTGGGACAAAATACACATCTTTTGGCTCCTTTTTTAGCTAGATATAGATATTAGCTTGCTTATTAATGCTTTTTAGCAATATATAAGACAATAATAGCTGATTCTCCCATCTTTTACTCCAACAAGAATTTTCGAAAATCGGCTAAACGCATTTTTATCAAAAAAGCTGGCGCCCAACCATTTTCGAGGTCGTTAAAAACGATTCTGAAATCTAAAAATGCCGTTATCTTGCCCAAAAATGCTCAAAAAAAGTTTTAAAGTTTAGTCAAAATAACCACATCTTAAAAAAGGTTCCCGAATGGAAAATTTTTTTTTTATTTTTAACGAAAATCGTTTTTTTAAATTTTGTCGGCCGGTGATTTCGTGTTTCAAAAGGGCTAAAAAGAATGAACGCATTTGCTTTTTTTTTCCAGACAAAAATTTTATATCTTTGACGAAATAATCAGTTTTTCGCTATTAATCAATTATGGTCGAAAAATGGTAAACATTTAAACAATATATTTATTTATCATCTGTTCGTATAGTACAAACTTTTTCTACCTTTATTGCCAAAAAACTAAATTTGCCGAAAAAGTTTGTAAAACATATTAATCTCCGTGTTTGTAAAAAATTAATTATAAAATATTTAAAAACAGAATAAATGTTTGGAAAAAATGAGAAACAATTTGCTTTTTTGTTTCAAGGAAATTGTGAATATTTTGTGTTTTAAAAGGCAAACAAAAAAAAGACGAACGCGTTTGCTTTTTTTTCTCAGATAAAAATTTTTTATCGTTGAAGAAATAATCCGTTTTTCAACGAAAAAAAAAACGTTTTATGCATTCTATTTTGTTTCCATCGTTTAAATGTTTTTTCTTTTCTATGATTCTAAAAAAAAGTCATTTCGATAGTTTTTTTTTGAATATTTTGATGATTACTTTTCAAACATAAAATTAAAAATTTTTGCCAATGAAAAACAAGCGATTTAAATGAAACCTTTTAAAACGAAAAATCAGCCAAAAAGACAAAAAAAAAAGAACAATATAAAATACAAAACAATCACTTTTTTTTCCCATTTAATAAAAGCTTTGTTTTTAAAAATGAAAGATGCTTTAATTTTTAACTCTAAAAATGCTCATTTTTAACATTTTTAGTTTTAAATTATGGATTTGAATTAAAATACATGAAAAAATACAAGGAAAAAAATTACTTTGAAAGGTTTAATGATTAAAAAATGTTTGAAAAAGTAAAATCGTTCTGTAAAAACCGCAAAATATTAAATGTTGCGATTATTTTGAAGAATAAAAAAAATTTGCAAAAAAATTTTAAATTAAATTGTTTATTGAATATCAGAGACTAGCAAGGAAGAAATTTTTGAAAAATTAATATATTTTGTTTAAAAAAGAATACAAAAAAAGTGTTTTTTAAACGATGGAAACAAAATAAAATGCACATGAGACATATTTTTTTTGGCGAAAAACGGATTATTTCGTCAGCGATATAAAATTTTTGTCTGTGAAAAAAAAACAAACGCATTCGTTTCTTTTTTTTGTTTGCCTTTTAAAACTGTTTGCAATTTCCTCGAAAAAAAAAGCAAATTGTTTCTCATTTTTTTCCAAACATTTATTCTTTCTCTGAATATTTTATAAATATTTTTTTAACAAACAGGCAAAATACAAAGTTTTATCAACTTTTTTAGCAAATTTAGTTTTTTGGCAGTAAATTTGCTAAAAAACTAAATTGTGATTTATTTAAAAAATTTTTATTTAGTTAAAATTCGTGACAAAAGAATTCAGCTAGTTAATATGCAAATTTAAAATTAAAAAATTTTAAATGCGGAAAATGAAGAAAAAAACATGCAGAGAAATGCGGGGGAAAAACCAAAGAAGTGCCACAATAAATTTTGTATGTTCTTGGAGTTCTAAAAAATAAATCCATTTATGTTTTTTTTATTATAAAATGTTTTCTGTGAAAAATAATTTGATTTTTAATCACTTAAGTCATCATCAGATTCAGGAAGCGCTAAAGTTGCCATTGAAGTTTCAGTTTTTATTGTTTCTGACACGCTTGATTCAGCCTTTGTTGGAGTTTTTGTTGAAAAATTTGAAGAATTTTCATTGGAAATTTTTTCACGTTTTATTTGAACAATTAATATTTTTGTTATATTTGTTGATGAAATTGTCGACGGTTGTTGTACTGATAAGCTTTCTTCCTGTTTTGAGACATTGTTTGAAACTATTGATTGTGGCACCGAAGATGAATCCAATTTTGATTCGATAAATGATGAAATTGTTGATGAAACTTTTTTGGCTTTTTCTTGTGATAAAATATTCTGATGTGAAGAGGAATAGCATTGAAAGCACCATTTTTTAGCATTAATTAATTCTTGTTTTTTACATAAACAAATAATTCTATCATTTGATAATCTTGAAATTAAATAATGGCACGAATCACATATCCAATATCGAATTTTATCAGATCCACATTGGCATATATCAATTAATAATCCACTTGAAATTTGCCGAGTTATTGAAGAAATATTATTATTTGTTAAAAAATTTGAAGAAATTATTCCAAAATTTTGTTCATTATTATTGAAATATAATAGCGGCTCAGAATTTACATCAATAATAATAGTGCCATTCCTGCTGCCATCATCAACTGTAGAATCGCTGTTGTTACAACTTTTGCTTTCAATGGCATAATTTTTTTCTTCATCATCTTTAATAGCCCAAAACAAATTCCCCCAAACAAAATGTGAATAAAATGTCTCGGGTGGAAAATTTTTAACAGTAACAATAATCCCAAGCAAATTATTGCATGAATCAGGAAATGTTGAAATTTTTGCTTTTGTTGATTCATTCCATTTAAAAAACCATTTATTTTTAAATATCATCAAATTCCATTTCATAATTTCATTCACAATTTTTAAGCTTCTCAAAAGCTCATTGCCAAAATTCAATTTAGGAAATTTTCTTATTTTATCAAAATATTTTTCAAATTTTTGTTTCATTCTTTTTTGAATAATTAAAATATTTGAATAAATTGAAGTAATATATGTTGAAACTTTATTCAAATTTCTGTTTTTAATCGAATTTGAAAGCCGATTTGTTAATTTTGAAATTGAATAGGTTGACATTTTTGCTGATAATATTTGATGCTGATGATTTTTATCAGAGATGGCACAAATTGGAAATTTCGTTTCGATAAGGGTTTTTACTTTAAATAAAGTCGTTAAAATTTGAATGGCATGTATTAAAGTTTTCTTGGATTTTGTTGATCTCTCTTTGTTGTGAATAATTGAAATTAAATGTGAAGGTTGGTGTTTAAGGGTTTCAGTAATTATTGATTGAATTTGGTCGAATGTAATTTGATATTCTTGATTAAAATTTGTTATTAATTTTACCGGAAAAGTATATACTGTTTGAGATTGTTGTTGTTTAGAAAGTAGTCCTGGCAATGAAAAATGACGATTCACCTGAAAATTTTAAGAAATTTAATCACAAGTCGACAAACAAAAAAAAATGCCATTTGACAAACGTGGTTTCCGCGCGGGACTAACATTTTTGCACAAGCATTTTTTTCTTAAAAAAAGTGATAATCTGTATCTTTTCTTTTCTTGTAAAAAGTTCATGTTAAACGTCATCTCATGATTTGATTCTAATAATGAATGTTCTTCAATATGCTCAGAACGATTATTGATAAAAAAAAAACACTAAAAAAATAATCAACACCGAGAAAAAAAATGATAAAAATTATCAATTTTTCAAAGAAAAAATTGCTTTTGCAAAAAAGACAAAAAAATTGATTCCGCGCGGAAAGCATTTAGTTTTTCGTAGGGTTGTCGATTTCCTTTTCGCGGGAAATTTCCCGATTTTTGCGGGAAATCGCGGGAAATTTTCCGAAATCATTGGTTAGCTAAGGCCAAAGGGCATGCAAGCAACATTAAAGGAGGCGGACGTTTTGATACAGTTTCGTAATCTTAGATTTTCGTGATTTTCAGGCAAACTGAGAGTCTCGAAACGAAAATGCATTTTTTTTGATAAAAATCAATGTAAAAAAGGGTAATTTTCGTTTCAAGACTCCCAGTTTGCCTGAAAATCACGAAAATCTAAGATTTCGAAACTGTATCAAAACGTCCGCCCCCTTTAAGAGTTCGAATCCTAGGTAGGGCAAAACAAACGTGTAATTAATAATCTCAAATTTTCAGGACAAAAAGAATCAAATATGGAATTGAAGGTAAGTGAAATTTAAAGAAGCAAAAAAAATTAAAATAATCTTTTTTGTTTTTTTTTTGTTGTATAAATAAAAAAATAGCAAAGGTTAACGCGTTTCGTACTTTTTTGTCAGAATTTTCACTTTTTTGTTTTACATTTTCAGTAGGAAAAGCATTAATATAAATATTAGTAAAATGTGCATAAGTAATTATTTAAAAAAGACAAAATAAATATCGACGTGAAATTTATTTACTGAAAAAAGAATATCTTAACGCGCCAGGAAAGAATAAGGCAGCTTAAGGAAAAAACTTGGCAGGTTAAGGCGTACCTTAATTGAGTCAGTTCGTTTCTGAATTTTACCTTAGTTTTACCTTATTATTTCCTGCGTTGTTACATAGGGAGAAAGGCAATATTTTTTACTACTTTAACAATTTATGGGTTTTTGTTATATTGTAAGTTCATTTAGCATAAAATGAGACAGTTTTTGTTATAAAAAGTCATTAACTGAAAAATTCATTAAAAAATTATCAGATTTTGAGCTTTTAGTAATTTTAGGTATTGAAAAATCAGAATTATCAAAATTAAGTTTTCGGCAAATTAGCGGGCAATTTGCTGCTTTTTTTGATTTCCAGGAAAATCGACAGCTCTAGTTTTTCGACTTGTGATAAAACTTCTTCTGGAGTATTTTAATGCTTCATTTTTAAAAAAAACTTACAGTTTTCACAAATGCTTCCAATCTTTCTTTAATTTGTTTACAATTAAATTTTATGTCATTTTCTTGTAATGCAAAAATTACCAAAAAATGATGTCCATAAATAAGATGTTTTTCAGAGCTTTTAATTTTCTTAAATCCATTTTTTATCAAAATATTATAAATGACATATTCATTTTTATCAGTATTATTCGGTAAACTAATATCCAACCATCGATCTGGCATTCCATTAGAGTTTATCAATTCTTTTATCTGTGAAAAATTATTACTACTAAAATATTAAAAAAAGATAAATTTTTTACCATATTTTGATAATCCATTTTTAACACATCTAATAAACTTTCATGATCATCTTTATTGAAAACTTGAAAATCAATTTCGCATTTTATTTTTGTTGTTTTTAAGGGTAAATATTGAGATTCTGGGGGTTCTTTTGGAAAAATATAAGGTATTGATTCCATTTTTGAAATGAAAAGTAGTGATTTGTTTCATACATTTTTTTAATAAAAAGTGTCTTTAAATGCAGTAAAAAAAATTGATTGCTAAAAAAGAAAGAAAAATGAATCCCCCGAAAAAAGGGAGGTTTCTTTTGCAAAAAAAGGGTCATAAAAATAATATTATTTTAATCATTTCTCATTTATTTTGTTTTAAAAAAAAGTTAGTCACGTTTTTTTCTTTTCGGAGATAAGCATAAAACACGTCGACAAACTACATAAAAAAAACGCAATTTAACAAATGTGCTTTCCGCATGGGACCAAATGATTTAAATGGTAGATGTCTATAATAGTAATATTACCCTTTTATAAAAATCAGCTGTTTAAAAATCCTATCAGCAAGGATTATGCAGTTAATACAAATTAAATGTTTTCGAAAGGTTTAGAAAAATTAAAAGAAGATTTAAGATGGAAAAAGATGAACTATAAATTTTTTTAACAAGCATTTGAGAAATTCAATACACTTTCAGTTTTATCCTTTAAACTGCAAAAATCATAGACATCATATTTTATTTATTTTTGATAACCACTCGCTGCTACCAAAATGTAAAAAGTTTGAAAATTTAAGAATATGAATCTTCTTACTTTCACTTAAACTTGTAAGTGCTCAATTGCTTGAGGATCAGGATAAATTTTAAAATAGATATAAGATGACAGCTGTTTGTTGCGCTTTAAAAATAATCTTCTTAAAGACAGAAATTTTTTTACCAGGTCAGATAAAAAATTCTGTCTTAACATTTTGTATAACTCTTGATGAAACGAGAAAAATGTTAACTCAAAATTTTTTTATCTGACCTGGTGAAAAAGTTCTTGCTTTCAAGAGACTCATTTTAAGGAGCAAAAAAACAGCATGCTGTGGCTATTCTTTAAAAAATTATTAAAAATTCAAAACAGGAAAAACAAAATATATTTTAAAGTGTTGACTTTTGCTGAAAAGAAAAGGAAAAAAATGTGATGAATCAACGAAAAAAAATTATTTGTTTTATTTATTTGCTGCCTTTTTTCTGCGATCGATATTTTTGAGAGACAACAACTCTCTTCAGATTTTTGTCTGTTTTTTCTAAATGTGTTATTTTTTTGGTAGAACGACAAAAAATAGTCTGAGAAAAAAAAAATTTTTTTAAGGTGCAATTTTTCTCGGTTAAAACATGTGTTGTAACGCTTGCATCCCAATTAGTTGGTGGTAAATTTTTTATATTTTTATTAAATTTATTAATCCAATGTGGATCAAATTGTTGTTCAAATTGTTTTAATAATTCTTTGACAGCAATTTGATATCGTTTAGCGATAATATTACCAAAATATTGATAATTTTGAATATTAATATAGTCTTATAAATTTCTCCAGCTACTTTTGAAATAAGACTTCGTAGCTTTGGTGATACTGGAAAAAATGTTATTTTAATTAATTGTTATGGACATTTCGAGCTTACAAGATGTAGATATAGCTAAACAGGTTTTTTTAACATTTCGTTATGGTACATATTACACAAGATTTTTTCAGCATAGATTTTTTATTATTGATTCTCGAAGGCCTTTTCATCTCGATAATGTTTTTTCAAAAAATTGTTCCAACGAAATTGCTTCATGAAATTTGCCTAAAGTTGATCAAATTTATATGGAATCCGATTCTTCAGATGATGAAGATGATTATGGTGAAAAGATAAAGATTTAATGGTTCAGTAAAGAATTATCAAAAATGCTGCAAAAGCAGAATGGAGCCGAAAATGTAAAGATATTCATTGGGATTATTCTCAAACATGGTACTCTATTCCATCTGCTGTATTATTACTTGAATTGGCACATTCCATGGGTAAATCGAATGCAAATTTTGCATGGGGTGTGCTGCAGTTTCATTATCAAGTCAATTTACTGATTATTTAATTTCTTTCCATCAATATGCTTCAATTTGTACAGGATAATATGAAACAATTCGTTGAAAAATATGTATGGTCAAAAACAAAAGAGTTGTGGTGATTTGATGAATATTACCTTTGATGAAAAGTATATTTTTTTTAAAGCTGCCCACTTAATAATTCATTTAACCAAAAATTTTTTTTAAGGATTTTGCTTCCACTATATCGAAAATGGAATTTATACAATGCAATAGTTCATGATATCACTTTTTATTGCCAAAATGCTTTATGGAGTCAAAAAGGTGAATCCGTATTGAAGCATACATTAGCTACTATTGGGTAAGCATATGTAAATATACTGTACTTTAAAATAACGTAGCCATTTTTTAAGCAAGTCACTCTTCAAGAATGTCATCAATCTTTTGATTCACTACCATCATCACGTCAAAAAGAAATCTTTGATATTCTTAATAAACATTTGGATTCAAAATTTGTAACATTTTTTGCTCAACATGGTTATCATCAAAAATTTACTGCTGTTGATTTTGCTCGAATTAAAAAACTTGAACTTAGATTTCCAAATGCAAGCCTAGATCTTATTAAACGTGCTGAAGGTGCAATAAAATTATTGCTTACAACTTTTTTTGAAAATAATGGACATGATGTATCAGTTCCACCTGCAATTATTCAATATCAAAAAGGTCTTGATGCTATTCGTGGTTTAGTTTTTAATGCTCTCCATTGGTTACTGCTGCAGCAGAAAATTTTTATGTGCTTACCCTCGATAATGCACAAGATATTGTTTACTTATCTTCAAGACATTTTTTGAATATGTTTGTTCAATTTGTTCTTACTGGATTCGCAATTGTAAGATTTTAAAATTTCTTTATTGTTTATAGCTTATTTCATATTTATAGTCCAAAAATAAGAAGCGTTCAAGCAAATCAATTATTTTTCTCATTCCTTCTATGACAAGTGATTAAAATGATCGCTTTTGGACTGTTACCGGTGCAATGCCATATATTGATATGATTCGTGAAAAGTGAAAGAAAATCTTTTCTTCCAATGGCATTTAGAGAAGTTGCCGATCGTTAACATCTCCCAATTACTCGAGATTCATCTGATCCGAATAGTAAGTTTTTTTACCTTTGGATACGGTATTTAACGAATATCATTCTTTCAGTTTTACAAATTCGTCATGAAGATAAAGTCAATTTATTGAACATTTGGATTTGTTGCTTGAAAATTTTAATTAACTTGGTACAAACGTTTGTTGGTTTTCTGTTTTTCATTTTCAATAAATTTGCCGTTTACCATTTTAATAGAATATAATAGTATTTTATTAAACTATTTTACAATATAATTATTATCAGTTTTAATCATATTTTTGATGATGATGAAGAACATTGAGTTGATGAGCTGTAATTAAAAATTTAGTAAATGTAGATTAATCGATAAAAGGTGCATACTTATGGTTTAAATCTTCACTACTAGATTTTTTTTCTTGTGCTGTTGCAGCATCTTCTAACAATGCATCCAATCCATGAAGTAATTGATGAATTTCAGCTGGTTTTGCCTAAAAATTGTTATATATGTATTCAAAACAAATTATGTTTTATTTAAATAAACATTAAACAATCATTGATATTATTGTACATCATTTTTTTTTGTCAATCGTAATTATGAAAAACAAAAACTTACATCAAATTCTTTTGCAACAACTTGAAGAAGTTTTGAAACTTTTATTTGTTTATTTCCAAACCATACAACAACATCTTGAGCCTTTGTAACCTTTTTACCAATTTTATTTAATTTTGATAATTTTCGATGAATTGCAGAAAATAATATTGCAGAAAGTACCATACCAGCCATTAAATATATAAAGAATAATGCAAATGATGTCCATGAAAGTGATTTTGGAGCTTCATCACCATATCCGGTTGTTGAAAAAGAGACAACACTAAAAAAATTGAATATAATAAATTTTGAATTATGGTAATTATACGGCAGATTTACCTAAAATATAAATTCTGCAAAGTAAAATTTGGATTCTTTTGATTTTGTGGATAAAGTAGGGAACCAAAAATGAAAAGAACAAAATATAAAAAAATGATAAATTTAATTGGAATTGATCTATCACCATGTGGAATTCGAGAACCCTATAAAGTAAATTATATACAGTACACTTTTACGCTTTCATTTTAAATTCCAAAATATTATATACAAACCTTCCCAACACAAATACAAACCATCCAATATGCTTTTGACAGGTATTTTGAAAAATTTGATAATATTGCAACACAAAGTGGCATACCAAATAATGAATATATAATACAAAAAATTTTTGCTGATTTTGTTTTTGGACATATTGTTCCATACCCTATAAAATTTCATTTAAATATAACGGGGCGCCAAACAGATGTCTCAACACTTTTTTTGTTAAGGAATTTTTCCCTGCTCAAACAAATTTTCTTAACACGAAAAGTTTTTCTTATATTTTTTCTCGGGTAAAATTCCTTAACAAAAAAGACATCTGTTTGGCGCCTCGTTATATATTCTCACATAAAAATAAATTACCTACGGTTGCAATGGTTGTAAAACAAAATAATGCAACATCAAGATACGGTTCATTTGCGATACTTTCATCCAAAAATTGAAAACATGCAGCACCAATAAAAATATATGAAAGATATAATAAAAGAATTAAAATTTGTGGAAGAAATACGATTGTTACCTAAAAGAATATATAAATTCAGACAGTATAAAAATTGTATTGTTTTAAGTGCAATAATTAAAAGAAAATGGATAGAACAATGCCCTACCATTCTTTAATAATATGTTTTTGGGTTTTGTGTTGACATAAAATTGCAAATACAATGGGTGACAAAAGTTTCAATACATTTTTTTCCATTTTGCACCATGGAACCTTTTGCCAAATTTATTGGGTTAAAAATTTTTATTAATTTTCATAAATTTCGTAAAATCGAAAAATTTCATATTTCTAAAAATTTTTAACTCAATAAATTTGGCAAAATGTTCCATGATGCAAAATGGAAAAAAACGGAAAAAAATGTATTGAAACTTTTGCCACCCATTGTAACAAGTTAAAAAATATGCAAAACTTTTTGTAAAAACTTCCTTCAAACTTTCCCTCAAAATCCACTTTAAAAAAGTTAACTTACCCTTTTAAAATGTTCTTTCCTTCTTCGATGCTTTAGAAATGACGTTTTATCCTCTTCCAGGTATTGACTCTGTCTTCTCATCAATGTTGACATTTTTATGTTGATTCATTCGAGCAAAATTCTTCTTTAAAATCAATTGGAATCCAAATAAAACAAAAAAATTGTTTAAAAAATCAGTTGCAAATATGAATTTGAAGAGAAATAAAATTCTTGTTTGGCAATGGAGAACGATAGATGAAAAAATATTGTTAATAATAAGTTTAAAAGTTTTTAAACAATAAAAATTGTTGAGTATTTATTTTTGACATTTGTACGAGAGAGATGAATGTCCCATAAAACAATGCGATAACCTTTAAACTATTGATTTGAAAATTAGAAAAAAAGTAAACCTGTTTTTTATCATTTTTTGGATTCCTAACAACTTTTATGTTTTACTTTAAAGATTAAAAATCATTATGTTTTTAAAGACGCTGGTTTTTTTGCATAAATAAAATTTTTAAAAGCCCACAGATTTTGAATTACAGTATTCATACAAGCATTGGCCCGGTTAAAGCCGCTCCTGTTTGACATTTAACATTTCACAAACTAATAAATTTGAATTCTGCTTAACGCTTGACAATTTACAATTTACAAAAACTTTATAGCCTTTGTTAAAAAAAAACAATGGAAGCTGCATTTTCGTTTCAAGAGTTTGTCTGTTCACGAATATCGAAGGGTCGGAAAAAAAAGAAATATTTCGAAATCCTTAATTTTTTAAAAATGGATCAAAACATCCGCCTCCTTTAATTGTTAAAAACAGACATTTGTTTTTATCCTTTTTTGAGACTTTGATTTTAATCATTGAAAAAAGGTGTCATTTGCAAAAAGAGAAAAAAGAGGGAGATTAATATCAAATTTTTTCTCTCTCTTTTTTACCTCATTTAATTTGCATACATAAAATTTTCTAAACCCGATATTTTTAATCAACAATAAAATAAATATTTTAAAAATTGATGTCCTTTAAACGTGTCGATATTCAATGGCTTCGAGCATTAGCAATATTTGCAGTTTTGGGTTTTCATATTTGGCCTAAAATTTTTCCATATGGATATTTTGGGGTTGATATGTAAGTTTTTCAAATAATTTGGAAAAATTTTTTGATAGTTTGATAGCTGGTGAATCAGGGATGGGCGGAAGTACTTCCGGGGAACACTCTTCCGCAAACTTTTTTTTATATTTAAAAAATGATTGTTTTTTTTAAAAAATACATTTCTGATCTACTTTTTTTCATAGCTTATATCTGTCCAAACAAAATTTAAATATATTCTTTTATTTAAAAATTAGAGCTCATTTTTGCTTCCATTTTTTAAAAAAGAATTCTATTTAAGCATTTTTGCCAAAATGGGAGCAAAAATGAGCTCTAATTTTTTAATAAAATCGTATATTTAAATTCTATTTGGACAGATATAAGCTATGATAAAAAGTAGATCAGAAATGTATTAAAAACAATTATTTTTTCAATATTGACAAAACATTTGCTGAAAAATGTTCCCCGAAAGTACTTCCGCATATCCCTGATATAACATTTAAAAACAATGTTGATCAAGCTTAATTAATTCTGCAATTTATTTGCTGGTAAAAAATAGATTCGATAAAATTATCTCTTTAATAATGTGCAACTTTGTAAGTAAAAATGGTCTGCTTCCATTATTATTTCAGTTTTATAATATTTTTATGATTATCCGCTATTGCTTTTTAAAACTATATAAACTTTTAAAAAAAGATAAAAGATTAAAAAAACTGAAAAAATCTGCTCGTCACGTTTGAATCAGTTCCACTCTTTTTGTTCATTCAAAAAAGGGCTTGGCATTGTGTTCTTTTTCTTTTTGTTTAAAAAATTTTTAAAAAAGAAAAAGTGAGCATTATCTTTGACGACTGAGCCAGGTGTTGCATTAATTTTTTATGATTTTATTATATACGTAAAAATAATCAGGGAAAAAAACTGAGTCGGATAGCAGCGAGCTTTTTTTAAAAAAGTATTTGAAAAACAAAACCAATAATCAAAGATGATGCTCACTTTTTCGATTTTAAAAAACTTTTTAAACAAAAAAAAAGACAAAAAGAAAAAGAACACAATGCCAAGCCATTTTTTGAATAAACGTCTGATTCAAACGTGTCGTAAAAATAAGATATTTATTATTTTTACGAATAGTTTTTCAAAAAAAGAAATGTTAAGACAACCCTGAAAATAACAAGCTCTTTCGAAATACTTTGCGAAAAAAGAAAAACAATTATTTTGAAATTTCTGTCAAAAAAAACAGAGACAAATGTGTTTCTTACAATTTTTAACGATAATAATTTCATTAAAAATTGTAAGAAATCTTTAAAAAATCAGTTTTTTTTCAACAGAAATAATTCAAAAAAATGTTAATGGAAGCAAAACACTGAAAATACTGGCTTATAAAAAAAAATTCAAATTGAGTGCCGGTGAATTCTGATTCAGGGAAACTAGTGTAAAAAATAAGTCCGAGACTCAACCCTCAAAAAAATATCGTCATTATTATTTCTTTTTAAACCCATTTTTAAGATTTTTTGTTATATCCGGATATTTGATGACTTCAATAATTGCAAAATCTCCCACCCAAAGTTTAATTCAATTTTATTTTCGTCGTATAAAACGAATTTTTCCAACATGTTTATTTGTTATTTTTGTATTTTTCTTTATTGGTTTATGGATTTTAATTCCCACTGATTTTGAATTTCTTCAAATGGAAGTTTTATGGTCAATATTTTTTGTTAATAACCTTCCACCAATGTTTGGTGAACATTTGTATTTTGAGTTGGTAAGAATATTTATTTTATAGCTTGACAAATGTTGAAATTACTTATTGTGAGACATAAGTTTTACGAATTTTCGTTTCGAGAACCACTTTTAAAATTTCTCTGCACGAAAATTATGTAACACGTTGGAATCAGCTATCCAGTCAAAAACTGCTTTGGCATTGTGTTCTTTTTCCTTTTATTAAAAAAAATGAAAAAACGAGCAATATTTTTTACGACTGTGCCTGATTTTATATCAATTTTTTGCATACAATTTTTTTCGAAACCCTCTGCTATTCCACTCAATTTTTTATGCTAATTAATAATATTAATATAAAAATGCATGAAAAGTTTATATAAGATCTGGCACAGTTGTTAAAGATATTTCTCGTTTTTTCGGTTTTTTTTTAACAAAAAAATAAAAACTAAAAGAAAACAATGCAAACCCAATTTTTAACTGAACAAAAAAAGTGGAGCTGATTCCAACGTGGGTGAGATATAAGTTTAACTAATTTTCGTTTCGAGAACCACTTTTAAAAATGAACGAAAATCATATAACTTGAGTTCGAGTAAAACCAATGAACTGATTTTTTTTTGAAATTTTAAAGCTAAGAAATAGTGACTTTCGTTTGTCTTAGAAAGAAAATTTATTATAAGCTCCATGGAAGACTTTTTTTAGGTATCGGGATTCAAATTTTTCCTTCACACTTGGTCGTTAGGTGTTGAAATTCAATTTTATTTGATTGCACCATTTTTAATCAATTTTATTTTGGCCCGTTCAAAACCACTGTTAATTACTGCTATAATTGGAATGGCATCTGCCGCATTTCAGTTATTAACCCCATATGAATCAATGGCATTCGGTTTAATGTTTTGTCGAATTTGGCAGTTTTTAATTGGAACATTTGCATATTGCATTTCAAAAGAAGAAGCAAAAAAAGATTATCAAAAATTAAAAGAACATGAAAATTTGGAAGAATTTAATGAATCTGATAAAATGATACCACTTCCTTTGCCGTATCTTTTTCTCACCACGAAAGCTGTAACACTGATACTATTATCGATTTCTTTTCTGCCATTTAACTTTTCTTCATTGGATACAATTATTCCTCCAATATTTCGATTAACAACAACAATTTTAACGGGAATTTTTATTATTTTAAATGGACTTTATCCTATACAAGTGCCAGAAAAAATTAGTTCTTTGTTAATTTATATCGGAGATGCATCATATGTTATTTATTTAATTCACTGGCCGTTAATTGTTTATTTTCGATATTTTGCTATTTTTGATTATTATGGTAAATTTGTTACTTAAACCTAAGAATTTTTGGTTGCTGTAAAACGAATTTTTCCGATTTCGTGGAAAAATTTAATAAAAAAAGAAGAAAAAAGTTAAATTTTAAGCTACAGACATGAAAAAAAATTCGAGATTTTTGGCAAAAACTGATTTTGGCACATTTTGATTTGATGCCGTTTCACTATTTCTAAACCTATTTGAATAATTTTACTTTAAAACAATTGAACTAGGCTAGGTTTACATATTGCAGCCGTAAAAAATATTTTTTCAAAATTATGCAAATTTTAGTTGTAGAAAATTTGCATAAGCCCCTGCGGCACTTTGAACAAAAATGGATTTGATTTTCATTCGTTTCAATCGTATTTTAGCATATCCTGAAGGTTTCGTTTGTGTAGCTTAAAATATAACTTTTTTTTCCTTCTCTCCTCGAAATTGAAAAAAATGTCGTTCTAATTTTTCGAAAATTGAAATTTTGAATCAGATCTTTTTTTAAATTTTTTTTGACATTTTGTTCCAAAAATATCGAAATTGAAATTTCGGTTTTTTGACATTTTTTTTGAGAAGAACTTAAAAAAATTCATTCTTCTTTAGGCACATTTTTTACTCTCATTTGCATTTTTGCTATTTCCATTCCTGTTCATGAATATTTTGAAAAACCATTTGGAAGAGCTTCTTTAAATTTAAATTTTATTTTTATTGCAATTTCTTATGTTATAATGCTTTTTATGATTTATGCCTTAAAAGGAAATTTACAAAGTAATCCCGTAAGTTTTTATTAATTTACAAAAAATTTTATCAAATTTTATAAAAAAAATTAGAAAAAATTAGCAATTCTAAAAAATTTAAATTTTAGTATATTCTTGGAAATGAAAATGAATTTCAATCATGTAAACCATTCTATAATGATGAATATTGTAAAATTGATCCAATAATTGAAAAATATCTTACAATCAGGCCAAAAAAGCATGATTATGATCGATATTGTTCTTTTGAGGTTTGTTTAGAAAATATTTTTTTAATTCCTTTTTGGAGCACTCCCAATCCCACAACCTTGATTGGGGAGCCATAATTGCAAACACTGGAAATTTACAAGATTTTGTAAATTTCCAGTTTTAAAAATATGGAGCCATAATTGCAAAATGTTGTAATAAAAAATCAAAATTACATAATTTTTACTAACGTTGAAATTATGCAAATTTGACAGTTATTTTCTCGTTTATTCATTCGCACTACCCGTCGCCCCTTTTAAAATCGCATCACGAACTCAATATTTTTATGCAAATTTTTGGTGGGGTGTGGTAAATTAAAAAAAAACAAATTTGCATAATTTCAACGTTAGTCAAAATTATATAATTTTGATTTTTTAATTCAAGATTTTGTAAATTTCATATTTTTTAAACTGAAACAAATTTACCCAAAATCAAAATTCTCAAAATTTTGTTTATTAGAATTTCGCTCAAAATTTTGATTTCGATATTTTTCAAAGCTATATCTCACAAAAATAAAATTTTTCATTCTATATCACATTTAAATTTCCTTAGTTTTAGCTCAATGAAACGTCAACAAAAACAATAATGATTACTGGAAATAGTTTTGTATATTTTCAAATTCGTGGAATTTTGGAAGCAATAAAAAATTCAAAAACAAAATTTTCAAAGGCATTTGTTGCTGCACATATTGGCTGCAGTTTAATGGCAGGAACATTTAATCAAAAAGTAATAGATTGGAATTGTGAAAATATTGATGGTTCACATAATGATTTATTTAATGCTGTTAAACCGGATGTTATAATTCATACAGCAAGGTGCAACATTAAAAAAAATTTTAATTGAACTTAATTTTTTTAGATTAGATCACATAATTTATGACCCAATTGCTCCAGGTGATATCAGCAATGATATTTATTACAAAGAAATTGAAAGAATTATTTTATCAATGGCAAAATATACCAAGAAATTGATAATTATTGAACCAACTCCTAGTTTAGTTGAACAAACTTTGATTACAGATGAGTTAGTTCGAAATATTTTTATTGATGGTAATGGAAGTTTTTAGAAAGCATTACAAAAACCCACTTACAATTGCTCATGAAATTTTGGTTAATGGATCATTAAATGAATATAAACTTTCGATTGAAGCAAGTTTTTTCAGTAAAATTCGAAAAAAAATCATTAAAAGCGTAATTTTCCTGCAAAGACAAAAATTTCGTTTTCTTCTTCTTTTCTTTCGATCACCAACACGAGTCAACAAACTCAAAAAAATACCATTTAATAGATTTGCTTTCCGCGCGGGACCAACTTTTTTATCTTTTTTGCAAAAGCAATTTTTTCATCGAAAAAGTGATAATCTTTATCATTTTTTTTCTCGGTGTTGATTATTTTTCAAGTGTTTTTTTATCAATAATCGTTTTCAGCAAATTGAAGAACATATATTAGTGGAATCAAATGATGACGCTTAACATATATTTTTTACAAAAAAAAATGATAAAGATTATCACTTTTTTGATGAAAAAATTGCTTTTGCAAAAAACAAAAAAGTTGATTCCATGCGGAAAGCACATTTGTTAAATGGCGTTTTTTTTAGTTTGTCGACTCGTGAATAATTGAAAGCATAATTTTCCTGCTTAGACAAAAATTTCGTTTTCTTCTTCTTTTCTTTCAATCACCTAAAATTATTTTTCAAAATATGCAAATTCTAACTTTAGGAATACCGAAACAAAATGTATCCAGCTTGGAATCGAGTGAAAGAAGCTGCGAAAAAATGTTCAAATTGTATTTTAATTCCCACAGAAAATTTATTCTGCAATGAAACGGAATGCCCTTTGGTGGATTTCAAAACAAAGCTTGGGAGATATTGCGATTTTTCACATATAACTCCAAAAGAATCCCTTAAATTTGCACCGGCATTGATAAAAGCTATAGATAGTAAATAGAGTTGTATATTTGATGAAATTTATTATTGAAAAAAGCAAAAAAAAATGGTATTTTAAAATGCGAATGATTGAAAAAACTTAAGATTTCCGTGTTCTTATATTTTTAAAAAAATTAATACGTTTAATTATTCAATGTTGGAATTTATATGAGGGTATAATCTAGGTTCAATTTTAAAACTAGAGTTAAATCACTTTCATTGTTATAAGGTGTGAAAAATGTGTCTCAACGTTTTTTTTGAAACAATTTTTTTGTAATTGCATTTCAATTAATAAATCAAATTTTTATCTTTAAATAATGAAATTATGGCAATACAAGTGTTGAAATTAATGTAAAATTATGAATGAGCAGAAATTTATAAACACGAACTTTCAATAATAATGTAAGATAAATTATTAAAAATTCAAAACAAAGCTTTTTCAACCGATTTTTTGCAGCAAAAGAATTTAAATGTCAATGAAAAAAGCAATTGTTTTGTACTTTTTAAAATGGCAGACAGATTGTGTTTTTTTTTGTGCGTTTGAAAAACACTGTTTTTTTCCTTTCATAAGGAAGAAAACATGTTTTTGACGTTATATTGTTTTAATAATTTATTTTATGTTATTTTTTTAAAAAACAGATACAGTAGCGCTCAAAATATAAGAAAATTTTTTCGAATGCTTATAACTTCAAAACTGTATGAGATATTACCAAACTTTGTTTACCACTAATAACTACCTCCTAATAAAGTAAAAAAAAATATATAATCATGTTGTTTGAATTTTCTATATATTCTTTGTTGGCTAAAAATAAGAATTTCTTTTTTGTATCACAAAATCCAGAAATCATGAAAACAATTAAAATATTTAAAATGTTTTGGAGAAAATAAATATTTTCATTCAACAAGAAATGATTTCTTTCTAAGTTTTTTGAGAAAAATAGTCTTTGTTGTAACGCCGTTCGTAATAAAAATCGTCTTTTCGACAGATTATTAAAAGAAGAGTAATATTGGTTTTTCCTTTTCTTTCGTTACCAAAAATAAAGAAACTGTTTCTTACATTTTTTGTAAAGCTTCATAAAATTTAAAAAATAGACAAAAAACACTTTAAGATGACAAAATTGTTTAAAACTTTTGGTGAAATAAATTTTACAGTTTTGATAGTTTTTGTAAAAAACCCTTAAAAAATTCCTTATTTTGCAAAATTTAAATTTTATTTTTTCATTAGAAACGAGCTTTGTAATTATTTCATCTGGGATGAAGCAGTAATCTTTGAGATAAAATATAATCAAAGTCCAATATTCTTCTTTTTTGTACGATATTAAAATCATATTTTAATTTACTTAAAAATTCAAAAACTTCAAATGAAAAGATTTGATAAATTTTTAGAAAAGAAAAAACACACTTTTAAAGTCGAGGATTAATGTTCAAGTCGCAAAACGCAATTCTGTTTTTTAGTCAATTTGAAAAGATGCTGCCCAAAAAAATATATGAAAAAAAACAAATCTTTTTGTGTTTGTATTTTTCTTTCAAAATATCAATCTCTTATTTATGAATGTAAAAAAAAATTTGTGATACATTTAGCAAAATAATGATAATATTTTATAAAATAGATTGAAAAGACTTAAAAACAATACAACGAAAATGGCACATATATGTCTGTTCTTTAACAAAAAGACTTTCTTTCTTTTTAAAGTTTTTGTTGACACTTATTTTTGCAAAAATAAAAAACACATATATGTTTTATGTTTCTTTTCCGCCCCCAAATATGTGTCATATACGATAACGTTTTTTCTCCTTCGACATTTTTTCTATTTAATTTGTTGCCGAGAAACGTTGTGCAATTTTAAACTTTACTTCTCTTTAAACTTTTTTCAATATTTTGTTCACAATGGTTTTGCTAAAAAATAGATTCAAAAAATCTGAGACATTTTTTTAAAGAATTAAAAAACAATGGCAAATCCCATGATGTAACCTAAGTACAGAAATTGAAGCCGACATTATTAAAAAAGTATAGAATAAAATTCTAAAGGTCATCACTCCCTTTTTTATTTATGTTTTCACTTTTAATCACATTTTAATGCTTTAACAAAAAGATTTCTTTTATTTTTTTGCTTTTTTTGCTGACATATTTTTCTTTTGCGAAAATGGCACACATCTGTTTTATGTTTCTTTCTGCTCAAAGAGGAGTCATATACGAAAATATTTTTTTTTTCCTTCAACCTTTTTTCTATTTTGTTTGTTTCAGAGAAACATTGTGCAATTTTAAACTTCCCTTCTCTTTAAAGTATTTTGAATATTTCGTTCACAGTGGTTTTATACATCTCAAAAACGTGAAATGTTTTTTAAAGGATTAAAAAAAGTGGCAAAATCCCAAGCTTCTATTATTTTAAAAGTAAAAAGTAAAATTCCAAAGCCCATTGCCACCTTTTTTATTTATGTTTTCACTTTTAATCATATTAAAAAGTAATCGAAATTTGTACTTTTGAGTTGAAAAACGAATTCTTTTTATAAATGTTTTTTTCATTTATGACAGCGACAAACGTCGTTACAGTTAATTTTTTCAAAAACATCGAAGCTTAAATGCTTGAACTTAGCCGAAAAAAGTTCTCCATATAACAAATAAAAAATAAAATCGTTTTCAGCGATAATTTGTAAGAATAAAAAAATACTTATTCAACAAAATTTTTCTGTTTTTGTCTCTGATGTTTAACAAGAAAATCTCAAAATCTCTTCTTTTTAATGGAAAAGGGTTTAATGTGTTGCATTTTTTTATCGTTTCCCTATTAAATGAGCAGCTCAACATTGAAAATACTTATTAGTTTCAATTACAAAAAAAAGTTTAGCAAAAAATTATGGAAATTCGTTTTTTTTTGATAAACATTTGTTTGTTGATTCATTTTTTAAAAAACAAAAATTATGTTTTTTTTTTATTTTACGTTAAAATTAATTAATGATTAATTGTTGTAACTGTTTCAGCAATGTTAATGTCACAAATGTTATTTGTTATATCTTTGTTAAAGAAACATATTTTGCAAAAAAAAACGGATAGCAAAAAAATAAAAATAAAAGATTTAAAAATTAAAGAACAAAGAAAATGAATCAAAGACGGCATTTGCAATACTAGTTTACAAATATCACGGTGAGCTGAAATGTCCATTTGGCAAAAACTTCGCTTGAGTCCGCGAACACTTTTTTCCATATTAAATCTTTAAACATAAATCTGAAGGCGCAAAACACTTTAAAAATAAGCTGTTGCTGCTAAAAATTAGCTAAGGGGTACTAGAAGCTATATTTGCAGGGACTGAGAAAAATATGGATTCTGGAGCCCAGGATTCAGAATCCAAAACAAAAATTTCTTCCAAATGCTTTAAATTTGGTATCATTAAGTTCGTCTCGGCGAGTAGATTACAATGAATGTAAAATTGGTCGTTGTAAAAGGCTTCAGAATCGAAATACAGAAGGCGAAAAATTTTTTGAAACATTTATTTTTAGATCACTGAAGCCTTTTGAAGCCTTTTACAACGATCAATTTTACATTCATTGTAATCTACTCGCCGAGACGAACTTAATGATACCAAATTTAAAGCATTTGGAAGAAATTTTTGTTTTGGATTCTGAATCCTGGGCTCCAGAATCCATATTTTTCTTAGTCCCTGCAAACATAGCTTCTAGTACCCCTTAGCTAATTTTTAGCAGCAACAGCTTATTTTTAAAGTGTTTTTCGGCTTCAGAATTTATGTTTAAAGATTTAATATGGGAAAAAGTGTTCGCGGACTCAAGCGAAGTTTTTTCCAAATGGACAATTTATAAGGGAGTCGACTCACCGTAAAATATCCAACAAAAATACCAAAAATTAAAAAATTAAGATGTTGTTGAGTAAATAACAGAATAAATTGGATTAAGTATGGAACATTTTGGATGTAAAAGACAATGAAAATTAAATTTGTACAAATTTTTAAAAAGTATTAATAAAGAATTCATGATAGAAATAGTAAAAGGTGCTTAAATAATTTATGAATAAATAAAAACAGTCAAAAAACAATATTTTTCATTTTAAAATAATGTGTTCATTTTTCTTTCAGAATTGCAAGTGCTGTAAATAAATCATTTCTTATATAAACTATTTTTTTTATTCCAAATTGTTAATAAAAATACCGTTAAAAATAACATTCCTATAAATATGGTTAACAAAATATTCAAAAATCTTATTGCTAAAATTTCAATCCTTGTCGTTCAAAAAAGTTTTAAATTTGTAACATAAAAATCAAAAAAAAGTTAAAGGAAAAAAGGAAAAAGAAAACGTTGAAAAATCAAATTGTTGGTTTTTGACTCCGCCTCTTTTTTTCTTTGTCTGTGTTTAAAAATATAGAAACAAATCAATATGATTTTCGTTGTGTTATTTTTGTCGACAAAAAAGGCTGTTTTTTCTTTATTAAATTCAAAAAAAATGTTTTTTGATTTTTAATATTTTTTTTTTTAATAATTTCATTGAAAATTTAAAAAAATTGTGCTGATTGAAAAACTTTTTTCAAACATTTTTTTAAATTTTTCACAAATTATAATGCTCAAAAACCAGCAATGAAAATCCAACATTATTGATGGAAACAAAAATGTAAATAAAAAACAGACTGAAATTTAAAATGTGTTGAAAAATGAAAGCAAAGAATCATTTAAAATCAAAATTTTGTTCTCGATTACAAAATGTTATTTCTAATTGACTTTTTTCTCACATTTTCAAAGTTATAACTGAATTTAAATTTTTGAACAAATTTAAAATATGTGCTTTTAAAAACATTTCGTTCGTTTTTATTGTTTTTTAAAAATGAATTAATTTTTTGGGGATTTAAAAAAAACAAAAATAAAGCAACAAACAAAAAAGTCCTGATTTTTTCATTCAGTTTCTTAAAAAACAAAAGAAGAATACAAATAGTGAAACAAAATTTCAGCATTTTTTGGCCATTTTAGAGATCGTTTTTTCAGATTAGAATTTTCAGATAGCTATTCATTTTCAAACGGCTACTTTTTTTCAATCTTTTTTGGTTGCGTTTTTTAAAAAAAAGGACGTAAGCAAAAAGCGTTTTTTGAATGTTTTACAAATTATAATTGTAATTGTAAAATGTGAAAATTTGTGTTCGGTTGTTTCATTGTTTTTGTTTTTTTTTTAAAAGCAACCAGGAATGTTGGAATCCTTCATTATCAAAAACAGAATTCTCAATCGTGCATCACTTTCAGAAGTAAATAAATATATTTTTTTGCATTTTTTCCGAATTTTTAATTTTTTGCGAAACGCATTTTTTGTATATCAATAAAAAATTGAAAAATAATTTAAGTGATGCTTTTTTATTTACTGAATAGAATTGTTTGGGTTGAAAGATAATTCAAACAAGCAAAACATTGCTTCATTTTGCTTTGTTTAATTGTATCAAATACTTTTTGGATGAAAAAGTTTATTTAAAAGAATTATTACAACATGAAATTATTGTAAAACTTTTTATCAGATTAAATTTTCGTTTCAATGTTGTGTCTGAAAAATAGCTTTTTCTCCATTATTTTTAAAATTATATATTTTTTAGAAACTTGATTGTGATTCAACGTATTTATAAAATATTCAAACAAATATGGCGACATTTAGTAATCAAAAAAAAAACCCGTTCAAGCAAATATTTGCTTAAATAAATGAATAAAAATTTTGATTCAAAAGAAAGAAACGACCTTTTCGTTTTTGTTTTGCTGGTTCAATAAAAAATGTGATAGACGCTGACATATAAGACGCGGATATGAAAAAGTTTTCCCAACTATTGGAAAAATCTCACTTTTTTTGTATGGAAAAAATGAGATTTTTTTGGCAAAATGGCTTTTTTGTCTTTTTCGAACCTTTTTTGAATGGGGTAAAAAAACATTTTTCATATCCGCGTCTTATATATTGCATTGTTTCTCTTTTAAAAGTGTTTTGAAAGAGCAACGCTATTGAAAAAAAAAGAAGGCACTGTTTTCTTTGTTTATAAAAAAACTGCATTGCATCGAAACATATGTTTAGAATGTGCAAAAAAATGCGCAATTTTTTTGGCTAAATCTTTTTTCTTACAATATATTATTTTTCATTTAGCATTTAAATGAAAGGCTGTGAGAATTGCTTGTTACTTCAATGATTATCTAAAACGAAATAACAAAATTTTTTTTGAATATTTCATTATTATTTTTTGAAATAACAATTAAAATTTTTTAATTAATTAAATATTTAAAGAAATTTAATGAGAACATATGGCAAGGGAAAAACTGACGTTAATTATTATAACCCTTGCAGTTGGTGCAAATTTACAGAAAAAAAATTATTTTATTACAAAATGTGCTA
This sequence comes from Panagrolaimus sp. PS1159, assembly GCA_963922195.1. Lineage (NCBI taxonomy): Eukaryota > Metazoa > Nematoda > Chromadorea > Rhabditida > Panagrolaimidae > Panagrolaimus > Panagrolaimus sp. PS1159. The sequence goes on from CAWUHW010000028.1 coordinate 904,227, forward strand.
AAATCTGTTCTCAACAATTTTTATGATAACATTTTACAGTTTTTTATAAAAAACTTTTTTATGTGTTACTAAATTTTCGATCAAAAAAAACGACTTTTTCGTTTTCCCATTTCTGTTTTGCTTGTTTTTTAGAACAAAAAAATAGAGGCGCTTACAAATGTCATTAATTTTTGTTGTTCGAAAAAGCATCGCTATTAAAAAAAACAAAGACTTGACTTTTTCGTTTAAAAAGACTGCATTGAATCGAAACATCTGTCAGTCAGCAGAAAATTTATTTTATTTTTTTTGATGTTCTTTTTTTTCACATAACCTTAACCCCCGATTAGTGAACGGTAATCCGATCCGAAAACCAAAAAGTCGGATCACGGATCAATCCGTCAAATATCGGATCGGATTGACGGATTGATAACGGATTGGGAATTTTGACGGATCGGATTGACGGATTGATCCGTCGGATCGGATTAACGGATTGATCCGTCGGATTATTAGGAAATATAGAACAAATTTTTCAAACTTTTTTTTATTTTTTTTAAAACGTTTGTTTTAAAAAAAATAAAAAAAAGTTTGATCGTAAAACAATCTACAATGGTTTTACAATGTGGACTGTTTTACGATCTAGACGTAAAATATCTATTGTCATTACAAAAATAAACAACGACAGAAATAAGTTAAAATCACGGATCAGAATATTCCACGGATCGGATTGACGGATTGTTAACGGATTGGGAATTTTGACGGATCGGATTGACGGATCAATCCGTCGGATCGGATCGGATTACCGTTCACTACCCCCGATTATATCCAACAACAACCATCGTAAAATTTTTGTTTCCAAAGAAAGAAAGACATGGCAAATGAAGAAAAAAATTCATTTTTACATTTTGATATACGGCTGTGAGAGTCATTTCGTTTATCCAAAACAAAAAATTTTTGTATATTTTATTATTATTATTTTTGAAACCGCAAAAAACTTTTTAAAAAGATTTAATGTTTAAACAGATTAAATCACATTATCAGCCATGCATTTAATTCCACACTATATTAATAAAAAATGTCATAAAAAATACAAGTTTCCAAAAAAAATATTTTTTAAAAAATTGTCTTTATTACAATTTTAAAAAAAATTAGTGCGAAAACACGATTTTCAAATGAAATATTTATTTTTTAGAAAAATGTGATTCAATATTAAATGCTTCCCAACATTCTGGATTAACAATATTAACAAAAGTAATTTCTTAATGGGGATATTTCAAGTATCGAACATAAATAATTGTGATATACGGGGAAGATGAGCAACGTTGGTGATAAATTTCATTTGCTCGAACGTCGACAATCCGTTTAAGTAAAACTTTATTGCCGCAACATTTTCACAACTGAAATGACAATAATTTTTTTCTGTACAAATACGTAAACCTCTAAAATTTTATAAAATTTACAAAAAACTTTCTTATTGATATTTGTAAAACAAAAGAAAATAAATAATGTTTTTTGATAAAAAACGACAATTATGAGTCAATGGTAGTCATAAAAATGACTTTTTTGCTTGCTTGTTTCCGTTGTTGACAAAAAAAATGCATTGTTTGTTGTTATTTTGCCATGGTTGCCTTTTTTATTTCCTGTTTTGATATGTAAAATATAATATTTTTGTAAAACTTAAAAATGTACATTTTAAAAATTTTTTTTTGGTTTTTTTGAATGAATGTTTTTTGGAAAAGCTTATTAAAATACAACTAAAGCAGTATTGGTTGTATTTTAAAGGAGGCGGACGTTTTGATACAGTTTCGTAATCTTAGATTTTCGTGATTTTCAGGCAAACTGAGAGTCTCGAAACGAAAATGCATTTTTTTTGATAAAAACAATGTAAAAAAGGGTCATTTTCGTTTCAAGACTCTCAGTTTGCCTGAAAATCACGAAAATCTAAGATTTCGAAACTGTATCAAAACGTCCGCCTCCTTTAATGTTTTTTATCAGCCAAATGTTTGACTGTTTTTTTATCTCAAACTTTGCTACCGATTATTTTTATGGAAAAGTGGAGTTCACTTTTGGCAAGAAAAAAACATTTTATTTTTTCTCAAAAATTGTTTTCTTGAATTTTTTATGGTCAAATATTTTCTTAATTTTTATATAAACTTTATTTATAAGCGACATTCAATTAATCTACTTTATTTTTATTATTTTACATTTTTGTGTTTTTATGAATTTTTCGTCTCTGCATATTTGAATGATTTCACGTTGATTTTAAGGGATTTGTAATATCTCGTTGAAATTTTTTTATTGCATGGAAAAAATATGCTATTTTTTTCATTTTTCATTGACACTTTCTGATGTTTATCTTTCAAAAATCAAAGAAAGGTGTCATTGCAAAAAAAAAGAAATCGATATTTTTTTCTCTGTCGATTTTAACTCCATTTAATTTGCATAAATATTTTTTAAAAGCCTTATTTATTTTTTGATCTCCTTTTTTGTCTCAACTTGACCCTTTCTTTTTTTATGACTTCCGCCATTATTTATTAATCAATATAAATGGTGTAAAAAATAATTCCATCATCACAAAAATTGGCTATTATTCATTTTTAATTTGCATAATTCTTGTTATTTATAAAAAATTGGTCAGATTTTTGATCGACAAATAATTTGTCACAAATTTTAACAACAAAAAAGAAGGGCTTTTACAAAACAAACATTTTAAATAATCATCTTTTTGTTTATTTTTCTTCCACCCCTTTTTTTAGGGTTCAAATTAAATATTGATTCTTTTTTTCTTTTTTAAAAAAAACATTATTGAAGCAGCGATTGTACTTTTGTTGAAAAGCATGGAAAAAGAGACAAAAAAATCCACACCCAAAAAATTGTGTTTGTTAAAAAAAAGATAACATTGAATCTTAAATTCGATAATCCATGTCTCCCTTTTTTTATATGGGACAAAAATGTGAAGAATTTTTGTCAATATCGTTGTCGCTACTTTTTGTGAAAGAAATGATATTGTTCGGTTGCCTTTTTTTGTTTGTTTTTTTTTGTTAAAATGTTTTGGCAAGCTAAAATGATTAAAAAGGACGTTTAAACAATTGCTGTGTGAATAATTCTTTTGACAGATTAATCGTCCACAACTTTCCGTAAAACAAAATTTTTTTAAAAAGTTTTCAAATATTTTTTAGAGTGAATACTGAAAACATAACCAAAAAAAAAGTTATTACGGTAAAATTTTTGATAAATGTTTTCGAAAAAGTTGAAGCTTGTGAAAAGACTGAATTGTAAGAAAATGAGGGATAAAAAATTTACTATAAACATTTTTTGATGCTATTGAAAATGTTTCGTTTGCGTTTATTAAGTTTTTTTCTCATTTTCGGTCTTTCTATTGAAAATTTTTTAGATCGATTTAAAATATAACACGTGAAAAACAAAAACTATTTTGAACTTGTCAAAAAAACGTCGATGAATGCTTAAATTGGAAATTGAAATAAATTTTTTAATAATGCTTAAAATGGAAAAGTTTTTTTCACGTTTTTGTCTTTTTATTTTTGAATGCTTAAAATGGAAAAGTTTTTTCCACTTTTTGGTCTTTTTTTAAATGAATGCTTAAATTGGAAAAGTTTTTTCCACGTTTTTATCTTTTTTTCAAACAATGCTTAAAATGGAAAAGTTTTTTCCACTTTTTGGTCTTTTTATTTTTGAATGCTTAAATTGGAAAAGTTTTTTCCACCGTTTTGTCTTTTTTTAAATGAATGCTTAAATTGGAAAACATTTTTCCACTTTTTGGTCTTTTTTTAAGACAATGCTGTTTTTGCAAATGGAAATTTCCAATTTAAGCATTCATTGACGTTTTTTTGACAAGTTCAAAAAAGTTTTTGTTTTTCACGTGTTATATGTATTTCATTGCGTTTACAAATACTTTTTATAGTAAAATAAATTTGCATAATCTTTTAGCACTTTACATTTTTTGTGTTCCAGAATGTCATTGCAAAGGCGTGATGATTTACAATGTTGGAGAGCTTTATCAATTTTAGCCGTATTATTGTTTCACATTTGGCCTGAAAAATTTCCTAATGGATATCTTGGTGTTGATATGTAAGCCATTTTTTGTGGACGACTTTCTCACATTCAGTATTAATATTTTTTTATCATATTGAATAATAGTTTATTGTTGATCTCTCAATAATCACATTAAATTTGTTTTAGCTTTTTTGTGCTATCTGGATATCTGATGGCATGCTTATACTCATTTGATTCAAACATTTTTTCATCAGTAATAGATTTCTATTATCGAAGAATTAAACGAATACTTCCAATTTATTTAATTATTATTTTAATAACACTTTTATTTTTGGCAAAACAAGTTTTTCCAGAAGAATATTCTTTAATTGTTGAAGATTCAAAATGGGCAATTGCCCTGGCATCAAATTATGAAGATTTATTAAAGAAAAGGGGATACTTTGAAACGGTTTGTTTTTGATTAACGAAATTTTATTTTCACAAAAAAAGGAATGAAAAGCCACGAATTAGATTTGAACCCTCAACTTACCGGTTGATAGCCATGCGCTCTATCAACTGCGCCATTCAAGCATTTTTTGCAAATTTTGTTTTTAACGCAATATCATATTTTTTCCTAACTTTGATAAATTTTAAGGAAGCAAGTTTTCGATTTTTTCGACACTGTTGGTCGCTAGCTGTTGAAATGCAATTCTATCTTTTATTTCCATTTATTGCAATTTCACGAACATTTATTTCACCAAGAAAATATCAACTTTTACTTATCTTAATCTCAACTGCCTCACTTTCATATCAAACATATTCAACAAATCCAATTATTCAATATGAATCATTATTTTGTCGAATTTGGCAATTTTGCGCTGGAATGTTTGCACAAACTTTACCATCTTTTTCAATCAAACTTTTACCAAGTATTCTATTGTTTGGAACATCTGTCCTCCTTTTTTGTTCAATTTCTTTGCCACGTTTTGTTGTATCTTTTGCAACAATTTATTTAACAGCTGGAATAATTTCAATGTCAACAACACAATTTCATCCATTCAAATCGATTTTTAGAATTTCAAAAATTATACATTATTTAGTAATTTTGGGGGATATTTCTTATGTAATTTATCTAATTCATTGGCCGCTAATTACATATGCAAAATTTATGTCATCAGAAAAAATATTTACCTATTTTGGTAGGTATGTTTTTCTTTGGGTTGTTTATTTCGCGTTAAGAATTTCGTTGCTGTTATTATAAGCGATTTTTTGTAATTTTCGACTAATTTCAAAAAATTTACGGATTTAAAAAAATGAAAACTCCTCAGACGAGGCTAAAAATTGGTAGAAAGACTAATGTGAGGTCAGAGATCTCAAATTCAAATCCCATATGTCTCATTTTTATGCAAATTTTTCATCTACCACATGCGATATCCCTAAAATCACCAAAAATTGTAAAAAAATTATTTTGCTACAAATGATATATGAGCCCTCTATAAAAAAGTTGTATCTCGTCAAGGCGCGTCGAATGATATATCATTTGTAACAAAATAATATTTGTTTCTATTTTTGGTGATTTTAGGGATACCACATGCAATAGATAATAAATTTGCATAAAAATGAGACATATGGAATTTAAATTTGTGATCAGTGATCTAAAATTAGTCTATCTACCAATTTTTAGCCTCATCTGAAAATTTTCATTTTTTTGAAATCCCACGACAAAGTCGAAAATGGCTTTTTTATATTTCGAAATTTTTCGTAAAATGCTTGAAAAAATTTTTATTTTACAAAATTTTAGATGGATTTTTGCTATTTATGACTTCAATATTACTATCAAAAATTGTTCATATCATAATTGAAAAACCTGTTTTAAAATTTTGTAATGGTTATCGAAATTTGGCAATTTTCTTAATATTGCTGTATGCATCTTCAATATATCTTCCAAAAAATATGCCACAAAAAGCTTCATTTTCGACTGTTAAAGTAAACTTTTTAAAATTTTTGTGAATCTATTTATTACATATTTTTTTAGAATTTAACCCCCTCAAATTTAACATTAAAATTTTGGAAAGAAGTATCAGAGGATTTTAATAATCCATTAAAAATTCCACAAAATTGGACAACTCAAAATTATTTGGAATTTGTTTTAAAACTTCGAGGAGAATATATGGGATCTCCATTTATATGCAAAGAAAAGAAAAAAATTCGCCTTAAAAAATCAACATTATTTTATTGTGAAGTAATAGGCAGCAATCCAAATGGGACACTTATTGGACTTTCAATTGGAAATAGTTTTTCAATGAATGTAATTTCAACAATTTCCTCTGATCCTCGATTTAAAAAAGTTATAAATGTTTTTGGAAATGGTGCATCCTTTCCAGCTCATGATGAACTTGAAAAATATTTAATTGAAAATTTAGTAAAAAAGATTAAACCGGATGTAATACTTTTGGTTCAAAGATATTTTCAAAAATATTTATATAATACTCCAATTGAAAAAATTCCAGAACACAAAGAATTTAAATATTGGAATAAAATTTTGGAAATTATTTCAAATTATACTTCTGCAATTATAATAAACAAAGAACAAATTGTTTTTCCGTATGATATTTCACAAGATTATATGAGAAAAAAATTTTATGGATTGCCAATTGAGTCAAGAATTAAAAATCCTGTAAGTTTTTTTTCATTTGTAAAAAAAAAACTGGAATCTTTATTTCTGTTATTTTTGTAAAACTCCTAAAAATTTGTATTTTATTTTCGCTTGATTAGCAACGTGCGCAGTTTTTTCAAAGTTTGCCAAATGTTATAAGTTTGGTAGCATTAGAATCGCCGTAAAAAAATCATTGGACAAAAAAAAGAAAAACACAAAAAAAAAATTAAAAATAATGTTTAATTAAGTGTTGAAAAAATAGAAAAAAATTTTTTTCTGCCAGGGAACACATTTGTTTCATAAATATTTTCGTGTCTATGTTTCTTTGTTTTGCCCTAATCAAAGAAAAAGCATATTTTTCTTTATTATTTCTTTGTTGAAATACAATGGGTGACAAAAGTTTCATTCCGTTTTTTCCATGATTCTTCCATGTTTTTCCATGTGGCATCATGGAACCTTTTGCCAAATATTGTTGGGTTAAAAATTTTTTATAATCATTTTTTTCATAAAATCGAAAAATTTTATATTTCTAAAAATTTTTAACCCAATAATGTTTGGCAAAAGGTTCCATGATGCCACATGGAAAAACATGAAAAAACATGGAAAAAACGGAATGAAACTTTTGTCACCCATTGTACATATTTAAATTTAAAAAAAAATTTTTGTTTGTTGTTAAAAATAAATTCTTAAATGATTTTATTGTAAGAAAATTATTTAAGGAAGTAAATTAAATATTTAACGTTGAATTAAATTTTATTCTCGATTTTTTTGCCATTTACTTTTTTATCATCTCATTTATTAAAGAAAAGCATGTTTTTTTTTTGCTTCGTTATGCATATCATATGCATAACTAAATCTAAAAAAAAATTTAATTTTATAAATAAATCTAAAAAAACATTTAATTTTTTAAGCTTTTAATAAAAACTAAAATATTAAAAAACATGAAATCTTTAGAAAAAACAGACAAAAAGCTGAAGAGAGTTGTTGTCTCTCAAAAAATATCGATCGCAGAAAAACGGCAGAAAAGAAAAATAAAACGATTTACAAATAATTTTTTTTTGTTGATTCATCACATTTTTTTTCCTTTCTTTGCAGCGAAAGTCAACAATTAAAAACAAATTTTGTTTTTCCTGATTTGATTTTTGAATTTTTAATAAATTTTTTAAAGAAAAGCAACAAAATCATTAATATATATAAGTTCAAAGAGTTAGTTCTGCAGGGTGGTCACGCTGGACCACCCCCAAAACAAATTAAATTTATACTCAAGAGCTGCAAGATTTAAAAAAACTGCTTGGGGGGATCGATAGTCTATATCATCGGATTTTAAAATGTGGTTTTGGAATTTCTACCGTAACCCTCGAAAAATTATAGTCTCACAACGAAAACCTGAAAAAGTCGAAATTTTCGAATTTTGATAACATTTCAAAGTAAATTTTTTTTCGAGATTTTTGGCATAGAGTCTTCTAAAGAGGTCCTCTAGCTATCCCAAATGATATTTTATCAAAATTCAAAAATTTTGGCTTTTTCAGGTTTTCGTTGTGGGACCAAAAAATTTCGAGGGTTACGGTAGAAATTCCAAAACCATATTTTAAAATCCGATGATATAGGCTATCGATCCCCCCAAGCAGTTTTTTTAAATCTTGCAGCCCTTGAGTATAAATTTAATTTGTTTTGGGGGTAGTCCAGCGTGACCACCCTGTATTTTGCTTTAAAATATTTATAAAAAATTGTGGTGCATGCATGTGATGCTACCAATAAATAAATAAATGTTTAAAAATAATTGGCAAAACATTTATTCTAAAAAAGTTAGGAAGATATAGTTTATCAAGCATGGGAAAAATAAGCGACGATAATATACAACATAAATTTCATCATAAAGTTTTCCAATGCAATTGGTAAAAGTTATTACGCTTAATGATTTTTTTTCTAAACTTCCAAAAAATTCCAGTCACAAAATCTTATAAAATTATAAAGACTTTTTAAAGATTACTAAATTTTTAAAATCCAAATATTTTACAGCCTCCGTCTCCAACACTTGAAGCATGGTTATCATTACTAAATTGTTCAAAATGTGGATTTTATAGTTATCGAGAGGCATTTTGTGATGGAGATTTTTGTAATGTTATGGATCTTGCAAGTGGATTACCAGTTTTTCGAGACACTGAACATATTTCACCTGTTGGAATACGGCATATTAAACCATTAATTGTAAAAGAAATTAATAGAATTTTAAATAAATCTGTAATTAATTGATTGAAATATAATTGCGAGTATGAGATTTAAATAAATTATTTTATACAATGGGTGACACTAGTTTCAATACACTTTCATCCAAATTTTTCCAAACTTTTCCAAAAATTTCCAAATGTCATCAAAGAACATATTGCCAATTTGGAAGGATTTGGAATACTTTGGAAAAAGTAAATTGAATTACAAAATATTAGATTTATTAGCTTTTAATTAATAAAATTATTAATTATTTTAAAAAAGTATTTTTTTACAGTAATATAGTAATTGTGGTAAAGTGGTAAAATTCTCAAAAATGACATTTTTATATTATTTTTGTGATAAATAAATACAGAGAATTCAAAAAAGAGGTATTTTTGATTTTTAGAGGATTCAGAATCCTGGATTCTGAAACTCTGATTCTGGATATATGGATATATATTGAAACAGAAACATTAAAACAGAAAACATTTACTGAATCATTTTTTTGTTAATTTTTTAAAATTCACTTAAATTTCTACTTTAATTTTGATTATTTTTTTTATTTTAATCTTTAATAAATCGGTACTCTAACAAAAAAAATATACAGCACCATGTAAAATTTATTGTGTAAATTTACCGAAAAAAATGGAAGCGAAAATAATCTTTAGACTGCTGTCAATTGATGGTCATTTTGTAGTAAAATAGAGAACAGCATTTTTCGGCTTTAAAAAATGTGGCATTTAAAATTTTTGGATTAATATATTTTTCAACTCTGAAAGTTTCTTCGTTTTTTGGTTCGAGGCTTTTTATTTTAAGAATGAAAAGCTTTTTGGCAAAGTGTCATTTTTTTTTGCAGCAAGCAATTTTTCCTTCAATTTTTTTGCTGTCTTTTTTTGCATTTTAAAAATTTGTTTGCGTTCTTTTTTTCTTTTTTTCGCTCAACTTTAAAATCTAAATACCTTCATTAACGCGTTTTTTTTTCATTCATATTTAACTGTTTGTGCTTTATTTATATTATATATTAATCTTTCAGTTGCAAATATGATGTGCAATGATTCTAATTCTGGCGGATTTCATCGGTATGTTTCTTTAAATTTACAACTTTTAACTCCAAATTATTTTTCGTTTTTAGTAAAACTGCTCCTGCAGCAAAAGCAAAGCAATTAAAATTGCTTCCAAATGAACGACAATTTGTTCCTGATCGAATCTCTGGTGATGTACCATTCCATCTTTATCGATCAGCATTTTTATCACCAAAAAGATATTTGGAATTTTTAAAGAGGCTTGAACAATCGTCTTCTCGACATGACTTTTTATTTTGGGTTTTTGATATTGTTGCTGCAGGACGAAGTACAGATCAATCAGTTCGAACTATTACTGCTAATGATCTAAATGATTTTTTTGCGTAAGTTTCCTTTTGTTCTTCCTCAAGTTTGAGATACAAATGTTGTGTCGGATTTGGGGAGCCGATTTAGTGATGCCCAATGTTCGACGATAGTCCTCGAAAACCGACATTTTGTATCTAGAAGTTTGAGTATCGTTGGTTCCTCAACTTGGACATAACATATCTAACAACTTTTGTTATGCTTATCATGAATTTTTTAGGGATCCCGAGAAAAAAGGTTTCGTCTACATTAATCGAGTTATTGCAAGTGCAACAAAAGGTTCAATTGATGGTTCAATTCCATGTTCATCCTTCAGTGAATATTTATTAAAGACATATCCTGAAATCTTCAAGCCACATTTATACGAAGATCAACAAAATCCTTCATTTACAACTTATCCAAATACTCCAGAACTTTATGAATATCGTTCAAAAGCTTTCTTAAGCTTAACAAAAGAACATTTCTATCTTGCTAATCATGATGAATATGTAAGTTTATTTCTTTTTGGTATAACGGTTGTTAGACTTTAATGTTATTATTAACAGTATCTTTACGTTCCACAAAGAAGTTGGATACTGTTTATGTTGTATGTAATCTTATTAATGCTCTATTACTTTTCAGTTTCTTATTGATCCTATGGAAGGTTTAACTGTTGAAGATTTTCCTGTAAGTTCTCTTTCTTTTATCACTATGTCTTATATCCTTCTTTCAGCTTCCAGTACCAGAAGTACATTATGAAGAATTAAATCCTAAAAAATTTAATAAGCATTCATTCTTTTCATATTACAATCATTTTCATGGCTTATTAACTTATGTTGGACAAATTCCTGGAAGTACTGATTGCATTTTGGTTGATAAATCTCCATATAAACTTTTACAAGTTGAAGCATATATAAAGTAAGTTTTTGCTTGGTTTTATCGTTGTTTGTATGATAAAGTTTTTTTTTAGGAAGATTGATTTCGATAAGCTTGAAAGTGTTGATTCCACAGAAATTCAAGAACTTTCTGACAATGGTTCTATTGTTGTTGTTGCAAATGATGAAACTGGTGGTGATAGTATTACAACTAGAACTTCAAATACGTCTGGATATGTAACTTGTCAATATTATTACCAACGTGCAAAGCTTCTTCATACAATTCCTCCACTTCGTGAAGATTCAGCTTACGTTCTATTTGTTGATACTGGTAAAGTTGCTGTTGTTTCAATATATGAAATTTATAAATGCGCTTTCGATACAAATGCTCCAAAGATTTTGACAACAATTGTTTCACAAAAGGTTTGTTTTATATTAAACGATAGAAACTTTACATAAGTTTTTTTAGAAGCTTCCAAAAATCCCTGAAGAAGATGATTTTTTCGTCTATGATTTTATGCAAAAGAAGTATTCATATGTTGGATGTCCAACTAAGAACTTTAATCCTGCTCCAGATCCTCATGATGAAGTTGATACTGATACAGAATCTGTTTACTTTGGAAAAGGTGCACCAAAAATTGATTGGGAAAAAGAAAATGAACTTATTGAACGTCCAAAATTGGATGACAATTCTGAATCAAGTGAAGATGATAGCGATGATGAAGAAGAAGATGTAATTTATGGTGTTCAAAGAATTGCTGAAAATTTGGGAAATTTAAAGAAGGTTGAAAGTGATGAAGAAGAAGAAGGCAATGATGAAGAAGAAAAATATCAAAGTGGTGAAGAAGATATAGAATATTATTAAAAGTTGATTGTGGTATCGTTTGTTTACTTTTTACTGTATTACTGTAATGTTTGATAAATTCGTTGTTGAAATTTTATTGTTGTGCGGGGCAAAAAAAACATGTTTAACTTTAAAGGGCTTTTTGGGTTACTGTAAGATTTGCTGCTGCAAATTTTTTTGCTTCCCTTCGTTTTGTATGCTAATTTATTTATCAAAAAATTTTTTATTCACAAAAAAGATATTTTCTTTGATCCATTAAAGTCCTGTAATAGCTTTCCCAATGACATCCTTCAAAACAGGTTCCATCTTTTTTACGCCAGCAGGTGATAATCGATTATTGTCGCATAAATATGATAAATTGGTTTTTTGATCAACATACCAATATTTATCGTCTTCAATGAAGGTGGCTCTCATATCAATTGCAATACATTTTGGGCATGTTTTTACTGCTGCCAAAATTCTCATCCATCCTGGATCAATTTGATCTTGAACAGTCTAAAATGTAGTGGTTTTTAATAAGGATTAGTTAGATTGGGAAATTTTAATTTTTAGATAAAATTCAACAACATTAAACCAAAAAATTTTAAGTTTTCGAACAGTATACTCCCGCTCCTGAGAGCGGGAGCGCTCCCTTATAAGAGGAGCTGTTGGTAACGGGAGCGGGTCTAGGGAGCGGCAGGACGGGAGCGGGTTTTTAAAGAGCGCTCTTTTCATAAAAAGACTTTGAGAAGGCAGGAAAGTCGAATTTCTTTGAATTATTATTTTTTTTAAAGATGTGTTGTTTTATTATTACAGATGATTTTTTTTTGAATTAAGACAAATAGGAAAAAAAGGAAAATATGAGCACAAAAATGAGAAAAATTATTGAAAAGTTTTTCGTAATAAAAAAATTTTTTCATAAAAAAGACAAAGAGCGGAGCGGGAGCGGTTATTTCAAGAGCGCTCCGAGAGCGCTCTCAAGAGCGGGAGCGGGTTTTGGGAGCGGAGAGAGCGGGAGCCAAGTTTTTATGGGAGTCGGAGCGGGAGCGGAAAAATAGGGAGCGGGTATACACTGTTTTCGAGTCAAGATTTTTTTGAGCTTTATTTTTCCGCTTTTTCTTTTTGTTTTATCAATCTTACTTGAAGTGGAATAAAATTTGAATCTAATGATCTTCCATCAGCAAGAGCTTTAGCAGCTGAAGCAGCAGGATTAACAAAAACTGTTGGCTGTGGTTCAATGATAAAAATTTTTTTGGTGTAAGCAGACCAAAGTTTGAAAAATGCTGAAACTTGTTTTGTGACAATATCAGTTGCAGCATCTTCAACCGATGCAACAGGGGCTCGAAAATTATCATTATTTTTCATGCTAAAAAATATTTCATTATTTTTAGTTTAAGTGCTTTTAATTTGTTTACTTTTGTGCAATAATCATAACATCAGGTTTTATTTGAGCTAAGAATTCAGCAGTTTTATTTTGAATTTCTGAACATCCCCAATATGGTGCATAATTTTGTGTGAAAGTTTCAAATGTTAAACAAACAGGTCGAGCAGCAAAATACAACTTTTTATAGCTTCCAGAAAAAACTTCTTTAACTCCAGCAAGAACTTTTAAGGCCATATCATTTCCAGTTAAAAACATTGTGAGCTTTCCAGTTCCTTCATATGAACAAAAGAAGGCATTACCTTTTTCTGGTTTTGGTGCAATTGAAAGCATCAATGGATCCCAATTGCAATCTGTTGTCATTGGAAATGTTCCACATTCATCAGCATATTTTTGATTTGTTGCAATTGCGTTTGCCTAAAAAAATATTTTGAGTAGAAAATTTGATGAAATAATAATTAGGTTCTCCAACAGTTTTTGCTCGAAATATTTTTTGTATATTTTGACTGTTTTGTTAGTGTTCAGCCTATAACTTACAAGAGCGTCTTGTGAAAAACAATGAACTTGGCACCCCAATTCGGATATCTAAATTTTAGACATTATTTTTTTCCCAAAAACGATATTTCTTCAAGAAATTTCGAAAAGCTATTTCGATGGCTCAATGGCACAGAGCCTGGCTAATAGGCGGTAGGTCCTGGGTTCGACCCCCCTAAGAATTTTTTTTTATTTTTTGCTCTGGAGGAAACGTTTTTAAAGCTGTTTTTATTTTTTTCACCTAAAATTGGTTTAAAACTTACATTAATATCTTCACATTGAACCAATAAAACAAAAAATAAAACCCAAAGCTGCTTTCCGGAAAACATTTTTTAAAAACGATTTTTGTTTTTTTTTGGTTGATAATTAGCGTTTAAATTAAAGAGAGAAAAAGAAAACGCCAAAAACCAAAAAAATGTTTGCCCCGAAAAAGGAATACAACCTAATACTTATATCAAACCAAAAAATGTTGAACAAACAGAGAAAAAATGTTTTCTGTCTTTTTTTCAATTGTCCTTTAACATTTTTTATTAAATAATAGGGATTTTTTTAAAACAATAGAGTTTTTTTTGTTTGTTTCCACATTTTTTATTATATTTGAAAAGCCAAAAGTCAGTGAACAAGAAAAATGATGTTTAAATAAAGAAGAAAATTTTGAATAACATAAATCCAACGTTCATGTTTACAATTATCAGATCTATCATAATTTCAAATTTTATAATAAAACAGCTTTGCAAACAATGTTGTCAAACCAATTTCATTTAATTTTAATGTATTTTTTTAAAAAGTTCAGTAATGATGATAATGGAAATAACAAAAATATATTTTTAATAAAGTTTTATAAATCTTTATAACTTTAATTAAATAATGCACGATTATGATTCAATGCATTTTAAATAAAATTACAAATTTTGTAGGAAAAATATCCTTTGAATAAATTACAAATCAATAAATGTTTTTTACAGTTATAATTAAATGAAAAAAAAAATTTTTAAAATATTAAAAAAAACGATTATTTTAAAAGGTCTGCTCTTTTCTCGAAAAAACAACACAACGTTAGTCTTAGAAATCATTCGACAGAAAAATAAACCGATCATTCAATGCAAAAGAAAAATCAATAAATTTTTTCGTTCAAGTCGACTTGCAAATCTATAGTTTTTGCTAGGGGAAAGAAATTGACATACAAAAAACCTTTCCTTTTGCATTTGAAACTTTTTTGTAAAAACAATCCAAAATTCTTTTTAATATTATATTAATTGATCGAAAATGTTTAAAGAAGTCTTATATGTTTTTAATTAACAAAAAAATGTTTTTTGAAATTTTGTAAAAAAGAAATTTTATACTAAAATGATGATGATGGAACTATGTCTTTATTAAAGTGTTCAAAATGATGTGAATGGAAATAACAAAAATATATTTTTAATAAAGTTTTATACACTTTTGCAACAATAATTAAATATTGCATTGTTCGATTTAATACATTTGTAATTAAAGTACAACTTTTTTTTGTAAAATTTCCTTTGCATAATTACAAATTAATAAATGTTTTTTACAAATATAATTAAATGAAGAAAATAATATAAAATATTTTTAAAAAACTGTAATTTAAAAATGTCTGCTCTTTTCTCGAAAAAGCACCACGATTTCAGTCTTTGAAATTGCGACACAGAAAAAACCGATCATTCAATGTAAAAGAAAAATCAATAGCTTTCTTCGTCCAAGTCGACTTGCAAATCTATAGTTTTTGCTATGGAAAAGAAATTGACCTTTAAAAAATATTTTTTTCTTTCCTTTTGCATTTGAAACTTTTTTGTAAAAACGATGCTAAATTCTTTTAAATATTTTATTAATTGATCAAAAATGTTTCAAGAAGTCTTATATGTTTTTAATTAACAAAAAAATGTTTTTTGAAATTTTGTAAAAAAGAAATTTATAATAAAATGATGATCATGGAAATATGTCTTTTTTAAAGTGTTCAAAATGATGACAATGGAAATAACAAAAATATATTTTTAATAAAGTTTTATACACTTTTATAATAATAATTAAATATTGGATAAGTCCGTTATTTAAAATGAACAAATTAAGTTTAAAGTTGTTAAAATATCCTCTGAATAAATTACAAATTAATAAACGCGTTTCACCTATAGTTCAATGAAGAAAAATATATAAAATATTTAAAAAACACTATAATTTGAAGTTGTCTGCAAAAAAAGAAACAACTTTAGTCATTGGAAATGGAAATAAGAAAAAAATTATCTATAATATACATTAAAAAAATCAATTGCTTCTTAGTCAAAATGTGAAAAAACGTTAATGTGTTTTGCTGAAGGAAGAAAAAACGAGCATTCAAAAAAAACCCTTTGTGCGTACGACTCATTGACTTTTGTACTACCAAAAAATGATGTAACATTTTTTTAATATTTTATTCATTAATCATAAAAGTCAGAGAAATTAGCATAATTTATCAAGTTAAAGAATTCATGTTGCTCAATATTCTGCAACATGGAACTTTACCCAGAAGTAAAAGCTGGGTCAGGCATTAACAAAAAAAAAATTAAACAACGAAAATGGAAAAGTTGGCAAAAAAATTGGCAGTTGTTTTGAGTTAATTTTTATGCGATTTAAAAAATGGTCAAAATTGGTGATTATGGAGAAATAACAAATATTTTTTTCTACAATTTTTATACACCTTTTTTTAAACATTAATTAAATAATGTTTTTTTTGGAATTAATCATTTTTAACAAAACTCGTTTGAAGAATAGTGTTTGACAAAAGCTAAAAATTAATAAACATTTTATTTACTGTTTAAATTTAATGATGAAAATTTCATAAAATATTGAAAAAATAAAGATTTTATAAAAATTGTATGTTCTTTTTTTTAATAAAGTAACACTTAAAAAAACGTTCGAAGAAAAACAGATGTTTCTACGCATAAAAAAAATCAATAGCTTTTTGTGAAAAGTCTGAGAAAAGGCGTTAATGGTTTTTGCTGAAGAAAAAAAAATGATATGCTAAAAAAATTATTTTTGCAAAACTCTGTTGCTTTTGAAACCCACACTTTCCTTTTTGTTGAAAAACGATGGTACATTTTTTTTAAAATTTTATTTTTTGATCAAAAAAGTTTAAGGAATAAGCAATTAATAAAACAAATTTTTTTTCTTGAAAACCTTTCAACTCGACACCTTCAAATAGAGGAATGCATTAACCAAAAATATAACGGAAAAATAAAATATCAAGGAAAATATGTAAATTTAAAATGGGTATATTTATCACACATTTATGCGCATGTTTTAATTAAAAAGTACCAAAAAATATTTAAAAGTAATCGATTTGTAAAAAATTGTCTGTTTTTTTTCTTTAAAAAAATAGCACAACTGTTTTTCACAGCAAAAATGTTTGCGCATTTTTAATTTGACGGCTCGTAAAAAACATTTGAAAAAGGAAACAACTTTATCAAAACGATGGTCGCGGCAGGGCTGTCCGGAACAAAAATTTTCATCCGGAATCCGGAACACGGAATTCCGGATTTTTTTTGTCCGGAATCCGGAAAAATCCGGAACAAATTTTTTCAGACCTTATATAAAAGGCGAAAAAATTTTTTTTCGTCTATTTAATATCAAAAAACAATCATAACAGGCTGTATTTTAAGAAAAGTGAAAAGCTTTAAAGTATAGAAGAAGTTTTGGTTTTTGTATTTATTTGTTTTCCCGCTTGTTAAGAAAATCAAACACAAATCATGGGTAAAACTTTGCCCTGAAATACAAATTTTTATTTAACATAAACTAAAATTTAACAAAATCAATGAGAAAATAACAGGAGAGATTACTACCAAACATAGCAAACGATTATGAACGATTATAATCTTTAAGAATAGGAATATTTCTATTTAAAAAAGTAAGTTGTGCTAAAGTTTCGGGAAGCATGGAGTTTCTAAGTTTTGTTAAAGTTTGACCAGTAACGCTGAAAGTTCTTTCAGATTCATCTGATGCGGCTGGAGCTGAATGATACTTCTTTGCTAACATTGATAATTGCTTAAAATCTTTTTCGTTTTCATACGCCGCCGCTGACATATGCCATATCGAACAAGAGGATGGTTGCATTGAAAACTTTTTATTGGCTAAAAAGGAGAGATGAACAAAAATAAAATCAATATAGTGGAGTTCGTGTGTATGTCACTGTTTATTCATTTTTTCAGAACAAAGAAAACAAATTAATTCAACCACAATAAAGGAAAAAAACATATAAACTTTTATTACTTTATAAAACAAAATTAATAATGTGATAATCCATAATTTTACGGTTTAAAACGAGTTGTTAAATTATTTTTAAATATTAACTAAAAGTGCAAAAAAATAGTATTTATACTTTAACGTAATATACAGATTGTTCCGGATTTTTCCGGATTCCGGACAAAAAAATCCGGAATCCGGAACTCGGAATCCGGAACGCAAAAAACGTCCGGAATTCCGGATTTCCGGAACACGGTCCGGAATTCCGGACAGCCCTGGGTCGCGGGATGAAAAGTGAAAGCGATTTCTACATTTTTTTGTTTATGTCAAAATCCGTTCTGCGACATATCCTTTCTACAAATAATTTTTTCCTCGAACAATTTTTTTCCTCAAAAACTCTTTTCCTCAAAAAAATAATAAAACGTCAGATCCTCAAAAGTGGCATATTGATTTATTAAAGTTTTGAGACTTGTGTGGTTTTGTTTGTGATTTTATCGCTCTTGTTTTTTTTTTATATTCTTTCTACAAACTTATCAATTAATATTTTTAGTCACTTGCTAAACATAATGGATACTTTTTTGAGCATTTTACATCCTTTTGATACAACTTCATTCAATCAGTTTTCATATTCCAACTCGGATTACCAAAGCTACAGTAATCCCAGTGTAACCCTTGTTCATTTTTCTAAACAAAAAACTTTTTCTATGCCTACAGTATTTTGAACTTTTTGATCTTATTCCTCCCTTAATTTTTTTTTTAACTATTGAAAAATAATAAAACTTTTTGACGCAATTTATATTTCATTTTTCTTTCCTGCGTTTCACTTCTAAAATTCTTACTGTTTTGGTTTTTTCGATTCTGCAATTTTTATTGCTTTTTTTCAAAAAATTTTGCAGCAAGTTGAAATTTTGGTTAAAAAAAGTCAGAAATATTACAATCGAAATTTCAGTGTGTAAGAAAAAAATTTTGTCCGGTTTTGAAATGAAATAATTACATATTTCGTGTATTTCGATTTGGTAGAATCTTATTTTTTTGAATGATTTTTAATAAAAGAGTTTATTTTATTTTGAATTTATAAATTAATTTATTTTTTCTGATACTTTTTTGCATCTATAAATTCGAGATGTTATTTTAGCAAAATTAAAATTCGTTTTTGATCTTTTAAAAAAATGTCTAAAATTTTAGAAGCTGAAAACATGTTTTTTTAAGGTTTCTGTATATTTTTTACAAAACATTGTAAAAAATACAGTAACCTTGATTTACAAAACATTTAAGCCCCTTTTAATTGTGTTAGTTTTCGTAAAAAATATGAAAGAAGAACAAATTTATTTGGTGTTAATTAATTCGAAAAATTATTTGACTGTTATTAAATTTTTTTGCTGATAAAAAATTAAAAAAACAATAAATTTTGATATCTGATGAAAAAATAATTTTAAAAACACAAAAAAATAATGTTGTTGAAATTTTACATTTTTCTCCGTTATTTTTTTCGCCTAAAACCACATTATTTAAATAAATTTATTTTTTGTTTAAAAATGGAAAAAAATCCTAAGAATTGCAACTTCAGAAAATATAAAACTGCTGCCATTCCTATCAATACTTAAAAACCATTATTTTACAAAATTTAAAGTAATAGTATACAGCTCAAAAGTAGGGTTGCCGTCCCCCCTCGTTTCCCCGATTTCCCCGCGGGGATCCCCGTCCCCGAAAATTTTTGCATTTCGGGGACGTCCCCGTCCCCGAATTTTTCGATTTACGGGGGGGACGGCAACCCTACTCAAAAGTAATAAAAAAAAGAATTTATGGACACAAAAAAGCGAATACAAACACCAAAAAAAGATCAAATCACAAAAAGAGACGTAATTTTTGCATATTCTTCAACGAAGTTTCTTTGAATCTTTTTTTCTTCAAGCAGATTAATTTTTGCTAAATTTTTCAGAAGCACGTGTTGAATTTTGTGTTTCATCATTATCATCACCAGAGAGAGAATCCAATAACGAAACACTTTTGAATCCATCAGAATTCATTGCAGGAAGAATAATTTTCTTCGAAACAAATACTCTTGGAGGATTTCCAGGTTGTTTTTGTTGAACGACGGATTTTTGTACGACAGATGTTTCAGTTGTTAAATCTTGAAGAGTTGGTTCAGTTGAAAACTTCTTCGCTGCTGGAGCATGTTCTTTTGTAACATTTTCTTGAGTAATTTCTTTTGATGGTTTTGGTTCAACGATTTCTTTCTTTTCTGTTGAAGCCTTTTTCTTTGTTGGTTTTGGTTGTTTTTCTTTTGTTACAGTTGTTTCTTCTTTCGTTGATTCTTTTGTTGGTTCGAGTTTTGCAACAACTTCCTTTTCATCTGAAATTTTTTCATTTTCAACAGTTCTTGCTTTTTTTGATGCTTCTGGAATAAATGGCTTTTTTTGGACATCTTTTTTCTTTCCAAAAAGAGGCTTCTTTTGAATTTGAGTTCGATAGCAGCAATAACTAAAAAAATAATATATTGCAAAAAACTTTTGAAATCTCTATAACAAACCCAAAACCAATAACAACAATTAAAAGAATAAAAATTCCAACACCAATTCCAATCCAAAATGTTGTATTTGCTTCTGAAGATTTTGAAGTTGTTTCATTCGGTACAGTTGTGCCTGATGAATTTTGCGTTGTTGTTGTAGCTGGAGTCCATTTCTTTGCATTTAACTAAACAAAATGATTTGATGAGGATATTTAAAAAAGTATAAAAAAACTTACAACATATAAAGGACATCCAGGTGGAACTTGATAGATATACAAATTTATAATATTTCCATCGTGTTTTAATGGTTCACAACTTGGAAATGGTCGAACTTCATCTGATGTTGTTTCCGGAAACATCATAATTGCTGTTGCACAAATGTGACCATCTTTTGGAAAATCTTTGTTGTAAGTATCATCCTTAAACCATAAAAGCATTTTTTCATCTTTTTCTTTAATACCTGCTTTAAACATACATTGACCTGAAC
This sequence comes from Panagrolaimus sp. PS1159, assembly GCA_963922195.1. Taxonomy (NCBI): domain Eukaryota; kingdom Metazoa; phylum Nematoda; class Chromadorea; order Rhabditida; family Panagrolaimidae; genus Panagrolaimus; species Panagrolaimus sp. PS1159. Next base: position 925,266 of record CAWUHW010000028.1, read on the forward strand.
CACAATCACCTTGACGTAAAGTATTTGAATTTGTAGAATCAAAACAAGCAACAATCCTAAAAAAGACGAACAAACCTTATTTTTGAATTTTTAAAGAAGGCGGACCCTTTGATCCATTTAAAAAAAAAAAGGATTTCGAAATATTTCTTTTTTTTCCAAACCATCGATATTCGTGATCAGGGTGACTCTTGAAACGAAAAAATATTTCCTTTTTTAAAAATTAAAAACAATGGAAGCTGCATTTTTGTTTCAAGAGTCACCCTGATCACGAATATCGATGGTTTGGAAAAAAGAAATATTTCGAAATCCTTTTTTTTTAAATGGATCAAAGGGTCCGCATCCTTTAAAGAGCACTCAAAAATATTATACTAAAAATGTTTAAAATTAACTTACACTTTGTCCATACATCCACCAGAACAAAATTTAAACGCTAATTGCTTCTTTTCCAATTCAAGTTCAATACCTTCTCTTTCATTTCCAACAAATTTTACATCATTACCATATTGTTCATAATTGTCTCCATCAGATGAAAGAGCATCCAAATTATTCATTTCTGTATTACCACTAATGAATTCATTTTTAATGCCATTAATTGAATGCCTTTGAAAGCGTTGTGCAAAAGATCCAAGAAGTAAAAGAATAAAAACAACAAAAAGTTTAAAAGAATTCATTCTTATTTTTTGCAGCTGCAATCAAAACCGCCGTCGACGATGATGAAAATAAATATGAAATGGGAGAAAACGATGGAAGCGTCAACATAAACATTTATATGAATGTACAAAAATGCTATGCAAATTTTTTGAATAAAAGTTTTGAATAATTTTTTGCGATAATTTATTTAGGCGCTCACTGAATCTTTATGAAAGTAAAAAAATTGATAAAAACTTTAATGAAAGTTTTTGAGATAACCAAAGTTACGCAATAAAAATTAAAACCTCATTGAATACTGTTTTTTTTAACAATTCTCGTTAGTTTTATTGTTTTTTGCTTCTTTCTTTGTTGAAGTTTGTACAGCAGATTCGTCAGTTTGGCATAATTTTTGAAGCTATAAAATTGTAGATTTTTTATGTATGACTCATTGATACCGCTCAAAATTTTTTCTATACCGATACTCGATACCGATATGATACATCGGTATCGCACAACCCTGGTCAAAGGGGTTAGTTTTTTTCTGCTTAAAAGTTTTAACAAAAAAACGCGTGAGTTTAAAAAAAAATACAATCCCGTCCTTCATTTTTCGAACGCTTTTTCATTTCATTTCATTTCAGTTCATTTCAATTTGACGTTTCTTAGCACGAAAATTGCATTGAAAAAAAATTTTTCTATTGTTTGTTGAAATGAAATGAACTGAAATGAAATGAAAAAGCGTTCGAAAAATGAAGGACGGGATTGTATGTGCGCATATTTGTTCATTCAAAACTATTTCGAAACGAAAATAACAAATACATTGGCCAAAAGATATTAAAATTCATGTGCTACGATTGCTATATTTCAAAAGATATAATTTTTGCCTTAAATATTTTAAATTATCATTTATTGTAGACAAATATTAGAACGGCAATTCGGCTCAATGGTTTGTGATAATTTTTGTAATGTTTTTCCATTCAATTCTTGTATTTTTTAGATTTGGTTTTATCATCATTATATGAATGTGCAACCTCAACAACCGAAGAAGTTCGAGCAAAAGTAAAAGAATCATTTTTATCAATTGGTAAAAAGCAGCCAACATTTTTTTTGGAAGCTTCACATGCTTTTGTACTTGAAAATACTCGGGTATGTAAAATATTTTTTAACCATTACTTAACAAAAAATTTTGTAGTTAAATTCATCGAATCATGCATATGTTATGTCATCAATTGCTGCAGTATTGGATGGATCATCATCAGTCATTTCTCAAATTGATGAACAACGGCTCCTTTTAACAATTAATTTAGCAATTCAAGAAATGCTCATGTCAAAAGATGATGAAAATGAATGGGCAGATGCAGCAAAGAATGTACTAATTGTTTTATCATAGCATTAACAGCTTATTCATCATGTTCTTGATGGACTTTTGCAAAAATTTCCACCTGGTATTACAACTTCACCACCAAAAACTATCATTTCAACGCTTGCAGCAATTGCACAATGCAACGGTATATTTTAAGTGCCAAGTATTAGCTTATCGATGTGTATCTTTTTTTAGCTTCTGGATTTGTGCCTTTCCTAACGGATACTGTTTTAATTTTTCGAACAATGAATCATTCAAATATGATTGAAAGACGAGGATGTGCAATAGCTGTTGGAGAATGTTCAAGGCACCATACAAGTTTAATGTTAACAGGAATAGAAAATATTGCAAAATGGGAACATTCAAAGAAAGCTTCGGGTGGACTATTTGGATTTATTAAAGAAGCATATCATCGTGGATCTCCAGATGCACAAGCAATATTCTTTCGAGCAACAATTGTACTTTCATATGGATATTTGGTAAATGTTTCACCAATAGATTTTCTTCCACAAAGATTAGATCAAACTGTTTTACCATTTTTACGACAATATATGGTTGAAAGTAAAGTATGTGATTAATATTTTTGATAGTGAATAGTAATGATAATGTTTTTTTTAGAATGCTGTTGTCGTTCGTGAAGCACATCTTGAATCAATTCATATGATTGCTCAATCTATTTTACGGCTAACAAATGATTATCATTTTGATGCAAGATATGAAATGTTAAGCTCAAGATATTCCATCAGTGCGGCAAATTTTTAGGCAAGCTGATCCTACATTCAAATCAGCATATCGAGTTTTTCGTGATTTACTTCGTGATTCAATTATTGAATGGGATAAAAGTCGTAATGCAACAGATCTTCCATTTCGAAAGAATAAATATGTGGATTGTGAAAGAAGAATCATCGACAAGAAGTATGAATTTGCTTTTCAACTTGAAGTTCAAGGAAATATTCCAATGGATGATTTAAAGAAGTATGCTGAACATCAAGCATTCAATGCAACACCGGATTATGATGATGAAGCAGTTAATCAAGCAATTCAAATGCCTCTTCCAATAATTCCTCCATTTCGCCCACGACTTCAACAAAATCCTCCAATACGACCTCAACTTCAAAATCAAAATTTCGTCAATCCAAATTTATTACAAAATCCTTTCTTTGAAGCTCAACAGCAACTAATTTTTATGAATCCGCAGATTCAAATGTTAATCATTCAACAACAACAACAGCAACAAATTGCTCAATTTCAATGGCAACAGATGATGGCACGAAATAGATTCCAATTTCCTTAAGTTTTTTTATTTATTTTTACTTTTACTATTTATTACTTTTCTTATTTTACTGTACTTTTTTATAAAGTTTTTTTGCTTAAGTTTTTCGTTTTTGGATTGGGCAAAAGGCTTGGGCAAAAGGCTTGGCCAAACAAAGGCACTTCAAAACTACTCAAGTGCTTTCCTTTAGGGGCTTTGGACAAAGTGATCAGGATACGTTTTTGCAGTGCGTCTTCAGAGCAAGAAAAAAGTTCACGCCTTCTTTTGAAAACAATGGTACTTGGGATCACTTGTCCACCCATGGTTTTTTATACCAAAATCTCAACGTATCGATTGAAGCAATAAATTGCAAATCACTCTGAGTTGTCAAAAAACTGAATCGAGTTCATCGCGATTTTATTTGCATTTGCTTCATACATTTTCGTTTTAGTCATTCAAAGTTTGTTTTTTAGATCAAATTTGACTAAAATTTGTCACTTATTTTTAATAAAATCGACAATGGAACCATCTATTATTGTAAGTAATATTTTTTTATTAGCATCTTACTCTGAATCAGGAATTAGAAAGAGTTTTTTGCAGTTTTTGAGGTTTTTTGAAGCGACATATTTTTAATAATTGATATTTTTGTACACTTTTTTCATTAAAACATATTTTAACATATCTGTAATCAAAAATTGGAATATTATAACTTTAAGTGAAAAAACAAAACTACATGCGGTTTACCAGAAAAATAGTCGCACCGTGATTCTTTATTAATTTTTTTCGTCTATTGGAAATTTTTTTTGGTCTTTGGTAAATTATTACATCTTTTTTCATCGAATATTTGTGTTTTTTTGAACTTGTTCATGATTAAAATTTGGGATTCAGTCTTAAATTGACTCCCTTTGACTTCTTCAAAAAAGTTGCTCTAAATTTGATTTCAAATTTTTTAAAATACGTTTTAGTGGAAAAAGTGTACAACTTTGACTTTATTTGAATATTTTAATAGAAAGAATTTTTCAAAAAAAAAACACAATACAATTTTGTTTAAAACAACTGAAACTCTTTTTTTATAGAAATATGTGAATTTTATGATGAACGTGAAGCTCATGTACAAGCATTAATAATGTAAAAAGAAAGCTAACATTCAATATATCACAGATTTTTTAATAGAAAAAACAACTAAGTCCACAAAATTTTTAAAGAATATATTAGTTTTCCAAATTTAATTACATTCATTAAAAACAGGGCCGGAAATGTCGAAATATGGTCTGTTTTTTTTGAAGTCAGACTTTCGGAAATGTTTCATATTTGACGAAATATTTTTTATGTCATCGAATAGATTTACGATTTTTCATTGCTATATGTCAAAAAAAACATTTTTAACCGCTTTATGTTGTAGTATTAAAAATTTTTTTGTAATAAAATCATACGTGTTACAGTCTTCTGTTTTAATTTTATTTAACGAATCCAAAATGTTTAGCGATTAAAAAAACCGAATATTTTGTTACTAACATTCTTTTATAATCCAATGAATTTTTTTTTCTCTGTAAACACAAATACGCTTTGAAATAATATAAAGATTCAAAAATTTACTAGTTAAAAATACGCTAACGAAATCTCCAGATCGGTCGTAAAAAAGCAAAAAAAAGATATTAAAGTTCGTTTTTTAAGCATTTTTTTCGCTCTATTTTTGTCTTTCATTCTTCAAAATAAGGTTGCACCTTATTTGTCTGGCGCAGGGTTGTTAAATTCCCGGGAAATCAGAAAAATCGGGAAATTTCCCGGGAAATTTCCCTGGAATTTCCCGGGAATTTCCCGCTAATTTCCCGCAAACCCAATTTTTCAGATTTTACATATCGCACCCGAAAAATTTAAAAACATGATTCACGAGTAACTACCCTTTTTTTACCTATATTAATTCGTTCTAATTATTTTTAAAGCTAAAAAAATCTATTTTAATTAAAAAAAATTAGAATTTTTAAAAAATTTTGGTAATTATATACTCAAAATTCCGGGAAATTAATTTCATTTCCCGTAAAAATCGGGAAATTTCCCTTTGACAACCCTGGTCTGGCGTCTCCTTATACCTTTTAGTGCATGCTAGCACTATTTCTTTTTTTTCTTTTTGCGAGAGAAAGAGAGCGGCAGAAGAGACGGCAGAGAAATAAGGTGCAACCTTACTTCAAAATTTCCTCTTTTGTAACATTTTTTCTTTGAATTTTTTAAAAAATATATTTTTTTTTGTTAAATATAAAGTATCCAAATTTGTATTTTTTTCTTGACAAAAATGTTGAAAGATTTGAAAACGCATTTTAATGCATACAGAAGCTGAAGCTTTATGTGAAACAACATTATTAATTTATCACATAATAGAGCAAAAACAACATAAAAATAAATTTAAAAAGAAGATGTATTCAAAAAATTCTCATCAAAAAGAATTGTCAAAATTTATTCAAAAAAATCGCATAATTTTCCACAGAGTATTTTTATCACAAAAAAAACTATGACAGAGAATGCAAAAATTTGTTGCTTTTCCGTCGTTCATTCACAAAATTTTAAAAAAACATTCATTCCCCAACAGCAGCTGCCTGGCGACGATCATTTATTGATGCGGGCTTTTTGCTTTTATAGAATATATAAAGAACATCGCAACACGGCTGCAAGTTTCAACAATAAAAAAAAAGTGGATTGATTTTAAAGCTGCAGCAAGTGTTTGTTGATTTAAGTCTGTTTTATAAAAAAATGTTGTATTACCAGTCACTGGTAATACAATCAGAACTTTCAAAAAAAATTCAAAATCTGATTAAAATCAGTGTTTATTCGCCGTCGCCGTCTGACAGCACACGGCGCCGTCGACGGCGCCGTCAACGGCGACGGCGGTAATTGGAGAAGATCAAAGGGAAAATATAGGCTAAATGCCGACGACGGCGCCGCCGCCGCCGAGAAAAACGGCGACGGCGGTTTATTTATAAAACGAGAACACTGATTAAAATTCAGCAGAATTAAGGTATATTCTATACTTTTGTACAGCAGTGTTGTTCGAAAAACCACAACACTAATATATTGTGCCAAGCTATTAAAAAATTGTTCCAGCTTTACAAAGACATTTTTATTTTATTTATTTATTCATTCTTTCATGAAATTTTAATTCTTTTATGAAAATTCATTATAACAATTAACTACGTTTTTTATGTAAATTTTGATATTTTGGAGTCTTAGAGGATTTGAAAGATTGACGATGACGAAGATTGCCATTTTTTGTTGTCGGTGGTTTGACTTCATCAAACATATCACAACAAAATGATGAAGTTCCAACGTATTTTTTTGAAAGAGTTACAGAATTAAAAATGCAATCATTATTTTCGGTCACAGGTTTACCTTCCTCAAAATAGCTAATACCATTTCTAAGAATTAATTTTCCAGTATAAAATTCAATATCATCTTCAAAAAGGTCAAGTTCTTCTTGCCACCAACTAAAAATATATCGGTTTGTATCAGGATTAACAAAAATCGTTTGATTATGTCGATCATTCATTGGCTGATATAGTCTGAAAATTTGCATAAATTTGAATATATTACTTTTGATCACTTACGAAAGTGCTTCAATATCTGCATTCATGTAAATTCCAGAAATTAAGTCATTTGGACCTTTTGCAATTCCTGTAATGAATCCAATATTATTATTTGAAACATTTACAATAGCAGAAACAGATGTAATAATTTTGAAATTCTGTGTTGTATCATAGACTGCAGCATCATGTGAAAAAATTGTACAAGTTTTGGAAGGCATTGTTGCAGGTGGTACAGGAATATAGTTATCACATGTTACTTGATACTGTGCACGATAATCACCGTAATCAACTAAAATAGTTTTTTAAAAGTTGTACAGTTTTTTAACACTTTCGTCAAAACATATCGAAACGAAGGTTCTTTTTTTTGATCCGATGTCTGAAAAAGTGCTTTTGTTGGTATTCGAAAAACTGCCAAATTTAAAAATCTCTTGCCAAAAAGTTTAATGTTTTTCTCGGATAAAAAAATTTTTTCACAAACTTTTACAAAACTTTACGAAAAAAACGAACTTATAGGGTGGTTAAAAATTCGATATAAAATCACCAAAAAAAATAAAAGTTCGTTTTTTTCGTAAAGCTTTGTGAAAGCTCGTAAAAAAAATTTTTTATCCGAGAAAAACATAAAAAATTTTTAGCAAAAGATTTTTAAATTTGGCGGTTTTTCGAATGCCAACAAAAGTACTTTGCCAGACATCTGATCAAAAAAAGTACGATTTATTCGCTTTCAATTCGATGTGAAAAGTCTACTCGGAAGCAAATTTGTCATGCACATACCATTATAATCATAATAATTATTTGTATTTGTAAAAACCATTCCAGAACTTTCACCAAAATATCCATCATCAACATACGTATGTGCAACATATAAATTCATTAAAGTCTCAAATCCAGTTGTAAATTCCAAATACGGACTAAATTCTCCAGCTTTTGTGAACCAATAACATCCAACTTTATCTTCAATGCAGCCTCCCCATTTTCTCCAATCATAATCAGCTCCAATACTTTCATTTGCATAAATGTTTACAGGATCTGCAGAATTATTTGCACCTTTAACTAAATAAATTTTATAGCCATCTAAAGTTTGATTAATGGTAAATTGACCAGTCCAATTGTATAATGAAATTCCATCAAGAGGAGTTGTGATTTGAAGATTTGAAGTTAGCTGATTACAAACATCAGCTTTAATGGAGAAAATAAAAAGAGCAGAACAGAAGTAAAATGTTGCAAACAAAAATATAGGACTTTTTTCCATTTTTTGTTTCAAACAATAGAAAAAAAACGAAATTGATTGGAAAAGCAAAGAGAACAAGCAAAAATTGAAAGGTAGTAAAAAATATGCTACTTCATTATCAGTTGACAGCAAATATCATAGATCAGAAACAAAATACAACCTTCAACACAACTTTAGTCTTAGAAAACATTCGAAAGAAAAATTCATTGCGAAAGAAAAATTAATAACTTTCTTTGTCAAAGTCTATGGTTTTTGTTATGAGAAAGAAATTGACTTGCAAAAAAAGTTTTTCATTTCCTTTTGCATTTGTCACTTTTTCGTAAATTCTTTTAAATATTTTATTTTATTGATCAAAAATGTTTAAAGAAGTCTTATATGTTTTTAATTTAACGAAAAAATGTTCTGTGAAAATTTGTAACAAATACAACAAGAAAAATAGAAATGATTTAATTTAATTGTTATGTCAATAAATTAATAAATGCTCAAAAAGGATGTTTATGGAAATAACATAAATAATTTTTAAACAATGTTTTATAAAACGCTCTTTAAACAATAATTAAATAATGTCTTCTTGAGCTCCGAAAAATTGATTTAGTTAAATTATTTTGTTGAAAATAAAAGTTTTTGACAAAATTACTATTTCGTAACAACTTTTTTTACTGCTTTGATTCAATGGAGAAAAATCTATAAAATATTTAAAAAACGATGAACTAAAAATGTCTGCAATATTCTTGGAAAAAAAGACTTTTATTTTAAAAAACATTCAAAGAACATATTTTTCAATGCATAAAAAAATCAACAATATTTTGGTGTCGACTGTTATTGGTTTTTTCAAAAGAAAAAAAATTGAATAGTAAAAAGAAACTTCTCCTCGCTTGCTTTCAGTGCCGTACCCAGGAATTTTTTTCAGGGGGGGGGGGGGGCACCACCATTTTAAGGGGGGGGGGGCACCCCTTTGACTTTTTGCCGCCGCCAACACGAAGCGGCAAAACATCAAAGGGAATTAATGAATTTCGGGGGGGGGGGGGGCACGTGCCCCCAATGCCCCCCCTGGGTACGGGGCTGCTTGCTTTTAACACATATACATTTCACAGATCGAAAAACAATGTAACACTTTAAAATACTTTATGCTTTGATTATAAAGGTATAACGAACAGAATTTGTGTTAACTAAACTTATGTAAAAAAATATTTTAAATGCTATATCGAATACCTCAAATCTCAAAATTCTTTAGATCTATTCAATGTATATCGTCGATATTGTTGCTTTTTTATCAGTGATGTGGAAATGCGAGAAGAATACCGAAAAGAAATTGAAAAAACTGAAAATACGGGTGAAAATGTAGCAAAGTTTTGGCTGGATTTTATAAAAATTGAAGGGGATTTTGGAGTTTTAAAAACTGCATATTCACTTCTTTCCAAGATTATGGTATCAGATATGCAAAAAAAATCCAAAAAAAAATTTCAACAAATGTTTACAAAGTTTTAAACAAAAAATTATAAAGCAACAAAAAACCGCTCAACAGTTTTATTTTGATGACGAATTTTGGAAAATAAACAATATTTCATTTCCATCGCCTACAGTATATTTCTCAAATAGCTCTATTCCTTTTTCTCACGTGATGACATATACCCCACCAATAATCAAATTTATAGTAAACAATGCAGATGCCACTTTGCTAAATAAGCTACAGTAGCGGTCAAAAGTTTTTGGGCACTTTGAATATTGTGGGTAATATTTTTCTGCCAGGACACGTTTTAGGCTCATTTCTAATCTTAAAGACAGAATAATATAAGGAACAAATTCTCTGTGTCAAATTACATAATTATAATTATAAATAGTTTGCTAAAATCCAAAATTAATTTAGATGTACCACGTCTTCTTCAAAGTGCTGCAAATGCGACAAATCAAACAATGTATCAAGAAATTGAAAAACGGTTTGCTGCTGCAAATCTCAATCCATGCTTTCTATTTGTCTTCCTCGATGGGTCAAAAATTCCTAATAAACCTGGTAGAAATGAAACAGAATTTAAAGAATATTTAGATGCTGTTTTTGTTTTGGGTGTTGAATGCAATTACGATGCACCATACGATATTTTGATGCAATCAAAAGAAAAAAAAGTAAGTAAAAACTAATGACACTTTTTGTTGCATTCAATCCAAAGCCATTTTGCAGAATTCAAATAAAACCATATTTTCTACATTTTAAGACGAGATATTTTCAGTTTGAAAGAAGAATGAGGATGTTCCTGCAACTTAATGTTACAAAGGAAAACAGCACCTTAATTGTTTATTACATATTTTTAATAGTTTTAAAAAAAATTAATATGGCCAGCTCATTTAAGAGGAATCATTTACAATGGTGTATTCCTGAAGTGATTAAAATTTTTTGGATAATAAAAATACGATATAAATTTCAATTAATTTTGAAACGAAACTTGACTAATCCTGTTAGATCTGTGATTTTAATTGCTTTATTTTGTCTTTTATATTTTGCTTCTTTTAATTTTAAAATATCTTGGCACTTCTTTAGTTTGTCCCCCCCCCATTTATTTTCATTCACAAATTTGCATAAATACAGTGAGCTTGTGTTGAGAATTTAAAAGGGTGGGCGGGTGGGAGCAATGAGCGGTTGCTTTTGTGAATGAAAAAAAAATTTTTTTGAGATGGGGGGGGGGGGGACAAACTAAAGAAGTACCAATATCTTCCTTCGATTGTTTGGAACTTTGCCAAATTAATTCCCGCTCTTCGTTTCGTATATTTCTCTGTTTTCTCTTTGCTTTAAAAAGTCTTTGCCATAAAATGGTGCAACATCTTACAAGGAAAACGATTAACATGTAACGCCCGAAAAGGGCGAAGAAAAAAAAAAGCAATAAAAATACAGTAATCCCCGAAAGGGCGAAAAACGAAAAGCAATAAAACTACAGTATACTACAGTATCTCAAAAAAGGGCGAAGAAAAAAAGGGGGCGGGGCGAGGCGTATTCCTCTGTAACTCACTACTCAAATTATTTATAAAGTAAAGCGGTGCAACAAAAATTTAAAAAAAAAAAAACAGATACATTATTTTTTTTGTTCAACGTTGAATGGGATGTTTGCATTGGTTTTTAAGATAAAAATATTGAAATTTTGGTTGTTATTTACAAGGGAACCGTCAGACATGATTATGGCATTTTTGAAAAATAGGTATTTCATCGTATTCCCCATATATTCAAACCTATTCCTGCAAATTTTCAGCGGCCCATGGGCACTTTTCAGTTTTTCATTTATACTATATATGGAGTTGATCGCCTGCTACTTAAAACTTCATATTTCAATTTAAAAGGTTTTTTAGGACTTTTGGCGTTGTAAATAGTCTCAAATGATCTAAAATGCTTATTGGAATGTTTTCCAGAACAAAAAAGAGATCTGCCTTAAAAAACTTAAATATTAAGTTTTAAGTAGCAGGCGATCAACTCTATATGTAGTATATATGAAAAATAGGAAAGTGCCCATGGGCCGCTGAAAATTTGCAGGAATAGGTTTGAATATATGGGGAATACGATGAAATACCTATTTTTCAAAAATGCCATAATCATGTCTGACGGTTCCCTTGTTAGTTTTACGCCGGACTTTCCATATCGCTAAAAGAGACAGCTGCAGAAAAAAAAATATTTTAAAAAGAGTTGTTTGTTTTTCGATGTTGAACACCTGCCCCGTTTCTTATCCTTTTTTTTTATTTATAAAATAAACTGCAGCTTTTTTGAAATTTTTGTTAAAAGTTGATCTTGTTTGAATTTTTTAATAAAAATAATTCTTCAAAAATCGCAATAAATATTTGACTTAGCCATTTATAATTCTTTATTTTTTAAACAATAATATTGATCACAACAACTTTCCACTCAAAACATTATTAATATAAAAAGAAAGCTAACAATATAAAACAGATTTAAAAAAAAAAGCAATCAAGTTCAAGAAATTTTTGAAGAATATTGCAGTCTTTTATTTTTAAACTATATTTTGCGACAATGTTAGAATTACACAATGTTTTTCATGAAAATTCTGTAATTTTTACCGTATATTCAGTGTTTTGCTTCCATTAAAACATTTACCCCCGCACTTTTGCATTTAAAAAAAACAATATTAACTATTTTTTACAGATTTGCACCTTTTTGCAGGGTCATACAGTAATCCATCTTCCGCCAGGATTTTATCAAAATCATTAGTCAATGGCATATTTAATTTATATGCAAATTTAAAAATAAAAAAATTTTAATGCGGAAAATGAAGAGAAAAGCGGGAGGAAAGCCAAAGAAGTGCCAAATTTGATTAACATTGTTTTCTAATAAATTATATAAACTCTGAGAATTTAAAGCAAACCTCTTTTTTACATTTTTAAGTATTAAAAATCCAAAAATAACATTTTCGTAAAAATTCTTTTTTTAACATTTTTTCAACAGTTAAAATTTTCCTCAAAAGATCGCTTTGAAAAATTTCTTGGAAATGTTTTTGCAAAAAAAAGTGATCTTTGACAGCTTTGTTACAATTTTTCAATGAGAAATTTTGTGTTTTCACAGTTTTAAATAAAAAAATATCCCACATTAATGAGAAAAATGTATTTAAAAAGATAAAAGAGCAAATATTATTTTAAGTGAAACAAAAGGGGCGGAAACGGCATTAAAAAAACATAAAAGCTCCAAAGCAGTGCCATTCTTGGATCGGATTAAAGCGAATTTGTTTTTCTACGTTTTATTTTTTAAATGAAAAGAAAAGTGCCATTTTTAGTATTTCTTTTGTTTGGTGTTGCAATAATATTTGTATAGGCTTTTTATTAAGTGAGGGATATATAAAAGCTGGATTAATCTCAAAATTTAATAAAACATCAAAAAATCATTTTTTTTAAAAAAAGATGGATTACGTTTTATGGAATCGCCGAGAATTTATAAAACTTTACAATTGCAGCTTTTTTGATATTGAATCCGTTCCACTTGAAAAGCGTCAACATTCATTTATTGGAATGACACTTGTAATCTTTTTTATTGTCTTTGAATTTTTGTATATTCCCTCGTTGTTGATTATGCGAAAGAAGCAATTCTATGCACAGCCATGCTATAAAATTATGCATTTTATTGGAATTGTTGATGTTTTATCATTATCTGCAAATGCATTTACAACTGGAATATTTTGTTTGGTTGGAGCTGTTTATTGCATGTATCCGTCATTGATTTATGGGATTGGTTGTATTGGATTGGGTAAGTTTAGTTTGGATTAAGGATATCTTCTAAATGGATAAAATTAAATTGAGCTATAAACAAGAAGTTGATATCAAAATTCGACAAATTTTGTTTAGCACGAAAAATAGGTGGAACTTTTGCATATTTTGAAGTCAAAAAATTAAAATCCTCCCACTATATTTCGTGCTAAGAAAATTTTGAACTCACCGTGCAAAAAGATGTCAATCTGTTTAACACAGAATTTTTCAACAAGATTTTAAAAATCCAAAAATAGAAATATCAAATATTTTAAGTTTTATGAAATTGAAATAACAAAAAATATTAAAATAACTTTTCTAAACCGAAAAATCGATAACCCGAAATCATGGTTCTGCAAAATCAAAATTTCGATTTTGTACGCATAAAATTTCGGAATTTCGCAAAACCCTGATCGAAATGCTAATTTTATTAAATCTATGACTTATAAATCCAATTTTTGAATTAGAAAAAATTTCCATTAAATGATAGCAATATGAAACAATCAGAAATGGTAAGAAAAAATTCCAAAAAATTCAGCAATTAATTTTTTTTTTGCATTTTTGTAATATTCTTTTGCCTGAAAAATCTTAATTTCATTTTAATATTTTTAAAACTTAGTTTCAAGCTTGCCGTAATAATTTTTATCAAAACAAACCTTTAAAAAACTCAAATATCTGAATTTGCCTCACTTATCCCCCTCTTTTTTCGATTACAGGATTGTGGATTGCTCAAAGTGATGCCGGAATTATTCTTGCCCTCAATCGTTGCTTAGAAATGTATGATCCACATCTATGTGCAAGACTTTTTAAAGGCAAAAAAACATATTTTTGGATTTCAATCCCAATCATTCATGGTTTTCTCATTGGTTTTTTTACAAAGGCTCCGCTTTTTAGTGGAATTTATATGTCATGGTTCTTTAATCCCTTCATTGGATATTTTGATGATACTCAAAATAAAGTTTGTTTTTAAAGGTTCAGCGTATGTAGGATAATAAAATGTTTTTTTAGTATGTAAACTTGGCACATACAATTAATAATATTACTGTCCTTTGTGCCCTTTCCATTATATACACAGTTTTTCTCATCATTTTAACAAAACGTGCCAGTTTAATCTCAGGTTCATCAAGATCAAATTCTCAAAGACAGGTTGAGTTATTTTGTTTTTTGTTGTTTTTGTGTTTGAAAATAATAAATGAAAATGTTTTCAAAAATAATGAACTCTATTAACTAATATTCTTCTTTCATGTGACAAAAATCAGGAGTCGACAAACTAAAAACAAACGCTATTTAACATATGTGCTTTCCTCGCGGGACCAATTTTTTTGTCTTTTTGTAAAAGCAATTTTTTCATCGAAAATGTGATAGTCTTTATCATTTTTTTTGTAAAAAATCTATGTTAAACGTCATCTCATGTTTTGATTCTGCTAATATATGTTTTTCAATATGCTGAAAACAATTATTGATAAAATATCACTAAAAAAATAATCAACACCGAGAAAAAAAAATGATAAAGATTATCACTTTTTCGATGAAATAATTGCTTTTGCAAAAAGACAAAAGAGTTGGTTTCGCGCGGATAGCACATTTGTTAAAGGAGACGGACGTTTTGATCCAATTTTGAAATCTTTGATATTCGTGATTTTCAGGCAAACTGAGAGCCTTGAAACGAAAATGCATCTTTTTTGATAAAAAAAATTTAAAAAAGGATTTTTTTCGTTTCAAGACTCTCAGTTTGCCTGAAAATTACGGATATCAAAGATTTCATAACTGGATCAAAACGTCCGCCTCTTTTAAATGGCATTTTTTTTAGTTTATCGGCTCGTAATATTCTTCTTTCATGTGACAAAAATTAATCCCTTTTATTTCAAATTTTTAGACCTTTGTTCAAGTTTTTATCATTTGCCTCTTTAATGCCACTGCTGCCGCCATTTATATCATTGAACAATTTTTTGTTGTTTCACCTGCCATCATTTTGGCAGGTTCAATTTCATGGGTTTTTGCACATGGCTCTCCTGCAATTATCTACCTTTTAATGAATAAATCAATTCGAAATCATCTTCGTTCACAAATTGCAGGAAATTCTAAAAATATTGTTCATAGTACTGCAAATCCTTCATACACACAAAAAACGTCAGCCCCGTCAAATAAATATCGTGGAAGTATTATTGAATTTTAAGGGAGGATTTTTCTGGGATTTCTGGAGTTTTTATTTTAGTTTTGAAAAAGCTAAAATTTACATTGTTTCACGTTAACACATTTTTAAATATAATATTATTTATGAATGAGACTTTTAGTAAAAATTTTACATTGTTCCTCACGTTTCTCTGTAATTGAAATTTGAATTTAATTTTTTTAAATCAGTAAATAAAATTTTGTAATTTCAAAAAAAGCTGAATAATGTGAAACCAAAAAATGAAATGAAAGATCAAGCAAAAAACATGCAAAAGCATTAAAACAAAAAATTCTTAAGAAATCATAAATTTTTTACTTTAGTTATAACAAATATGAAAAAGAACTCACCTTACTTAAATGATAGGAAAAAAAACTCACAAGGAAACCGTCAGACATGATTATGGAATTTTTGAAAAATAGGTATTTCATCGTATTCCCCATATATTCAAACCTATTCCTGCAAATTTTCAGCGGCCCATGGGCACTTTTTAATTTTTCATATATACTACATATAGAGTTGATCGCCTGCTACTTGAAACTTAATATTTAAATTTTTTAAGGCAGATCTTTTTTTAGGTCTGGAAAACATTCCGATAAGCATTTTAAATTATCTGGGACTATTTACAATGCCAAAAGTTCAAAAATACCTTTAAAATTTAAATATTAAGTTTTAAGTAGCAGGCGATCAACTCTATATGTAGTATATATGAAAAATAGAAAAGTGCCCATGGGCCGCTGAAAATTTGCAGGAATAGGTTTGAATATATGGGGAATACGATGAAATACCTATTTTTCAAAAATTCCATAATCATGTCTGACGGTTTCCTTGTCAGAATATTTTCAATTTCATTCAATCAATGCATTTACTGCTTCTGAATCTCATCTTATTTTATGTAATTTTTAAAAGAGATTCATCCAACATACGTAAATATTTATAAATTTAAGGATGTCTTCTAATTTAACTCGTTGTCTTTGTATCGTTGTTTCGAAAATGTCAAAAAAAATTATTTCACTGTAAAGTTCTTGCATTTATCTTTAAAGAGAAGTTTTATAATCTCAAATATTATTGTTTCAGCTTTTTGTAATATTTTAAAAATTCAAAAATAAATATCTTAAAAATGGGTAAATTTTCAATAAAAATGGTTAAAACAATGTTTATTATTCGTTTTAAACTTTAATTTTTGTAGATTGAAATGTTTTTTTCTGAGGTATTTTAGTTTTATGACTAAAAAATAAGATCAATAAAAAATGATAAGAACAAAGCATCAAACAAAGACAAGAAAAAAAGGAAAATAAACGAAAATAAAATGTATAACGAAATTTTTTTTTTTAATTCTTTAATATTTTGATAGTCAACAATGAAGATAGAAGACCAAATCCACAATTTCTGAACAAAAAATTGAACTTGTTACACAACATGTTTTATCAAACTGTTTAAAAATACTAAAGTGTTTAAACAAATTTTATTTATTCTTTTTTTCTGTTGAAACTTTTCTTCTTAAGAAGGTCAAAAATTTTTTCGTACTCCAAAAAAGAAGAACAAAAACAACCGCAATTACAGAAAATAAGAAAAAGATGACATCAAGAGAATATAAAACAATAAATGATTGATATCTTCCTTGAGTTTGTAATGTTCCAGTATCACCAAATTGTGCAGCAAATTCTGAATATTTGACCAATTTTTCAGCTGAAGAAAATGGATTAGCTTTAACCATTTTTGAGAGAGTTTGAGCATTTTTACGGTATCGATTATTGTTGATAATTTCTTTAATGGCTGCAATAATCTTTTCTTTTGCAATTCCACTTTTGTCAAGCATTAATCCAGTTCCTTTACTTTCAAGCAAAAGTGAATTTCGAGTTTGATCACCAAAAACAGGTATGCAAATCATTGGAATGCCTTTTGTTGAACCTTCCATCACAGAATTCATTCCTCCATGGGTAATAAAAGCAAGCAATTTTGGATGATCTAAAATTTTGTCGTTTAAAAAGTGAAAAAAATTTGAATTTCTTGCTATCCACATCGAATTGAAAGTATATAAATTGTTCTTTTTTTTGATCTAATGTCTGGCAAAATGTCATTTTTGTAAACGTCCATTGCGGGAAATTTAAAAATTTTCAACTAAGAAAAATTTGTTCTTTTCTTCGAAAAAGAAACTATTTTTCATTTCTTTTTTAATAAAACATTAAATTTTTATGTTTTTTTAATATAATTATGGCATATATTATATAGTTACAGGTTTGTAAAAAGTTTTATGTTAAAATATTTTGTTTATATGGCATTTTATATGATAAAAAAATTATATAAACGTTGTTTTAGTTATTTTTCAAATTCTTAAAAAATCCCTATGCAGTTTTGGCTGTAGGTTGTGCCGAATATGAGAGAAGAAAATATATTCAAACATCATTTGAATCAACCAATAATTCTAAATACACCAATTTCAGTTCAATTCCAAGTTCTATATATGTAGACAACAACGGCGAGATTGCAGAAAATACATATATCCCAAAACCAATAATCCCACACTACCGTTTTCCATAAATCAAAACCCCAACAACCCTTTAAAAGACTACAAAACCAAATATAAATGTTTTTACTAGTCAATTTAAATTAAAATAATGTAAATATGATACATATAATTAGAAAAGAACAATTTCAGTTCATTAATAATAATATTTTTAATCATATATTTATTCCTTTTCTTGTTCATCAGCTTCTTTTGCAGGTGCAGCAGGTGGTGGATTTTTTGATTCTGGATCTTTTGCAGGAGCATCTTTTTTATCTGCAGCAGCTGCAGGAGTATCTTCTTTAACAAAATCAGCTACAACTCGACGTATACCTTTACGTGTTGCAGATGGAGTCTATACAGATCTTGTCTTCTTATCATCATCTTTACATGGAATATGATAAAATACAACATAATGACCTTTTGGTGGAATGTCTTTTGCCAAAAAAATAATACTAATTGTAGCAGTTTCATTTGGAGCAACAAATCCATGTGGTGGACGAAGACGAAACATATGCATATCATTTGATGATACTTTAACCTAAAAAAGACAATTAAAGAAGTTATCCCATATATAAAGATAGAACACATACCTTGAAACATTGTCGAGTTTTTGTGGTATTTGTTATTTTGACAGAGACAAAAGTTCACATATCATAACTAAAACAACGTTTATATAATTTTTTTATCATATAAAATGCCATATAAACAAAATATTTTAACATAAAACTTTTTACAAACCTGTAACTATATAATATATGCCATAATTATATTAAAAAAACATAAAAATTTAATGTTTTATTAAAAAAGAAATGAAAAATAGTTTCTTTTTCGAAGAAAAAAACAAATTTTTCTTAGTTGAAAATTTTTAAATTTCCCGCAATGGGCGTTTACAAAAATGACATTTTGCCAGACATTAGATCAAAAAAAAGAACGTTCGTTTCGATGTGATATCATCAAAAAAAGCACAAATGAGAAAATAAACATGATTTCCATTAAAGAATATTTATTTAAAGAAAGGAATACAGAAACTTTAAAAGTAATTTTCTACTACATTTATTAACAATTTTGAAAAAATCAGAGACAAAATGTTTTGTCGATTATTATTTTCGCCACGTAAAAATGTATTGAAATTTGAAAAAAAAGCTATTGTTGCACTATAGAAATTTGCAGAACAAGCATCAAACAAATTCTTGTGTTTGTTTGTTGCTTGTTCTTATCATTTTATTGATCTGATTTTTTTGGTCATAAAAGTAAAATACCTCGAAAAAAAAAACATTTCAATCTACAAAAATTATAGTTTAAAATGAATAATAATCAGTGGTTTTTCCATTTTTGTTGAAAATTTACCCATTTTTAAGATAATTACTTTTGAATATTTTAAACAGTTTTGAAACACTCAAAAAAGCGTTGACGGAAAAAAGTTTAAATAGAACTTCCGTTTGAATTTTTCAACACTTTTAAAATAACAATACAAAGACATCGATTAGAAAACTACATTAAATTTCCAAATATTAACTTATGCTGAAAAAAATGAAAGAAGTCATAAAATAAGAAAAGATTCTGAATGAAATTGAAAATATTCTGTGTTTTTTTTTCTATCATTAAAGTAAGGTGAGTTTCGGTTCATATCATAAAATGTCACCATAGAAATTTGCAATCCAAATTTAGCGACTGAAAGGGCGAAGTCATTTGCGTTTTAACACAAATGATTTCGCCCTTTCAGTCTTAAAAGACGCATATTTGAACGCATGAAACACAGAATTGATGAATTAGAAAAAAAAGTAGAGCAAGAAAAAAAAACAATAATTTCTCTTCTGATTAGATGAGTTTTAACACAGAAGTGGTCTCAAAACAAATGATTGCACCCTTTCAGTCGTCAAATTTAAACTGCGGTTGATTGAAAAAATTTTTATGGTGGTTGACTAGTTGAGCTGCATTCATTTCAAGCTATCATGAAGTTCAAAAAATTTATTTGGCAAAGATGTATCTCAAACAGTTTTTAAGACTGCATTTCTCGATTGCTTTGGTTCAAATATGTAGATGAGCTTTTTAATTTAATTTTGTTAAAAAAAATGAATATCTTGGCAGTGAAAAAATCACAAAGGATACTGGTAATCTTAAGAAAGTCATAACTTTTTAATTCACTTTCACGTTTAATAAGTTTTTAAAACTACTTTTCACTTTTTTTTAATAATTGCCATTTACAATTTAAAAAATTAAAAATGCCTACCAAGGATATCATTCTGTGGAAGCCATTTTCCAGTGTAAACATTTGCGTATCCTTTAGCAATTTCATCTTCATCTTTTTCATATTTCCAAAGAAAATTAATTTCAGGAAATTCTGCAAATGCTTCTAAGAATGTCTTTTTTAATGCTTCTGGCATTGATGAGCTTTGAACATTTGAACCAAATGAAAAAAGAATGACACCCTTTTTAGCTGAATCAAAAATATCTGTGTATTGTTTTTCCAAAGGTTGAGCTTGAACTCCTCCAAGACCAGCAATATAAATAATTTTATGCGTAATTGGTTGTGCGTAATCAACATGTTCATCACTGTTAACAAAAATAAATGCTGAATCAGCAATGGCATCCTAAAAAGCGAAAATAGAGTTTAAAAGATATAATTTTAAGTAAAATCTTACATTCATTTGAAAATCAGGGAATTGCTTTTTGATGGCTATTTCAAAAGTTCCAGAGAACATTGAAGCAACAATTTTGTCTTCGATAAAAGTAAAAATAAAATTTTTAACTCGTCCAAAAAAGCTCATTTTATCAGTGTTGGAACCAAGCAATAATCCTAGAATCGACAAATTTGGTAATTAAAAACTGTCAGAAAATATTTCAAATAGGCCCTCACAAAAACCCAATCCAATCCATAAAAACTTATTTTTTTCCAAATTTAAAGAAACAACGGACAAAAAAAGTTAAATTTTAAGTTTCAGACATGAAACTTCCAGAATAGGCTAAAATACGGTTGAAAAAAACGAAAATATAATCTGTTTTCGTTCAAAGTGCCTCAAAGACTTTATAAAAATATTCTGAAACTAAAATTTGCATAATTTTAAAAAAAAATTTTTTTGATTGCAATATGTTCTCCTAGC
Organism: Panagrolaimus sp. PS1159; assembly: GCA_963922195.1. NCBI lineage: Eukaryota > Metazoa > Nematoda > Chromadorea > Rhabditida > Panagrolaimidae > Panagrolaimus > Panagrolaimus sp. PS1159. The sequence continues at coordinate 946,320 of CAWUHW010000028.1, forward strand.
TCAGATCTATCATTTGATATAAGAACTTTCATATCTGACGCATTTTTTGGCAAAATGGCATCAAGTTGAAATTTGCCAGTTTTGAAGAAATCAATCCAATCCAATAAAACCAAATTCAATCCAATCCAAGAAAAACATTTGGATTGGATTAGTTTTTAGTAGATTGAATTGAAACTTGGATTAGATTGAGTTTTAGTCAGGACCTTTCGAAATCAACCTGGAAGATATGAAGGATGATATTTGATTCCAAGCAGAGACGCCGTTGCTGGATACAATGATGAGCCAATTGTTGTAACATATTTTTTGAGACCAATTTTATGAAAAATTCCTAATCCGCAAGCATGAAATAATTCAGTAATTCCAAGATCAAAATTTTCTGCTTTTAATTTTTCCAAATTTTCGTTATCATTCATTACGACTGAAAATTTTACAAAATTTAAGTATCTTTTTATTTAAAATGAAACAAACGTTCACAAAAGCCGATAGTTACTTTACTGAATTGTGCCATAATCTAAAAATTTAATAATATTACAATCAGTTTTTTCTAAGCCTTAAAAAATGTATTACCGCTCGCATTTGTAACAGCGCTGCAAAAGATTTTTCTTCCCACATTTTACTTCCAAGGGAACTATTTCCAAAATCGGGCATAAAATCTGGATTTTTTGGCATTGTATAATATCGAATATTTTTGTTTTTTGAACCAGTCATTGTAATTCTTTCATCAAATTCGGGTTGATAGATAACCTGCAAATAAAATAGTAGTTTTGATTTGACGTTAATAGAATTGAATTTTGCATGTAAGTTTTTCAAAAAATTTTTGAAAAAACATCAAATGTTTTCTTTATAAAAAAACAAAAGACATTCGAATATAACTTTTTTTCCAGATTTATTTGAACTAAGATTATCAAATTTAAATCTCCCAGGATAAAAAAAAATAAATATAAAATTATTTTTAGGAAATTTAACAATTTAGGAAAAAGGCCCATAAAATAACTAAAGGTTTAAAATTATGGTTTTCCAGGTACTTGTTAATATAGAAATCTTCTCTAGTTGATAATACGGAATTAAAAGTGCATTTTTGTCAAAGAAAAATTAAAAATCTGGGAAAAATTATGGGTGATTTTCTGCTTTTTGATTCTCACGGAAGATTTGACAATCCTAATTTGAAACTAAAGTTTGCACTCCCTTTGTTTCATGGTAGTTCAAACAATTCTTTTTAATAGATTTTCATGCAGAAATCGAGAACACTCCATAAAAAAAATAAAAAAATGCAATCAAAATTAAATTCAATTTACATACCACATCATGTCCAGCAGCTGCAAATGTATCCGCAATTTTTCCAGTAAATGTGACATGACTTTTACCAAATTTTGGATTGTAGAGTAATATTTTATAACAATCACAAAAGCAAAAGAATACAAGAAAAAATAAAAATGAAAGGCTCTTCATGATCGAAAAAAATGAAAGCACACTCTCTTTTTTTTCTAGTTTCAGAGGCTTCACTATTTAAACAAATATATAGATCACACTCTTTTTTTTGACATAAATTTAGCACAAAATTTTTGTGCTGAAGGAATTGATCTTCTCTTCCCGGTCACAAAAGAAAGCAAAAAAAAAAACGAGGGAGACACAAATATTCTTATCGCAAACTAAAAATTTCATCAAGTTTTGGTGCATTAATGCTAAATATCATATACGTGAGAAACTTTACAGCACAACATTTATAGATGCAATTCAACCGCAAAACAGTACTTTAAATTAAAAAAGTAATTGTTGTAAAATATATACATCAAAATTCACTCCATTTGGTTAGAGATGCGCATTGTTTTTTAAAGTTGCGGAATAAACATAATCTTAAAGGAGGCGGACGTTTTGATACAGTTTCGAAATCTTAGATTTTCATGGTTTTCAGGCAAACTGAGAGTCTCGAAACGAAAATGCATCTTTTTTGATAAAAACAATGTAAAAAAGGGTCATTTTCGTTTCAAGACCCCCAGTTTGCCTGAAAATCACGAAAATCTAAGATTTCGAAACTGTATCAAAACGTCCGCCCCCTTTAATATTAATACAAATTGGTAAAAAAAATTATTAGGTTATGTGCTGATAAAAATGATAATTGATAAAGAAAAAATGAAACAACAGTAATTTTTTTATCCGAATTTTTTGCCCCTCTATTCCCCTATCAGATGAAGAATTTTTTTTAAGTCAGATAAGAAAAAATTGAAAAATTGAAATTATTAACAAAAAAAGAATATTTTTTTTATCACCCGGCTTTAAACCAAACCATTTTGTAGATATACAAAATTGAAACAAGTTAATGAAATAAAAGAAGGGCAGCAATACTAACAGAAAACAAACTGTGTCAGAGAACAACAAACTTGGACGAACTAAATGGTATTTAATTGTAAGAAGAGTCTCAACTAGGGTTGCCGTCCCCCCCTGTAAAGCGAAAAATTCGGGGACGGGGACGTCCCCGAAATGCAAAAATTTTCGGGGACGGGGAAACGGGGATCCCCGTTCGGGGAACCCTGTTTTCTACGGGACGGGGAGAGAAAAAATTTGGATATTTTCAAATTTAAAGATTCAAAGGTGGTAAAAGTCGTTTATTATGTACAGTAATCATTAAGGGAGCGCTAATTGGATAACTTTTTAGTGATTTTTCCTTTATTATCGAATCTTTAATTTTTACGGGGATGAAAATTTTTCGGGGACGGGGAGACGAGGATCCCCGAAAATCAGAAATCTTTCGGGGACGGGGAAAACGGGGATCCCCGCGGGGAAATCGGGGAAACGAGGGGGGGCGGCAACCCTAGTCTCAACGTTGTCAAATTTTTTTTTCAACTTGAATCCAGAAATATTTATATAAAAAACGAAAATATTGTAAAAGAATCAAAAACTCTAATATCATTTTTAAGGCCATTTGAAATTCCCTTTCATAACTTTTTTTTACTTATGGTACCATTTTTGGTTTAAAATATGCTATTTCACTGTTAAGTTTGTGCATATTTTTTATTAATTAACCTTTTTAAACCCAAATATACATTTTCTCTGTTTTTAGTAATGTTTAAAATATTCAAAAAAATTAATAGAAAAATTTTTTGTTAGAGTGAAAAAAATTGAAGCAAAGGAAAAATTTGTTTTTCAAATGATTCATCGAAAACTCTCAGCAAAAAGTTTGATATTTTATTTTTTAAATGTTTTTTAAAATGACTTTTTTCTTTTATTTTTTTTCAGTGTTGGTTATATGACTGTAAATATATCAAATTGTTTGAGAAAAATTATTGGAAAAATGATATTATAAAATATATTCTGGGTAAGGCAAATGATGAACAAAACCACCACCTGTTCTTTGAAGATAACGATTACTTTTATAAACTCCAATATACATTTTCTCTGTTTTTAGTAATATCTTAAATATTCAAAAGTAGTTATCTTAAAAATGGGTAAATTTTTAATAAAAATGGAAAAAATTTTTTTCCTAGGTGTTTTAATTTTATGACTAAAAAATAAGACCACTAAAACGATAAGAACAAGCATCAAACAAAGACAAGAAAAGAATCAAAAAATGAAAATAAAAGGTACAACGAAATTTTTTTTAAATTCTCTAATTTATTCAAAAATGACTATCAATAAATTTGATTAAAACGATTTTTAGTATCCCATTTTATTTTTGTATTATATATTTTTGTTTTAGTTAAAAATATCTCAAATATTGAAAAAAGATGAAAGACAAAATATGGAAGATAAGCATGTTTTTAATTCATTTTTGTTATTTTATTTTATTGCCCAAGAAACAATTTTCGATGAAAAAAATTGTGTGTGAAACAAAAAAAATGAAACAGCAAAAAAATCAAGCAAAAAATTTGTCAAAAAAAAATTGAATACTCCAACACCATGATGATAGAAAAATTCTAATTCTAAAAATTGTAAAAAAGCACAGTTGGAAAATTTTTCTTCAACACAAAAATTAACAAATGTGAATTGCATTTTAGGTATAAATATTTTTAAAATGAAGTTATTTTTGGATTTTAAAAAACTGTTTTTTTTGGAAGTGAATTTTTTAAAAAACAAAATCATACGTATGACTTTTTTAAAAATTTTCATAAAAAATAACATAGAAAAAAGTAGCAATTAAATTACAGACCTAAAAATCACAAGGCATTTAAAAACATATTTCCATATTTGTTTTCTCTAAACTTCCATACCCAGTCTTTAAAAAACATTTCCATTAAAGACATTCAACCATAAATTACCCACATATATGTATTCTATTAATCTAACAATTTCAAGTTTTTAGAAGTTACCAAAAAAATAAAACTGTGATATTTGCTTACTTTTTTCTTAAATTTTCTGGCAATATTGTGTTTATTCAAAATTCTTAAAAAAAGTTGTGGTTTTTTAAAAAAACGAAAAAATGATTCCACCTCTGCTATTTTGCATTTATATGTTATACGGTATTCCAATATTTATATTGTATTTAATAATTTTTACACAAATGTGTAAAAAAAGTAATAAAAAATATTTTTCATCTTCTTTTTTTCGACTTTCAAAAGTTGTTGCAGGAGTTGTAAGTTTTAGCTCTGAAATTTTATTGAAAATTAAACGAAAAAAATTTCGGAGACCATAACAGGCATGTGCGGAAATACTTCTGGGGAACACTTTTCAGCAAATTTTTTCTCAATATTGAAAAAATGATTGTTTTTTTTTAAATAATACATTTCTGATCTACTTTTTATCATAGTTTATATGTGTCCAAACAGAATTTAAATATATGCTTCTATTAAAAAATTAGAGCTCATTTCCGCTCCCATTTTTTAAACTGAATTTCCACTTCCGCCAAAACGATAGCAAAAATGAGCTCTAATGTTTTTATAAAAGCATATATTTAAATTCTGTTTGGACAGATATAAGCTATGATAAAAAGTAGATCAGAAACGAAATATTTGAAAAAACAATTTTTTTTTAAATATTGAGAAAAAATTTGCGGAAAAGTGTTCCCCGGAAGTACTTCCGCACATCCCAGATTCACATTTAGATCAAAAATTAAAATCTAAAAAATTTAATTTTTTAAATTTACAATTACAACATTTTAGGATTTATCAAACTACATAATTTTTACAGTAATCTTTCGAGCACCACTTTGTCCACTTTTTGGTTATCTTTTTGAGGATTTAACTGGTTCTCGAGTAATTGCAATTTTATATTTTGGTGATTATTTTACAATTTATTCTCGAGGTTTTTTAATTATGTTTTCAAGTATTAATCGTACAACAGCTTTATTATTTCCAACAAAACATGAAAATGTGAGAACTAAAATATATTACAAAAATTTAGATAATCTTATATATATTTAGTTATGGGGACAAATATTTTGGCTTACAATTGGGCTTTCATTTGGTATATCATTTTCAATTTCATTCTTTTATCTTTTTGATATAATGGAAGTAATACCATTTAATCCAGGAAAAACAGGATATTATGCAATTTCACCAAAAAGTGTTCTTTTTGAAGTAAGCTATTTTATTTGTACATTTTTTTTAAAAAAATTAATTATGAATTATGAATTTTAAATTCCATAATTAGTTTTCCAAATTTAAAATCCATTAACATAATTAACAGTTCCACGGCTACAGAGTCGAAAACCGGTATTCTTACTTTTAGCTGGCAAGCAGCTCCAACTCCATGGTCGTCTCTGAGTTTCCGGGACTAGTGACAGCCGCAACAACATTGTCGCCAAAAATTTGTTAACAGTGTCAAAAAAAAACTTACGTATTTCATCACGACAATATTGAAAATCCAATAATTTTATGTATGGCTGGACACGAGTCGACAAACTAAAAACAACGCCATTTAACAAATGACTTTTCCGCGCGAGACCAACTTTTTTATCTTATATTTTTTACAAAAACAATAATAATAATTAACACATTTTCGATGAAAAAATTGCCTTTGCAAAAAAGACACAAACATTGGTCCCGCACGGAAAGCACATTTGTAAAATGGCGTTTTTTTTTTAGTTTGTCTGTTTGTGTGGAACTGAAAATCAGGGATTTGTGGTTAAAGAACAAAGCACTTGTTCCCATAGAATTCCTGATTTTCATGTTACTCAAAAAAGGCCGACGATTTGTTACATTTTTTCGAAATTTTGTTGTCACAAAATTATGTAAACATGGGAACCATAGTTTTTTATGTTGTAATTTTGCCTGATTTTCAAGCACATGTCATTTTGAAGAATCAGGCAAAATGTGACAAAACGTCCGCTCCCTTTAAAAAAGTTTTTAAAAAAGTTTTGTTACTAAAAAATCACCTATGCAAACTATAAAAAGTATGAAAAAAATTTTTCTTTGTGTCGCAATAATTGGCAATGTAAAACATTGAAAAAATTATACTGTTACATCAAAGTTCAATAAACACAAAACTTTGATTTTCGAAAATTATAATTTTTAATGTTGAAATGTTTTAGGTAAGTTCTTCGCTGATAATGTTAATATATTATTGTGCCACCGGTGTTATTACAATAATTAGTAATGGAATTTCGCTAACACTTTTAATTCACCAAAATTTAAAACGAAAAAAAGGAGCTCCAGAACAAAAACAATTTCGAAAAAGTGAAATTGGATTATTATTTATTTCAATGGGGGATATTTTTACAATGTTTGTTGATGCTTTTATACAAGTAAGTGTAAATGGGATATTTAATATCCGCCAAATAAAAACTTGATTTGTCCCACTTTTAACACTTTTTTAATTTTAATAAAAATGCTATTTATATTTTTTAGGGAAATTTAAATTATTTGGGATTAAAAGGTGATTGGAATAATCCTTTATTTGATACACTATATCTTCAAATTCCATGGGTAATTGATTTAAAATGTTTATCTCGGCCATTTTTGCTTTTATTTATGTCAAAAAATGTTAGAATTGTTTTTGCAAAAGCAATTTTTTGTGGTTTTCATACAGCTTTTATTGAAAATCCGGCAACAAATATTACCATTCATTCAAGGGCAACCGTAAATACTCAAAGAAGAATTACAGAAATTCGATAAACGCCTAAAATATAAAGGTTATTAAATGTATATTAAATTGTTATTGATAAATTGATTTTTTTTAAATAAATAAAATAATAAATTTGTAAAACAAAAAATTGTTTCCAATAAAATTTGGAAAGTGAAAATTCTCACATCGATTGTTTTTCTTGCAGGCGCTTGCTTCCTTGAAATTTTTGATAGTTCTCATTTTCGTGACGATTTTTTTCAAAATACATGACCGCGAACTTGAAATTAGTCAACTCGTTTTTTTTTAAATTTTGTTTTAAATTTTCATAATTGTGTACTTTTAATGGAAAATGGAGAGGTACTGAAAAGCCATTCGATTTAACCAAATGTAATTGCAAATATTGGATTACTGATGGAATCGAAGCTTCTTCTTCTGAATTTGTTGACAAAAATATTCTTTTGCCCATCATTCCAAAACTTTATCAATGTGATGTCAGACATTTATCTCTTTCTAATCAAATTATTTCTTATAATGATCTTTCCCTAATTATTTCATCTGCTGAATGGATAATTTTTTTTAATGTTGCTGTAAAGCATACAGATAGCTCTGATGTTCCACTTGAAGATATTCATCATCACATTGATAAATTTGCGGCATGAAAGACGTAACTGCAGGCAAATTGGGAGTACTCTCGTATATATTAAATAAATCAGTGATCCATATTTTGCTTGTAAGTTGATTTAAATAAACTGATCTTCGATATGGATAATCCTTTGAAGGGCGACTCTCTAGTGCATAGCATCCTTCTCTTGGATAAAAACGTAATTTTGAAAGAATAATGATAGGATATTTGATGAAAAAATGTTTACAACTTTGGATCATTTTTTGATATAATTTTGAAGATGCCGGATTATTTGTAATATAATGAATTAATGTATCACGAAAAGGAAATGCTTGACGATGATATTCATTGTTGGAAAAATATCTCATTAATATATTATAAGGTGAAGAACGTTTAGAATTTGATAAATCCATTCTGTTTAACTAAAATATTGTTTTATTGCCAAAACACTACAAAAACTTTTGAAGGAAAATGAACGTAGGGTTGTGAAATGGAGATCTCCCGGGAGATGCGAGAGATCTATCACAGGAAATCTCCGACTTTTTGCGGGAGAATCTCTTCAAATCTTCTGCAAATTTTTTCTAACTTTCTTTCCTTTGCTTACATCTGTTTTTAGTGATAAACCAACAATCACTCCAAAAACAATGAAAGAACTGTCAAAACTTCCAAACTTTAAGAAACTTGATGATTTGGATTTATACAATCTGTCTGAAGATTTTGATATCGATGAATTTTATTCTTATATGAAAGTGAGCTTTTTTATTTTTTTTATTTTTTATATAAAAAATTGTATTTAGAATAGGCATGGCATCGGGGCGACTTTTTTAATGCCCGGCCCGGCCCGGCCCGGCCCGGCCCGGGTAAAAATTTAATTTTTAGTAATTTTGCCTTGGTCCCCCCTGTGCAGTTTTTTTCAGAAATCGTGAAAATCAAGGCCCGGCCCGGCCCGGTACCGGGCCGGGCCGGGGCCGGGGATTTCCGGGCTTACCCGACCCGGTGCCATGCCTAATTTAGAATAATACATACCCATACAAAATTCTATCTCAACTTTAATGAACAAATTTTTGATGCTTTTAAGAATCGACTGGAAACAATTGTTGATGAAATTCTTGAAACTGTGTATGCACACATTTTACCTGCATATATTTTTTTTATCGTTGATGTTATTGCAAAAATAACAACTCTCAGCATAAAAAAGAATAAAAAAATGTCAGTGAAAGCAAAAAAAGTTTTTTTGGTGCCTTTTTCTCGTGAAAAAGTCTTCTTTTTTTAAAAAACTTTTTTTTGGCTATAAATAAAAAACGTATTTAAATTTTTCATACATTTTTTAAAAACAATTTCTCCTGAAACGGCAACCCTGACAACAATTAAAGCTTCCTCAACACCTTCACCTAAACTTTCAACAACAACAGTTACAAGCATGGCGGCAGAATTATCATTTACCAAGATATAATGGCGAAACACCACTTCGACAATATATGGAAACCTTTAATGTTAGAATGGAAGCATTTGGATTAACACCAGAACAAGCATTGGATTTGTTAAAAAGTTGCCTTGATGGAAAAGCAGCTGAAAAATTTAAATTAATTAAATCTAAAGAAAACAGAACTTGGGATGAGTGGATAGATTTGTTTGCCCAACAACTTGCAAGTTGCAACACCATATCTTAATGAAATATCACGAGATTTACTTAATGCAAGAAGAAAAAAAATTATCTGAAGATCTGGAAACTTATATGAAAGATATCAAAATGTTAGTGGCAAGAGCAGGGTTGTTAAATTCCCGGGAAATCAGGAAAATCGGGAAATTTCCCGGGAATTTCCCGCTAATTTCCCGCAAACCCAATTTTTCAGATTTTACATATCGCACCCGAAAAATTTAAAAACATGATTCACGAGTAACTACCCTTTTTTTTACCTATATTAATTCGTTCTAATTATTTTTAAAGCTAAAAAAATCTTTTTTAATTAAAAAAATTAGAATTTTTAAAAAATTTTGGTAATTATATACCCAAAATTCCGGGAAATTAATTTCATTTCCCGCAAAAATCGGGAAATTTCCCGGGAAATTTCCCTGGGAATTTCCCGCTAATTTCCCGGGAATTTCCCTTTGACAACCCTGGGCAAGAGCTTATAATGCAGCTGACAAATATAAAACAAAAAATGGGGACAAATACTTTTTTATTTATGAAATTTTATGTTCTTTTTTTTTGTCATAAAAACAATAGTAACAACAAAACCAACTATTTTATTTAGCAAACCAATTTGATAAAAACTTATGACATTGTTCGATCAAAATTTTTTCGAAGTATGAATAAATTTAAAGTTAAAATTAATAGAAATGAAAAGTTGCTTCTTTGAGGATAATTTATTTACAAATTATTTATTTATTCTGTAAAAATGGTAAAACCAAATTTAGAAATTAAATACCTGCATCTTTTTTACAAATTTCAATTATTGGTTCATAAATCATTTTTGCAGCATTTAAACCCCAAATAAAATCAAAATGATCAAAATCTGGTAAAAAATTATTTTGTACCAAATATTGTGGTGGCAAATTTGGTAATAAAAATTCTTCAATATCTTTTTTATCTCCAAGCCAATCGGAATCTGACCAATAAAGATAGACTGGAGCATTAACAAGTGTAAAATCATATTCTGGTGGCTTTGATGAACCATAATGTTGTTGATTCTTTTTTGCACTTCGATAATCATATTTTTCAACTTTTCCACTTAAGACCATTTGAGCCCAATGAAGAATCTGAAAAGATTTTTAGGAGTAAAAAACCTGCTGTTCAAAATATAAAAATTGAGTTTTTTCGCTTCGAGACAACAAACACAAAAACTTACATTTTGAGTACTTGTCCCAGCTGGGGCATGTGCAGTATAAACGGGGGTTCGAGTTCGATTAAGTTGATTAGATTCTGGTCCACCAATCATAAACATAATATCATCACATAAATCATTTCCAACAATTCCACTGCAAACAAAATCCGAAATTAATTTTGTTACCCAAGAAGCTGGAAGGAATTCTCCAGAGCCAAGAATGTCATCAATAATCTAAAAAAAATAAAATTTTCTATGTAAGATTACTTTTTTGGAAAAACAAACTTCAACTTCTGGATACAAAAATCTTGCAACATATTCTAACAAGCCTTTAATGTATTTAACAGTTCCAACAGGGGCAAGTGCAAAAAATTTTTTAATCTAAATTTGAAATTTAAATTTGCATAGAAAATAAAAAACTTTTACTTTTTTAGCAAAATTTTGTTCACTTCCAAGTTTACTGAACATTGTAAGAGTTCCTTGACTATGTCCAATATAATATAATGAATCTTGTCCAGTAGCATTTAAAACATGGTTAATATTCGCTTCTAAATCATATTGAACCATTTCATCCCAACTAAATTCCCAAAATTTTTCTTCTTTTGGATCTAATGAAACATGAGCTTTTCCATATGTATTTCCACGCATATTTCCAAGCCATACATCAAATCCGGCATCTGCAAGCATAAAACCTGCAGATTGTTCAGGTAGATTTTCAACCCAATTATCTGAAGCTCCTTCAAGGCCATGTTGAAGATATACAACAGGCTTTTTTCCTCCGGGTACTTGAGAAACTTGAGTTTTACCCCATGGAATTCGATGTAACTCTAAAATATATCCATCTTTGGTTGTAACTGAAACCACCTCAGCTGGATATCCCCAAAATCGGATCATTTCTGGCTAAAATATTTTTAGTACTTTACAATTGGTGCTTTCGAAGACAAAGCTTACAGTAGACATAGACTCTTCAGGATCAGCTTTTAAGATATTTCCTGGCTTAGAATTAATTGCAATTCCATGAACAGCATAAATCCCAACAATAAAAAGTATTATATTTTTCATCATTTTTCCTTCTTTTTTTTGCAAAGATCAATTCAACAAAAAAAATAGAAAAAAGAATCGATGAAAATGTATGTTATGACCTTTTTGAGGCTTTTCAAGTGTGTTTTTAACCTCTTCGTAAGCATGGTGTTAGCTATTATCAGTACTTCTGATTACCCTTTTGATGGGAGAGTACAATATGCTATATTTCTTTGTTTTATTCTTTTATAAGGAAGCAAAAAAAAGAAAAATCGCAGCAAAAAAAGAAAATGAAAGTCAACCATAAAAACATGTAGTTAAGATACAAAGTGTATGTGAACTTGTTCTTATATGTATCATACTAAACTACAATTGCAACAGATACCTTTTGTTTTTTCTATATCGAAATATTCTGGTATTTTCCAGAAATCTATGCAAAGCTTCTTTATTTATCAATTTTTGTTAATCATTTTTAATTTATTTTCTCAGTATTTTCAACAAAATTATTAATCAAATATTCAAAAATAGCAGTTGTTTACAACAGTGTCATTTCTCTTTTCTTAAAAAAGCTATCACTCATTAAAAAGAACGGCGTCCCATAGCATGATGTTTGCTGCGCTTTAAAAATGGTCTTCTGAAAGCCAGAACTTTTTTACCAGGTCAAATAAAAAAATTTTGCTTGTCTCATCGAGTTATACGAAATGTTAAGACAGAATTCTTTTATATGACCTGCTGAAAACGTTCTGGCTGTCAGAAGACCATTTTTAAAGCGCAACAAACAGCACACTATGACGTAGCTTTTTTTCTCTTTAAGATGCTCTTGTAATCTGAAAAAATAAATGGAAAAATTTAAATAATCATTTCGAAATTTTATCAATAGGTAAATAATAAATAAAATACTATTTATGAAATATTTGAAAAAAAGGAAAACAAACGTTGTATAAAACAAAAAACCCGTTTTACGTCAATTCAAAAACGATCGTTACAAAACTTCTTTTCCGAAAAAAGCAGTCAAAGCAAAAAGGATGATTTTTGTGTTTCTTTTCTGTCTTTGTGAAAAAAAAGTTATTTTGATAGTTTTTTATTTGCATTGTACGTTTGAATATTTAAGTAATTACTATTCTAACATAAAATTTAAAATTTTTGTCACTAAAAAATAAGCGATTTAAACCAAACGTTTTAGAACGAGAAATCGACCAACAAAGTTACTTCATAAGAACAATATTAAATACAAAAACAATCACATTTTTTTCATTGAATAAATTATTTGTTTATAAAATAAAAGATGCTTTAATTTTTAACTCTAAAAATATGATACCTGCTTTTTAACAGTTTTAGTTTTAAATTTTAAATTTGAGCTTAAATACATGAAAAAACATGAGCAATAAAAATTCACCTTAAAAGCTTTAATTTTTAACAAATTTTTTAAAAAGTAAAATAATATTTGAAAAAAGAAGAAATCAGTTTGATAAAAGTTTTGCTTAAGAAAATAAAGCAAACACGTTTCTTGTTTTTGACCGTTTAAAAACAACAAATGTTCACGATTTCCTCGAAACAAAAAAGACAAATTATTTCTTATTTATTTAAACTTTTATTCTGTCTCTGAATATTTTATAACTATTTTTTTACAAACATGAAAAATAATAAGTTTTACCAAATTTTTTGGCAGTAAAAATGCTGTTGGAGAACTGCAACAATAAATATATTGTTTTAACCTTTACCATTTTTCAATTATAATTGATTAAAAATGTGACAAATAAAAATTTTTATATTGAAAGATAGCTTTTTTCCTGAACATCAACATTATTTTTGCAAAGCAAAAATTTAACAAATTTTAATTAATTATTGGATTTTTCAGCAGTTAATTTGGGTTTAAACAAATAATATCGTAATAGAATGTGCAAAGCATTCTAATAAGATCATTTTTTAATTTTAAAAAATTCATTATTTTATTAATAAAATATTTAAAAGAGAAATAACCAAAAATTTTATTTATCGCGAACTTTAGACAAAAAAGAAAATGCTGCGACATATGTCATTTTTTTGTATTTCAACTATTTTGTTGGAAAACAATTTTAAAAGAAAATATCGCAGACGTTTGTATTTTGAAATATGTATTTTTTTTGTGTTTTATTTTTAGCAAAAAAAAAACACGTTTGATGCCGTCTGCTTTCTTTGAAAGTAAAGGATAAGAAAAAAATTTTGGGGATCAACCGGAACACGGAAATAACCAGTTGGCGCTTCTTTCGTAAAAATAAAATTTTTTTAAGAGCAGAATTTTTTAGTTTTTTTCAATCTTTTCTTTTTTTTAAAAAAGTTTATACTGTTTTAAAAAGCATTTGCGGATAATCATAAAAATATTATAAAACTGAAAAAAAAATGGAAGCAGATCAACAGTATATTCAGGATTGCTACATTATTATAGAGATAATTTTATCGAATAATTTTATCAGCAAAAAAAATACAGGATTAATTAAATTTGATTAACATTGTTTTTAAAATGGGCACTTCTTTGATTTTGCACCCGCATTTCTCTGCATGTTTTTTTTTTTCATTTTCTGCATTAAAATTTTTTTATTTTTAGATTTGCATTTTAACTAACAATGCCATTGGCTAGCAATTTTGAAAGAATCATGGTTGAAGTACGATTACTGTACAATCCTGCCAAAAGATGCAAGTCTGTAAAAAATGGTTAATATTGTTTTTTTTAAATACAAAAATGCGGGGGGAAAACCAAAGAAGATTCTCGAACTTCTTTCATTTTCCCCCCGCGCTTATTTTTTTCATCATATGCAAATTGTTCCACGTTTGCTTTTGAGTTATTTTTCAAGATCATTTCCCAAGAGGCAATAGTCGAGTGGTTAGTGTGTTAAAAGCAGTTAAGGGTTCAAATCCAAAAGCGAAAATCAAATGAAAAATGAAAGAAAAAAAAGATAAAGAGAAATGTGAGAAGAAAACAAAAGAAGCATCCAATATTTATTTGAAAAAAATTAAGCATAGCAAAATTATTACATATACCATTACATATGGTAAAATGCTAAAAAATGATTAACATTTAAGAAATCCATTCCTTAATTTTTTCTAACACAAATTTACGATATTGTTTTAATGCTTCAGAATCAGAAGAATCAGCAATTGGGGCCATATCTGCACAATGGCCAATATCATCAATTTCATAAGTGGTAATATTTAGATTATTATCTGCTTTTTCTAAAGCTAATAAACTCCATGGATCATATGAATTTTTGGTTGTAATTATATTTGTACCAGTAAAATCGGAATTAAAACCATAATTACTTTTTACTTTTTGTAATCCATTTTGTATATTGGCCATATTATAATGTGGACCAAAAACATCAACACAAAGTTCAAGATAAAAACTGAAAAAAAGATTTATATTAATCAAATTCCGGAAATTCTTCTTAAGGATGCTCATTTAGATTAAAAATCAATTTCGAAGAAATTGTTTACGAAAATTTTTCGACTATTGTTATTAGCTATTCACCATAAAAATTTGTAGTCCAAAGTTGACGACTGAAAGTTTGCAATCATTCGTTTTGAGACCAATTTTGTGTTTAAATGCATCAAACGAAAAAAAAATTTTATAAAAAAGTGGAGCAAAAAAAAAACAACGAAAATTTCTCTTTTTGTTTGATTCGTTCAAAGACAGAACTGATCTCAAAACGAATGATTGCAAACTTTCAGTCGTCAACTTTGGACTACAAATTTTTATGGTGAATTGCTAATAAAAATAGTCGAAAAATTTTCGTAAACAATTTCTTCGAAATTGATTTTTAATCTAAACGAGTTGGAAAATTTTTATGATGTTTTGTAACGTACTTATATGAAATATAATTTCCAAAAATACTTTTTCCACCATTTGTTGTAATAAAATTTCCAAATTCATTACAACTTTGCCAAAGCCATGCTCGTGTTGAAGCTTGTTTTGGATCTGTGCCATCGGAATTTTTCAAATATGAAACAAACTCTGTATAATTAATATCTACTCCATTAAAAGATCCGTTAAGTCTAATTGCAGCGTTGTTAACAGTTTTTCCCAAATTCCAATCTTTTAAAAGCATTTTTTATGGACTAATTTGGAACTTTGTAAAACTTACAAGGAAAATTAGAAAGCTTAATTTGCATATCTTCACAAAGTGAAAAAATGCCAAGTTTTTTGTTAAAAGCATGCTAAAAACTTTTTTATTAACATAATAAATTAAATATAAGTCATTTTACAGCATTATTATATTGAATTGACGCATGAATATAACTGATAATATTTGTATAAAGAAAACCAACATCTTGATAAGTGTATTTTAGAGTTAATAAAGATGGATTCAATCTAAAAATATCAGTTGGCTTGATAATCGGAGTAAAATATGGTTTAGAATTCCCTCTAAAAACCAAACAAAAATTACTCTATGGTATTTCCAACAATTTCTGTTGAGTTATCACCAATTCTTAAATACTCTGTAAAACTTTTAAAGACTTTGCTGATATTTTTTGTGCATTCTGAATCGAATGAATTTATCAAATATTCAATATGTTGCATATACTCTAAAATAAAAATTAAATATTTTTAGAATTACAAAAAAAAATTACCATAAAAATCAAGTCTTAAATTAACCGGTGCAGAACTTGCAACAACTCCGACACTTAAATCCGGATAAATCTCTTTAAACCAAATTCCCAAACTTCCAGAATATCCTCCACCAAAAATTACCCATTTTGGATTTATCAAATTTAATGCATCATTTTGTGATTTTATAAAATTTGCTATATCCGCTAAAGCTTGATGGGATTTGAGATATTTCAAATTTTTTGTTTCAAGGTTCCTGCAACGATTTTAATTAAATTTATTTACAAAAGGTGTTCCACCAAGAAAAAACTGATTTTTATCACGAAAATCGAAGAACAATGAATTTTCCATGATTTTTCGGTTCAAACAAAAAAAGCCAATTCGTTGTAGGACACTTAAAAAATTTATTTACTTGAGAGGTTGAGATTTACCATAAAATCGATGCTCCAATAACCATAGCGTTGCATTACATTCTTTTGCATATTTTACATGCGGATATTTTTCATACAAAATATCAAAGGATGAAGCTTCATATTCACCACCAAGAATTAAAAAATGTAGTCCCTTTTCATCTTCTGCAAATTTGTCATTTTTCCAATATCGCTAAATATTTAAATGTTTAAATTTTTTATTTTATTTGTTATTTAAACTTGTTTCCATTTTGTTCCATTTTTACCAAAATGATCAAGAAATTGATTGAAAGGTTGAGATTCTGTTGCATTTATTGAATTAATCTATAACTTTCATAAAATAATTTCGTCAGAAAAATTAAATCGTTAGAACGACATTTTTTTCAATTTCGTGAAAAAATTAAAAAATGTTAATTTTTAAGCTACAGACATGAAATTTTCATTAGTGGCTAAAATACAGTTGAAAAGAACGAAAATCAAATGCATTTTCGTTCAAAATGCTTCAGGGTATTTATGCAAAAATCTTCGATTGCGAAATTTTTTCTTTTCAAAATAAAAAAAGCCACATTAGCCAAAATGTTTGTCAAAGTGATGCTAATTAATGGTAAAAAAATCAGATCTGGTAAACCGGAACATTTTCGAGATATTGGTGATAAACTAATTTCGGCAAATTTCGATTTGATGCCATTTCACTATTTCTTAACCGATTTCAATAATTTGACTTTTAAACGATAGAAATAGGCTAGGGAAATTTTTTTTCAGCATAATGCAAATTTTAGCTTCATAAAATTTGCATAAATCCCCTGAAGTACTTTGAATGAAAACGGATTTGATTTTTGTCCTTTTTAACCGTATTTTAGCCTATCCTGAATGTTTTATGTCTGTAGCTTGGAATTTAACTTTTTTTTCCTCCTCTCCTCGAAATTGATAAAAATGTCGTTTTAGAACGTACAATCCCATCTTGTCGAAATCCTGTCAATGGCCTTCCCATAAACATCCATGGTGGCTGAAATCCTTTTACAAAACAAATTATTGTCTAAAACTTTTCAATATGATTATTTATTTTAAAGACATAGTTTTAAGCTCACAATAATAATCAAAAAGATTTTCAGCAACAACATTTTTTGGCCACAAAAATAATATTTTAAACAATGAATTTATTGTTCAAAAAATTTTTTTCAGCAGTGGAAAATCAATAATCGGATTATTAAAAAATGAAAAAAGCTGATTATCTTTTCATTTTTTTTTTATCTTTCCCAAACATTTTCTTTAATTTTCGTTTTTTGACATTTTAGAGTTGAATAAACGAAGCATCTGTGGGATTATAAAGCATAAGAAGCATAAGAGGATAAAAGATTTTTTCTTCAAAGCTCAAAATTAAAGTTTTTTTATGATACAAAAATGTGAGTAAAAAGCAGTAAATTTTAATAGTGTTGATTCAAAAAATAAAGTATTGGATGCATTAATTAATAGTTCGTTAAATAGAATTTAATGTTTTTTTAGAAATTGATAATTTAATAACCAAAAAACGATAAATAATACAAAATAGCTGCAAACTGTGTAACATTTTTAAAATAAATAAAATAGAAAAAATATGTTTTTGACGAACAAAATCTGGTGATGTAAAACGAGGATATAAAAAAATTCTGGCGAGGGCTCGAAAAACGGTGTTTTTTCCAACGGTTGGAAATTTCAAAGGAAGCCGACCGTCGGAATTTTTTTTATATCCTCGTCTTATGTGTTGCAAAAAAATTGTTTTGGTGCCCTTTATTATTTAAATCAAGGCTGGTTAAAACTTAAGAAAAGTTGCTATTGATTTATTTCACAACAAAAATATAACGTGATTCATCTTTCAAAAAAGAAAATAAAAATTAATCATTGAAACATTAATGTTTTTTATGGATTTCATCAGTTTTGAAAGTTTGCACGTAAATCGGAACAGGATAATCTTTATAAGTGAACATTAAGTTTCCAAATAATATAATTTTGATAAATATGATAATGTTTTTGATAAAAAATTATTATCTTTCAATGTATCAAATTTCAGCTTATTAAAGGAGGCGGACCCTTTGATCCATTTTTAAAAAAAAAAGGGTTTCGAAATATTTCTTTTTTTTTCCAAACCATCGATATTCGTGATCAGGGTGACTCTTGAAACGAAAATGCAGTTTCCTTTGTTAAAAAAATAAAAACAAGGGAAACTGCATTTTCGTTTCAAGAGTCACCCTGATCACGAATATCGATGGTTTGGAAAAAAAAGAAACATTTCGAAATCCTTTTTTTTTAAAAAATGGATCAAAGGGTCCGCCCCCTTTAATAATTTAAAACAACTTTTAAATTCTACTTGTTATTTATTATTATCGAAAAAATGTATAAAAAATTCAAATACAAATATTTTACTAAACATTTATGTTTTATTAAAAAATGGTTGTCAAAAAAACGTCCATCATCGAAAGAAAGAAGGAAAAAATTTTTTCACAAATGATCGCAAAAATAGATGAATCAATATTTCTCTTTTTCTTTCTGCATTAACGCGTTATATCCACAACAAAAAAGATACAAAAAAGCTCAAAAAATATTGATTCGTCTCTTTTTTTTTAACTTTGTATTTTAAAGCAGTCAGTTTTTATTAAAGCAACGCAAATGTTTCATATAATTTTGAATATTTTATAGTTTTTTTTTCCAATAAGAAACTATATGAAAGCTTTAAAAAAACGGATTGTGATGACTGAAAAACAGGGCTCTGATTACCTGAAAATACGACAAACATGTATTGTAGAATGCATTATTAAAGACTATTTTGTTCTGTTTTACAGAAACATAAATTTCTAAGAAAAATCTACAAATTTTGCTATTTGGTTTTTTTATTTTTTTAATACAAAGTTGCAACCATAATTGTTAAAAATCACATCCAAAAATGTTCAAAATGCTAATTTTCTGCGAATAATTCTTTTTTTGAAAATGTTTTAATTGTTTGTAAAAATGTTAAATATCGTTCTTTAATATTATTTAAAAGCCATTGGATTCCTTACGAAGAAGTTTTGGGGATCTTATAGAGAGAATTGTTTTCCTGAATAATGTACTTTTTTAATAAATTGTCCCTCATTTTCATTCAAAATTCAATCCATGCATTTTTGTTACAAATTAAATTATCTGTATTTTTTAAATAAGCCGCCTCCTTGTCCTAGTGGTTAGTGCTGAGGAATGTCGACCGGAAGGATCCCGGTTCGATTCCCCCTCGGACGTGCTGTTGATGAAAACCCGGAAGATCCCGGGTTGGATTCCTCAGCAGCCATTGGGGCGGTGGGGCTGGGTGCTCGGTGGATCCGAGGTTAAAATGAATTCCATGGGTGGAACCCAGGTTAAAACGAATTCCAGCCGTCAGCACCAAGACATAAAAAGTGGATGCTCGGTGGATCCGAGGTTAAAACGAATTCCAACCCTTCGAACATTCTATAAAATATTCATATGAAGGCTTTCTTGTAAACCAGCACTGTGTTAACACACTTTAAATGTGCACCACAAAACCACCCTCAAAAATTCGGCTAGTGTTCGGGCTAGCAGCAGTCCAAAAAAAAATAATGTTTTTTTTGGCTTTATCTTTTTTTACATACATTTTGTAAAATCTTCTGTTGATTAAGCATTTTTTAAAAAAATTGAGTACATAGTTTACAATAACAGATGTTTAAAAAAGGATAAAATAATATTATTAAAACAACTAAAAATGTGGAAATAATTTGTTTGATATGTTGTGTCAGTTTTTGAGAACCATATATTATGATTTCTGTTCTAAAAATCCGACATCGGTTCTCAAGAACCCCGACGTCGGCCAAAATATTTGTCAAAGTGAGGCTAATTAATGGTAAAAAAATCTGATCCGGTCCACCGAAACATTCTCGAGATATTGATGATAAACTAATTTTGGCATATTTTGACTGGGTGCCGTTTTACTATTTCTAAACCGATTTCAATAATTTGACTTTTAAACGATAGATCTGAGCTAGGGAAATTTTTTTTCAGCATAATGCAAATTTTAGCTTCATAAAATTTGCATAAATTGCAACCATAAAAAAATGTTTTCAGAATTATGCAAATTTTAGTTTCAGAAAATTTGCAAACTGAATTTATTAAAACGCTAAAGAATTGTGAATCATATTTATTCAGAGGAAGAAATACTCTTTCACCTTACATTTATTGGAATCCAAAGTCCATTGTTCCTTCAATTCCAAATCCTTGAAAGAAAAAAGATGGTGTAAAATGGTTTTTAATTTATTGGAATAATGGAAATATTGGTGTTAGATATACTGCTGAAATTGTCAACAGACATTATTTACTTGCTGAAATGAATTCTGAAACAGATTTTGAATTTACTCAAAAATGTAAAATCGAACTTGAATAAATTTCTTTTATTGTTTCTGTTTTTTAAATCCCTAGCACTGCGGCGTTTTTAGAGACATTTAAATTTTGCGTTAGAGTTTTGTCTATGAGGAAAAACGAAAAAAATAAATATTTACAAACTTTACAGAAGTTAATTTAACAAATATTACTAATCAATCGTATTACTGTACTTTTTTATTATCATATGTTTAAAGTACAGGTTACTGGCATTTTTTTAAAATTAAATAATCACATTTTTTTAAGTCTAATGTGAAAATTTTGACATATGAAAATGACAAGATTCTGTAGCTTCTGTGTGCATTTTTTTACAGTAACTCGAAGTTGACATTTGATTTTGGGGTTTATGTAAAAAACTAAAAACGCAACAATTTTACAATTTTGCAAAAACAGATAAAATTTAAAAACTCAATTTTTTAATTCTTTACTTTTTTCTTGAAACGAAAAAAACAAACAATGGCTCACAATTCTGAGATGAGCGAGCAAATCAAAACAAAAGAAGGGCACAAAAAAAAAATTTTTAAAAAGTCGAAATGCGTGATAAAATGAAATCAAAAAATCTTTTATGAAAATGAAAAAACGTCAAGCACATTTTTAAAAATTATCCTGTTACGATTTACGTGCAAACTTTAAAAACTGATGTTATCCGTAAAAAAACATTATAGTGTGTCAATGATTTATTATTATTTTCCGTTTAGAAAGATGAATCAACTAACAAAATTTGATTCATTCAAATGAAAAAAGAAAGAAAAATTTTTTATCTTTTTATTTATTGTTTTCTTTGATTTATCATTATAAAGAGCTTTTGTGGGCTCAGTTTTTAATAACATTTATTAAAATTAAAACACATAATTTTAATTAAACCATGTGATCAAGATGAGCCAAAAAAGTATGGAATATTCAAAAATGGTAAAATATTTTTCTTCTCAAAAACAGGGATAAAAATTTGTTGCAATTTTTTTCTTTTTTAAAAAAAAAGGTTTAAGCCGCCTTCGTCAAAGAGCTTTTTTTTGTATCTTTTTTTGTTGCTGTAGGTGCAAAGCGTTAAAGCTGCTTTGAAAAAAAAAACAACAAAAAATAGCAATATTTTATTTTTTTTTTTACGATCATTTAAAAAAAACAGTTTTGTTTATCCTTTGACAACGGATGTTCATGCAGCAATCGTTTTTGCTATAAAACTGAGATGTTTCATAAAATATTTATATTTGAATTTTTTACAAATTTTTTGCCAAAAAAGTAATTTAGAAAATTTAAAAGTTGTTTGAAATTTTATAAAAAATTTGATGCAATGAAATATAGGAAAAAGAATAAAAAGGAACATTTTTAAAGATTATAAATTATAATATTGCAATTTATTTTCAAAGTTTAAGAGACGGTGTACGAGAGGATTAAAATGGGGTGGCACACAAAATTTTTTTCAAATATTCTGCGATTATCAATCTCAATAAAAATAGGTAAAAAAAATTACTGATTTCGCTATTTTTTGCAATTTATATTGAAAATCTTTTTTTTTTTTTAATTTTTGAAGATACTAGATTGTCGAAATTTCAAAAAATCGCCAAAAATCAGGAAGTAAAGATATCGAAAAAATTATATTCCACGATTTTACACTTAAATAAGGGCTACAAATAGGATGAGATAAAAAATTTTCTGGTGCACGGTCTCTTAAAAAACTGATGAAATTCATAAAAAAACGTTACTGTTTCAATGATTAATTATTCTATTTAAAAGATGAATCAACTGACAAAACATGATCCACTCACATGCAAAAAATCAAAAACAATTTTTTTTATTTCTGTTGACACAATCAAAGATCACCACCTTATCAGTTATCATTATATTTTTTTCTCCGTCTTTGCCCTTTATTTTTGGAAAGGAACTGTTGGCTGTTGAAAGGGGGCAGAAAAAAAGGTCCATCTTTCATTAACAATAACTTTTTTTTGGTCACCCAAAAAAGTATAACCCAAAAACGAGAGAAAAAAAATAAAAGTTGAAAGACGTGCATATTTTTGAGAAAAGAAAGTCACGTCTTTTTTTCAAATGTTGAAACGGAAATATTTTTTTACTGTTTTTCACGAACATATTTTTCACAGTTTTTTTATGGAGAACATAAAAAAAGCTTAATTGAATCCATTTTTTGTGCTTTTTTACATTTTGAATGATAAGCTTTTAACTTTTTCTTATCAGTAATTTTTTATGGTACCCCTTTTTTTTGCCTCTGCCTTTTTCTTCTTACAACAAAAATAATGCAAACGTGCAGGTTTTTACTGCCTTTAAGTCACGTCCCATTTTTTATCTATTTTTTCATTAACCATTTTTTCAGCCTTGAAAAACTTTCAATCTTCATTATTTTTCTTCCTAAAAAAAGTTAGCTGAAAAAAAATATAATGTCATCCACAAAAAAAGGTGAATCTTTAATTCGTCAAAATTTTGCATCAGATGTTGAAGCACGTCTTAATAAACAGGTAATATATTAATTTTAAAGATATATATAAATGATATATATATATATGTGTTTGTTTATAGATTAATATTGAATTATATGCCAGTTATGTCTATCTTTCAATGAGTTATTACTTTGATCGAGATGATGTTGCCCTTGAAAATATTGCAAAATGGATGAAAGTATGTTTTTCACTTTTGTTTATCTTTAAAAATTGTAAAAAGCGTATCGTACAAAGTGTAAGTAATCATGTATAAACATTATCATATAAAACGCTGACTTTAAAAATATTTTGAACTTTCAAGAAACATGAAAAAAACAGAGATTTTTACTCATTTTTTTATCAGGTTCAAAAATTAATATTTTTCCTCATTTTTTTTAAATTTGAAGAGATTTTGTTAAATTTAAACTGAATTTTTTTATTTAAATTTTGAGGCATTTTTAACACAACTGCGATTTTTGCCTCAATTTAAATATTGATTTTTTCGTAAAATTGAGGCAAAATTTTTTTGCCTCAATTTTACGAAAAAATCAATATTTAAATTGAGGCAAAAATGGCAGTTGTGTATAAAATGCCTCAAAATTTAAATAAAAAAGCAAAAAACAAATAATTATAAAAAAATCCTCATTTTAAAACAATAAGAGTTAATTTAACTAAAAAAGACATTTTTTTTGTTTTGTTGAGTAAAAATCTCTGTTCTTTTCATTTTTATTGAAAGTTCAAAATATTTTTAAAGTCAGCGTTTTATATTACTTAAGAATTGATAAAAATTTGATAAAATGGCATAAGACAATTATTACAGTAAACATAAAAACAAATTTTTTAAAAATGATAAAAAAGGGGTAAATTATCATTTTTATCAATTTTTAAGTAATACGATCATGTATATACATGATTACTAACATCTTCCAACCATTAACTGAAATAAAAATTTTTTCATAATTTTTAATTTAGCTTGAAAAAATTGATACAGTTCTTTCTAAAATTTTCGTCTTTTGTTTGCGAAATTTTTTCCCTTCAATATTAAAATGTTTGTCATAGTGAGATTAATAAATGGTAAAAAAATCGAATCCGATCCATCGGAACATTTTCGAGATACTGGTGATAAGTTAATTTCGGCAAATTTCAATTTGATGCCATTTCACTATTTCTGAACCGATTTCAATAGTTTGACTTTTAATCAATAGAACTACGCTAGAGGAACATATTGCAACCGTAGAAAAATTTTTTTCAAAATTATTAAAATTTTAGTTTTACAAAATTTGCATAAAGCCTTTGAGGCACTTTGAACGAAAACGGATTTGATTTTCGTTCTTTTCAACATTATTATAGCCTTTCCTGAAAATTTCATATCTGTAGCTTAAAATTTAACTTTTTTTCTTGGTTTTTCTTTGAATTTGAAAAAAATGAGTTTTATAAAAAACGAGGAAATAGTACAAAAAAATGTTGTTTTATTGGACAAGGAAAAACTGTAATTTTTTCCCTTTTTCCCAGCTTTAAAATAAACTTTTTATTTTTTCTCCTCTCTTCGAAAATGAAAAAAGATGTCGTTTACTTTGTTCAATATTTAAATATACAGTAATATAGACAGAAAATGGAATAAGCTTAAAAAATTAACTTTGAA
The DNA here is from genome assembly GCA_963922195.1 of Panagrolaimus sp. PS1159. Lineage (NCBI taxonomy): Eukaryota > Metazoa > Nematoda > Chromadorea > Rhabditida > Panagrolaimidae > Panagrolaimus > Panagrolaimus sp. PS1159. The sequence goes on from CAWUHW010000028.1 coordinate 971,238, forward strand.
CTCAGTTAAAAAACCTTTTGATTGCGACTTAATTGCTCTTATCAAATTTTTTTCATTGTTTAAAATTGTACTTTGAGTTTTAAGACAATGGATCCAAATTTTTTTCATTGTTTAAAATTGTACTTTGAGTTTTAAGACAATGGATCCAAATTAACAGCGCCTTTTATCTTCCCATTAGTTTTTTTGTGTTGATGAAAGCAAAAATAAAGTGCAACGAAAATTTTCGTTTTTGTTTAAAAAAACTAAATGATTATTTGATCAATACCATCTTTGATTGATTGTTAGATGATAAATTCTTTTTTTTTATAGAAACAAAGTGATGAAGAACGTGAACATGCACAAATTTTAATGAAATATCAAAATACTCGAGGTGGTCGTTTAGTTCTTCAAAATGTTCAAAAACCAGAAAAAGATGAATGGGGAACTGCTTTGGAAGCCTTTGAAGCGGCATTAGCCCTTGAAAGATTTAATAATCAGTCTTTGCTTGAACTTCATGAAGTTGCTGGCCAAAATAATGATTGTCAAATGTGTGGTAAGAAATTTTTTTTTGATTAATTGGAATATGATTCACCATAGAAATTTTTCTACCAAGCGCAGCCAAAAGTTGACGAGTGAAAGGGTGAAATCATTCGTGTTGAGACCAATTCTGGCTTTGAAGCATCAAGCCAAAAGAGAAATTTTTGTTTTTTATCTTGCTCCACTTTTTTATCTCTCTCTCTCTTTTTGTTTGCTGCGTTCAAACACAGAATTGGTCTCAACGCGAATGATAGTACCCTTTCAGTCGTCAACTTTGGACTGCAAATTTCTATGATGGATTTCAAGAAACATTTTAAAGTTTTTTCACAAATTTATATTGGGTAATTGTGCTTTTACAATAATACCAAAATTGTTGATTATTTTAGTGCCATCCCAATAAATATTTTTTTTGTTAAAAAGCTTTCATAAATCCACATTTTTCAGATTTCCTTGAAGGAACATTCTTGAAAGAACAGGTTGAATCAATTGAAGAAATTGGCAAATTTGTTACTGCTTTGAAACGAGTTGGTCCTGGACTTGGTGAATACATGTTCGATAAAGAACAATTTGATTAAACACTTTTTTGTTTATTTTTCTTTAAAAATTATGTTTTTTTTATTTTGCAAATTTTGATATATACCAAAAACTGTGTAAAAAATTGAATAAATAATAACACAAAATTTGGAAGGTTGGGATGATGCACAGTGTGCTGTTTGTTGCGCTTTAAAAATGGTCTTAATAATTTTGTTAAAAAATGTAAAAATACTGCAAATGTAAACAACTTTTGTATATTCTCATCAGGGATGTGCGGAAGTAACTTTTTAAAACGGAAGCGGAAGCGGAACGGAAGTAAATTCGTTTTACGGAAGCGGAAGCGGAGGTGAAAAAAAAGGCGGAATTCCGTGTTTTACAGAAGCGGAATTTTTTATATTTTTTTTTAAAAAACGACTTTTTTTAAATTTCAACAACAAAAAAGATAACATATAACAAAAACAACATTAATTTTTTAAAAATTACTTAAACACGAATTGTCATCAATAAATTTAATCATTGTATGTTTTTTAAATAATTATAAATCATGAGAAATATATGACAAAACTATATTCGGAATCAGCGTAAAAAATTACGTCAGATAGGTTAAATAGTTAATGTGTAAGAAAAAGTTCAATTTTTCATACTTTAACCAAAAAAAGTGAAAGAAAGAAAAGGAAAAAGTGTTCCCTGCTAGTGTCTAATCTTATTATTATTTTTATTATTATCTTTGAATAATAAAAATAAATAAATAAAAAGCAACTTTGCAAAACCTTGTTTTGTGAAGAGAAAAAAAATATAAAAAAATGAAAACAAATTTATTTCCGAGGTTTTGGACGTTTCACGCCATCATCAGGAAAAACAACAAATGAAAAAAAATTTGTTGTTTTTCCGAAACATAGGAAATCAATTTGTTTACATTTATTTATTTTTGTTTTTATAAAATAAATAACGTATATGTGTCTTTATTATTAGTTATTTATGAAACAACACTTTTATATTCAAATTCTGCTATTTAAAAAAATTCATAAAATATTCAAAAACTTTTTCAAATGAATAGAAAAAAAAGTGTCGCCTTAATTCAACGAAAGAAAAAGAAATGTAACATCGTTTTCGCTTTCAAACAAAAAAGATGGAGACAAAAATCTCTTCTTTTTTCGTTTTAACAAGGAAAAAAAATTTTTAGTTCAAGACGGCCTTTTTTGGAGCAAAAAACGTTAAACTGCTTTTTTTATCAAAATAAAATCAGCTGAACGCTTTGAAAAATAGTGCAAAAAAAATGTTTTACTTTGCCTTCGAATGAAAAACAATTTTAAAAATATTGCGACTTTTTACCTTGATTAATTTAAATATTTTATTTAATTCTATCAGTATTTTTTTTTACAAATATTTAATTAGTAAAATGTTATACTTTTTAATGTTGCTGTTACAATTTCACGATTAATTCATTATAAAAGAAATGTAAAAAATATTAAAATTCAATAGTATAAGTTATCATAATAAATCAATTGTACAAACAAATAATTGCAATTTTAAAATCTTTTCGTCGATGCTAAATTTCAGTTACCAATTCACACTAATTAAAAGATAAACCTTTTTAGCGATTTTAACGAGCGAAAAAAGTGTAAAATAACTCGATTTATAACTATCGGATTACAGTGGTTTACAATCCCAATTGGTAGAATCGTCGCAATCGCTATTTATTTATTTTTATCTGTTTAAAAACAAGAGTATCTTGAAATCTGTTTTTATTTTTTGGTGTTTGATTTATACCAAAAAATAAAAAATTTTTTAAAAAAAAGGAAGATTTTTTACGACAAATAAAAAGACCCTTTTTTGCATTGATTGACTCATTTGACAATACAAAAAAAATTTAAGCGAGCGAGGTAAATATCAAAAAAAAAGTTTTTATTTTTAAGAAACTTTGATACAATCAATTTTAATTTTTTACTGCAAAAAAACTTAAAAAAGTTATGTCAATAAAAAATGTAGCCTAATAAAAGACATAGACTATTAATTTTTTTTAAAACCTTTTTATTTGTTTTTATTTTTTTAAAAGTAAGTGTATATGTTACAATGGGTGACAAAAGTTTCAATACATTTTTTTTCCATTTTGCACCATTTAACCTTTTGCCAAATTTATTGGGTTTATTATTAAAATTTTTCGATTTTGTGAAAACATTTATTAAAAAAAATTTTTAACCCAATAAATTTGGCAAAAAGTTCCATGGCGCAAAATGGAAAAAAATGTATTGAGACTTTTGTCACCCATTAATTTTTTTTAATAAAATGTATTAAATATTCGAATTCAAAGCTTTTGTTAAAAAAAGGAAGATTTTTTATTAGAAATAAAAAACAAAAAAATTTTTTTTTGCTTTGACTGACATTTTTTATTCTTTTTTTTTTCATTATTTTTGCAAAAACATCAACGATAAAAAAAAATATATGCAGGAAAAATGTGTGCATACACACCAAATGGCATGTTTTCCTGTTGTTAACGCATTTTTTCAACTTTGATTTTTGTATTAAATAAAAAAAGTTTTAGTATATCAAACAAAGATAATGTGTATCTTTGACGTTTGTTTTACTGAATAAACACACTAGTTTGTGAAAAAATACTTCAAAAAAGAACCGAAAAAAAACAGTTGTCAAAAGGTTTTTATAAATGGAACAAATGAAATAAACTAAAAATGAAGGACTTCAAAAATTCGAAAGCCATTTTTTACTTAGTTTTTGAAAAGTTACAATGAAAATAGTTTTTTATTATTATGAATATAAATTTGGATTTAAATTTTTACAAACTTTTGTTATTTATTTTTTATAACTAACAATGAGTCAAAGTTTGTGGAAAGCACAAAGTTCTTTCAATTTGATTGAAAAAACTGATGTTATCTATTTTTTTTTGATTGCACTCTTTCTTATGACACCTTTGTCCCTCTTTCAATGAAAAAGAATAAAAAAATTATTTCCCCTTTTGCACTCCCTTTCGTTCTTTACATAGCATAAAAATAAAAAAATTTGTTAGAAGTTCGACTTTCCCTTTAAGTGTGTCAAAAATATTTTGAGTTCGTTTTAATATAAGAAAAAGTTTTACAAAGAAAATAAAAAAAAAAGGTTTAGAGCATAAAAAATTGTAAGAGAAAATGCTAAAAATTCATGATTTTTCAAACTTTCTGCCAGTAAAAATTGATTTTAATTTGATCCTGTTATGGAAACCTTGGGACATTTACCACAAGCAAATTCTTTCATAAATTTATCGCATACTTCTGGGTTACTCGCATAAATCTTTGCACCAACGCCGCCTGCAAGAAATCCTCCAGGAACACAAATAATTAAAAAGACAATTATCCAAAAGTATTCTTCATTTGAGCTAATCTTCTTTTCAACTATACTCTTTGCAATCCATCGTAATCCAATATCCAACATCATAACATTAAAAAATCCTCCACCAAGCATCCCTAGAAAAATAGGATGGAGAATAATAAAAAGTAAAAAAAATTTACCACAAAATGCTTCCATAGTTTTCCGTTCGGTAGAAAGACATCCTCCAAAAATACCCAAAAGTACTCCAATAAGAAGAGCAAAGATTTTGTATTTCTTTAACCTGTTTTTGGCAGCTTTGTAATCGTTTCTTTGGGGGGGGATTACCTTCTAAAATTTATAGTTTACCAAAAAGAGAATGGTTCTTTTTTTAACCATGAATAGCCGAGATATCAGGCCAGTGGTGCGTCACACAAAGTGGAAGCTTTCGTCACCGAACCACGTTTGAATCAGATGATCAGATGTTCATTCAAAAAATGGCTTGGCATTGTGTTCTTTTTCTTTTTGTTTAAAAAATTTTTTAAAAACGAAAAAGTGAGCATCATCTTTGACGATTGAGCCTGATCTTACATTAATTTTTTATGCTTTTAATGCATATACATAATTAATCAGGGGAAAAAACTGCGTCGGATAGCAGCGAGCTTTTTTTAAAAAAGTATTTGAAAAACAGAACCAATCTATATATTACATAAACACCGTGATCCAAGGATATGCATTTTTCAAGCTTTTTTGCTTCATTTTTCATTATCCATTACCAAATATATCTAATTTATACAAAAAATATGGTGTAAATGGTTAAAATAACATATAAATGTCTTTAGAAACAAGGATTTGAGCAGCATCATATATACCCATAAATCACGGTGTTTATGTAATATGTAAAAACAACCATAAATATAATAACAAATACATTCTGGAGCATCCCCAAGTGATATCTGAAAGATATAATTATTAAAATAACGTTTAAAACAAAGAAAAATACAAACCTGATCCAAAAACTTAACCTTGATCGTCTGCTTCTTCTTGACCGAATATCTTCCAAAAACTTCATTTTTACAAGCATAAACTGATTACTTTACCTTTAAAAGGCTTTTATTATGCTTTATAATGCATTTTAAATAAATATTATGTTATACAACTTAAAAAATTTCATATCTTCTTTACCCTGCTATTATTGGTTCTGTTTTTCAGATACTTTTTTAAAAAAAGCTCGCTGCTATCCGACGCAGTTTTTTTCCCTGATTAATTATGTATATGCATTAAAAACATAAAAAATTAATGTAAGATCAGGCTCAATCGTCAAAGATGATGCTCACTTTTTCGTTTTTAAAAAATTTTTTAAACAAAAAAAAAACAAAAAGAAAAAGAACACAATGCCAAGCCATTTTTTGAATGAACAAAAAGAGTGGAACTGATTCAAACGTGGAACATAAACAAGATTTCCTACCACGAAAACAAAGAAATTAGGAAAGAGAATGGAAAATTATTTTCCACTTTGTAAGACGGATTTGCTTGGGGGTAGGGGGAAGGTCAAAGCTGCATTAATTCCGAACATTCCCAACCTACCCTCAACTAATTGCTGCCCTTCGATGTCACTATCCATAGCTTGTAGAAATGTTGTTAGTGCAATAGAAAAAAAACTAGTCCAATAAAAGGAATCATCCAATCAATTTATACTGCATCAAACCTTTCAGAAACTACAAGACAAAAAAAAGGTGGATCGTAGATAAGAACTGTTTTTATTGCCAAAATATAATTTTTTAATATTTTTTTATTGCCTTGTTTGTTGTCGTTATAAAATTTCTATTTTTAAAAAAAAGAGTAACAAACTTGTGATAAAACACTTTTATGACATGTAATTTTTTTTTGTGATAACGACGAAAAAATGAAGTCATTTTCTTTTGTCAATTTCAAAATTTTTGAAAAAAGGGGTGGTACGTGAAAATCGAAAAATTTCTTGCCAGAATAACTTCATATTAACATCAAAAAAATCACATTTTTGTTATTTACAAAACCGCAATCTGTTTTTTGATAAGTCAAAAGAAAAGAAGGAAATTTTTTGAACCACCCTGTACATTTTTTTTTACCTATTAGTAAATAGTAATTATTTGTAAACAAACTGTGCTTGTACCACATTATATTCTGAAGTAACTTCAGTGAAGTAACAGCGATTTTAAAAATTTTCTTATTTTTTGAGAACTACTGTATAACTCTTATGTTGTATTTTTAATAAATTTAATTTATTTAGGATTTTTTAATGTTATGATGTTTGATGTTGGATTACGATGGACTGCAAAGAGTATAGTCGGAAAGAAAATCAGTTCAAATCAAGAATCCTTTTGGATAATTATCTTCTTAATTATTTGTCTTCCTGGAGGATATCTTGCAGGTGGAGTTGGTGCAAAGATTTATGCAAGTAACCCAGAAGTATGCGATAAATTTATGAAAGCCAAGGTTCCCATAAAAGATCCAAATAAAAAATTGAAATAATTTTTACTGGCAGAAAATTTGAAAAATCATGAATTTTTAGCATTTTTCTTTTCCAATTTTTTATGCTTTAATCCGTTTTTTTAAATTTTCTTTGTAATACGTTTTCTCATTTCGAAATAAACTCAAAGTATTTTTGACACACTTTAAGAGAAGAGAGTCGAACTTGTAACAAATTTTTTTCTGCTGTTTAAAGAAAGAAAGAGAGTGCAACAGTAGAAATAAATTTTTATTTATCTTTTTCTATGAGCGGGGGACAAAGGTCTCATAAGAGTGTTATAAGTGCAATAAAAAAAATAGATAACATCAGTTTTTTCAATCAAATTGAAAGAACTTTGTGCTTTCCACAAACTTTGACTCATTGTTAGTTATAAAAAATAAATAACAAAAGTTTGTAAAAATTTAAATCCAAATTTATATTCATAATAATAAAAAACTATTTTCATTGTAACTTTTCAAAAGCTAAGTAAAAAATGGTGTTAGAATGTTCCAAGTATTAAAACATTTTGTAAATCCTTTTTTATATGCACAGATTCCCATTTCAATGCATCATGAAAAAACATTTATAAATAGGAATTTATTTGCACGGTAAAATTTAGCAAATAAACGAATAAAATCAAAAACCCGTAGAAAATTATTAACAAAAAAAAATAACATGCCGAAAATTGTTTATCATTGAATTTCAGCTGGAAAAGAACAGAAAAAACAAAAATTAAATTTATATGCTATATTTATATAATTTATGAATTATTTAATACATTAGGAGATTATGCCGTTAATTGGTCATAAACCAATTGCATTTGAAATGAAAATGATTATTGCAATAATTATCGTACTTTTTTATATACATTTTTTTTACAAACGAAAAAATTAATAAAAGATATTCAAACTTTTATGTTAAGAAAGAATCCCGTTACAGGATTTAACAAATTTTGTCTATGATGATTAGAACCCTTTTATAGATTGGTCTCGCAATCAATGAAACCAAGCAAATCAGCCAATGGTCATTAAAATTAAAACTGTTCCTATCGTTTATAGTAACTGTAGATTACTTTTATTTGGTTTAAATATATTTATTCTTTCCATAAAGTCTTGGTCGGCCGACCGCAAGCTTGGAAATATTCAACTATAAAAAAGATAGAAAAAGAGAAATCGAAAAGAGGGAGAAAAAGGATGCGTTGGCGCCTTTTTCTTCTTTGTCTGCTACCCTTTAAAGGTGCAGGTGTTTTGAAAGTGGTGGAAAGCGCGACGATGGTGCCAACCGTCGCGACAGTTCCGTTAGAATTTTTTCTGTTTTATTATAATTTGCTTTAAAAATTTTTTTCTTAGCTTTAAAACTAATTGTTTTTTTTTACGTTTAAATTAATGTAAAAAAAAATTACATAAATTTGTTGGTATGTTTTTATTACAGTTTTTACAATTTAAAAAAATAGTTCCATGATGTTTCCTTTTTACTTCTGACGATTTAGCTATTAAAGTCAAAAAAAGCTATGAAAATGATATCTTTCTGCAAAATTTTTATTATGCAACAGTTTTACAAAAAAAAAAGTGGTCGAATCAATATGTAAGAAATATTTAAAAAGAATCCATCATCAAAAATTAGTTTTGTACGAAAAAATTAGTTTTGTACGAAAAAATTAGTTTTGGGATTTCATAAATTAAAATTTAGATTTGACAAACCACATTAGAGGGGTCGGACGATTTGATAAATTTTTCGATTTTTACGTTTTTTTTCCAATGCTATGGCTTGGACGACTAGACTAAGTAATAATAAAAAAATTCCTGATGGCGTTTCCGTGATTTTTTTTTTGGAAATCAATGGTTTAACAATTAAACGCGCGAAAAAAATATATGCAAGAAAAATGTGAAATGCAAATTTTCGAAACTCTGCGCTCTCGTTTTTTTAATTGTCTTGTTTTTTGTCTGACTTTTTTTTAAATTTTGGAACGCAAAAACAGACACTCTTTTTCAGTTGAGTTTTCGATGTGTGGTGTGTAATGCACACATTTTTCCTGCATATATTTTTTTTCATCGTTGATGTTATTGCAAAAATAACGACTGCCAGCAAAAAAAGAATAAAAAAATGTCAATCAATGCAAAAAAAGTTTTTTTTGTCTTTTTATTTCTCGTATAAAATCTTCTTTTTTTTATAAAAAATGTTTTATTTTTTGCTATAAATAAAAGTGTTATTTGAATATTTAATATATTTTATTAAAAAAATTGACAGATATACTTACTTTTAGTCTTTTGACTATATTACAGAATGTACCTACTCTTATATGCAGCAAATCTATAAAATCCATCCTGAGCTTCCTGCTGGTTGGAATCTTAATCGAAAACCTAATCTCTTTCGTGATATTTACGGGGTAGGATTATTGTGATTATTCCTTTTTATCGTTGATGTTATTGCAAAAAATAACGACTCCCAGCATAAAAAGAATAAAAATGTCATCTGGTATGTGTATGCACACATTTTTCCTGCATATATTTTTTTTGTTATCGTTGATTTTATTGCAAAAATAATGAAAATCAAGGAATAAAAAAATGTCAGTCAAAGCAAAAAAAAGGTTTTTTGGTCTTCTTATTTCTCATAAAAAAATCTTTCTTTTTTTAAAAAAAGGCTTTTTTTGCTATAAATTTTTGCTATAAGTATTTGAATATTTTATACATTTTAAGGTTAATAGCCTTGAAAATATCTATAAGTCATAAAAAGATGTTTAATTTCCAGGATAGTTTCAGCATTTGTAAAAAGATGGAAGCCAAAAATTTTGTTAGAAAAGAATCAAAAAGGCACGAAAAAGCGGTTGTTTTGTGAATGAAAAAAATGAGGGGGGGGGCGTAAAGTAAAGAAGTACCAAAGAATACATCCAAAAAAATGAAGAGCTCAAGGCGAAGTTGTTTTACGAAACAAAGATTCTTTCTTTCTGGTTTTTTACCTTTAAATTTTTTTTGCATTCGAGCGAAAAGTCAGGTTCGAACGCGAAGTAATTGAAATTAAACACTTTTTTTAAATCGTACAATAAATTTAACTTTCCAATAATAATAATAAAAGAAACACATTTAAAGGAATAGTCTCAGCTTTTATGAATGAATTTTAGCCGAAGACCAAAAGTTATGACGGATCGAGGTGATCAGTCGTTAAGCCAATTATTGATTATTAGTTCCTTGTCTGTAATGAAACCACCGATTCTTTGCCATCTCTCTTTATTTAAAATATTACAAGCAAAATATAAAAATAAGTGTACACGACCAAATATTAAAGAAAAGGTTTTAATCTGTTTTAAAGTAAGTTTATCTCACACAAAAAAAGTTATGTTTTAGATAGAAGAAACCTTTTTATATTTTAACGGGTGAAGAAAGCGTAAACAACTCGATTTATAACTGTCCGGTACAAGCTCCACTTTGCGTCGTTTGCTTTGTTTTTGCAAACTTTAACCAGGAACTACTTTTTTATTTGACCTTTTTTTCAAATTCTGTGAGTACAATCTGTTCTACCTATTGATTAGAACAGATTGTACTCACAGAATTTGAAAAAAAGGTCAGATAAAAAAGTAGTTCCTGGTTAAAGTTTGCACGTTGCATGCAAACGACGCATAGTGAAGCTCTGCTAACCATTTAGCACGTGCAATACCAACTGTTTCAATATTACGAATACTTATTTTAAAATGAATTAAATATTCCAATAAGTCTTTTAATTATAGCAAGAAGAAAAAAACTTTTTTTAAAAAAGGAAGATTTTTTGACTGACATTTTTTTATTCTTTTTTATGCTGGCAGTCGTTATTTTTGCAATAACATCAACGATGAAAAAAAATATATGCAGGAAAAACGTGTGCATACAAATCAGATTTTTTGCTGTTCATGCATTTTTTCAATTTTGACTTTTGCATTAAATAAAAAAGTTTCAGTACAAAAATTTAATTCTTTTTTTTTTAAATTTTTTGAATTATAAATATTTTACAAGGATTTGATTCAAATAAGGAAAAAACAATGAATGGGGACTTGTATCTATCGATTTTCAGTAATAGTAGATGATTCAGCAATGCATTGTTTGTTTTGTCAGTTTCTATTTTTGTGGCATAAAAAATGCTTTTTTATTTGAATATTTTGTTTTTTAAATTATTTTTCAAGTACAACCTTAAAATTTTTACAAATAAATGAAATCTTTCGTTGAAATATGTTAATAGTTCGAGTAAATTTTGCTTGCCATTTTTTGTTTATTGGGTGATCATGAGCTAACAGAGCCGGCATTTTGATAAATTTTTCCCTTTTTTCTTAATGGAAAAAACTTGATGATCACGGTTTTTTTGTTCTCTTTCATAATCGCCCTAACTTTTTTCTATCAGTTAAAAGAAAAAATAAAAATATAGCTATTATGTAATCTTTTTCTGTGTGTTAAAACATTTATTAAATATTGCTTAAAAAACACTATGGTTCTCTTCCCTTATTTTTTTCTAAAAAATCTGAGATTTGATGGAAAAAAAAATTCGCGTCGAGAATTTTGGTAGTTTGGTTTTGGTAAATATTTTATTTTTCCCTTCTAAAAAATACACACTCAACAAATTCAAAAACGAAAGCAGAGAGCAAAAGAGACACTCTTTCTCTCTTGCTGTCCATAACTCTCGACGCGAATTTTTTTTTCATCGAATCTCACTATGGTTATTTTTTCTAAAAAATCTGAGATTCAATGAAAAAAAATATTCGCGTCGAGAGTATGGACAGCAAGAGAGAAAGAGTGTCTCTTTTGCTCTCTGCTTTATTTTTTGAATTTGTTGAGTGTGCATTTTTTAGAAGGGAAAAATAAAATATTTACCAAAACCAAACTACCAAAACTCTCGACGCGAATTTTTTCTTTCATCAAATCTCAGATTTTTTAGAAAAAATAACCATAGTGAAAAACCAAAAGATCGATAATTTTTTTGTTGCTGGATATTTTGCCAAAAATGTTTGTCATTTAATTTTTCGCGAAGTTTTTCCTTCACATTTTCTCTTTTTGCTGTGTGAAGCACCCTATTTTATAAACAATGAATCTCTTGTCTTCCCATGAATTGTCATAACCTCCTTATTTCAAATACAGGCATTTGAAGGATTTTTTTCCATTTGCTTCTTTCAAATTAATTTTTGCATTTTTATAGAAAAAACCTTAATCTTACTTCTCTAAATATTTTGCAAAATCGTCAAAAATGAAATCTATGAATTATATCAAAAAAATTCAACCTCTGATTGAAGTTGCATTCAAATCTCAAGATCCTGAATTATTTGATATCGTTTTTGATATTGATGGAAAAGTAAGTAAACTTTTTACATTGTTTTTGTTTAATATTTATAATTGTTTATAGAAATTATATGCTGATAAATTAATTTTATCAATAAATTCTTCAACATTTAAATCAATGCTTTCGGATCGATGGATTTCTAAGAATAATATAATTTCAATCAGAGATTATTCTTTCAATGATTTTAAAGAATTACTTACATTTATTTATTCTGGGAAATGCAATATTACTAAAGAAAATATTTTTAAAATTCTTGCTATGTCAGAATTTTATCAAATTGAAGATCTCAGAGAACTTTGTGATGTATTTTTATCAGGAATAGAATTAAATTTAACAAATTATTTTCAACTTCCTGTAACTTCAAACAAATATTCTATTATTCAAACAAAAAAACCAATTCATGATTTTGTTACTCAAAATTTTTTAAGTTTTATGAAATCTGATGGATTTTTAAATGCTGATAAATCTAAGATTAAAGGAATTTTAGCAATGCAATCAAATTTTAGCAAATACCACGAAGACCTGTTTCAATGTGTAAGTTTATATTTTGTATCTTTGCATTTCTTATATGGTTTTTTAAAATTCTTCTAGATATATGAATGGTCTGAAAATCAAGCTATTAAAAAACTAGATAGATTAAGTGATGTTAGTTTTAACATTTTCGATGTATTTTATAACATTTATAAATTAACTGAGACATATGAATGGTCAGAAAATGAAGCTATTAAAAAACAAAAGGAATTAAATGTTAAAAATCTAAATATGAAGGATGCAATCAAAACTGAAATGCAAGAATTTTTACCATATATTCAATTTAAAAAAATGAAATTTAATTTTTTGTTGGATTACGTTGGTATGCTTTGATTACAGTTTTTATAATTTAAAATTTATGTTTAGTTCCAAGAGGTTTCATTTTTACTTATGTCGAATTAGCAGATATTTTGAAAAATCCAAACAATGATTCCAGAGGTAAATTATCAACTGCAGTTTTTTTTATAAATAAAATTTATAGTTAAAATTACAAATTCAAATGGACAAGCAATTTATGGTGATCTTTCTCGTAAACGTGATATTCAAATTTTAAAATCAATAAATGGTCAAGAATCTGATAATGAATTTAATTTTTACATTTATTGGGATACAAATTGTAAAAAACCTTCAACTCCAAGTCCATTAATGAAAAGAGATGGTGTTCACTGAAGCAAAAAAGTACGTCAGGTACCTCGATTTTGGGTACAAACGGGGGTCCTTTTTTGACCTTCATTTTATTATTATTTTATTAAAATGAGGACCCTATAAGGGATATTATTGGGACTTTTTTTATGTACCGCAAAAAGTCCCAAATAAAGTACTTTTTGGGTCCAAATTTTTTTTTTATTTTATAATGAAATTATTGATTTTTTGTGGATGGCCCCATATGTAGCAGTAAAGATAAATAGTTTTTTTGGCAGTTTTAATAATAGACACGTTTTTTGGATATCTATTGTAAAACAAAAAAGTTAAAACAGTAATATTTATTGAAATAAAAGTACAAAAACAAAAACAAAGTAAATAAAATATTTTTAAAAGTAGTATTTAAAGGTCAATAGTAGGTGGATACTTTCTTGGTCGTCCTCTTCCGCGCTTTGGTGGTGGTCCACTAAAATGTGTTTATTTAAAAACAATTATTGTTTTGTAGAAAATGGACTTACTGAAAAGCATTACTTGTTGAATTAGATCGAGGAAGAAATCGAGTAGTTGGTGTTTGACTGGATGTTGCCGAAATTTGTTGAGAAGTAGTTGCTGAAATAGTAAGAAATGGTTAAAAACTGACAACAAATAGAAAGACCTTACGAGTAGATGTAGCAAAGGATGATTGTCGATTAGAACCAGCCGTTTGTTGTCGTCCTCTACATGGAGAAATAGATGGTGTAAAATGATGGATTGAGGTCGCATTGTCGTCAGTTGATTGAGAGCATGAATGGGAGATTACAAAATCTGAGGAGTCAACTAATGTACTTCCTGAAAAAGTCAAATGACGTTGTTTACAAATTCAATAGAAACATAATGTATACCTGATTGTGGTTGTAATTGTGCAACAATGTCATGATCTTCAGTAGTTGATTCAACAGTACGAACAGTTGCAGATTCTTGAGTCGATGAAGAAGCTAAAGTATCAATCGGAGAAACATTAACTTCAGTAGTTGATTCATCAGTTCGAACAGTTGCAGATTCTTGAGTAGATGATGTAGCTACAGTATCAATCGGAGGAACATTAACTTCAGAAGTTGATTCATCAGTTCGAACAGTTGTAATAAATGGAGCAGATATAGAAGGTGTAGTTAAAGTCCGACGACCAGTAATCAAATCGATACCATCAAGTGGATCAGTGTCTAAATGCGACAATACAGTTACAATGTTTGTGTTATTAAAAGAATCATACCATTAAAATCGGTCGTTGTTTCACCAGAACTTGCATCAATTAATTCTGAAATGAAATCGCATTAAAATAATGAATAAACGGAAAATAAGCATACGAGGGATATTGATATGAGGATTATCATGATAGTATTGGATAGAAGCTATGAGACTTTGAACAGGAACTGCAGGTACAGTTTTCATTCCCATTAAATTTTCAAGTAGTTGGAAGAAATCTTTCATATGAACATCATATGCCAAATCCAAGACATAGTATACTTCAAAAAGTCGTTGTAAAGCTTCGGCAATATTAGAAGATGAAGTCTGTAAGAAAAATGATATACTTTATTGATAAGCATAAATATAAAAAACTAACATGTAAAGCATTGTCATCAACAGCAACATAATAAGTCATCCGGCCACTCCATTTTGTGGCAATCAGTGAAGGAGATGTTGTAAAAGTCTTTCGTATTGCAAGTGCGGCATTAATGTTGAGATTATGCTAAAATGTATATATGTCCAAAATTAAATACTTAAAGACAAAAACCTTACAGTTACATTAAGTAAGTAAGATATACTTCCTTGACGTGATCGTGGATAAAAGCTTTTAATTAAATCGGGCAATACAGTAAGAGCTTTCAAGCATTGATCATGTTCATCACCTAGGATTTCCAAAGAATGCATTGTTGCAACATTAATTACAGTAGGTGCATATTTCCTCAAAGCAGCAGCGAGATTAGGAACAAAGTCAAGGAGTAGATTCATAGTAAATTCATAGTCGATGTGAAGCTAAACGAATAATTTAATTACAATGTTGTGGAGAAAAGTGATAACTTACTAATTCAAGTTTGCTACTGTAGATAGGAAACTTTTGGAAAAAAACAGTAGCTACACCTCGTTCCAAGCCAGGATCAGTAATTATTTTTCTAGTCCATGATTTACGTAAATGTCTATAATAGAAAATTACAACGCAACTGTTGTTTTTATGACTTACAGATTGCTTTTCAGTTCAATTTGTAATTCAGCAGTAGTTTTATGTTCCTTTAAAGCTGCAGCATGTTGATCAAGTGTAAGTTCATGTGCGGCAGTAAATGGTGGAACAGGATTTCGATTGCGACAAACTACATAGTAGTTTCTTCTTTTTTTGATCATAATATGCAATCGAGACTTGCTGGCTAAATTGGCCCATTCAAGAAAGATAGGAAAATTCAGCCATCGATGCATTGCAGTAAGGAAGACATTGATGCCACTTGTGTAAATTTCATATCTGAAAAAAGTTGTAACTAAAGAATAGACACAATATTATGAAAGTAACAACCGTGGATAAACAATATGCAGTAAATCTGCCGAAATTTTAAGTAATTGAGTAACAGTTTGATGCATCAAAATTTGATTCATGCGTCCACGAAGTCCTTCTTCAAGTAAATGTCCATAAAGTATAATAGCAGTCTTCTGATTGTTGTTGCAGAAGTAACTATACAAGTCAATCTAAAAATTTCTTAGTTTTATTCAAAGAAGAATGCGATAAAACTAACCGAACCAAATTTGATATTTTTATTCGGAATGCATGCAGCCCAACAATCGAGAACTGCAATTGCATTAAGATTTTCCCAATCGTGATAATTATCAGTAGTAACAAAATGAAAATCACTATAAGAATGTCGTTGAGAAACAGAAGAAGCGGAAGCAGCAGTAGATGATGGAGCAGAGGTAGAAGAAGAAGCAGCAGTAGGTGATGGAGCAAAGGTAGAAGAAGAAGCAGCAGTAGGTGATGGAGCAGAGGTAGAAGAAGAAGCAGCAGTAGGTGATGGAGCAGAGGTAGAAGAAGAAGCTGCAGTAGATGATGGAGCAGAGGTAGAAGAAGAAGCACATGAGGATGACACAGAATCTTCTAAAAATAAATACAACATTTCAATGAAATGGAAGAACGAAAAAAAACTTGCCAATAACTTTTATTTCCACAGAATCAGTCGGTTCAAGTATGTAGCCTTCATCTGATTCTTCGGCATCATTAACAACAAATGTTGTAGCAGAAGCAGTATTTAATTTAACCATTGCCAGGCAATGGTCCTTCACTTGCAACAGAGTTTGACATGTTTCCAGTGAAACATTTGTTGTGATCTGGTAATCACAACCATTAGCGCATTGAACATTGACGAGCACACGGATTGTATACATCTATAAATGTAAAGATAAATAAAACAAAAACGAAACATGTGTAAAGGAAAAAAAAAGTATAAAAAAATGGAGTGGAAAATGAGAACTAGAAAAAAATTTGATGATAAAAAAAAGAGCGTTATTTTTTTGGAGGGAAAAAACCTGCGAAAACTTTCGTTAAACATTGAGAAAAGTTAATTGAGGCTGAGCATTCCCGCAACGAAGTTTAGGACCTTTTTGGTCCTAATAAAAATTTTTTTTTATTTTAATAAAATCCAGCAAATGTCGGATATTTCTATTAAAAATCTTATCACAAATCTCGCAAGGAAACGTTTTTTCTGTTCAACAAAAATGCGGATGGCCCCATATAGACCAAAATACATAAGAAATATGTGATTTTGATATTTTTAGCATTATTTATCAATAAAATGGTTGTAATAATAAACGTACTTAAATAGCATAAGGAAGACGAACATATTTCCCATATCTCACCACACTTCGATGAACTTTTAAAGTATTAATTTCACAATGAGTAGTTTCTTCAGTATCTCTTACCGAATAAGCATGAAAAGTGTTTGAGTATCCCGGAACTTGTAGTATAGTAATTTCAAGTCGTTGTTCGTTTTCCAAGATAGAAGTAATTTTTCCAAGTTTTGGAAATAGTTGAATTCTATTATTGATCAGTCTTTCTTCTGTACCATAAACGCAAACTTCTCCTTTTTTGAAATAATAATTGATTTTGTTGATCTTCCTAGTTGTCAAAAAGTCATCTAAAATAATAAATATGAAAAATGTACAATAGATAATAAGTTTACCTTTAGCCATTTCTTCATAAATTGGCACATTTTGTTCTTGGAACCGTTGAGCAAGTGTCATTGTCAAGTCTTTATGATTGCAATTGTTCCTTTCATATTTCTTTAAGTCTTTATGTTTAGCTTCAAATGCCATTGACCAGGAATTTGTTAGAGAACCAAACCGTTGGATTATTGTAGGATAGTGAAGGAGAAGATGTGATTTTACAGTCATATGGCCACCGAGATCGATGTATTGCCTCAAGTACATTTCAATAGCTGTTTGAAGTGCAGTAATACGAGTCTTTGGTAGTTCTGGCATCCATAAGTTATCCATAATGTCAAGCAAATATAAATAAAGTCGATACCACGCATTTTCAGTATTAATTGAAATATTTGCCTGTTTAAGAATTAAAGGCAAATACAAAGTAGTATTTAAGATTGTTTTTGCTGAAGATAGCTTAATTTCTCCGTTTCTAATATGATCAGCGAAAAACTTTTGTGGTTTGTTGCGAGCAAGACGGCCAGCATAAGGAAAAGATGTAACAGCATTGTTGATATCTTCCAAAGTAATTCCATCGGTTATAAGTGATCGAACAACATATACCAGTAGTTTCTTTAAATGTCCTTCAAGTAAATCATGCATCATATCCACACAAGCAGCATCAACAACATGGAAATTTTGAAGTCGATTGAAAATGCAGTAGTTTTTGATTCCTTCTCTTTCTAAACCAATGCAGTCGTTTCTGTTAGTAAGTCGGTCATAATTTTCGGCAGTTTTAATTCTACAGTCGATCAATCTTGAATTTGCACGTATTTCTTCGGCAGTTGCATAACACATTCTACATGAAACATCACCAGCAAAATAAGTTGTATAAGACGACATTTGATGGACACCAAGATTATCCCCCAAAATATTAAGCAAAATTACAGGCAGAACAGTAGTTTCACCTTTATACGGTACTTGAATACCATTTTCAATTTCTGATAGCTGTGGAACAAGTAGATTTTTCAGTAATTCTCGAAACTCATCTTGCTTTACATCAATGGAATATGCAAGGAAACCAAGGAAAATTAAATGTGAATCTTGTAATTCAACGACGAAGTTGTTAACTCGAAAGTAGCACGCCATTATTTTGTTTGTAGCAGCAGCTTGACCAAGAGGATTGACAGTTCCAAATTCATCACAGTAGATTGAAAGTCCAATAAAGTCTGATCCAAGTTTCTAAAAGTAATTACGCTATATTAAACTAAAATTAACTTTTTACCTGATAAAGTAGCTGAGCTCTTTCTCCAGTAAATGGATGGCCATATGTCGAAGAATTTGTAAAGTCGCTGGGAAACACAATAGCACCAGTTAATGAATTTAAACTAAACAGTCGTTGGAGATTATCTTTGATTGAAATTTTAGCAGTATGATTCGGTTGCCATAGTACAGTATCTCTATTTGGGTTTTGTTCCATTCGATAAGAAACGATATGCCTTTTTGGTGGAATGTAATACGGAGAATTTTCTATCGTTTTCAGTCGTTTGTAATAAGACGATCGTTTTCGAATTTCACAGTCGATTTTTTTAGATAGTTGGTTTGCAGTATCTGACACCATAAAAACGCTACATTCTTCAAAAGTAGTTTTAATAGACTCAAGTACTTGAAGATGAGCATCCATTACAGTTTTTCTGTTTAAATTCATTTGCTTTTGCATTGATGACGACATTTTATCAGCGTTTTCAAAAATTCTACCAATTGCTGCATTCAATTCTTCTTCTTGTGGTGCATTAGGTGGAAAAGTAGGTGCAGTAGTTGATACTGTTGGATGTACGGATGGTTGAGTTATCTCAGGAGCAAACTGATTGGAATGATTCATTACGTAATGACCGTAGTAATCTGTGGGGTATAATTCAGTTGAGCACAGAATACATTTATACAAAAAGACTCTTCTTGACCAATGCATGAAAGTCATGTGTTGCAAGAATAATTCTAGAGTTTCTTTTTGAACGAAACATAGTGTACATTGATATACCATCTATAAATGTACAAGAGATAGAGATTAGTTGTTTTTTTAAAAATAGTTCGTTTGAATTTATACAAGTTGCTATCATTTAAGTAAAAAAACAAATAAATTTATTTAAAAGACACAATGAAGTGCAAACAAAAATAAGTACAACAAATTTATCAAAGTCAACGTTTACGTATATTCAGTATTTTGAGTATCATCAGTAGTTTTATCTCTATCACAAAACAGTCGATCATCAGCTGCAGGAACACGAAAAGCGTAATCGATTCCAAATTCAGCAATCCAATTTTCTTTTGATGCAAGTACTGTGTCCCAGACTTCCATAGAAGTAACAGTATTTGAATTTACAAGACATTGTTTGAAAAGTTTGATTTCGTGTTCATTGTCATAGTTGATGAAATGAGCAGTAATTCCATAGATAGTAGATCCTTCAATCAATCTCGCCAAGACTTTTTTCTTTGTAAAATGTTTCACTAAAGCATTGTAAACATCACGAGATCGAAGTACTTGATCACGAGTAATTTCTACAGTAGTTTGAGAATGTATGTAGTGCTTGAGTTCAGCAGTAGTTAGAAGTTTAGTAGAACTGTAATGGTTCTGAATATGTTTCTCAATTGTAGTAAGTGAACGACGGATTCGTTTCAAGTCTATTTCGTAAGAATGTGCGACAACTCCGCGTCCTCGTTCATTTCGTGTTCCCTTGCGTTGTTGTTCACGTTTCTTGTCAGCTTGTTGACGACTTTCCTTTGCCTGTTCATATTGCCTTTTGTTTTTTGCAAGACGAGCTCGCTTTGAATCCAGTGCTTGATTAACAGTAGATTTAGAGATAGGTGGAGTGGATGGTGGATTTTTCCTTGATTTATTTATTGCTTGAATAGCTCGAAAACGAGAACCTTGTTCTTTCCTTGCTTGTTTAGTTCTTTGCGATTCTTGAGGAGTAGGTTGTGCAGTAGGTGGAGGAGCAGCTTGAGATGAAAATTGCAAATGTGGTTGCAGCATTTCAAGTATTTTTTCAACATCTTGAGTATGTGAATTTGCAGTATCATTTACAGTAGATGACGCGACAGAAATATTGAATATAGTATCCTGACTATCTTCTTGGATAATATCAGTAGATGATGAAGTAGTTTCTTCTTCTTGGATAATGTCAGTAGATGATGAAGTAGTTTCTTCTTCTTGGATAATGTCAGTAGATGATGAAGTAGTTTCTTCTGCTGGGATAAGTTCTTCATTTTCAAGTTCATCAGTAGGTCTTCTTTTTCTTTTCGGAACAATGTTTACTTGTACAATAGGTTCTTCTGCATCATCCTAAAAATAATGCGTAAGTACAATAAAGATAACCAAAAAAAAAGCCTTACAGTAATTCCTGCTGCACAGTATTGCATACTTTTTTCGATATTTTGACAGTACTTAATGTACGGCTTCCATTCAGTCTTTTGATATTGTCCAACGACAGCAGGACAGTCACATAAAGGAAACTTCAGTGATTCATGAATAGTTCCCATGCAGTAGAAGTTGGATGCTTCAGAGTAGTTTCTTCCAGTATTTGCAACACTATGAAATCCATTAGGATTTGTAACAATAATTTGTCCAGAAGATTGAATTGCATAACAGTAAGGAATGTTGTTGTCGATGAAGAAGTCGATGTCAAGCATTAAACATTTGTGTAACAGTATGTCTCTGCAAGTAGTTGAAAAGTTTCTGCCAATTGCTTCTTTAACAGCGCCATAGTATTTCTGATCAAATCCAAGCCATAGCTGAAAAGTCATATGTTTCATTACATTGAAGTACTAATAATGAACTAACCTTGGGAGCAGAATCTGGAAAAACAACATTCACAGATCCCAAACTCAAGTCTTCAATATGTTTAGGTGCATAAGTATATTCAGTTCCAGCATAAGCCATACAAGTAGTTACTCCAGGAATTTCATAGCCCTATAAAACATTTATTGTATAAAAGAAACAATAGAAAAGAGAAACAAACATACCAAAATATTTTTCAGTTCTGTTAAGTCGTTGAGATTCCAACCCGGGGGCAAAGCTACAGCAGTATCAGAGTAGATTTCTTGCATCAGAGAAAAGTTCATATTTTCCATATAAGTGAATTGCTTTCGAGTTTGAAGTCGTTTACGATCAAAGTATTTCTTCCAGTCTGTAACAGTAGTTTCTTTCATTTTGTCCAAATGTGTTCTTAAAGATTGCACTTTTCCAGTAGATTCTTTGGCATTCATAGAGTAGACTCCACCTCTTTTTGTACCAAATTTAACAGTCGTTGTCGAAACATCAATTTCAGTAGATAGTTGTCGATTTTTTAATTCCAAAAGTCGAACAAATTCTGGGGGTAAGCCGATCTGGAAATGAAAATTGCAATGTAAAATCTTTTTTCGTACGA
Source organism: Panagrolaimus sp. PS1159 (assembly GCA_963922195.1). Classification (NCBI taxonomy): domain Eukaryota; kingdom Metazoa; phylum Nematoda; class Chromadorea; order Rhabditida; family Panagrolaimidae; genus Panagrolaimus; species Panagrolaimus sp. PS1159. The sequence goes on from CAWUHW010000028.1 coordinate 993,120, forward strand.
TAACAAACTAACTTTAAAAAATGGATATTTTTTTGCCCCATGTTTAAATCTGCATTCTTCAATGAATGCAGTCAGTTTCTTTGTCCACATTGACTCCCAGTCAATGTGGAACGTTGGAACCTTTGTTTCCAAAGGATCCATAATATAGCTTGTATTTTGTAATCAAAAAAAAATGCAGATATTTTTTCAATGAAGAAAAAAAAGTTTGTCTTTTTACAAAAAAAAGTTGAAAAAAAAAACTCTAAGTTTTTTTTCTAAGGGAAGTTTCAAAAGCGCGCCTTTTTATGTTGGCTGCGCATCACATTTCGTAACTCTTTCTCTTCGTTTTTTTTCGTAAAAGAAAAAAGATGAAGAAAGAAGAACGATTTTCTTGTTTTGTTCTCCATTTGTTAAAAAAATTTTATTTGAAAGCAGTTGGGCATTTTTTGCTCTCTGTGTTTTTTCTTTTAATATTTTTTTGATCTCTTTTTTTATTATTTTTTTATTTTTTTTATAATTTTTCATTATTATGAAAAGAATAAATATTTTTATCCGCGTTTCGTTCATTTTTGCTGTTTATATTTCTTTATTTATTTTTTTCAGTTATCTTGCTTATACCTTGCTGTAAAAATGAGTTCTTCCGTCAACGAAGTGAGTTTCTTAATGTCCTGTAATAAATGAATAATGAACTTTGTTTAGGTGGCTTTGTTAGCACATCTGCTGGAAGTAATGAAGCTTCATCTAAATCCACCTAATGCTGCTGCAATAGCTTCTCTTCGTGATCCAAACGTTGCTGCTGTTCCTCCTGCAACTGCTCCTCCAACTACTGCTCCAACTATTACTCCAACTACTGTTACTACTACGACTACAAATCCTACTCCAACTGTTACTACAACTACTGCTCCACCTACTGTTCCAACTGTTGCTCCAACTGTTACTCCGACTTCTGTTACTACTACTACTACAAATCCTACTCCAAGTCTTACTACAATTACTGCTCCAACTACTGCTCCAACTGCTCCTCTTCCTGCTGCAACTACTTCTACAAATCCTGGTTTGATTCCTAAAACACATTTTGGAAGCTCAAACCGGGGTGAATCGACTGGTCGTCGAACTTCTATTCGTTCTGGTTCTGGTAGTCAACATACATCTGACGGTGGCCGTAAAGGCGGAGGTCGACTTTTGCAAGTGGCACATGATTGTGACGTTAGTTTTTGTTTCTTTCGTAAACTATGATTTATTGTATATGAGTTTTAGACACGCGCCGAACATGAATACCAAAATACTGGCATGCCATATTCCGAAATCCAACGGCCTCGTGAAGATACTGATAAGACTGGAGCCCAAGTCTTTGGAAATCCGCAATCTACTGATACTGTTAGAAAAATTGTCTTCCGAAAAGGTGGCGCTGACATCGACTTTGTTAATTCCATGTACTGTGACGCACTTACTGTTGAACAACTTCATCAATTACTAACAACTGTTAAAGCTGACGTTCGTTTAACTTTAGAATGTAATGATGCTGATTTTGGAGCTACTGTCATCGATGGAAATCGTGAATGGAAAGATTTCTTGGTAAATACTACACATGTAAGTTTTATTTTGTTTTACATCGATGTAAATAGATTTTCGTGTTTTAGTTACGTATCCATGGTCAATTCAAAAAACCTACTGTTATTCATCTACTCTCATCATTTACTACTTTAAAGCATCTTAATGCAATGCATTGTGACTATGGCCAGGAACTTACCCTTGGAGAACTACTTGATACACTTCCAGAAAAGTTTAACACTGTTAAGTAAGTCAACATTGTTATACACTTTTTTGTTTTAAATCCATTTTTATTTTAGCATGGAAACATCTACTCTTCGCAGCAATGACTATGCTTCTGTTTCAGCTACTATGGAATCTTGGTTTGTTAATAATCGTCCAAAGTTTACTGAAATGACTATATTTGTTGATACTGCTCCAACTACTGCCGAACTTACTGCATTTTTAAATGTACGTTTTAAACTAAAGCATTTACATGTATTATACACCTTATTTCAGACTTTTCCATTTACTGATGTTACTGGTACTCTTTACCTCATATCCAATACTCCTGCTACTAATGAAATGGTTGCTGCTATGGAAATGGAATACATTGATGCTGCTGTATTCAATCGACTTCCTGGAGAACAGCAATATCATCTCTTTGCCAAGAAAGAAAAAGACTTTGGCAGCTTCGTTCTCGGCTTCAAATGTTTCTAAACATCTACTGTATCTTTTGATCTACTTTTTTATTTAATAAATTTTCGTTTTTTTTACCTTATGCTGTTTGTTACTTATGAAATGGTTTTAAATCCATTTTTCCTACTTTTCCTTTCTTTGTTGTTGTTAATACGTGTTTTGAAATGTCAAAATGTATTTTTTTGACATTTTTTACACTTTGTTACTTTTTTTAGAGCTTTCAACGATGTCTAACCACCGATTTCGATTCGATGCAAATGCTCCAGCATACCAACCATGTGCTGCTCCTCCTGCAACAAGAGCATCTAATGGTGGACCTCCACCTGGAGGACCTCCTGGTCATCCTTCTGTGGCAACAGCTTCAAATTCTTGGCGTGTAGTAAGTTCATTTTAAATTTAATTACATTATTCTTGAATCTTATTTTTAAGGTACAGCCACCAACCACATCGCCGTACTATACTCCACATACTACGCCGCCATTTACTGTTCCTCAACCAACTTATGCTTATGCTCCAACTACTTATGTAACATCTACTGGAGCTTATATGTATACTCCTATGGCTACTCCGTATTATGTTTCAACTCCAAATACTGCAACTACTGAATATTCTCGGTTTGCATATTCACGTCCTGCACCGCAATGTCAACTACTTTATCCTCAACATACTGGTGCTTTTCAAACTTCTACTCCAGCTTCATTTTTTTCAAGTTATATTGCACCACCTCCAACTTCAACTAATTCTGGACCTGCACCTGCATTTCCATCAACTACTTCTCGACATTCACCTGCACCTACACCTCCATCAACTACTTCTGGACCTCCACCTCCAACTAATTCTGGTCCTGCACATCCAACTCTAACTTCAACTACTCCCGGTGCTCTGCCAACTTCAACTAATTCTGTACCTCCAACTACTACTGCTTCACCTCATCAAACTACTGATTCTTCTACTGCTAAAATGCCAACTTCAAATACTGCTGTTTCTAATAAAAGTGCAATGACATCATCTTCCAGTGGAGAAACATCTACTAAATCAACTACTACTACTACATCGTCCTCATGTGCTGTAACTTCAAATTCATCTACTGATAAAGAAGATGTAACATCTTCTGCTCCATCGACTAAATCTACTACATGGAAACCAACTGAAGCATCTGCACAACTTACTTTTCGTTCAAAAAGTACGATTGTTCGACTTACTTTCTGCATTGATTACTGTAGAGTCTCATATTCAAATGGTGAAGCATGTCGTGCAACATATACTGCCCTCATGGGAATCCTCAATGACTGCAGCCCTGCTGATGTTGTAAATCTTGTTTCTGGCATGACTAGAAATTCAATGCACAACGATTTTTTGCAACCATTGTTCCAACAAAAGACTTTTGAACAATTCTGGGAAACAACTACTTCTGTAAGTTTATTTAAAAAATTTTAAATTGTTTGACAACACTATAATTTATAGGTATCAATTAGTGGCAATTGGGGCAGCCGTGCACTTACTAATCTTGTCCATACTTTACCTACTGCAATCCCACGATTTGAAATGATGAATTTTACTGTTCATGTCGCTGGACGACTTCATTGGCTTTTTCCAATTACTGGCAAACATCTTAAAGGATTGCAACAATTACTGTACGTTTTATTACTCTTATATCCCCTCATTTTATATATCGTTTTTTTTAGTTTTGATTGCAGACTTACTGATAATAAAAATTATTATCCAAATGTATGGCATGTTTGTAACTACTTCAGCAATGGCCGCTTACAACGACTTTTTCTTACTGTAAAGAATTTCTGCACTCGTGATATGGCAGAAAAATCATTCGAAGTAAGTTCATTATTATTTCAACAAAATCATATATGTGACTATTTCTTTTTTCAGCTACTTGAACGATCTACTTGCCCTGGTGCTTCAATTACTGTACTGATGGAACAACATCTCGATGATCGACTTATTCTTTGGATGGATGAATGGAATTTCAATTACTGCGGCATTACATACTTCCCTGAACCTACTTGTAAAAATAGAAATAATCAATGGGGACTAGCCACATTTACTGCTAAATGGAATCAACGACTTTATACTTTGGGATTTACTGTGTTCGAAAAAAAAGAAAGGAAAACTGCTTTGGTTCTTTAATGGGGTAACTTTTATTACGTACTGTTTTTCTTCTACTAAATAAAAATTGTGTTTTGATTATCATTTTACTATCATTCCGTTTGTTGTAATTCGGTTAAAATTCCGTTAAATTTCTTATTATATTTGTTTGCGATAAGTTTTATATCTTGTTGTAGTTAATATGGATGGACAAGATTACTGGTCACAAACTCCACCATACTGCTCAATATTTAACTGTTCAAAATACTGCGACTGCTTTCACATCTACTTCATTTACTCATGAAACACCAATGCAACTTAAAAAACCTACTTCAAATACTCCCAAAAATAAATTTCGGTATCATCCAATGGCATATACTGTAAGTTTTAATTAAGAACGTGATATTTAAACATACTTGATTTCAGTGCTCACGAAGAGAATCGTATCCTTCAATATCTGAAGAAGAATGTATGGAACTTGAACGACTTACTGCAATAGCGGATATATATGTTCCTGTTGAGCCGGTGAAGCAACAACGGACTTCTATCCATTGGCGGATACTTGCACCTACTCGTACTTCAACTACTGAAATTGATACTGATACAACTACTAATGATGTTCTTTCAATGATGTCTCAAATGAACATCTCGAATAATAAAGAAACACCAAAAAACCCTTAGGCTGGTTTTCTCATTTACTGTCACACTAATGTACTTTTATGTTTTTGACCTAATAAAAATTACTGTGAATATCTTTCTCATTTATGATGTACTTTTCTTAATGGTCTAAATCCCATTTCATTATCTTTGTTATGACTTTATGTATCCAATTCTATAACGTGTTTTTTCAGTAATAATGTCACCTCAAGGTAATAATGATGGAAACGATGAAAGACGTGCTTTCTCTGTAAGTGTATTAATTTCTCTTTTGACAAGGTTATATATTTCATTTCAGAAAGAGTTGGAGGAGAGATTACGAAATCCACCAGATCCATCGTTCATACAAATGATTGCTCAACGACTACATCCTCCACCTACTACACTTACTTCTGCTTCTACACGGCAACACGAAATACTAATGGAACAATTGACTCATCTCTTTACTGCTGGAAGAAGTACCCCACCTAATTCAATTACTGTTCCAACAACTACTCCATCATTTTCTGCAACAACTACTACTTCTTTTCCGCCACCAACAACTACTTTTTCATCTGCTATACCAATTTCTTCAGCTACTTATGATCCACCTCAAACTGCTTCTACTGTTGCATCATCTACGACTGCACAATCTACACAAGTTGTAACTGCAGTTGCACCACCAAGTCCACCTTTAAAACGAATTCAAGGTATCGTTTTTTTGTATGAAGTTGTCGAAATCTACTTCAATGATTCTACTTTTGCTGTTGTAACAAATCTTTATAACTTCTACTATTACTTGCGAGTTTATTCGCCAACTGAAATACTTTGTATCAACAGCTATAATTGCTTAACTGCAAGATCATTTACTGTCGATACACATTATACTGCATTTTGGGAAAACAATGACTGGTTAAATTTTTTGTTAAGATGTAAAGAGGTACATCTTTCCCTTTACCCATTATATCTGTATTAATATTTACATTTTATAGCTTTCATGTACTGGACAGTTCTTGGTAACTACTATGAATGATATTACCCTAAACACATGGTCTCTGCGAAAACTTCATATTTGTGTAACTTTGTGTTAACTGCCATTTACTTTGTATTTACTTAATAAACTTTAACTACTTTTTGTTATGTTTGTTCCTATTGGATTTTTATAATGCAATGGTTGTACTACCATTAATTACCTAACTACTTTCCTTGTTTTATTATTTTTATAATTTCAGTATAATCATGTCCGATCAACATGCATCTCGTGTTAAACAAAATGGTTTATCACCATCGGTTAGTTTTTTCATATTTGTTCTGTTTTACAGAAATTATCTTTTCGTTTTTTATAGTGTGACTTATTACCGATACCAGCCGTTAATTTAAATCCAAGTGGATCTGAAGTGGCCGAACCGCCGTCTCAACATACTTCTAATTGTGAAGAAAAGACTCCAACTACTGGTACACGTACTATTGCAACTGCAGTTCAACAAACTACTACAACTGAAACTACTACTCCAATAAGTTCTTCAGGTACAACTTTGTTTAATGATTCTCGCTTTCATGTTTCATTTTCTTCAGATCAAACTTTATCAATGACTGCTACTACTTGTCATTCAATCTACTGTCGACATACTTCACCAAAGATCACAGAAATCGTCATTGATGGTGATAATGCAGCAGAAGTTTACTTTGATGATAAAACTTTCATAAAGGAAATTACACTGGATGCTTTTCGAACACTTGTTACTGATTATCAACCAGCCGAAGAACTTACTGTAACATCGAATAACTATCGTAGTGGATGGATTTTTTTGAGTACTGATGAAATTCGTAGATTTCTTCGACGATGTACAAAGGTAATTTTATTCATTAATTTCATGTTTAATTTCATAAATTGGGTTTTTGTAGGTACATTTAACTGGAGAATGCAACCATAGAACAGTCATGGTCTTTATTCATGCTGCAGCTGCTCCAAATGTATCCATTACTATAGATGTCACCTACAACAATACAACAATCTTGGTCGATAACTAATGCAAAAGAATCAAACTTAAACACAATTTACTATAACTTACTGTTTTTATTGTATTTACTTTGTTTTTTAAATTATTTGTAACAAACAATTATAAAAACAAAAAAAATGCTTTTTTTTAAATATACTACATATGGGGCCATCCACAAAAAAATCAATAATTGGATTTTATAAGAAACAGAAAAAAAGTCCCGAAAATAGGTCTTTTTGGGTCCTTAATTTAAACAAATTAATTAAAAATAACGAGGTCCGGGATTTTTTGCCCTAAAAGGTGAGGAAAATCGGACCTTTTGGTCCTATTTTTTGGGCCTCTGAAAACCAAAAAAACAATTCAAATGAAGAACCGAGTTAGGACGTATCATTTTTTTCAGTGTTGAATGGTATTTAATTTATGACAAAGATGAAGAAAGAATTGGTGTAACGCATTGTTGCCATATTGAAGATGGTGACTATTTGATTGCTGAAATGTTTGCTGAAACAGATTTTACTGAAACAACAAAATGTAAAATTGAAATTGAATAATACTTTTTTCTCATTTGTTTTTTTTGTTCCCTGAATTTTTTTATTTTTGTTAGATTTTTATTGCTTATTAAAAGTTTTGTCAAAAAATCATTGAAAAATTTTTTTTTATTATTAAGAAGCAGAAAAATGTATGGTCAAAGTAAAAATTACATTCATCATTGTTTTTTTTATACAGGGTAGTCACGCTGGACCACCCCCAAAACAAATTTAATTTGAACTCCAGGGCTGCAAGATTTAAAAAAACTGTTTGGGGGGATCGATAGCCTATATCATCGGATTTTAAAATGTGGTTTTGGAATTTCTACCGTAACCCTCGGAAAATTGTGGTCACACAACGAAAGCCTGAAAAAGTCGAAATTTTCGAATTTTGATAAAATATCATTTGGGATGGCTAGAGGACCTCTTTAGAAGACGCTATGCCAAAAATCTCGAAAAATAATTTTCTTTGAAATTTTATCAAAATTCGAAAATTTCGACTTTTTCAGGTTTTCGTTGTGTGACCAAAATTTTTCGAAGGGTTACAGTAGAAATTCGAAAACCACATTTTAAAATCGGAAGATATAAACTATCGATCTCCCCAAACAGTTTTTTAAATCTTGCAGCCCTGGAGTATAAATTAAATTTGTTTTGGGGATGGTCCAGCGTGACCACCCTGTATAATTTTTTCACGGGCATGATTCTACCGCCTTTGTTTATATACAACTGTACCAATTAAAAAAATTACTTCTGAATTTGTAAAAAGAAATAAAAAATCGTTTAATTAAACAACTTTTGTGAAAAGTCTAAACCTTTTAGCATCAACTCGTTAGCATTTTGAAACCAATGTTGGAATATTTTTAAAATCTTCAGTCGAGACAAAATTTTCCAAAGCTTTTGAAATTTAAGATTTATGATAAAAGTCTTCAGCAATAGCAATATATGAACAATTACTGTTGTTAAAACCAAAATTGGATTTTTAATAAAACAATATTTACATACTTTGATTAACTTTTGATACATTTTAAAGGATTTTTTGTAATGCAATAAATGGTTGAATCAGGCAGAATAAAATATTAATTTTTATAAGAACCAATGAATTTATCACGTTATGAAAGAGTAACCACTGAATGATGGCCATCAGTTGATATTTGATAACTTTTAGTACTATCACATTACAAAAATGTAGCTAAAAAAGAAAATTTTGAAATAAAAAAAAACAAAAAAACAAATATTTTTGAAAAAACTCAATTCGATGTCAAAATTCAACTTGTAGCTTTTTTCTTTTTATTTCTTTTTAAATTGAAGACGAATAAACTTTATTGTATTTGCCTTTATTACTTCAATAAATTTTAACTTTGTATAAATTTTTATTATTTTTCTGTAATAACCTTTTTTCAAAAGCTTTTGTAAAAATGGCAGATGTTTTTTCTTCTCCAAATGTTGTAAAAACTTTCAGTTAAATTTGACATGATTGAGAAATAAATGTGAGTAAAAATAAATAAAATAAAAAATGTGTTCTGTTAAAAATTATTATTATTTATTAATAATAATTTTTAGCAAATGTATTTTTAATGTATTTATAAAATTTTCAGCAGTTTTTACAGAAAAGTTCTGCCCTTTTTTAGTGAACTTTATAAAACGTCTAATCAAATATGTTTTAAAAATTATAAGAAAACCATCTTTCCTGTCGGGCAAAAACTACCCTTTTTTGATTACTACAGGGTGGTCACGCTGGACCACCCCCAAAACAAATTAAATTTATACTCCAGGGTTGCAAGTTTTAAAAAAACTGCTTAGGGGGATCGATAGCCTATATCATCGGATTTTAAAATGTAGTTTTGGAATTTCTACCGTAACCCTCGAAATTTTTTGGCCTCACAACGAAAACCTGAAAAAGCCAAAATTTTCGAATTTTTATAAAATATCATTTGGGATGGCTAGAGGACCTCTTTAGAAGACTCTATGCCAAAAATCTCGAAAAATAATTTTCTTTGAAATTTTATCAAAATTCGAAAATTTCGACTTTTTCAGGTTTTCGTTGTGTGACCATAATTTTTCGAGGGTAACGGTAGAAATTCCAAAACCATATTTTAAAATCCGATGATATAGGCTATCGATCCCCCCAAGTAGTTTTTTTAAAACTTGCAGCCCTGGAATATAAATTTAATTTGTTTTGGGGGTGGTCCAGCGTGACCACCCTGTATGTTAAACCTCAAACCATAATCCAAAGAAGTTAAACTTTAAAGAAATTAAATTGCTTTATTTAAACTAATTTATTTTCTTGCATTTGTGTTTTTTTATAATTTGATTTAACTTTACGCAAATTTTTCTAAACCGAGTAAATAAACCTTTTTTATTGGAGTAATTATTGTTTGTTTCAAGAATGCTTGTTGCTGTTATGAAAAAAAGCCTCGTCAAACACTTTTTGATGCACGTTTTTGAAATCGAAATAATCTGTTATAGCTGGAAAATTGCATCTGATGAGGTAAATAATAAGCAAATTTGTTAAGAAATTTGTTTCAAAAAAACATTATTTTTTGGTTAAAAAAACTTTCATCTGTTAAAACGCAATGTCTGTAGAAAAATAAATAACAAAAATTATAAATGTTTTTGGAGAAGAAAAAACATCTGCCATTTTTACAAAAGCTTTTGAAAAAAGGTTATTACAGAAAAATAATAAAAATTTATACAAAGTTAAAATTTATTGAAGTAATAAAGGCAAATACAATAAAGTTTATTCGTCTTCATTTTAAAAAGAAATAAAAAGAAAAAAGCTACAAGTTGAATTTTGACATCAAATTGAGTTTTTTCAAAAATATTTGTTTTTTTGTTTTTTTTTATTTCAAAATTTTCTTTTTTAGCTACATTTTTGTAACGTGATAGTACTAAAAGTTATCAAATATCAACTGATGGCCATCATTCAGTGGTTACTCTTTCATAACGTGATAAATTTATTGGTTCTTATAAAAATTAATATTTTATTCTGCCTGATTCAACCATTTATTGCATTACAAAAAATCCTTTAAAATGTATCAAAAGTTAATCAAAGTATGCAAATATTGTTATATAAAAAATCCAATTTTGGTTTTACCAACAATAATTGTTCATATATTGCTATTGCTGAAGACTTTTATCATAAATCTTGAATTTTTAAAGCTTTGGAAAATTTTGTCTCGAACGAAAATTTTAAAAATATTCCAACATTGGTTTCAAAATGCTAACGAGTTGATGCTAAAAGGTTTAGACTTTTCACAAAAGTTGTTTAATTAAACGATTTTTTATTTCTTTTTACAAATTCAGAAGTATTTTTTTTTAATTGGTACTGTTGTAAATATACAAAGGCGGTAGAATCATGCCCGTGAAAAAATTATACAGGGTGGTGACGCTGGACCACCCCCAAAACAAATGAAATTTATATTCCAGGGCTGCAAGTTTTAAAAAAACTACTTAGGGGGATCGATAGCCTATATCATCGGATTTTAAAATATGGTTTTGGAATTTCTACCGTTACCCTCGAAAAATTGTGGTCACACAACGAAAGCCTGAAAAAGTCGAAATTTTCGAATTTTGATAAAATTTCAAAGAAAATTATTTTTCGAGATTTTTGGCATAGAGTCTTCTAAAGAGGTCCTCTAGCCATCCCAAATGATATTTTATCAAAATTCGAAAATTTTGGCTTTTTCAGGTTTTCGTTGTGAGGCCAAAAAATTTCGAGGGTTACGGTAGAAATTCCAAAACTACATTTTAAAATCCGATGATATAGGCTATCGATCCCCCTAAGCAGTTTTTTTAAAACTTGCAACCCTGGAGTATAAATTTAATTTGTTTTGGGGGTGGTCCAGCGTCACCACCCTGTAGTAATCAAAAAAGGGTAGTTTTTGCCCGACAGGAAAGATGGTTTTCTTATAATTTTTAAAACATATTTGATTAGACGTTTTACAAAGTTCACTAAAAAAGGGCAGAACTTTTCTGTAAAAACTGCTGAAAATTTTATAAATACATTAAAAATACGTTTGCCCAAATTATGTTTATTGCACAACTTTGAAAAAACGGTACACATTCCTGGATTTTACTTTAATTTTTTTAAATATCAAATTAAAACAGAGACAACACGAAAATTTGACAGATTAAAAAATTTTTTATACAGTAAAACTGTTTTGTTTCAATATTTTATAAGTTTTGAACGTTTTTTGCTTAACGAGCTGAACCGAGTAAATTTTTATGTTTTAAACTTCGACGTTGGAGTCTCATCTCAAAAATATCAAAGGTAACATGCCTCATTTGAGAGTCATAGTCACCGAAAACCAAAAAGCACAACAATGGTTAAACAAAAAATTCATCTAGTTTATAATCAATATAAAAAAGTCATATTCAAGATTGACAAGGGAACCGTTTGACATGTGATTTCGCTTTTGAAACGGGACCTATTTTGGAATACTCCCCTGATATTCAAATGTATTTTCCCAAATTATGAGCGGCCCCTTCCCCAAAAATATTTTTTCACCTAATCGACTATACTACTATAGTATACGTTATCGTGTGCTACTTATACCAATTGATCACTTATTTTTTCAGATTTTACGCGTTCTGGTTAATCCATAATCAGTTCTAAAATGTTAAAGAATTGTTTTGTAACTTTCTGAGTCATTGTTGAACTGCAAAAATGCAATTTTAAGAAATTAATTGGTATAAGTAGCACACGATAACGTATACTATAGTAGTATTATCGATTAGGTGAAAAAATATTTTTGGGGAAGGGGCCGCTCATAATTTGGGAAAATAAGTTTAAATATCAGGGGAGTATTCTAAAGTAGGTCCCGTTTCAAAAGCAAATTCACATGTCAGACGATTCCCTTGTGAGCAATTATTTCTTCGTGACCTTCTGACCGTAGACATCATTTTTTTTGTTATTTTTTGCAAAGAAATGATGAGCAGAAGTTTATTACCTATTTTGATTCTCAGACTTTTCTTTTTTTCAATTTTTAAAAATTTTTTGACAACTTTCTATTGTTTTTGTAATTAATAATTAACAGAAAGTATTTTTAAGTAACAGACATTTTTTCTCAAAACATACTAGTTTATCTCCCTTCTGCTCATTTTTTTGCAGTAAAATACATTCTTTGTACTTTTCACTCTCTTTCATTGTACTCTTTTTCTCTTTTTTGTTTGCATAAAAAAAATAAAATTGAATGCATTACACTTTTTTTCTCAAGCTCTCTTCCTCTTTTTTTTATGTGTGCTCTTTGTGGAAGAACGCTCGTTGCCAAGTTGCTTGCTTCCATTTTTTTACTCCTTGCTGCTGTTTTTTTAGCAAAAAAAATAGTAATAAAGCTTTTTTTAAATATCTTTTAATTCTTTTGTTTGTGATTTTTGTCATTTGTAATTTTTTCGATGTTAACTTTTTTATGAAAATTTATTGAATAATATCAAATTTACTGCACGTTTTTTTAAATTTTTGAAAACTTTTTTACATCAAAATTTAATCTATAAATTGTTTTTCAAAGAAAAAAAACTACTGCTTTTTTAAAGTTTTTTTAAAAAAGCTAAAAAAAGTATTAAATGAAAAAAAATATGAAAAAAAGAAAAAATTCTATTACCCGTTTTTGAAAAGAGAAAAAAAGTTTTCCAGTTGCAAAAAAAAACAAAAAAAATTTTTGGACCAAAGTTTGGTTCTTTTTTTTGCAAGTGAGACAGACAGAGAGAGAGAGACTGAACGAACGCATGAAGGAAAAAGAGCAATGAAATTTTGTCGTTCGTTTTTAACAGATGGAACAAAAAAAAGTATTCTTAAAGAAAAATTTCAAGCAATGTGTTTTGTTTTGAAAAAATTATATATTGGACTATTATCAGTTTATCGTGTTAAAGTTATTTTTCTTGCTTTAATTACACGTTAAAAATATGTTTAAAAATCTTTTATTTTTTAAATTTCTTCCGTTCTTTAATTTTGTTTTCATAAATTTTTTGTTGAAAAATATTTGTTGCTGCTTTCTATTGTTCCTAATCCAAATTTTTAAATTCGTGCTTTCATATTTTTTTAGTCAAATTTTTTTTATAACTCTTAAATTTTTTATCTTTTATTGATTGTATTTTTTTCCTCGAAATTGTTAGTTGGAAAAAAATACTTAAATTTTTTTTCATTTTCGTGTTACAATTTCACAAAAAAAATAGTCATGCTATGGCATTTATTTTATTTTTTTTCATTTTTTACATTACTTTTTTCAGTCTTTTTCGTTTTTTGAATTTAAAAATCAATTTCGATTTATAATTTCACAAAAAAAAATTTCGTTATTGAACTTTTTTTGGCATTTATTCAATTTTTTTTATAAGGCATTAATTTTTTTCTTTTAATGTTTGTAATTTCTTGTTTATAAAATTGGGCCTTTTTCATTAAAAATCAATTTCGTTTTATCATTTCACAAAAAATATCAACTTTTTAGTCAAGCTATGGCATTTTTTCAATTTTTTTAAAAGACAATAATTTTTTCTCTTTTTTCACTATTATTTTTACAAATTAAAATCAATTATTAAAATTGATAGTAATATTTTTATGCTAAAAAATGCATTTTCCCTTTTACAAATGATACAGTTAAAATCATTTTTTTTTCAGATTTAAAAGTTCAAAAAAATGTCAAGAAAAAAATATGATAATTTGATAACATCTGAACAATATTTGTGCTGTTATGGATGGTTGCACGTTCAAACTTTAACAATAATTTTATGTATCTTATTTTTATATTATTATGTTTATGAATTAATGGATTATTTTATTCATGAATATTATGTAAAAGATGATTGGCTGTTTTTTCAACTTACTTGTGGAATTATTGCAAATGCTGGACCGATATTTGGAAGTTATATGAAAAAATCTATATTTATTATTCCTTTTTTTATTTTACCTGTAAGTTTTTAAAAAATCAACCTTTTAAATCACTTTTATATCAGCTGTTCAGTCAAAAAATGGGTTGGCATTGTGTTCTTTTAGTTTTTTTTTTGTTAAAATAATGAAAAATGAGCATTATCTTTTACGATTGTGCCTGATTTTATATTAGTTTTTTACATACATTTTTTTTCAAAACTCTCTGATATGTTTTTTACGCTGATTCATAATATTAATAATAAAGGTATAAAAAGTTAATATAAATTCAGGCACAGTTGTCAAAGATATTTTTCGTTTTTTTTAACAAAAAAAGTAAAAATTAAAAGAACACAATGCCAACCCATTTTTTGAATGAACAAAAACATTGAAACTGATTCTAACGTGAAATCGCTAAAAAAAACATTTTTCAGATAATTCGATTTTTTCATTATTCTTTAATTTTGTTTGCTATGTTTAATGCCATTCTTTTTCCTTCGTGGCCACTTGGAAGTAAAATTAATGATATTTTTAATGACAAAAATTTATTGGAAATTGGTAAACTTTCAGTAATTTTAAAAAATTGTTAATTGTTTTTAAATTTTAGAAGAAATGCTTGGAAAGTATTCGTTTATGCCAATTCTAATGTTTGTATTTTCAATTATATTTATTGTTGATCTGTGGTTTTTCTATGTTGCTTATAAATGCTATAAATATGTTGGAGCTCATTCAACACAGGTATGGTTTAATTTTCTTTTTTGTGAGAATAAAAAATATTATTTTTTAGGGCGGTGAATATGGATATCAGGCTGCAAAAAAACAAGAAAAAAGAAAAAGTAACAATAATAATTCAAAAATATCAATTAATTTATCAATTATCAAAAAGTATACCGGCTGTGAATTTATGGAATGGTTTTTTTCACAAGTAAGCTTTTTGTTTGATTTTATGGGGTTGAGGTTGTTTGGGCTTTAAGGCATCATATTCATTGTTAGCCATAAATTTTCTATTTCCCATAATATTTTTATTGGCACTTCTTTGGTTTTCCCCCGCATTTCTTTTCACGTTTTTTTTCGCATTAAAATTTTTTTATTTTTAATTTGCATATCAACTATATGCAAATTAAAAAAAAGAATTTTTTTGTGTTTATGTCTTTTTATTCCAAAATTCACAATCGTAAAAAGTTTTTTTCTCTTTTTGTTATGTTTGGAAAATTTAATTTCGGATTATGCAAAAAAAATTTGAGTTCAATATTTTCCATTTTTTCTTTTCGGACGAATGGTTTTTTTAGTAACAAGAAATTTCGATTTTTGCATAGTTTAATTTGAATCTCGAAATATACATTTTTAATGTTGATCTTTTATAGAAAAACACTCCAACAAATGTCGATGTTGTAAAGCCACAACAAACGAAGCCAAAAGTGTCAACTTCAGAATTCAAAGTGGATGAAATAAATCGAAAATTGCATGATTCTATTCAAGAAAGAAAAGCTGAAAAAGTAGAATGTCATTTAAATGTTCAATTAAAGAATAATCAAAATGTTGAAAAAGAATCTGCAAATATTACAGCAAATTTGAAGCCATTTGTAAAAATTTCAAAGAATGTAAAAAAGCAGCATCAATCATCATCCAAAAAATCTGTTCAATCAAAATCAAAAGAAGCAGAAAATTTGACAATAAAATTAAAACCTATTGAAACAATATTGAAAGAAATGACGACATCTCAAGTAGAATCAATTCCATTAAAACAAACAGAATCAATTCAACCTTTGAAAGTTGAACCAAATTCATCATTGGCAAATTTAATGCGTAATTTTAAATTTCAATCAATGAATCAAGAAGCTGTTGTTGAAAGTGAAGAAGAAAATTTACATGAAAAATTTACTTGTGATAAAAATGTTTTGGAAAAAAAGGGATAACAACTTCAAAAGTACCAACTCCATCAAAACCGAAAGAATCAAAATCAATTCAACTATTGAAAATTGAACCGACTTCAACAATGACAATTTCAAAAACAACGGAATGTAATTTGAAAGTTCAATTAAAGAATAACATTTTATTAAAAGAAACAACGAATTTTACAGTTAAATTAAAATCCAATGAAAAATTATTAGAAAATATTAAAATTCATCCATCGCCAAAATTGAAACCAGAAAAATCATACATTACAATTTCTTTAGAACCAAAGAAATATGCAAATATTGAAATTCAAACTGATGAAACTTCATTCAATCAAAGAATTGTCGAAACCCAGCAACTAAAAAATAATGATTTTTCTTATGATTCTGATGCATTTTCAATTTCTCCAAAATCTTCAATTACTCCAATTAAAGAATATATCAGTGAACCAAAATCTCCAATTCAAACTGCATCATCAGGTTTTTCATCTACTTCAGATTATTCACCCTATCAAATTGCTTCACCAAATATTATTGAAACAACTTTTGATGCAAAAACAATTGTTACATTTTTGTTTAAAGATGATGAAACTTGCGCTGTTGAAATATGCAAAAATGGAAAAAAAGAAATTGTTAAAAATTCATTTGGTAAAAAAATTGTTTTTTTTTTTATTTTTTGGTTTTAATGACGTAATTTTTGCAGATAATGAATGGACTCCACTATATTTTTCAATGGCACAAAAAACTCCCGAAATTGGTGAAAAAGCTCAAATTCATTGTCATCAAAAAAGTGAATATGTTTTATACGGTAATGGTTTTTTCCATTATTTTAACACTTAAAAATTTATCACGAGCCGACAAACTAAAAAAACGCTATTTAACAAATGTGCTTTCCGCGCGGGGCCAACTTTTTTTTTATTTTCGCAAAATCAATTTTTTCATTGAAAAAGTGATAAACTTTATCATTTTGTTTCTTGGTGTTAATTATTTTTTTTAATGTTTTTTTTTATCAGTAATCGTTCTCAGCATATTGAAGAACATATATTAGTAGAATCAAATTATGAGATGACGTTTAATATAAATTTAAAAAAAAATGATAAAGATTATCACTTTTTCGATGAAAAAATTGCTTTTGCAAAAATGACAAAAAAGTTGGTCCCGCGTGGAAAACACATTTGTTAAATTGCGATTTTTTTGTCTGTTGAGTCTTAGAGAATAATGATTTTTATAAATTCTAAAATTAAGAAAAAATTTTAAAAAAAGTTGCTTCAATTTATACAAAAAAAATTTTTTTTTGAATTTATTTAAATAAATTTTGCTAGTTAAAAATTCAAAGTATATAAAAAGCTTTTGTTTGCATTTTTTAGAATCTTTTGGATTCAGAATCTTTTTGATAATATTTTTTTCGGCGCCTATGCAAAAATTTTTATATTAAAAAATTGCTTTTATAAGTCTTTTGAATTTTTTAGATATTTTTAAAGTCATTGGAAACTCCATGAATGAAATTGAAATTGATCCAGAATGGAAATTTAAAGTTGTTGAAAAAAATGGAATCAATTGTTTTGAAATAAAAACTCAAAAAGGATTTAGTTTATTTCCAGAACATATTATAGTTGCTATATTTTTGAAATCTATGAAAGCATTAGCTGAGAGTAATTTAAATGTTGAAATCCATGAAATTTATGTATCTTTAAATTTTATTATAACAGAATCTCAAAAAAGTGTTTTTAAAAATGCTGCTTCAAAAGTGCATTTAAAAATATTGTCTTTTTCTTGTATTTAAAATTGTTGATTGTATTTTTAGATTTTTTTATATTGTTTATTTGTTATTTTTATCAAATAAAAATCCTTCATCGATTTCTTTTTTTCTTTTAAACAATACACAAAATTCACTCTTTGTTTTGCAGATTTAGTTTTTTTTTGCTTCAGAGAAATTTTATTGAAGCATTTATTGATGAAGTTATTGAAAAAAATTTTAAAACTCAGTAAATAATAAAAGAAATTGTTGTCTCCATCAATGAAAAATATGTTAGAGAAAAACTAACCTAAAAAATGGAACATTCTCTCAAACATGTTTTTTTCTTCAAACGTTTTTTTTATTTTTAAGCAAGTGTTTTAACAAAAAAGTGATTTGCATTTTATTGATATTTTTTTAAAAAAAACTACGGAAAGACTAACATTGATATTTAACAAATATATTTGTAAAATTGCTAATAATACAAACATATTAAAAAAGAAGAGATAAATAGAGAAATCCGTTCTGTAGCATGTGTAACATAATCCATATCCTGGAAATAAACTTAATATTCTGTTTCATTATTTTGTATAAACTTTTACCTTAAAAAATGAAGCATGAGAACGTACTCATATTTAATCAACAAAAATGTTGTAGAAATCTTTAAAAAAACATGAATAAATTGTGTTCAATTTTTCAAAAAATAAAGATAGTCTTCATTGGTATACTTTAACATCTATTTTCAAACATGTTTTTCATGCGTATTTTTAAAAGTTATAAATAATTATTTGATCAAAAAAAAATTTTATTTCAAATATGCAGTATATAAATGTACATATATAAATACAAATCAATACAAATTGTTGCATTTTTTGATAATAATACAAAAGTGAGCAGATATTGGTTAACGTTCAGTCATTCGAGAAATGATATAATTGACAGCAAGTTCTTCATTTTTATCACATGCAAGATATGCTTCAATTACAAGTTGTTCAGGGAATCCCATAGCTTTTATCTAAATTAAAAACAAATGATTTTAAGCGATTAAATTATATCAAAAAAAACTTACACGTTCAATTGCATCCCGTTCTTCTTCAGTAACTTCAACAATATGTTCTCGACGCCCACCATTATTATTTCTACCACCAGCTTGAGGATTAGATTGTGAAGCATTTACTGGAGGCGTTTCATCATTTAATAAACGAAGAAATTCATCTTGATTTTGTGATATTACATGCATTAATGGAGGATTTAAAGCAGCAATCTTTTCCATAACTTCTGTAAGAATGCTTGGATTTTCTTGAACCATTGCACGAATTTGTCCAAATGCAGCATTATTTTCAAGGAATCCTAATCCAATATTTTCTTCTTTTTCTGTTGCAGCAGCAGCTGTAATTGTAGGTACTGTATTAGGGATTCCATTAATCAAGTATTCAACTGCTCGAGGTTGATTAAAGTATGCTGCACGAAGTGCGGCAAGTGCTTCAGCTTCAGCATATCCCATTCCAATAAGATTATTGAGCTTTTCAAGATTTTCAGGTGTAACTAAAACAACAAAAAATTAATCATATATATTTATCGCAGCTTAAAGAAGCTAAAACACAAAGTGTCCCAAGTAACAAAAAATACTTGTTCGAAGATTCACTTTTTGAGTTAAAAAAATATAATATATAAAAAACATACGTGGAGCAGAATTACGAGATGAATCTGGAGCTGGTGCTTTTGTAGTTGATGATTTTGTACTTGATACAGATGAAGATCTTGATCCTTTTGAAGTTGAAGCAGATGAAGAGCTTTGAGTACGTGATGTTGTTGATACAGATGGAGTTGCAGCAGTCTTTTCTGGAACTTTTGAAGCCGCAGCACTATTTGAAGATAATGAAAGACTAGCAAGCTTTTTAACTGGAGTTGAAACTTCTGCTTTTGAACCACTAACAACATTTTCTTCTTTTGTCACTTTCTTTTCTGCAGTTAACATAAGAACAATAACTTTTTCGGCATCATAATCCAACGAATCAAAGGTATCAGAATCATTCAAAATCTTTCCAGCATAAATTAGTTTTATTCTTTCAGCAGGACATTTTTCTTTTCCACGATTTTTTGCAATGGCATTTTTTACTTCACGAATCTAAAAAAAAAGAAGGTATTAGTTGTGACAAAAAAAAACAATTGTTATAAACTATAACTTTAAAAAACAACTACTTACAGTTTGATCTTCATTAACAGAAAGTTGAAACATTTCTTGTGTAATCGTTTTAAATGTAACCTTCATAATTACACAATAATAATCTCGTGGAAAAAAATTGATGACAAAAAGTTAGTCGAAGAAAAAAAAGTGCGACAAAAAAAAAACGATTGAAATTTTTTGGCAAAGAGGAATGAACTTTTTTTTGCTGCTGAAAAAAAATGAATCATTCAAAAAAAAGTGCAAGCAAGTAAAATTTTTTTGTTACAAAAACAAAATTTTCTCTGACTTTTTAAAAAAATTTTGTTCAGTAAAACAATAACACAAAAAAAAGCAATTAATGATTGATTTAAAACAATTTTTCTCATAGAAATACCAAACCTTTTTTTTGTTGGTCTAAAAAAACAAGTGGTACATGTATTTCACAATTGTTGCTCTTTTTTGATTGCAAAACTTTTTTAGTTGCTGCAAAAAAAGATGTTTTACGACAGAAAAAAGTACATAAAAATGCAAGAGGGAGGATTGATAAAAGTTGTTAAACGTGACATCAACAATGCAATCGATTTTTTAGTTAAAAATATCATTCCCTGTTTGTGGAAATTTTTTATTTTGCAAATGTTTTTGAATATTTTAATAATCTTTAAAAAAAACTGCGGATTCGCACAGCGCGCTGTTTGTTGTGCTTTAAAAACGGTCTTATATATTTCATTGGTAAGTATTAATTATGCTGCAGTCCAACAAAAACTTTGGATTTTAAAAAGATGATTTAAGATTGATTAAATTTATTTAACAATTATGCTGTTAAAAGGATACTGTAATAAAATTTGAAACATTTTTAAATAGTGAAGACTGCAGCATTAACGTGTTTTTGCAAAATTGGAGCAATTTAGAAAAGAAACTGTAATTATGGTTTTGCTTGAATCTCTTTTATCATTGAAAAAAGTTTTTAAAAAATTGCTTAAATAATTCTGTAATACATCCAAATGAGTGTTTTTTAATCTGCTTAAACTCTGTTGATTTTTTATAGACAAACAAATAAATTTCGCAAGGGTTATTCTCCAAGAGAAAACACAGATAAAACCAATAAAAAATATAATTGATTTTCTTCGATTATTATTTTCACCAAAAAAGATTTTTCTATTTTATGGAAGAATATACTTTTATATTTGCAAAGTTTTTTGAATATTTAATTTTTTATATTTTATAACTTGTTTGCTACAAAAATTAAAATGTTTTTTATATATTTCAGTACATTTGCATCCCTGCACCTAAAAAATATTCCAACTCCTTGAAAAATCAAAAAGACAGAATTGTATTACGTGGAATAAATTTCAAAACAAATAAATCTGCTCTTCAAAATTTTTTAAGATTAGAATTTTCATGGGCTTATCTACCACATGTTCGTTTTGAAGGATGCTTTTTTTGATAAACCATCACTTGAACAATTAAACCAAATTTTTGCGGCAAAATTAACATTCAAAAAATGTTATTTAAAATGTTCATTTAAAGCATTTATTGATGCCCCATTCAACCAATGAAAAAATTAGTGTAAGTTTTTTAATATATTTTCTTCCGCAAAGAATCAGGTATTTTTTGTTATAGTTTGGATCATCCAATTCATACCGTCCAAATTGGACGGTATGAATTATCGAACTATGCTTGAAACGATGATCTTTAAAAAACAATGGAAATTTTCACTCAAAAATTTTAAAATTAAATATGTAAAGCGCAAGCTTAATGTTAAAGGTTTTTATGATTTTCATCGTTTGAATTATTGTAAAATTATTATTGAATGCTCAAAGGATCTTAGGTGCAAGTGGAACACAGAAAGAAAAAATCTTTCAGTGTTGTTCCAAAAATTTTTGGTGACTCCGACTCCGGAGTCGATAGTGAGTCGACTCCAGCGGCTTATTTTCTTTGACCTTTTCGATGCATAGACTCCGACTCCGGAGTCGGAGTCGAAACAACAATGAAATCTTTAAGGGTTTAAAAAATATTCTCTGGGGTGAAAACAAAAAAAAAGTTTTGAGGGGGATATAAAAAACTAAAAACTCCTACCAAATATTTCAGAAGTTTAATATTGCGCTTAACAGATTTTTGTCACATGCTTATTGTGACAGAAGTCATTTCAGTGTCGGGGTCCGTATGGAGATTGTAATTCCCCCTTTGAAATTGTTCTTTTCGGCACTTTTCACATAATAAAAAGATTACAAGAAATTTGGATTGTAAAAGGCGATTAGTATTTGAAGACATGATTTCAACAACAAACTTTTAATCAAATAATTAAAAGGTTGAAGCAGAAAAAATAAAAAGATTATATGGAAGATCTTAAATATTCAAAAAAAAAGCTAAATAAGCTATAAAAATCTTGCAATATATTTTATAATAGAGAAAAAAGGAAACTGTCACTGTATTTATATAATTTTTTTGGCGCGAAAATAAATACTCCGCATTAGTCAAAACACTTAAAATTTTCTAAAGGGTAATCTTCAAGTTTTTTTTGTGTAATAACATTAAAAAAGTGCCCATTTTTTTTCTATCATTTATTAGAGTCATTATTCGATTATTGGTTATTTTCAAGTTTTTTTTTTTTGCTCTAAGAGATAGATCTTTTTTTCCTTTTTTGCTTTTAGAGAAAAATCTACCCAAACGTCCGCAGACCATTCCCGAAAAAGGTTGAGACAAAGATATTATAAAACCTTAAAGGATATGTCTCATCATTAATAAATGGTTGAAGTTCAAGGAAATATTCCAATGGATGATTTAAAGAAGTATGCTGAACATCAAGCATTCAATGCAACACCGGATTATGATGATGAAGCAGTTAATCAAGCAATTCAAATGTTAATCATTCAACAACAACAACAACAACAACAAATTGCTCAATTTCAATGGCAACAGATGATGGCACGAAATCGATTTCAATTTCCTTAAGTTTTTTTATTTATTTATACTTTCACTATTTATTACTTTTCTTATTTTACTGTACTTTTTTATAAAGTTTTTTTGCTTAAGTTTTTCGTTTTTGGATTGGGTAAAAGGTTGAGCAAAACAAATGCACTTCAAAACCACTCAAGTGCCACTCAAGTGCACTCAAGTGCTTTCCTTTAGGGGCTTTGGACAAAGTGATCAGGATACGTAATAAATTTCTTGGACAAACTAATTAGAGACAAACAAAAGAAGGATACAAAAATGGTCCGGCAAAAACGCATGTTTTTTTTTTAAAATTTATGACAGATCCTCGGTACTTCTTCAGTTTACCCCACCCCCATTTTTTCATTCGCAAAAGCAACCGCTCACTCAACCCACCCGCCCACCCTTTTGAATTTTCAAACAAAACTCAATAATTTTATGCAAATTTTTGTGATTGAAAAAATGGGGGTGGGGTAAACTGAAGAAGTGCCCGATCCTCATTTTTATGAGTAAAATGGGATAACTTTTTTGTCAACTTTTTTCAAAAAATTTGCTTAGGTGACTTTTCCAAACTTTATTTTTCAGTTGATCATTACTAAAATTTGAACAAAAATGACATCAAGAGGAAGAACATTTTGCTGAATGCAAAAAAAGTTTATGATGAGCTCTAAAATCCCAAATATTCTCAAAAATTTAAAAACTAGTCAAAAACGAACATTTTTAATAGGTGCACATGCATCGATTTATTATTGCATTCTCCGAGATTAACAGCAATCACTTAAATTTTCATCGCATTCGAACGTTTTCTTCAATATTTTCAAAAACGAAATTTAATTCTTTTTTTTTCTGCTGTTTTATGATATGATTATCCAATGTGTTTTCTGCGATTCATTTTAATTTATTTATTTATTGTCATAAATTTTGTCTGACGATTTCGTTCATTGAAGATACTTAAAGCATTTACTTTTTTTAGTCACTGAAAATTAATTTGCTGAAAAATGACATCTTGGATATTTCTTGAAGAAATGCAACGTAAATTTAATGATGCTTTTGAATCTCAAAAAATTGATGTTGTATTTGATATTGGTGGAAAGGTGTGTATTAATCATTTTTTTAAATTACTGTATTTTTAAATTTAATTTTTTAGAAACTCTATGCAGATAAATTACGTTTTACATTAGCTTCTACGACATTTGAATCAATGTTTTCGGATCGTTGGAGTTATAAGAATGATGAAATTCCAATCAAAGATTATTCTTTCAATGATTTTAAAGGATGTCTTTTATTTATTTATTCTGACAAAAGTAATCTTAATGATGGAAATATAATGGCAATGTTGGATATGGCTGAATTTTATTAAATTAAACATTTGAAAGAACTTTGTGATGCATATTTATCAAAAATGGAATATACCCTAGATAACATTTTTGAATTTAATGAAAGTTGTGATAAATGTTCTTTGGTTCGAATGAAAAATACGCTTTAAAATTTTATTAGTAAAAGTTTTCCAACTTTTATAAAAATTGACAGATTTTTAAATGCTGAAAGAACTGTTTTTAATGAAATTCTTACAGTGGAATCAAATCTTACATTTGAGGAAGAAAAAAAATTCCAAATTGTAACTTGTTTTTCATCTCTTATTTTTTTCATGTTTAAAATTTTCAGATATATAAAATGGCTAAATATATAGCTTTTAAAAAACAAAAAGTTGATAAAAATTTTTATATGAATGATGCAATCAAAAATGAAATGTCAGAATTTTTGCCAAATATTAAATTTAAAAAAATGAGATCATCTTTTTTACGAAAATTTGTTGGTTTGTTTTATCATTTTTTTTTATTTAAAAACCTTTTTTTAGTCAAAAAAGATTTCTTGTTTACTAAAGATGAATTGAATGATATTTTGGAATATAACGGGGCGCCAAACAGATGTCTCAACAAAAAAGAAAAACTTTTTTTGTTAAGGAAAATTTTCCCTACTCAAACAAATTCTCTTAACACGAAAAGTTTTTCTTCTATTTTTTCTCGGGTAAAATTCCTTAACAAAAAAAAGTTTTTCTTTTTTGTTGAGACATCTGTTTGGCGCCCCGTTATAATATAATATTATGTTCGTTGCAATGTTACAGGTAAATATGTTAATTTTTTGGATACGTAAAACAGCTTCTTTTTAGTTAAAGTTACAAATTTATTTGGGGTATCAATTTTTGGACATCTTAAACCTGAATATAGTGATGCTATTAAAGCAATTAAATCTCTTAAAAATCGTCCATCTTATAATATAGGATCTACAATACTTTATTGGAAAAATGTTATGAATTGTAAAATTCCTTCTTCTCCAAATCAATTTAAGGAAAATGACGATGTAAAAAATTATTTAGTAGTTTTTTCTGATGGTAATATTGGTGTTGTTCGAAATCCTTTTGGTGCATATACGCTTGCTAAAATGACTTCAGAAAAATATTTTGAATTTACTCCACAATGCAAAATTTAAATTGAATAAAATTTTTCGCAATTTGTGTTTTTGTAATCATGAGTTTTTTGACTCTGAATAAATTTTTGTTTTTTTGAAGTTTTTCAAGAGCTTTGCTGAACTCAAAAAAGTTAAATTTTTCCTTCATACTTTTTAAATTTAGAAAAAGTAGCTATTTTTTCGAAAAAGAACTCAATGTGCGAATATTATGCTTTTAAACTGATATAAATTTTAAAAGAAATAAGCAAGATCATTTGCAGTTACTGAAAAATGCAATAAAAACACCCATTAAGAAAAAATGAGTCAAAAAAGACTTTGAAGTCTTTATAAACAAAAAAATGTTAGTTTAAGTTTTTTCTTCCATTTTGTGGTACCTTGCCTTGCAAAAACAAAAACGCCTAGGGTTAAAATAAAGATAACTCTATCTCTTTTTTTTTCTTTTTTGCTTTTTTTTTGTTTTTTACTCATTTTTGTCTCTTTTGACCCTAGCAAACTTAACAAAATTTTAAAAAATAACAAATTTCACAAAAACAATAAAGAAACAAGCTTAACGTTGTAGCAGACGTTTTGAATATTTTATAAAGTTTAAAAAAATTATGATGTCGGCTCTTTTTCCTTCGCTTTTTTTTGAGCAATGTGATTTAATTAAAAAAGGATGCATAGATTCTTGCCACCAGAACAATACGACAAACAATTGAAAAGAGAATGAAATTGTTCAAGTTAAAATGCTATAAAAATTTTAATTGCATTTTTAATTCAAAAAACATATATGATTTGTACATCAAATTAATGGACAAAAAAATTTTTGTTGTTATGTTTTACGATAATTTTCAAGATATTTCTTTTTTCTTCCATTGTCGGCCTTGAATAATTAATTGCCTCTCCATTTTAAAGTTTTGAAATTACCAAATTTGCTACTTCAGTTAAAATAGTTTTTCTGTCCAGATTTTAAAAAGAATGAAAATATAAACTATGATCTTTTATTAAGAGTGTACCAAAAAATTAACATCTGCTTATTTCTCTTGTTGGAATCAGCAGTTCAGTCAAAAAATGCTTTGGCATTGGGTTTTTTTTGCCATTTTTTTTTGTTAAAGAAATGGCAATTATCTTTTACGACTGTGCCTGATTTTATATTAACTTTTTACATACATTTTTTTTCCAAAATTCTCTGCTATTCCACTCAGTTTTTTATGCTGATTAATTATATTAATATAAAACGGCGTGAAAAATTAATATAGAATATCAGGCACCATTGTTAAAGATATTGCTCATTTTTTCGTTTTTTTTACAAAAAAAAAGAAAATAATGCTAACCCGTTTTTTGAATGAACAAAAAAAGTGGATTCTAACGCGAACTTTACTATTGTTTGTTTCAATTTCTTGCAAAAAAAAGCAAAAACACAGTTTCCAAAAATTGATGATTATTGATTATCTAAAACATTTATGCAACAAAAATCAAAAGCATTCTTTTAAAACACAGAAAAAAAGGGTGTTGTTAGAGTTTTTTGCTTGCTTTTTTTATCAGTTAATTGTGATTTAATTCATTAAAACTGCTCCAATTCAATTTTTTTTATCATTGCTTTTGCTTTTAATGACTACATCGTTGTCTCATTTTTATTCTCCAAAAAAACTCATTCATCGAATTTTCCCAGTTTCTTTTTTGGGATAAAAATGTTTCAAAATTTTTTAATTTTAACATTGTTTTTCTTTTATGGCATTTTTGGGGCTATTTTAAGTGCCAATGCCACAAATGTATGTCCGCTTGGATCTATAAATGGATATTCAAATGGAACATGTTGGATGATAAATACAAATCCAATGAATTTTATTGAAGCTGAAAGATTTTGTCAACAAAATGGTGGACATTTAACAAGTATTCATGATGCTTTTAATAATTTATATTTGGCAGGTATGTTTGAGTTTTTTGAGAATTTTA
Source organism: Panagrolaimus sp. PS1159 (assembly GCA_963922195.1). Lineage (NCBI taxonomy): Eukaryota > Metazoa > Nematoda > Chromadorea > Rhabditida > Panagrolaimidae > Panagrolaimus > Panagrolaimus sp. PS1159. The sequence continues at coordinate 1,020,579 of CAWUHW010000028.1, forward strand.
CACTTTTTTTACGACAACAAATCTTTTACTTTAAAACTTTAGTAAAAACTTAAAAGGATTAAAAGAGATTTTATTTTTCATAAATTTTGTTGGCCCAAAATAAACCTGTAAAAAAAATTAATAAATGAATTCACAAGTTAAGCCTAAAAATTGACTTGAGTACTTTAACGTTGCAGTCATCTAGTAAAATAAGTTGAAATAATTGTTTACAAGAATAATCAAGGTGACACAGCGCGCTGTTTTCTTGCGCTTTAAAGAAGGTCTTCTAAAAGTCAGAACTTTTTTCACCAAGTCAGAATTGAACCAAAAAATATAAAATATTCAAAAATGATAAAACATGTTTTCTTCTCAAAAAACAAAACAGGGATAAAAACATGTTGCAATTGTTGTTATTTAAAAAAATTTAAGACCGCCTTCGTCAAAGATCTTTTTTGTATTTTTTTTTTGTTATTGATACAAAGCGTTAAAGCTGCTTAGAACAAAAAACAAAAAAAAGCAATATTTTTTTTTATCTTTTTTACCATCACTTGCGAAAACAGTTTTTTTTTCATCCGTGGACAATGGACGCTTATGCAGCAATCGATTGCAATAAAACACAAATGTTTCAAAAAATATTTTTATTCGAATTTTTTACACATTTTTCCACCAATAAAGTAATTTAGAAAATTAGAAAATTGTTTAAAATTTTTAAAAATTTGATACAATGAAATGTGTAAGACCATTTTTAAAGCGTAACAAACCGCACCTTATGTGTAAGCATTTTTTAATCGAAAATTTTTGGTTGTCTTTTTATCATCAATAAAAAACTATTGTTCGTAAAATTTAGTGACGCATGTTTGTTTTTTCAAAGAAAAAATGATTCAATTTTGGAAAAAAAAACACAAAATTTGCTAAAATGTTTTTTTCTTTTTATTTATTGCAAGCATTTTGGGTTTTTTAAATTTTTTATAAATTTTCCCAATAAAAAAACATGTAAACACAGCGGGCTGTTTTTTTGTGCTTTAAAAATGGTCTTCTTAAAGCCAGAACTTTTTCACCAGGTCAGATAAAAAATTCTGTCTTTACATTTTCTATAACTCGATGAGATGAGCAAAATGTAAAGACAGAATTTTTTGTCTGACCTGAGAAAAAAGCTTTGGTTTTCAGATGATCATTTTTAAAGTACAACAAACAGCACGCTGTGTGTAAAATAAAAAAAAAATTAATCTTTTTTTTAAATTTTATTACTCCAATTTAACTAAGCTTCCAAAAATAATGATCTTTTCAATTTTTGCGATAAAATGTATAAAGAAAGCTTTAAAAATAAGCATGCAAAAGTGGATTTTACAATTTTAATTAATTTTCTGCAATCACAATTTTTTCAAAATATATTAATTGTAATTGCACAGAATTGCTTTGATATGTTTTTGATTTTAAATTTTTCTTTAATAAGCTTCATAAAAGTGTTTCTTTAAAATATAAATTTTCATATGAGTATGCTTTGTGGAGGTTGCACTTTCGCAATTTATATAATCAACAAATTATTTTAACACTATAAAATATTATGATACATACTGTTAACAGTACAGTTAACAACCTTTGACATCACTGATTAATTTTAGATCAAGCTCGTCAGATATTTTCTCAAGCCGATGATTATTATCTTGGTGGCAGTGATTTACAAAGTCATAAACAATGGGCATGGACAGATAGCAGCAATTTTGATTTTACAGATTGGGCAAATTGTAAGCTTTTTATAAAGTATTTTTGTAGCGACATTTAAGAGAGCAAATAGATTACTATAGTTGCATTTTTTATCATTTTTTAATTACCCTATATTGAATACAGGAGTCAACAAACTTGATAAAAAAACGCCATTGAACAAATGTGCTTTCCCGAGGGGTACAACTTTTCTGTTTTTTTTTGCAAAAACAATCTTTTCATCGAAAAAATGATCATATTTATCATTTTTTTTCGCTGTGGTGATTTTTTAGGATTTTTTTATCAATAATCGTTCTCTGAATATTGAAGAACATATATTAGCAGGATCAAATCATGAGATGACGTTTAACATATATTTTTTACAACAAAAAAAATGATAAAAATCATCACTTTTTCGACGAAAAAGACAAAAAAGTTGGTCTCGTGCGGAAAGCAAATTTGTAAGATAACGTTTTTTTAGTTTTTTGTTTAGTGGAAACGATTTTCAGTATTCTGAAGAGAGTATGCGAAATCGAAATCCACGTTGCCGAAATCGACATTATCGGGTACAAAACTCTGTAAGAAATCGAAAAACCGAAACATCGAAATTTAAATTTCGATCTCAAAAATAAAAATTCGAAAAATTTCGAAAATAAAATGTTTTATCATAAATTTTTTATAGCAATTTCAATGGTTACAGTAATCTTTATAAAAACATTTCAAATCCCTTTTTTTAATTTTCTGTTCATACAGTTAAATTTGCTTTTGTAATATCCAAAAAAAAAATACAAAATTTTTGCTACAAAAATAACAATAACCCAAAAAAAGCCTCCGGAATAAATTCAAAATTAATTAAAATTTTAGATGAACCAGTTGATTCAAATATAAACAATTGTTTGGTTGTAAGTGTTTTAACAGGATTTTGGCATTCACATGATTGCACTTTAAAAGCTCCATTTATTTGTACACTAAATCCAATCCCCCTCTCAAATACTTTCACAAATCCCATTCTCCATTATGGCCCAGATCCATGGGTTTTAAAACATGGAGATTATTATTATTATACACATACAATGCAAAGTTCAATTGTTATTTATAAAACTAAAACAATGTCCCAACTTAAAAGTGTAAAGCCTGTAACCGTTTGGACTCCCCCAAATTCTGGAGATTATTCAAAAGAAGTTTGGGCACCAGAAATTCATTTTATTGATAACAAATTTTATATTTATTTTGCTGCTGATAATGGAACAAATGATTTTCATCGAATTTATTGCCTTGAAAATCCTTCAAATGATCCAACAACAGGGAATTGGACTTTCAAAGGTTAGCTTTTTACATTTTAGCTATTATGATTTAAAACCTTTGATTGCTAAATTGTAAATACTATGGGTTTTACTAGTTTTTATAAAAAGGAAAACTAGATTTAACTTTTTGTAAATATCGAGAAAATGTTAGAATTAGCCCAATTAATTGCAAACAAAATTATTTATTTAAAAAAAGCGAAACAAATCATTCATACAACAAAAACATTAATGAGAATCACAAATTTGACAAAGCTTTTCAAATTTTTCACGATCAAGTCCAGTAAAACTAATGACAGGAGGTTTATAAATGAATTGTTGAGTTACGAGAATTTCATCAATAATTGTTTCTAGTCGATTCTTAAAAGCATCAGAAATGTGTAGATTAAAGCTAATGTTGAATTTTGTATGCTGATTTCTCTAAAAATTATTTATATATAAAAATTGAGTAAACGAAAAAGCTCACTTTCATATAGCCATAGAATTCATTGATATCAAAAACTTCAGCCAGATTGTATAAAACCAAATTATGAAGTTTCTTAAAATTTGGAAGTTTTGATAGTTCTTTCATTGTTTTTGAAATGATTGTTGGTTTATCACTAAAAACATATGTAAACGATGGAAATAAGGTTAGAAAGAAACTTACGCAGAAACAATTTTTGCATTAACAGCAATTGCAACAATATCTTCAAGTGGAACATCAGAGCTATCCGCAAGTTTAACAACAACATTATATAAATCTATTTCTTTAGCTGATGAAATAATAAGCGAAAGATCATTGAATGAAACAACTTGAGAATGGAGAAATAAACTCTTAGCATCACATTGATAAAGTTTTGGAATGATTGGTGAAAAAATATTTTTATCAACACATTCATAAGCAGAAGCATAAATTTTATCTGTAATCCAGTATTTGCAATTATATTTGATTAAATCGAGTTGCTTTCCTTTAACCCTCCATTTTCCACCATATGCATACAAATTTGAAAGAATAATAATTGGATTTTTGACGAAGAAATATTTGCATGTTTTGACCATTTTGAGATATAATTCAGGTGTCTTTGGATTTTTAGCAATATAAAAGATAACGGAATCAGGCATAGAAAAATTTTGTTGATAATATTTTGCCATGAATTTAGCACGTTTAGAAACAACCATTACTGAATCTTCAGCTTTACGTTTTCGATTAAAACAAGTAGCACATGCAGGATTAGATGAATCCATACTTGTATTAAGCAATATTGAGCCAGAAAAATGTATAACTAAAAAATAATTTTAAAAAGATAAGATATAAAACGCAAAAAAACTTTTTATAATAAAATCCGTAAAAAATAAGAGCAGATAAAAATTTCAAGAAAAATTTGCTTGCATCATAACAACAATCGTTGCGAGAGTTTTGTGTTTAGAGAATTTGTTAGAATTAAAAAAACCATCAAACGAAGTTGTTTAAAAAAATAATTTTTAATTGGAGATTAGCTAAATTAAAGTCAAAAGAAGTAATTGCATAGATGTTTAACTTTTTTTGATGATGCAAAATTTCGTAACCCAAAAAATTTTTTGATTCAAAAAATGACTGATGAATTTTAAAAGATATTAGTTTCTAAAATTGCGTTGCTTTCAGTTTTTTATAACAAAATAAATTTTAATTTTGACAATAAATTGAAATGTAAAAATATAAATTTTTTATGAAGAAATGAACAAAAGAATTTTATTCATTTTCAAAGACCCATACTTTTTTCTTTAAAAAAATTCTCATAAACTTTTGAAACGTTGCATTTTTTAGGAAAAGTTGCTGATACTTCAAATGATCATTGGGCGATTGATGTGGATTCATTTGAATATCAGGGACAGCGATATATGTTATGGAGCGGTTGGGAACATGATGAAAATCATGCACAAAATATTTATATTGCAAAAATGCAAAACCCATGGACATTAAATGGAAGTCGAGTAATGATTTCAACACCAGATTATGATTGGGAAACTATTGGCGCTCCCCCAACAGTCAATGAAGGACCCGTTGGATTGATATCTCCACAAGGAAAACTTTTTGTAACATATTCAGCTTCCGGGTGTTGGACTGATAACTATGCTTTGGGGCTTTTAAGTCTAAAAGATGGCGGAGATCCTATGAATGCAGGAGATTGGATGAAATCAAATATATCAGTTTTTTCACAAAATCCTAGCGGTGGTGCTTTTGGCACTGGACATAATGGATTCTTTAAATCCCCTGATGGCACAGAAGATTGGATTATCTATCATGCAAATCCAAAAGCCGGACAAGCCTGCGAAGACTTTAGATCTCCAAGAATGCAAAAATTTACATGGAATAGCGATGGATCACCAAATTTTGGACCTGCAGTTGCAATTAATACTCCACTTCCAAAGCCATCTGGAGAATAATAGAGCCTATTTAGAAATAATTTTTAAATAATAAAGTTTATTCGTTTTGTAATTTTCAATAATAAAGTTAGTTGCATTATTTTAAAATCAAGAAAATTTCGTTTTTTACAATCATTTAAAAAAGAATGGGAACATTTATTGCCAACTGTCGTAAAAAGTATTAAGTAATATAAAACATTTATTTCAAAAACATTGTCATTTTAAAAAAACTTTTAAATTTAAAACTACTGTATGTGTTATTACAAGCAATGATCGATAAAAGCAATTAAGGATGTAAATGTTAATTTTCAAAAATCATAATAATGCCAAATATATTTTTTAAAAAAATTTATTAAAAAAATTAATCGACTTCTAATGTGGTATTTATTCAGAAGAAAAAATGCTGTATGCATAATATGCAGCGCCTATTGCAACAACTTCATCAGGATGCTCTTCACAACAATGTTCAGATAGAGGAAACATATATCGCAGTAAATTTTTTATCATTGGCATTCGACTTCCACCACCGACATGCAAAACTTTATTTATTTCATTTGTTTCTAATTTAGACTGGAATAATGCTGCTTGAACTGTATTTAGAATTTTATTTAACAAAGACTTTGCCATATTTTGAAATTCTTCACGGCTAATTGAAATTTCTCCTTCTTTGATAGGGTCATATTCGTTAACATATAATCTAAAGTGTATTTCTTTTTAATTAAAATTTATATATTTGGATATTAATATAATAAAATCCAAAAAAAAATAAACTTTAAATTTTAAAATCCCATACTTCATCGTATGAAATTTGACCCAATGACATCTGAGTCTTTAGCAAATTTGATTGAAATCAATATAAAAAAATGAAGGGGTCAGATGTCACAACCCCGTATGACTCTTTTCTCAAAATAAATATACCGAAAAAAACATTTTCGTATTTTTTGTAAACTTTATAAAGTTTTCTTTTCCTATCATAAAAGAGCAATTGTTCTTTTGGTCATCTTTTTATTTTAAAGAAGGCGCTTTTGCTGGCAAACTGTCAGCGAATTTTCGTCATCATTTTTTTTTTGCTTTCAATTTAAAACTAAAAAATTATATTTTTTGGCGCACCTAGTAAATTTTTCATTTCAAACAATAATAAAAACCTGAGTAGAAAATGTCATTTTTTATTGCTTTTTTTTGAAATCTTAAAAAAATTTTATATATCTTCGGAGTCCATTTTTGTACCAAAAAAAAACATACATGCTATTGTCGATTGCAGACAAATCTTCTTTTATTGTCTGACATTCTAACATCAATTTATACTTTTTGTCATTAAGCACAACAATGCCAAATTCGGAGTTCAACACAGTTTTGAAATAATTTATTAAAATTGCATCAAAATTTCTTCCACCAATATTTGAATCTCCAACATTTGAAATTATTTTAATTTGATCATTTTCAACTTTAAATACACAAACATCTAAAGTTCCTCCACCAAGATCGAAAACTAAAACATTCGATTTGTTTATCATTGGCCTATTACTAAAATATGCAAATGAAGCTGCTATGGGTTCTGGTAAAAGATAGACATTCTCCCATTTTGCTTCCTCTGCAGCTGTTATAGTTGCAGATTTTTGGGAATCCGAAAATGCTGCGGGTACGGTAATTGTTACGACGATACGTAACAGAAATAAAGAGTTGAATAAGAGAGAGCGAATAAGACACGGTTGAATAAGAGAATAAAGTTTATTAAGAATGACGAATAAAAGACGATCAAGTAAATGTACAACTAAAGCTTATATAGACAATTTAAGTACAAAGAATGATATAAAACATATAAATTAGCATAAATCGCGGAATCTCCGAGACATTCCCGGCCACCAGAAGAATAGAAGCAACGATCGATGAGTTTATAAAAGTTCAAATTGTCCAGCACGAAGTTTTGTTGATCCATGTTTCATTTTATGAAGTTCCCACCATTGTTCGAGTTGAACATGTTTAGGTTCCACGAGACCTTCCCCAGCAGCAGAAGTTATTGCAGGACACGATACAGTATTCTGATGTTCAGTAAGTTTGCCAGAAATCATCTTTCCAACCTTTGAATCAATAATAAAAATACCATCTTGTTCTTTTGCAGCAGTAACAATAGAGAAAAAATCTTCCATACCTACAAGAATATCAGGAGTTTTCTTAGCAATCGAATATTGAAGAGGATCATCAGTTTTGATTTCAGCCATTGGAATTTCTTTTGCTATACTTGGAATAGAATAAGCAGCTATATCATGATATTTGCTATCGACAGTTGGAATACGAATTTCAACAAGAGTTGATTGATGATGAGTCTTCTTTCCACCAAATCCTTCAACATTAATATATTCATGAACAATCGGTTGCAGTTGAAGTTTTTTAACAAGAACATCAGATACAAAATTTCTTTGTGATCCAGAATCAAGGAATACTACAGCTTTAGCTTCTTTATCATTTTTAGGATTCTTTACGGTGATTTCTTTAGCAAGAAGAGGACTTTGATTTTGTTGAAGGAGTTGAATTCTTTCAGCAGCAAGAAAGACATTTGTTTTTGTAGCAGCTTTTGGTTTGGTGAAGTTGCTTGACTTTGATTTATCACATAAAAATGATCGATGACGACCATTGCAATGTTGGCATGTAACAGTTGACCGACATTCTTTACTTGAATGATATCGTCCAGCACATTTGAAGCAGCGTTGTTGACTTCGAAGTTGATCAAAACGTTCATCAATGGTTTTGTAAGTTTCACACGATCCCGAAAAATGATCCCCATTACAAAAAGAGCATACCCCTTTATTTGCAGGACCAAAAGTTGCAGAAGATTGATTAGAAGTTGTTGAATATGAAGAACCAGTTCCATGTTGAATATTTGCACGAATTTCAGCTTTCAATTCATATTCTTTCATCTTCTTCAAAACATCAGCAGTTGTTGTTTGTGGTTGTGTTTGAACAGTGATTGTTAATTCTGTTTGTTCAGCAGGTGGCATCTTTCGAATAATATCCCATTTCATTGTTGGAGTATTAATATCTATTCCAAGATTTTGAATTTGAAGACAAAGATTATTGATTGATGTTACAGTTTTTCTTAGACTTGTTGCATTTGGTTGAGCTGGATGTACTGCATAAAGTTGGTTTTGAAGTTCATACAATATTCGATCAGTATTGCCAAATCGATCAAGAAGTGCTTGCTTAACAGTAGCATAATTTTCTTCCATAATTGCATAACCACGAACTTCATCCAGTGCTTTTCCTTCTAGCAATCCAATCAAACAATCAAGTTTTTCAATAGCTGCATAATCTTTAGAATCAATGTTAAGGACATACCGTTGCCAAAAAGGCTTCCATTTCATATATTCACCATTGAACTTTTCAATACTTTGGATAACAATTTTTGCAGGTACAAGAGCTTCTGTTGGTTGTTTTGGATAATCACGAGCAGTTTTAAATTTCTTTAAAGTTGCAACAGCATTTGCAAGATCTTCCATCAGATACTCATATTCTTCTTTATTCCTCCATTCATCTAATACATCCTGTTCAGCTTCCCGATCATCATCTTCTTCAATGTCGTCTACCAAAGTTTGCCATTGTTGGAACTTTTCATACATTCTTGCCAAATGTGTATCAAGAGTGGATAATGTATCAAGAGCAGTTGTTTTAGAATCATTATTCCATTTCGGTGTAATGGCTTTATATTCATCCAATAAAGTTTGTCCACGAACACGAAATTTGCCCAGTTGTTGTCGAATACCAGTTGACATTTTTGATCCAGAGCCACGCATAGATCAGCAATCGAATTATCGTTCAGGAACTTTTCGCCACGAGTTGATCCTTTACGATGCACCAATTGTTACGACGATACGTAACAGAAATAAAGAGTTGAATAAGAGAGAGCGAATAAGACACGGTTGAATAAGAGAATAAAGTTTATTAAGAATGACGAATAAAAGACGATCAAGTAAATGTACAACTAAAGCTTATATAGACAATTTAAGTACAAAGAATGATATAAAACATATAAATTAGCATAAATCGCGGAATCTCCGCGACAGTAATCACCACTTTTGAAAGTCGTACCCCTTGAAATTCTTCTGTCTTTTGTTTAATATATTTCAATAAATCAGAGGTTACTTCTTCAGCAGTAATTTTTTGTCGTCCATTAATTCCAAGAATTTCTATAAATGGTTTATTATCTTCCTGGCACAAATCAAACGGCCAAAATGAATCAATTTCAATGTGTTTAAATTCTTTTCCAATAATTCGCTTTGAATCAAATATTGTTGATTTTGAATGATACCTTAATCGATTTACAACGATTTTGCCACATTTTACGTTTTTTTCATCGTATGCAACATATGATGGAAGAAGTCGTTCACCATTGCTATCCAAGGGTACTGCATTTATCCCATTTTTTCTGTTGACCGCTACGCAACACCTTGAAGTCCCTAAATCAATTCCAATTGCTGCTGTTTTTGTATTACCAGGATTTGGTACTGTTGGAATATTGTAATACGAAGATTCAAAATTTAAGCAGCCTTTTGTATCGATTTTTTCGGCCAAGATTTGCGATTTTGGATTAATAAACATTTCATCTACTTTTGGATCAAACGTTACCCAATAAACTTCATTTGTATCTATTTCAAATGTTAAATTAAATTTATGATTATCTGGAAGTTTAGCAGATACAGTACCATCGCTCGACGTCTAGAAAAAATTTTAAAAGTAAATTTTTCACAATTTTTAACTTACAATTTGCAAAACATCATAATAAAATTTCCTTGTAATTTCTTTTGCGTAAGTTATTGGTAGTTTTTGACAAAAACCAAAGGATGTAACTTTATTGTAACCGATATTTAAAGTAATTTGAATGGACAAAAAGCTCTTTGTATCAAGATGAAAAAGTTCACGATCACCTGCTGCAATTCGAGCTTTTAAAAGGCTGCCTGCGGAATACGAATTTGGAGTAAAAGTGCAAGAGAAAAGTAGACATTCGAATGTCTTTCTTAAATATGACTCATCATTTTCATTAAAATAAAGCATAACATTTGCGTCTTTAATAAATAATGGTTTCCTTTTCATTATGCTATGATTTTCAGCAAACCATTTACCGAGGAATTCCGCTTTTTGATCTTCTATTTTCCATACATAAACAGAAAATGCCAACAGTATCCAAATAGTGTTTCCATTTGCAGGTTTATAATTTGTTTGCGACATTGCGCTCATGTAAACAGCTGTTTCGAAACTAATGATTTCAACATTTCGAAATTCAAAATCATAACCGGATTCAATAAATTTTTTACGAATTTTATTACCATAATGTTTATTTAGAAAGATACAAACACACCCAAGCTTTCCATTAATTTGGAGTTTTATTTCGTCAAACATTAATACAACATTTTCAACATCGTCATATAAAACTAAAAAATATAAAATCATAATGACCATTGTCGTCCCGAGGTGGTTCAGGAATTTCAGGTTCATATTTGGCTTGTAAAATGGCTATCAGCAGAGAACAAAATATTTGTTCTCTAGTAAAAGACATTTTATAAGTCAAATGTGGGCTTGAAAAGCCGGAACCACCTCGAGACGTCTACAATGAATATCAGCAGGAAGAAAAAAAATCTAAATTAAACGTAAAAAATAGACTCAAAAAATAGACTTACAGTTTATTTAGACTGAAACTCTATGTTTTGTGTCACGTTTTGCTATTTTATCCTATTTTGCTGTCACTTTTTTTGCTTCTATTTTGGACTTTTACAGCTTCCTGATACTGATTACAAAAAAATGTAATTACCTGGATTAATATGTAAATCAACGGTTTTTTTCTTATATTCGTCATAAAATGACAACTTTCCATACTGTGGGTTTATTCCGACATGAATTGCCATTGTTAAGCACACACCGAGAATTCATCAAAGGTAAAAAAATAAAAAGGAAAATCAATATTGACTCTTAAAATTTGTACTTTATGTATACATTTTACGCAAAAAACAATTTCTTGCTTCAAAGTTTTAGTGATCTTTTTCCTGTCATATCAGCAAATAAAACAAAAGAAAAATTTGGAAAGGAAAAAGAGCATTTAAGGCAATTTTGTGTTTTAATATGAGCAGGAAAAAAAATGTTAAAGAATGTTCAATTGAAAGATTGATTTTTTGTAGTTGCATAACATGTGTGTCAAACAGCATATCAAGAAGCAGCTAGTAAGAAATTTTTTTAACTTGCTTTTTTCTAAAGCTTTGGCGAATAAACTAAGAGATGCAACGACAAAGTTTTTTCAAAAAACGAAAAATGCGCAAATTTTTGAGAAATGGTATTAATGCAAAATCCTATCCTACAGATTGGTTTACTTTGTTAATAAATGAACATAAAATTTGCTAGTTTACCATTTAATTATAATTGTGTCATAGCCTTCTTCAATCGAAATTTTGTTTTTCATACAGCCGAACTCTTCAGTAGTATTCAAACAGTATTCATACAGTTTAACAGTATTCCGAAGCATGTAACATAATATTCAAAACTGTTTGAATATTGTTTTAAAAATCAATGTCAAAAATGTCTAAAAATTTTTGTTACATTAAACGAAACAAAATATTTCACTTGAAAGTAATAAAATTCAAACAAATGTTTATCATAATCTGTTACAAATTTTTTATTTTCCTCTTTCAAAAAACATTATTTATAGTAAATATTTTCGAAAAGAAAATATAACTATTTAATAGTCATTTTTAACAAAACTATGATATTTCTTCTCATTTTCTTGCATTAAAAAAAATTTTGTGAAATAAAATTAAACTTATGCAATGGATAATTGTTTACTATTTCTTGGAAAAAAAAGTTTCGATTCAATTTCTTATACTAGCACCTTTGATCTCACCCAAAAACTTAATATTCGGGTAAAAAACACCTTGGAATCAGCTGTTCAGTCAAAAAATGCTTTGACATTGTGTTTCTTTCTTTTTATTTACAAAAAAAATGACAATTTTCTTTTACGATTGTGCCTGATTTTATATTAGTTTTTTACATACATTTTTTTTTCAAAACTCTCTGATATCCCACTCAGTTTTTTATGCTGATTAATAATATAAGGTTGTTCCATAAGTTCTGGCCGCGCTTTCAACAGCTGGCATTTTCGACTGTGTTTACCAAAAAATCTGAAATTTGGCATGAAGGTGGCCCAATATGTGATATAAAAGGTGTGATATTGGTTTTTGCGATATCTGGAATTTTCATGGAATTCTGAGGAATTTTCGTGTCGGGACCCGGATTTTTGCAAACTTTTATGAATTATGGTCCTGGAAAAATAGAAAATGCAAGTTTCTGGAGTTAATATCGTTTGTATGGATAGCCAAAATGTAGATCTAACAGATTTTTGAGGATTTGGAATTTTCTGGAATTTTCAGGGATTTTCAAATTCGACGTGTCGAAAATCAAACAAATTTCATTCTTTTGGAAGAATTCTTGTCCCAAAATTCATATAAGACAGGTTGCCATAAAACGAGAATCATGTTTGTAGAATTTTCATGGAATTTTAAGGAATTTTAGTGGTATTTCCTGGAATTTTCAGGCGTTTTTCACTTAAATCTAGTTGAAAATAATGAGCTAAACGTAAGAATACCATTTTCCAGATAGGTTACAACAGAAAAAAATTTATTTGAGGATTTTTGTGGAATTTTTATGGAATTTTTATGGAATTTTTATGGAATTTTCAGGGATTTTTTGTAGTTTTTTTACAGTTTTTCGACAATATTAGGTTCTTAGAATATCGTTAATGCCTCATGATGCTTTGTACGGAATTTTGATGGAATTGAGGGGAATTTTATGGAATTTTAAGGAATTTTTGTCCATTCTTTGAATGTTTCTCACCAGTTTTTGCGAAAACTGAATTCGTAAAGCATGAGAAATGCTTTGTAAAGCACAATGTTTACTTTTGACATAATAGTCACCGATAAAGCGTGTTAAAGCTTGCTAAGAAATTCAAACAAACAGTTTATATTTTGAACGGCAATACTTTTATTAAAAATGTTTTTAATACAAATGAATTAAAAAATCACTTTTCAAAGACGAGTTTTTAACAATTTTTTATTTTAGAAACTTTTTTAAAAGAAAGTTATTTATAAAGACATCAATCAACAGAAAAATAATCGCCTTTGGCAGCAATTGTCTTTTCCCAACGTTCAGGAAGTCTCGTAAATCCTCTTACCCAAAATCCTGAAGGACGGCTATTAATCCATTCGGCAATACCGTTTTTGAGTTGATCTTCAGTTTCAAAAAATTTATCATTTAAGAAATTTTGAAGTGAAAGAAATGCCTGGAAATCTGTTGGCGCCAAATCAGGTGCGTAAGGTGGATGGGGCAATACTTCATAATTAAGGTCTCGAAGTTTTACTTCTGTTTGATGAATTTGGATTCAGAAGTTTTTGACTAGTTTTGAATTGCATAACTTCTGGTTTTGCAGCTTTTGGAGTACGCCCTCGAGGGAATTCAAAATAATCCTAAACAATAAATACTACAGGCTAGAAAGATGATAGGAATAACTTACCGTAGTTGGACGCCCAACAATTTCCAAATTTAAATCCTTTGAAATTTCTCCACTTTCACAAGATGCAATGTGCAAAGAAAGCGTCGAACCTGCATGTTTCAATTTACTGCTTTCATCTGATCGTTTTCGAAAATTTTCTTCATAATTATCAAAATCATTTTTTAGTTTTGCCAGCTCATTACCACGAAAAGTACTGAACTTTTGATTACGGAAAGAGTTATCATTTTCATAAAAGCTGTCATAACATTTATAACGAACACGTTGATGAAATTCATCTGATGGAAGATCATAAATTTTTCTATTGGTTAAATTAACATTCTTAAAATTTTCGCCAGGGAGTAATAACTTGTAACTTTTATCACAGCGCTTAACACTTAACATTTCGAACACACAAAATTATTTTAAAAAATATTTATAGACATTGATTGTAAAAAATTTTTTATCCTGCTTTTATATCCTATAGCTGTGAAAACCAGAATATTCTTGAACACTCGTGTTCCGATCACAGATCAAAAAATTCAAACTTTCAAAAACCAAACACCGGACTGAAAAAATTTAAAGAAAAAAGTTTTACGGCATTTCAGTCGTTGACATTTCGACACTTTTTGCGAAAAAAAAACGTCCGCAGTACATTTAAAAAAAAGAGAACTTTAAATGCTTATGTAGCCTACATTTGCAACAAAATAAAAGAATAATAAAAATCATCATTACTTTTTCAGCAAAATGCGTCCAGCAAACTTATGCTTACAGACGACAAAAAAAGTTAAGGCAAACAAATATGCAAAAATTAACAAAAATTTTAGAAAATTCCATAAAAATTCCACCAAAATTCCTAGTTTTGTCAAAATTTCGTTTTAATATAAAATAACCATTTTCTGTGTTTCATGAATCTTGTTTTGTAAAAAACATTCAAAGAATGGACAAAAATTCCTTAAAATTCCATAAAATTCCCCTCAATTCCATCAAAATTCCGTACAAAGCATCATGAGGCATTAACGATATTCTAAGAACCTAATATTGTCGAAAAACTGTAAAAAAACTACAAAAAATCCCTGAAAATTCCATAAAAATTCCATAAAAATTCCATAAAAATTCCACAAAAATCCTCAAATAAATTTTTTTCTGTTGTAACCTATCTGGAAAATGGTATTCTTACGTTTAGCTCATTATTTTCAACTAGATTTAATTATTATTATTATTTATTCTGCAAGCCCGAACACTTGCTGATTACATAAAATAAAAACATACAGAAAAATAAATTAAATTAAAATAAATACAGTATTTTAACAACACAAAACACAAAATAAAAAAATTAAATTAAATAAATACTCCTCATTTTTTCATTTGCTCAACAATAGAAGATGAAAGAAAAAATTGATAAAGTGAAGTAAGCAAAAATAAAATGTAATTAAAAATAGAGAAGGTGGAACAGAGAAATTATGTATAACTTAAAACTTAAAAACTCATAATGCTAAGAGGTGATTTTTAAACTCTTTATGGGAAGTATACTGGATATTCCTGGGTAATTTTATATACCATGACGTGGCTTTAGTGGTAAAAAAATTTTTTCTGATATTATTATGTTGACTGCATTTGGGTATTGAAATTTTTTGGTTTGCTCCCCGGGTAATAGTATTTCTTTTAATAAGGTTAAGCGTGAAATTCAGACTACCGTTAAGGTAATCGTTAAGGAATGATAGGTCATACTTGTTTCTCCTAGATTCTAACGTTTCAACTTTGGAGTTAATGAGATTTCCTAATCGGATTAATTTATCCTCATAAGGTTCATTAGAAAATTCTCTTAAAACTTTACATCTTAAAAAAATATTTCTAATAGAAATTCTTTGAACTTTTTCAAGTTTATCAATGAGCTTTCTTTTTGTAGGATTAAAGACGGGTGTTGAGAATTCAACAAGTGGTCTGACATAAGTGGTGTACATGTGGTATAAAAGGTTAGCATTAGTGGATTTTAATCCCTTAAAAAGGATAAAAGAGCGCGCTATAGCGTTTTTTGAGATAGTGTTAATATGTTCATCCCAACTCAAATCTGCAGAAACAATTAAGCCTAAATCTCTAACAGATGATTGGTTGTTCGGAAGCTTGGCTCCGTTAAGGAAATAGGAGATTTTAGGGTTCTTTTTAGGTAAACAATGCAGGACATTGCACTTATTAATTGCGATCTCAAGTTCATTTTCAACAATCCATAACTCAAGTTTTTTAAGAAAGAGGTGAAGAGGAGAATTATGTTGTCTAAGTTCAGAGGATTTAAGTGAAAAACGCCTGAAAATTCCAGGAAATACCACTAAAATTCCTTAAAATTCCATGAAAATTCTACAAACATGATTCTCGTTTTATGGCAACCTGTCTTATATGAATTTTGGGACAAGAATTCTTCCAAAAGAATGAAATTTGTTTGATTTTCGACACGTCGAATTTGAAAATCCCTGAAAATTCCAGAAAATTCCAAATCCTCAAAAATCTGTTAGATCTACATTTTGGCTATCCATACAAACGATATTAACTCCAGAAACTTGCATTTTCTATTTTTCCAGGACCATAATTCATAAAAGTTTGCAAAAATCCGGGTCCCGACACGAAAATTCCTCAGAATTCCATGAAAATTCCAGATATCGCAAAAACCAATATCACACCTTTTATATCACATATTGGGCCACCTTCATGCCAAATTTCAGATTTTTTGGTAAACACAGTCGAAAATGCCAGCTGTTGAAAGCGCGGCCAGAACTTATGGAACAACCTTATATTAATATAAAAAGGCATGAAAAGTTTATAAAAAGATCTGGCATAGTTGTTAAAGATATTCCTCGTTTTTTTGTTTTTTTTAACAAAAATGATAAAAAGAAAAAGAACACAATGCCAATCCATTTTTTGACGGAAAAAAAAGAGTGAAACTGTTTCCAACGTGAAATAAAATAAATGCAAATTTTTGTAACTTTTTTGGTGCTATTCGCATTTAACATTTTGCATCTTTTTAAACAACGTAACACATGTTTTTAGTGTACTTTAATCGCCATCGCTGCAAAATAATTTGGAACAGACAAAAACACATTCCTTTTTTGCCGAAAATTATGTTTTTGTTTTTCAATTTTTTGCAACGAAAAAAATGACGGCAAAAAATTTAATAAAAAAAGAAAAACCGATAGAAAAAAACGATTTATCTCACTTTCCTTTTTTTCTTTGATACAGCGTTTTTGAAAAAGCTGTTGCTTATAGCAGCAAATTCTTAGACGTTCAAATTAGTCACCTAAATATTTTCTTTGAATTCTTTTTTTTGGTTTTATACAAGAGCATATGGGAAAATTCTTTCGAACAGATCGCATATGTTTTTTTTTGTTTTACAAAAATGTAGCAAATTTTTAAATAAAGATGTCTTAATATTATTATCTTTGTTTTTTATGATCTCTTCTTTTTTTATCAAAATAAAGTGATCGAAAAAAATTAGTCATAATCAGTGTTTTCTGCTTTTTGCGTTTTTCAAGTATCTCCGACTCCTTACTCGAAGTCAGTTCTGCGAAATCAGAATCAAAATTTTGTGGCCGAAACTATATATCAAAACTATCAAAAACAATTTTTTCTTCTAGGAATTAAATTACCAAAGTATGTAAAATTCAAATGTCAACGAAAAAAATCTTAATAGGGAAAAAAGCAATTAAAAGTTTGTTTACGCAAAAAAATCGATTTCTCACGAATTTTTAAATAAATACTTTTGTTTCAAGTTCCAGCAAAAAGCACCGCAAATCAAAAACCCGAAATTTTGTTTCATTATTTTGGCTTTTGTAAATCCAAATTTGGATTTTCCAAAAACAAGTTTTTAAAAAAAAGTCTTTTGCTGGAATTTGAAACAAAAGTATTTATTTAAAAATTCGTGAGAAATTGATTTTTTTTGCGTAAACAAATTTTTAATTGCTTTTTTCCCTTTTGAGATTTTTTTCGTTGGCATTTGAATTTTTTTGCCCTTTTTTGATTTTATGTAAAATTCTCTTTAGATTTTTAACGTTTAAAGCAGCTATTTGCGATATTTCATCATTCTGATGAACCACGGTTTAAAAAAATGTATATTGCTTCGATCAAGCTTTTCGCTAATCGAAAACAAAAATGCTTAAAACCGTAGATCAAAAAAATCAACAGATTTTTTTTGAAACTTAAAACCCAAACATATCCGTTTTCTTTTCTTTTTTTAAACAGGAATTTTATTTTTTTGCACGACCAAAAGTCGGTCTCTGCAAAAAAAGGAGATTTCAAAAATAGACACTACTTTCATTTCTCTGTTTTTACATTTTTCACTTTTTTTTGTTTTTACTTTTCTCACTTTTGCGAAATTTTATAGACAGCCCCTTTTTTTTGTTTTTGAAGCAAAAAAATATGGCGTTTTAAAAGGTGCAGCAAAAAAGGAGAAAAGGCCATTTTTAATCTTGTTTGTTTCAGTTTTGGTTGCAGCTCTAAAAAATTTTTTCCGTGATTTTCGTTTTTGTAAATCGTTTTTAGCTTTTTTGTATTTATTTCTGCTAAAAAATTAAAACCTTTAAAAATTTTTTAACAGAAGTAAATAGTTGCTTAATTGTTGCTAAAAAATGGCTCCACAAAGTTATGCAAAAGTTGTTCGAGCAAATATGATTGAACGAAAAGTTACAACATTTGTTCAATCAAAGCAACATCATCACCAACATCCACCACCTGCAATGTCAACTTCACCATCAAAATATGTTGATTGCCCGGCTGAATTTTCTCCTGCTCCTCCGGTTGTCACCGATGCTGCCCCACCAGCATTTACTCCAGTACCATCAAAGAAGCAACGAAAACGAAATAATTTTAAAAAAGATGGAGTTTATCAAAATGGTTTTGTCAAAACATCAGCAACTTTTAAGCCAAAATCTGATGATTTTGATTTTGTTATTGATGCAAAAGGTAATGATATCAATGAAAATGATAAGAATGATGCAGTCAATGGATTTGTTGAAAATGGTGCCCATGAAAATGCCAAAAATGGGGTCGCTGAAAATGCCAAAAATGGTGCCCATGAAAATGCCAAAAATGGTGCCATCAAGGAAGCGGATAAGAATGATGCAATCAATGGAGGTGGAAAAGAAAGTGCCATTCATGGAAACGATCATAGCAAGCATGCCATTTCAAAGCCTGAAACAAAGAGCAATAATGCCGGCTTTGTTGTTAATCTTGATGTTGATAGTAGTGTCAATGAAAATATTGATGACACTTTAAAAGCTGTTGAACATCCACCAAAATCTGATAATTTGCCAGTTCCTATCAATGAAAATGATAAGCATATTGAAGCTGATAAAATCAATTCAAGCACTGATAATTCATCAACTGATGAAGAAAAGAATGAAAATGATAATCATTTGGAAAATGGTCATGTTGATCCAGATGTTCATAATAATGGCGGAGATTATGTTGAACGTGGAAGTTCTCAAGGCAGTAATCGTTTCACTGTTGATGGTAAGTTTTTTTAACGCCAAAAAGATCACTTTTTAGAGAAATTGAAAAAAAATTTTATTAACGAAATTTTTTTGGAGTCTTGTATAAAATTTTTTTTGAGAAAAAAATCGAAAAAATTGTTTAAAAGTAAACTGTAAAAATTAAAAAAATTTTCCACAAAGCTCCAAAAAAAATTCGGTTACGCGCACTTTTTTATTGTCAGTTAGAAACTTTTTTTAAAAAAAAGAGTTTAAAATTTAAAAATCAATTTAGTTTTTTTCTTCAGATTTTCAACGTCTCCTTTTTGAAAATTCTGAAGGCCTCTATCGAATGTTAGGAAATGAAGAAAGTTTTGATAGATTCAATAATTTCTTAAAATTGATGGAACTTTCTGGAGGTATGTTTTATTATTATTATTGTTATGATGTAGGGAGATATCATATATCCCCAAATGATATACACATATATCCAATTTTAATCAAATATTTGATGGATTACTGATATCTCCATATCCTTTTTTTTAGTCCTACTAATTTTTCCTCTCCTTTTTAGGAATGGAACTTTTTTGTGATGTTTTTGAAAATGGTGAAGAGCATCAACATTTGCCAAATATTGATCCCCAACAACCTCTTCCTGAACTTGGTCGACTTCCACGTGAAAAGCTTGATCGAGCATTTCGTCAACTTAAAAAAGCTATGATTCAATCATACAATTCTCGAATCTTTTTCCCACAAGTTCCAACAACACATTTTTATCCAAATCCTGCAGCAAATGAATTTTATCCAAATGCTACACCACTTTCAATTATCTCTGCTCCATCATCAAAGAGTCCCCATAAAATTCCAACTCAAAAACAAATTGCTCGTCGTTTAACAAATTGTGCAACAGCAAAATCTCAACAATCCCATCCCCAACAACAACAACATCAATCCCTTCAACAGCAACAACTTCAATGTTATATTGATCCAGCACATTTTGATCATCAACAACAATATTTCCAACTTCCACCTCCAACTTCAACAGCAATTGTACCAATGCATGCCCCACAGCAACAACAACAACAACAATGCCTTCAACCTTTAACAACAGCAACAACAACAACTGCAATTGGAACATATCCACAATATCTTCAAACTGCTCCATATCATTCTTATCAACCATCTCCTCTTCCACTTGCAACAACAAATTATACTGCTGTTGATGTATGTTTCATTTCACTTTTATAGCGATGGTTTTTTTCAAACTGTCGCAAATGATATAATTGCGCAATTTTATGAATAAGATTAATTTAAATAAAAACGTTTAAAAAAATAACTGCAAAAAAAATAACGCGCAAAAAAAAATTAGTAAAAAGTAAAAAAATTTAAGACGGGAAACACACTTGTTTCCTGTCGCGTTCAAAAACACCACTGTTTTTGCAGCGAAAAAAATTTTGTTTTTCACAGGTTTGATTCCCAGCTGAAATACAAAAATATTTTTTATCTCCGATTGAGCTTATTTTTGGTACATATATGCTATAGAGAATCCAAAAATAAAAGCAGTTCTTTTTTTAAAAAAGTTTACAATTGTTGGAGTCGAACCTTTGACCGAAGGACTGTTGACGCAAACTTTTGACCGCTATTTTTTGCAACAATTTAAAAAAAAATTCAAGTAGGTGTGGTTCCAAAAAAGTCGCTGAAAATGTCTTTTCCGTCATATTCAAAAAAACGTAAAAAAAATTGAAAATTCTCTGATTTTTTTGTAGAAAAGTAATATCCTAAAGTTGGATTTTTGGAATCTCCGTAAAATTTTATATATAATAAGATAAAAAATTAAAATTATAAAAAAAAGTTCCACTTTTTACAGTATACTTCTCTTGCATTTTCCTTTGACAGAAAAAAATGCTTGGATAACGTCGCAAGTTGCCCATGAACATCGCTGCACTTTTTAGAAGAAAAAATTAAAAAATTGTGGCACTTAAGACTTTTACTTAAGCCTTCTATTTTATTTTAGTTTGCTCAATACATTAATCAACGAAATATGGCATTACTTGATGAACTTCGCGCAAATGAAACAATGCTCAGCAATCTTCTTTACACTGGATAAAAGTGTTCATTCAATGACAGATAAAGCAAAATACATTTTTTTTTGCTGAAACTTTATTACTGGTGATTCTTGCATAATTCAGTCAAAACTCTTCTTTCTGTAAAATTTAAATTATCTTTTTTTTATGACAATTTATTGTCTCTTTATCTTTCTCTTATATCAATGATATCTTGTCATGTCTTTATATATCTAATGTTTCTATATTTTTTTAGAGCTTTTAGTATAAATACCAAAAAAAAATTTTTTTTTATCACGAAAAAATGTGATATTTTTATCACATTTTTTCGGATTTATATATTTATCACTTATTTTTAAATATATTTGTATTATTAGCAATTTTACAAATATATTTGTTGAATATTAATCTTTCTGTAGTTTTTTTAAAAAAAAGTCAATAAAATGCATTTAAATGCAAATCACTTTTTTGTTAAAACACTTGCTTATAAAAATGATTACAATGTTCGAAGAAGAAAACATGAAAATTTTTAATGGAATACACATCGAACTGAGCGTTCACTTTTTTGGAGCGAACACTCTTCTCAGACAAAAATAAAAGAAAACAGAAAAAATGAGGGAAAAAAGTTTCGAAAATTTTCAAAAACTGAACGCTTTTGTTCACCTCAGTTCGATGTGAATACCATACATTTTTTCATTCAAGTAAAAAATATTTTTAAATTAAAATACTGTATTTTAAATAACTAAAGAATACATAAAACCCTTAACGGATTTATCCGGTTTATCCATTTCATATTGCTACAGTAATCCAATTTTTGTACCCCAGACATAAAGAAAAAAGTTCAACATTTTTTTATAAAACAAACAAAGAGGCACATTTCATAAAAAAACATACAATTCAAAGATTTTTATATTTAGAATAAACAATATCATAAAGCTTCTTATACCGTGCAAAACCAATTCCACGAAAACGAAATAAAGCTGGTTTATAATCAAATTCTTTTGTTGCAACAATTTCATCAGTAATTTCAACAAGTCGTTTCTTATATTCATCAGAGATTGATTCATCAAATTCGAGATATAACATTGTTGTTTTGTTTTTCTAAAATGGTTGTTTTTGTTGGTAACAAATAATCACAAAAGTTAAAAAACATTACTTTCATATGAACATAAAAGGCTTCAATATCAAGTTCTGGAACATTGTTCAAAGTGAATTTATGTAGAGTTGAAAAATGCGGAATCTTTAAAAGTTCTTCCATTGTCTTTGATGTAATAGTTGAATGAGAGCTAAAATATAGAATTAAAACAATGCAAATATACCAAAAGTGCTTACATATCAATATAAGTTGCCTTAGAAGCAATTTCAACAATCTTTTGAACTTCAACATTTGAACCATCTTCATGCTTTACAACAACTTGATCAAAAATAATCCATTCTGCAGAAGAAATAAGAAGTGGAAGATCACGATAATTGATAACTTGTTTATGAAGAGATAAAACGAAAATATCACATCGATAAAGCTTTGGAACAATTGAAGAAAGAATATTTTGATCTTTCGTTTCAGCAGTAATAGAATATTTAGGTGAAACAGTTAAACCATAAGCAATCCAAAGCTTGGAAGTAGTTTGATACATATTATATGGAGTTTTATCAATAGTCCACTGAGAGTCATGATAATTAAGATTTTTGTCAATAACAAGAATTGGGTTTTTGATAAAAAAATATTTGCATGTTTTAACCATTTTTTGATACAATTTCCAGCTTTTAGGATTCTTTGCAATATAAAATACTAAAGAATCAGGAACTGAGAAATTTTGATGACGATATGTTGACATGAATTTAGCACGCTTTGAATCACGAACAATCATTCCATCATCTTCAGTTCCGTTACTTTTACCATTTGACGGAGGATTTTTCATAAAAGCAACAGTTAAATCCATTCTTTGATTTGCAGATATTGCTGAAAAAAGATTTAATCTAAAAATAAAAGTATAAAAATTATATATAAAAAAATAATTGAGAGAAAAAAAGTTGTTGCGAAAATATGTGAGGAAATTTTTTTGCGCTTTCACAAAAAGAATCACAGAAAAAGGGGAAAATAATCGCTGCAAGAGATTGCAATAAATTATTGGTTACCAATAAAGTATTTCGCATGCATTAGCAAAAATGTTTAATTTTGTGTATTGCTTTTTGTGATTGATTAAACAGCATTTTTCGATAAGATAAAAAATTTTATTTACATTTATGGACATGAATTTAAAAAAGAGATAATGAATCAAAGATTTGCAAAACTTTAATATAATTTTTTGTTATTCGATGATTAATTATTTTACAAATTATTGATTATTGAAATCGCTGAACTGCAAATATTGTTGAAAATTCTATGAAAGAAGTTAAAAACATAAGAAAAGCATTTTTTACAATAAACAATTTACATTTGTTTGAATATAAGTGTTCGATTTTATTTATGACGTGCACAACTTGTGTTATCAGGCCAATCACATCCTCTGAAAAAAGTCAATTTTAAGTCAATTAAAAAAATTTGTTAAAATATTATACTGGGTTGATTGATTTCATTAAAGTCCAGGAGGGCATGAAAATTTAAATGGAATTCCATTTACGCATTGAAAATACATTCCACAATTTGTTGGATCAGGAAAAAATCCATTTTGTGATGGACATGAAAATGCTAAAAAAAGATTTACATGTTTGAAGTTTGCGGATTAGTGAGCGGTAATCCGATCCGGAAACCAAAGAGTCGGATCACGGATCAATCCGTCAAATATCGGATTGATCCGTCGGATTGATCTGTCAGATTGTTAGGAAATATAGATTCAAACTTTTTTTTATTTTTTTAAAACGTTTGTTTAAAAAAAAATAAAAAAAAGTATGACATGTCTTATCTACAACGGTTTTACAATGTGGACTGTTTTACGATCTAGACGTAAAATATCTATTGTCATTGCAGTATCCTGCAATGCCGGTCACTTCTCTCTTATATCTGATCTATTTCCTCTGTATTGTTTCCTTTGGTCTTGAGATCTCTCACCACGATTGGTCTCTCTTTCCTTCTTTATCTTTCTCGAAGACTCCGCCTTTCTGCAATAGCGTTGTCTTTCGAGATTGCTCATTTGTGTTGTCTTTGCCTCGTCAGAGAACGTCGGTTACCACCGCGTCTCTCTTACTATTTATGGTGTTAATAAATATTGTTTATTTGTAATATAAGCTCGGATATTACAGTCATTACAAAAATAAACAACGACAGAAATAAGTCAAAAAAAAAGAAAAAAATCACGGATCAGAATATTCAACGGATCGGATTGACGGATCAATCCGTCGGATCGGATCGGATTACCGTTCACTATTGCGGATTGATTTTCGTCTTAATTAAAATAATGTGAAAAGTTTTGTAACGTTTTAATTTTGTGTGCTTTTTTCAGAATAAAGTTATAAAAGCAATTAAACTTTAGAGTTTAACTTCAAAGTTTTAAAAAACAAAAATTTCTTACAAAGTCGTTTCTGTTAAATCTGCACCAGTGTTTTCCCGATCCCGATTCCGATTCCGATTCTCGATTCCGATTCCTCATAAGGGGATCGGAAAGAATCGGAATCGGAACGAGAATCGATGG
The DNA here is from genome assembly GCA_963922195.1 of Panagrolaimus sp. PS1159. Lineage (NCBI taxonomy): Eukaryota > Metazoa > Nematoda > Chromadorea > Rhabditida > Panagrolaimidae > Panagrolaimus > Panagrolaimus sp. PS1159. The sequence goes on from CAWUHW010000028.1 coordinate 1,045,611, forward strand.
AATCGGATCGGAATCGGAAAAAATGGAATCGATTCCCGCTGTTGTAATTACATTTAAATGAGATTTTAAAAAACATCACATGTGCTGAAATATTTCATTTTCCATTTGATTTTCGTGAAAAAATTTAGTCTTTTTAGCAAATATCAGTTAAATGTTTTATTAACCAGTAACATCGATGTTTCGTCCTTTTTTAGAAAAATGCATTTTCGGTTATGTGAAAGCTTGTCTAAGGATTTTTTATGCCCGAATGTATTTAACAACATGATTTTTATAATTTTTGATCAATTTTGGACAGTTTTAACGCAAAAATCAAAAAAATATTTTTTTAAGTTGTATCGTACAGGGGGGACCACGTGAAAAACTGATAAATCGAAAAAAAATTTTTTCAGTTTTTTGATTGCAGATGATAGAAATATGTCTATTACTACTTAATTATGTGTGTTTCTGCCAAAAAACATTATGAAACATCATTTTTGAAGCATTTTGAGCAAAAAAATTTTTGAGGAATCGGAATCGATGGAATCGGAATCGGAACGAGAATCGATGGAATCGGAATCGGGATCGGAAAAGCAAAATGGAATCGATTCCGGATCGGAATCGGAAAAAATGGAATCGGGAAAACACTTCTCTGCACTGCATAATGAGCATCGATAAAATCCGTCACGATCATGTAATTTTATTTTTTAAAGTTTTGCGATAGAAGAATCATCGATAGTTTTTTTCCAGGAGATTTCCTTTTTTCGTGAAAACGTATGTACTCATTTTGTTATTTTTTTGGGTTTTATAGGTAGTAACAAAAAGTATTGAAAGTAAAAGCATTTGTTAAGATTTTAAGCTTAACAAATTCGTTTTAAAAAAATGTTAAGATGAACAAAATATAATACCTCCCGGAAAAGCAAAAAAGAAACAAGCATGACGAAATTCCTTTTTTTTAACTACAGAAACAAAAAACCGTCAAAAGAAGATTTTTAAATAATATATGTTTAAAAATTTATCGCATTCACAAACGGTGCATTAAAGAAATTTCTATGTTTTATTTTCGTCAAAAATTAATATTATGCGGAAAATAAATCTCGACATACGAATCTAACAATAAAAAAAAGCCAAGTTTGCCAATGGATTATTCCAACAGCTATATTGATTATACGTACAAAATATTCACATAAAAAAGAAATAAATGAATTATGGATAAATAATACAAAGTAAATTATTTTCTTTGCTTTTCATTCCAGCAGTTGCATTTTGAATAATTTGCTTAAAATTTAAAATAAATGAAGCATCAATGCCAGGTTTGAATTCTAAAATGAATCGATAAAATTGTGCATCACTATCTTCAGTTTTTGATTTATAAACATTCTGAAAATTTTAAGTTCAATTAATTAGTAAATTATTAATGTTGCCAATGGTGCCGACTGTGGTGCAGGCATTCCCACGGACCGCATTTTTTTTAATATTCATTTTTTTTATTTCTGTTTAATAAGATTATTTAGCCAATTTGATGCCTCATATTTTAAGATCATCATCATTGCATTATCATTAATACTGACCTCAGAATTTTAAGAAATTTAGATGGAAAAAGTGATTTTTTGCGGTGATAATAACGGATTTTTTGATTGTTTTTTCTTTTAAATTCTTGGGACAGTATTAATGATAATGCAATGATGATGATCTTAAAATATTAGGCATCAGATTGGCTAAATAATGTATTAAACAGAAATAAAAAAAAACTGAATAGTAAATAATGAGAATGCCGGCACCACAGTCAGCAACATCGGCAGCACTGATTAATTAATGATCAAAATTGGGGACAAAAAACCTTAATAAATTCAATAAAATAAAATGCGTCAAAAGTTTCTGGGACATTATATAAAACAAAATCATTCAAATATTCAAGATTTTGCGAAGTCGCAAGTTTTTGAGCTGTTTCAGATGTACAATAATTTAAAGGGCTTGTTTTACTGCAAGATCTGAAAAAGGATGAAATTAAATTTTTTTGCAAATTTATATGTTTTTTAAATACCATTTTCATTTTAGAAAAAAAAACTTACAAAGAAAATTGTTCCACTTTTGGTGATACTTTTAAAAGTTCTTCAACAGGAACGATTTCATATATTCCATTTCCATAAATTATAAAACAATCATGTAAAAAAACATTGCATTTTTCTTTAAAAGTCAAAAATGAATATTCTTTTAAAGTTAATTCTTGATTTTGTAAATTTATAGTTGATAATTGTAAATTAAAAATCCGTGGAATGATTTTCGAGATTAAATCTTTCTCTGGTTTATCATCAGATAACGAAGGTAAAACAGTTGACAAAAAATCCGGATAAAAATGTAAATCTATTTTATCACATTTTTGATATGAGATTTTTATTTCTTCTAATTCGTCTTCTTCTTCTTCCAAATATCGATGGTATAACAAAAAACAATCACTTTCAGCTTTTAAATAATTACATGGAATTAAACGAATTTTAGCAAAAAAATATTTGCATATTGAATAAATTTTATAAATAAATCCTGGAGATTTTTCGAGAATAGTCTTACATTTTCTTTGGAAACAATATGAAAAAATTGTTTTTGGAAGGGAAAAATTTTGGGGTATTATATTTTGGAAAGAATAATTTGGAGAATCACACGACATCTTTTTTTATATCTGTTTTTAACAGAAAATTTTTGAAAGAAAAAAATATAATTTTTTATAAACAAAGATGAATCAAATACACAGCACAAATACTGTTCAACAGATTTAGTTGGTTCAACACCATTTTTTTATGGCCACATTTTTGCAAAAAATCAAGATCAATAAAAAAATTGAACAAAAAAAGGAGCAATAATCTCTAAAGGCAGAGTACAAAGCTTTCCTTCGAGGAAAAATATATTTTTATCTAAAACTAATTTACGAACTCATTTCGTTCACCAGTCGACATACTAAAAAAAACGCCGTTTAACAAATGTGCTTTCCTCGCGGGACCATTTTTTTTTGTGTTTTGCAAAAGCATTTTTTTTACCAAAATTCTTTATCATTTCTTTTTGTAAAAAATATATTTTAAACGTCATCTCATGATTTGATTCTACTAATATATGTTCTTCAATATGTTGAGAACGATTATTGATAAAACAAATACTAAAAAAATAATCAACACCGGGAAAAAAAATAAAGATTACATTGGGAATAAATTGAATGTAACATTTGTTTATTTACAGTCAATTACCACATGTGTGGATTATAAAATAAATGATATAATTTATAAAAATTTTATTTTTCATGTGCTAAACTACACAAACCCGATTTCACTTTTTTTTGAAACAAGATGAATCTGTCTGCAGTCATTTTTAATAGAGGAAAAATTTTTCAAAAACACACGTCAGAAAAATTATCGTTGAACATTTGCAACCATTTTGGTTTTCTTTGTATGTCCTTTACTCCTTACTTTGCTGTTTTTAAAAAAAATAAATAAAGTTAAAAATAGTATTAATTATAAAAGAAAAATAAACACATGAGAAATTATTTCGAGAATTTTTGTCAGACTTTTATAAAAGTTCTTCAACTGGTACGATTTCAGATGAACCAATTTTAACCATTGTAATATAATCATGTAAAAAAATATTACAAATTTCTTTAAAAGTCAAAAATGAGTATTCTTTTAAAGTTCATTTTTTACTTTTAAAGAAAAATGTAATATTTTTTTACATGATTGTATTATAATTGGTGAAACAGGTTCATTTGAAGTTGTACCAGCTGAAGTATTTTTGAAAACTTCTCCAAAATTCGAAAAATGTTCTTTGTAAATTAAGCATCCATGGAATCATTTTCGAGAGAAAACCCTTTTTTGGTTTATCATCAGATAATGAAGGTAAAGCAATTTAAAAATAATCTGGATGAAAATGTACATCCATTTTATCACATATTTTTAAGACATTCAACTTTTAAATAAACGCATGGAATTAGACAAATCTGTTATTACCTTATGTAGCTATTAAAAACCCTGTACTGATTTATCCGGTTTATCCATTTCATATTGCTACAGTAATCAAATTTTTGTAACCACAACATAAAAAACAACAGAAGTTCAACATTTTTTATTAAAATAACAAAGAGGCATATTTCATAAAAAGTAATACAATTCAAAGATTTTTATAATCAGAATAAAAAATATTATAAAGCTTCTTATGCCGTGCATAACCAATTCCACGATAAGTAAAGAAAGCTGGTTTATAATTTGTTGTAATTATTTCTTCAGTAATTTCATCAAGTCGTTTCTTATATTCATCAGAGATTGATTCATCAAAGCCGAGGCTCAAATTTGTTGTCTTGTTTTTCTAAAACGTATATTTTAACAAAAAATTGCAAAATTTAAAAAACTTACTTTCATATGAACATAAACAGCTTCAATATCAAAAACTTCTGGAACATTGTTCAAATTGAATTCATGTAGAGTTGAAAAATGCGGAATCTTTAAAAGTTCTTCCATTGTCTTTGATGTAATAGTTGGATGAGAGCTAAAATATAGAATTAAAACAATGCAAATATACCAAAAGTGCTTACATATGAATGCGAGTTGCCTTAGAAGCAATTTCAACAATCTTTTGAACTTCAACATTTGAACCATCTTCATGCTTTACAACAACTTGATAAAAAATAATCCATTTTGCAGACGAAGTAAGAAGTGGAAGATCATGATAAGAAATATTTTGTTTTAAAAGACGTAAAAAGCAAATATCACATCGATAAAGCTTTGGAACAATTGAAGTAAGAATATGTTGATCTTTCGTTTCAGCAGTAATAGAATATTTAGGTGAAACAGTTAAAGCAAGAGCAATCCAAAGCTTGGAAGTAGTTTGATTCATATTATATGGAGTTTGTGCAATAGTTTATTGAGAGCCATAATGATTAAGTTGTTTGTCAATAACAAGAATTGGGTTTTTGACGAAAAAATACTGGCATGTTTTGACCATTTTTTGATACAATTTCCAGGTTGTAGGATTTTTTGCCATATAAAATACGAAAGAATCAGGCATTGAGAATTTTTGATGACAATATGTTGCCATGAATTTAGCACGCTTTGAATCACGAACAATCATTCCATCATCTTCAGTTCCGTTACTTTTACCATTTGACGGAGGATTTTTCATAAAAGCAATAGTTAAATCCATTCTTTGATTTGCAGATATTACAGAAAAAAAATTTAATCTAAAAATAAAAGTATAAAAATTATATATAAAAAAATAATTAAGAGAAAAAAAGTTGTTTCGAAAATATGTGAAGAAATTTTTTTTACGCATTTAAAAAAAGAGACGTATATGCGCGACTCAAAGTGTTCCCCGAATTTTTTTAAGCAAAAAGAAAATGAAAGAGAGGTATACCGTAGAAAACTAAAATCTTTCAAAATTTTAATTTTAAACCTAATATATTAAAAAAAAACGGAGATTACAAAAAACGAACTTCTGAATATCATTTTCCTGCAAAAAATGGAAATTTCCAGAGAAAACCGTATTTTTAACGTTTTTTTCTATGAGGTTATAATTAAAAATTGACGAAAGTGAGCGGTCAAAAATTTGCGTCTGCGTCTATGTTTTAGAATCGCTGTGTAACGACCAAACGGTCAAAGGTTCGACTCCACCAATCGTAAACTATTTTTTAAAAGCGAACTGCTTTTATTTCCGGATTTTCCATAGTCGAAAGCATAAATGTACCAAAAATCAGATCACTCGAAGATATAATTTTTGGTGCAAAAAAGTGTTTTTTGCGAACACGACACGAAAAAATTTATGAAACAAATGTGTTCCAAGGCAGAAATAAAAACTTTTCAATTTTTCAACACTTTATTAAACCTTAATATCAATATGTTTTCGCTTTTTTTTCTTTCCTATGATTTTTTTCACGGCTATTATAATGCTACCAAAATTATGACATTTGGCAAACTCTGAAAAAACAATGCACGTGTACATATACACAAAAAGAATCACAGAGTAAGGCAAATATCTTTGAAAAAGATTCGCAATAAATTATAGATTACCCACTATCGTTTTTTTTTCCAAAAAATCTCTGATTTGATGAAAAAAAATATTCGCGCCGAGAGTTTTGGACAGCAAGAGAGAAAGAGTGTCTCTTTTGTTCTCTGCTTTCCTTTTTGAATTTGTTGAGTGTGCATTTTTTTGAAGGGATAAATAAAACGTTTACCAAAACCAAACTACCAAAACTCTCGACGCGAATATTTTTTTTGTCAAATCAGAGATTTTTTAGAAAAAAATAAGGGAAGAAAACGATAGTATACCAATAAAATATTTCAATACAGTAGTAAAAAATGTTGGATTTTGTGGGTTGCTTTTTGTGATTGATAAAACAAGATTTTTCGATGAGATAAAAAATTATATTTACATTTATGGACATGAATTTAAAAGAAAGAAAATAAATCAAAGGTTTGCAAAATTCAAATATACTTTTTTGTTCTTTGATTATTAATTGTGTTACAAGTTATTGATTATTTAAATCCCTGAGAAGCAAATATCATTGAAAATTTCCTGAGAGAAGTTAAAAACAGAAGAATAGCAATATTTTAATAGTAGGCAACGAGCAATTTACATTTGAACGAGTGTTTGATTTTATTTATTTATGGTGTACACAACTTGTGTTATCAGGCCAATCACATCCTCTGAAAAGAGTAAAATTTAAATCGATCCAAAAAATGTGTTAAAGAATTTTACTGGATTGATTGATTCCATAAAAGTCCAGGAGGGCATGAAAATTTAAATGGAATTCCATTTATACATTGATAATACATTCCACAATTTGTTGGATCAGGAAAAAATCCATTTTGTGATGGACACGAAAATGCTAAAAAAGAATTTTGAACAAGTTTTGAAGTAAACGAATTAAATTATAGCTTACGAAGATTAGGATTTTGCGTAATTGGTTTTCTTGGGGTTGACTGAAATGGTGGAATAGTTGGAGGACGAGTAGTAATTGGGCGTTGTGGTGGTGCAATTGTTCGATTTGAAGAAGGCGCAACAGATGGCTGAAATTATAGAAAAGCTTAATAATAAATCTACCTATATTTTTTTATCCCTACCCCATTACTTAATCCATTCAATATAGCTGTTAAAAGAGGATATCGAGTACCACATCGTCCACTAAAATCATCAAAATCTAAAGTCCAAACAAAAGCTCCTGCAAATCCATTATCTTTTAACCATTGCATTTTTCCAGATACAGATTGGGCATCATCATATCCATACCAAAGGCTACCATTAACACGAAATGGCACTTTCTGATTATCATCCCATTGTCGAATGCCACCTAAGGTACAAATCTGAAAATGTTCTTTTTTTTACGAAGAAAATTTGAAAACGTAAAAATTTCGAAATCATTGTTTGGTAACTTTTTTGATTTTAAATTTTCATAATTTTCCCAAGAACGTACAACCTACTTCATAATATGCAGCAAATCCATCAGTTCCAGTGAACGGCTGTGGGGGGGATGGATTTCCTGGAGCTCCAAGTCCATTATTGCTTGGATTTGTTAGCCTCCATCCTCGACCATATGTTGCAATTCCAAGTAATAACTTTGATTTGGACATTCCTTTTTGTGCCCAATAATTCATTGAAAATGCAGTATTAAAATTTGTTGTATCTCCAGGTGCAGAGAATAATGGAGAATTTTGTCCTGTTTGTGATTCCCAAGTTCCATGAAAGTCATATGTCATAACATTGATAAAGTCAACAGATTGAGATAAAGCTGGAACATCATATCCTGCATCAACTTTTGAAGCCGCTGCAGAAACTGCAATTGTAACAAGTTTATTTCCGGCTGCTTGTTTAAGTTCCTAAAAATTTGTAAGTGTAATTCAGGGGTGGGAGAAACAGAATTGAAATTTCGATTTCGTTAAACAATCAAAATAGAAATTTGAAACCAACACCAATGTTATTAATTTCAAATTTCGATATTGCATAAGAATGATGCAATAATTTCTTACCTTCATAAAAGTAGCAAAATTTTGTTTATCACTTGAATCCGGATATTCCCAGTCAATATCAATTCCTAAAAAAATATTTTTTATCAAAATTTGTTTAAGAAAATTTACCATCAAAACCATATTGATTGATAAAGCTTAAAGCAGAACGAATGAATATTTGACGATTTTGTGAACTTGAAGCCATTTGCTACAATCCGTGCCTTTATTTACCTCGAAATTTCTGTCAAAATTCAAACCTTAAAAATCCATGTCCCTGCACTAAATCCCCCAAATGATAACAAAGTTTTAAGGCCAGGTTGTTGTTGCTTTAAAGCATTCACTCGTGCAAAATATCCACCATTTGGTCCAGAAGGTAAATCCGCGGGATCAAAGGCAGCAGCAGTAAAATCACTTTGAATATTTCCAAATGCAAAAAATATATGTGTACAAAGTCCTGGCATATATGATTCTGGGTTATATGAACCAATTCCAGGACGATAATGTGCCCAATCAGTAAAATAGCAGCCTCGAACGTATTGAGCGGTTACTAAAATCTTATTAATGTAATTATACGTTTATGATAAAAAACAAAAAAGACTTTTTAGCACATTGTTTTACAAATTCATACTGATTTGCATATGCCCAGATACATGAACATTAGCGATATTTTTGTCCTCGATAAAAAATCACTTTTTCTCAAATCAAGGATATGCGGAAGTACTTCTGGGAAACACTTTTCTGCAAATTTTTTCTCCATTTTGAAAAAATAATTGTTTTTTTTCTATCTACTTTTCATCATAGCTTATATCTGTCCAAACAGAATTTAAAAACACACTTTTAATAAAAAATTAGAGCTTACTTGCGCTCTTATTTTTTAAACAGAATTTTGTTTAGCGCTTTCGCCAAAAGGGGAGCGAAAATGAGCTCTAATTTTTTAATAAAAGCATATATTTAAATTCTGTTTGGACAGATATTAGTTATGATAAAAAGTAGATCAGTAATGTATCATTAAAAAAATAATTATCTTTTCAATATCAATATTAATATGCAAAAAAGTGTCCACCGGAAGCACTTCCTCACATCTCTGATGCCCAGATACATGAACATTAGCGATATTTTTGTTCGCTATTGAAAATCACATTTCCTAAAATTACTTAATCCAGACTAGAGGCTCTCTTTTTCAAAATACCATAAATTTTTTTTTTAAATTTTTAAAAAGTGGGATAAGTCATATTTTATCTCTTTTTTATCTTTTCAATCAACGATTTTTCACTCAAATCGTTTTAAAATAATTATCCTATGTTTCGTTTATTTATTTCTTTTCTTAAGCTTATTAAAAATATCGATAAATTTAATAAAAATTCCATACCAGAGCTAAAAATAGCAGCATTTATGAAACATAACAGAAAAACCTTTTTTAATACCATCTCTTTTTATTGTAACAAACAAACACTTCTTTTTTTTGAGTTTGAATAAACTTTTAAGCTTCCCCCTTTTATACCCCTCAATTTTTTAATGTAAATGTGTTATCAGCAGACATCACTTTTTTTTGGAAACAATGAAAAAACCTCCAACATATGACATTTGGCAGCACAGATCAAAGAAAGAATGAGAACAAAAAAGGATAAAAAAAAACAGTAATCAAAAAAATGGGAGTGCCCTAGGTGGGTTAAAAAAAGAAATACAGCTGTTAAAATAAAAGTTTGAAAAATAACACGGAAATTTTTTTTCATTTCAGCTTTAAAAATAACAGTGCATTGAAATTTTCTTTGTCTGTAAAAAAATCAGACATGTGAAGCAAAAAAAAGGTTGATAGACAGAAACTATAAAAAAAATAACAATAATTTCTTTGTTTAAAAATTTTGGCAGGAAATTGATTAATTTTTTTTGTGACAACAAAAAAGATCAAAAAATTGTCATCAAAGTTCAAAAAGATCAAAATTTTACATATCTTTTGGAAAAAATTATTTTTTTAATGCTCCATTTTTTTTAGATTCAAAATGTAAAGATCTCATAAAATCAATGCATGACACATATTTTCAGATACAAATTATTTGTGAAGTAAATTAAAATTTTAAATGAATATAGGGACCACCAACGAAATTTTTTAACAAAGAAAGATGTTTTCGATGGGACTGAAAAATTTTTTCATCATTTTTTAGATTCTGGTGTTAATGAAAAAAAGATCTTTTAAAATACTAAAGTGTCCAAATAAATAAAATACACAATTTTTTTTTTCGTTGGTGGTCCCTAAATAAATAATGCTACGTTCACCCATATCTGCTTGTATAGCTATTCAATAAAAAGTTAACAAATAATTTCTAACTTTTAGTATGTTAAATAAAATACAATAGAATTTAAAAAAAATGTATTGAATATTAAAAAAAATAGCTCTAGAAAAAGCTTTGATAAAAAATGTTTACAAAAAAAGAACATCATCAACACTATTTTTTGCAACATTTTTCTTTACCGCTCAACAATATTTTTTTTATTTTTGTAACAATTTTATACTAAAAAAATCAAACAAATCTCCGAATAAAATATTAATCGCGAAAAAGGTTGAATTTATATATTTTAGAAAACCATCTGTTATATAGTTGGTCGATTCTTGTTTGAATATTTTAAAATGAAAAATTAATTAAATAAATTTTACTTTAAGAACTTAAACCAAATGAAAAATGTATTTATTGGCGTTTCAACAATGATTGTTCATTAATAATGAAAAAAAAGAGAAAAAAAATTAAATTTATCACAATGTTTATTTAGAAAATTTGAAATCCACATATTTATTTCAAAGTGTTTTTAAATACTGTATTGTTTTTGTTTCTTTGAAAAATTTTTTGCAATCAATGCTTTCTTCGAATAAAGTTTACATGAATTTATTTTAGTGATAGCTTTTTATTCAATATCTAACCTTCGGAATTTTTTTTGAATTAAAAAAAATAGCTCAAAGGCAGGCTGCCATTTTATTAAAAAAACAAAGTGAAAAAAATTTCGAAAACAATAACTGCAAAAACGATATTTGTTTCTTTTTTCAACAAAAACTACTCATTTTCTTTTTCGCTATTTTTAAACGTCAAACTCTTTCAAGACATATCCAAAAAGAACAGATGCGAAAAAAACACTTTTTATTGAACCTTCTTACATAAAAAAGTGCTAAAATAAAATAAAAAAATTCTGCCTTTACATTTTGCTCATCTCATTGAGTTATACAAAATGTAAAGACAGAATTTATTTTTATCTGATCTGATGAAAAAGTTCTGGCTTTCAAAAGACTATCTTTAAAGAACAACAAACAACACGCTCTGGATTGGCTTTTATACAAATATAAAAAAACGTTGTGCAAAATTTTATAGGAAAAATTGAAAAATCAGAAGAAAAAAAATACTAGTTTTTTTAAATAAAGAAATGAATTTTCCAGGAGGAACCTTTAAATCAGAAGCAATCCAAAGCTTGGATGCAGTTTGATTTATATCATATGGAGTTTCTTCAATAGTCCATTGACTGCCATAATGAATAAAAGGTTTGTCAATAACAAGAATTGGGTTTTTGACGAAAAAATACTTGCATGTTTTGACCATTTTTTTGGTAATTACCAGGTTTTAGGATTCTTTGCCATATAAAATACGAAAGAATCAGGCATTGAGAATTTTTGATGACGATATGTTGACATGAATTTAGCACGCTTTGAATCACGAACAATCATTCCATCATCTTCAGTTCCGTTACTTTTACCATTTGACGGAGGATTTTTCATAAAAGCAATAGTTAAATCCATTCTTTGATTGCTGATATTACAGAAAAAAAGATTTAATCTAAAAATAAAAGTATAGAAATTATATGTAACAAAATAATTGAGAGAAAAAAAGTTGTTGCAAAAATATGTGAAGAAACGTTTTTTTATGCTTTCACAAAAACAGGGACGTGTATGCGCGACTCAAAGTGTTCCCCGCATTTTTTTTCTGCAAAAAGGAAATGAAAGAGAGGTATACTGTAGAAATTTAAACTTTTTTTTTTAAATTTCGATTTTTATCCTAATATGGGTAAAACAATACGGGAATACCAAGGATCCAGCTTCTGAATATCATTTTCCTACAAAAAAATGAAAATTTTCATTGATCATCAAAAGGCAGAAACAAAACTTAAAGAAAAGAAAATTGTGTTCGATCTTTTTCGACTTTTTTTTCTTGTCTACTAAAATTTTCTTTTTTTTTACAATAATATTATTATTTCAATATTTAAGAGGTCCATTATTTAAAGCATATTCAAATAAAGATAATTAATAATTATAATTAATCTTAAAAATGATTGTTAAAATTTAATTCGTCTTAGACTTTTTGTAAAATGGCACATTATTTAAGTAAAAACAAAAAATAGGAACTTTCAAATTCATTTAAATTTGTAAATGTATGCTAACAATTGGATCAAATTATTTTTTTAGAAAGAGGTTTCACAACACAAATTATAGACAGCTGTTGTAATATCTCAAAAAACCTTAGAAAGCAGACGCACAATATATTTACAGGGTTTTGTCATATCTTAAAATTGAAAATCATAGAATTAATTGAGAAGTGGCTGTTATCATTTTTTCTAAATGTTAATAAATTCATTTGTTTTTTTATTTTTGACCAATTTTTTCAAAACAGTTGTATTGATAGATGTAAATTTTCTATTGATCGAACAAAAAATTCAAAAACCTTAAAATGAAGCGAATATGAAATATTTGTTCATTTTTTGTACGATTACAAACAGTTTTTTAGGGGACAAAAATAATTACGAAATGTGCGATCAGACATAATATGTTTTGATAATAAAACTGCGTTGTTGTAGGACAAATATTTTAAAACAAAATGATTTTTTCTTGCAAAAAGCAGCAAACTAAATGTTCTAAAAAACGCTTAAAATTATTTTATTTTTCTGAATGTTTTATCAATTTTTGCTTGAATTAAATTTTAAAAATGGAGTAAATTTTTAGTTTTCACATTTTGTTTTAGATTTTGCTAATAATATCAACGCGGTGAAAAATTCATGCTTACATTTTTTAATTAAAGTTGTAAAAATTGTTTTTGCAATGTTATTTTTGACAGACGTCCTTTTACGTCATTAACCCAAAAATGTTTTTATTTTATTGTTTATTTGTCTATTTTTTTTGAAAAACGTCGATTCACATGATTTTCTTTATGTCATAAAAAGTTCAAAGTTAAACGATCACTGATAAAAAATATCATAATCTATTTTTTTTGTCGAAATCAATTATTGATGTTTTTATTGAAAAGAAGAATTAATTGGTTGTCGTTGCCTATAAATAGTAGCAGTAACTTGTTATTTTTGTGAAATTTTTTTCTGTCTTTCTTTTGTCCAAATATAGATTTTTGTTTATTGCTTTTAGAATGGGAAAAAAATAGATGATTGGGAAAAGTTAAGAAAGAAGAGAGGTCATCGATTTTTTTTGTCGTCTGTCATGGGTGTGGGAGAGAGAGAGCCCCATGCATGGGGAGGAGTATAAATAAAGGGGCAGCATAAAAAAGTAGACATAAACTTTTTTTTTGTTGTCCTTTCTTGCCATTTTATTACGTTTTTTTTGGAAAAGACAGGCAGGCTTGGATCAGAGTTGTCAAAAAAAAATGCGCGCAAAATTTTTTTTATTGTTATTTTTTATTGGGATTAATTTTTAAAGATTTTATCGGTCAATATCAGGATTCTATGGCATTCCTCAATTATGATTTTTTTGTCGAAAGAGGTTTTAACAAAAAAACAAATAATTCGTTGAAAGGACAAACAAATTTATAAAAGGCATGATTTTAACAACCAAATATTCAACAATTTTTTTTGTGGATATAAGATGTAAAATCTTTTTGCAGCTCCAGAGCCGATGAATTCAAGCTGAGACATCTGAAAAGCTTTGTTTAAAAAATGGTTTTTCGCCAACTTTTGATTCTAAAACTCGGCGTAAAAAACTTTAAAAAAAAATTCATTAACCTTTTTTCAAAAGATCTAAAATAGTTGACAAAGTCTAACCTTAACAAGAAAAAGCATTTTTTTGAGTTTGAAAGAAAAGATTGCAGGCTCCAAAATTGATTACATTGGCATAGGAGTTGGGGCAGCTTTGTTATCATCGTTGTCGGTGCCAATAAAACTTTTTTGTAAAAAGCCGAAATTTAATCCCAATAAAATTTATATAATCGATCACATTAAAAAAAAGTTGATTTTTATCTGTTTACTTATTTTTTGTTTGTTTTTCAGATAGTTTTTTCTACTGCAATTATGGAATCTACAGTTCATGAATCCCAAAATGCTAGTATGCCTTCATACAGCACTTTTCACCGCACACCAACAACATCAACATCATCATCAGAAAATAATTATTATCTTCAAGGAATTGACGAAGAAGCTCAAGAAGCAATCAACATTGACGAAGAACATCATCAAAATAAAGTTGAAAAGCTTGCATCATTTATTATAAAAAATATTGGATATTTTAGTCAATTCTAAATTTTTTTTGTGTTTTTGTACATATTTTTCTTTGAATGTATTATATGGTATTCTTTCATTTATGTGCTTTTTGTGATACTTGTAAATAAAGTTTGTGTTCTTTGAAAAAATTAAAATAGATGTATTGCAGTCTTTTTATATACTACATAAACAAATTTTTTTTCTTTCTCAATTGCAGTGAAAAACTTTAGAGAATTAACAAAGTCTTAAAGAAAATTTTTTGGCAACGAAAAAACGAAATGTGTTGAAAAACATTTTTTAGTTAAAGTTTTTGCACATATTTTTTTGACAATTACGCTTAAGGAATGTGCGGAAGTACTGTTGGGGAACACTTTTCCGTAAATTTCTTCTCAATACTGAAAAAATGATTGTTTTTTTTTTAAATAATACGTTTCTGATCTTCTTTTTATCATTGCTTATATCTCCAAACAGAATTTAAATTTATTGTTTTATTAAAAAACTATTGGAAATCATCAAAATTGCGAGCGGAAGTAATCATTATTCTTCTTATGATTCAACAGAATCTGATTCACATTCTTGATATAAATTTGTTAATACTTTTCCTCTTGATTTTTTAATGATCATTTTTGGAATAGGTGCGCAACGCTGGCACTTGTTAAGTGGGCTATGCCAACATTTATTCATTGGTTGATTTTCTGGAGTTTATTTTTCTTTGTCTGTTTCTTTCCTGCAAAAACTGCTGAACCAGTGATGCAAGGATTTCATTAGTTCCCTTGCAGAAAATATATAAAAAATTCAAACCACACAAAAAAAAAGATACAAAAAATGATGTTAATAAAAAAACAAGACAACAGATTTTTTATCTTGCTTAAATCTTAAAAACACATAAAAAAAACACAGCTACAAAGTTTTTTGCAAGAAAAAAAATGAAAAAGTCAAAGAAAATGTGTGATTTTTTTCAAAAGTCTTTGAAAAGATAACTCTCTTTTTTTTCAAATTCCTTTTTAAAAAACTCGACAGCAGACAACAGAAAAAAAGAACTTGAAAAAAAAACTCTGCAGCAGGCAGCAGACAAAATGACAAAATCTTTTTTAAGGTGAAACTCTGAGCATTTCTGTACATTTTTCCGCTTTTTTTTGTACATTTTTGTTTGATTTAAACGAAGAGAAATTGTTTTTATATTACAAAATTTTTTGCATTATCCTTGGATTCCCCCGGGAATGATAAAATCTAATAAAAAGTTGAAAAACATTTGAAACAAAAAAATGATTACATTTTTTATCAAAAATGTTAAAAAATATTATTTTTTCTTTTTTTATTAATGCTATGATATCTTCAAGTTTTTGTTAAACTTCAAAAGAGATTAGGGTTCTTTTTTTTCGAATATAAACGTTAATCTGCTTTATTTAAAAGAAATCGATAAACGATTTTTATATTTTATAGAAAATATATTAAATATTCAAACCACAATGAAAAAAAAAAGAAACACCAAATGATGTTAACATAAGTCAAAGAAAATGTGAGCTTTTTTTCCAAAGTCTTTGAACGAAAAAGTCTCTTATTTTTTCAAAATCTTTTTTAAAAAACTCGACAGCACACGAGTCGACAAACCAAAAAAAACGGCCATCAAAGAAAAATTTAGAAAGTCGATTTCGTTGTGAGACCACATATTTTTCTTCTTCAAATTTTTTTTGCAAAAAACTGTTTTTTTGATGAAAAAGTAGCTCGACTTCTGGAGTTTTTATCTGGACATCTGTATGAAAAAATATTATTTTTTTTTATCTCTATGTGTTCCTTACATGCTAAAGTACATATTCCGGTAGACTCAAGTCTTCAAGTAAATCTTAACATATTTTTTATTCTGGATGAAGTATACAAGAAAATCATTAGATTTTTTTGACAGGGGGCACCAAGGCAAAAAAATTTAAAAAAAATTTTTTTTTGTTTTTTTTTTAAAAATTAGAATATGTCCAAAATGTATAAAAAATACCATAAAAATCATTTTCAGCGCTACAATATCTCAAATATTGGTGATATACTATCAAAATGATGTTAGGGGTACTGTAAAAATCTCTTTTATTAAAAAAAAAAAAAAAAAAAAAAAACACATAAAAAAAACACAGCTACAAAGTTTTTTGCAAGAAAAAAAATGAAAAAGTCAAAGAAAATGTGTGATTTTTTTCAAAAGTCTTTGAAAAGATAACTCTCTTTTTTTTCAAATTCCTTTTTAAAAAACTCGACAGCAGACAACAGAAAAAAAGAACTTGAAAAAAAAACTCTGCAGCAGGCAGCAGACAAAATGACAAAATCTTTTTTAAGGTGAAACTCTGAGCATTTCTGTACATTTTTCCGCTTTTTTTTGTACATTTTTGTTTGATTTAAACGAAGAGAAATTGTTTTTATATTACAAAATTTTTTGCATTATCCTTGGATTCCCCCGGGAATGATAAAATCTAATAAAAAGTTGAAAAACATTTGAAACAAAAAAATGATTACATTTTTTATCAAAAATGTTAAAAAATATTATTTTTTCTTTTTTTATTAATGCTATGATATCTTCAAGTTTTTGTTAAACTTCAAAAGAGATTAGGGTTCTTTTTTTTCGAATATAAACGTTAATCTGCTTTATTTAAAAGAAATCGATAAACGATTTTTATATTTTATAGAAAATATATTAAATATTCAAACCACAATGAAAAAAAAAAGAAACACCAAATGATGTTAACATAAGTCAAAGAAAATGTGAGCTTTTTTTCCAAAGTCTTTGAACGAAAAAGTCTCTTATTTTTTCAAAATCTTTTTTAAAAAACTCGACAGCACACGAGTCGACAAACCAAAAAAAACGGCCATCAAAGAAAAATTTAGAAAGTCGATTTCGTTGTGAGACCACATATTTTTCTTCTTCAAATTTTTTTTGCAAAAAACTGTTTTTTTGATGAAAAAGTAGCTCGACTTCTGGAGTTTTTATCTGGACATCTGTATGAAAAAATATTATTTTTTTTCATCTCTATGTGTTCCTTACATGCTAAAGTACATATTCCGGTAGACTCAAGTCTTCAAGTAAATCTTAACATATTTTTTATTCTGGATGAAGTATACAAGAAAATCATTAGATTTTTTTGACAGGGGGCACCAAGGCAAAAAAATTTAAAAAAAATTTTTTTTTGTTTTTTTTTTAAAAATTAGAATATGTCCAAAATGTATAAAAAATACCATAAAAATCATTTTCAGCGCTACAATATCTCAAATATTGGTGATATACTATCAAAATGATGTTAGGGGTACTGTAAAAATCTCTTTTATTAAAAAAAAAATTTTCACTGCTTTCCTTTGACTTTAATTTGATTGAATATTACTAAATCAAGGTCGGGGAGTTAAAATAAAGCATTAACAGGCGTTTAAACTCAATGTAAATAGCATTTTTTGGTAATTTTCTTCTATACTTCAACGAGAATAAAAAATATGTTAAGATTTACTTGAAGACTTGAGTCTACCGGAATATGTACTTTAGCATGTAAGGAACACATAGAGATAAAAAAAAATAATATTTTTTCATACAGATGTCCAGATAAAAACTCCAGAAGTCGAGCTACTTTTTCATCAAAAAAACAGTTTTTTGCAAAAAAAATTTGAAGAAGAAAAATATGTGGTCTCACAACGAAATCGACTTTCTAAATTTTTCTTTGATGGCCGTTTTTTTTGGTTTGTCGACTCGTGAGCAGCCAGCAGCAGGGATTGAAAATGAGGCCGGCCGGCCGGGCCGCGTTAAGAAGCCCGCGGGCCGGCCCGGCATATTTTTCAAATTTTGTTTTTTGGTAGTTTTTATGTTTGTGGTGTGCGCAGTACGCACTTTTTCTTTTCCCATCACTATGAATCATTGTTATATTAATTCATTTTGATGAGAAAAGATGCAAAAAACTATTTTTTGCAAGCTGCAGGTTTCGAAAAATATTCTAAAAAACTTTTAAAAAAACTTGAAATATTTTAGGGCCGGCCGGGCCGAGAAAATTCCGACGACGGGCCGGGCCGGCCGTCAATTTTTAGGCCCCGGGCCGGGCCGGCCGACTTTTTCGGCCTGATTTTCAATCCCTGGCCCAGCAGAAAAAAAAAGAACTCGAAAAAAAAATCGGCAGCAGGCAGCGGAAAAAAACGGCCTTTTGTTTTTCAATAACATTTAACTTTTCTCATCCTAATTTTCTTTTTACGATTTCCAAAAAAGCAAGAAATTGCTTAAAAACAATAAGTTTAATTTTCAACGAAATGCTAAAAAATGATTCAATTTTTGAAAGAAAAAATGCTTTGAAGAGAAAAACAATTATACTTTTTTAGAATGCTCAAATTATTTGATATAAACAAATTAAAATTCAACTTTAAAAATTTTAATCTTTTTAGGGAATTTATAGCTGTCCAAAATGTGGACTCATTTTTTCAATTGTTCTTTGGATTTGATCCAATGAGATTAATATTGAAGTGATGCAATTTTTTTATATCAAATAAATTTGTGTTTTCTAAATATTTAAAAAACAGTTTGTCAGTTGTTTTTAAAATAAATTTTGAAAAACTGTACAGCTTGACAAAAAAAAATTTTACCCAAGGATGCATTTAGATAAACTTACTTATGTATGTTAGATTTTTCTTTTTTTTTTGTACTTTGCTTTTTGTATGTTTTTCTTACATAAAAAATATTTATTTCAATGCTTGTTTTTAAGCAATTTCAATTTTGAAAAATGTCTGTGATTTCGGAGAAAAGAAAACATTAGAAACTCATACAGTTTTCATTTTTGATTTTATAAAAAAGATTATAATTATTAACTAAAAGTTTTTGTTTAAAAACGAAAAATATTTTTAAAAGCTTTTTTATTGATGAAACGACATTCAAAAAATGATGTCTATGATTTTGCAGTTTAAAGGAGAGGACTGAAAATGTGTCAAATTTCTCCAATGCTTTTTAAACAGTTTTATAGTTTTTCATCTTTTTTCCCGTCTTAAATTTTCTTTCATTTTTCTAAACCTATATAAGACATTTAATTTGTAATAAAATATGAGACAGAAAATTGCGTGATCTTTTTGTTTTTGCTGATAAAATTTTTAAAATGTTGCTTTTAATAATATGATAATATTATTACTATAGACATCTACAGTCTCATTATATGACGAAAACGATACAATATTTTCTACTTCTTATGTTTCTCATTGTAAATTTTACCTATGTAAGCTTTTTTACACAACATCGTAAGCAGTGTTTCCGATGGTACCGGCTGTGGTGCCGGCATTCCCACGGTCCTCATTTTTTTTATTTTTGCTTAATAAATTATTTAGCCAATTTGATGCCTCACATTTAAAGATTATAATTATTGTATTTTCATTAATATTGACCTCAAAATTTAAAGAACACTCAAAAAACCTGTTATTGGCTCCAGCGCCAAAAATCAATTTTTCCATCTAGATTTTTTTTAATTCTGAGGTCAGTATTAATGATAATGCAATCATTATAATCTTAAAATGTGAGGCATCAAATTAGCAAAATAATGTATTAAGCAAAAATAAAAAAACATTGAATAGTAAAAAATGCACACCGTAGAAATACCGGCACCACAGCCGGCGCCATCGGCAACACTGATCGTAAGCTAATATTCAAGTCCACGTATTTTTAGTGCAGCGCAAAATGTTGTGGCACATTTGGTCCCCTGGGGGCATTGCTGCGATTATGCTACATGTAACATGTAAGCACAAACATTTTTTGTTTGTGAAAAAATTTGAGAATTTTAGTTTTTGTTGCAACTGTGATGGAGATTGTACGGCTGATTGCAAGCGTAAGATTGTTCGAAGTACATTTAGTCAAGAAAATGGCACTGAAAAGTTTGCCACAACTGATACAAATAATGATAACTTTATTGATTTTGATGAAGCTTTGAAATATGCTTTCGAACATGGTGGAAATGCAACAGAACTCAAAAGTGATCAAACATGGTTTAAAAAATTGATGAAAATTGTGATGGATTAATTAATATCCATGAATTTGATGCTTAAATTTAATGACTTAAATAAATTCTTACCTCAAAGATTAAATTTGTTTTTTATCTATTATTCAAATTTTTAATTTCAAAACGGACAGAGATCGAAAAGTTCATACAATATAACTCCTCGTCTTTAAAAAAAATTCAAAACGTCATTTTCTTTTTTTCCAACATTTTATTCCTCTAAAACTTTTTTGAAATTTAATGTATAAACAGATACTGAATCTCATTTGGTAGAACAACAAAATTTTTTTACAAATTCTGTTTTTCATATTTTTCTATATTTTTTTGGTCTTTAAAAGACAAAGAATTTTAAAAAACGAATCTTTTTTGAGTTATTTTTAAAGCTTTTATTGTTGTATCTTATAATGAATTAAAAATGTCTATCAATTTTTTTTTGGAAATAAGGTACGAATTTTTAAACCAAAATGAATTTAAAAGGTTGATTTATTATTAGTTTTTAAAGGAAATTAAGTCAAAAAGAATCAATAACATAATATTTCCCCAAAGAAAATTCGACTAATAAATGACAATTAGTCGAATTTTCTTTCTTATATTTCTAAGAAAATTCGACTTATAAATGACAAGTTGGTGACACTTCTGCATTGATTTTGTCTATTTCTTTTTGGATATCGAGTTTTATTTCATCACAAAAGTTTGGCAACTGAATGATAAATTTAACGCTTTGATCTCGATGTTTCTGTAAGACGTTTGTCAAATGTGAAAGCTATTTTCAAATTAAAGGGTGAGACCCACCTGGTATAAATTTTTTTACTCATTTCCGCGATAGTCGAATGTCATTCTTTTTTTTCTGTATTGTATAATATTCTTTCTATTTTTTTACAGATGAAGAAAAGAATGACATTTGCCTGCTTTCACTTCGAGACTACAGTGCTCCACAAAATTATAAAACCACTATTTTTATCGTATGAATCTAATAAACCAGAAGGCGAAATTGGTTCAAATGTTTCAGATTCGGATTCAGCGTGTTCGAAAACCTATATATTCAAGAAATAATAACAGGATGCCCAAAAGTTCAATTTTTACGAAAGCCCGAAATGAAGTTAAAACGAGCAATTTTCTGCCACAAAATTATAAAAACACCTATTATTTTCCACAATAATCGAACTTTCAGACATTTTGGCATTATTTCTCAGTTTTATAGGTTTTTAAACACGCTGAATCCGAATCTGAAACATTTAGAACGATTCCGCTTTTTGATTCTATCGTTTCATGCAATTATGTGGTGGTTTTATAATTTTGTGGAGCACTGTATCACGGAAACGAGAAAAAAAATTTATATTAGGTGGGTCTCTCCTTTTAAATAAATTTACCTTAACAAATTCACCAAAGGCATTAATGTTGAAGTTACGGCAACAATTTATAAGTTTAAATTCACGAAGGTGTGGGAAAAACGGGACATATGCAAAATCGTCAACATTTTCTTTAGGAGCAGATTGCCGTTCCATTGTTTCGAGATTTGAAAGCTCTTTTAAAAATTCTGAAACACCAAGTTGTTTTCCGTTTTCAAAAACCAAAAATCCATTTAAAGTAGCGTGTTTGATTGAACGGGAAAGAACATTTTTATAGTTTTCATTGGTTGAATTGAATATACCATATAGCCCGATTTTAATCACATTACACTTGTAAATATGACAAATGATTTTCTCCAATTCTCGACCACTGCATATAAGTTCATCATCAATTTGGAGTCGAAAACAGTTGTTTTTAAGGGTTTCAACAATATTATTTGTAATAGGCTCTTCGCCTGTTTCAGCTGTTGAATAAATTTTCCAAGTATAAGAAAAAAATTCAAGTTTTGGAATGATTAAAACCTGAAAAATGATGTTATTATCATACTTACGTGAAGGGCAGTAACCAGAATGAATTTTAAGACGGGCACTAATTTGACAGGGCCTATTGCCGCCATCGCCAAAAACTTCAAAAGAAATTCCAAAGTGCGGTGGTCTCCCTTAGTTTCTTAAATGCTAATCCACGATGTGAATTTATTATGACATGTAAGTAGGGCTGTTCGTTTTCATTACTCGCAAAAAAATTTCCTGGTTTTTTGCGAGAAATGAAAAAAATTAATTGAAAAATATCTTCTCTTTTTTTGAATAAAAGCATAAAAGCGCTGTAATTTAATTATAATTTACTTAAGTTATTTAAAGTACAAAATTTAAAATTTGCTTGTCGGGGAAATCTGCGGGAAATTTTCCGAGGAAGTACACAACCCTATAATTAACAATAAAGTGACATAATATGTTAATGGAATAATTGATTCAATTTTTTTTCTACAATACCCGTCGATACAATGATTCCAGCGCATGCGCATTTAATATTCGCACAACACTCGAAATAACTGGTGACTTGAAAAAAACGATTTTTTAGTAAAAAAAAGAGTTCAATAAAAATTTGTTGGAAAAAATTGCGCTTTTTCGATCAAGTCGCCATGCGCATGCGCTGGAATCAAAGTATCGAAGAGTATTGTTATTTTTAAAATTATCTATGTTTTTGAATAAATCTGTAAAATAAAAAACTTCGATATTTTTCAGTATTTCTTTCAAAATTATTTAGAATTTGTCTGTAGGAATAACACAGAAACAAAAAAGTCTCTTGATGTCCTAAATAAAACCTTTAAAAGAAAAAAAAAACTCAACCATATTTTTTTGACAAGCAAGGCGATCATCATTGGATTCGCAGCAAACACCATCTTTATTTAAAGAAAAAATTTTAAAATCTCGTCTTGTGTTTACTTCTGCAAGAAGTAATTCACAGTTTTTAATCGATGTGTGTAAATTAGTTTTTTCGAGTTCTTTGTCTTCCATTTGAGCTGTTAATATCAAACTCTGGAAATGAAATAGAGTAGCCAATTTGTTTTGTGAAACTAACCTCTTTCGTCTTGATATTTGATTCTAATTGAGTAATTTTATTTTGTTGATCAACAATTATGTGGATTTTTTTTTGTAAATGATCGTTGCCTTAAGTTCGATTTTTTCCTTCTTTGCTAATGTACTTTTCAGTTTATCTTCCAAATCTTTTATTTTTTCGATAGATTTAGACTTTAACATTTCATTTTTCGATATCCATTTGTTACTTTCTGATATCAGCGAATTATTTAAACGTTTGATTTTAATTACCCAAAGTTTGAGTCGCTTATTATTTTTAGCTCTCAATATTTTGTTTTCAAAAAATATTTTATTTCAAATCAAATATTTATCAAAATTTAATTTTTCAAATATTTTATTGATTTTATTTTCAAATAATATTTTTTTTCAAATCAAATATTTATCAAAATTTAATTTTTTAAAAAATTTTATCGATTTTACTTTTAAATATTTTCCTTCTCAAAAATCAATAAATTATTTTCAAAATGAATAATGCTATTCCTCAACCACCACTTGCTAAAGCTGCTCGTGTTCGAAATCATTCTGAGGCTTTTGGCCTAGATGATGAAACAAGTGCTCAACATTCTCCACAGTATTTACAATTCTTCATGGATCTAATTGCTCAACAATCAACTCAACTTGGACAACAAGTTATACTTATCCAAAATCTTTTACATAAAATTGAAATGTTAGAACAAGAAAATATAAAACTTTCAAAAAACCTAATTAATGAAAATATTGTTTCAAATTCAAATTTATCAATTCCAAAATCAAAACCAATTTCTCAAAATTCTACTTCAGATAAAAAAACTTATCCAAAATCTGTTGTTGTAACAAATATTACTGAATCTACTGAAACTGATGAAATCAAAAAAGCAGAAAATGATAAAAAAACTATTTTTGGTTTTATCAAACAAATTGATCAAACTGCTGTTGTTGATTCCGTTGTTAGAATGGGAAATATTAATCCTGAAAAAAATCGTCCAATTCGTGTCAACTTCAAAACAAGCACTCAAAAACAAGATGTTATAAAAAAAGCAAAAGATTTTATTAAAGCAAATGCAGAATATAGTGAAAAGAAAATTTTTGTAAATAATTTAGTTTCAAAAGAAGAACATAAAATTCAAATGAATCTCAAAAATAAACTTAAACAACTTTGGAAAGAAGCTGAAACAAATAATTCAAATATTAAATTTTCAATTCAAAATAATCAAATTCATATTCATGATCCAAATGCACAAAATAAAAATGCACTTCTTATTGATGATACAAATACCGAAGCTGCTACTTTTTACAAAATTAGTTCATTTCGCCAGCAACAAAAATCAATTCCTGAATCTGAATCTGCCATGGAAACATCCTCAACCGTCTAAATTTTCAACACTCAAATGCTATTTATTTAACTTCAGAAGCATTAAAAATAAACTAATTCCATTTCATTTATTTTTGTCAAAATATTCACCAGATGTTGTTTTTATTTGTGAATCGTGGCTTACCGAAAATATTTCAAATAGTACTTTAATTTATAACGAACCATATTCCATTATTCGAAAAGATAGACCAGAAGATCCTCATGGTGGTGTTATCGTATTTGTCAAAAATAATCTCCATTATATTCCAATAATCAATTCTGTAAAAGAAACAATTGCTTTCGACTTATTTATTAACAAAAATATTATCAGATTTATTTTATCTTATCGTCCAAAAGAAATCAAAGCTGCTGGTGCATTTGATGATTTTTCTACTTTATTTTATTCAACAACTCCTTTTCAACCACATGAATTTGTTCTTCTTGGAGACTTGAATTTACCTGAAATGAAATGGGAGAATTTTAAACCATCTTTTGAACCAGCTAAAAATATGAAAAGAATAAACAACAAACTCAAAGACTTTTGCGAAAATCATAACCTTAAACAGCTTGTAAATTTTCCAACGAGAATTTCAAAGAAATCGAAAAAATCAAAAAATCAAAAACCATGTGAAAATATTTTGGACCTTATTTTTTCATCAACTGAAAATGTTTCAAATATTTCAAAAGTATCAGATTATATTCAAAATTGTATATTTTCAACATTGGACCATCTTATTATTTCATTCGACATCAAATGCCATCTTCCACCAGCAGAGAAAATTACTTCAAATTATTATGATTTTGTAAATGGGAATTATGATTTATTCAATGATTATATTTCTTCAATTCCATGGACAGAAAAGCTCTCTTCATTCCCAACTTCAAATGAAAAATTTAATTTTATTAAAATGATTATACACAAAGGCATATATGTCCTAAAATTTATTCCTCAAAAAACTTACAACTCATATGAAAAAAATGTATGCTATCCAAAAATTATTACACAAATGAAAAATACTTATTTAAACCTTATTAATGATCCATCAAAAACTGTTGCAAGTCAGAATGTTGGGAAAAAATTATTTAAAATGTTCAGAAAATTTATTGATAAACATCAAAAGAAACTTCTTTCTAATCAAAATGCTTTATACAAAACTCTTGGAAGTATTACAAAATCTTCTCATGCTCCAATTCCGCCTTTAGTTATGGAAAAAAATGGTGAAAAAATTAATGTATTTGATGATGAAGTGAAAGCTGAAGAATTTAAAAACTATTTCAAATCAGTTTATAACAAATCTGATAGAACTATTTCGTATACTTCAAATGATTCAAAAGCTGGAAATTTATCAAATATTATTTTTAATTTTTCAAAAGTGGAAAAATATTTAAAATGCTGCAAAAACAAAAATCTTTCTGGCCCCGATGGAATTCCTGGATATGTTCTAAAAAAATGTGCCTCAACACTTTCAATTCCATTCACTATCTTATTTAATTATATGATTCAACATTGTGATATTCCAACTTTATTTCTAAAATCATATGTTACACCGATACCAAAGAAACTAAATCCATTATATTTTTCTGATTTTCGACCAATTTGTGGTACAAGTGAAATTGTTAAAACCTTGGAAAGATATATTAAAGAACAGCTGATGCTCCACTTAAAAACAAACAACTTTTTACCAGAAGAACAATTTGGATTTCGTGCTGGACATTCAACAACAAAACAAATGGTATTATTCAATGAACATATTACTCGTTCAACTGAAAAGAAAATGACAACTGATGTTATTTATATGGATGTTGAAAAAGCTTTTGATCAACCAAAATTTGAAGAAATGCAAAAAGAACTAAAAGAAGCAAAAATTGATGGAAAATTATTAAATTTAATTATGTTTTTATTAGTTCACCGTGTATTTTTGGTCAAAGTAAATGGAAAACATTCAAATGAAACAACTGCCGATTCTGGAGCTGGACAGGGATCTGTTTTAGGACCTATATTATTTATTATATTTTTTTCAAAGCTTAGCAAATTATTAAAGAATATTAATGGAATTATACACTTCAAATTTGCTGATGATCTAAAATTACTTTATTCATATTTTATTAAAGATTTTGATTCAAGTATTATGCAAAAAGCTATAGATACAGTATCTGATTGGTGTGAATCAAAATCTATGAAAGTTGCTCCAACAAAAACTTTTCATGTTCAATTCGGGCCTTCAAATCCAAATGCGAAATATTCTGTGAACAATATTGAAATTGAAAGAAAAGAAGTTGTAAGAGACCTTGGTTTTTATATTAAAAATGACTGTTCAATCAATGATCATTTGGATATTATTATTTCTAATGCAAACAGAAAATATTATTCAATATTCAAAAAAATTATTATCAAAGATGAAAAAATTTTAACAAAAATATTTAATATTTATATTAGACCAATTTATGAATATGGATCACCACTTTTTAATCTTCAAAAAAAACTATAATCAAACAACTTGAAAATGGACAAAAAACTTTTACAAGAATGATGTTCAGAAGAAATAATCCACAAACTACAGTAATCCCAACTTATGAAGAAAGACTGAAATTGTATGAAATGATTTCACTTCATCAAAGAAGAACGGTAGCCGATATTATACTGGCATATGATTTTCTTGTTTCAAATCCAAATTCAAATATTGATCTCCGGTATGTGCATCTTTCAAGTCGTTCCGGTGGATATTATTGGTCAAATCATTTTGCAAAAGGAAAATTTAATTCCCTACATTTTTCAACACGACTTTCTTCAATATTAACAAACTTGAACATAAAGCTCCATGATTATCAATCAACGAAACATCTCAGAAATCATCTCTCAACAATCGATCTCACAGATGAAAAAATACAAAAGTATTCAGATTAAGTAAATTTATTTATCTTCTTAATGTTAGTTAGCAATTTAACTTTTTTGTTTTTGTTTTTATTGTATATATCTCATTTTCTGTATTTTATTTCTATTGCCTCACTGGTCCACGGATCTGAGTGAGATTATTCGTCTCGAATAAATTAAATTATATAAATTATAACACTCGAAATAACTGGTGACTTGAAAAAAAAACGATTTTTTAGTAAAAAAAAGAGTTCAATAAAAATTTGTTGGAAAAAATTGCGCTTTTTCGATCAAGTCGCCATGCGCATGCGCTGGAATCAAAGTATCGAAGAGTATTGTAATTTTTAAAATTATCCATGTTTTTGAATAAATCTGTAAAATAAAAAACTTCGATATTTTTCAGTATTTCTTTCAAAATTATTTAGAATTTGTCTGTAGGAATAACACAGAAACAAAAAAGTCTCTTGATGTCCTAAATAAAACCTTTAAAAGAAAAAAAAAACTCAACCATATTTTTTTGACAAGCAAGGCGATCATCATTGGATTCGCAGCAAACACCATCTTTATTTAAAGAAAAAATTTTAAAATCTCGTCTTGTGTTTACTTCTGCAAGAAGTAATTCACAGTTTTTAATCGATGTGTGTAAATTAGTTTTTTCGAGTTCTTTGTCTTCCATTTGAGCTGTTAATATCAAACTCTGGAAATGAAATAGAGTAGCCAATTTGTTTTGTGAAACTAACCTCTTTCGTCTTGATATTTGATTCTAATTGAGTAATTTTATTTTGTTGATCAACAATTATGTGGATTTTTTTTTGTAAATGATCGTTGCCTTAAGTTCGATTTTTTCCTTCTTTGCTAATGTACTTTTCAGTTTATCTTCCAAATCTTTTATTTTTTCGATAGATTTAGACTTTAACATTTCATTTTTCGATATCCATTTGTTACTTTCTGATATCAGCGAATTATTTAAACGTTTGATTTCTGTGTTGTATTCATCAGATGTTTCTTTACTCATGTCGCTAACTTTTTTTAAAGTATTATTTAATCTAGTAACCTAAAAAGTACTAAAATCTATACATATTTTGACTTTTAAATTTGCCTCATTTTTGAGTTCCACATTGTTTGAGTTTAAATTGCTGTTAGTATTGCTAAATGCAGCTAATTTTTCAGCACTTGTTGATAGCTCTGCTTTCAATTTCGCGGCGTCTGCTTTCAATTTCGCGGCTTCTGCTTTCAATTTTGTGTCGCCTTCTTCAAGACGAGCGATGTTTTTTAAATTTGTTCTATTTTGATCTTCCAATCTTTTGTTCTAAAATTCAAATCCTTTACATAATCCAAAAACGGTATTATACTTTTTCTTCCAAATTTGAGTTCTCCGCTTTTACTTTTGTTAATTCCGTCTCTAGTTCTTTTTTTTCATCATTATATTCTTTAGCGATACTGCCAACACGAAGCTCTAGTCCTTTTATCAGTATTTGGTCTTCCTTAATTTTGTTTTCTCGTTCAATACAGCATTGATTGTTATCAGGAGTTGTATTTTGGCTGTTTTGTAGAGCTTCCAAAAGCTGTTTATATTGAGCACAATCAGATCTTAAACTTCTCACTTCAATTTCAGTCGTTTTACATTTAACACAATTTGGCATAGAACGGCTTGCCATGTTTGTAACAATGTAAGGGGATATATGAACCTGAAATATTGGAATAAAGATTTAGTGTACCGGTTTTTTAAAAACACAACATCGCTGCCAGCGGCAAAATAAAAGTCGACGTCAGAGGTTTTCTTTGATTCTTGATAATTGCCGTTAAAATTTTTCCAAATAACGTCGGTTTCGGAAGGGGGATTAGTAATATATAAACTATAAGTTATAATTTATCTACGAATCAGAAGCTCAAATAACATATAACGGGCCAGGAAAATGGGTTTTTAAATAAGCAAAAACAACCTAAAAAATAAATAAAAGTAACAGACACAACTCTTCTGCTTGATTTTACAGCAAAACTTTTAAAAAGTGAGTTTATTTTTTGACTGTATTTTTATTGTTTCAATTTTTCTCATGACTTTCATCTTTATCAATTATCTATGTCGTTATGATTAGAGTCGAACAAAGTAAAGAAGAAAAAATGGCAATTAGGATTTTGGAGTTGCCAATTGTTATCACTTTTTTTAAGTCATAAAGCAGGAACAAGCTCCCGATTATGGAAGATGACAAGCTTCTTATAAATAAAGTGCAGTTTTATTGATCAAAGGAAAAAATGTTCTTAAAATAATTAACAGTTTTTAATTTTGACACTTTTTCTTTCATGCTTGGAACATAGGATTGGCTTTCTACAGGATAACGATAAAGTTATAATCGACCAATCATGGTTTAAAATAATTGATGAAAAAAGTGATATCCATGAATTTGATGCTTAAGTGTAATAACTTAAATAAATGCTTACAAAATTGATTAAATGTTTTTTTTATTAAATTTGGTTATCCTAAAAAAAATATTAATACTCATTTCCCAACCAAAATTTTAAAAACCGCAAAACCTCGTTTTTTTGCTTTTCAACATTTTAATGTTTATAAAATTATTTGATATAAACAGATTAAAACTTTGAACACCATTTTACATCTCTTTATAATATATAGAACAATATTTAACGGTTAGTTTTCAAATTTTCCCATATTTTTTTCGACAATAAAAAAAACTTTCGTTTTGCAACATTTAAAAAATTTTAATAATGTGTTTTCCAAGATTATAAAAATATCATGGAAGATTAAATGATGGATTAATCTGTTTGCAATGCATTCCATCACAACAAGTTCCTTGTGCTCCATTGATACCTGTACATTCTAAAAAGGTTTAAATATGAACAGATTATAAACTGTGTTTATAAATGCGTTGTTTGTTTAAAACATTTTTTTTAAAAAATGACTCATTTATTTGCATTTCTTTAAAAAATTCAAACTAAATATAAATCAGATTGTTTTTTTTTTCAAATTGGAAGGAAGAAATGGGGGGTTTAAAAAAGTGATATTTTTCAAAAATAAATTCTTTTTATTTATTTTGGATCCCATTTGGTAGAACAATAAAGCTTTAACAAATTGATGAAAAACATTTAATCAAATTTCGTTAAATATGTTTTAAAAATATGATTTCATTCAATTTTTTACTATTTTTGATTGTCGCTGTTTTTCTTGGGCATACAGGAATATTATGGGATGTCAATTACTTTTTGAATTGGATGAAATGGATCATATTTAGAAGAACCTTTGGAATTTTGATACTTTGCAAATTGATGGATTCGGCTTTGAATTGTCTGGTATTTGAAAACTTTTTTAATTTTTTCTAATATTACTTAAACATTTTACTGATTTTTAGGTTAAATTTTTTTCTATATCTAAGTTTTGGTTTTTGATTGAAATGTTTAAAATATTAATTTTATATTTTTTAATATATTTATTTTTGATTTAAACGATTTGATTCATTTTGGATTTACAAAAATATTTATTTTTGGATGCTTTCCAAAATTTTGAAGACAAATTTTTGCAATTGTTTTGATAGTTCTGTTTTTTTTGTCAACATTTAAATTTGCGCCAAATTTGAAGTTGTACGAATTTGAACAATATTTTTCTTTGATTTGAAACAATTTGGAAGCCACGAAAAATAAAATTTGAAATATATTTGACGAGTTTTACGGCTAAATTTCACAATTTAAAAGCCATTTTTTGTAATTTTCGACGTTCTCGTCGGAAAAAATGAAAATCCTCAGATGAGCTAAAAATTGGTAGATGGATTAAGTTGAGGTTAGATATCTCGAATTTAAATTCCATCTGTCCTATTTTTATGCAAATTTTTCATCTGCCACATACGGTATTCATAAAATCACCAAAAATCGAAAAAAAATAATTTTGCTAGAAATGACGTATCATTCGACGCGTCTTGACGGGACTCAACTGCTGAAAAAAAAGTTTTATTAGGGTCAACTGAATGCTCCAACATCGAATTCATTTTTGACATGTAAAATTTTGTCCTAGACATATGAACCCTGTTTGAAAAAGTTGTATCTTATCAAGGCACGTCGAATAATAAACCATTTTAAGCAAAATAATTTTTTTTCGATTTTTGGTGATTATAGGGGTATCTCATGTTGCAGATGGAAAATTTGCACAAAGCTGAAACATAAGGAATTAAAATTCGAGATTTCTGGTCTCAAATTAATCTCTCTACTAATTTTTAGCCTTTTCTGAGGATTTTTCATTTTTTTTTAAATCCGACGAGAAAGTCGAAAATTACAAAAAATGGCTTTTAAACAGCATTGAAAAGTAGCAATTTTTATACCTTAAAATTAAAATTCCAATTGCAGCAATAATTGCATGTGCCGCAGTTATATAAGAATATGATGTAACAATGATGTAAATAATTGATGGATAATAAACAAAATATGCTCTCATTCGATTATATCCAAATCGAATACATTGAATA
This sequence comes from Panagrolaimus sp. PS1159, assembly GCA_963922195.1. Lineage (NCBI taxonomy): Eukaryota > Metazoa > Nematoda > Chromadorea > Rhabditida > Panagrolaimidae > Panagrolaimus > Panagrolaimus sp. PS1159. The sequence continues at coordinate 1,077,613 of CAWUHW010000028.1, forward strand.
ACAGTTAACATTATTGAGTATACTAAAGTATTTGCAAAGATTTTTACTTTAAAACGACATTTTTTCAATTTCGAGGAAAAATAAAAGAAAGGGAAAAAAGGGTTAAATTTTAAGCTCCAGGCATGAAACTTTCAGGATAGGCTAAAATACGGTTGAAAAGAACGAAAATTAAATCCGTTTTTGTTCAAAGTACCTCAGGGGTTTTATGCAAATTTTCTGAAACTAAAATTTGCATAATTTTGAAAAAATTATCTTTTTTTTCGATTTGATGTTATTTCACTATTTCTAAACCAATTGCAATAATTTGACTTACAAACGATAGAACCTAGGCTAGGGGAATATATTGCAACCACAAAATTTTTTTTTACATCATGTTAATTTTCGTTTCGGAAAATTTGCATAAATCCCCTTAGGAACTTTGAACGAAAACGGATTTGATTTTCGTTCTCTTCAATCGTATTGTAGCCTATCCTGAAAGTTTCATATCTGTTGCTTAAAATTTAACTTTTTTCCCTTTCTTTAATTTTTCCTCGAAAATAAAAAAAATGTCGTCTTGAATATTACTTTAATGGCTTACAAATAAGTTTAACACTTTTGTCATCGGAAGAAGAATTTTGTGTATTTTGACTTTTTTTATATTTAAAAATTGTGAGAATATTTAAAAGTAAAGAAATTCCAAACGAGGTACCCAAAGTAAATGCCGTAATTGTTACGGTTAAAGCTTCAAAGACTTTATCTGTATATCCAAAATCTAATGTTCCATCTGAAGTGACTTTGTAATATCCGTCTGCAGTAAATCGATTTGCAACAAATCCAATTGGAAGAAAGATTGTTAAATAAATGTACCATTTATAATGCCATATCTGAATTTGGGGATGTAATAGACGAATTTTGAAATTTTACCAAAATCCAAAAGTTTTATTTTTTATTAAAAAAAATTTTTGATATATCTTTTTAAAACGGTGTTTTCCGAAAATATTGGAATTTGGGATTATCTTAAATCAGGGTTCTGCGAAATCAATCAACCTTTTTTTCTTCTGCAAAAACAATTTCTTCATCGAAAAAATGATAATTTTTATTATTTTTTTTCTCGGTGTTGATTATTTTTTTAGTGTTTTTTTATCAATAATTGTTCTCAGCACATTGAAAAACATATATTAGTAGAATCAAATCATGAGATGACATTTAACATATATTTTTTACAAAAAAAAGATGATAAAGATTATCACATTTTCGATGAAAAAATTGCTTTTGCAAAAAAGACAAAAAAATTGATCTCGCGCGGAAAGCACATATGTTAAATAGCGTTTGTTTTTAGTTTGTCGACTCGTGTTTTAAACAAACCTGTTTATTTTGCAACGGAAACCAAAGTCCCGTGAATCGATTAAATGCAATTAAACTTTGTCCAATATAAATTACATTATCCAAATAAACGGATAACGTAAAAATGAATGAAGCAAACCATCCATTTTCTAAATACCATTCACGAAAAAATCCATCTCTCCAAAATTGAATCCCAAATAATGCCTTTTAAATTTAAAAAACATAATTATTATAATCTTAAAAATTAAAAAAAAAACTTACAACACTTGGCCAAAAAATAAAATGTGCCAAAAACATTATTAAAAGTAAATGAAAAAATGGTGAAGAAAATTCTTTATTTATTCTTTTAATAAAAACAATAATTAGCGATAGTAAAAAAGAGTATAGAAACGTGTCAAAAATAAAAGTTATTAATTCTTGTTCAGTTATTTTTATCATTTTTTTGTAAAATAATTTTTTTTTTTAAAAATGTTTTTAAACTTTCAAATATGAAAGTTTTTTTTTTACAGTTTAATTGAAGGTATTATAAAAATGACATTTTTAAGTTATAAAAAATGTCAAATTATAATTCTAAGAAAAATGTACATTGGCATAAAAATTGACATTTATTATTCATTTTTAATTTACTTTCTTTTTATAAAATTTTTTAAAGACTGTAATTTTTAAGAAATGGGAACAAAAAAAGTGATGTAAAGCTTTTTATAAGAATAAGTCTCGTCCTTTACAAACAGGTGTTAGTTATGTCTTTTAATTTAAAAAATGTTTAGATTTTATTCACCCTGTTTTTTGATAGTGAAATTTTAAATTAGTCATTTTTGCATTTAATTTTTTTTATAAATAAACAATCAATCTAACGAAAAAAATAATTTATAATAACTAAAAAAATCAAATGCCGGCTTTGAAACTAAATATGTAAACTCAAATATTATTGACAACAGCAATAATCAGCTTTTTACAAAAAAATAAACAAGAGCAAATTTTTTGTAAAACAAAAAAAAGGATCGATCTTCTTCACTTTAATGTGAAAATTAGGAAAATAATAATTTGAGGAAATTTCAATCCGATAACGGAAAAATTAACAAAAAAAACTTTTTTCGATTTTTATTTAAAATATTAATCGATATTTCAACTGTTTTTATATGTTATAAAACAGTTATTCTGACGCATTCTTTTATATGGTTTTAAAGCAACTAAAATTGCAAATATTTGAAGTTGATTTTATTTATAATAAATAATAATGAATCAAAGAAGCCTTTATTTAATTTTTGTTGTTTTCTTAATTCTATCAACAAGTTTTTCATTAAATTTATATTTACATATTTCCAAGTTATTTTTAAATGCAATTTGAAAATGGCTGTATATTTTATATTTGTATGAAACCAGATATTCAAAAAAGTACTGAAAAAAAACAAATATTTCTTTTGCACAAATAAAAATCAATAAAGAAAGCTTTTCTCCAAAAAGCGGTGTTTTTGTCAAAGTTTTTTTTCCTGCATTTGCTTACAAAAAAAAACATATAAACATGACGAACGCCGTTGCAAAAGGGAAGGGCGAACAAAAAATGGACGTAAATGTAAAAGACTTAAAAAGCACAGCAATATATATTTTTCAAAAGATTTAATTATTAGTTAATCCTTGAAAAAAAATGGCACAAAATATTTGGCAGACTATCTGATCAAAACATTTTTTTAGCCTCTTCAGTGAAAAAGAACGAATAATTCGTTTATTCGTCATTTATAACAAAATTGTTGTTATAATATAAACTGAAAAAATTTTTTTAATTTCTCAATTTTTTAGAGTTTAAGTAATTATCAATAAATAGAAAAAAATGGAATCTACAGATTTTCTTAGCGAAGTTAAAAGAAAATATGTTCAAGTTTTTGAATTACAAAATCCAAATTTATTAGATGTTGTTTTTGAAATTGAAGGAAGGGCAAGTAAAAAAAACATTTTACAATAAAGTAATTTTATATTTATTTCTTTATAGAAATTATATGCTGATAAATTAAGACTTTCAATAATTTCAACAATATTTGAATCAATACTTTCGGATCGTTGGTCTTCCAAGAATGGTTCAATCAAAATTGAAACCTATAAATTTGATGATTTTAAAGAATTACTTTCATTTATTTATTCTAGCAAATGTAATATCAATGACAGAAATATAATGGAAATATTGGATATGGCAGAATTCTATCAAATAAAACATTTGATAGAACTTTGTGAAAAATATTTATCAAAAGTTGAAATAAAATTTACAAATGTTTTTAATTTTATGGAATATTCAAACAAATATTTACTGAAAAAACTCAAAAAACCTTTTCAAAATTTTATAAATCAAAATTTTACTGACTTTGTTAAATCTCATGAATTTCTAAATGCAAACAGAACCGTTATTGAAGATATTGTTTCTTATGAACTTATTTCACCTAATGAAATTTTTCAGGGCGTAAGTTCATTTTTTTGTGTAATTTTAATAAAAAATTATTTTAGGTATATGATTGGTCTGAAGTTCAAGCTGTTAAAAAACAAAAAGAATCAAGTGATGAAACTTTTAATATGAATGACGCAATCAAAACCGAATTAATAGAATTTTTGCCACATATTTAATTCAAGAAAATGGAATTATGTTTTTTCAATACATTAGCAAGTATGTTAAAAATTTATGCCTTTTTTAATTTTATTTCTTATACTTTTTAGTTTCAAAACATTTCCTTTTTACTTCTGATGAATTATATGATATCCTTAATTCTTATGTTAAATGTTAGTTTTCAATTGCATTTTTTCGTTTTTTCAGTTACAGATATTTTTTAGTTAAAATTACAAATTTACATGGACAATCAATTTATGGAAGTTTTACATTTGATAATAAATACAGATGCAATTGAACTTGTAAAACCTTCATAAAAATCGTAAATCTGATAATGTCCCAGGTTGTATTATTTTTTGAAAAACAAAATGCAAAATTCCGGAAATTCCAAGTTTAATAAAGAAAAGAGATGGCTCAAAATGGTGTTTAATTTATGATCCACTTGTAGATTTGTTAAAAGTTCAATTACAATTAAATCATATTATTATTTGCTTGCTGAAATGGATTCTGAAACTGATTTTGTTTTTACACCAAAATGCAAAATTTATATTGAATAAACTTCTTTTATTTTTGTCATTTGTTTTTTTTTTGTTTTGAAAATGTATAAAAAAAATATTTCTGTGGCTTTTCAGTAACATAAAATTTTGAGAGGAAAATCAACGAACTATATCTGTTTTCGCAACGTTTGATATTTTTTTATTATACATTTTTAATATAATCGCTTTTTATAAAACGTTGTATTTTGTCGAGCATATTCATTCAAGCAGCTAAGAGTGCGGATGAAACTTCTTTCAAAGCTTCAAGGGTTTTTCAAACGACACCAATTTTGTGATACAATTTTTGAAGCATATCAAAGTCGTCTTGAAACAAGTAATGACGAAATTCTTGAAACTGAAAATCTTGATTTGGCGTAACCTTGGTGTTGAAGTCGAAAAAAAATAATGTGAAATTACGGAAGAATTATTAAGAATATATTCATGACAATAAAAACCAATTAAATTTTTGTAAAATAAAACATTTTTTTAAAATTAATAAATTTGTTTATCCTTGCCGATTAGCTCTTGTATCACAAACATAGCCATTAAATGTATAACTATAATAATATTGTCCGCGATAGTAATTAATACATCTCCAATAATGATATAAATATTCATTATAATTTAAATTTTGTTGTCCGTGAATATTTCCAAGATTATTTATTTGACCATATGTATATTCGGTATATCCATAAATTGGTTGGGGGGATTGATTTGAGTAATAGTTGTTATAATTATAATTTCCATAATAGCTACTACTACTTGTTCCGCTACTTCTGCCAACTCCACGAAGGGCATTAATAAAATCTGCCAGTTGTTGCGTTCCTTGGGCATATGATTCATCAGTGCCAGAATCTTGGGCAAAAGGACCAGTAATTGAATTTGGATAATCACTTGAAGATGAAGATGATGGATTCCCCCATGATGCAATTACAACAGCATCTAAAAAAATTTTTTGTAAACAAAAATGTAAATAAAATTAGTAAAATTACCTGAAAAATGAATAATTACCAACGAAAAAATAATTAATAGTTTAATCATTTTGAAAGAAAGTGTTTTTCAGTTTTCCAGTACTACTCTTTTTAAAGGAAGTTTAAATAAAAACAAATGTTTTAATACATTTTCAGATTTGTAGTATAGTCTCGAAAAGGAAAAAAAACAGAAAGTCACGTGTCATTAATGTTTTTTCGCAAATATACACCCATTTTTGATTTCTCTTGGTCAAAGAAAAAATTATTTGCAACCGAATTCGCTAAATTTAAAACAAAAACACTTTTTAAAAAATAAAAAACAACAGTTTAAAAAAATGCAGCAAAGCCGCTGATGTTCTAATTGCAAGCAAAAAGATATTTCTTGATTAATGAAGAGGGGCATGGTTGAAACTTTTTCTACCATTAATTAAATTTTATTTATTCATGTACATTTCGTTTTTAAACTTTTTACATTTGTTTTTTGTGTAATTTTGAAATAATAAATTTGTGAAACAATTGTTGGAGGTTTTCAAAAAGTTTTTTCAAAGAGGAATTTTAATCAAAAATTTTAAATATTTTTTTGTTACTAATATTTTCTGCAAAAATTGCAGTAAAATTTGCAAAGAAATTTTATTTTTTTCCAGATTTTTCTAATAAAAAATGAGTCAATTAAAAAAAATCCTTTAAAAAAAACATGTGGGGGATATAATTTAACAAATGTGTTTTGCAGAACGGAAAAAAAATGTGGGGGTGTCTTCTCTTTTCTTTTTTTCCAAAATATACCCCCCTCTTTTTTCTTCCTGCTTTCACTTTCAAATTGGTCATCCACCTTTGATCTTCATTTTTTGATAGGCGGAAAGGGAAGAGGGAAAATAACATCAGTCAAAAAATTTGCTTCAAAGAAAGGGCAAATCTTTTCTTTTTATTAACACCTGTTTGTCCGCCTCTTTTTTTAATTAGCTTTTACTAATTTTTAAAGGGATTTCTAAAAAGTGATATTTAAATCAAAAAAGATTTTTTATGAGGATGTTGAAAAAAATTTTATTCGTATTTTAAATGTAAAAATTTTTTTTGCTGATTTTGCGAGCAGTTTTTATTTTTGTTTGAACGATCTTTGCTAATCCGAACATATTAGAGGAAGTTAAAGGGAACATTGTATTTGAGTCACAAAAAAATAATTTTTTGCGTCTCTGTTCTTTTTTCCTAAAATTTTTCATTTATAAAAAAAGAGTTTTGTTTTGATAGACTTTTTACTCATTTAAAAATATTAAATCTTTTATTCTCATTTTATTGCTTTTTTTAAATTTTAGAGATTTAATTTTATCGTTGATAAATCCGTCAAAAATGGCAAACAAATTTGGAATGGCACAAGATCCTACAATTTCATCGTGTGCAATCTGCGGTGAACGCGTTGAACACGTTGATAAACTTGTTGTTGAAAGTGAAACAAGTGAGTGTACCTTTTTATCCATTTTTCAATATTTTTAAGGGAGAGTTATACTTCAAACAAGCTTTTTTTGCGCAAAATTCAAAACTTGACAAAGAAAATTTTCATTTGTTTTTTATGCATTTTTGTCTAAAAAGAAAATACACGTTGGAATTAGCTGTTCAGTCAAAAAATGCTTTGACATTGTGTTTTTTCTTTTTTTACAATGAAAAAATGAGCCTTATCTTTTACGACTGTGACTGATTTTATATTAGTTTTTTACAAACATTTTGTTTCAAAACTCTGCTATCCCATTCAGTTTTTTATGCTGATTAATAATATTAATAAAAAAAGGCACGAAAAGTTAATATAAGATCAGGCACGATTGTTAAAGATATTGCTCATTTTTTTGTTTCTTAAAGGAGGCGGATGTTTTGATACAGTTTCGTAATCTTAGATTTTCGTGATTTTCAGGCAAAGTGAGAGTCTCGAAACGAAAATGCATCTTTTTTGATAAGAAAAATTTAAAAAAGGGTCATTTTCGTTTCAAGACCCCCAGTTTGCCTGAAAATCACGAAAATCTAAGATTACGAAACTGTATCAAAACGTCCGCCTCCTTTAAACAAAAAAAATTAAAAACTAAAAGAACACAATGCCAATCCCTTTTTTGATTGAACAAAAAGAGTGCAACTAATTCCAACGTAAATAACCCTTTTTGTTTCGAAAGAAAAAGAAATTGCTCTCTTAAAATTTTTCGATTGGTGTTGACCAGAAATTTATTTTTTCTTATCTTCGAATTCTAGTAACAAATTTTTTTTGGATTTATTGTTTTTAACATAAATTTCTTTATTATGTATTCATGCGAATTAAATTAAAATAATCATTTTTAGTTCATAAAACATGTTTCAAATGTTCACTTTGTGGAGATAAGCTACAAATGGGACATTGTGCTGTTGATCGAGCCCTCTATGGTCGATATGGTCCAAGATGGTATTGTTCTTTGATTTGTTGCACTCGGCCTATCTCAGAAAAAGAAGCAAAGCTTAAAGAAATGGGTGTTCAAATTCGCCAGCCAAAAAAGAAGGAATAAATTAAAAAGTCATCAAAAAATAACAAATTTTGAAAAATCTTTAATTTGCATAATTGAATTTGTTTTATAAACTTTTATATTTTAAGTAAAAACAAGATTGGAAGATTTACATGGTGTCCAAAAAAAGTGAAATTACTCAATTAAACAAAAACATAAAGATGGCATAAATCCATGGTTAGGGGGGATGGTAACTTTTTGAAAAATTTGAAAATTTTCAATGTTGGAGAAGCAGACGATCGAAATATCAAACATCGAGCAGGTAAGTTTGTTCTTTCTTTTTAATCATATATTAATACTTAAATATTTTAGATATTGCTCAAGGATTCTATTCTAAGACTTATTTGAACTATATTCAATCAATTTTATATATTTTACCATATCATGGATCTTGGAATATATATACTTTGAGCCTTTTGATTCATAATTTCGCCATTCAATGCCAATCCAATAGTCAAATATCATCATCTGTTATAGAAGTAACTCAGAAATGTACTAAATTGCTCCCCATATATTGACAAAAAAGGGCTGCAGCACATATACCCCAGGATCCATGATATGGTAAAATATATAAAATTGATTGAATATAGTTCAAATAAGTCTTAGAATAGCATCCTTGAGCAATATCTAAAATATTTAAGTATTAATATATGATTAAAAAGAAAGAACAAACTTACCTGCTTGATGTTTGATATTTTGATCGTCTGCTTCTCCAACATTGAAAATTTTCAACCATATTCAATTTTGGGACAAAATACACATGTTGTGGCTCATTTTTTAGCTAGATATAGATGTCAGCCTGCTTTTTAATATTAGCTGATTCTGCGATATTTTACTCCCGACTACACTGGAAAAAATGGGGGACGTTTTCGTCCTATTTCCGTGACTATTTTCTTAACGAAAATTTTCGAAAAAATTTTTTTCTTGGAATTTCTGTTTTCGAAAACTTTCGTTAGTGCAAAAGCGTCCCGTTTTTGAAATACTTTTTTTCAGTGTAATATAACCAAAACTTAAAACTCAAATATCTTTATTTCTAGCTATTTTTAAGCTAAAATAACTCGACAATAATTTTTTTTCGACTAAAATAATAGGTAGAAAGAGAAAACAGAAAAAAAGATGCCGTAGAAGCTGAGATCTGAATCACTAATATTCAACGAAAAGAACAATATATTTTGGCCGTGTGAAAAAATGCAATTTTCACACGCTTTTTTTTTCACTTTTGTTTTGGGTCTGCCGTGATTTATATGTAAAACAAAACAATCCAAAAAACAATATTCTTCATTTTAAAATAATGTTTGTTACAGAAATTATAATTGCTTTAAATAAATCTAAGATAAACTGTTTTTTTATTATAAATTGTTAATAAAAAAAGCGTTGAAGATATATTTTTACATGTTTTACAAAATATTCAAAAATGCTTATTGCTCAAATTTAAATCTTACGTTGTTTCAAAAAATTATAAAGTTGTGACATAAAAATCAAAAAAAGTTAAAGAAAAAAAGGAAAGAAGACGTTCAAAAAGCAAATTTTTGACTTTTGACCCCACCTCTTTTTTTGTTCGTCTGTGTTTTAAAAATATGGAAACAAATCAATGCGATTTTTGTTGTATTTCTTTCGTCGGCAAAAAAAGGTTGTTTTTTCTCTATAAAATTTAAAAAAAATGTTAGTTGATTTTTTTAATTTGAAAATACATATGCTGTTTCAAAAAGTTTTTTTAAACATTTTTTTGAATATTTCACTAATTATAATTTACCACCAGGAATAATGGGAGTAATGTTTCATAATGTTTCAAAATATCAAATGCAAGTACTTAACATTTGTGAATAAAACAAAATGGATTCTTGAAGAAGCAATATTTAAAAATTCATCGGGACATTTATGCCGCCCATTACACTGTTTATAAGATTTCATTCATTTATAAAAAACAAACTGAAATTTAAAAAAAGTTTTGAGAGATAAAAACAACGAATTTTTTAAAATCAGATTTTGTTCTCGATTACAAAATATTATTTTTAATTTTATATTTTTCTTACATTTTCAAAGTTATAAATGAATTTAACAAATTTGAAATATATGCTTTAAAAACCATTTCGCTTAATATTAATTGCTTTTCAAAAATGAATTAACGTTTTGGTGATTTTTTAAAAAATAGAAAAATGATGCAACAGACATAAAAAAAGCCCGACTTTTTTCTTTAAATTTCTTAAAAAACAAAAAAAAGAATACAAAATTTTGTCCAAATTTTTTCCTTCTATAAAACAGTGAATGTTCGTTTGTGCGTGTCTTTTTATTTTTTCAGCTGCGAATGTTTTGCATGTTACATGCATTTTGATGACTTTTTTTGCAACAAAAAAATTTTTTGATGACGTTGCTTATTTTTTTGGTGAAATTTTTTAGTCATCATTTTTATAATTATACTTTTTAATCATTTTTTGTGTTTATAAACACATACAAATATAGTTACTTTTTAATATTTTTTAAATATTTTTATTTTATTTTTCTTTTAACAATTTTTTAATTGTTAAAAACATTAGCTTTTTGCTAATAAAAATTTTGCTGCGTAGTTTTAGACGCCTCCTTTTTGGAGTTAACTAATTCCCTTTGTCATAATTCCTTTTTTTGACTGTCGTTATATTCGTATAACGAAGGATATTATTATCATTAATTTATAAACTCATATTCATACTTATAATTTTTCATAATTGCATAATATTATTATTGTTGAAAATAAACATCTTACATTTTTTCTTTAATAATTCTTCTACATTTTGTATAAACATTTGAAAAATAATTTTTTAAACTTTTTTACAATGGCTAGAAAAAAAATTGAAAGAACTGCTTCCCAAGAAGCAGTTTATCAAGCAGAAATTAAACAAAAAAAGGCAGAGAGATCACGAAAAAGACGTTCTGATCGAACTTCAGCGGAACGAGAAGCTGAAAATGAAAGAAAAAGACAGAAAACAAAAGCACAAAGATCACAATTATCTGAAGCAGAAATAATAATATTAAATGAAGCACAAAAGCAAAGAACACAAAACAGAAGATCAAATTTTGATGAAAATCAAGCTCGAGCTGAAAATGCTGCAGCAAGATTGCGAATGCAATTAAAAAGAAATAAAGTTACAAAACTTTGTGCTGCAGGATTTGAAGTTGACGATAATGGTGAAGCTCATTATGGTGGACCTTTAAATTTTGTTTGTGATCATTGTGGTGCAAAACATTTTGCAAATGAAAAAGTAGCTAATAAAAGTTTATCGTTTTATGGTTGTTGCCAACATGGCACAATTAAAGTTGAAATTCCTGATTATCCCGAAGAATTAAAACAACTTTTCGATCTTGCAGAATTTAGAAAAGATATTAGAGTTTTTAATAATGCACATGCTTTTGGATCTTTTAATGCAGATGTTGTAAATTTTGGAATAAATCGTCCAGGACCATATACATATATTATTCATGGTCAAAGTTATTATCAAATAAATACAGCTTTAAGAAATGAAGAAGGGCAACCAAAAAGTCATGGACAATTATATATCGTTGATCCAGAAGAAGCTGTTGAAAATCGATTAAGTGTTTTTAACAGATTAAATCCAGATATTACAAAAACATTGAGCAGAGTTTTAAGTGAAATTAATGCACAAGCAAAAGCTTTTCAAATGCTTTATGAACAAGTAAAATTACAAAATGAAATAGCTCAGGAAATGGGAATTGATCCATTAAATTTAACTTTGCATTTTGGAATTAAACCTGGACAAGATCAAAGGCGATTTAATTTGCAAGCTTCCAATGAAGTTGCTGCAGTTTTTGGTACAAATGATGATGGTGAAATTCCAGATTCATATATCACAATTTACGACAAAGATCAAAAAAAGCTAAAAACTGTAAATGCAATGGATCCAAATGTTGAACCCTGGCTTTATCCCATTTTTTTTCCTACAGGAAAATATCTTTGGCATCCAGATCTTAAAGAAATTAATTCAAATCAAAGATTAACAAGAAGTGCATATGCAAAATATATGATATCTATCAGAGATTGTGAATTTAATGCAGTTTTGCATGGTGGAAGACTTTTCCAGCAATGGTTAGTCGATACAACTTTAAAAATTCTTAAAGATAGAGTTAATTATTTAAAACAGCATCAAAAACAACTTTTAAGAGATTCATATGCAAATATTGATGAATTTATGAAAAAATTTGGGCAAGATAATAATGCACAATCAATTGGTGCTAAATTTATTCTTCCATCATCTCATCCAGGTTCTCCTCGAAATATGGAACAATTATATCAAGATGCAATGGCAATTGTAAGGAGATACGGTAAACCCGATCTTTTTATAACAATGACTTGCAATCCAAATTGGAAAGAAATTACTGAAAATTTATTGGAAGGACAAACTCCAGCAGATCGACCAGATTTAGTTGCAAGAGTTTTTAAACAAAAAAAAGATCATTTAATAAATTTAATTTCAAAAGAAGGATATTTTGGTAAATGCAAAGCTCATGTTTATACAATTGAATTTCAAAAAAGAGGATTACCACATGCACATATTTTGGTAACTTTGGAAGGAGATTATAAAATGAGAACAGCAGAAGTAATTGATCGATACATTAGCGCTCAACTTCCTGATCCTGAACTTTATCCAAGATTACATGAATTAGTTGTAAAACATATGATTCATGGTCCATGTGGTCCACGATGTGAAAAAGATGGAAAATGTTCAAAACATTTTCCACATGAATTTCAAGATGAAACAACATTGGATGAAGATGGATATCCATCATATGCAAGGCCAAATAATGGCATTACAGTAACCAAATCTTCTGGATTTGTTGTTGATAATCGATATGTTGTCCCACATTGTCCAAATTTATTACTTGAACTTAATTGTCACATAAATGTTGAAGTTGTTTCTTCAATTAAAGCAGTAAAATATCTTTATAAATATATTTTTAAAGGACATGATTCCGCAGCAATGAAAATTGTTGATGGTACTGTAGTTTATGATGAATGCGAATCATTTTTGGATAGCAGATATATGGGAGCAGCTGAAGCTGTTTGGAGAATGTTGGGATATGAATTGCATGGCCAAAGCCATTCTATCTCACGTTTACCCTTACATCTACCAGGAGAACAAAAAGTATCATTTGTTGATGCTGAAAATGAAGATGAACTTAAAGCTGCAATGGAAAAAATGTCCATGCTTATGGAATATTTTGAACTTAATTCAAGAGATCCAAAAGCAAGGGAATTATATTATCACCAAATCCCTGAGAAATATACTTGGAAAAAAATAAGCGAACAAGGACAACCAACAAAAATGCAATGGTGTGAAAGAAAAGCATCTTTTAATGTCATTGGCAGAATGTATTCTGTTTCTCCAACAAATCAAGAATTATTTCATTTAAGAATTTTATTGAATCATGTAAAAGGTGCAACAAGTTTTGAAGATTTAAAAAAAGTCAATGGACAAACTTGCCAAACTTTCACTCAAACTTGCTTGGAATTAGGATTAGTTAAAGATGATAAAGAATGGGAAAAAGTATTAAATGAAGCAAAACTTTCATTAATGCCTTACCAAATGAGATTGCTTTTTGTCAGACTTTTAATTCATTGCAATCCTTTAGCACCACAAGATCTTTGGGAAACATTTAAATCAGATTTATCTGATGATTTTGCACAAAATATGTCTGAAGAAAATGCAATTAAAAAAGCATATCGAGAAATTCAAAGGATTCTTGAAATTGAAAATAAAAGTTTATCAGATTTTCCAACAATGCCACAAAATGTTGATTTTGATGAAGATTATGACATTTATGATCCAATTTATGATCAACAAATTGGGGATAAAATGTTTGATTCAATGAATAATCCACAAAAAGATGTTGTTGAAAAAATTAAAGGTGCAAGTTCAGGTGAAAATGAACATAAACTTTTTTATCTTGATGGACCAGGTGGATCTGGAAAAACTTATACTTATACAACTTTGTGGCATTTGCTAAGAGCATCTGGCAAAAAAGTTGCAACAATGGCTTATACAGGAATTGCTGCAATTTTATTGCCAGAAGGAAAAACATGCCATAAAACATTGGGCTTAACAGTTCCGCTTTATTCTGATTCCAATTCAACAACAACACCAAATTCAAATCAAGGAAAAAAACTTTTGGAAACAGATGTTTTTATTTGGGATGAAGCTCCAATGGCTCCACGATATGCACTTGAAATTATGGATCGTCTTTTAAGAGATCTAACAAAAGTTGATGAACCATTTGGTGGAAAAATTTTGCTTTTGGGCGGAGATTTCCGACAACTTTTGCCAGTTCGAAAAAATGGTACAAGATCAGAATGTATAAATTTATCCATAAAAAATAGTGAGCTTTGGAAAAACTTTGAAACATTAACTTTGACACAAAATATGCGAGCAAATTCAGATGAAGTTGAATTTGCTAATTTTTTGTTAAAAATTGGTGAAGCTACATTAAATGATAGCTGTGACAATGTTGAATTTCCTGAAGGCTTTGAAGTTGAAACAGATTTAGTTCAAGAAGTTTTTGGGCATTTAATTGAACAAAAAAGATATGATGATGTTGCATCTTCTGCAATTTTATCTGCAAGAAATGCTGACGTTGATGAGCTTAATAAAGAAGTTGTTGATTTGCTTCCATGTGCAGGTGAAAAAAGATACACAAGTGTCGATACTGCAAGTGATGGTGAAGCTTTACAAGAGCTATTAACTCAGGAATATCTTAATAGTCTAAATCCAACATCTCTTCCTCCACATGAACTAAATTTAAAAAAGAATACTGTAGTTATGCTCATCAGAAATTTGAGTCAAGCAGAAGGACTTTGTAATGGAACACGTTTATTAGTTATTGGATTATTAAATCATACATTACAATGCAAAATTTTGACAGGTGATAAAAAAGGTGAAACTGTATTTATTCATCGGATTTTACTTTACAACGAAGAAAATTATCCATTTACTCTTGCAAGACGACAATTTCCTGTTAAAATTGCATTTGCTATGACAATTAACAAAAGCCAAGGAGGAACTTTTGAAAAAATTGGCTTAGATTTACGTAAAGATGTTTTTAATCATGGTCAATTATATGTTGCATGTTCCAGAGTTAAAACTGCTTCAGGGTTAAAAATTTATTTGGGAAAGCAAAGATTGAATAAAAAAGTTAAAAATTATGTATACAAAGAAATTATTCAATAATAATTTATTTATCTATTTTATTATATTTGTTTTATGTGCCTTTCATGGACAAACGTGCCTTCCATGGACTTAAGTGCCTTCCATGGACAATATTTTTTAATATTTATGCCACCATTAAGGTGGCCCCCGTTGCGGGGTTATGCAACATTTTTTGGGACTGATGACAGTAACACCACGGTAAGTTATTCTTTAAAATTTGTATTTTCAATTTAATTTTATGTTTTTAGATACAATGATTGCAAATGATCCATTCAATTTAATTCAAAGCTGTTCCAATATTCTTGCTCTTGCCGCTTTCTTTTTCATGAATATATTGAAGCTCAACAATATTCTTGGTCAAATGTGCAGGAAAGATTCTTACAGGTAAGCGTTTTGAAAATTTTTCTAACTTTATCAGTATCGTTTTAGATAATTCATTTTTAAATCTGTATATTCCGTGCTCTTACCGCTTTTATATCATCGATATTATTCAATGAAAAGAATGCCAACCACAAAACTGCTTGAACCTGTTCTTGCTGGACTTTCAAAATTTGCACATCTTATTAATATTGAATTTTTTGATGATCCTATCTTCTGTTTAGAATTATATCGTCAATATTATTCAAGCACTACAACGGCTCTTTCATTTGCATATCAATAGTTGCTATTTTAATGTAACTAGACAAAAAGCGGGCCTTCGGCCCGCCGGCAACACTTTTTCATGATAATTAAAAGTATAAAACATTTTAAATATAATCTTTATTCTTTATTTTATAGTAATAACAAAACATAATTTATAACTCGGTGCGCGCCCCTTCGGGGCGGCCCACCGAGTTTCAGTGAAACTGTTTTCTAAAATAGTTTCAGAAACTGAAATTGTTTTCCAAAACAGTATTCTCCTGCTTTCTTCTTGCTTTACAGCTCCAAATGCTCCCGAAACTAATAGTTTTTTTTTTTGTTTCAGGCAACAAAAAAAAAAAAGATGACAAAAAAAGGTTGCACACGCCTCTCTTTTCTTTGATTCGCTGTTGCAAAAAAAGACGCATCCTTTTTTGCTGCGGCCAATCAAAAAAAGAATAAAATGACAGGCACAAACGCACAATCACTGTTTTATAGAAGGATTTCTTTATTGGTGTTACTGTCATTGTCAAATTTTTGTTTCATTTGTTTTTTAAATAAAATTTTGTTGTTTTTATAATTTGATTTTGGGCTTAAACGAGTTATTGGCTCTGTAAACTTTATCTTTTGTTTTTGCAAAAATACTTGCAGGCGGGCCGAAGGCCCGCTTATATTCTAGTATATAAAAAAAAGCAAACACTTTTTGCATTTTGAAATATTTTATTTTTAACGACAAAAATAGTCTACCTTCGATAAAAGAAAAAAGTTTTACAAGACAACTAAAAATTTTTTTCAAATTCTATCAAAACTCTTGTAAAGCCACAACAACGGTAAATTATAAACAAAATTGAATAATTGAATATGTCACCAAAAATATTTAAATTCTCAGACTCTTACGTTAGCTTTAAAATGGGTCTGTAGATATTTCTTTTTTTTTTCTTTTTTTTTCGGACTGCTGCTAGCCCGAACACTAGCCGAATTTTTGAGGGTGGTTTTGTGGTGCACATTTAAAGTGTGTTAACACAGTGCTGGTTTGCAAGAAAGCCTTCATATGATTATTTTATAGAGTGTTCGAAGGGTTGGAATTCGTTTTAACCTCGGATCCACCGAGCGTCCACTTTTTACGTCTTGGTGCTGACGGCTGGAATTCGTTTTAACCTGGGTTCCACCCATGGAATTCATTTTAACCTCGGATCCACCGAGCACCCAGCCCCACCGCCCCAATGGCTGCTGAAGAATCCAACCCGGGATCTTCCGGGTTTTCATCAACCCGAGGGGGAATCGAACAGGGATCCTTCCGGTCGACATTCCTCAGCACTAACCACTAAGACAAGGAGGCGGCAAAAAATTTATCTTTTGAATTTATCTATAAAAAATATGATTAGTTTTTTTCCAAATATCCAAAATTTAATGATCATTTTTTGGTGCCTTTTAGAATTTCATTCATGCTTGGAATCTCTTGCAATTTTGTCATCCCATATTGAAAAGCTGTTATACAAATTTTACAAAAAATTAATATTTTTGATACATTTTCGTTTAAAAATTCTGTGCAATCTTCTGCAGCTAATAATGTAATTGTTTATACTGGATAATCTGGTTAAATGAAAGTAACTTTTTATGATATGTCTAGGGACCCTCAGCCAAAAAAAAAATTTCGCATTTGGTTATTAATTTTTATATATTTGGATACCTTAGCTTTTTCTAAGACCAATGGCGAAATTTTTATTTGTTTAAATTCAGAAGCCGGGAAAATAATGAAGCATCTCCGGGGAGCGCTTCCGTTTTCGATGAGATTGAAAAACTTCAAAGAAAAAGCGCCGCCATGCATGCGACGTCCTTAGAGCAATTGTGAGCGTCGCAGGTAAACCTGCGACGCTCACAATTGCTCTAAGGACGTCGCATGCATGGCGGCGCTTTTTCTTTGAAGTTTTTCAATCCCATCGAAAACGTCTTTTTTTGTGAAAAAAAAATTGGCTGAGGGTACCTAGATATGTCAACTTGCTTTTTTATATACAAATATTAAATCTGATTTTTTTAAAAAAAAGTTGTTAGCGCTTTTTTTTTTAATTTTTGACATACACATGCAAGATATTTTTTTAGTGTGATAATAAATGATTGCAAATTTTGAAAATTTCGGGGTTTAAAACCCTCATTTTTTTCATTGTTTGTAATATAAAATTCAATTTTACAATAAATAGCGTTGTAATCCAGCTATATCACTTGATTTTAAATTAAAAATTAATTTTCGCATTCTTCTGTAATATAAATGTAAAAAATAACACAAAAAATAAACGAAAAATAAAATATTCTAAAAAAAAATTCGATTAGTTTTTTTCCAAATACCGAAAATTTAATGATCTAAAATCTCATTCATGCTTGGAATCTCTTACAATTTTGTAACCCCATGTCGAAAAGCGGTTATAGAAATTTTATATTAAATATTTTGAAAACATTTTCGTTTTAAAATTCAGTGCAATCTTCTGCAGCTAATAATGTAATTGGTTATACTTGATAATCTGGTTAAATGAATTTATGATATGTCAACTTACTTTCTCGTATAAATGTATAATTTACTAAAAACATTTTTTAAGGCATAAATTTTGCGGGTTACTGTAATAACAAATGTCATCGAACATAGTTCAAGTTTACCGTAATCGAGTAACCTCTTACAGTGAACTTGATCAAATTTAAGACAGTTTTGGACTATGTCCGATGACATTTGTTACTACAGTAACCCGCAAAATGTACAGTAAAACCAAAGCATTAGAAACTAGTAAGAAACAAAAAAAACTTACTTGTAATTTTGTAATCATAAATTCAGAAGAAAATATTAATAAATCCATTTCGTATCCACTAATTTTATCAATTTTTCCATGACAAAAATCAAGTCCATGTTGAATTGCATTTGAATCAATACAATTTATTGCGATTTGGACAGGTATATTTGGGGACTTTTCAAACATTTGATCAAAAATTGGTGACATTGTTGAAAGAATGCATCGAAATGAACCATAAATATGACCATCAGGAGTATAAAAATGAACATCAGAGTATTTGAGATTTAATTGAACAAGTTTTGGATTACATCCATCATTATTTGAAGGAGATACAATTGATGGAAGGCTATCAGATGTTGTTGTTGCTTGAATTGAACGAGGACTGCCTGAAAGAATAGATTTTTCTTTTGGGATTGTTTCATTTATTCGTGATTGAGTTAAAGTTTGATTTGTGATTCTTTTATTGTCAAAAGCTGAAGCAATCTGTTCACGAACAACATCAGGATCAAATTCAAAATGAACAATTTTAGCAAAATATTCTTCATCGTAGAGGTTAAAAAAGTAATTCCCAGTTGAGCCTAAAAATGATATGTATAGAAAAATTGTAGCAACACAAAGCAAAATCCACACTTACCATTAATTTTAATATCCCATCGATTTGTTATCCATACTCCCATTGTTCCATCTTGCAATCGTTTATATTCAACATTAAATTTGATATCTTCAAAATTTGGTATACCAATTTCACATTTATACGAATTATTTTCATTAAAAAGTTCTTTTCTTGGAGATTTTACAACAACATCAAAGGCATGGATAGAAGAAGCAATATGAAAGAAGATCCAATGCTGTAAGGCACATTGAAAGGTCAAACAAAGCTTATCATCTCTAAAGTCACGATCGCAGCCATCTAAAAACTATAATGTTCAAATTTAAAAAGACATGAAAAAAAAAAACTTACGTTCACAAGAAACTTCGGTAACTTTGCAATTCTTTTGATAAGTTTTAATTGTAAATGTTCGATTAATTATTGCAGAAGTATTTGAAGGTAAAATATCAAAGATTATCCCATCTGATTTAATTGTTGTTGGTTTTGTTAAAGATATTTGAGCTTTGCAAATTGGAATTGCTTTTGTTGTTGGAGATGGTTATTCTTTAGTGTCAAAGAAAAATAGAGATAATTGAACCTATAAAGTTTAAAAAAGTAAAAACATGAATGTTAAAGCTCGGAAAGACAAGAACGATGAAAATTTCGAAAGACATTAACAAAATAGTTACAATAGAAGCGCACGCATAATTTCACAACTTTGTTCAACACTTCTCAAAAATGTCTTTAGAGAAAAAAACTTCAATTGTTAACATAGTTTTAAGGGTTCTAATTCTATACAATACGTTAAATAACAGCTGCAAAAAATACTTTCAGAAAAATTCATGACCTAAATTCTAAAGAAAATTAAGTTTTTCAACAAAAAATATACTGTAAACTTGCAAAAAAAGGTAATCGATTGAATCAAAAAAAATCTGGCTCATTTCATCATTTTGCTTTTGCTTATTTGTTACTTATTATTTAGCTTATTTAGGGATGAAATGTATAAATGCTAATAAAAAAAGTGAGGAACAAAATAATAATCAAAATCGCTGACAGCAAATTTTTTCTAAAAATTTTGTTTCAATTTTTTGCTGCTACATTTGAACCATATTTTGCCAAAAAAATGTACTCTCGAAAAAAATTTGTAAATTTTGGAGATGGTTATTTGTAAATTTTTTTGCTTCGCGCGATCGCATTTTTTTGCCAAATTTGATTTTAAAACAACTCATTTTTTCCTATTTTTACAACTTTAACTCCTTTATTTGTACTTTACTAATTTCGTGTATTGTTTGTCGTGGTTGCTTTACCTATATTCTAAAGAGGAAAAACTAAAAAATATCACAAAATTGTTACTTTTTTTTAGGCTAACCTTTCACCTAACAATGCCACCACCTCCATCAAAGCTTTGTTCAAAAGAATCAAAAAATATTTGCCGTGAATTTGCAGATAATTGGAGTCGCTACAAGTCATTGTTAGAAACAGATTCAGACCAAGGTATGTTTTTATGCTATAAATAATCTTTTAATCCTAATATCTCTATTTTTAGATATCTTAAATGTACTTAATACACTTGAAGCTGTTCGTGTTAAATGGCAAAAAAGTGATGCTGAAGCAAGATATTACAAAGAAAAACTTTCAAAAAGTGAAAAGAATAATAATGAACTTAAATCAGCACATGAACGAATGAATGGAAAACTTCTTAATTGTCAAGCAACCCTTGATCGAGTATCAAAAAGTAAAGATGCAATTGCAGACGAACTTCAAGGATATAAAATTCAATGGGAAAAGTTAAAAAATATTCTAAAGGTTTGTTTTGCTGTTGGTTGAAGACGGACAAATAATTTATATTGTTTTTAGGATAGTGATGAAGCTTTCATGTCTGATGGTTTATTAGCTATTATCAATAATGTTCAAAAGCCATCTTCAAAAGTTAGCTTCAATGTTACAACAAGTAAGTTTATGCATTTAGTAGAACGCTTAATACTTTTGCAATTTTTAGGAACTCAATACCGTAATGAAGAAACATATGATGGTGGACAATCTGATATTGATTATGATAATAGTGGTGAAGTATTATTAGATGTTTCACAAGAAGATATTACTTCTGCTGCAGCTGCTCCATCACATTGTCGTTCAAGTCGTAAACGTCCTTCAACTTCAACACAAACTCCAAAACTTTCACATTCAACTCTTTCATTTGAAGATGTAAGTTTCTATAACCTTGCATTTCCTTATACTTCAACATTTCTGTTTTAGATTGAATCAACTCCAAGTAAACGATCTAGAAATATTGAAAATATAGAAGTTCCTGCAATACTTCGACCAAAAAAATCTTCAAAAAGTAAACCACCTCCATGCATTCTTCAATCAATGAAACGTTCGTTAAGTGAATCAACGTTGATTGATGCAAAAGATGAGATTATTCCATTAAAGCCAAAAGCACATACTCCACATTTAAATGCAAGCAAAAATACTTTTGATTTGTAAGTTTTTTTTTCGTTGAAGGTTACTGTAAATTCATTTTTTTTTCAGTAGTCGCCCAATGGTTTCTTCATGGGCTTATGGACAAGAAATTGATCGACGAACTCATCGTGTAAAAGTTTTTAATACTGTATTTGAAACTTGTGATGTTTGTGCAAAGCGTTTTGGTCTTACTGCAACAAATTCCCTCAAATGTGTTGGTACGGTACTTTTTTTTCTTTATATAATAATAATTTTATTTTTAGATTGTAATATTCGCTTCCATCGACATTGTCAAAGCCGTGCACCAATGCCATGTGTTCCAAAAGTTCCAATGCCAAAAACTCCATCAAAACAAAAATGTCCATTGGCACAATATTGCCCTGAAACAACTCCATTCATTCCACCACTTATTATTCATTGCATTGTTGCGTTAGAACGTGATCGTCTCAATTCTGAAGGAATTTATCGTTTAACATCAAATGCAGAAATCGTTGGAAAGCTTTATCAAGAATTTTTAACTCAACGTAAAATTCCAATTCTTTCGTCTGTTGAAACTGAAAATATTACCGGTTGTATTAAAAAGTTTTTGAAAGAATTACGAGTAAGTTTTTTAAAAGTTTGTACATTTGGATTACTGTATTTTTTTAGGATTCACTTATTCCTTCAACATCATGTGATAAATTTGTTCGTGCAATTGAATCAAATGATGATCAAGAAATTATGAATTGTGTCTTTGAACTTCCTGCATCAAATCGTGATACTCTTGCATATTTTATTCTTCATC
The DNA here is from genome assembly GCA_963922195.1 of Panagrolaimus sp. PS1159. Taxonomy (NCBI): domain Eukaryota; kingdom Metazoa; phylum Nematoda; class Chromadorea; order Rhabditida; family Panagrolaimidae; genus Panagrolaimus; species Panagrolaimus sp. PS1159. The sequence continues at coordinate 1,099,970 of CAWUHW010000028.1, forward strand.
TTCAGAAAGTTTCACAACATTCAGAAGCAAATAAAATGCATATTGAAAATCTTGCAACAGTATTAGCTCCAACGATTATTGAATATCCAGCACTTGTAACATTGGAGAATGTTGAAAAACTTAATCGAAATCAAGTTATGATTCTTCAACGACTTTTAAAGCTTCCTTCAGTTAGTTGCTTATTAAAGTTTGATTCAATTTAATTTTAATTTTTAGGAATTTTGGAAAAGTTTTCTTGATACAAATATGGATACAGAATTTTCAAACACTCGATCAATTCTATCAGAAACACAAACAATTGGATCAACATCTATTTTATCTTCATTAACTCCAACAAAACCATCAAAACGTGGAAGAAGAAGTGTAATCTCAAATATTTTTGATTCAGATTATTCAACATCAAAAACTTCAGTAAATTCTTCACCAGTTACACCAATTATTCAACCACTTTCAAATGCTTTAAAAGGAATGCGACGAATAAGCTTTAAAGCTGCAATATAAATTTTTACTTTTTTCTGTTTTGAATTGTAGTTCTTTGTGTATATTTGTATATCTTTGTCGAATAAAAAATTTTTTTACAAAATTTATTGTTGCTTTTTTTTACAAAAACTTTTAAATCCAACAATAAAAATTTAAAATGCAGATTTAAAACTTCGAACAAGTGATGATGCAACAGATAAAGATCGCATAAGTGGGGATGGCTTTGTTGGTTGCTGGCTTTCATCAAATGATTCTTTTATAACTTTAGAATTATTATTTCGACGTCGAAATCTTGATGAATATGATCGTGGCATTGGTGGTGGTGGAGGTGAAAAAGATGTTCTATATGTTTGTGGTTGTCTTGCTGATAATGCTGATGATGATGTAAATGGTGGAGATGTTCGATAATTGCTGCTACTTCCTTCAACTGCAGCAAATTGACTAACATTATTTTCAATAAATTGACTCCAAAATTCCTATAAAAAATGAATGTATAAAAAATACAGTAAGCAATTTTGGGTTTGGCCATGGATTTTCTTATTACAAAGGGGCTGCCCAGATGTTACGTACTAATTTTTAGCCTCATCGAAAGATTTTCAATTTTTTGAAATCCAACGAGAAAATCGAAAATTACAAACATGGATTTTTTGTAAATTATTGTGAATCAAAAAAAGAGGTCTTTCTTTTTTTCCTTTTTTTGTTGAAAAAAGTGCGTCTCTTTCGTTGTCTGCTGTCTTAAGCGAACGTGCGCGGCAGTATTCTTTGCAAATTGCATAAAAACCTTTGTAAAGAAATTTTACTTTGGACTAATTGTTCCAAATTTAAGGTACAATTAAAATTTATTTAAATTTTTTAAAAAATTTAAATAAATTTTGGAAAGCTTTGCTATTTTTATAGCGAAGCAGATTTAAATTTTTTTACTGTTTGACGAAAATGATTTCGATCAATTTTTTTCTTGTATTCAAACATTTATTGAACAAATATGCATTTCTTTTGAATAATTGGTAGACGGCTTTTTTGAACATTGAATACATTTTTTCCCCAGACAGATATAAATCAAATAAGGGGTATTCAAATAAATAAATAAAACTTTTTTTGTATTTAAGTTCCAATGATAGAAAATCATTTTTTGGTCAATCAGTTTTAACTGTGGTAAAAGTTGTTCGAAAAAGCTGTGAAAAAAGAAAAAATGACATCTTTCAAGCATTTTTTAACTTTTGTTGAAGCTAGTTTTTTTTATATCTTCTGTATTTTGGTAAGTAATTTTTTAAATTTTGTAAAATTTTGTGGATCGGTTTTTAAATATTTCTTAGCGCTATAAAATTAATAATTTGAATTTCAAGAGTTTTCGAAATTTTTTCTATAATTGAAATTTTTTATTATATAACGGGGCGCCAAACAGATGTCTTAACAAAAAAGAAAAACTTTTTTTGTTAAGGAATTATACCCGAGAAAAAATACAAGAAAAACTTTTCGTGTTAAGAGAATTTGCTTGAGTAGGGAAAAAATTCCTTAACAAAAAAAGTTTTTCTTTTTTGTTAAGACATCTGTTTGGCGCCCCGTTATATTTTTTATGAATGCATCGTTTTTATTTTTTACATTTTTTAAAAAAATATCATTAAAAAACTACCATAAAAAATCTTGAAAAAAATTGACTAACATTGTTTTCAATAAATTGTCTCCAAAATTCCTATAAAAAATTTTTTTAGCAAAAATAATATCACTATTTTCACTTCCAAAAACCCCACTCTTAAAATTCCACAACACGATTTTGGAACCGATGCTTCCGATTATTATCACCATTTTACGGGGACCGTAAAATGCAGGGATGGTGCAGCAATTCGTGAAAATGCATGGGTATATTTAAAAGATTTTGGAGTTAAACGAGAACTTCGAAATCGATTTGGCCTACAACTGGTAAAATGCAATAAAACTGGGCAACAAAATTTTATTCCCCAATCTGTAACATTTCAAATTTGGGCATTTTCATGGAGTTTATGCACGGATAAATTATTTTATTCATTTAATGATGTCTGCTATGATGGACAACGAATTCAGGCTAAAGCTTTTGCTGATGGACATGGACTTTATATTCTTTGAAAAAATAGTGAATAATGTATTTTTAGTAATAATATTTCATGAAATTCAGGTCACGAATCGACATTTAACAAATGTGGTTTCCGCGCGGGACAAACTTTTTTGTCTTTTGTAAAAACAATTTTTTCATCGAAAAAGTGATAATTTTTATCATTTTTTTTCGGTGTGACTATTTTTTTAATGTTTTTTTTTCTATCAATAATCGTTCTCAGAAATATTGAAGAACATATATTAGCAGAATCAAATCATGTGATGACGTTTAACATATATTTTTTACAAAGAAAAATGATAAAGATTATCTATCACTTTTTCGATGAAAAAATTGCTTTTGCAAAAAATACAAAAAAGTTGATCCTGCGCGAAAAGCACATTTGTTAAATGGCATTTTTTATAGTTTGTCAATTCGTGTCGTGTCTCCCGAAATTTTATGTTTATTAAAAATAAAAAAAACTTTGTTAACATTGTGTTTCAAATTCTCTGAATAAATTTCTTTGTTTTTTATGTTACAGTTTTATTACCAACCAATACAATAAAGAATTGTCCATATTTAATGAATTAATAATTTTGGTTTTTTTAATTGTTATTGAATTTTCTGAAATTTCTGATTCCAAAGACTTTGTCGTTGTCGTCGTTTCAGGCGGATCAGAATTAAATATGCAAACAGGTTTTCCGCTGCTGCATTCTTCACCTTCTTTTTCATGACATGAAAGTGTTACATAAAAACATATTTTACCATTTTCACATGTTATTGAAGCACATGCTAAAAATATTTTATGTGTAATAGTTTTAAGAAATTCCAAGAAAAACTTTTTTTCAAGGCAAAATTTTAAAAATATTTAGTAAAAAAATTGCAGAAATTAATTCTAATATCTCAACTTTTTTTTGGAACCAAAATGGCAAAAATTTGGTAAAAGAAAAAAAGAAATTTGCCATTTTCAAAAAAGGCTTCAGTAATAAATTTGATTCACAAAAAAAAATTTAACCGTTGCTTAATTTTTGAGACTTTATTTCGAAAATAAAAATGTTTTTCTAACGTAAGATCCTAAAAATTAGTCGACTTTTAAAACTGTAAAAATAACAACAAAAAATCGATACAATAGGAAATCCTGATTTTTAGGATCACTCATAAAAAAATGCTTTTACTAAAATCACGTTGGTATCAGTTCCAATATTTTTGTTTAGCCAAAAAATGGGTTGGCATTGTGTTCTTTTAAATTTTATTTTTTTTGTTAAAAAAATGGGCAATATCTTTCCCAATCGTGCCTGATCTTATTTTAACTTTTAATGCATTTTTATATTAATATTATTAATCAACATAAAAAATAGCAGAGAGATTTGAAAAAAAGTATGTAAAAAACTAATATAAAATCAGGCACAATCGTAAAAGATAATGCTCATTTTTTCGTTATTTTAAAAGAAAAAAACGCAATGCCCAAGCATTTTTTGACTGAACAATTGATTCCAACGTGATCAATCACAAAAAAATGTTTTTGCTAAAACAACTTTTTTTTTAAAAAAAAACATACCTTCATTTATTTTTGTCATTTTTGCAAGCTCATTGGGAAACCCTTGTAAACAAAATACTGTACACACCACAGAAAACAAAATTAATAATTTAAACATTTTTTTAAAAACAATTTTTTAAATACCTAAAATAACCTACTGTTTTTTTTTGCCTTTTATACTTTTTTTGTGTCTATTTTCAGATCTTTTTTTTTGCAAAAAATTTGTGTCAAAATAGTACCAAAAATGTTCACGTCAAAAAAAGAAGTATGTGTTCTCGTTTTATTTTTTTCAATAGAAATCAAGTTTCAAGGTTGTCTTTTATAAAGTTTTTTGTAACAAAAATGTAAAAAGTTTATTCCTTTCTTTTTTTAAAAGACTCTTTTGTTTTAATTTTTTTGCGTAAAAATTCTTGTTAACATTCCCTAATTTGACACACAAAAACACCCACCACCCCCTTTGAGTCATTTTTGATTCATTTTTGAATCAGTTTTTTTTCCGGGTGGTTTTTAATTGAACTTTTAATGAGAGTTTCTATAAAAGGAGACCATCGTAAAAATAATGTCTTTGGCGTTTCGAATGCAAACTAGAATAATTTAACAACTTGTAGTATTTCCGTCAAAAAGATTATTGACCGTCATTGTTTATTTTTCTGAAAAAAAAGAAACAAAATGTTTTCTTTTTTTTTTAAGTTGTTAAGGACATTAAATCTAAAAATTTAATAAAAAAATTACCTCAAAATAAAATATTTGCTCCAAGATTTAATATTGTGCGGAATTTGTTTCTTACTCGAAAAAGGGCTAACGCATTGATTGAACAAATTAATTTTTATTCATCATTAATATTTTGTAAAAAAAAACATGACTAAAAACACAGCGTGCTGTTTGTTGCGCTACAAAAATAGTCTTCTGAAAGTCAGAACTATTTCACCAGGTCAGATAAAAAAATTCTGTCATTACATTTTGTTCGTCTCATCCAGTTATACAAAACGGTAAGACAGAATTTTTTATCTGACCTGTTGAAAATGTTCTGGCTTTCAGAAAACCATTTTTAAAAAGCAGCAAATAGCACACTATTGAAAAACGACATTAAAAGAAACAAGAATAAACAAAAAAAGGTTAAAAACAAAAATTTTTTTCAACCAAAAATACCGGATTTTTCGTTGTAAAAATAAAAAACAGTTTTAAAAGTTCTGTTTAAAAAAAACCATAAACTTATGTAGTTTACTAACAAAACTTTATTAAATTTCCAAAAAAATGAAGAGCAAAAACACGGTTTATTCGATTTCTATTTTACATTTATCAGAGCAAACAAAATCTGTATCAGAAATCATTTCAGCAAGCAAACAATCACTGTTTAAAACACATTCTGCAGTTTTTACACCAAAAAATAAATTAGAATAATAAATTAAATACCATTTAACGCCATCTCGTTTCTTCAGTTGACTTGGAGTAGATGGAATTTTGCATTTTGTTTCCCAAAAGATGTAACTAGCTCCTCTACTGTATTCATGCTTTTTATTCATGCTTTTTTAGACATTCAATAACACCAACTGCACTATCATCATTTTTTTGATAAAAGCAACTCTGCTATGATCACTGACAACAAATATAACAAAAATACGTTGTCCATTTGAATGGACATACATCCATATAAACGGATTTTGTCTATTCCCTCCCAGCGCTTATACAGTTGACATGTACCAATTTTTATGCAGTTGATTCAACCATTGAACACAAAAATGAAAAACAAAGCATTATAAATTGCTGCGCAAAAATTATTTTATTGTCTCAGAGAGATTCATTTGTATCCAAACTTGTAAAGCTCTTAAGGAAAAATTATTAAGAGCTTTCCCAAATCCATTTGTTTAGGATATAAAAACAATATTTGCATTAATGTTTGATTTAAGAAAATACATTTTAAATCTGTTAATTCATTCAAATTTAAACAAAACTTTGATTATAAAAATTTATTTCAAAAATGCCAAGCAATATTTATATTACAAAATCTAACAAAAAGTAATTTTGTAATCAGGTGAAAGTCGCCCCTTTCCACGGCATGTAAAGGTTGAACTTGTATCATCATAGGCATAGCTGTAATCTTGTGGACAAATATTTTTAAAGATTTTTGGGTAATTTTTTGGCCATTTGCTTGAATTACAAGTTTTTGAGGTACCATATGCTCCACGGCAGCAATAATAATCAGTATTAAATTTGGTGCAAGCAGAATAGCAACCAACAACTTTTCCACTTCCAAAAAGTGGATCAATTAATTTAAGTTCATCTGGGCAATGATCAAGTAATTCAGCATTACACTTTCCAACGGCTTTACATTCCATTGGTCCACCATTTGAATGAAAGGTTCCAGGGATAGGTTCAATTCGAACTTGAACATTATATCCATCAACAAGGGAAACATCATAATAGTCTTGATTTCCTGATCCATAAAGGGTAAATTCAGCTAAAGATGCTGGCGGGCGTCCACCAGCACCGCCACATTGAAGTTTATTCTAAAAAATGATATTTGTATAAGAGAAAAATTTTTGTTTGCATAGTTGAGTGGTTCAGCGCTGGCGCAACATGCGGTATCTCACAGGTTCAAATCCTTTCAAAAAAAAACTCTTACCCCACAAAATCCAGTTCCACAATTAAAATTTTTTTCATCACACCATGTTCGAGTCCAAATTCGTCCAGCTTGCCATTTATCCGGAACATGAATATCATGAGATTTTCCTTCTTCAAGTTTAAATCCACCACCTTCTGGAATTGTTGATCCCTGAATGCCAGGGAAAATTGGGCCTTTACAATTATTTACAATTGTAAATTTTACAGCAGAAATTTCATTAAAAGCAAATTGAAGGAGAAAAAAAGCTACAGTAATCTTAAACATCTTTTTTTTATCACAATAATCAGTGACTGTTGATTTTTTTTTCATTTTCTGAGCTTCTTTTTATACCAATTTTTTTACTCTTCCTTATCAGTAAAATTTTTGTGTCTAAAGAAAAAGACAGGAAATGAACCCTGTGATTGTGATTCAAAGACTACATGATCCTTGTTACTCTAATATGATACATTTTTTGAAGAAAAATAAATTTTATCATTTAATGTGTATGTAGTGTTTAACCTTTGATAAAAAGAAAAAACACTACATACACAAAAAAGCAATAAGTGATTGTAAAAATAAACAACTATTTCGTTGTGTAAAATTATCTTTTATGTTTTTTAGAAAAAAAGCTAAAATCAACTTTAATATTAATGAAATTAGTCTTCAGAAAGCATTAAAGCACAATGGAATCAGTTTCACTCTTTTTGTTCAGTCAAAAAATGGGTTGGCATTGTGTTCTTTTAAATTTTATTTATTTTGTTAAAAAAACTTGCAATTTCTTTAAAAACTGTACCTAATCTTATTTTTGACTTTTCATGCTTTTTTATATTAATATTATTAATCAGCATAAAAAACTGAGTGGGATAGCAGAGAATTTTGAAAAAAAATTCACGTAAAAAACTAATAAAAGATCAGGCACAATCATAAAAGATAATGCTCATTTGTTCGTTTTTTTTAACAAAAAAAATAAGAAAAAAACACAATGCCAAAGCATTTTTTACTGAACAGCTGATCCCAACGTAAAAGGTTAACTATTAAACGATTTCAGATTTTGTTGATTGCGTTTTTCACCAAAAAATGTTCCTCATGAGAATGAATAAAAAACAATAACTTACAAAATAGAAAGATGATGAATACGTCACTAGTTGTGGTATTTACAAAATATTTTTTTCTTTGTTGTTGTGATATTTTTACGAATTTTTTTATTAATGGATAGTAATCCATTTTATCATCGAGATTTTGGAGATCTTCTTTTTAAGATATCCAGTTTTAATTTTTGTTAATCACAAGAAATACACAAATACAAACGGAATTTTAAAAAAAAAATTAATAAAATATCCAAAACAGGTGTCTTTCGTTTTAAAAGAAAAACGGGACAGATTTTTTTTGTCATTGAAAATTCCAAAAACAAAAACATTGATGAAAATGTTTGTTCATTTTTTTCTTAGAAAAATAGCGAAAAGATATTTATGAATGAAACACATTTTGATTAAAAATTTAAAAAATGACTAACAATTGGTTAATTTTTTTAATGGCACGAAATCATTAAAAGGAAATACGACAAAGAAAAGTTGTTTTTTTGAAATAAAATTGTATTTTAGAACTGAAATTTTTTGTTTGTATATTTTTATTACTGGATCTGTTATTTGTTGTGAAGCTTTGAAAGCTTGTTTGCGATTCGAGACATACACCAAAAACCCATAAAAATAATGTTTTTGCATGTAATAATTTTTATTTCGATACAAAGTTTTCCAATAAAAATTAAATATTCAAAAAAAAAACGTTTTTTTTGCCAATTGTCGTTTTCAAAATGTATTTGCAAAAAAATATTGTAATTGTAGCAGAAAAATTTTTCTGTTAAATTTTCGATCAAAAGAATTTCTGTCAGTCGCAACAAAATATTTTTCCGGAATTTTTTATTTTTTTATAAAAAACAAAATGGCAAAAAAGGTGAATAACGACTGTGAAGTCCGTTTTTGAAAATATTTTATAGAAACAAAATGCCGACCATTCTAAAGTGTGTGCACTTATTCTTGGATTCCCCTGTACAATGAAGTTGGTCTTAAAGTTTGAAAAATTTCACTTTAGAAAGTTAAAAAAATCGCCATTTATCCGTTAATAAAAAATTTACCAAAAATTTAACAAGAATATGATTTTAAAATACATTTTTATTTATATAATAATTTGAAATGTCGTGCTTTACTTCAACAGAAAAATATATGTTAGCTTTTTTTTTCATTCTTAAAAAAACTTTATGAAATTTGTGTGATTTAACAAAAAATATTTTTTATTAATGTAATCATTACCAAATACAAAACCACTATTAAATCTTTTCCATTAAGTCATGCAAAAAATATAAAAATATTATAAATTTCCAAATTTTTTATATTTTATGAAAATTAAATATTCAAAAAAGCATTTTTATTCTGCTGTAAACAACAAAAGAACAGCAATTTTAGATGACCTTCTTTTCAATGAAAAAGAAAACGAAAGCAGTTTCACAATTATCGAATTAACAACAACTGCAAAAAAAAACCATTGAAAGAAAAACGAGAAAGAGAAACAATAAAATGTATCTGGTTTTTTTTATTTGTAAAAAGAAAAAATAAAATGGCAAATATTTGTTTTTAATGACAAAAAATGGGGTTTATCCATTTTGTTTCTTTCTGAAAAATATTTTTTCCGTAGCTTTTTAATTTTCACAAGTATCTATCTATTGCAATCAAGTCTGTAAAAATTTTATCCCAAAAAATAGAAAAAAGGCGGAGAAAAAACATATGCTTTCCTGTTTTGCTCTATTTTTTTTTCCTTTTTTAAAGTCAACCGATATTCACATTTTAAAAAGTCACATTTTTCGTTTATTTTTTAAATATTTGAGAACTTTAATGTAATGAATTATTACTATTATATGTACTTTAATTACTTCAAAAAATCTATTATATGTACTTTAAAAAGACACACGTTATTATTATTCCAAAAAATTTAACTCAAACTTATTTGGACAATATTAATTTAGAAGAAAAAATTGAAAATTTTTTTTAGTATGTAGCACGCTTTTATTTGCAATTTTTTTTTGTTTTTGTAGAAATTTTATTACTTAACACTTTTTAAGATAAAAGATAATACCAAAAAAGATTTGCTCTACAAATCTTATTTCGTCATGTGGAGGGAGGAATATAGTTTTTAAAAAAGTATTGGACAACTCCGAACTTTAAAAAATATCTTTTTAATTTTGATAACCTGTATTTTAAAATCTGTTTTTTAAATTATTTTCAACTTCTGTTGTATATCAATGTGATTTAAAATCCATATTTAAATTTAATTAAATAAGAAAAATACAAAAATAAAAAAAAATTAATCAAGAAAGAAATTTTGATACTATTTAAAAAAATTGAAATTGTCTTTTTTTCAAATTTGGTTTTTTTTTAATTACTGTCTTAAATGGTGTAATGTTATTGCGTTCGTTGAAAATTGTAGTTCCCTTTTTTTACTATTTATTTCATACAGATTTTCCTCGAAGAAGACGAATAAATTTACCCTCTTTGAAAAACGAAATTATTTCTTAAATTAAATAATATTTTGTGTTAAAGTATTCAAAAGAAGGACATTTTTTTAATAAATAAAGGTTGTTTACTTTAATTTTTTTTACAATGGAGAATCTTTTTATGTCACACAAAAAAGACGCAAACAACATTCGAATAAAAAAATCAATTTTCAGGCACAGTTGTTAAAGATATTGCTCGTTTTTTTAACAAAAACAGTAAAAACTAAAAAACCACAATGCCAACCCATTTTTTGATTGAACAAAAAGAGTGAAACTGGTTCCAACGTGACTCTTCTTTGATTGAAAAAAATTATGATTTACGGCTCTTCATCAACAAAAAAAATGTATGCACTTTTTTTTAAGCAGTAAACATTATGAACAATGCCGCCTCCTTGTCCTAGTGGTTAGTGCTGAGGAATGTCGACCGGAAGGATCCCGGTTCGACTCCCCCTCGGACGTGCTGTTGATGAAAACCCGGAAGATCCCGGGTTGGATTCCTCAGCAGCCATTGGGGCGGTGGGGTTGGGTGCTCGGTGGATCCGAGGTTAAAATGAATTCCATGGGTGGAACCCAGGTCAAAAATTCGGCTAGTGTTCGGGCTAGCAGCAGTCCAAAAAAACAAACAATGAAAATAATAAAAGAATTTAACAAGCTAAACTTTTTTTAATGAAAATTTAAATTCTGAAAATTAATTGTTGAATCGAATTTCTTAACTATAAAATTTTTTTTATTAAAAATGAATTTGTCATGATATTTTGAATGAACTTTTTTGATATATGTCTGCAAAACATAAATGCGTATTTTACAAAGTCCATTAATTATATGGCATTTAAAAAAAAACAAATAAAACTTAAATATTCAAAAAACCTTATCCAAGCTAAAAAAAATAAAAGAATTGTTCATCGTTTTTAAAATTTTTTTCGTGAAGAATTATTTCAACATCGATCGACGACGATTTTCTTTTTTTATACCTTGTACAAAAAAACATAGTTTTCAAAACCGCCTTCGTTGCTGCTAACAAGAAATATATCAACTGAAAGCGAGAAAAAATGTGAATGAAACTTTCAAAACAAAAATGAGTTATACTTAGAAAAAAAAAAGTTCTATTGATCTTTCTATTTCTTGTGTTCAAATTGTGTGAGAAACTATAAATAATTCTGGCAATTCGTGAAGAAACAAACAAAATTTTTTAAATATTTAATAACGTCAAATTCTTCATCTTTTTTGTTTGAGTTTATTCATGTTTTTCGTTTTTTAATAATTTTTCAGTAGGCAAAAATATTAAAAGACAAAATGTTCTCCATTAATCATAAAAAAACATTAATCTAATTTTTATACGGAAAAATTGTTTAATTAAAAATTCAAATGGCCAAAACAGACGTGTTTAGAAAAGGAAAAAAAAAGTCCGAAAAGAAACACGAAAGCTATTTATTTACTCCAGACCCAACCCTTATCCCCCGTTCGGCTCATTTTTTTGTATTTGTGAATTTTGAATCTGAGATTCTGAAGCCGCAAAAATTTTTGAATCCCTGAAACTTATTTCATTAGATTCCCCATATTCGTTTACCCCTGATTCATTTTTAAAAAATCGTTCAACGCAAAAATCATATCTTCGGATTCTGAATCCGAGATTCTGGAGCCAGATCATATTTTGAATCCCTGAAACATATTTCAATAGATTCCCCATATTTTTTTACACCAAATTCATTTTTTAAAAATCGTTCAACGAAAAAATCGTATTTTTGGATTCTGAATCCGGCCTTCAGAATCCTCGGAACCCGATATTTAAACTTCATTAATATCATATAATTCGTTATTAATAAATTACAAGCATTTTCTTTACATCAAAATACTGTCAATGGTTTTTAAAAAATGGTTCGATCTCGGACTTTACAGAGTTTGGTATTCAGAATCCTAAGAATCTGGAAAAGCCGAGAAAATTCCAAAACATTAATATTCTGTCAGATGAATGTCTTAGGGACCACAACAGACAAAATTAACCTTTTAAACACATAAATTCTATTTTTATTTTAGCTCGTTCATCGAAAATTTTCAAAAATCGTGGTCCCGCCACGAAAATGCTCCAGAATCCTATGAAAAATTCAAGTATTACAAAAAAGCGTCATCGCACCTTCTGAATGAGGTCATAAGCTACCTTCATGCAAAATTTCAGATTTTTTGAGGCCTTTATTTCAAAATGCCATCGAAAAAACCATTGGTCAAAACTTTATGAACGACCTGGTATATAAAAAATATAAGCTGAGAGATAATTTCCTCGACAAAAATGTAAAAATAAAATTTTGATTTACCTTTTTTTGTTGATTCAAACGTGGACGAGTATCATTTGTTTTATGTATACACAGCAGGTTCAACTTTAACAAACAAAACTTTTTAATAATGTCCATGTCTTTAATCATACTTTTGCATTAAGCAAAAATATTAAAAGGCAAAATGTTTTTTATTAATCTTAAGTAAACGTTAATCTAAATATTATACTAGAAAATATCATAAAATATTCAAAAAAAATTTGATGGGAAAAGAAAAAAAAAGTGTTCGACAAAAAGCTTTTTTAGATTAAAACAAATCTATTTTTCTTTCTTTCTTTGTTTTTCCAAAAATGTCTTCGATCGATAAATGACGATCGCTTTCTAAAAAATCAAAAAAAGTATCAATTTTTTTCTGCCGTCGTCTTTTTTTAGCATTATGGAAATAATTTTAGAAGAAGTGGCGAAAACATGTGCAGTAATAAAATATGGGACAAAAGTGCTAAAAAGAAATGTCAAAGAAATCTTTCTTTCTGACATTTAAATTCTCTTTTTTAAGACAATTTACTTGTGGCCGAGTTTTTGTGGAACAATGTTTTGGGGATTTAAAACATTTCTTCAGCGTACTTTCAAATAACATTCAACTTGACAGCCGTGAGTGAGGGTCATGCACAACCGGTTTAAGCCTGCTGTATTAACTACCATTTTCGAAAGTCTTTCCGAGGTCACTAAAATTTTGAAATAAATTGTAATGTGACATTTGATTTGAAGAATAAATTCTCATTTTTTGTCGTTTTATTTTTAAATATTTTTTATTAATGTCTTGTAAAAGACAATTTTATTCGGTAAACAAAAAAACATTAAAATGTAAGAAATATCTAACAAAATTGTTTAATTTCTTAAAACTTTAATGGAAAAACATTTTTAAATATTCAAAAAAAATTTTGGTGAGAAAAAAGAAAAAGTGTTCGACAAAAAGCTTTTTTTGATTAAAATAAATTTTATTTTCATTCTTTTTTGTTTTTTTAAAAATGTCTTCGATCAATAAAAATTGATCGTTTTTGCAACCAAAAAAAATTTTAAAAAGTATCACATTTTTTCTGCCTTTTTTTAAGCATTGTGGAAAACGATTTTATAAAATTATATGTATTTATATTTGAATATTTTAGTAATTACAACAAAATGTTTGAAAACTGTAAATTTTTATTAAAATATCAGAAAATTATATTTTTAATTGATAGATGAAGTTTTATTGTCCAAAATTTTCAAAAGGCAATATTAAAAAAAAGAAATTAAGTGGAAACATAAAACACTTTATTGAACAATTAATTGAAATATAATGAAACGGATGAGAATATACAAAAGTTTTTTATACATTTTTTAACGAAATTATCATTGTAAAGCTTTTGTAAATGTGTTCATTTATTAAATGAATTATATATAAATATAGTTTAACAAAACATTCATGTCTTCTTTGAAATAAAAATACATCTAACAAATCTCGGAAAACATACAAAAAATCAAAAAAAGGCACATATGAAAAAAAATATGAGTAGTTGGAAGAAAAAACATATCAGTTGAAATTTTGTAAAAAACAAATACTGATTGCGTTTCCAACTTTTTTTAATAAATTTTAACCAATTAAAAAATTCAAATAGGAAGTTTTAAAATAGAAAAATTTATTTGCAAAAAGAAATCGTAAAAAATGAAATGCTAAAAAAATATGAAAAAACGACACTTTTCTTTTCTTCCTTTTTGTTATTTTCGCATTTTTCGATGACTCAACTCTTTTTGATTTTTTGAATATTTGAGTTTGGCTCCAATAAAAAAATTAATTGAAAAAGAAATGCTTATTTTTATACATTTTTTAAATAAAGTATTAATTTTATCAATGCCAAAGATGTTTTAAAGATCATTTTTAATAAAGAATGGATGTGCTCATGTTTTTATATTTTTAGCACATGAAGTTTTTAATTACAATTAAGAAAAACAATAATTTGGTTTTTTATTTATGAAATTAACTTGTAAACACAGATAACAAAATTCTGCAAAAATTAAAAAAAAAGTTTTTTAAAAAATAAATCCATGGTTAAGTTACCTTTTTATATGTTTTTATTAATGTAAAAAAAGATTAGGATAAACTGTAAGCTTGTTTGCCTTATAATTTATTCAAAAAAATCGAACAAAAAATGCTCTTTTTTGGACCATTTAAATTAAAACGCGTTAAAAATTCAAAAACAAAATATTCAAATAAATTCTTATTATTTTATAAAAAATGTTTTTGGGAAAATGTTTCAATCGCAACAAGCATATACAAAAACATTTCTTTCGAAATTCCAAATGTTTGTGCTAAAAATGCACTGCCACAAGTTTTTTTTTAAAAAAGAAACAATTAAAAGAAGAAGAAAAATGTCAATGAAAAAAATTGTTGTAATTTTTGATCTTTCAAATTTTTTACACAGAATATTGTTAGAAAGGATTTAATTGTTTAATCTTAAAAAACTAATTTTCAAAGTAGTAAAAATGGTTTTTATTTTTTATAAACACACAAAAAAAATCCGACAAAACATGTTATAGCAAACATTTTTTGCACTTTAATGTTTCTTTATTAGCAATTAATAAATTTTTATAATATTATCGTTGAGACCCTAAAAAAAGGGTATCGTTTTATTGTATAAACTTGGCCGCAGATATTTGAATTGGCGCTTGTCGCACTTTTCGTGTTAGGAAACGTTGCTACTGCATTATCTCGTTACTCAACTGCGCTGTTCATCATCATAATTTTTTTTCAGTTGTCTCTCGTCGAGTAATGTTTATTATTGATTTTATATTTATTATCCGTAATAATTTTAGTTTATTGTTATTTGTTTATCGCGGATACAACAATTATGTGTAAGACTGATATCTCTATGAATACAATGCATTCTGTAAAAACTTACTTATTAAAAATAGTCCATACATTATTGATAAGAAAAACAAATTTTTTAAAGATATTTTGAAAAAAAAACATGAACAGTTCTTACAACTTCTGAAGAAACAAACAAAACTTTTTAAATATTTTATAATGTCAGCTTCAAATATTTTTAGGCGATTACTGTTTTTCAGTAAAGTGCTTAAATTCTGCAAAAAGCAGAATTCGAAAAAAATCAGAAAATATATTTATTAACTTTAAATGAAATACTTTTAAAATATTCAAATGAAAAAAAATAAAAAACTATAAAAAAAAATGTTTAAGGAGACGATAAAAAAGAATGAATCAGCAAAAAAAAATTTTGCTGTCTCTTTTTTCATTGAAAGAGAAAAAACATTTTTCGCATTTTTAATCGATGTCCCAGTTTTCGACAAAAAAGCAAAGGGCAAAGATACAAACAGAAAAATGCGGAATACTAAAAACGAAAAACAACTTAATTAAAGCTGATTCTGACTAGTTGATTTTTTACTCATAAGTTGTCTTTTTGAAGTTTTGCTGTGATAAAACAATTTACTTTTTTCAGTGTTGCAGAAACAATTTTAACAATTTCAGTAAAATAATTTTTTCAATAGCGTCTGTTTGATCTTTAGCAAGTATTATTAAGGTTATACAAGTTTTATTACATTTCTACTGAAAGAAAGACTAAAAATAAGGCGATACCAAATTTTTATAAAGAAATTTTATTTGATTAAAAAATCAAAAATGCAAGAAAAAATAAATTAAAAAAGGAAAAATTGATTCCGAAAAGAAAAAATAAAAAAAGCGGCGAAAAAAAAGATGAATAAGGGGCTGTCCAGATATTACGTCATCAAAATTTTGGCTTTTTTGGACCCCTACCTCCCTAGCCGTCATATATCGTCATAATTCGACTACCCCTCCCTCCCTTTTACCGTCATATCGTCATCAGTAAAAATTTCCCTTGTAAACATTATCAAAAAAATTTTTATTTGCAAAGCATATCTAATTTGGCAAAAATCGAACAGAATGAGCGCTAACAGTATCATAACTAAGAACAGGAAAAGTGTCATCTTTATCAGTAACAGAAAGGTCTTTAAAAAGATTCAAAGGTTCATCATCTTCTTCTTCAAAATCTGATAAAGAAAGTTCTCCTTCAATGCAACAAAGTAATTCTTTATGAGTTTTATTTGCTTTTTGACTTGGAGAATAAAATCCGCATTGACAAGTTCGGGATCGGACAAGTTTTTTTGTTGATGGGCAATATGAATCCATAACTGTCTTTTCAGGAACAAATTTTTGAAGTAATAAACGTTCACCCAATGTTAAAAATTTGCCTTCTTTTTCATCAATTAAGAAGCCTAGAGAAACTCAGATGTTAATTTAAAGTTGAAAGAAAAAAATAACCTTTTGGAGTTTTTACAAATGGAACAGGTTCTGGCAAAAATTTTGTATGTAAGATATCAGGGCTTCTTTTAGGGGAACAGCAAGACATATCATCACATTTTGAAATTTGTAAAGTATACTGGGATTGGCGGACATGGCGATAACGTCATTGTTCACTTGGCATTTCGATGTCTTGTTGTTCGACAGGATCAACATAATTTGCCGATACAGGATAACCATCAATTACCTGAAATTTTTATTAATTTAGCAGAACATTAATTAGAAATATGTTAATACAGTGTTAGCTGGGGTGTTAAATGAAACAATCTTCTCATTTCAAATTGGTATTAAAAAAACATACTAGCTCACTCCAAAGTTCAGATAAAACTTGTCCTGCAGCAGCGAAAAAGTATTGCAGTATTTTAAAAGACAAAAAAACGGGCTTTTTTGCAGGAGAATTCCTTATATTCAAAATAAGACATAAATAGCTTTTTTTTGTCTTCTGATTTTTTTATCATTTTAAAATATCTCAATAATCCCCTGTAAAAACGTCTCTCAAATACCTTTTTTAAAAAATTGGTAATAGATCCTTTTCGTGTTCTTTCAGCAATTAAAGCTTCCATTTCTTCAATTCGACCAATAATTTTGTTATTGTCGCTTTTGTATTTCGAGTAATCAGTAATACCATCCTTTTCAACTTTTGTTTTATCAACAACATTATTTTGAAGTTTTCGATAAATTTCCATATATTGATTATATAATTTTGTTCCACCTCCTTTCTTATTATTTGGAGCAAGTAATTTTTGGGATGCTTTAAATTGTGCAACTTCCGGTGTTCCATTTCCTTCGCTGCTTTGTTGTCTTGGAAATTCGAAAAGAATCTATAAATTTTTAAATGATGAAAATCACAATAATTAAACTGAGACAAAAATTACTTGAATCGTCAAAGCTGAACAAGCAGAAATCTGTTTTGCCGTTTGCCTAGTTTTAAAAAATTTTTAAAAATTTACAAAATTAATCCAAATATCAAAAAAACAACATTTATCAAAAATACACGACAGATCATTTTTAGGAGAAAAAAATTAAAGATCAGGCTGTTTAGACATAAAAAAATGTTTAAATCTGTTCCAGCACTGGTTGACGAAGCATCTCGAAATAATTTTCAATAACACTTCATTATTTTTTTCCATAATGTCATCATTCTTGTTTTTTTGTAAACTGGGAATCAAAAAACAGAAAAACGACAAACATCAGAGAATTGCTATAGTTTTTTCACTGCTTGCATTGAGCATTTTCTTGATAAATTTAAAAATCTTTCAAAAAATACATAAAATTTTCGCCGTCATCTTTTTCGTCATATACTGCATTACCCCTACCTCCATATCCATCATTTTGCGTCATAATTTCCTGACCCCCTACCTCCCTATCTCTTGATGACGTAATATCTGGACAGCCCCTAAACAAAAAACACATTTTTTTTTAAACATATTATTTTTCTTTTCAGTCGTTTCTTATTTTCCATTTTTTAAAAAAAACATTTTACGATTTTTCATTCTTTTTTTAATTTTTTGAATATTTAAAATTTAATTGATGGAAATTGATGTAATATTAAAAAAGAAATTCCTACGATTTCGATTTTTCATTTTGAATATGAGTTTTATCGATAAATTAAGAATCAATGAAATGCATTTTTAATATACAGTCAAACCTCGATTTTACGACTCTCATGGGACCGCGAAAAAAAGGCGTAAAATCGAAGTTCGACTATAATTTATTTTTATATCTTCCAATTTATCGCCTAAAATATATTTTTTAAATTTTTGTTCGTTGCAGAAACAGCAAAATATTTAAATTTTTTTGCATATTTATAAAAATGTCTGCTGGTTTCTCTTCAAAAAAAAGTTACAGCTTGATTTTTTTGAAATGACAAACGAAAATACGTCAAAATTAACTTTTTATCCAAAAACTTCAAAAAAGTTACTTTTTTAACTTTCGTTATTTGTGCCACATATTTCTTGACACAAAAATTCCTTATTCTTCATATTTTTTAATGTTTGTTTTGAGTAAAGCAATATTTTTTAATTTTACATTGTTTGTGTTTATTTATGGTTTTTGCTTTATGAAGATAAAAAAAGTATTAAAAAAGAAAAAAGAATTCTTAATTGTTCTTTTTTGTAAAAGATTCAAAAATCAAAGACAGAAAGAAACCATCGAAAAAAGACAGAGAATAAAAATGAATCATCAAAAATAACATATCAGTTTTTCTTTATTTTCGTCATTTTTTAGAAGCAAAGAATTATTCGATTTTTATATGTGTTTGTCATTTTTTTTATTGTTTGAATATTTGGGATACTTAAATTTAACAAACGAGATTAGTATTTAAGATAATTCCTCAAAAAACTTTATTAATTTGAATATGATTTTTATCATCCGAAAATATTAAAATAATTGGCTCTTTTTAAATATAAATAAAATGGATTTTCTTTTTTTTACATTCTGAAACAGGGTTGTCAAAGGGAAATTCCCGGGAAATTAGCGGGAAATTCCCAGGGAAATTTCCCGGGAAATTTCCCGATTTTTGCGGGAAATGAAATTAATTTCCCGGAATTTTGGGTATATAATTACCAAAATTTTTTAAAAATTCTAATTTTTTTTAATTAAAATAGATTTTTTAGCTTTAAAAATAATTAGAACGAATTAATATAGGTAAAAAAAGGGTAGTTACTCGTGAATCATGTTTTTTAATTTTTCGGGTGCGATATGTAAAATCTGAAAAATTGGGTTTGCGGGAAATTAGCGGGAAATTCCCGGGAAATTCCAGGGAAATTTCCCGGGAAATTTCCCGATTTTTCTGATTTCCCGGGAATTTAACAACCCTGTTCTGAAATTTAAATTTTTTAAATTTTTCTTTTTTTTGTTAATGTAATCTGTCAATTTTTAAAAAAATATACAAATTTAGTTCAAAACTTCGAAGAAGAAAAAACAGAGATTTTATGAAAACGAAACATTTATTGCAAAAAGAAAAATTGTAAAAGAGCAATGGGCAAGGAAAATGAATCAGCAAAGAAAAAAAACGCACTTTCATTCTTTTTTGATGTGTCTTTTATTTTCCTTTTTTTAAAGTCGATCAATTTTCATGAATACACCCTCATTTTTCGTTTCATTTTTGAATATTTGACAGCTTTAAATTTAAGGAATGATTTTGAGTGTCGTACATTTAAAGACGCTACATAATTTAATTGTAATTTCCCACCGAATGCTTGCCAGATTCTTGAATCACAGGCAAATTGTGTCAGTGAAGCTGATCAACTCTAAAAAATATTTATTACTCAAAAAAAGTACCATGATTTTATTTACAAAAAATAGAAAAAAATAGAAAACAGAAGAAAAACTAAACAACGAAGACCAAAATTTTTTCTCAAATGTTTTAAAAATTCAAGTTTTTTCATAGATTAAATTTTTTTTTCAGCTTATTTTCTTGAATTATGTAATTTTTATAAATTATTATATTTAATTAATGATTGAATATAATTATTTTATTCATTTTTTAAATTATTTCTTAACGACAGAATTTCCTCAAAGATGGAGTTTAAATCAAGCCAAACAAATTATAATTTTGTTTGGCTTCCACAATTATAAAATATTCAAAAAAGGGCACATTTTCCGTAAACGATGACTGTTGATTTTTAGTTTTTCTTTGAATGGATAGTCTTTTTTGCTGCAAATGAAAAGACTTGAACAACATTTCATTATCGTTTCAAAAAAGAAGAAAAAATTTGATTTTTGCAAAATGGCGAACACATCTGAAAAGTAAGGACAAAGGTGCTAAAAACAAATGTCAAAGAAATCTTTTTTTCTATTTAAAACAAAAAATTTAAAGAAACGGGTTTATTTTATAAAAAAATATCCGACAATAAAAAATTTTTTATAAAATTGAGAAATTTTTGGATATGTTTGATTACGAAATTGATCATTTTCGTAATTAACCAGAGACACGACAGTGATAACTAAAAATCATTTTAAAAAGCATTTAATAATCGTTTTCATAAAACAAATATTTCTTTCAAAATATTTGAAAAAATTTAAATAATTCTGACAATTCTTGAAGAAACAAACAAAGCTTTTTAAATATTTAATAATGTCCATTTTTTTTCGACGTTCAATTTGCAGTTAGCAAAACTATTAAAAGGCAAAATGTTCTCCAATAATCACGACAAAACATTAATCCAACTATTATACTGAAAAATATTATTAAATATTCAAAAATAAATTTTGGTTGGAAAAGAGAAAAAGTCTTCGATAAAAAGTTTTTTTGAATTTAAATAAATTTTCTTTTCTTTCTTTCTTTGTTTTTTCAATTTCAATCGATAAAAGTCAATCGCTTTTGCAACCAAAAAAATCAAAAAAGTATCGACTTTTTTTCTGCTGTCATCTTTTTTTAAGCAATGTTGAAATAATTTTATGAAATTATGTGTTTATTTTTTAATATTTTAGTAATTATAACAAAATGTTTGAAAACTGTTAATTAATACCAGAAAATTTTATTTTTTAGATGATAGATGAAATTTCAAGGACCAAGAAAGAAAAACTGTGCATTATAAAAAAAAGAAATTAAGTGGAAACATAAAACACTTAATTGAACATTTAGTCGATATATAATGAAACGGATGAGAATATAAGACGATAAAATATAAAAGTTTTCATGTTTTTTCATTTACAAAAAATCATCATCATTTTTTGTAAATGAATTCAATAAGAGCGTCTTATTTGCTCAATAAGACTTAAAAAGTGTGGACTTATTAAGTCAATAAGACACTCTTATTGAATTCATTTACAAAAAATGATGATGATTTTTTGTAAATGGGAAAAAATAAAAACTTTTATATTTTATCGTTTTATATACAAAAGTTTTTTACATTTTTTAACACAAATATCCTTGTAATGCTTTTTTAAATTTGTTTACTTATTAAACGAATTATATAAATATATATGATTTGACAAAACATTCGCAAAATAAAATACATTTGACGAATCCCGTAAAGCATACAAATAATCAAAAAAGACGAAAATATAAGTATTTGGCAAAAAATCTTATCTATTGTAATATTGTAAACACAAACACATCCCATCACAGCCTTCGTAGTTTTTGTTTGAAAAATAAATGGGCTGTCCAGATATGACATGATCCAAAAATGTGTGTGTGTGAGTCTAGCCAACTATCACGCGCTTCGATATTGTCAGCAAAAAGCTTTGATGTTTTATCACCAAGGGCCGGCGGAAATGACGATTTTTGATCACGTCATATCTGGACACCCCCCCCCCCCCCCCCCCCAAAGAATTAAAAGTGGAAAAAATATGTCAATGAAAAATCTGTGTATTAATTTGAATTTTCGAGAATTTTTATGACAGATAAATGTTTGAAAAAAATTCTAATGTTTTATTTTATTAAAAATTACTTTTTACAAATAATATGAATATCTTGCTCAAAAATCTTTATTAAATAATGTTTCGAAGAGAATCTGTGTTATTTTTTTATGTAAAATGCTAAAGATAAAAAGGTAAACCAAAATCCATAGATATTTAAAATGATCATTTTATTTAATAATTTTGTCAAGCACACGTTTGAATCAGACGTTCATTCAAAAAATGGCTTGGCATTGTGTTCTTTTTCTTTTTGTCTTTTTTTGTTTAAAAAATTTTTTAAAATCGAAAAAGTGAGCATCATCTTTGATTATTGGTTTTGTTTTTCAGATACTTTTTAAAAAAAAGCTCGCTGCTATCCGACTCAGTTTTTTTCCCTGATTATTTTTACGTATATAATAAAATCATAAAAAATTAATGCAACACCTGGTTCAGTCGTCAAAGATAATGCTCATTTTTTCGTTTTTTTAAACAAAAAAAAAATAGAAACAAAAAGAACACAATGCCAAACATTTTTTGAATGAACAAAAAGAGTGGACTTGATTCAAACGTGAGCATTAAAATATTCAAAAAAAAAACCATTCGTTGGTAAAAAATGGCGGTGGTTGTGTTTTCATTTCTTTTTTTATCGCATTTTTTTTTGTTCCAAAAAGAAAAAGTGTAAACGGCGCAGTTTTGGACGATTTCTATTCCCAAAAAGTAAGAAAATATTTTTCATATGCAAAATTGATTCCGCAATAAAAAAAAGCAAAATAAAAGTGCTAAAAAGAAACGTCAACGAAATATATTTTTTTGCTTTCAACAAAAAAACAACCGTTGACGTTTTTAATTTTTGTAAAATAACAATTACAACAAAAAATGCAGTGTATTAAAAACTAAAAAAATATTACAATTTTTGAGTTTTATATTTGTTTCAGGTCAGAATTTTATAATGTGCAAAAAGGGTACAAGTAAGATTTATAAAAAAAACTTATTGAACAAAAACTTTCGTTGTCGAAAAAAGAATTTTTTTTAAAAGAATACTTGTGAAACATGAAAATTTCTGACAGTTTTTAGTACAACAAACATATTTTTTTTATTTTTCAATAATGTATCTGGCACCTTCAATGCATTATCGAAAAAGACAAAAAAAATTAATTATTTTTTTCACAAATATTTTTGAAACTTTTAAAATGAAAAATTTTTCCATTAAAAAATTCAAATGGCAAAAACTAGACAAGCTTTAAAAAAGATGTTGAAAGTCACCGCAGAAAATGCAATGAAAAAAATAAGTCGCCCAAAAACAAACATATTTTTTTGCAGTTTCTATTTACGAAACTGAAGCATTTTTCAAAATTTATTTTGTCTCTCTTTTTGATTGGTTTATAAATATTTTAGTTTAAAAATGTATTACAAGGAATGCAACTTTTAAAAAATAGTGTGTCTTTTTTAAAACATTTTTAAAAAGAAAATTATTAAAAAAAGAATTTCTCGAAATTCATGTACGAATTCCATGAACACGTTTTTAAAAAAAATTTGAAATTCTTTTAACACATGAAATAAATTTTCTTTAAGTTGTATCTTTTAACAGTTTTTTAATGGTTTTCGTAGTATTTGATCATCTATCATTTAAATGTCACAAAAACATAAAATTTCGAGTTTGTTTATGTTTGAAGTAATATCTTTTACAAAATAATAAGAATAAAAAAATTCAGTAAAATTATTTAACAAACGTCTCAAAAATTTTAATAATTCTGCTGGATTTATCGTACAAGTAATCTTCTCTTTTATAAAATTCAATGCAAAATGAAAATATTCTTTCATTATTTTTTTTTTTAAATTTAAGTAATGAATGTGAACAGCGATAAAAATTTAATTAAAAATTTTTTTTGTCCCTACCATTTTGAAGTTTACAATAATCAAAATTTGACATTATCAAAAATCAAAACTGCTTAAAAAAATTATAACACAAAATTGCTAATAAATAAACATTATTTATTTGTGAAAATTGTTTTTCTTTTTCTTTTCAAACATTTTGTTTGATATTAAAACTCATTTTTCTGTCTTTTACAAAAATTATGTACGAAACTTTTTTTTAAGTGTTAGTGTAATTTTTTGAATTTTCTTTTATTTGTTTTTTAATGATTTTTAAGAATTTTTGTTTTTGAGAATATAATATTTGTGGCATGGTAAATAATGAATATATGATGCTACAAAAAATGCCAATCATTACTTTTATGTACAAAATTTGGAAATAAATTCTTTTCAACAAATATTTGACAATTTTTTAGCTAAAAAGAATGTTATAATTGGTTTTAATTTGAAGTGTCATTTTTTATGTGTTTTTAATTACACTTAGTTTTTATTGCTTATTTTACACTAATTTTTTCTTTTATCACTTGGCAATAAAAGAAAAGCTAAAAATCATTGAAAGAAGACATCCAATTAAGGAAAAACATTAAAAGTTGCACTTTTTTTCTGTTTTATTTTGTTAGTTTCTTTTCTTCGAAGAATCAAGACAGAATATGATTTTTCGAATATTTTTTTTAATATTTTTTTTATTTCCAACGACTTTTGCATGGTATTATGGAAGACCTGATCCAGGATTAATGACACAGTAAGAAATATATTCCATTGAAGCATAGCTTATATATTGCATGCAAGGTGCACATGTTTTTGCAGCTTGCAGGCATTATTCATTTTTCTTTTATATTTGAAGTAAGGCAATTGTAAAATTTATTTTTCAGAGGCGGTGTTTGGCCCCTACCATGGAGTATCGCATATTCAAATGACAGCTTTTCAATAAATCCATCAACTTTTCAATTTACAACCTCTTTAACTGGATGTCAAATTATTGATCGAGCTTTTCAAAGATATCGAATAATTTCTTTCCCTGGATATCAAAGTTCTTCATCATTTTATTCTGAAAAAGCTACTTCAGTTAATTCTGTATCAGTTACAGTTTCAAGTGGATGTTCAACTGATTATCCTCAACTCGAAATGAATGAATCATGTAAGGGCGTTTTCTGGAAATTTTCGAGCATCAAATTTAAAATTTTAGATTCCATTGATTCAACTTCTTCAAACGGAAGTGCCATAACTGCAGTTTCAGTGTGGGGTGCACTTCGAGCGCTTGAATCTTTTAGTCATCTAATTTATAAGGATACAAGCGGACAGGTATAGTTAAAGGAGAGACCGTATTGTACGCAAATCAGTAAATGGCACTGCAGTCGACAATGCCAATCTCATACACCATAGAAATTTGCAGCCCAAAGTTGACGACTAAAACGGTGCAATCATTCGTGTTGAAACCAATTCTGTGTTTGAACGCATCAAACAAAAAGAGAGAGAGATAGAAAAAAAGTGGAGCAAAAGTTTTTTTGCTTGATGCTTTCAAAGATGGTCACAACACGAATGATTGCACCCTTTCAGTCATCAACACTGGACTGCGTTTGGCTGAAAAATTTCTATGGTGATGGTGCTTGAGTGTATCTATATTCTGCCATAGGTTGGCATTGTAGACAAGATACCAACATCCTAAAGTTATAATCATGGTCCTCAGTGTTACATGCAAAGCCATGATTATAACTTGAGAACCATGTACACCTGCGAAAGTGCCATTGTTTTAATTGTTCAACAGTTTATTTTTAGTGGTGGCTTCAACAAGCAAAAATTTCGGATTCTCCAAGATTCCCCCATCGTGGAATAATGTTAGATTCAGCTCGGCATTATTTATCAGTAAATATGATTAAACGAAATCTTGTAAGTTTTTTTTATTAAAATTGCAAACTTTTCACTGTTTATCACTAGGAATTAATGGCACAAAATAAAATGAATGTTTTTCATTGGCATTTAGTTGATACTGAAGCATTCCCATATACATCAACAAAATATCCTGATATGTCTGCAAAAGGTGCATATACACCAAAGCATGTTTATTCTGTTGCACAAATCCAAGATATCATTGATTTTGCAAGAGATCGTGGAATTCGTGTTATTCCAGAATTTGATACTCCTGGGCATGCTGGTATGAAAAATATCAAATGTTAGAAGGTATTTTGATAAATGTGTTATTGATTTCAGGTGGATGGCATGGCTTTCCAGGATTATTAAGTGCCTGTTTTGATCACCTTGGTAATAGCATGTTGCCAAATATTATTGATCCAACACAAACACAAAATTGGGATTTCTTATCAAATTTCTTTGGGGTAAGGGCATTGATTTCGCTTTGCAAAAAACAACATCATTGGGGTATCATTAAAAGCTGGTAGTCATAGTCGGGTAAAAATTTTGCAGGACACTTTACCAAGTGGAAAATAAACTGCCAGGTTTTTATTTAGACTCACATCCTTGCCAATGTGTCAAAATTTTGTCACCGCTTTTTATCCTATAATATATAACGTTATAGGAAGCATTAGACCTATTCAAAGACAATTTTTTTCATTTTGGCGGTGATGAAGTATTGGATGATATGCTTCAATGTTGGTATGTTTGACAACGATTTCAATGAAGATAAAAACTTAATGCAAAATTATAGGTCTCGTAACAAAAATGTTTCAAGTTGGATGGAAGCTAATAACATGGGAAATGATACAAGCTTGCTTTTAAATTACTATTACAAAAAGTATGTGAATTTTTAAAGCACAGATTTGTCAAATATAATTTCTTTAAGCTTGGTACAACGTGTTCAACAGCATAAAAATACTACAACAATGATCTTTTGGGAAGAAGTTTTTGATATGAATGTTGCTGTAAGTTTTTGAAGGCTATCATTACTTCAGAATATTTGAAAAAAAAAATTTTTTTTCAGCCAAACGGTTCAGTTGCTCACGCTTGGAAAGGCGAAACAATGAAAGAAGTGAGTGTTTAAAAATTTTGATGGTAACACTTTTTGTAACAAATATTTTTCAGATAATGGATGAAATGTTTGATATAACTTCAAGAGGACATCGAGCAATTTTATCAACATGTTGGTATGCGTCTTTTCCAAAAAAAAACGCCGGTTAAATTTTTACTTTTAGGTATCTCAATTATATTCGCTATGGTCCAGATTGGGGATATATTAATGGCAATGGCACAATGACTCGAGGTTTAAAAAAGATATTTCGGTGCAAAAATGATTAACACCTTTTTTGTTTCAGGAAGTTATTATGAGTGTGACCCAACTAATTTTAATGGCACAGCAGCTCAAAAAGCTTTAGTCCTTGGAGGTGAAGCACCAATGTGGGGAGAATACGTTGATGGAACAAATTTAATTCCACGAATGTGGCCTCGTGCTTCAGCAGTCGCAGAACGATTATGGTCTGATCCAACTCAAACTACTTCCGCTGACGCTGCATGGCCAAGACTTCACGAATTCCGTAAGTGTAAAAACCTTTTTGCAAAATTATCTAACAGATATAATTTAAGGATGTCGAATGATGTCTCGAGGATATGAAGTTGAACCTCCAAATAATCCAGATTATTGCCCAGATTTTTGGGATGTTACACTTCCTGATTATTCTAATGCTAATCCATCAACTACATCCCCTCCAGCTGGTAGTTCAACAACAGCTACTAATAATTCATCATCTGCATCCCCTCCAGCTGGCAATTCAACAACAACTAATGATAATTCATCAGCAACATCCCCTACAGCTGGTGATTCAACAACAACTACTTCTGCTGCTTGCAATATGCACACTTTCTTCTCCCTTACTTTGACAATAATTTTTGCCTTTTTGTTAAACGTTTTTTGATTCGGATAATTGTTTTTATTTAGAAAGAATAAACGGTTGAGGAGTAATCGTTTCGTCGTTCAATAAATTAATGACATTAGTTATCCAAAAATTTTGTGGAATTTTTTCGATATTAAATTTTTGTAAATATTTTTCTGGATTTTGGCATTTTTTCTCAGATATTTTCCAGTTATCAGTTGTAAAATATAAACACTGAATAACAATTATAAAATTTTTGGTTAAAAAATGTTTACAACTTTTTGTTAATTTTTGATACAGTATTGATTTAGATGGATTCATGGTACAATAATGTGATAAAGAAAATATTTTTAACAAAAGTACTAATGCAAACAAGTATAAAAAGCATTCTTGTGAAAATGTTTCACTTCCTTGTTTTTTCAACAGATTGGAAAAGTGCAGGTTTTTTTTTCAACAAGGAAGTAAAAAATTTTCACTTCCTTTTTGAAAAAAAATTGTTTTTTTGTCCAAAAAATATTTTTCAGCTGGAATAAAAAAAGAGAAAAACATTGTAAAATTTTGCCAATAACACTGATAAGAAAATCCATGATGGTACGTATAAAATAGACGACATTGATATTGTCAAGAATCAACTAAAAGCCGTTTTCACTTTGTTCTAATTTTATCAACCTGTGACGATAATAAGAAAAATGTCCTCATCTTTAAATTCTTGCATTCCAAATGTCTACCTTGAAGCATTACCCCGAAATCGATTACCATCAATTACTCCAAGTACATTCAGTATTGATGAATCTTCTGTTGAATATATTGATAGTGATAAAGAATTTGCTTCTTCATATTTAACTTCGAATATTTATCATCAAACATGGAAGATTGAAGAACAAACAGTTAGTTTTATACAAAATTAAAAATCAATATTTTTTATCATTTAAGGAAGTTACGAATAATGAAGATCAGAAATACAACGATAAAAAACAACATGAGAATGTATTAAAAGGATTCAAAAAAATGTTTGACAAATTTGTGTTTGTTAATGTTCCAACAACTGAAATAAATCAAGCCAATTGCAATATTGATGAAAAAAGTGCTTATATTATATGGTTGGGTGGTTTGTAAAAAAGTTTTTAGAATTTTTACAATGATATTTTTTGTACGTTTGTTTGTTCCTGGAAAATAATTATTTTTACCCTATATTTTTAATGAATTTCCCTATAATTTTTTCATTACCTATATTTTTAATGAATTGCCCTAATTTTTTTCATTACCTATATTTTTAATGAATTTCCCTATAATTTTTAAAATACCTATATATTATCGAATTTTTAAAATTTTGTAAATTTATTAAAAAAAATCAAAGAAATAAGCAAAAACAAAGAAATAAGCAAACACCTGTATTTTATCGATTTTAATAATTTAATTTAATTTAAAATTTGAAAAATAAGCAAAAACTTAAAATTTATTATCACTTTACTCATTTCAATTTTAAAAAATGGCTGATTTTGTTGATTGTGATTTGAATGAAACTGAACCAGCAAATGAATCTTTTGATATTTTTGATAATGGTGAACCTCCAGCTAAGAAAAGACGTGGTGCAAATGTTAAATACGAATTTGTTGAAGAAGTTGAAACTTCGGATGATCTCAAACAAAAAGCGAATGTTGCTGGTTTAACAAAGTAAGTGAACTATTTCTTAAACTTAAATTAATTTAAAGTGTTTCAGGATAAATACACAAAATGGAAATGTATATTATGAATGTAAAAATCCAGCATGTTGTTACAAATGGAAAGCCAAAAAAACTGATCAATTCAAATATTTAATTTATGAAACAGAATGTGGACATGATCATGAAAATGCAGAACGAAAAAGTGTTTACAAAATTTTAAAAATTCGATAAAATATAGCTATTTTAAAAATTATAGGGAAATTCATTAAAAATATAGGTAATGAAAAAATTATAGGGAAATTCATTAAAAATATAGGGTAAAAATAATTACATGCCCTCTTTTTTCCATTCCTAAAGCTGGAAAAAAAGTACAAAAATGATTTATATTGATTGAAACTCATTTTAATATTAAAAAAAGTTTCTCTGCAAATTCTTTATTTTTTTATGAGTGAAACTGTTTCTTGAATGTGTAAAGAAATATAGTAACATTAAAAAATTTGGTAAATTTTTATTACAAAGCATTTTGAAATAGAAGAGGAACAAAGGCATGTAATTATTTTTACCCTATATTTTTAATGAATTTCCCTATAATTTTTTCATTACCTATATTTTTAATGAATTTCCCTATAATTTTTAAAATAGCTATATTTTATCGAATTTTTAAAATTTTGTTTTGTACTTTTTTTCCAGCTTTAGGAATGGAAAAAAGAGTTTCAAAAAAATGATATATTTTGCGCAAAAGTATAAATAAACTTTTTAACTTTTAAAAAATGACAACTTTTTAAACAGCAGAAAGTTGATTCATTTTTTTTAGAAAAAACATTTTTTTTGCAAAAAATAAAGTCAAAATTAATATCTAAAAATGAATTTTATTTTTATGCTTTTTACATCGAACTCAACTGAAAGAGAGTGTCTCCTTTTGCGTTCCAAAGTCTAAAAAAAAGGCTAGTCAGACAAAAAAAACTTTTCGAAACTTTGTTACCTCAATTTTTCTGTTATCTTTTTTAAGTCTGTTTTGCCATGCAAAGTAACGCAAAAAGAGACACTGTGTTCGATGTTTTTTGGTTTCGGGAGAAAAAAATTTATCAAATATTCAAAAAAAAAGCATTTTTATATTTTTATCGGCATTTGTGACCAAATCGCAAACTTTGCAATCGAAGCAAAAGCATTTTTTTTAAATTGTAAACGTTCTTGTTTCTTTTTTTATCTTTTCAATCTATCTTTTTTTGTTTAAAATATATCACTTTTTTATATTCGATTTCTGACGTAAAAATGTTGGTCCGACCGGGTGCTAATAAAAGATTTTCTCTTTGCTTTTTCCCGCTACTGAAAGGTTTTTGTCATTGGGTTTGGTCATTTAAATAGCAAAATATAAAAAAAAATCAAAATCAATGTTGCATAAAAAGAGTTACAAAATAATTAAATCGGCATTTCATTGCCGTTGTATTTTAGAAAATATATCTTTTTACCCTTTAAATTTGTTATTTTAAAAAATAAATCATAATGCTTTATAAAAACTATAAAATTATCTTTTGATTAAAATGTTTATTTTGTAAGTTTAGCCATAGTTAAATTTAAAAAAAAAAAAAAATGAAAAAATTTTGCCTTTTTAATCTAATCTAAAAATCATACTTAACTGACTCATTTTTTTGGCAGTTTCTGTAAGAATTTCTCAAAAAAACATGATACACTTTTTTGCTTTTCTTTATTATTCATAAAAAAAGGGTGACGCAAATGATATTTTTTCTCTTTTGCTTTTAAAAAAATAATTTCAAAAGCATTGAAACTTTTAAAACATGAATTGTACTTTTTGAATATTTCATATATGTTTTTAGAAACCAAAATATTTCAGTTTATTGTGAAAACGTCACTATCAGCTGTAATTTGCGTGTGCATTATTTTCAGAGAATATCAGAATGTTAAAAAACAAACATGAATCCACTGTCGTTATGCAAACAAAAATTATAAAAAACTCTTCTTTTTTTGTGCATTCGCCCATTATAGTAATAACCTCTTTAAGAAAAATGCGATAATTATAGTAAATTTAAATTGCAAAATTTTTTTTGGGTAGAAAATACATCTTTTAAGATTTCGAGGAACTCATTTTTACTGTATAAATAAATTCGCTTGCAAATGCCAAAAAAGTCGTTATAGATTTCATCAATTTTTTAATAAAAATAATGTTGAATTTTTTCTACAAATATTTCTGCATTTTTATTAAAAAAAACATATATTACTAATTCAATATTTTTCACAGTAATATTTTTTTACCATGGAGTTGTTGGACGGCTTCCAAGATATTTTTGAAGATTTGGAAGTGAATGAACTTTCTTTGAATGTTCCAAAAGTTCTGGATAATTTTTTAAAAGTTCAGGGGCATGTCCATTAATACTATCAAAATATTCAGAAACCAAAAAATCAACCCATGTTAAACCAGAATCAGCAAAGAATTCACTTTTTGATTGCTTTAAAAGTTTAATAATTACGGGAAGGTATTGTTTAACATTTGGTTCAAAATGTTTTGCATAGTTTTCTTCCTAAAAAATTTGAGTTGAAAGAGTTATGAAAAATTTTAATCGATTTCGATAAAAATTAAGTTGTTTTTTTTTATGCCAGAGTTACTGTGACTCCGGCTTTGGAACAAAGCTCCAAAAAAATCTCTAAGCACAAAATTCTCGCCACGATTTTTTTTGTTGAAAGCAAATTTTTTTTAAGTTTTTATCTGCGCTCATTTTTTATGGTTTTTATTATAAAAAAAATTTTTCGCGTTTATATTTTATCTTCTTACAATTATATTATAATAATTTATAATTTATACTTTTAGATATACATTTTTTTGTGATTCAATACTGCTTAATTCAAGTATGGATTCATCTAATCCTGCATGTGCTAAACGTAAAGATCAAGAAGCAATGACGGTTACTTGTAAACGTACTAAATTCATGGCAACATATCAACGACAAAATTTCTCTATGCCTGATTCTGTAATTTTTTATGTTGCTAAAAATCCAAAGACTGCTGAATTATATCTCAAAATGGTTAAAACATGCAAATATTTCTTCGTCAAACAACCAATTATTATTGTTCCCAATTTGCGTGCTGGTAATGGAAAATGGCGCTGTGGCGAAGGACCATTGAATTTGATCAAATATATTTGCAAATATTGGATTACTGGTGAAATTTATGCTACTGCTAGTGAATTTGTTGATAAAAATATTTTTTCACCAGTCATTCCAAAACTTTATCGATGTGACGTCAAATGTTTATCTCTTTCTGATCAAATTATTTCTTATCATGATCTTTCCCTTATTATTTCATCTGCTGAATGGATTAAATTTACTAATGTTATTGTAAAACATTCAGATAACTCTGATGTTCCACTTGAAGATATTGTTTCAATTGCTGTTAATGCAAAATTTGTTTATGTGTAAGTCTTTTATGTCCTTATTTCCTTCGTTTACATCTGTTTTTAGTATAAAACCAACAATCACTTCAAAAACAATGAAATACCTTACAAAACTTCTAAATTTTACCAAACTTGATGATTTGGATTTATACAATCTATCTTAAGCTTTTGATATCGATGCATTTTATTCTTATATGAAAGTAAGTTTTCTTATT
Source organism: Panagrolaimus sp. PS1159 (assembly GCA_963922195.1). Classification (NCBI taxonomy): domain Eukaryota; kingdom Metazoa; phylum Nematoda; class Chromadorea; order Rhabditida; family Panagrolaimidae; genus Panagrolaimus; species Panagrolaimus sp. PS1159. The sequence continues at coordinate 1,133,155 of CAWUHW010000028.1, forward strand.
TTATCAATTTAATTAATTAAAGTTTTTTTTAGAAAAATCTTCATACAAAATTCTTTCTCACCTTTAATAAACAAATTACTGATGCATTTAAGAATCGACTAGAATCAATTGTTGATGAAATTCTTGATACTAAACAATTGAATTACAAACCTCCTTTCATTTATTTTGCTGGACTTGATATCCAAAAATATGCAAAGCTTTATCGAATTTTTTGTTCTCATTAATATTTTTTGTTTTATGAATTATATGTTTCGCTTCTTTTAAATAAAAATGTTGCTATAAAAACATCTTTAAAGCTTTTTTAACTCCACATTATAAAGAAAACTTTTTTTCTGTTTTGTAGAAAAAAATATATGGATCTATGAAAATCAAAAAACTTCCTTTGTATTCAACAAATATGTGATGCTTATAAATGCAACAAACGAAAACAACAAATACATTTTTTCATAAAAGGTTTATATTTATACGTTTCACTTTATTATTAAAAATATTAATTTATTCGATTTTTAAAAATACCGAAAGCAACGCAACTTTGGAAACAAAATGGAATCGTTTGTTTACTCCAACAAAGTCTCTATAAAATTTTTATGATAAAAAAATAAGCTAAAGCAAAAGACGCCTCAACTGTTTTCTCACATGAAAAACAAATGCTAATCTGCTTCGCTATAAAAATAGCAAAGCTTTCCAAAATTTATTTAAATTTTTCAAGTTGAAAAGTTTTAATCGTACCTTAAATTTGGAACAATTTGTCCAAAGAAAATTTTCTCAACAAAGGTTTTTACGCAATTTGCAAATAATATTGCAGAGCGCGTTTGCTTGAAACAGCAGACAACGAAAGACATGCACTTTTTTTCAACAAAAAAACGAAAAAGACAAAAACATCTTTTTTGATTCACAAAAATATTTTCAATTAATTTTAAAGGAGGCGGACGTTTTGATACAGTTTCGTAATCTTAGATTTTCGTGATTTTCAGGCAAACTGAGAGTCTTGAAACGAAAATGCATCTTTTTTGATAAAAACAATGTAAAAAAGGGTCATTTTCGTTTCAAGACTCCCAGTTTGCCTGAAAATCACGAAAATCTAAGATTTCGAAACTGTATCAAAACGTCCGCCCCCTTTAATGAACTTTTTAAATTTTTGTAACAAAGTGTTTAAATTTTTGATCTTTTTTTAAAGCAATATTTTAACAGTTACCTTTGTTCCATCAGGATTTTTTCCAATCAAAAATAAAAGATATGGCAAAATTTTATTCATCATTTCACGAAAATATTCTCCAATTGCTTCAACTTTTGCAATTTCAATTTCACCTTTTCCAGCTAAACCAAATCTTCGAGCTAAATAATGATAAATTGCCATTGATTGTGCAATTTGTTCTCCGTCAACTGTTAAAATTGGAACTGTATTATATGGGGATGAAGCTTTAATTGGCTCCCAATTCTCTTGACTATATCGGCAATCTTCAAATGGCTCATTTGCATAATTAAGGATTAGCCGAGCGGGTTCAGCAAGATATCGAATACCTAGGTATTGGAGTTTGATTGGCATTGTTATTACTTTTGTTTATCTAAAATATATAAGTTTATGTAAAAATTAAAAATTTGAGAATTGACGTAATCACGTGAAATTTGCAGATATGCAAATCGATAATCTAAACAACGTTTAGAAATTTTGAGAGGATTTAAATAATAATTCGATCTTTAAACTTTAAAGTTGCAAAATATTGCTCAATTCCACAGCGTTCAGTTTGTTGTGCTTTAAAAACGGTCTTCTGAAAGCCAGAACTTTTTTCACCAGGACAGATAAAAAAATTCTGTCTTTACATTTTGTATAACTCAATGAGACAAGGAAAATATAAAGACAGAATTTTTTTATCTGTCCTGGTGAAAAAGTTCTGGCTTTTAGAAGACCATTTTTGAAGCGCAACAAACAGCCCGCTGTGTTTACATGTTGTTTTATTGGAAAAATTTATTAAATATTTAAAAAGCCCAAAACGCTAGCAATAAACAAGAAGAAAAAGACATTTTAGCAAGTTTCGTATTTTTTTTTTCCAAAAATGAATCATTTTTTCTTTGAAAAAACAAAAATGCGTCATTAAATTTTACAAACAATAGTTTTTCATTGATGATAAAAAAGACGATGAAAAATTTTAAATAAAAATGTGCTTACACAGAGCGTTTAGTTTGTTGCGCTATAAAAAATAGTTTTCTAGAAGACAGAATTCTGAAAGCCAGAACTATTTCACCAGATCAGATAAAAAAATTCTTTCTTTACATTTTGCTCGTCTCATTAAGTTTTACAAATTGTTAAAATACAATTTTTCTATCTGACGTGGTGAAAAAGTTCTGGCTTTCAGAAAACCATTTTTAAAGCTCATCAAACACGTTTGAATCAGTTCCACTCTTTTTGTTCATTCAAAAAAGGGCTTGGCATTGTGTTCTTTTTCTTTTTGTTTAAAAAATTTTTAAAAAAGAAAAAGTGAGCATTATCTTTGACGACTGAGCCAGGTGTTGCATTAATTTTTTATGATTTTATTATATACGTAAAAATAATCAGGGAAAAAAACTGAGTCGGATAGCAGCGAGCTTTTTTTAAAAAAGTATTTGAAAAACAAAACCAATAATCAAAGATGATGCTCACTTTTTCGATTTTAAAAAATTTTTTAAACAAAAAAAAGACAAAAAGAAAAAGAACACAATGCCAAGCCATTTTTTGAATAAACGTCTGATTCAAACGTGCAAACAGCACGCTGTGCAATCCTCGAATTTTGCAAAGAGATTTTTCTAACAAAAATAATATTTTTGCACAGGAGCATAAAACAATTGTTTAACGTAATTAAACAAAAAAACACCATTAAAAAAATCAATGGAAAAGGTTAGTTTTTGTTTGCTATTTATATTGTTGAAAAACCAACAAAACTACAAACTCCATTTTTTAAATCAAATCAAATGTTATTTTTCTTTAAAGAAAAACAAGAAAACATAAACTCCATTTTTTTGATAACAACAAAAAACGTGCAAAAATCAACAAAATATTTTCATTTTTTTCCTCTTGCAAAAATAAAATGTTCTTTGAGCGCTTCGATGACAAAAAAATTAATTCAATTTTTATGACATTTATTTGAAATGAGTTTAAAATATCATCGTTTCTTTGACAGAAAAAAAAATGTGTTTAAAATTTACGTTTTTTTTTAAATTCATCACTTTTTTATAGCACATCAAACAAAAGTAAACAAAAAAACGTAATAAAAAAAACAAAAAAAAATGGTGCATTTATTACCAGTGATGTGCGGAATTCCGTTAATTTTTTGATTTCCGTTTCCGTTTAAGAATTTTTTCCGTTTTCGTTTTCCGTTCCGTTAAGAAATCTCATTTCCGCATATCCCTGATAGTTACATATTATAAAAATCACACAGTATTTCCAATTCTCAAATTATAGAGTTGGAACTTCTTTCCTTTTTCAAGTCCATCAAAGTCAATTAAAGGAGGTTTGTAATTCAAAATCTCCGTTGAAATAATTTCATCAATAATTTTTTCAACCCGATTTTTATATGCTTTAGAAATTGGATTATAAAATAGAAGAAAAAATTTAGTTGTTTTGTTTCCCTAAAATTTTAAAGTTTTCCACTTAAACTTAAACATAATTAAAACTTACTTTCATATAAACATAGAAATTTTTAATATCAAAAACTTCTGGAGTATTACTTAAATTCATTGATAGAAGTTTTGAAAAATGTGGCATCTTTAAAAGTTCATTAAAAGTATTTGATGTAAAATTTGGTACAGATGAATTGGAAGAGCTAAAACAAATCAAATAAAATTAGCTGAAATACTGGGTGGTTGCACTGGACTACCCTCAAAACAAATTCCATTTATACTCAAGGGTGTCAAGATTAAAAAAAACTGTTTGTTGGGATTGATAGCCTATATCATCCAATTTTAAAATGTGGTTTTGGAATTTCTACCGTAATCCTCGAAAATATTTGGTCCCACAACGAAAACCTGAAAAGTCGAAATTTTTGAATTTCGTAAAAAGGACTTTGGGGGTGGCTAGAAGAGCTCTTTGGAAGGCTCTATTCCAAATATCTCAAAAACAATATTCTTCACTTAATTCGAAAGGTTCGACTTTTTCAGGTTTTCGTTGTGGGACCAAAAATTTTCCAGGGTTACGATAGAAATTCCGAAACCATATTTTAAAATCGGATGATATAAGCTATCGATCCCCACAAACAGTTTTTTAAATCTTGCAACCTTTGAGTATAAATGGAATTTGTTTTGGGGGTTGTCCAGCGGGGGCTACCCTTTACTACAAAAGATCTTACAATTCAAAATTTTTGGCATTAAAAAAATCTTCAAAAATTTTTTCAAATGGAACAATTGAGCCATCAGCGTTTTTAACGGTTACTCTTTCGAAGTATATATCTGTAGCAGTTTTAGTAAACAAAGAAAGATTATTAAAAGAAATAACTGTATTTTTTAGAGTTACTATTTTTGAATCACATTTAAAAAGTTTAGGTAAAATAGAAGTAATATTAAAATTTAATCCAATATTTGCAAATTAATTTTGAAAAATCAAATTCAATTTTTCCAATACAATTTTCATCAAGATCAAGAGAATAAGAATAATTTGGACAAACAATTACAGGATTTTTAATAAAAAAATATTTGCATGTTTGTCTCATTTTTTCATATAATTTTATTGTTGTTGGATTCTTTGAAATATAAAACATTATTGAATCTGGAAATGGAAAAGATTGAGGAGAATATGAAGAAATGAATTTTGATCGAGAATTAAGTTCACAAAGATTTTTTGCTTTTGCTCCACGACAAATTTTTTTCGCTTTAACATTTTCTTCATCTTTTGTTTTACGTTTGTTCCGACGATTTAAAACTGAAATTGTAGATTACAAAAATGATTCCATTCTTTTGAATTCTAAAGCAGTAATATATTTACCTAAAAATGAACAAAAGGTAAACTGATTTTGCAAAAAAAAAATCGTTTTTAGTAAAATGAGGTCTTGGGAACTTTTTTTTCCTTCAACTAGAAAATTTTTTTGTGACCTCTTTCATTTTTAAATCAATTTTGTTTTTGCTTTTCTTTTGGTGCCGCATTTTCGCAAGGAGAATTTTTCTTAAGATTTATTGGAGATTTTTTGAGATATTATGGGAAAAAATGAGAAAACAATGTCTTATGCATTACTACACAGGGGATCCCAAGTACCATTGTTTATAAAAAAGGATGTGAACCTTTTTCTTGCTCTGAAGGCGCACTGCAAAAAGAGAAAACTTCGCAAAAAATTACAAAAAAAGCAAAAGATTGAAACTACAAAATATTGGGCCTGGCTAAACGCTGGACTGGACCCCTCGCTGGACTGGACTGATGAACTCTGGACTAGCCCAGGATTTAGAACCTGAAAATTTTTAAAAAATTCTGAAAAAAAAATATGAACTCAGCACATCTTTTTTTGGCCTAAAAACCTGATACCAGATAAAAATGAAGCCACTTACGCTGAAATGTTCTAACAAATTATATTGTTGATGATTAATAATAATTTGCAAAATATTATCGACAAAATTTCTCTATGCCTGATTCTGTAATTTTTTATGTTGCTAAAAATCCAAAGACTGCTGAATTATATTTTAAAATGGTTAAAACATGCAAATATTTCTTCGTTAAACAACCAATTCAAAATTTTTCAAAATTTGCGTGCTGGTAATGGAAAATGGTGCAGCGGCGATGAATTGAATGTAACCAAATTTAATTGCAAATATTGGATTACTGATACAATCGAAGCTTCTGCTCTTGGACTTGCTAATCGAAATATTTTTTCACCAATTATTCCAAAACTTTATCGATGTGACGTCAAATGTTTATCTCTTTCTTATTAAATTATTTCTTATCATGATCTTTCCCTTATTATTTCATCTGCTGAATGGATTAAATTTACTAATGTTATTGTAAAACATTCAGATAGTTCTGATGTTCCATTTGAAGATATTGTTGCAATTGCTGTTAAAGCTTGTCAAATTTATGTGTAAGTCTTTTATAACCTTTTCTCCTTCGTTTACATATGTTTTTAGTACTGAACCAATAATCACTCCACAAACAATAAAAGAACTTACAAAACTTCTAAATTTTACGAAACTTCGGCTTTTAGATTTATACAATCTAAGTGAAGTTTTTAATATCGATGAGTGCTATTGCTATATGAAAGTAAGTTTTTTTATTTTTTCAATTTAATTAATTAAAGTTTTTTTTAGAAAAATCTTCATACAAAATTGTTTCTTGACTTTGATAACCAAATTTCTGATGCTTTTAAGAATCGATTAGAAACAATTATTGATGAAATTCTTGAAACTCAACAATTCAACTACCAACCTCCTGTCATTCATTTTACTGAGCTTGATTGGCAAAAATTTAAAAAGTTTAGTCGAATTTTTTTATCATATTAATGTTTTTTGTTTTATGAATTATATAAGACGCGGATATGAAAAATGTTTTTTTACCCCCTTCAAAAAAACGGGCTTTTTAAAATTAATCTCAGGCCGTTTTCACAATGAGATTTGGCATTGATTGTGAAATAAATCTCAGAAATTTTTTCACGTAGCGAAATGAAGCTGGCGTTAAAATAAATCTCACCTCCGACTCTCAGACTGAGAATTGCTAACGGCAATGAAATAAATCTCAAATTTTTTTTCAGAATGAGAAATAAGGGAGGGATTAAAATTAATCTCACCCTTTTTATTTCAGCTTCGGTTTCTCATTAATTTTTAAAATTAATCTCAATTTTTGAGATTAATTTTAATCTAAAACGAATTTTTTATTTAAATGGCATGGTCGTATTTTTGAAGATCTTTTTTTATCATAAAATATGTCAAAAATAGAAAACGGCCAAAATTTGCAAATAAGCTCGATTTTCCCAACTGTTGGGAAAATCTCACTTTTCCCAACTGTTGGGAAAATCTCACTTTTCCCAACTGTTGGGAAAATCTCAAGTTTCCCAATTGTTGTAAAAATCAAATGATGAAAAAGAAAGCAATAAAAAAATAGTTAATTTAATCAATTAACAAAACAAGAACATAGATAACTAAAACGTAAACAAAAATAAAGAAAATCAATTTTCATCTCCAGAGCTTAAAAGATGTTCGGCACCCATTTCATCAGACGATTGAGTTCCATATTCATCTGCGGATGAAACTTCTTCTTCAGCTATACCATCATTATTAGTTGTTTCTGCAGCACGTTTTTCTTCAAATAGAAGCTTTTCAACTACAACTTGACAATTGTTATCTCCAACAACATGAACATTTTGATCCCAAGACATTTTCTTCAAAAGATTTGTCAATCCTAAAATAATAAGGTTATTTCACAAATTTGTACCCCAACATTTTTCGATAGTAAAATTTGAGAAAGCAGCTCTCATCATTCGAGTTTTTTGTTTCATAATTCCTAGATCGTCTGGTGTACAAAAATCATAATCAGATTCTCTTAAAGATGTTCCAGCTGCAACTGATCCGGTTGCAAATATTGGTCCCTGAAAAAAATTGTTAATTAATATATCAAACATACTTAATTGTTTAAAACTTACATGATGAATTTGTTGCAAACGATTTAAAAAAATCATCAGAATTTGCATTTTGAGATTTATGTGTAGCAGCAATTATGGATTTACATGTTGCATCAGGTTTTAGTTGAATATTCCAATTTTCAATTGCAAAGAGTTTTTGAAGCTTCGAGAAATTTGTGACATTTGGCCAACAGGTTCTCGAAACGAAAAAAGTATCACATTTTTTTGTTTGTTGTTTTTTTGTTTGTCGATTTTGCTTGTTTTTTTCGTGAAACTATTTACTCTTCTTTACTTTTCTTTATTACTTTAAATAAATTGTTGTTTATTTTCAGCTTGTATAATCTGTTAAATATGGCTGATACAGTTGAAGTAAAACGTTCTAGTAATGAAGATCATATTGAACTGCAACAAGAAATAACTAATAATGAATACGCAATGTCATTATTAAAAACGACTCTAATCCGTATTATGAAACGTTTAACTTCTTTGGATGGTATTCAATATGCTGATTATAAAACTTCTGATAGTTACCGCGTAACAAAACAAGCTCTTGGTTATTGTGTACGAAATTTTCCTATTGTAAGTTCATTTTCTTATGTTTGTTGTTTAATATTACGCTATGTTTCATTTTAGGAACTTAATCCTAACGCAATAGAACATCTTCATTGGATATTGGATGAATTGCAACATATTCATGATCGGGCAGTTGTAGTAAATCGTCTTGTTCCAGCTGTTGATAGCGAATTATATGCCATTTTTGGTCCAAATTCTAGAACAAATGTTGATGTAGAAGACTGGTCCTATCATAATCTTGTTCAAAGAAGAACTCAACAAATTTCTGATTATAATTTTCAATACAACAATGATTTTGGTACCTTTCTTGTTGCCGTTCCATCTGCATTTCGTTGTCCACAATGCCTCTCCAATGATCACGTTTTAGCACAATGCTCTTCAAATCGTCCAATTTGTTTAAAATGCAAAGTTCATGGACATATTGCTGCATATTGTAAATGGCAACTTTGCGCATTTTGAAACAACAGATTCAAATCCACCAACTAGAAATTCTGAAAATGAATCTTCAACTGAAGTTCCACCAACTACAAATCCACGTAGAAATACAAAACCAATGAAAGGTGCTGATCTACAGAAACGAAAACAGAAACTAAGAAAAGACAACATTCAGCAACTTCTGAAATAACTATTCCAAAGAAACGTGGTAGACCTCCTAAGGCTAAAACTTGATTTATTAATTTTCTTTATTTTTGTTTACGTTTTAGTTATCTATGTTCTTGTTTTGTTAATTGATTAAATTAACTATTTTTTTATTGCTTTCTTTTTCATCATTTGATTTTTACAACAATTGGGAAACTTGAGATTTTCCCAACAGTTGGGAAAAGTGAGATTTTCCCAACAGTTGGGAAAAGTGAGATTTTCTCAACAGTTGGGAAAAGTGAGATTTTCCCAACAGTTGGGAAAAGTGAGATTTTCCCAACAGTTGGGAAAATTCAGATTTTTACAACAGTTGGGAAAATTCAGATTTTTACAACTGTTACCATAGTGTTTTAAAATTGACATTTTAAAATTTAAAATTAGTGATAATATGAAATTTATTCTCACTTTTTTTCGATCTTATGAAAATTTTGTCAATTAATCAAAATTGAGCAAAAATTCATAAACTACCTGAAAAGTCAGTCTGAACAAAACAACTGAGAGTTTTTTTAAAATGTTACCCATTTCTTAGTCTGAGGCTTGAGAATGAAATTTATTTTAACCTCAGTATGATTTCCAAACGTGAAAAAAATTCTGAGAATTATTTAAACGTATGTCCTATTTCTCAGTCTGAACAAAGTTGCTGAGACAGATTTTAACGAGCCATTGTTTTTTAAAAAAAATGGCTTTTTTGTCTTTTTCTAGCCTTTTTTGAAGGGGGTAAAAAAATATTTTTCATATCCGCGTCTTATATGTTTCTTGCTTTTTTTAAATAAAAATGTTACTTGCAATTAACTGGGCTAATTCTGACATTTTCTCGATATTTACAAAAAGTTAAATTTAGTTGTTTTAATCTTTTTTTATAAAAACAAGTAATACCTATGGTATTTAAAATTTAGCTATCAAAGGTTCTAAAATATAATAGGAAAAGTGTAAAAAGCTTACCTTTGAAAGTCCAATTCCCTGGGGTCTGTTTCATAAAAGAGGAAGAAAAAAAATCTTCCATGCGACTTTTTTTTAGTCGCATTTCGCGGTGGGAATTTTTGTTTTCCTGTTGATTTTTTTTGTTGAAAAATTAAAAAAAAAATTTTTTCTTTCTTTGCTCAAAAATTCCCACCGCGAAATGCGACTAAAAAAAAGTCGCATGGAAGATTTTTTTTCTTCCTCTTTTATGAAACAGACCCCTGTTGTTGAATCATTTGAAGGATTTTCAAGGCAATAAATTCGATGAAAATCATTTGTTCCATTATCAGCAGCAAAATAAATATAAAATTTGTTATCAATAAAATGAATTTTAGGTGCCCAAACTTCTTTTGAATAATCTCCAGAATCTTGGGAAGTCCAAATGGTTACAGGCTTTAATTGTCCACCCATGCTTTAAAGTTTCTGCTATTTGAATGGAACATATTTCAAAATACTCCCCTGATATTCAATAGTATTTACACAAATTATAAGTTTGAAAAGCTCACAAAATTTTTCGAAATACTTTTCGGCTGATTTACTATCCCAATTTAGTCAAATGAAAATTATTAAAACCAGTCATTTCGGGTGATTTTTGATCTCAACTTAATCACATGTAAAATTCACTTAAAAATAATTTAAACACTTATTTTTTTAATGAGCCATGCTTATAAAAAGAAGTTTATAAATTTTTCAAAGAAAGTAATCCAAAACATTTTCAAAACCTTGTATTTATTTAAAAATAAAGTAAAAAAAACCAATAAAATATAATAATTACAAAACAAATATATTTTAATGAAGAGACCACAATTGTCTCAAATAATTAAATGCAATATAACCAGGAGAGAGGCCAGGATTTTCATCTTGTAAAGATTTCGGAACTGCAATACCTTCCATAATTTCATCAGGATTTGAAAAAGCAAGCAATTCACGAAGAAAATCACCATCAATAAATGGTGCATCATTATATGGCATATAATTTGTTGAACGGAAAGTAAGTTGATCACAAACAGATGGATTCTTTTTATTTAATGCAATTTCAACAGCTTTCAAGAAACTAAAAAAATAGTAATTAAATAGTGTCCAATTTTTTTTGTTATTGTTGTGCTTAACGTTTTTTTGTCTGCATTGCCGGGATACTAGGATCTATTGTGGAGTGAAACAACGAATTCAATTTTGATATTTAAAATTTATATTTGAAAAAAATAGAAAAAGTGCGAAATTTACTAATTTTTTTTCTCACCGAAATCAAAATCTTAGTAATTTAAAAAAATTTTAGTTTTCTATTTGGGAACACAAAACCAGAAAAACAAGATAAAGCTAATCTGAATTTCAAAATTATGGAAAAAATCTCAAAATCGAAAAAACTTTTGATTTCGAAATCAAAACTTAAACATTTCTCAAAATCGAAATATCAATTTTGCACATTGTTTTTCAACATTAAGAGGGGATGTTAACAACAACACATTTGACATCCCTCTTTAAAGAAAATAAAAATAAAAAAACTTACGTAAAAACATCATCTTCAACATTCGCAAAAATTCCAACGGCTCCATCAGCGGATGAAAAATATCGATGATTAAAATTTGATTTTTTTGGTTTTGCATAAATTGGTAAAAATGGTGCACCAGCTCGAATTTTATTGACAGTTTGTCCAAGATACATTGAACCAAGATTTGTAAGTTCTGTACAAATATTACCATTTGAAGTACCATTTTCACCATGATGATGATCATCTTTTGGTAAAAGATCTGAGAATATTGTAACATTTTCTTCTGAATCACAACCAATAAATTCATGATTTGATAGAAAATTTAATGATAAAAATGCTCGTTGATGACGTTCTCTAAAAAATAAAAAAAGTTTAATGATATATAAATAAAATACAGTATACCTTGCAACAACTTTTCCATCATCTTTATCTTTTGGTGCATCCAATTTTGCAAGAATAAGTGATTGCATTGCATCTGATGCAGCAAGAGCAGATAAATCTTCATTAAAAGTTGAAGAATTACAATAAACAAAATGACCAATCATTGTATTATTTGTTAATTCAAGAGTATGTTGTGATGGATTAAATATTACATCCCAGCATGAAGTACCAATTAAAGCTCGAATTGAAGTTGCTGTTGCTTTTATACCATATACAGGAGATTTAACAGGTTTTTCAAGAACTTGTCTCAAGATTCCAGATGGCTCTGATCGACTATTACCAGAATCAATTCGAAATACCAAAATTCTACCCTAAAAAAAGAACTAACTTAATAAAAACAAATTGAAAAAAATTTAATTTCGAAAAACAGAAATTTCTTTTTCTTCTAACCCACAATCCTAACTGCTACAGTAACCCTTACCTGTTCAATATTATCATTTCCAGGAAAAGCAAGAGCAGTTCCAGCAAAAACATATGTATCATTGCCAAACTTTGCAACAGTCATACAAAAAATTTCTTCAAATCTTGAAAGTTGTACTGCATCTAAGATTGTAAATCGATCGGCACCAAAAATCACAAGAGAAGTAATATCTTCAATATATTGAACTGGAGCTGGACCTGCACCTGCTTCATATTTGTATTCTTCTGAAGCTGACCAATGAAGAATTTTACGATTTTCAAATGCTGTTACAAGTGTCTGCGGTTGATCAATTGTTTCTTGGCCATTTGGGGTTACGGTAATTAACTAAAAAAATTTTGTTAAAGAACGAAAAACGTTTAAAAAGCTTACATTTGAATGTACGGATGAAGCAACTAAGACATTTGTATCAACATCATGCTCCAAATGCATTAAAGTTTCACCAACATGAACCTTTTGAATTGTCATCTTTTGTTTATCAATTATTTTTCCTATAACAGTTATCATTGCATTCCAAAACCGACATATAAAAAACTCATACCCAAACAAATATGTCCTTCAGAATAATACAATAATGAATTAACACTTTCTTGATCACTTTTTGCAGATAATGGAAGCATAAATCCAACATCTTTAACATCCATATTACAAAATCCAAGTGAATGTTTATCGCTTTTCATTACGGTAGTTTGATCAGAGCATAAAATTAAATGAAGTTGTCGTTGAACATAAATTTTACAAAGTAGTGGAGGTTGTACACCAACATTTAAAGTTTCACATTGACCAATAATTTTTTCAGCTGAATCATATTGATAATAATCAACTGATCCATCATCCATTGCACAAACAATATATGATCGCCAAGACGGAAAATGTATTAAAATTGGTGTAACAACAATTTTTCCATGAATAACAGGAATTTTGATTGCAGATTTTAGCGCAGTGCCAGGGGTATCAGGAATTTCAACAAGATAAAAGTTCTTTGATAAAAATGGTACAACAAAACATTGTCGACAATTTTGATCATCTAAAGAAGAAAGATATAAATGTGGGATACGAAAAATCGTGACGCGGAAAGAAATTTTGTAGAAAAATGTTCTTTCCGCAAAAAAAACCCTAAATAACAATGTATCAGTACAAACCTGAATTAGCAAATTTAACATTCCAAATTGGTCGAGGAAATCTTTGTTCAGCTACTTTTGTCAAACTTCCATTTGCAGAATCAAAATGAAACCACTGAACAAAATTTTCTTTTGAAATTACAATATCCCCATATCTTTTAACATCTGCTGCAGAACATTTTGGAAGTGTTGCAACCGTTTCTCCAGATAAAGTTGTAATTGTACCACCATTTGAAGTAATATGAATATAAAAATATGGTTCAATAACTCCAACAAAAAGTGTATCATTCAAAGTTTCAAATCCTAAAAAAAAGAATACTGTAATGAATGAATGAAGCTAATATGAATATCAAAGATTACTGTATTGAAAAAAGCTTACTTGGAAAATCAGGCAAAAATGTTTCAGGTTTTGAATATCGTTGTACAGTAAAATTTCCTTCATTAACTTCAAGAATTTCATAACCATGCTGTCGTCGAATAGCAAATCGATTTTTTGTTGATGAATGAAAATTTAAAGGATAAACATTTGGAACATATGAAAATGGATATTTTGCCATTATATATATACTCATACAATTTTTGATAATTCGAAGAGATCCATGCTAAAAACAATAAACAATTACAGTACACTTTTTAGCTATTCATTAGTGTTACCTTATAAGCACCTGAAGAAACAACCAATTTTCTATCACTTCGTTTTTCAATTGATACAATATCAACTGCAGGTCCAAGATTGCTTAAAGTTTCAACACTTTCAATAAAAAAGCAGCCAATATCATTTCTTCTAATATTCAATAATTCATGATCTCCAAGCCATGATGAAACCAAAAATTGTCCTTTATCAAATCGTTGAATGCAAGTTGGAATTGGACCAACACCAATTTTTTCAATCTATAAAAAACAACTTGTTAAAAACAAATGGTTTAAGCTAAAAAAACAACCTTAATATCAGCAACTTTATCGATTCCTTGTAGGTCAATTGATAAAACACAAATATCACCATTATCATCAGCTAGCAAGAATCGAGTTTCTGCTACAAGCGAAGTCCAACATGTATAATGTCGTTGGATACCAGTAATTGGGAAATATTGTACATGATTTGGTGCAATAAATGTTATCTTTGTACACGAGATTACCAAAACTCCACCAGGAATTTTATTAAATGGTATAACAAGAAGATAATCAATTCCAACATCTTGTAGCGGATAATTTTCAACCGGTTGAATGTCTTCATTTGCTGGATCTTCTCGGGTAACCTGACATTGAAATGAATGACCATCTTTTTCAACAATTGCAAAATGATTGTCTGAAAAATGGGAAAAAAGTTAAAAGGGATTACAGTAGCTGGGGAAGGTGGCGCAAATTAGATATGGCAACATGCCATATAACTTTTTGATAGCAAATTGACAGGACTATCTATTAACTAAATAGCACATGAATAACTGCAATTTGAATGCCAATAGGCCCGGTTTTTATGTCAAAATTATCGAAAAGTGCCAAAAAAGAGACAACAAAAACTAAAAAAAGTTATACTCCTGTTGTAATGTCTAATGTGAGCATTTATATAGTTTAGAGTACACATAACAGTTGTGTTTGTACCCCTTATGGAGCCTAGAATTCTGGCACAACAAATTGTGCGTTACTTTAAAGCTTGCTTTAACCACAACTAAATCCTTCCTAAAAAACATACCATCATTGTCCAATGCTGCAATTCCAGCAATAAATGCATATCGACGATATTGTTTTGTAACAAAAATCATTTTCTTTGTATCTGCAGATCTCTCCCATGTTACATATTCAATTGACGAAGATTTACAATGAACAATTATTGCCTAAAATCAACAATGTAATATAACTTATAACGTCCCAAAAAGTCTTTACATTTCTCTTCAATGCTACCATCAAAATTCCTGTTGTTGAATCATTTCCAATTCCTTTATCAATCATTCCCATAACACGAATTTCAGCAGTACCATTTTCATTAAAAGAATAAATAACAAGTTGAAGCTTTGTCGTTAAAAATGCAACACAATCTTTTTCCTAAAAGTGTTTGTGTTTATTAGACATATGCATCAATATTGTAAAACAAACTTACATCACTTGGATTTATTTTAACCTTTACAGAACCAATAATCTTTCCTTTTGCAGAAACTTCTTGAATAATTTTAATATTTTTTATATCATTATTAAATTCACAAAGATCAAGACGATTTGAACGAACAAGAATAAGATTTTGTTTTTCAGAAGATATAAATTTTCCATACAAAATATTTTTAATTCCTGATGGTTGTATTGCTGTTCCACAATAGACAGACATTTCCTTCAATTAAAAATGTTAATTAGAATTGAATATATAATAATTATACAGAAGATTAACCGGGTATTTTAAGAAAAAACAACTTTTTTAAAAAGTTTTTTAAATTTCTCTCAAATTTTTTTGCATGCATTAATTTTTGAGACACGTTTTGCCAAACTTTTCTGTTTATGCAATTTTTTTTAAAATTTTTTGTTTGATAACCGTAATTATTTGTGCTTGTGCTCAACGATTGCAGCTCCCAATTATTTTATATTAATTTATCGAAAAACTAACTCCAGCACCACCGCCAAGTAATAGTTGAGATGCTTTAAATTGCATAACATTTGGTTCATTTCTTTGATTTCCATTTTGTTGTCTTAGAAATTGAAAGGCATTCTGTAAAAAATAAAATAAGTAACAAATTATTTTTTGTTTTTTATGTTACTTGATGTTTTAAACTTTCGGTAAAGCATCGTTTAGAAGTTTTAATCGATCCAAATTTTTCTTTTTTTAATCCTTTAATATTTTCATTATGAGATAAATCTGTTTCAACAGATTCAGCTGAATTTTCATAAGCTACAATATGAAGAGAAAGGATGCTTTTATTGGTGGTATTTATTACTATTTTCAGTTTCCATTGTTTTTTTAAACCATTATCTTCATAAAAAGTTGAAGAGGGCTTGGAAGATTTATTCCATGATTGCAATTTTTCTTTTTTTTATAATTATCAGATACTTTAAAATCTGTTACTGCAGTCCCATGTAAAAACTTTTGATATTAACTTTATCGTTAAAGTTTTTTGATCCAAAAAAACAAATCAACTTATTCATTTTGCAACGGATAATACCTTAACCTTTTTTACAAATTAACAAAAAAAAATTTCAACATTTATGTTCAAATTTTTTTAAGCAACATCAATTTTTCAAAATTAATGTTAAATTTTTTTGCGCAAAAGTGAACGGTCAACATTTTATTATAGAAAAAGAAATAGTCGCAAATTGTTTCTGCACGTCTCTATTTTAGTTTATTAAAATTATAAGAGTGATGCAATATGTGCAACACAAGTTAAAAATGTATTTATTTATTTTCTGCTTTTTTTAAAAAATAGCTTCGACGAAAAAATAAATTATTTTATGCATTTTTGCCTCGAATTTTGATGATGATCTTCCATTCAATTTTTGGCAGCATTTTTTCTTTCAGTAAATGTCATCATTTTTTTTTTCAGTATTTTCGCGTTTTACGGGATTAAACTTTTTTATTTTTACAATTTTTTTCAGAATATTTTTTTATCGAAATTAATATTAAAAATTTTTTCGATGGCAACAAAAGGTTGTGGCTTGCTTTTCAAAGATAAGCAGGATTTTGTTGGTGTTGAAAATAATATTTTTATTTTTTCTGACGACAATCAATACAATAATTTCAACTTAAATCAAAATCATCAAAATTCTACAAATGCATTTTTAATAAATCCAAAAAGTGTTGAAATTGATAGCAACAAAAAACAACAACATTCAAATTTCGGTAATTTTCAAAAAGGCTGCAGTTTTTTTAAGTAAAATTTTTGATTTAAAAAAAATGTGAAATAAAAAACATGTTTCAATAATTAATTTTTTGTAAATAGTTTTTGAAAAGTCTTTAAATATTATGAAAAAAAAACTGCAGCCTTTAAAAAAATCTATAAAGATTCTGTTTCATCAAATATTAATTTAAAAGCAAATCAAAATTCATTTTCATGGAAAAATTCAAATCAAACTTTGCCAAAGAATTTTCATGGATTTAACAATAAAAATGTGATAAAAGAAAAGAATGCTGTCATTTTAAATAAGAATAAAAGCACCATATCCCTTCATTTTTCGGCATATGAAAATTCAAATGAAATTTTTATTGCAAATGGAAAATTTGGAAGTATTAAATTAAAAGCTGATAATGGAAAATTTGGGATAAAGAAAAAAGTGATGAAGCAAATTTTGTGTGGTTCAATTTTTGGTTATGATAAAGTAATTTTTAAACATGTATTTGGCAGGGGGTATGGCGCCATACTGACCTTGAGTTTCTGCATATCCCGGAATCAATTCCATTGTTTTTATTTCAGTCAAAAAATGGGTTTATGTTCTTTTAGTTTTCATTTTTTGTTAATAAAACGAAAAAACGAGCATTATCTTTCCCAACTGTGCGAAATCTTATATTAACTTTTCATGCCTTTTTATATTAATATTATTAATCAGCATAAAAAACTGAAAAGAAAGTGATAGCAGAGAATTTTGAAAAAAAAATGTATGTAAAAAACTGATATAAGATTTGGCATAGTCGTAAAAGATAATGCTCGTTTTTTCATTTTTTTTTTACAAAAAAAAACAGTGCCAAAGCATTTTTTGGCTGAAAATCTGATTCCAACGTGGTTCATGCATTTAAAAATATCGATATATTTTCCTTTAAAATCAAAAATCGCCTTTCGAAATATTTTTTATTTCATTTTTCTTTTAAATAACTTTCCTATGAAATCGAAATTTCGATCTCCGATAACCCTGTTGTTTTCACAAGCCTTCTAAAATGGAGAATTCTGCAGAATTAAAATTGATGTGGCCAAAATCTTACAAGGGAACCGTTTGATATGTGAATTCGCCTTTGAAACGGGACCTATTTTAGAATATTCCCCTGATATTCAAACGTATTTTCCCAAATTATGAGCGGCCCCTTCCCCAAAAATATTTTTTCACCTAATCGACTATAATACTATAGTATACGTTATCGTGTGCTACTTATACCAATTAATTGCTTATTTTTTCGTATTTTACGCATTCTGGTTAATCCATTATTAGTTATTTGTTGTTAAAATAATGTTATGTAACTTTCTAAGTCATTATAGAACTGCAAAAATGCAATTTTAAGAAATTAATTGGTAAAAGTAGCACACGATAACGTATACTATAGTAGTATAGTCGATTAGGTAAAAAAATACTTTCGGGGAAGGGGCCGCCCACAATTTGGGAAAATACGTTTGAATACCAGGGGAGTATTCGAAAATAGGTCCCGTTTCAAAAGCAAATTCACATGTCAAACGGTTCCCTTGTTAAGTTTTTTTTTCGAAATTGAAATTTTAATTTTTTAAACCCGTGATGAAAAGCCTTAAATATCCCCTTATTAAAAATATAAAGTTTCATATTATTCTGTAAAATTCCAGAATTCTTATGAATTTCCAAGGCAACAACAAGAAAATGAAGCTATTGCTACAGTACCAGATATTGCACAATTCAAGACATCCCAAAAACTTTTCAATCCTAATCATCATCATCATCATCATTTATCATCACCTCCACCTTTTTCAAATGGATTAAGCAAACAATTAAGAAAGATTACTTCTGCAGCAAATATTCTTTCTTCTCCACCATCACCATCATCATCATCTGCACGTATTGCACCACATCTTCTTCGTCAATTACCTTCTTCACATGAAGTTTTTAGTGATACGTTTGTTTTGTAATTTATACATTTTTTCCATTTTTAAAGGTTAAATTTATTGAAGATTTTTTTAAGGAGAAATGAACATAATAATTTTGATGGTTCGTGGACTGAAGGAAGAGATATTTCTGAACGTGAACATAATGGTAATTCTATTTCATTTCCAATAAGTATGTCATGTGATGTATGTAAAAAGAGATTTGGTTTTACTCGAAATGCTTTTGAATGTCGTGGTTAGTTTTGTTTTCTTCTAAAAGATTTTTTCCTGTACTCTAAAAACGAAAATTTTGTTGATCATTAACAAAATTTTCGATCAACAAAATTTTGTTAATGATCTAGGGCTTTCATTTGATACCCAAATTGTAGCATTTGACTATCCACACGTTAGAATCAGTTCCACTCTTTCTCTTCAGTCAAAAAATGCCATAAAATTGTATCTGTTTTCTTTTTATTTTTTTGCAAAAAACTAATAAAAGATCTGGCACGGTCGTAAAAGATAATTGTCATTTTTTCATTTTTTTAACAAAAAAAATAGAAAGAAAAAAAAATACAATGCCAACCCATTTTTTGACTAAGCAGCCAGTGTTGTGCTTTCGAATTTGAAATGACTCCGACTCCGGAGTCGGAGTCGGAGTCACTGGAGTCGACTCCGGAGTCATTTTTTTTAGGGTTAAAAAAAATTTTTCAAAAAATTTCAAAAATTTTTTATGAGAAATTTAGAAGCCCAGACACGTTTTAAATGTTACTTTTAACATAACAATGTTAGAATAGCTTGATATTTATTACGTTAAATAACAAAATTAGAAAAATAAAATTTTAAAATTTAAAATTTCTTTTTCTTAACGTACTCTACCCTTTGAATTTGAAAAATTTGAACGGAGTCGACTCCGACTCCGACTCCTGAGTCGGAGTCGCAACAACACTGTAAGCAGCTGCTTTTAACATGGTCCTCTAAAAACGATAATTTTGTTGATCATTATGTAGCCCTTTTCCTTGGCTTGAATTTGATACCCCAGTTTATAGCATTTTATTTATCCAATAAAAACCTTAAAAACATTTAAAATTCTAGATTGTAATCTTCGATTTCATCGACAGTGTCAAGCTCTTGCTCCAATGCCATGTATTCCAAAAGCTCCTTTACTACAATTTCCAACTCGACAAAAATCTATTTTAATTGATTATTGTTCAACTTCACATCCATATATTCCTTCAATAATTATTCATTGTACAATTGCTTTAGAACGTGAACATTTGGACCGAGAAGGAATTTATCGAATTTCTGGAACTGTTTCAGCTGTCACAAAACTTTTAAATTCATTTCTTTCATCCAGGGTTGTCCCAGATTTATCAAATGTTCCAACAGAAAATATTACTGGTTGTATTAAAAAGTTTTTGAAAGAATTAAGGGTAAGCTTTTGGATTTAAAGGGGGCGGACGTTTTGATACAGTTTCGAAATCTTAGATTTTCGTGATTTTCAGGCAAACTGGGAGTCTTGAAACGAAAATGACCCTTTTTTACATTGTTTTTATCAAAAAAGATGCATTTTCGTTTCGAGACTCACAGTTTGCCTGAAAATCACGAAAATCTAAGATTTCGAAACTGTATCAAAACGTCCGCCTCCTTTAAGATTACTTTAAAAAATCAAATTTTTGAAATTTTTGTAAAAATTTAAAAAAAAATGACGTAATATTTCATCATTCTTTTTTTTAGGATTGTGTTGTTCCATCAACTTCATTTGAACAATTTATGCATGCCATTAAAGAAAATGATGAACAACAAATTATTACATGCGTTTTTGAACTTCCTCCACCACATCGTGATACCCTTGCATATTTTATTCTTCATTTACAAAAAGTTTCACAACATTCTTCAAGCAATAAAATGCCAATTGAAAATCTTGCAAGAGTTTTAGCTCCAACAATAATTGGATATTCAAAAAGACTACCATATAAAATGGCGGAAGAATTTACAGTTAATTACAATCAAACAATGATCCTTCATCGACTTTTAAAGCTTCCATCTGTAAGCTTTTTTAGATGATTCATTTTTTTTAAATGGAGGGATTAGGGTTCTGAAAAAAAAACCCATCAATCTAAATTAACTAATTCGTTTCGGAATACATAAATTTTATTTTTAAAAATAATATTTATAAACAAAAAATAAGAGATCCAAAGAAGTAAAGTTTTTGTTTTTTGGAACTTCAAAAAAAGTAATCACAAATTTTTTCATGTTTAGTTATAAAAAATATTTTCATGATAATTTTAATCGAAATTTCTTCTGCGAAAAATTAAAATTGCAAAATTTTGATTTTTCGTAGGGGATCGTCCAGACGTAACTTCTGGATAGTCCCTAAGTAAAAACGCCTCATCTGATTTCTCTCGTCAGAAAAAAACAAAAGCTAATCTGCTTCGCTATAAAAATAGCAAAGTTTTCCAAAATTTATTTAAATTTTTCAAAAAAAAAAATTTTAATCGTACCTTAAATTTGGAACAATTAGTCCAAAGAAAATTTTTTTTCCAACGGTTTTTTTGAGGCTAAAATTTAGAACGTAACATCTGAGCCCCTTAGTAATAAGAAAATCCATGGCCTAACCCAAAATTGCTTACAGTGTTTTTTATACATTCATTTTTATAGGAATTTTGGAGACAATTTCTTGAAAATAATGTTAGTCAATTTGCTGCAGTTGACGGAAGGAGCAGCAATTATCGAACATCTCCACCATTTACATCATCATCAGCATTATCGGCAAGACAACCACATACATATAGAACATCTTTTTCACCTCCACCACCACCAATGCCACGATCATATTCATCAAGATTTCGACGTCGAAATAATAATTCTAAAGTTATAAAAGAATCATTTGATGAAAGCCAGCAACCAACAAAGCCATCCCCACTTATGCGATCTTTATCTGTTGCATCATCACTTGTTCGAAGTTTTAAATCTGCATTTTAAAATTTTTTTGTTGGATTTAAAAGTTTTTGTAAAAAATAAAAAAACAACAATAAATTTTGTAAAAAAATTTTTTATTCGACAAAGATATACAAATATACCCAAAGAACTACAATTCAAAACAGAAAAAAATAAAAATTTATATTGCAGCTTTAAAGCTTATTCGTCGCATTCCTTTTAAAGCATTTGAAAGTGGTTGAATAATTGGTGTAACTGGTGAAGAATTTACTGAAGTTTTTGATGTTGAATAATCTGAATCAAAAATATTTGAGATTACACTTCTTCTTCCACGTTTTGATGGTTTTGTTGGAGTTAATGAAGATAAAATAGATGTTGATCCAATTGTTTGTGTTTCTGATAGAATTGATCGAGTGTTTGAAAATTCTGTATCCATATTTGTATCAAGAAAACTTTTCCAAAATTCCTAAAAATTAAAATTAAATTGAATCAAACTTTAATAAGCAACTAACTGAAGGAAGCTTTAAAAGTCGTTGAAGAATCATAACTTGATTTCGATTAAGTTTTTCAACATTCTCCAATGTTACAAGTGCTGGATATTCAATAATCGTTGGAGCTAATACTGTTGCAAGATTTTCAATATGCATTTTATTTGCTTCTGAATGTTGTGAAACTTTCTGAAGATGAAGAATAAAATATGCAAGAGTATCACGATTTGATGCAGGAAGTTCAAAGACACAATTCATAATTTTTTGATCATCATTTGATTCAATTGCACGAACAAATTCATCACATGATGTTGATGGAATAAGTGAATCCTATAAAAGTTACCGTAATCCAAATGCACAAACTTTTAAAAATCTTACTCTTAATTCTTTCAAAAACTTTTTAATACAACCGGTAATATTTTCAGTTTCAACAGATGAAAGAACAGGAATTTTACGTTGAGTTAAAAATTCTTGATAAAGTTTTCCAACAATTTCTGCATTTGATGTTAAACGATAAATTCCTTCAGAATTGAGACGATCACGTTCTAACGCAACAATGCAATGAATAATAAGTGGTGGAATGAATGGAGTTGTTTCAGGGCAATATTGTGCCAATGGACATTTTTGTTTTGATGGAGTTTTTGGCATTGGAACTTTTGGAACACATGGCATTGGTGCACGGCTTTGACAATGTCGATGGAAGCGAATATTACAATCTAAAAATAAAATTATTATTATATAAAGGAAAAAAGTACCGTACCAACACATTTGAGGGAATTTGTTGCAGTAATACCAAAACGCTTTGCACAAACATCACAAGTTTCAAATACAGTATTAAAAACTTTTACACGATGAGTTCGTCGATCAATTTCTTGTCCATAAGTCCATGAAGAAACCATTGGGCTACTACTGAAAAAACAAAAATGAATTTACAGTAACCTTCAACGAAAAAAAACTTACAAATCAAAAGTATTTTTGCTTGCATTTAAATGTGGTGTATGTGCTTTTGGCTTCAATGGAATTATTTCATCTTTTGCATCAATCAACGTTGATTCACTTAACGAACGTTTCATTGATTGAAGAATGCATGGAGGTGGTTTACTCTTTGAAGATTTTTTTGGTCGAAGTATTGCAGGAACTTCTGTATTTTCAATATTTCGAGATCGTTTACTTGGAGTTGATTCAATCTAAAACAGAAATGTTGAAGAATAAAGAAATGCAAGGTTATAGAAACTTACATCTTCAAATGAAAGCGTTGAATGTGAAAATTTTGGAGTTTGTGTTGAAGTTGAAGGACGTTTACGACTTGAACGACAATGTGATGGAGCAGCTGCAGCAGAAGTAATATCTTCTTGTGAAACATCTAATAATACTTCACCACTATTATCATAATCAATATCAGATTGTCCACCATCATATGTTTCTTCATTACGGTATTGAGTTCCTAAAAATTGCAAAAGTATTAAGCGTTCTACTAAATGCATAAACTTACTTGTTGTAACATTGAAGCTAACTTTTGAAGATGGCTTTTGAACATTATTGATAATAGCTAATAAACCATCAGACATAAAAGCTTTATCACTATCCTAAAAATCCACACAGTTAATATTTATCCTTCCAACAGCAAAACAAACCTTTAAAATACTTCGCAACTTTTCCCATTGAATTTTATACCCTTGAAGTTCGTCTGCAATTGCATCTTTAGACTTTGAAACTCGATCAAGGGTTGCTTGGCAATTAAGAAGTTTTCCATTCATTCGTTCATGTGCTGATTTAAGTTCATTATTATTCCTTTCACTTTTAGAAAGTTTTTCTTTGTAATATCTTGCTTCAGCATCACTTTTTTGCCATTTAACTCGAACAGCTTCAAGTGTATTAAGTACATTTAAGATATCTAAAAATAGAGAAATAAAGGATTAAAACATTTTTAGCATTTAAACATACCTTGGTCTGAATCTGTTTCTAACAATGACTTGTAATGACTCCAATTATCTGCAAATTCACGGCAAATGCTTCCTGATTCTGTTGAACACAGCTTTGATGAAGGAGGTGGTGGCATTGTTACTAACAACAACAATTTGTTAGGTGAAAGGTCAGTCTAAAAAAGTAACAATTTAGAGATATTTTTAGTTTTTTTCTATATAGATTATAGATAAAGCAATTACGACAAACAATACACGAAATTAGTAAATTATAAATAAAGGAATTAAAGTTGTTAAAATAGGAAAAAATGATTTACTTTGAAATTAGATTTGGCAAAAAAAATGCGATAAAGCGAAGCAAAAGTTTTACAAATTTTTTCGAGAGTGCATTTTTTGGCAAAATATGGTTCAAAATCAGCAGCAAAAAATGAAATAAAAAATTTTTAGAAAAATTTGCTGTCAGCGATTTTGATTTTTATTTTGTTCCTCACTTTTTTATTAGCCTTTATAAATTTTATCCATAAAAAAACTTAATAATAAGTAACAGATAAACAGAAGCAAAAGCAACATGATGAGAGCAAGGTTTTTTTTCGATTCAATCAATGAACTTTTTTGATGCATTACAGTATCTTTTTTGTTGAAAAACTAAAGTTTCTTTAGAATTTAGATCATGGATTTTTCTGAAAGCATTTTTAGCAGCTGTTATTTGACGTAGTTTGACGTATTATGACTATCTCAAAACAAAAAGTCCTTTACTTTGATTCAGAAAAACGAAAATATTTTCTATGATTTTGTAGTATGCATTGACAACACTGAATTCAAACGCATAATAGTTTAATGCCATTTTAATAACTTCGAATTTAAATAAAAATGTCTTGAACATTATTTTTTCAAAAACACATAAAAAGTAGTATTTTACATTGAAAAATATGTGCAACGACAGAAAAAAACTTTTTTCACATAAGCATTGATACCTTTTTTTAAAAAAAGTCTATTTACATTTTTAACTGTAAAGATCTTTTTCTTTGAATATTTAATCAATATTTAAAAAACAAAAGAAAAGAAGCAAGTTCAAATTTACAACAAACCATAAAATATGTTGAAAAAAGATTAATGTAGTCAGTCCCTAGTAAATAAAGACTGAAAAATATCAGATGACAGCCGCCACTGTAATTTTGTCTTTAACTCCTTTATTTGTACTTTACTAATTTCGCGTATTGCTTGTCATGGTTGCTTTATCTATATTTTAAAAAGAACAAAACTAAAAATATCACTAAATTGTTACTTTTTTTTAGACTAACCTTTGACCTAACAATGCCACCACCTCCATCAAAGCTTTGTTCAAAAGAATCAAAAAATATTTGCCGTGAATTTGCAAATAATTGGAGTCTACACAAGTCATTGTTAGAAACAGATTCAGACCAAGGTATGTTTTTATGCTATAAATAATCTTTTAATCCTAATATCTCTATTTTTAGATATCTTAAATGTACTTAATACACTTGAAGCTGTTCGAGTTAAATGGCAAAAAAGTGATGCTGAAGCAAGATATTACAAAGAAAAACTTTCAAAAAGTGAAAAGAATAATAATGAACTTAAATCGGCACATGAACGATTGAATGGAAAACTTCTTAATTGTCAAGCAACCCTTGATCGAGTATCAAAAAGTAAAGATGCAATTGCAGACGAACTTCAAGGATATAAAATTCAATGGGAAAAGTTAAAAAATATTCTAAAGGTTTGTTTTGCTGTTGGTTGAAGACGGACAAATAATTTATATTGTTTTTAGGATAGCGATAGTGCTTTCATGTCTGATGGTTTATTAGCTATTATCAATAATGTTCAAAAGCCATCATCAAAAGTTAGCTTCAATGTTACAACAAGTAAGTTTATGCATTTAGTAGAACGCTTAATACTTTTGCAA
The DNA here is from genome assembly GCA_963922195.1 of Panagrolaimus sp. PS1159. Lineage (NCBI taxonomy): Eukaryota > Metazoa > Nematoda > Chromadorea > Rhabditida > Panagrolaimidae > Panagrolaimus > Panagrolaimus sp. PS1159. The sequence goes on from CAWUHW010000028.1 coordinate 1,159,364, forward strand.
TTTTTAGGAACTCAATACCGTAATGATGAAACATATGATGGTGGACAATCTGATATTGATTATGATAATAGTGGTGAAGTATTATTAGATGTTTCACAAGAAGATATTACTTCTGCTGCAGCTGCTCCGTCACATCGTCGTTCAAATCGCAAACGTCCTTCAACGTCAACACAAACTCCAAAACTTTCACATTCAACTCTTTCATATGAAGATGTAAGTTTCTACAACCTTTGCATTTCCTTATACTTCAACATTTCTGTTTTAGATTGAATCAACTCCAAGTAAACGATCTAGAAATATTGAAAATACAGAAGTTCCTGCAATACCAGAAAACCCATTGAAATGAAATATTTATTTAACCATAAAAATTATAATATTTAAAATTTCATGTTAAGTCAGAAAAAAGTCTTGGAATGAAAGAAGTGTTTGCATTTGAATCGCTAAAAGTATTTATTCAACGACAAACAAAAAAATATGGAATGGATTATCTATTTTTATCACCATCTCCAGCAATGTCTCCAATTACTTCCATTACTTTATCAGCTGCTGGGAGAGAAGAAGAAGAAAGAACCGAAACCTTTGATATTAACTGAAATTTATGATGCTTCGAAAAAAATTTGTAAATAAATGTTTTTAACTTTATCGGGTTTTTATTTTTTTCTCTTTTACTCAATTTTTATGGATTTTAAAAAATTTGTTAATGTGAAATATGGTCAATAAATTATGCTAAGTGATTACGATTTTACGTTGTTTTATTTGGTATTTGCGGCAATCTTGTATGATAGATATTATTTTTTGGAGGAAACTTTCTTTTTGATTGTTCAGATCTTACGTCGGCACGTTTATAGGTGAGACAGGTGAAATTTTTAATGACGTCTGAATTGAATAATCATTTCACATGGACATAAATACATGGTTACACTTTTTTATGTTTTGATTTTATTTGTATTTTACCTTTTTTTACATACATCGGATTTAAGCCTCTTATAACAGCACTTTATTTTAATCACACATAATTTTAATGCTTTAAAATTGAAAAAAATGAAGATTTGAATTTCGGATTATAATTTTGAGAGATTATTTTTGTGAAAAGTTCTCGGAAGAAAAAATTTATATTTTAAGTAAGAACAGACTGAATGATTTTATTCATTGCAGAGTTGTGACTTTAGCACTCCGCCAATCCATTTTGCAGAATGTTTTTAAAAGCTTTTCCTGTCTCATCTCTCAATGGCTCAAGGAATCGGTCGTCGTCTCATTTCATAAAAGATATTTTTAATTTTAGCGTTTCTATTACAAAAATTATTTTACTTTAAATATTGTTAAGTTCGGTATTTGCGACGAATGCAAAATATATTTGTACAGTGGATCATTATGTAAATTTGGAATTTTACAAGATCGTATTTTTTCAATCTCCCGATTTTCCCCGATTTATGACGGATGATGAAAAAAGGCAATGTTTCATAAATTTTACTGAAGCAATGACGACGGAAATAGAGGTTTATATATTTTTTTAATTCATAAAAGCAAGAATGTCAGATGAGGAAGAGGAGGCAGCAACCCCCTGAAGCAAGACATTACAATTTAGCAGGTGCCGATACCCCTTCTCTCGAAATTTATTGTGAACCGGCCGCGGGCCCGGGCCGGTTCAAATTCCCAGGCCCTAGGCCCATCAAGGCCCTTGGGTTTTAAAATATTTATCACGTATAAACCAGTGATGAAAATTTTAAAACCGCAATCTTCAGGGCTTTCAAAAAGCACCCGTGTCTCCTTATGACTAGCTACGTGTACGCGCGACTCAAACGTCAGTGTTCCCCACATTTTTTTCCCAAAAAAAGATGCAAAGAAAGGTATACTGTAGAAATTAAACCTTAACATTAAAATTTTAATTTTTTACCTATTACATGTAAAAAAATATGGAGATTCCGAAAATCCAATTTTTGAATAACATTTTTCCACAAAAAATTGAAGTTTTCCAGGGAAAACCCGATTTTTTAACGTTTTTTGAAAAATGTTGTTCGGTGGTAGTTCATGGCAGTTAAAGTAATTACCACAGTGCAATGCAGAATTTTTTTCTGCATCAAATAATTATCGCACAAGGCCGCACCGCGAAATATGCGTCTATGGCGAGACGCTGCGCGACAGTTTTCTTTCGTTTAGGTCACTAGTTCGAATCCAAACGACTGTAAACTTTTTTTTTAAAAAAACTGCTTTTATTTTAAGATTCTCTATATTCGAAAGCATATATGTACCAGAAATTAGCTTGTGTTTTCGGTGGGGTTTGAACATGTGAAAAAATAATAATTTTAAGCAGCTATATTACTTTTTTACTCATTTCCTTTTTTCTTTCCATCAATATTTTTACTGCGCACCTGCACTGAAAAAAAGGGGTGGAAATGAAGATCCTACTCTGAGTTGATATAGATGAGAATATAACCCGAAATTAGTAGTACACAGACACATACTTCTATTAAGTAGCAGTAAAATCATCCCTATTTTTGTAGAGGAGTACATTTTTTTATGTTTAGGGTAAATGAGGTTAAAAATTTAGGAGTAAACATATTTTGACAGCAATTAATGGAAGTATAATTTACACTGCATTTACTCTAGGGCTAATTTTTTTCCCATGAACTAAGGGTAAAAATAATAAAATTACCAATATTATTATATTTGGCATATAAATTATATTTTATTAATATTACTAAAATGTAAGTATTAAATACTTGAGTAATGGGAAAAAAAATTGACTCACCGTTGACCGTTTTAATATTCTTAGCACGAAAATGTGTTTTTTCTGTTGCGACTTTCAAAAATGTCGAAAATATAAATTTCTATTACAAATTTAAAAGACTTGGTATGTTTTTTGTCGTTACAAATATATTTCTTTATTGTTAATTTGTTGTAATAATATTGTTATGTTAATTTATTTGTTTATAAAGTGTGGGAAATTTTGCGAATGAAAAGAAGTGTATAAAAGAGAAAAATGTGTGTGCGATTATATCATTTTGAGGGGTTTTATTGTACGTGTGATTTTATTTTCTCCGTGCTGTCGTTTATATATATTTTAATATCTGCTTTGTAATCATATTGTTAATTTGTAGTTGCAATTATGTCTTCAAATGGTGATGCTCCTGGAAAAGAGAAGAAACAAGATGGCAGTGAATCAAATTTAAATGGCAGCAAAGTTAAAGTAGAAGAATCTGATGGCAGCAGTAATCTTACGTCTGCATCCTCTGGTGGAAATGGAGCTGATACAAGTACTTCTACAACATCTGAAAGCTCAAACAATGGCAGCAAAACTTTTTCTGCAGCGGATGGTTCAAAAAATGGCAGCAACACTACTTTGACAGCATCAAATGGTTCCAAAAGTGGCAGAAAAAGCCCTTCTTCAACTTCTATTGCTTCAGAAGATTTGTCAAAACCTCGACAACGAACTGAAAGTGAAGGAACGAATGGCAGTGTAAGTTTATTATTTATTGATGATTATCATTACAAATTAATTGTTTTAGCGAAAAAGAAGTCGAAGCGACAGTGTCTTAGCTAAAAAGAAATCTGGCAGTCTTGATGGTGGTGATAATAGTGGAACACCAGTAAAGAAACCAATGAAGGATGAAAAAGTTGAAAATGGTGGAAAAGTGGAATCCAATGCAAAAGATGATAAGAATATGGTATGTAATTGGTTCATGTGTTGAAAGAGTAATATTAAAGCTTATAGGCAGCTCGAAAGACTGGTGATCCGAATTCATGTTCTAACTTTGCTGAAGATGTTGAAATTTCTGGCAGACGTTTTAGTGAAGCAATTGATCCAATGGCTGCATATGATGATCCTGTTACAGAACTGAATCTAAATCAAGATCGTGGCAGATTTGTTCTTCAAAGTGGACAAGAAATTGAAGCTAATGTTGCAGATTTTAATAGAGTTCTTGCACGTCTTCAAGGTGCAGCATCAATTCTTATTCGAATTCATCAACGAGGTGTTTATTTTACATCAATTCCATTGTGGAACAATTTCATGAGACCTGTCAGAAGCGTAAGTTTATTTCTTGGTAGAAATTAAAAAAGTTAGATGTTTTTATAGTTACGAATTGTCGTGAAGAAAGAAGAAATTAGCATAAATTCTTCATTCTTCTCGAAAAAGTTTATAAATAGTCTTGTTTGTTTGTAAATTGTATGTCACTTTATATTATTATTCGTCGTGAAATAAAGTTGATTAAAAATATTTATCTGTCTGGAGATAACATTTACTCCACGACAAGCTGGTGCCTCTGAAAAAAACGAACCTTGATTGTAACTGTAAAGCTACTCTCATTTTCAAATTATATTTATCATTTATTTTTATTTATTTGATTGTAACTGTTTAGTTGCTTTCATATTTTCAACAAAAGAAAAAGATTATTAACTGCAAAGTTGATAATCAAAAACAAAATTGTCCATCAAAGATTACAACAAAAAGAATAATATCAGCATTAACTGCAATAGTTATTGTTTTCGAAAATAAAAATATATTTTAAAAGAAATATTACATTATGTCTGATCGTGTTCAAATCGATTTACGAAGAACTTACAATGAAGTATTAGAAACTCTTGATGAATATAAAACAATACTTGCTACACATTCACGTCCATGGTCAAAGGATATTAGAATTGAACAGGGCAGTCGACTCCAACTTTTGCAACAAAGTCATGAATTTATGTTACAAGCTTTGAATAAATGGGAAGATATCGCAAAAAGGACAAAAGATGCTGATATGAAAAAAGCTGAATATGAGTCTTATGATGAATGGAGAGATAATCCTGAACATCGGAAGGTGCTGAAAGAATTAGCATTTACAATTTTAAATGGTAAAGTATATCTGACGGAAAGTAAAGATTGTTTAACTGAAGATGATGATGTAGCAAGTATTACCACAGATTCAACTCAAAAGGAACATGTTATTACATCCCCAATACCAAAAATTGATATTCCAAAATTTGATGGAAATTATTTAGAATGGTATTCTTTTTGGCAAAGATTTGAATATGCAATTCATAAAAAACCGTATCCAAAAGTCGAAAAACTGATAAGTTTATTCGGATTATTATCTGGAAGAGCTTTGGAAGAAGTTAAAGGATTTACAGTATCAGAAGAAAATTATGATTCAATTGTTGAAATTCTTATCAATCGTTTTGGTAATAAAACTTTGATTATTAATGAATTATATGTAAAACTTCGTGATATTGAATGTGCAAAATCCAATCCTGAAAGTTTGCGAAGTACAATAAATATGATTTGCAATATTTGCCGCCAACTTGAGAATCTTGGTGTTGACATTGATAATGGTTCAATAAAAATGGATATTATTGCAAAATTGCCGGATAAAGAAGGTGATAAGCTCAAATGGTTACTTATTACTGATCCACAAAATGCAACAATGGATGATTTGATGAAAAAGATGAAAAATATTGCTTTGAAAGCTGAATTAGCTTCAAAGAAGAAACCTATTTTTGAAACAAAATCACCAAATAGTTTTCAACCCACACGTGAACCAATTATTTCTAAATCTGTTACAAATTTTAAGCCAACTGTTACAGATGGCAAAATTAAATGCAATTTATGTGATGAACCTCATTACACTTCAAAATGTCCAAAATATATTACTGTTGATGATAAAATGAAACAACTACGTGCACAAAATTTTTGTACAAGATGTTGTGGACGTAATCATGATATAAAAAGTTGTTATTCAAAAATTTTATGTGCAAACTGCAAAGGTAATCATCACACATGTTTATGTAAAGTGAAAAATGTTGCTTCAAAAACATCTGCTTTTATTAATGTTGAAAAGAAACGAGGAATGCTGCTTACAAAGGAAGTAAAAATTGTAAATCCGGTTACAAAAGAAACAACTGATACAGTCGTTATCTTTGATTCGGGTTCACAACAATCCTATGTTTCAAATAAAATTATTGAACAGCTAAAGCTTGAAAAACTTCAAGACGAAAAAATTCAAGTATTGGGCTTTGGGGCTAAAGCATCAAGCTACACAGCATCGTTGGTTAAATTGGAAATCGAAACCAAAAATGGTAACAAATCGATATTTGCAAGTTCAACGAAGAAAATTGCCACAGCTGTTCCAGTTGTGCTTGCAAAATCATTTGAACAAATGGATATTAAAACAGTTTATAAAACTCCAGAAATATTAATTGGCATGGATTATTTTTTGGAATTTATTTCTTCATTTGAAAAATATGATGATAATCATTATATTGTTGATTCAATTGTTGGAAAAATGTTATGTAAAAGTATTCCAAAATATGAATCAACAACAATAGCTACATTAGCAATTGAATCTTCACAAAATTTTGATGAAGAAAATGATTTACAAAAATTTTGGAATCTTGAAAATATGGGTATCAAAGATTCTGAAGCAAATGAAGAAGAATCGACAATACTTGAAAAATTTAAACAAAATGTTAAATTTAAAGATAATCGATATTATGTTTCATGGCCAGAAAAAGAACATCATGTTGAACTTCCAACAAATGCTGGTTTAGCTTTAGGAAGATTGAATTCAAATCTCAAAAAACTTTCTAATGATCCACCATTATTACATGAATGCGGAAAAATTGTTGAAGGTCAACTTAAACGTGGAACTGTTGAAGTTGCACCTAAAATTCCTCAAGGAAAGCAAGTACATTATTTATCTTCTCATGCAGTTGTAAATCCAGAAAAAACAACAACGAAAGTTCGAATGGTTTTTGATGCGTCTGCAAAGATTTCGAAAAATTCTCCAAGTTTGAATGATATTTTAATTCGTGGACCATTAAATATGCCAGATTTAGGGGGAATTCTGTTAAGAATTCGCCAAGGAAAATACATGTTGATTGGAGATATCGAAAAAGCATTCCATCAAATTTATTTGAATGAAGAAGATCGTGATCTTGTTCGATTTTTTTGGGTGAAGGATCCAACAAAACCACCTACAAAAGATAATTTAATTATTTATCGATTTATTGGTGTCCCGTTTGGAGTAATTTCAAGCCCTTTTATTTTATGGATAATTATTCAACTTCATCTTCAAAAACTTGATGATAAAAAACTTCAAAAAACTGTCGAAAATTTTTATGTGGATAATATATTCTTACTTGCTGATGATGCAGCAGAAGGTATTAAACAATTCAAAATTATGCGAGAACATTTTCTACAAGCTTCAATGAATATCCGAGAATGGTTATCAAATGATGCAAAGATTAATGAAACATTCCCAGAAGAAATTCGACAAAAAAGTACATCATCAAAAGTTCTTGGATTAAATTGGAATTCAGAAGCTGATACTTTACAAATGGGATTAAAACATTTTTCTGTTACAGGAAAATGGACAAAGCGAAATATTCTCAAGTTTATTGCATCAACTTTTGATCCCCTTGGATTTCTTTCACCCGTAACTGTAAAGGGACGGATTTATTTGCAAAATCTCTTTAATGAAAAATTAACTTGGGATGAACCATTAAATGAAAATTTATTGGATAAATGGGAATTAATTTTAAAAGAATGGAATGGAACTGTTACCGTACCAAGAAAATATGTTGAAAATACATTTCCAGATCATTCACAAATTGAAATTCATGCATTTGCTGATGCATCGCAACAAGCCTATTGCACATGCATTTATCTCAGAATTAAAACTGAAGATGGTTATAAAACAACTCTGGTATTTGCAAAATCAAGATTGCAACCAATTAACAAAAAATTAACAATTCCAAAACTTGAAGTAATGGGTATATGGTTAGCTGCAAAGCTTATCATATATGTTTCTGAACAACTGAAACTTGATAATTGCAAAAGATATATCTGGACTGATAGTCAGATTTCATATTATTGGTTTCAAAAATATCCAAAAAATGTTTTCGTTGCAAATCGTCTTAAAGAAGTATTAAAATCAAATGCAACATGTTATTTTGTACCAGGGAGTTTAAATCCAGCCGATTTGGGAACACGTGGTATTACATTTACTGAATTGGAGCGTGCAGAAACTTGGTGGAATGGACCACGTTTTCTGAAACAGAATCGTGAACATTGGCCAAAAACACCTGAATTTGGAAAAGATTTAACTAAAGAAATGGATACATTGGTTGCGACAAATGAAACAACAACATTACAAAATATTATGGTTAATCGAAAAATTGAAATCGATACATCATTGCCATATACAAAATTTAAAACTGTTGCAGCTGTAAAGCTTCAACAAAAACAAATTGAAGATATTACTGTAGCTGATTTAAAAACAACAGAAAAATATTTGTTAATTCAAGAACAACAAATATTAATTCAACCTAAAGATATCAAATTATTTCAATTAAAAAAAGATGAAGATGGAATTTACCGAACTTATTGTCGATTTGACCATGCCGAACTAATTAATTCTCATCCAATTTTCCTTCCAAAGAAATTGCCATTAATTAAACTCATTATTTTACATATTCATGAAAAATTACATCATGCTGGAACTCCACATACTCTTTCAAAATTACGAGAAAATTATTGGATACCAACTGGTCGAAATATTGTTAAACAGATTATTGGTAAATGCAAAAATTGCAAGTATTGGAAAGGAAAAGCCTTTGCACTTCCTCATATGCCACAACTTCCATCAACTCGAGTCAACAATTCCAAACCATTTCAAAATGTTGGCATCGATTATTGTGGACCATTCAAAATAAAAGGAAATAAAGGAAAAGTCTGGATAAGCCTTTTCACTTGTTTCACAACTCGTCTCATCCATCTTGAACCTGTTACAAGCATGGATTCAGAAGCATTTTTATCTGCATTTCGAAGATTTGTTGCAAGAAGAGCAGTTCCAAATTATATTCTCAGCGATAATGCTAAACAATTCAAGACTGCTGCAACAGCGCTTGATAAAATTTGGGACAAAGCAATTAATGATAAAAAAACAGTACAATACTGTAATGATAATTCAATTGTATGGGATTATATTACAGAAAGAGCTCCCTGGAAAGGGGGATTATATGAAAGAATGGTTGGATTAGTGAAGAATGATTTAAAGCAAACAATTGGTATTCAATTTTTGAATTTCGTCGATTTTTGGACATTTTTGTGCGAAGTGGAATCCACAATCAATTCACGTCCTTTGACTTACGTTCATGCTAATGAACCTTTTGTTATTCGTCCAGCAGATTTTGTATCACCTGGTATAAATATAAATTTACCAACTGTTACAGTTGATAATGAATTTGAAGATCCAACATATTTGCCAACTGCAACTTGTGGTGGCGAGATGCTCGTCGAGCGATACAAGAAAACCCTCCAACATCTTAACAAATTCTGGAATCTTTGGAATAAAGATTACCTAAATTTTCTTCGAGAACGAAATGAAAATGGACATAAATCACGTCGAGGGTCAATTAAACGTCAACCACAAATCAATGAAATGGTATTAGTTTTTGAACCAGATATTCCTCGTGGATTATGGAAAGTTGCAAAAATTATTGAATTAATATTTAGCAATGATAATGAAATTCGATCTGTAAAGATTGAATATAAAGATGGTTTTCAAACGAGACGAGCAGTTAATCATCTTTATCCAATTGAAGAAGATAGCATCGATCTTGAATCTGAAACAGAGCTTGATCAAAATAAACAATCTGTAAATTTGCATATCAATATTGAAAAGAATGAAAGTCTTTCAAACATTTTCCCTTGATTTATGGCCCGGGGAGTGTCGTGAAGAAAGAAGAAATTAGCATAAATTCTTCATTCTTCTCGAAAAAGTTTATAAATAGTCTTGTTTGTTTGTAAATTGTATGTCACTTTATATTATTATTCGTCGTGAAATAAAGTTGATTAAAAATATTTATCTGTCTGGAGATAACATTTACTCCACGACACGAATTGAAGGTGATGCCTTTGAATCAGATGTTCATTACATACTTGGCAGAAGTTATCCATTGACATATCTCCAAATTCTTCGTATCAATTTGGATGGTGAACGTGCTGGTGGTCAACCAACGTCATTATATGGTGATCTTGCTTTTCATCTTCCACGATATTTGGCAGGGCTTACTGTTGATTGTCGTGGGTTTGGTAATGGCGGCTTTCTTCATGTATTGAAGCATACTTCTGCCAGATTATATAATTATGATCGTCATAGACTGCATCATGCTATGTTTGTCGTTGCAGATTTTCCAAGATGGCAACATGTCAGTGTAAGTTATTTTTTTATTATGAATGTGATAATAAAATAAGTAAGGTAATATTTTTAGGATATTCATAATTGGATTGAATATAGTCTTACAATGACATTGTAATTTCTCTACATGCTACTGAAGAAATGGTCGAAAATCTCAAAGTATAAGTTCGTGATTATTTGACAGAATTTACACGTCTTGAAGGACGTATGACAATAAAACCACATTATATGGTACATTATCCAGCAATGATCAAAATGTATGGACCTTTGAGATTTCTCTGGTCAATGAGATATGAAGCAAAGCATCAACCTTTCAAAAAACACAGCAACGTCAACCAATGCCGTAAAAATTTGCCTTACACCTTGGCATGGAAGCATCAGGCCTTTGCTTGTATGGCTATCAGAAAAATGGAAAAAGGTAATTTTAAATTTTATACAATTGTTTCATATGTTAATGTTCATTTATTTCAGCTGATTATTTTGAACAATGTAGAAAAAAAACTTTTGATAATCTTTACAAGGTTGGAGACATTGTAGTCCTGGAAAAGATCGACAATATTCCTCAATTTGGCAGAATTTACATTAAAAATATAGATGGTAGTTGCGGTGTCACAAAGCTTCAAACAATAAGATTTGATGAAAGAAAATACTGCTATGAAACTTCTCCTACTGCTAATGTTATGTCAGCTCATCCAAAAACTTTTTACATCAATGAAAGTATGCGTCTCTATCATAGCAAATATGTCAGATTACCTTTCGCTATTCCTTAAAAATTATGTGTTGCATATTCTTTTGTTTTCTTTTGTTCGAAAAGCATTTTTTCTGTCAGGAAATTAATAAATTTTTAATATTTAAATAACTGCTTTATGTAATTTTCTCTTTGATATTGGTTAAACTTCCGTTTTATATCTATATTTTGAGAATTAAGACACAGTTTTTCAACAGCTATGGCAGATCCTGTACATCCTGCACGATCGTCGCTATTCCTTAAAAATTATGTTTTTATTATTCTATTATTTTTTTGGTTATTTTACAGTTTATTAAACTTTACAATATTCAAAAGTTAATCTATTTTGCAGTAACCGGCTAAATATTTTTGAATTCCCGCTGGTCGCACTTTTCGTGTTAAGAACCGTTGCATTCGACACAGCCTAACCTTTTTTTCTGGCGCGTTTTTTGTGTTAATTTTTTCTTTGCTGTGTTTTTTTTCTAATGCTTCTTTTTTATATCGTTTTGTCTCTTTTTTATATTTTCCGTGTTAAACGTTGTATATTTTAACTTTCATTTATCTTGTACGCTTTTTAGTATGTCCGCATCTGTTAAACTTCGCTTTCTTGATGAAGATGGTGTTACTGAACATTCTAAGCGTTTTGCTGTGTCAGATGATACTTCAACAGTGGCAGAAGCAATCCAAAAAGGTCTTGATCGGTTGGAATGCCCATCTTTAACATGTCAGCTTGTAATGTATGGTCAGCGTCGTGGCAGTGGCAAACCTTTTCGTGTTCATATGGATGATTATGTCGAATTGGGATATGATTACGTTTTTGTCGATCCTCGACTTGAAGGTTTTCTTTTAGCTTCTTTTAAACTTTAGTATATGATATTTTTTCAGATTCAAATGTTCCTTCATTTTTAACACCTTCGACTCCAACAACATCTGCACCAATGGCATTCAAATCTCCTGCTGCACTTGCAACTCCAACTACTTCACGAAGAGCTGTTGCAACAGTTGCAACTCCAACAACTTCTCAACAACCATTTGCAAGACGTCGCAATGATTCTACAGATCTTTTTGGTGATCTTTTTGAACAATCTTCAATGGCAGTTCCTCCACCGACTCCAACAACACCAACACGTGAATCATTTGCTAAACTTCTTATGGCAGCTCCTCCTCCACCTCATGATCTTGTTTCAATGGATGATGGCAGTGCAGAACTTTCCACATCAGCAGCCGCATCAAATAAACGTCGTAAAGAACCGATTGATAGTCCAAAATTCACTGCAATCTCAAAGACAAAGCAACTCAACAATTTCTACATCAGCAATAAACAACCAATTGATGATTTTTATGGCAGCAGATTGAATATGGATGGCAGAACCTTTTATGACGTATGCATTCACTTTTTTTCCTTTAACATGTCTTTTTAGATTGATGTTGTATCCCATTTGGGCCTCTTTTATCATCGTAAGGCAGCTTTCTTTGTACTCAGCCAACAACAACGTCCTGAACTTTTGTGCATATGAACGAACTGCGTGAGTTGCCTTTGTCTCTTCAGCTCTTCCTTACTTATTTATTTTTTTAAGCATTCGAAGATCTTCATGGATTAAGAAACTTTATGATCATCCAGATTTCCAACTTTGCATTATTACAAAAATTGTCAGCAAATTTCGCCATATCGTCTCTGATGTTTCTCTGGTAACATTGTATATACTTTACATCTTTTGTGAACATTTTTCAGATTCATTATGACTTCACATGTCTTATGTCTGTTCGCCGTCAGGCTCTCTTTTCTTTGGCAGAAACATTCCGTCGTCTTGTTCCTGCAATTTACGAAGAAGCTCGTGTACTTGGAATATCAACTACCACCACTGCAAATGACAGCACAGGTAATTATTCTGTCTTTTATTCTTTTACTTCTCATTCATTTTTAGATAAACATGAATACATGGCTGGCCAGCTTCTTTCAGAAATATTGAAAATCAAATGCAAAAAGTCTCCAAATGATTATGGTCGTCTTGTCATTGATCATACTGTAGGTTTTTTTCCATAACATATTATTATATCATTACGGCTTTTTAGGGCAGCCTTGATTACAAGAATGCTATACAATGGCGCAAAGATAATGCTATCACTGCGCCTTCCATTCTTATTCTTGGATTTGATTCAGCTATCACCTTTTATATTGCTGCAGATGGTATGGCTTTTCAAGTAAGTATCGATTCTTATTTAAGTTGTCCATTAAAACAATGTTTTAGGTTCGTGGCAGATTAGCTGAAGCTCTTCAAAGTTATATGGAAATGGTTTTTGTCTGCAATGTCAAATATGATGCAAAAACAACTGGCATCACATACTTTCTTGAATATTTGATGAACATCAAAGATCACCAAAATGCTTCTAGATTGGCAGTCAAAAGGCAACTCGATGCAATTGCTGGTTGGTTTTCTTTACTTCTTCAGCACAACTATAGATATTTTATGTTTTAGATAAATTGTCAAATGAATCTGCAACTGATCGTGTATCTTCTTTGGATCCTTCAAATGACGTCTGAAAGAACAATGGCAGCACTTCTTATCTGTAAGCTTCGTTTTTCACTTTTATTTGTGTTTTGTCAGCTTTTTATTATTGTTACTTTTTTTGATAAATTGTTATGTTGATATTTGCTTGTGTATGGGGATTATGGGGTCAGGGTAGTACGGGAGGTGAGGGTAGTACTGAAAAAGGGTGACGTGGAAGACGATATATAGGCGATATATTGACCTATCTTGATACATTCTTTAAACCTGTATAAGGGAACGAATCTACTCCTATTTCTCTCAAATATTGCTCCTACTTTCAGCCCGATTTTCACTCCTATCTTTTTAACTAATTCTACTACTATTGGAAATAGTAGAGTCCACAGGAACAGCCTAACTAAGTTTAAATTCGCACTTATTTTGGAGTGTAAATCCACCTACTTTTTTTTCAGTGTGATGATACCAAATTTATTGCGTTTGGAGAACTTTTAAAAAACCCGTACACGTAGCTACTTATGGCTCGATTAATGTTACTGCTCCCGGGGCTGAGAGCCACTTTCTAAGGTCAGCACTTATATAGTCGTCATGATCGTCCTGATCGTCATAGGTTCCTATCCTTCTATTTGACTATCGACATCAGTCGATCCGCCCATAGCGTCACAACTCCCCCACCAACATCTCCTTTCATGCCATTATATTTTATCAATGGATTGCCATCATGGCCTTACCTAATGTTGGACATAAAGTCTCTTTTTATAATTATTTTATCAATGGATTGCCATCATGGCCTTACCTAATGTTGGACATAAAGTCTCTTTTTATAATTATTTTATCAATGGATTGCCATCATGGCCTTACCTAATGTTGGACATAAAGTCTCTTTTTATAATTCTTTTATCAATGGATTGCCATCATGGCCTTACCTAATGTTGGACATAAAGTCTCTTTTTATAATTCTTTTATCAATGGATTGCCATCATGGCCTTACCTAATGTTGGACATAAAGTCTCTTTTTAGTTTTATCAACGGATTTCCTATGTATGATCGCTGCTCATTATCGTTACGATGACAATCATGTCATCTTCCTGCATTGTGCTGACTTGCACTACTTTCCTATTTTTTTTCCGCACCATCTCTGCATCGGTATTTACTGCAATGTCAATACCAATTACCCATCTTCATCTCCCTTCATAACATTATATTTTATCAATGGATTGCCATCATGTCCTTATCTTATCTAATTTTGGACATAAAGTCTCTTTTTATAATTAATTTTTGTGAATGGATTGCCATTATGGCCTTACCTATGAATAGACTCAGTTTCTCTTGTGGATGTCGCTATGGCCTAACTTAACCTGCACTTCGGTTGTTTCTTTTCACTTCAACGACTTCCATCCTTGTGCATCTCAACTGTACTTGCGATGATCACATCGACTGCTCTCGACAATTCACTCTCCCCTTTTCATTATTGCATTCTTTGTGAAACAATTAGTATCACTTCGTTTTGCCCCCGTCCCTTAATAAGTTCCAGTTCCTCGTGGTATTTTCTGTATTTGATTCTCGTTTACTGTAATGAACCCACACAGCGTTAAAATGTTTCATAACCAATGTTACATGGTTAATTATAAGTATAATTTCCATTTGAATTTATTGTCGTCTTCCGGTGTATCTGTCACAAATATCTTCTTATTTTTAAAACCATCTTTCCACGTTTTTTCTTGAGAAAGAAGGCATCTCATTGATCTTACTAATACCCACTACTGCTTGTAACATTGCAATCATAACGTCTTCTGCATCGCTTTTAATAGATCCTTATCCTTCTTATTTTAACATTAATCAACAATATTCTCATTTGGGAATAAATCACTTTCTCTCTCTCAAATATAAAAGTAAAACCTATCTTCAGCTATTC
This sequence comes from Panagrolaimus sp. PS1159, assembly GCA_963922195.1. NCBI lineage: Eukaryota > Metazoa > Nematoda > Chromadorea > Rhabditida > Panagrolaimidae > Panagrolaimus > Panagrolaimus sp. PS1159. The sequence goes on from CAWUHW010000028.1 coordinate 1,174,694, forward strand.
AAAAACCTTTTTTACAAAAGTACCATTATTACAAACACCTGATTTTTTTTTTTTAAAATTGCCGGATTGGTATATTAATGACACAATAATTTACTTCCACCATGTTATTATCTAATTTTAATACTACCGATTTCATAATATAATTTTTTTCAAAATTTGTAATATCACGATATCTTCATTTCTGTCGAAAAAAAAATTTCGTTACTTTATATTTTAACCTTAAAATTTTCTGAAAATTCCAATTGCTTCCAGTCTTGTTTCATTAACTCACTACTTCGAGCTGACTTAATAGCGGCTTAACTCCAATTCTTCCCTAACCGTGAATCATCTTTAACTTTTTGTTTTAAATGATTAGCATTTTGTATTGTTCTGTGCAGTCGAACAATTTTCTCGCATTTCTTTAGCTAAAAGCTTTACAAAACTGATGCATCTACTTGTTATTGACTTGGCATCTCTCAATGTTAAACCATTAGTTTATTCTTCCCCATTCTGACTCTAATTTTTATTCTTATATACAACTATATCGTCAATGCCATCTTTGCCTTATTGGACAATCTTTTACTTTATGTCCATGTTTTCGACATCTGTAACAAATTCTTTCCCTCGGGTACTGTTGTTTATTTTGATATGACATACAATCTACTCCTTTATGTCCAGGTTGTCGACATCTGTAACAAACCCTTCTTTGTCTGTATTGTTTCTTCCATTGCTTTCCCAATTTTTGTCGATTGTTTGATACATTACTTTCACCACATTCAACAACATGTGTTGTATCTCTCCCACGTTCCTCTTTTATTGCAAACTCATGTTCATATAATTCGGCTTTTTCAAAAGCTTCTTCGAAGGTATTAGGATTATGCCCCTTAACCAAATAACTATAGTTTGAAGATACTCTTTTACAAAATTCAGATTTCATTTTCTCTTGAAATTCTACTTCACTCTTTCCTTCAGTTGCTAATCGAACTATTTTAGTTAGCCTGTTTGCAAATTTTAAAACTGATTCACTTTCCTCTTGAAAAAGATTTTTAATTTTTAATTCTGCTTTTTCTCTCATCATTTGCGTTTGAAATTTCTTTAATAATATCTTTTTGACCTCATCATAATTTTCTTTTTCAGAAATTTCATCGTAAATGTCTCTTGCCCTCTCTGCTAAAAAATTCCTTATACACAATCCCATCTGTCGATTTTTAAATGATATCGACCGCATTGCCATATAATGTTCATAATCTTTCAAAAATTCGGAGATAGACATTTCGCCATCACCTCGAAACATTTGCGCTCCAAACTGTGTTTCTTCTAATTCAAGGACAAATATAGTATCCTGTTGTTCCTTGTCTAACATACAAAAATTATTTTTACTGTTACATGCAACAAGATAAAAATCCCCATCCCTTTCTTCAATGTTAAAAAATTTTGAAGCGTACATTGCCTCTGCTTCTTGTTTTGCATTCCTTTGCTTGATCTCTTTCAGATAAATATCAACAATATCTGTATTTCCTTTATCAACATCATCTTCCGGATGTGTTTTATCTTTGATGTTTTTACTTTTTCCTTCCTTCCCTTTTCCATTTGTACAACGTATATCGGACACCACGTCACACTTCCGCTCAAAAGCGACCAAAGTTTGATCTTCCATAACATTCCTTTTTACATCATTTATCTTAATTTTATACCCATATCCTTCTTTTACAGTATGAAACTGTTTTATATCATGAGATTTCCCACTTTCAAAATTTTCCATGTTTTGACTCATTAATAGACAAAGAAAAAATTATTTTAAATGAATGCCGCCTTGGCTTGCTTTTAAAAATAAATCTACCAATAAATTCTTTGCCGAAAATATTAGCAAATTGTATCACTTAAAGAGTGATCAAGAAGAAAATTTTATTGTTTGAATGCCGCCTTGGCTTGTTTTTTTTTTTATTTAAAAATAAACCAATATAGAATATTAAAAAAATTCACTTAAAGAGTGATAAAGAAAAGAATTACTGTCTTAAGGATAACAAGAAAAATAATGATTAAAAGACAAGAAAAAAAATAATAGAATTTTTTTTTATAATACAAAAAACTTTTTTAAAAACGTTGACGGAAAGAAATGAAAAAGCGATCAACCTTTTTCAAACAAGAAAGAAAAAATGATGCCTGCAAGCAAAAAAATATAGATAATAAAAAATAGTTCCACAGCCTTTAAAAGAAAAGAAGATAAATAGAAAAAAAAGCGCTTTTTGTAAAAAAAAAGAAAGAATTATTTACAGTTTTGCATTACCTTTAACAGTAACACCAAAAAAATGGTTGTACTATTTTTAACAATAGCACCAAAAAATAACGATTTTTATCAAACACGGTTCCGCAGAACAATAAAAATTTCAATTTTAATATTTAACGAATTGTAATTATTTTATTATTTTATTTTATTTTAATCAATCATTTATTTTAAATTTTAAATTAATCCACACAGTTTTTTTTTTATTGAATTTACCACAAAGATGAAACCACCAAGGTTACCACTTAGAACAGCCACACAGTTATTTTATCACCAAGACTTCACAAAGCTTTTTCTTTTATCACAAAGCAAAAGAAAACCACCAAGGATTAAACTTCACACAACCACAAAGCGACACGCAGCTTTTTCATAAAAAAAGAAAAGAAAAGCACCAAGCACTTTCTATCCACCAAGACGAGCGGGAACAAAACTCGCTGCTACCATTAATGTTACTGCTCCCGGGGCTGAGAGCCACTTTCTAAGGTCAGCACTTATATAGTCGTCATGATCGTCCTGATCGTCATAGGTTCCTATCCTTCTATTTGACTATCGACATCAGTCGATCCGCCCATAGCGTCACACAGTAAAAGGCTATTTTTACCGTTAAAAGCACAAAAAATTAATATTTAGTTTTCATTTAAAAACATAAATTTCTTTATGCTGTTTTTTGATAAGCATTTTCTTTCATCTCCGAAAAAACTCGTTTTTAACAGTTTTTTACCGGCTTTTTTTCTTTGAATATTTTGTCGATTTTGTAAAAAATGACAAAAAATTAAACATTTACAATTGTTAGTTAAAAATAATTCGTTTACATAGCAAAAAACAGCTGTAGTAAATGGAAAATGAAAAAAAAAATGAAGAGAAATGTGGAGGGGAAAATCAAAGAAGGACCCTAAATTAATTCACGTGTGGTTTTCTCTGTTTAATTTACATTTTATACCAGCATCCGCCATTTACCCCACCAAAAGAATATGCTCCAAGATTTGTAAAAATATTTAAAAGCCCAAGCAAATTCTAATTAGCTCTTTTGTCCTTCAAACGAAATTGTGGATGATGCATTAATCTATTTTTATCGCATTTTTAATGGTTGCTGAATAAAAATATAAAATATTTATATGTTTAGTTTTGTATTAAAACAATAATTCATGACATAAAAATATTATGAACTCATAAACAATATTTTGTGTAGGGTTGCCGTCCCCCCTCGTTTCCCCGATTCCCCGCGGGGATCCCCGTCTCCCCGTCCCCGAAGGATTTTTGATTTTCGGGGATCCCCGTTTCCCCGTCCCCGAAGGATTTTTGCATTTCGGGGACGTCCCCGTCCCCGAATTTTTCGATTTACGGGGGGGGGGGGGGGACGGCAACTCTAATTTTGTGTTTTTATGGTTATATTTGTAAAATAAGTCAACGGTTTTTATTACAATGATCAAAAAATTTTTTTAAAAAATTTACATTAGCAAATATAGAATTTTAATAATAAAATTAAAATCAGCAAACTTCTTTTGTTTTTAATGAAAATTCACAATTTTTAAACAAAGTTTTTTTCACTGAACAATTTTTTTCTTCTTTTTTTGAGATATTTAAAAACATTGAATACCCTCTTATTTAAAGGCGGAGTTCCAAAATATTTTTTTTCGCATTTTTGCATGTTTTTTTTTTAAAAATGTCTTTCTTTCAATTGAACATTCAACAAAAAAGCAAGAAAACAAACAATAGTTTTTTTATATGTTTTTGCATTTAATTATGCCTCTTTTGTCATTTCAATGTGGGCTTCTTCTTCTTCTTTTTTTTGTATTGTTTATTTTTATTATTTATTTGGGAACATAAAAAATGCAAAAACCATTAACAAATAAAAATTAAGGAAATAAATTATAAAGATTATTTTTTGAAATTTCAAGGATTAATTATTTGAAAATCCCACATGTGGTAAAAAAAATTGCAGAATTCAGTCTCAAATTTTTTTTCAAAAAAGTAAATTTTATGAAATCTTTAAACATATTAACCTAAAAATTTCTTATTACCATATTTTTAAATTTTTTCAAATCTTATTTAATTTTTATTGTAAAAAACGATAATAAAGGTTTTTTGAAGAAAATTTCAATGTTATTAATTTTCAAAAATGTTGTTTGAAAAAAAATAAAGCTGTTAGTAATAAAAAATTTTGTTTTAAGATGAAAATTTAAAACAATTATCAATTTTTACAATAAAAGATATCATAAAAGGCTTTAACACGGCAGACCCAAAAGGAAAGTGGGCTGCGCGCAAGCTGCAACAAAAAAGCCACTCTTTTGACTTTTTGTTTTTTTTAAAGCCACTCTTTTTTGAAAAAAAAAAATCAAAAGAGTGGCTTTTTTGCTGCAGGTTGCGCGCAGCCCACTTTCATTTTTTCTTCGAACGGGTCTGCCGTGTTAAACAAAGTTCATAACTCTGTGAAAAACAAAATTTTGTAAAGTGGTGCCAAAAGTTAACATTAATAAAAAAATATTTTTGTTTTTTGGGAAAAAGAAAAAATATGTCGGAACAAAAAACAAACAAATAAAAAAAGGTGCTAAAAAATGCTTGGTTGTTTCTTTTTTTTTTATCGGGGATTTTCTTTCGGGGGAAAAAAAGAAAAATAGTCTAAAAAATGAATGATTTATTTTTGTTGCACATTCTTTTCTTTCATTAAATAGATGATGAATGAATCATTAATTTTTATGAGGAGACAATTATTATTATTATTTTTGCCTTTAACGAAAATGAGAGTGTTTTTTGTATGAGTTAAAAAAAGGAATAGATTTGTGCTGGGGGGGGGGGAACCTTTTTAGGAAGAGATAAAAGGATTAAATAATGAACTTGAAAGGCAGGTGTTCTTTTTTGTAATGCAAAAATGCCTTTGATATCTATTTTTGAAAACCATTTGCTTCCAAAAAAATAAATTTCAAAAGTATAAAAAGATCCTTTAAAAGTTTATCTTCGAACAAGATCTTCCGATATTAAAGGAGGAAAAAAGGTTTGTTGATTAAGAAAAATTTAAAAAAAAAACAGACGGAAATCGTTTCTTTCCAAAAAAAACCCCTAAAAACAATTTTAAAAATTTGAAATTTTTGTAAAAGTAAGTTTTTAAAGAAACAATAATAATTATTTTTTCGTCAATTTTTTAATTTTAAGCTTTGTGTTAAAAAAGAATAATAAATAACAGATGTTTTTAACAGATAATAAAATGTTTTTGTAGTCTTTTTAAATTTTCCTTAATCATCGAAACTTTTTTTTTTGCTTTTATATCTGAAGATCTTGTTCAAAGATAAACTTTTAAAAGACTTTTTTATACCTTTGATATTTATTTTTTTGGAATAAAAGTTACATTAATTCATTTTATGAAATGCGAATAAAATATTTAAAATTTCAAAGTCAATGCAAAGAGTGTTTTTTCAATAATAAAGCAAATTTGAAACAAAAAATAACTTATAATCGAAAATGTGAGTAAATTTTATTAAAAAATTAATAAATAATCCAAAAACACCAAAAATAATTAATTAAATATAAAAAAATGCCATTCAATAAAAAAACAGGATTACATCAACAAAAAACTAATGGTCATTTCTTTTTTCATGTTTGTTTATGTTTTTTATTCTTTTTTTTCAAGAGTTTGTTGAAAAAGCATTTTTGACCTTCCTTCTCCTTCCATTCTTTCAAATTTTATCATCGAATTTTGATCGTCGAATTTTTTGAGAGAGAGAAAGAATGAATGAATTCTTCTCTCTCTTAAAAGACAAAAAAGTTTTTGACACATATTTTTTTTTTGTTTTTATTACATTTTCAATAAACAAATATAAATGTTTTTTTTTCTTTATCTTTCGCAAACCTCCGCGAAAAAAATATGATATTCCTTCCTCGAAGGAAAAAAGATGAAAAAGTAGCGGAAGAAAGAGAAGGAAAAAAGATTGCTTTTTCGTTGGTGTTTAAAAATTCTTTCTTTATTTTGCAAAATGGTAGTTTACAAATGAATGTCCAAAAAGTCTTCCTTTCATTTTTTGCGACGTTTTTTCTTTTTCAATTTTTCTTTCGAAAATTTTTCTTCTCCCTTTTTATTTTTCACATTCAATGTTGCTGCACGTTTGGGGGAAAAGGGATATGTACATTTTTTTTTTTGTTGACGACGACCAATTTTCTTTCTCTTCTCTTTTTAAAACGAAACGCCATCAAAAAAAAGAGAAGAGAAAAATGCATTTGAAAAAAATTTTTTTCTATTGCAGTAGTAATATAACAACAGCAGCAGCAGCAGAAAATGGACAAGGGGGGAGAAGATTGAATGCGACTATTTTTTTTTCTTTCTCTCAGTTGAAAAATAGACGATAGAAAAAAAAGAAGAGAAGTAGTAATGGCGAAAAAAAAAAAGACAAGTAGAGTTCTTTTTTCTTCTTCCTTTCTGACGAGCAAGCAAGCAAAATATGCACACACACATAAAAATGGCATAGATATATTCCATTATTTTTTTCTACAGCCCTTTTGTTGGCTCTACGAAGGAACAAAAAAGAAAGAAAGGAAAAAGGAAATCACAATGAAAGACACACAGAGAGAAAGAAAAAAAAATCGCGCGACAACTTCGCGATATTCATATATATTTTTTTTGATGACTGATTTTTCGCGAGCTTCTTCTTTGCCATTGAACATCAGCAGCAGCAACAGCTTTTACATTTATATATGTGTGTGTGTAAAAATTTTTTATACATTACTTTTTTTCCACCGATATCGCCGCAGAGAGAAAAGTATGACAGATGTACGACCTTCACGGGGTCTCCGTTCTCTTTTCTCTCTCCCTTTTTTTCCCTTCGAATAGATGATTGTCATCGTCTGCTGTTATTGCCGATGCCTTGAAAGAAAAAAAAAGAGAGAGAATCTATTTTTTCTTTCCCAACCCAATCTCCTTTCTGTCTTTTTTTGCGCTTAGAGAAAAAAATTTTTTTTCTGCCTTTGGTTTTTGTATGAGACTCCGAAATATAACATCAACGACGACGACCTAATGCCTGCTCGAGCAAAGCAGCAAAAAAGCGAAAAACTAGCGCGCTTCTTCTCCTTTATTTTTATATATGTATTTTTCCTTCTTCTATTTTTTCCTACTTTCAATATATAAAAATTGATGGAGAAAAAAAAGGATGGCGACTGGTGCAGTCCGCCGAAAGGGAGAAAGAAAAAAGAGAGAGAGATAGAATCCCTTAACATCTTTGGCGGTATTTTTCCTTTTTTCTTTCTTTTCTTCCTTTCAAAAATTTTTCTGCTTTTGCTTGCTTAAAACTGCTGCTGCTGCCTTAGGGAAAAAAGAGAGAAAGAAAAAAAAACGGCGTCAACATCGACGAAAAAAAGGAGACTTCAATGGCGCGCGAAAAAAAGAAGAAAAAAGAGAGAGAAGCTTTTTCTATTCCTTTTTTGCTTATAAAAGTTTCTGGCGAAATGTTCTTTTACCAAAAAGATTTCTTTTTTTCTTTCTGCTTCTTTTTCTTCGTCAACTATGTATTTTTCTATGGATTGCGCCTTTAGGGCTTTGGACTTATAAAAAGCAGAAAGGGCATTTTGAAAAAAGCTGACAACGTTACTGGCTTGCTGCAGCAGAAGCTACTGCCAAAGAAATTGAAAAAAAAGAGCTTTCCTTTTTCCTTCTTTTTTTGCTCCGTTCTTTTTTTTCTTGCTCGACCACCCCAAAGGCAGAAAAATAGAGTGAAATGGTTTTTTTCTTTCTTTTTTCCCGTTTTCCTTCCTTTTCAATTTTGGCATTTTTAAAATAAATATTTTTTCTCCTCCTATTTTTTCTTTAACACGAACAAAAGCTTATTTTCTTTCATTTCTGTCGCTGACACTCGCGTTAAAAAATATAAAAAAACCCGAAGGAAAAAAAAACATGGTTTCAACAACACTAACGGCTTTTATAGATGCCAAAGTGACGAATTTTTTTGAGAAAAATAAAAAAAAGAGGCGAAAATAATGTTACCTTTTTTTGTTTAAGACTATTTGAAAGAAGAAGCTGCAAAGCAAGAAGGAGGAAGAGGAAAGGAGAAAAAAATGCGTAATGGTATGAAAGCCCAAGTGGTCCCTTATGTTTTTTTCTTGTTTCCCCTCGGGTGTTAAGCTATTTTGTTTATGAAGTTTTTTTTATAATATAAAAAACTGCTGACCACCCAAAAGAAACAAATTATGCGCGGGCAACGGAAAAAAAATAACAAAAAGCAATCCCGTTTTTTAGTGTTCAAATCTTATGTTTTTTATAAACCCTTTGCCAAAGATCCTTTTTTTTTATCTTTTTGTTTATTTAAATTTAGAAAAAAACATCTCTTTATTAAATATTTAATAAATGTAAAAATATAGCTTTTTTATTACACACAAACGAAATTCATCCCATTCGACCTCCTCCTTTTCTCTTCATTTTTTTTTCAATCAATTTTCGTTCCAAGACCTCAAGTTTTTTTCACGCGTTTAACCGATTTTCTTTATTTTTTTCTCTGATATTTTTGTTTAAATTTTGCTAAAAATGTTGATTTTTCGTGTATTTTTTACTTTTTTGCTTTAAAAATATTATATTTTGGTTCAGTTTTGCTTTTTTGCCAAATTCTAGCTATTTTGCTATATTTTTTAGACTTTTATTAGCGTTTTTTGTTTAAAAAAGACATTTTTATAAAAACTTTTGCTTAAATTTACTTATATTTGCTATATTTAACATCTTTTTACTGCCTAAAATTCCTTAAAGTTATCTTATTTTCCGTGTAAAATAGTTTTTCGTGTTTTATATGCGATTTTCTATGGGATTTTGTAAATTTGCTTAATATTTTAAATAATATTTGATTATTTTTTAAGATTATAATAGTGATGGAAATGTTCTGAATGCCTAAACAATTTGACAATAATTTTCATCAAAGTTTATTATTATCTTTTATTATTGGCAGCAAAGCTGATAAAATAATATATATTTCGGAATTGATATTCTTCTGTTAAAGTTTATATAAACTTTTTATATATTAAAACGAACCACATTTATATTTTGTGAAGGGATATTACAATTGATATAAAATGTCTTCTTCATCTGCAGGTGCCCCAGCAGCAGCTTCTGAGGCACAACCTCAACAACAACAACAGCAGCCACAACCTTCTACATCTGCTGCTGCAAATTCTTCATTGAATGTCCAAGTTAGTAATCAAGGACCTGGTGGAGCAATGATGTCGCCGGTAAGTCTTGGGTTTAGTGAGAGGTAGAGAATGCGATATTGGATCGGTTAATGGATTTGCTAAAATTAAATGATTATTAGATATAAGATAATAAGCTTTTTCCCAGCTTTTCCCAAAACTGTTGGTCAGCATTGAAACAATGAAAGACTTAGTTAAAAAAACTGCCTTCTTTTCTTTTTCGATGTACTTTTAATCTCGTAGTTTTTCTTTCTTTTTCATTCAAACCTTTTTGCTTCAGTTTTGCAACTTAATTTTCAATGAATAATTTACAAATTCTCTTAAGCTCAAAAATCAGACTACATTTTTACATTAGTTTTAAATAAAAACAGAAGGTGCAATCAATCCTTTCCCTTTTTTTCTTTTCATGTGTTTTTTGTCCTTTCCAGCCGACTTCCTCTCAAAAATTTTGCACTTAAAAATAGAAGGAAAATAAAAATAAAGAGTAAGAAAAGTTTCTCACGGTCTCATTAGATGACGCATAAAAATTTTTATACATAACCCGAAAACCCTCCGTTTTTAGTCTCCTTTTTTTCTTATGTAGTTAAAAAAAGGGAATGAATAAGAGATTGACTAGGAAAAAAAAGAGGGTTAAATTGGCGCCACATGGACTAAATTGTATATTTATTTTTTGTGTTTTCATTGTTGCTCTTCTTTCTTCTCATATAGTCTCCTTCCTATTTATATCGGAAGCAATAATAGCTGCTGGTAGAGAAGAAATACATTCTTTCCTTCGTTTTTTGTTTTGTTTTGTTTATGTCATGTTGTCATCGTTAATATTATTGTTGTTATTTGTCGGCGGGGGAGAAAGGAATGAAACAAATTCTTTTTTTTTCTTTTGGAAGAGAGTAAAAAGGACAACGATGATGATGATGACGACGACGACAAAAATGTGTATCTAAAAAACCTCCGACAAACAGATTGACAAATTTTTTCCACGAGATGTATATAAAGATCACACTTATGGGAGAATAGCGAAGGAAAGGAGAAAAAAATGAGAGGAAAAACAAAAAGATGGGGAATCCCTTTTCTTTTCTTTGATGTAATTGCCGATATGGATTGATGGCAGTTAGAAAGGAGACAGAGATGAGAAAGAAGGAAAATGATTAAGGGGGGAAAGTTATCTTTACGTAAGTTCTTACATGTAAGATCTCACTATTAGAAATTTTTTTGGTATAGAACAACAAAGTACTATTTCGTATACTATCACCTTAAATTTTAGTTTCCTTATATCTTTGGGTCCCCTTTTTAAGTAGCCACTTACAGACCACACTATTAACCCCGCTGGGAAGGAATAAATTTAAACATGCTATAAAGTAAACAATGACGTTATTATTCTTGACACTTTTTTCCTTTCTTTTATATATTTTTTAAAAATAGTCCGGGGAATCCCTATTCTCCGTTTTTCCTGCTCTTTTTAAAAAAATGTTAATGCTAAAGTAGTGTGAAGAAGAAGAAGGAAAGCCATGTGGTTTTTGATCTATCTTTTTTTTTCTTCCGACATTGAAAAAATTTTTTACAGCTTATATTGCTTTTTGTCAATCTGTTTGTCGTTGGTTAAAAATGAGCAAAAAAAGAAAGGAATAAACGGATGTCTTTCTTTTTTTTCTCCTTCATTTTGAGTTTTTTTTGGCTTTCGTCTTTTTATTACTTGATATCTTTCTTCTTCTTCTATCTTTTTCTTATTCATAGTTTTTACATCTTTGCTGAAGTTGGTCCTGTTTTTTGTCTAAAGCCTTTTGAAAGTTTTAAATTCAAATTAACAGTGATCTTTTTCATTAATACTTATCACTTTAGGAATATTATTGTCATCGTTGGAAGACTTAGTGTTGCATTTTCTCCAAAATAACGTTTTACTATTAACTATATTGCGATGATCAAAAAATTGTTTCAAATTTTTTGATTATCGCTTTAATTGCACGACTTATTTGCACTTTTACAAAATTATATTGTCAAATTATAAAAAGTTTTTTTAAAAGATTTTGTTAAACAAACTTTTTAATTATTTTCATTTTCAGTTCAAGGTTATTTTTTTTCTCTCTTTCGTTCTAACAGATTCTATTCTTCCGATCGTTAATCACTATTAAAAACTTTTTCTTTCTTCTTAAAAACGCCATTGAAGGAGGTTACGGGTTTTTCATTTTATCGTTCAGTGTCTATATTTCTATCAATTTTTTTTACTGTCTTTCTTCCTTTAAGAAATTTGTCAAAAAAAACACGAGATTTTTTTCTTCTCTCTATTTTTTCTGTTCACTGAGTGATTGACAGCAAAAAGGCTTTTTTTTCTCTCCTTTCTTATTGCAAAAAAAAGAGTCATAGAGCGGCAAAGTCGAAACGAAATCGATTATATTTTTTTTTTCTCTCTGTTGTTGAAAAAAAACGTAATGTAAAAAAATATTTTTCTTTTTTGACAAAATGCAGGAAAATATGGAAAGATGCACACACACGCAAGCAAAGTCACACAATTTTATACACAAACAAGTCTCTTTCTTCATATTTTTATTTTTTTCATTCCCTTTTGGCAATGACAGATAGAAATGAAAAAGAAGAGAGAGGACACGCTCCCCTTTTTTTATATTCTGTCTTTTAAACGAGCAAAAACCATTGAAAAAAAAAATGGGAATTGTTTGGTTACCAAAAAAAAAAGCATTACTCTTTGCCTGGCTTGCTTTCTCGGTTTTTTTTATCGTAAACAGAAAAGAATTTTTCTTTCTTCTTTTTTTTATTTGACGTGATGCAGTCAGTCACAAACACACACACACACATGCAAGGGTTTTTTCAACATCTACCGTATCCTCTTTCTCTTCTCTTCTTTTTTTCAAGCAAGCGATAATACTTTTTGGCGCCATAGAAGAAGAAAAAAAAGATTATTTTTTTATGTCGGACAAACTCTTTCTCTCTTTTTAAAAACAGCAAAATGGAAATAGGAAAAAAAAAGACACACAAAAACGTTGAAATACTTTTTTTCCAACGTTAAAAGGGACCATCGAAACTTTAAAAAAAATTGAAAAAAATAGATGCTTAATGATGACGAGATTTGTAGCTATTTTTGAAAGAAAAAAAAGAGTAACAAAAACAACACCCAATTTTAGAAAGTCCTTTACATATTTTAATCGTTGTTGTTTTTTTTCGTGTGTCAAACTAGAAAAAAAAAAGAAAGAGCAAAGAATGTGACAAAAAAATCTATTAAACAAAGATCAAATATTATTTCGGAAGGAAGGAAGGGATTGTTTGAAAAGGGAAAGCAAACGGCAGAAATGTTTCTGCAAAAAGAAAGGAGAAAATAATTTGCAAAAAAAATTAAGTGTGAAAAGTGATGTTGACATAAAAAGGTTATTAAAAGGGTTTTAAAATATGTTTTATGACTATATAAGGAACGGTTGAGTTTTGCCCAAAAAAGAAGAGCAGAAAATGTACCAAAACGTGTTGGATGTTACAATCTCAAGATAAAGCTAAACTGACAGCAAAAAAATCTTAAAGCGTCTTGTAATTGCACTTCTACTTTATGATAATTTATTTTCATTTGATCATTTCTTTCTTTTTCAACTTTTACCACCTTAATTGATCTTTTTCCAAATCCTTCTTTTGACGTCAGATCGAACATCAACAACTTTATCTCACTTAATATTTTTTTTTCATGATCCATCACAAATCAAATGCCACTTCCTGTATCTCATTCTCCATCATTTATAATTACTTCCTCCCCATCTTTTCTTCTTCCACCCTCAACTTGAACTTTTTAAATCAAAGGTCACTTATATCATCATCCCCTTCCCTTTCATTTTCCATGACTTTTTATTTGAGTGACAAAAAAATATTGAAAAAAGGGATTCCCCCAAAAAACGATTACTTTTTTTCTCTCTTTCTCATAAAAATAAATTTCTTCCGTTTTGCAAAAAAAAAAAGAAAACAAAAACTAGACACAAAAGCAACAAGCAAAAATACATACATCACCAAAAGCTTTCCCGCCATATTTTTATTTTTTCGGAGAAGCAAACGAAGAAATACTTTTGAATGAAGGAATTTGAAACAAGCTTAAATAGCATCCATCTATTTATGGCTTCACGTGGCAATCCTTCTTCAAAAACTCCTTGTTTCTAAAAATAGAAAAAAATACAACACTTTGTCAAAGAGACGACGACGACAAAAAAAAACGGCGCCATTCAAACAATAACATTCCTTTCTCATTTTTTCTTCTGATTTTTAAAAGGCAAACATGTGGGAAAAAAGAAAACAAAAGAAAACGATTAAAAAATTAAACCGTATCCAATATCGTTGTTTGAACACATTGAAGAATAAATTCATAACAAAAAAGATTAATTTCAACAAATTTTTCAGCATGCTGGACCATCTTCACAACCTGATAATCGATATGCCTATCATCCATATGGTGGAAAACCAATGCATCCAACAATGCAAAGACCAATGGCTCCACAACAATGGCTTCCCCCACATGGTAAGTATTCAAGAGAGCTCATTGACCCTATTCCACTAATTTTGAATTTTGAATTTATTATGATTTATCTCACTATATTATTTTTTTTAGGCCCTGATGGAACATCAGATCCTATGGCACTTTCACAACCACCACCATCTAACTATCCTGGACAACAACAAGGTTATCCGCCAATTAATATGTATAACAATCCACAAATGCCACCATCAAGTGGTAATCAGGGTGGTTATTGGATGCCACAACAACACCAGCAGCAACAACCTCGTTATCCAATGAGTCAACAACAATATCCTCCAGGTTATGGTCCACCACCGCCACCTCATCAAGCTTATGGTTATCCTCCAATGCAGCATCCAGGTGATTGGGGTAGAATGCAACAACCACAAATGCAATATCCTCAAACAAGTCAACAACAAATGCAACCTCCAATCTCTTTACCTCCTCAACAACAACAGCAACAACAACCGCTACAACCACCACCTCAACCTCAACAGCAACAACAACCACAATTGCCACCTCCTCCAGCTCCAATAACTTCTCAACCTTCATCTTCAAATATTGCTGCAGTAGCTCAAGCTTTACAAAGTCCTGGTGCAGCATCTATTGGTGGACATGATGAAAGTATTGATGATACAAAATCAATTAGAAGTACATCATCAGTTCCTCCCCCACATACTCCAGCGGTAAGCTAACCCCTCAAAAAAAACTTACATTTAATTATCCATTTTTTTAGAGAACCCCTGCGGCAACTCCATCTGCATCTGCAACACCTGGAACATCAAAAGCTGAAAAAGCTTCTGCAACTCCAAAGCATGCACCTCCACCAACTCGAGAAGAAATATTAGAAAAGCTGTGCCATACGAATGATCAAATTGGCCCTGAACTTGCTATGCAGCGACGGGCATTCTTTGAAACAATTTTGAGCATGTCTGAAAAGGCTGAAAAACCAGAAGATAAATTAATTGGTCCACCACAAGTTTCAAAATTTCCAATTGATTTACATAAATTATATATTAAAGTTAAAGAAAAGGGCGGATTTGAACAGGTAAATAAACTGGATTTAATAGGGCAAAAATGGGCAGTTTAAAAAATGTGAAAAACTTTTCCATGTTTTTCAAAAATATGAAAAAAAGATCAGAAATTTTAGTAAAATTTTTTTCATTTTTTTGACTAAAAAACATCAAAGACAACACTAAAAATTTTAATCGATCTCTTTTTTTCTTAAAAACTTTTCTATGTTGCGCCAGAATTATTTAAAAGCAAAATGGACATATTTTAGACAATACATAAAAACTTTAAAAATTTTATGGCTGTACAATAAACATTATTACGAAAAAAAATTTATAATTATTATTTTTACAAAAAGACAAAACTTTAATAATGTCAAATTTATAGGTTACAAAAGATAAAGTATGGAAAAATCTTTGTGTTCATGCAAATCCGGATATGTCTGAATCGTCTGCAGCTGGATATCAGCTAAGAAGACATTATCAAAAACATTTGCTAAGATTGGAATGCTATGAAACGGGTCGAAATATGGATGAACTAATAGCTGTTGCAGATAAGCAAAAGAAAAAGAAGAAAGAAAAGGATCCGACAGCTTCGGCATCGGCAAAGAAAGAAGCTGCTGCAGCTGCAGCGGCGGCAGCAGCAACGGCACCACAACCTCCTCCGCCAGCTTCGGCAGGAGTGCCTCAACAAGCTGCTACTGCTCCGCCACCACAACAGCCACCACCCCCTCATCAAACGTTACAACCCCCTCCACAGCCATATTCTCAACAACCTCCACCTCCACATGGTTAGTTTGAAATTTGTTATAATATAGGGATGGGGAGTACTGTAAATTTTCACGCTAAGAGTAATCTTTTGAAATTTACATTTGTGGATGTTTTTGACATTTCAAATGCAAATTTAAAAAGTTTGCAAGTTTTATAAAATTTTTAAAATTACTGTAAAAAAGTCGTTCTAAGAAAAAAGTGACTCAAGTAAATTTTGATGTAAATACGTGCGAAACTGCTTCTACAAATGTCTCGTAAATTTTAAAAACTAACCTCATTCTTGAATCTTCTCCATTCTGAATTTTTTCTAAACTTCTGCTAACATTTTTAAAATATTTCATTATGCAATAAGAAAAATAATTTTCATAGTAAAATTTCTACTTTTTTTCACTCATTTCATTCTTAACTTAACAACAACGATAATAGAAATAATAATAGAAAAAAAAATTTTTTTTCAAGTTATTTTAAATTCTCATGTTTTTGTTTAGAAAAAAAAGAGGGGTCTTATATATGTGTTATACTTTGGTTGCTAAGCGCAAAAGAAATAGAAGGTGAAAAAAAAATTATTATTATTATTACGCAGTAAAAAATTTAAAAAACTAAGGTTTTTTAACGATGTGAAAAAGTAGAAAAAAAACTGTAATAACATCTCGATGAAGTCGTAGGAGAATGAGAGTGAAAGAGAGTAAAGGTGAAAAAAATTAATGAGCTCCATTTTTTGAGAGAGAGAGATTTTCAGCTGTGTATTTTTGAAGCTTTTTTAAAGCTTCAAAAATACATTTTAAAACAAAATTTTTTGTATAGAAAAAAGAGATGAAGCAAAGAATTTAGGTACAACTTTTTTTTAAGCTTATGACAATTAACACTGCTGATAGCATTTACAAATAAGAGATTTGTAAAAAATTTAATTACTATCACATAATAATATCAGACCCGTATGAAGCATGTAAAAAATTTAAATATCAAATTTTCGAGAAAAAAAAAACAGCACAAAAAATGAAAAAAAGTTATGTCAGATTTAAAAAGAAATCGAAAAAATGAGAAAAAATTAGTCAGTTTCCTTCTTTTTTTAAACAAAAGTAATACTCGCTTTTTTTGGAAAAAATATAAAATCTCAACAGATTTAAGCTTTACATTTTTAGCAATCTTATAAGCAATAAATCTTTTATAAAAAAGGCAAAACAAAAACGTTATTTTTTTTATTATTAAAAACATGGGTAAAATATGGTTTTTAGAATGGAGGTTTTCGAGTTAAGCAAAAAGGCAGAAAAATTAAAGTTTTTTTATGAAAAAATGTTGCAAGTTTTTTTTTCAAAAATGCATAACAAAACAATTACAAAGAAAAATCGTACTGAAAAAGCTTTTTAGATTTGAAAAATTTTTTTATAATAAAAAGTTAAATATTTAACAATTTCATTTAAATAGTAATTCCTTAACTACAAAGTAGGGGGTTGCATTAATTATTTACATTTTGTTGTAAGATTTAAAAATGACATAGTTTGAACGGACAAAAATAGAAGAAAAAAATTGTAGTAGCTTAAAATTGTTTCTTTTTTTGATGATGATGTAGTTCTTGTTGTTGTTTTCTTTTTTTTCATCATCATTTAAAAACAGATTTACTTTTTATAGTACATTCACATCACCCTTTCTACATAGCTGATGCTGCTGCGCGAACCACGCCTTTTTTAATATAAATTTTTTTCATCATTGGCCGTCGTCGTCGTTATCCCCTTCTTTTAGCTTTTTAAAAGAGAGAGGGACATTGAAGCTTTTGGATTGTGTTATTTTTTCTATGGTGGTAAAAAAAGCTGAAGCTGAAGGGAAAGGAATATTAGCCTATAGGAAAAAAAGAGAGGTGTTGTTAGTGGTTGAATTATTACTATAGCTTTCTTTCTTTCTTCTTCTTTCTTTAACACAGCAAAAAAATATAAGAAGGCAAAAAATAGCAAAAGCAAAGAAGCAAAAAAAGGCAACAGAGAAAAAGCTTTGGTTTTTTTTTTCATAATTTTTTTTTCATGCAGCAAAAAAAAACCAAGAAAGGTTGACTTTGACAACGAAAGAAAAAAGAACAACATATTTTTCCCTTTTTCTGAGGTGTATAAATTTTTTTTTTGCCTCTGCTTTTTTCTTCTTTCTTTCTTCAGAAGGAAAAAAAGCTATTGCTGCTATTTTTTTTTAAAAATAATAATAATACTTTTTTGATATTATTATTTTTGTATGTTTTAAAACATCATACGTAAAACGAAAAAAAAAAGAAAGAAAGATTAATTAATATATATATTTTGTGTTACATATTTTTTATTTATTTATGGAGTCCAAGTCTTAAGCTGACCTTCTTAAGCTATATAAAAAAATAACAAACAATTCTATTTTAAAAGACTATAGTTTGTTATTAAAAAAAAATTTCCTCTTTTTATTTATATTACTTTTTAACAATCTCAAATGATTATTTATTATTTATTACTAATTATTAATCTTATTATTATTATTAAAAGATGAATCATCACCAACAACCACCACAAAAATTTTCAAGTAATAGTACAACAAGTGGAAGCAGTAGTAGTACAAGCTCAAATCCCCCTCAGCTTCCACGACCTCTTGGATATGGATATCCACAGCATCCTCCACATCTATATCCTCAACATGGTCAACATCAGCAGCAGCAGCAGCAGCAAGCTTCTACATCATCATCATCATCGAGTGGAGGATATGGGGGACATCCACCACCACATTTAGCATATTATGGTTATCCCCATCCACCACCATCTTATTATCATCCACCTTCATTTAATAGTAGTGGAATTCCAAGGATACCATATCCACTTCCAACGGGTATTCGACACGAGACAAATAGTACTGCTTCTTATTCAATACAAGACCGAGGTAGTTGTAAATGAGTACATGGGTAGTAGTGATAAAAAGTTTCATAGGGTCAATTTTTAAGCAAAAATGAGCAAAAGAAGGAAAAATTTTCTTTATCTGGCATGAAAAAATTAAGTTCAGCGAAAAATTTTGCTTTTGATAAAATCGTTTGTTAAAAGTGCTTGCAACATGCATAAAATGCATATTGCTCGCATGTTCTTTCATATAGTGTGACATCTTTGCCCTATCATTTTTTATTTAAATTTGAAATTATCTGTTTAAAATAGCAATTAAGTCTTTAAAAAGTCAAATTTTTTCTTTCCTTTTTTTTCTTCTCTTCACAAAATTTTCTTCCCGTTCCTTTATGTTTATTTATTTATGTTTTTTTTAATTTGACCAAAACAAACAAAAAAAATACCAAAGTACATTTATTTTTATCATCTGATTTCTGCACTTTGTAGCAAAAAGCAAAAAAATGAACACATTCAAATAAAAATTTGTTTTTTTTTATTTGTTTATTTATTTGCTTTTGTTTCTTTTTTTATTTATAGTTTTGAATTTTTAAGAAGGAAGGAAAATGTAGCAAAATTTTTCTGTCTGGTTGATGAAAAAAAAATTTATGTAAGAAGCACGTGTCAAAAAAAATTGAAGGGATGACGGATGTTTGTTTTTGGTTTATTTTTTGCACAGAGCAAAAACAAAATTAAAAATAGTCACTTTTTTCATTCATTCAAAAATGTTAAAAAAAGAAGTATGGATTTTGAAATGCTATTTTTAGAAAAATAGTTAAAAATTTTTTTGATAGCGTTTTTTGAAAATTTAGGAATAAAAAGAAGAAAGAAATTAAGCGTAAAAACTTGTTTAAAATAAAATTATAAAAAATCTATGTAACTTCGGCAATAACAGTTTTTTGCAATGATCCCATTTTTGAGTTACTATCTTTTTTAAGTGAAAAATTTGTTTTTGCAAAATTTTTTTCCTTTTTCTGTAAAATTTTTTGTTTAAATTTTAAAATTTCAGTATTTTACAATTCTGTTTTTTAAAAATATTCGTTTAAAAAATTTGCATATTTGTTTTTTACCATTTTTTCATTACTCACCACCTACCTTAATTACTACCGTAATACTCTTAATCTTCAACCTATTTTTTTTTCTTTAAAATAATAATTGCTTTTACTTTTTTTTCTCAAAATTTTTTTTCTTTCAACACAAAATTTTATTTTTTTACTAATGAAGTTTTTTTCTGCTAAAAAAATATTTTTTTTCACTAGCGGCTGCTGCTAATAAAGGCACATATATTTACAACAAGTGCGCAAGATTTTATTTTCTTAAAAATAGCTTTCAAAATTTTTTTACTTTATTTTTCATAGTCCTATGAGAGAAGGAATGAATGTGCGCAAAAAACGGACGTGAGAAAAATGTAAAAGATTTTATTTTGGTTTTTAATTTAGTATTTCCCGGGGCTCTCCATGGCAACTACTAACAACTAACTTCTAATACCATAAGCTATATATTTGCTTGACTTAACTGTGTTGATATTATTATTATTATTATTAAAAAGGGTTGTTGTATTTCTTTAAAAAAATTTTTTGAAAAAAAATAAAACCAATTGCGCAAATGAGAAAAAAGCTGCGAGCAAAAGTACAAAAAATTTATAGGAATTTCAAAAAAAATACAAAAGCTTTCATGAGAGATTTACAAAAAATGGGATAATCATTTAATTGAAAAATAAATAACATTTTTTTGTTTTTTTGTAGGAGTTCCACCACAACTTCCTGGACAACCAGGTCCTTCGTATGCTGTTGATGCAAATGGACAGCCAATACAACCTTATGGGCAACCAGGCCCATATGGATATGGTGTACCACCAGGTTGGGGTGCCCCACCACCACATGGATATCCACATTATCCACAACAACCAAGATATCCCCAACATATGATGCTACCACCTGGACAACAACCTGGTCAACCGGGTCAACCACTTTCACAACAACAACAAATGCAAATGCCACCACAACATGGAATGCCACCAGGAGGTCCACCAGGGATGCAACCTCCACAACAACAACAACAGCAGCCACCATCGAATGCTCAGCCCCAACATCATCATCATCAACAACAACAACAACAACAATCTGGACGTCCACCAATGGATCAAGCATCTTATGAAGAACATCAAAGACAAATGATTCATCAACAGCAACAACAACAAAGACCAAATTCAAGAGCTACTACAAGTAATGCTGCAACCCCTCAACCTCCATCTCAATGTTCAACAGCTCCTGGCACTTCTGAGCAGCAGCAACAACAACAACCTCAACCATCAAAACCTCAAACTCCTGCTGTACAACCTCCAACATCTGCTGCTGCATCAGCACCAGCAACTTCTCAAGCTGCACCAGTTTCTGCCCCGCCACCTCCGCCATCTTCCCAGCCTGCAACTTCAACAAGTTCAGCTGGAGCTATGCCACAAACTTCCGTCGCATCATCAGACGCAGGAAATCAAAGGTAAGTAAAATAGTGAGAACATTCTTAATTCAAAAAAGTCTGAAAAAAACTATGAAACTATAAACAACTTCGAATTTTAAAAGTATATAAACCAAAAAATTCATACTTATGAATTTTTTTCCACCCATAATAAGAAAAATATGCAAAAAGCTTTTCTAGGTTATCTCTTTTAAAAAATCAAAAAAGTGTTGAAAAAAATTGATTTCTTTTTTTCGGGATTCCTTTCCTCATTTTTCTTTGAAACTTATGGTTTTGGCGAAAAGAGAATTTCCGCCAATTAACAACTCTCTAAAAAATAATTTTAAAAAAGTTACAGCTGTTTTAATAGTTCTTTGTATAGATAATTCGATAATTATTTTTTAAAGGATGTCTGTTAAAGCTTCAAAAAGACATCAATATCCCCATTAGTAAGCTTTTCTAGAGCTAATTTAAAAAATTGTCGAATAAAAAATAAGTGATTCTTCTTTTTAAGTGCCTTGGCAAATCAACTTGGACAGCCACCTCCAATGGGAATGTACGGGCCACCTCCACAACATCCTTCAATGCAAATGTATCCAAGAATGACATATCCACCACAACAACAACATCCAGGAATGCCAAATGGATATCCCCAACAGCCACCACCTCAACAACCAGGAGTTGATGGACAGCAACAACCTCATCCTGGAATGTACCCACCACATCCATCCCAACAACAAATGTATGGGCAACAACAACAACCCCAAGGATGGAATCCACAAATGATGAGGCCACAAATGCCACAACCACCACCACATGGATATCCTGGACAAGTTCCACCAGGGCAGCAACAACAACAGCAGCTTCCCCCAGGACAAGCTCCACCACCACAGATGCAACTTGGACAACAACCTGGACAATCATCAGCAGAATTTTGGCAACAAGAGCAACAACGACATCATCAAAGAGCTGCAATGGCTGCTGCTGCTGCGGCACAACAACAACAACAGCAACAGCAAGAAAATCAACAAGGTCAAAAGAAGCCACCACATTTTCCATCAAATCAACCTCCGCCACAAGCTTCTCCCCAACCATCTCAAAGGCATCAGCAACAACAAAAACATCAAAATTCTAATGCTGCTTCATCTTCAATGCCTCCGATGCCACAACAACCACAACAAAAAATGTTGCCTCCAAATGCATTCCCTGGTCCATCGCAGCCACAACAAACTCCACAAATGTCAATGCATCATAGACAACAACAACAAATGCCTGGTATGCCTGGCCCATCAAATCAACCCCCTCCACAACATCACCAACATCCATTGCTACAACAACATTTACCACCACCAATAAAATTTCCACCAAATTCTGTTGAAGCAGTCGCGGAGCAACATCTTGGACCACAAAGAAGACCAATGAAAAAATATACAAAAGATTTAATTGGAGTAAGTTTTGGCCATAACAAATTTCACAAAAATAAAAATTCATTTTTAGGCACAACCTCGAAGAATTATGATGGCACTAAAATCAAATATACATATGGAAAATGTATGGGCTTTAAATGCTCTTACTGTAATGCTCTATGATGATACAATAAATCCACCAACGTTATCCCCAGAATTTTTAAATATTTTACTTGAACATTTTCGAGCTTCGCTATCACTTGTTTTTCCAAAAGCTTTTCCATTAGAAAATTCTGCATCTGAACCTTCAACAATTCCAGAATCCGATATTAAAGCAGAAACAAGCTTCTGGGAACAAATAATTGAAGACGCAAAAAAGAATGGTGAAACAATAAAAACAAAAGTAAAACTACCGCCAGCAATGAAAAATTCACTTGGAAAAGATTTGAATTCTGTTTCACGAGGTGGAATTAAAGTTATTACAAAGGATGTTGAAATGCCAACAAAATTGAAGGAATGGAAACAACCAACTTCAACAATAAAATCGGATAACAATAAGAAGGATGTAATGAGTTATGAAGAAAAGCGGCAACTTGGACTTCCAACAGAAATTGCAACAAAAATTGCAGAATCTACAAAAGAATTTATTGAACAAAATCATGTAAAATCTGATAAAATTAAATTTTCAAAATGGATTAATTCAAGTGTAAAACATTTTGAATATGATGATGATGTACAACCAAAAGATCTTAAAAATATTGAAGACGAAGATGATGTAAGATTTTTAACAAGGGATATATAAAATCCAAAAAATTTTTCTAGGATGACAAAGAATATTATGATCATGAAGCTCCACTTGATTGTTCACTTGTACCTCGACCAATTGGAATTTTTCTTATCCCAGATACAATTCAATCATATTCTCAACTTTGTCTTTCATGGTCAAATGTTATTCGTGGATTTTCATTTAATCCTGCAAATGAGCTACATTTAGTTAATCATCATGGATTGTTAAGACTTATTGGTCGATTGTTAATGTTATACGTTGAAAGTGGTAATGAACCAAAACAACTTTCTCGACGAAGAAAGCAAGAACTTGAAGAAAAGGATGAAAAACAACTGATTGGAAGTAAAAAAACATCTCCAGAAGAAGATGCTGCGATTAAAGCTGAAGATGAAAAGAAACGAATGGCAATGGTTTCAACAGAAAAAGATGATATGAGATCATATCTTTTAGATGTTGCAAATCAACTTCGTGATGATGCTTTCACAATTTTATCATTCATTTCTGGATCGGTAATTTAAAGCATAAAAAAATTTGCATAATATTTTAATTTTTTAGATCGATCTCTTTGATTTGGATTCTGAAATTTCATACCCAATTTTTAATGCTCTTATTCATTGGACCGTTTCACATTCGGTTTTATCCAAAGATCCAATTGTGCCATGGGGAATAATATGTCCAAGAGATTTTTGTTTAGAAATTATTGCAAAAATGTCTGTTATTGAAAATAATGTTGATTTGCTACTTTCAACAGGTTCATGGAAAAGGATAGAAGAATTTGTTCGAATTGTTTCAGATCTTTTACATATGGGTGAAGATACTCCGATACGGTAAAATTAAAAAAATAAGAATGATGTAATCTAAAAATATTTAATTTTTTAGCGAATTTGCATTAGTTATTATGGGTGCATTGTGTCAAGCTTCAGAATCTGTATGCGTTATTGCAGCACTTGAAACAAATATTGTCAAAAATGTTATTTCTTTTATGGAAGCTGTTGATTCAAAAATGCATGAAGTAAGCTTGCATGCCTTTTTTTTAACTTTTTTTTCTTAACTCGAAAATTTTTAGGTTGTATCAACGAAGGGAATGAATGAACTTCGAAATAATCCAGAATGTATTGGAACATCAATTGGAATGTTGAGAAGAGCTGGTCTTTTATTGAGTTATATTGTACAATATGAAAGTTGCCGAAAACCATTCCTTAAATATATGAATAATTTAATAAATTTAACCATTTCACATTATGTAAGTTTTTTTTACTGAAACATTTTTTGGGTTACTATAGCTTACCCCATCGAATCGAACCAGCCAAATTGGCAAAATGTGTCTTTTGTTTTGCGCGAAATTTAAATGTTTTTTTTGTTTAACAACAGACACATTTTGCCAAGTTTGAACCAAAAATGGCTGGTTTTTAATGCTTTTCAATTCGATGTTCGACAAATTCTTTCAAAATTTTTTTCCATTTGAGACCGAAAGGGTTACTATTGTTTGTAAAAACAAAAAAATATATTTATGCAAATTTTTTTTAGATGGATACTCGAGTTGCAATTCAAATTGCTTCAATTGTTCATACGGCACAACTTTCAAATATTGATGCAGTTTCAGGAAAATGTTTGGATGTTCCAGATACGCCATCTGTAGAACCAGAAATTTTATTTCCAAATAAACTTCCAAAATTTCCAAAACGTGATTCTTCTGATCCATCTGAAAAACAACAATCTTTACCGAAGAAAGAAACAAATGAAGCAGAAAATTCTGTAAAGCTATCAACAACAATGCCGCCAAAAATGAATGGCATTAAACGGCCATATGAAGAACCTGAAACAATTCCATCAACTTCAAATTCGACTACTTCAAATAATTCTGGAATGATAATTGAAAATGGAATTGAAATTTCACAGCTTAATGGAATTCATAATGGTAGTAGTAGTAATGGAAATGGAAATATCAGCAGCCATGATACTTCGACAACACCAAAAAGAATAAATGGCATTCATAAAAGCAAAGAATCTTCAAAACAAGATGTAAAAGCAATTCTTCGAAATTCTATTAATCATAAACAGGAAACTGCCACAGGACCACCCTGTACAAAAAAGACAAAGCTTGAAGTTGTAAATGGCACTTCACCAACACATGGCCGAATCAATGGCACTTCTTCCCCCTCTACAGCCTCAAATGGTGAGTCAAACTAAAACTCTCGGCATACACTTTTTTACTGTGTACGTACAAAATTTTTTTTGCCACATTTTTCTCTCTTATTTATACCTGTCTTGTTTCAGTTAGTCACTCAAATGGTCCCACAACGACATCAACATCAACATCAAAATCTTTATCTTCATCTTCAATGGCAATTGTAACCTAAAATATTTATGTGTAAAATTTTTTTAAAAATTTGCATACCTCATAATTTTTTTCTTCTCAAATTTCAAAAATATGCTGGCATTATTCTAATTTTTTTCTTCTCAAAAAACTTCAGGCTTCTTTTTTAACTATAAAATCTTTTGTCCGGTTGATACTATTTTTTTGTTGTTAAAATTCATCTGTTTTTGAATCCATTATTTTTCATGGATTTTCTTAATCTTCTTAAAAAAAGTTT
This sequence comes from Panagrolaimus sp. PS1159, assembly GCA_963922195.1. Lineage (NCBI taxonomy): Eukaryota > Metazoa > Nematoda > Chromadorea > Rhabditida > Panagrolaimidae > Panagrolaimus > Panagrolaimus sp. PS1159. The sequence goes on from CAWUHW010000028.1 coordinate 1,200,496, forward strand.
GTTCGGGGTTATATTTTTATTTTTTTAAAATTCAAACTTTTTTCATTTTTTTAAAACGGTCGAAAATTGTTTTTTTAATATTTGTTTGTAAAATTTAAGTTGTCTCTTTTTCTATTATTTATAGTTTTATTATTAGTGTTTAATTTCTTTTACCTATCATAAAAAAAAACTCAATTTTGCGCGTACTTTTTTTTTATTCATTTAAAACATTTTCTCAGTGATTTTGTCAAAAAAATTGCATGAAAAAAGTGTTTTTTCCAAAGTCGAAAATTTTTTTGCCATCCCTGAAATATCGAAATTTTCCACTTGGGAGCCACATTCTTTTTATTGCATCATTTTTAACACATTTTTTTTAAAATTTTTACTTATCGCTTAATTTATTTCTTTTTGTTTCCAAAATAGAAAACAATTTTTTATTTTTTTAAATATACAAAAAAATGGGTTATTTTTTATTATTTTAAAATTTGTTTTGAAAATCTTGAAACAACTTCTTTTTTTATTGTTCTCTAAAGTTATTGCTTGGTCTTTGCAGAAAACTTTGTTGTTGCTGTAATATATTTCAAAGGCGATTACTAAAATTGTTTTTTCAAAAATTTTCAAACTTTTTTGTATTTTTTGTTCTGTTGATTTTTTTCGTCTTTACTTTTTCTTTCTTTTTTTTGTAAATGTTTATATATTTGTGGTAAAAATATAAACAATGTATTTTAATTTTTATGAAATTTTAAAGTTAAAAATTGTTTTCGATTTTTTGTTGCTCGACAGTGCACAAATTGCCTGTGAAAAGAAAAACTTTTTTTCTCACATCAATTCGAAAAGGAACAAAGCAATCAATAGAAATCGAGACGACAGACTTTATGGCCTAAAAATACAAAAAAATGACAATGTGGTTGAAAAACCCCAAAATTTCTGGGAGATTTTATTTTAAAATATGCGTGAAAGAATGTGAAATTGATTTTGCTTGTAACTTTCAAACCCGTGCTTTGTTAAATATTTAACAATTTATTAAAATATAAGAGTGCATTCAGAGCTAACGGCATGAATTGTAAATTATTCATGCCGAATTTTCTTTTTGGACGGAGATGCAATTGAGCTCTTTGATGATGCATTTCGAGTTGATGGACCTGGTTCAAAAAATATATTGAAATATTTATTGATATTTTTGTTAATATAAAACTAAAACTTTTGAGCTGGGTTAAAAAAATATGCTCATTACGATGAAATAGTTTATTTTCGTTTGCTTTGAATTCTGAAACCTTCAGAATCCGGATTCTGAATTTATCGGTGTTTTTGAAAATACTTATGATATATATGAAAAAAAGTGCGGGGTTACGACCCTTATCCCTCGTTCAGCTCATTTTTTTGTATTTTCGGATTCTGAATCCGAAATTCTGAAGACACAAAATTTTTTGAATCCCTGAAACCTATTTCATTAGATTCCCCATATTTTTTTACCCCTCTTGATTTTATAAAAATCGTTCAGCTCATGTTTTTGTATTTTCGGATTCTGAATCCGAGATTCTGAAGCCAGATCATATTTTGAATTCTCGCCATATATTTCATCGTGATCACCATATTTTTTTACACTAGATTCATTTTTTAAAAATCGTTCAACAAAGAAATCGTATTTTCGGATTCTGAATCCGGTCTTCAGAATCCTCGGAACCGGATATTTAAACTTGATTTATATCATATACTTCGTTTATATGATATTAATAAATTACAAGCATTTTCTTTACTTCAAAATACTGTCAATGGTTTTTAAAAAATGGTTTTATCTCGGACTTTACAGAGTTTGGTATTCAGAATCCTAAAAATCTGGAAAAATCGAGAAAACCCCAAAACATTTTTATTCTGTCAGATGAATGTCTCGGGGACCACAACAGATAATATTAACCTTTTAAACACATAAAAACCAGCGGTTAAAACTTTATGAATGACTTGGTACTTGTTCTAGGGGTAGAATCAGATGCCAAAAAAAACGACTTCTGATGCTGTAAAAAGTCAAAAACATTTTTTTATTGCTTAATTATGTGTTTTGAGTAGTTTTGATGAAAAAAAAGTGAAAAAAATTTTTTCGATTTTTTTTTCGTATATCCACGACCCCCGGGTCGTGCGTTTATTAGCAAACTTCAGAATCCCATAACTTCTGGAGAAGCCCGAAAGGGCAGCTAGTATTTGAAGGTTTTTCATACCTATAGGTGTACTATCGATTCCATATGAAAGCTAAGAATTCTGAGGATGGCACTTCGAAACGGTCCCTTGTAAGTTTATACATGAAATCAGGAGCTTTAACATATTCAACCAATCTATAAAAAAAAGGTTTTATTTTTTTGTTAAAATGTAAAAACCAACAATCCATCGATCATAAAATGCTCCCATTGACATTGTTATTGTATCTTGGTGATAAACATCAATAACCTGAATTGATTCATTTCTTCCAACAACTTTAAGAATTTGTTCAATATCGAAATTTTCAGGAACTTTAAGCCCTAATCCATGTTTTTTCTTAATTTTCATTGGTTGTGTCCAATCCTGATCAAATTTAAATTTGTTTTCCAATTCAAATCCATCATAATATTTTTTTAAAGCAGAACTAAAAAAGTAAAAGAATCAATAAATGAACAGAAAAAGTGTTGTTGAAACATACAATTCAGGAAAACGCTTACGAGCAAATTTTTCTGTCCACGGCTTTGTACCAATTTGAACCTTTTTATCAATTTGTGATTCTTTCCAATATTTATAACGATGTTCAGCAAGAATTGGCTTTTCTAAAAATGATTTTGTGATTTCAAAATGGAACAAATCAACAACAGCAAAAGCTTACTAATTGATGCTCCAACAGTTTGAACACAATTTAAGCAATGATATGTTTCAATATGGACTCTTTCATAATTTTCGAATCTTTCACATGCATTATGATACCATTTATGACAATTTCCACATTGAATATTTATTTCATTTTCACTAGAATTTTGAATTCCACCAGAAATAAATATAATCCCTTTCTTACAAGTTTCACATTTGTTTTTTTCATTTCCTTGAAGAGGTGGTGGTAAACCATCTTCTGATTCATTATCCGATGATTCAAGACCGATTGTTATTAAAGAAAACATAATTTTGCATATCGGTCATGGATGTCAACAGGTGTCAAAAAATAGTCGATCCAACTTTTTTATTTGATTAATTTGTTTTTTATGTTATTAGTTAAATAGTTATATTTATATCAAGCTTTTTCTTTCTTTTGAATGTACAAAAAATCTTTGTAAATTATTTTTAGATCATTTTATTGCAAAACTCCAAAAACATTTCTTTTTATTAATGCTTCAAAAAGTTTGTTTGTTTATTTAACTTTTGATATTTTTATGTGTCGAAACGAGCAAATTTTAAAGGTAGTTGAAAACTGTCTGTAATTTCAATAATACAAAAAATAGAATAAAATATTCAAAAACCTAAATTATCAGCAATATTTTTAGCAAAAAATTAAATACAATATAAAAACATTCGAACCTGGCGTTTTACGTTTTAAGAAAAAACATTTCCTTTTCGTTTTCATTCTTTTTCCATTTGAAAAAAAATAAAAAGCAAAGACTTTTGTAAAAAACATCCATTTCGATTGAATGAAAAAAAGTGTACTCTTTTTTGCTCTTTTAATTTTTGTTGGAACAGAAAAGCTGACGCATTTGTTCAAAACTTTTCTTTTACATTACATCCCCGATTTCAATGAAACAAAAAAAAGAGAGAAACGAGCAGTTTCAAAAAATAGTGTCTTATTTGTTGATTCATTTGGAGAACTTTTGAAATGCCTTTTTTTTATTAAACAGCAGAAAGTTTTCGCTATTTTGAATTTTTTAAATATTATAGGTGAGTAAAATCTGCCTATAAAGCTGAACTTTGTCGAAAAGGTTATATATATGGTGTCGATACTGGTTTTCTAAATCATATTATGGAAAATAAAGATAGCCGTAGAATTATGGCACCAGTTTATTATAATTTCACAATGCCAAGATTAATTTTACAACAAAAACATTGCGAACATTTTGTTCTTGCACTTTTTTTTCAAGATCCGTTACGTGCCAATTATTTTGACACTGTTCATCAAACATTTTAGACCGGATTTCACATCGAATCGAAAAGCATCAAAAGACGACATTTTTTGTTCACACTTGGCAAAATATGTGTGTTATTTTGCAGGAAATTTAAAATATTTCTCTTTAGCAAAGCACTTTTTTTTTGAAAAATGCAACAAAGAAAAATCTTTTTTTTTGTTGCATGCTTTTTTTCATGCAAAAAGTGCGCGTCTTTCGCTGTCTGCTGTCTCGGTGGAACTTTTTTTGTGTTCTATTTTCTCTTTGCTCAAGAAAAATATTTTAAATTTCCCGCAAAAAAACACACATATTTTGCCAAGTTTGAACAAAAAATGTCGTGTTCGATTCGATGTGATTTCTCATCGTTTAAAACAATATTTTTTCGGTAGACAGAATAAAAAAATTTGTTAGCTTTGAAAAAAGCGATCGAAAAAGAGACATAATTTAAATAATTCCCTTTTAAAACTTGCATTTAGAAAGAAGAACAAGTAATAGAAATTTTGAAACAATTTGTGCATTTATATTTTCGCTTGTTTTCTGTGAATTATTTTTTTTTAAATTTGTTATAAAAATCAAAATACAATTTTTTAAGTCAAGTCAAATTTTTATATCCTCCCTCAAAATTGTAATTTTTTGTAAAACATAAATTTCACTTTTTTGTTAATGTTCTTATACCTTTTATGTAATCCTACAATATTCAAATTTCAACCCCGTTCTTATTTTCAAAAAGTTTTTAGATTTTAACCTTAAATAAAATACAGATTACACATAGATTAAAATATTCAAAATTGGCATACTTCTAAAAGTCAAAAATTCTTACCATTTTAGGGGTTATTAGATAAGAGATTCCAAGTACCATTGTTTATAAAAGAGGGTGCGAACTTTTTTCTTGCTCTAAAGGCGCACTATAAAAAGGGAAAATGAGAAGAAAAAACTTTGCAAAAAATTATAAAAAAAAACGAAAGACTGAAACTATAAAATATGAGAAATGTCCAATAAAAATACATGTTACAAACAAATGAATAACATTGTTATTGTTATATCTGATTTACCGTACCACGAATAGGGTTGCCGTCCCCCCCCCCCCCGTAAATCTAAAAATCCGGGGACGGGGACCAGGGGTGTGCGTTCGGTCAGTCTTGACTGACTTTGACACAAGTTCGTCGGTTAAACATTGACTCAGTCACGCTTTGACGAAAAAATTTCGGTTAATGATTAACCGAGTCAAACTTTGACCGAGTCAAACATTGACTGAAAAAAGTTCGGTCAATCATTGACCGAGACAAACAAAAGAAAAAAAAGTGAATGCATTTTTTTACATGCGGACACACGTACTTTTTCATTGTTTATCATTGTGACGGACAGCATTTTTTTTTCTCGGTCAATGTTTGACTCGGTTAATCATTGACCGAGAATTTTTCAGTCAGTTATTGACTGACCGAAAAATTTCATTCTTTTTTTCGGTTAAGTCATAACCAAACCAAAGAAGAAAAAATGCGTTTGGTTTATGACTAACAGCTTTTTGACTGACCGAACGCACACCCCTGACGGGGACGTCCCCGAAATGCAAAAATTCTTCGGGGATGGGGAAACGGGGATCCCCGAAAATTAAAAATTCTTCAGGGACGGGGACGGGGAGAGAAAAAATTCGGGGACGGAGACGGGGAGAGGAAAAAAATTCAAATTTAAAGATTCAAAAGTTGTAAAAGTCGTTTATTATGTACAGTAATCATTAGGGAATCGCTAATTGGATAACTTTTTAGTGATTTTTCCTTTATTATCGAAACTTTAATTTTTTCGGGGATGAAAATCTTTCGGGGACGGGGAAAACGGGGATCCCCGAAAATCAAAAATCTTTCGGGGACGGGGAAAAAAGGGATCCCCGCGAGGAAATCGGGACCCGGGGGGAGACGGCAACCCTAACCACGAAGATAACAAAAACAAATATTATTAATATTTATTTTAAAACACGCTTTTTTAATTTTACGTTTTTTTTAAATTCTGTTTTTTTTAAAATTTTGCATTAAATTTGATTTTATTCTTTTTTTACACTTTTGTCTGTGGACGACAAAATGGTTAAATAAATATTGTACAACTTTTTTTAACCAGGTTGGATACAAGTCATAACAATTTTTCAAAGCTTTTTTTTTGAAGTTAAAAAGATAGTGTTTGTTTCATTAAATGTTATTTATTAAAATATTTAAAAAATTCAAAATAGCGAAAACTTTCTGCTGTTTAATAAAAAAAAGGCACATCAATAATTCTCCAAATAGATCGACAAAAATAAAACACTATTTTTTGAAACAGCTCGTTTCTCTCTTTTTTTTGTTTCATTGAATCAGAGATGTTTGTAAAAAAAAAGTTTTGAACAGATGCGCCTGCTTTTCTGTTCCAAAAAAAATTAAGAGAGCAAAAAAGTACACTTTTTTTCATTCAATCGAAATGAATGTTTTTTACAAAAGTCTTTGCTTTTTACTTTTTTTCAAATGGAAAAAGAATGAAAACGAAAAGGAAATGTTTTTTCTTAAAACGTAAAACGCCAGGTTCGAATGTTTTTACATTCGATTTAATTTTTTGCTAAAAATATTGCTGATAATTTAGGTTTTTGAATATTTTATTCTATTTTTTGTATTATTGAGATTACAGACAGTTTTCAACTACCTTTAAAATTTGCTCGTTTCGACACATAAAAATATCAAAAGTTAAATATACAAACAAAGATTTTCAACCATTAATAAAAAGAAATGTTTTTAGAGTTTTGCAATAAAATGATCTAAAAAATAATTTACAAAGATTTTTTGTACATTCAAAAGAAAGAAAAAGCTTGATATAAATATAACTATTTAACTAATAACATAAAAAACAAGATAATCAAATAAAAAATTTGGATCGACTATTTTTTGACACCTTTTGATATCCATAAACTATTTTGTTATGAATGAAATTTTATTCATCTTGTTAAAATTTCAACTCTGGTTTTTTTACTAATGGTTGTGGATCATGAGGATTTGGAGAAAACTGCATGGTTCTTCCGTCCAACAAATCATTTTTCTGCTATTGGCATATTTAATATCATAAGTTTTATCTTAACAATTTATATCTAAAAATAATCGAACACAATATTCAAACAACAATTTATTGTCTTTAACGGAGAAAAAAGGAATTTTTTATCCTTGAAAATACAACGAAAGATTTTAAGCAGCATCGAAAAAAAATGTGTAATTTCATAAAACACATATGTTTTTCCATTTTTTCATAGCAAAAATAGAACATCTGCATTTTCTTTTTTTCAAAACAGAAAGGCGTATGTTTCATTTATGTCGATGTCGTTTATCTTTATTTATTATCTTTTTTTACAATAATATTATTTGTTGAAAAAGTCGATTTTCAAAATCGGTTTTGAATATTTTATTTCTTATAAAATTGCAGCTTACATTTAAAATAAAATGAGTAAAATGATCAATAAAAAAAATAGAAAAATGAGAGAAACCTTTCCAAAAGGAAAAAAGGCCATTATTTAAAAAAAAAATACAGCTATAAATTGCAATAAAATGATTTATAATTTTTTTATATTTTCAAGTTAATCGGCATGCCCAATAAATATTTGCTTTTCTGTTTTTTGAGATATACAGTAATGACCAAAAAATAAGGCCCAAGGCGTTTTTAATTCAAAAATGGATGATCGAAAAATAAAAGCCATTGGCACTGAAAACCCGTCATACAAATGTCCAACATTATCACTTCAGACAGTTTTAATACTTCATCCTAAAAAAAACCGTCAAAAAAAATCGAAAAAGAATCGTTCAAAAAATATCCATACAAGCAAAATCTAAAAGTTCTTTAGAAAAATTTGTATTTTTGGGTTTTTGGGTCAACTAAAATTCTTGAAAGTTACTTTATGATGTTTTTACTCATGATTTTCAAGCAATAGTTCTAAAAATGAATGGCACCGATTTTATGGATAGTCCGAAATTTTGTGCTCTAATTTTTAGATTTTTTGTATGTAAATCCACTGTATTTTCAAATGTTTTTGTTAAGAGTTTAAACTTTATTTTTTTATTAATGATCCGAAAATATCAGAAATTTGCAGCTTTTGTTTTACAATATAATATTTTACTGCTGTTTAAAATGGCACATAAAATTATAAATCACTTCGTATAATTTAAATGAACAAAAAATTCAAAATTCTAATCAATTGTATTTGTAGAGAAAATAATAATGTTAAAACTGAAATTGTAAAGAAGTTTCTAAAGCACTGACGTTGGAGATGGTGGTGTTTCGAAAGAGTGTGTAAAAGCGTATCTTTTGTAATATTTACAGTGATGAAACTTTGTTTTATTAAAAAATTTTTTAAATATTTTATTTCTTTAATATAATTTCAAAATATATTTCGTTAAAATTCTACAATTAAATAAAAAAGGGACAAAGCGTAAAAACCATTATCATTTCTTTTAGAAAAGTTTTTAAATTGAATTTTTGACGTAAAAATTATGCAATTATGACACTACTGATTTAATGTAACTTTAGACGATGACAAAAACTAATTATCCACAAACAATTTTCCGTAGTCAAGATTACCCGTTGAACAAATAATGAGTTTCAAATTTGATGTGGAATTTTAAGAAGTTCTGTAACTGCATTTATTGTAATTCTTGAAGAAGTAGGAACATTTCAACTAAAAAATTTCAAAAAACATTTGAATTTCAAAAATGATCAATAAGTGTTCTTTACTAGACTGCGACATTGCAAAACATTATTCAAAGCGTTTTTTTTTGTGTTTTTAACAAATTTTTCTGCTGCTTTTTTTCTGCATAAACGCCGCAAAAATATTTGCTTGTGTTTCGAAATAGTGCAAAAACGTATCTTTTGTGAAAGTCAAAGTGGCGAAAAGTTTGCTTCTGTTTCAAAATTTTTATCAACAATTGTTTGAAGTTGAGTTTTATATTCATCAGAGATTTGACCAAAAGAAAAATCTAGAAGAATTTTTGTTTTCTTATTTTCCTAAAAGTCGTGGAAATGATTTTAAATAAAATACATTTTTAAAGTCTTACTTTAATATGATCATAAAAAGTATTAATGTCAAAAATTTCAGGAATTCCATACATTACAAATTTATCAAGGCTTAAAAAGTGTTGAATTTTTATTAATTCTTCAGCGGTTTTGGTTGTAATAATATTTAAAGAATTATAAGGGAGTAAGCTAAAAAAAAGTTTTTGTAAAAACTACGTTTTAAAAAGAAACCTACTTTGTAAAATTTTTTAAATTCGGAAGGGCTTTGAAAAAAGCTTCTAATGAAACGGCATTTTCAAAATAAAATTGCTCTTCTTCAGTTTCATGAACACCGTCATCATTATTCATTATAACAACATTTGTTAAATGAAGATTTTCACATTTTGAAGCAATAACCATTAAATCAATGAAAGAAAACATTTGTTTTTCAATATATATTGATGTTGCATTACATTGATAAATTTTTGGCATGAAAGACGTAATTACTGCCCGATTGGGAGTACTCCCGTATACATTCAATAAATCAGTGATCCAAATTTTGCTTGTAAGTTCATTCAAATAAATTGTTTCACCATATGGATGATCCTTTGAAGGGCAACTCCCATGAGTATACCATCCACAACTTTCATCAAAACGTAATTCTGGAAGAATAATGATAGGATTTTTGATGAAAAAATGTTTACAACTTTGAATCATTTTTTCATAAAATTTTGAAGATGCCGGATTATTTGTTATATAAAAAATGATAGTATCAGGCGTTGAAAAGTTTTGAAGTTGACAGGAAGAATAAAATTGAACACGATTTGGAAAAACCATTGATACATTATTTTTTGTCATTTTAATATTTGAATTTGATGAAATATTGAAATGACAAGAATATTTTTACTACGTTGTTTTTATAACAGATCCTTTAAAAATTTATGGAAAGAAAAATATCTTTTTTTTTCAAGGCAAAAATAAAATCACAAAAAAAGAGATGCTGCAGGTTATAGAAAAATAATTGATTCATTTTTGTCTTTTTTTTGAGTAGTTAAGAATGTAGAGGCCGTGAGTTCTTTTTTTTTTCACACCCTTTGTTATTTTATAAAAACGTGCACACAATTTTGCAAAAAAAAGAAAGAAATTTTGTTTTGTCTTTCACTTCTTTTACAAATATAGCAAACGGATGGACTTCTTTTTTGAGATGCAGCATGAGAAAAATTAAAAACGTTTCTTTTAATTATCGGAATTGCAGTGTATGCCTTTCTCGTGCCAGCGACGAGAAAGCCATTCAAATAAACGAGAAATCGCCTGGGAGATTTTAGATGATTGGGAGATTCACACTCTTTTTTTTAAATCTTCGGAGATTTCCCCACCATACTACCTCCGGAGGTTTCAATCTTCTCTTTCTTTTTTTTGACTTTTACCATTTTCATTCCATTTTATACATTTTTCATTACATTCATTTTCCTTAACAAAGAAACAAGGAATTTTTTATGATAGAAAATAGGATGAAAGATTTTAAGCAGTATTTTTCGCAAACAAATGTGTAATTTCATAAAACACATATATTTTTCCATTTTTCCAAAGCAAAAATAGAACATCTGCATTTTCTTTTTTTCAAAACAGAAAGGCGTATGTCTCATTTAATGTCGATGTCGTTTATCTTTATTTATTATCTTTTTTTACAATAATTTTTTATTTGATAGTTTGGAGGTGGAATATATCACATATGAGCCAAAGTTTATTGTAAACAAATATTAGCTCCCAAAACCCTCTGTTGAGACTACACCGATTTTTCAAAGTTACTCAAAAATGTAAAAAAAATTTTTTCTTTTTTTCTTTCGCTTGGCTGTCTCGACACGAAAGTTTTGAAAACCCGAATTTGGGTCTAAGGACTAGTTCTATCCAAGAATTATTCAAATATGCCAACAGATTTTGTTCAACGCCTCTGGTTGAACCAGGAATTTTGTTCTACGAAAAGTGTGAAAAACGGCACTTTTAAAACTTTGAATTGCTGTATCTCTCGAAGCGAAAGTTCGAGAGGGGTCATACTGTAGGGTCAAATGTGCCACCCCTCCAAGTTTATCATCCACCTATTAGTTGGTTTATAGGGTTAGTTGTTGGTTTATAAAAATGAAATTCCACTTTTTTTTGAACACCCTGTACAGTGATGAAACCTTGTTTTATTAAAAAAATTTTAAATATTTTTTTTCTTTAATATAATTCCAAAATATATTTCGTTAAAATTTTACAATTATATAAAAAACGGACAAATCGTAAAAACCATTTTTAACAGAATTATTTTAAAAATTGCTCTACAAAAAAGGCCTTTAAATTAAATTGAGTTTATAATTTTTTAAAATACTCTTTTAACAGTTAGAGTTATTTTGTTAACACTCTTTTTTAACCAACTTTGGAAATAATATTTGTAAATATCTTTGAACTTATATTTTAATTAATGTAAGTTTTTGGTTTTCTTTAGCTTTTTTATCGCAAAGTAAAAATAACAACATAATTACCAGATCACAAAATATAAAAAAATAAAACTAAAAGCACTAAAAATGAAATATTCAAACAAATTAAATTTTATCCACCACTGAGAATAAAAAGATTTAAATGAAAAAATGGAAAATAGCGTTGAAAAACGTTCTTCCTTTTTCTTTTAAAAGTTTCAAAACATATGCTTTTGCGTTTCTTTTAAATGTTAGACGATCAATGAACTTTTATTCTTTTTTTTTCGACGAAAACAGACTGCGTTGTCCGATTTTTTAGCATCAAAAAAATTTATAAGCGATTCCAAAGCTTTTCTTCCGTCTCCATTGAAGAAAATTGTGATTTAAAAGATGCGTCGGATTTGAATATTTTAACTTTCATTTTTGAAATGTAAATTTTAATTGCTTAAAAAAATTCAATAAAGTAAAAACAGAAAATGCCACAAAAAAGGAACTATTTATTTAATGTTGGAACTAGGGTTGTCAAAGGGAAATTCCCGGGAAAAAATTCCCGATTTTTGCGGGAAATGAAATTAATTTCCCGGAGTTATAGGTATTATTATACCAATTTTTTTAGCTTTTAAAACAATCAGAACGAATTAATATGGGTAAAAAAAAGGGTAGTTACTCTTAAATCATGTTTTTCAAATTTTCGGGTGTGAAATGTAAAATCTGAAAAATTGGGTTTACTGTAAGTTAGCGGGAAATTAGCGGGAAATTAGCGGGAAATTCCCAGGAAATTCCCGGGAAATTTCCCGATTTTTCTGATTTCCCGGGAATTTAACAACCCTAGTTGGAACAATGAACAATACATTATTAAAAACTAAATTCCTTTTTTCCACAAATAGTTGCACATTTAGGGTGATTTGAATAATACCACAAAAATTTTTGCGCAAATTAAATATAAAAATACAAAAAACAAATTTGCTTTAATTCTTTATTTTGCGTATTTCTCAACAAAAGAAAACACACGCTCTTGCAAAGAATAAAAAATGGTGCTTGCCATTTTGTACAAAAAAATTTTTTTTTCATATATATGATATACTCATTTCAGATTCTTTTTTTCTTGCAAACGTTTAACAAAGCTTTTCTTTTTTTCGGAATAAAATAAATTTGGGGTTCAAAAAACTTGTCAAATTAGAATGTTTTAGCTTTCTTTTTTGTATTACTTAAAAATAGTGGCAAAAATGGATAAATATATAGGGCATCAGATGATAGTCGTCAAATCTATCGTGAATAATTTAGGGATGAAGTTGATTTATTTTATGCATTTTAGGATTCATTGTAAAAATGAGTTGTAACGAAAAAGGAAAAAAAATCAAAAACATGTGACAATTATAAATTGGGATATTTTACATTTTGCGATATTTTTTAAAACCATTTTAATTAAAACAAAATGCGAAAACGTATTTTTTTAATATATGACGCAATCAAGTTTTTTATAAAACTTGATTGCGTCCTAAATTAAAATAAAAATTTTTTTAAATATGTCTGTTTAAGCAATTTAATAAATAATAATAACAAAACAACGGCAGATATATTTTCATTATAAATGTTTAATAATGATTTTTAGAAGTATTTTGTTTATTTAAAAATTTACAGGAACGATGAAAAATAAAAAAAAGCAGTTTAAAAAGTGTTTAAAAAACAGTGAAAAGTTTTAAAATAAAGTATTCAAAAAATAAAATCAAAAACAACTTCTTTTTCAGGAAAGAAAGTAGTGAAAAAATATTGTTTACGAAGAAAATCCATCTCCCATAAAAATATTCTCTTTGTTGTTCTTTCTTTCTTTTTGTGTCAGACAATCGAAAGTACATAAAACTCCCAGAAATACGATGGAAAAAACCCTGACGAAAAATATTTTCGTTTCATTCATAGTAATATTTCGAAATGTTTGTTTTTGTAGACTTTTAATGCGTTAGAAACTATTGATTTTTTATTTTCCGTCTCTTTTTTCACTAGAACGATCCATTTATTTTATTCGTTAAATGAAACACAATTTTTTAACTTTATAAAGCATCTCACATTTGAATATTTTGTTCTTCCTTTTTGCATAATCCACGTCTTAAACTTTTGCTAAATGTTTCAAATTGTTTTTGAAAATAAGAAAACATCTAATTTTTTAAATACCAAGATTCTACACAACCAACACCAGTATTAATAAAGAAGAAAAAATTTCGTTTAACAAACAGTTACAATTTTGAAGGAAGATAAAAAAAACTGATTTGAGTAAAAATTGTAACTTTATTTTTGCAATAAAATTTAAAAGAAAGCAATTATGCATAGAAACAAGCGAAAATAGGAAATAACTAAACCCTGGACTGGACCGAGCTCTGGACTTGAATGATAAAACCTAAAATCCAATAAAATAATATGCAAAAATATTTTTTGTATTCTCACCAACAAAAATTTTTTAATTAAAATGATTCTTTAACAAGATTTTTATAATCGTTGTTCTCCTTCATATAAAACTTTTATTGACGAATTTGAGAAGAAGTTTGATCCGAAGCAAATAGTCATTGTCATAATATGGTATTATGAAGAATTTTGCAAAAATATAATATACTTTTACAAATGCTCATTTGGAAGCTCTTTCTTTCTTTAATAATTTATAATTGTTTCTTTATTTTATAAATTTTTGTTTTAATTTAATTTTTAATTATTTATTTACATGCCCTAACGCATGTTGAAATTAAATAAAATTTAATACAATGTAAAACAAGACAATAAAATTAATAATTTTAAAATTATTAAACTCGAACTTATTAATAATTTGAACTAAATTAGAACTAAAACAGCTAAATACAAATATATAAGAAGAAATAAAAGATTTATGTGAATAGTATCTTAATTTTAAGGCATAAGTGTAAGACGACGTACAATTCATAAGTACAAAAATGTGAGTGTTTAAAAAGTTAGGTGAACAAAAATTTAAACTTTTAATGCTGATAGTTTTTCTTTAAATATTTTATGGCTGGTATACTGTATGGCCCTAGGAAGCTTTACGTATTTTTTGGAAACCCGAACCGTAAAGTAATTAGATCTTATAGGACCCTTTGCTAAAGGAATTATAAGCTTCTTTTCTGCACCACGAGTAATAGAGGATCTCATGGTAAGGTTAAGTTTAAAATTAACATTACCAGAGATGTAATCATTAAGAAAAGCAAGATCAAACTTGTTTCTCCTAGTTTCAAGAGACTCAATTCCTAACATTTGTAATTTTTTCTCATATGGGGCATTGGAGTATGGTCTTTAATCTCTTGATCTCGAAAAAATGAGTCTAACGGCGACTCGTTGAACTTTTTCAAGTTTATCAACGAGTTTCCGAGCAGACGGGTTAAAAACAGGTGTGGCAAATTCGACAAGTGGACGAACATAAGTGTGATACATTTGTAAGAGAAGCTTTGGAGATGTCGATCTAAGCGCTTTAAAGAGAATAAAGAGGCGCGTTGTTGCGTTCTTAGCGATTTTGTTAATATGCGGTTCCCAGCTTAAATCATCCGAAACATTTATACCTAAATCCCTTATTGTCTCTTGGTTATTTGGTAATTTATAACCATTGAAAAAATAGGGGACTTTGGGATTTTTTTTAGGTAAGCAATGTAAAACATTGCATTTGTGTGCAGCGACCTCAAGTTCATTTTCAGCTGTCCAAGTTTCAAGCTTGGAAAGAAATTTATGGAGTGGAGAATTAGCATGTGAAAGTGAAGCTGAAAGTGCTTTGAGGTCGTCAGCAAAAAGTTCATTTTCAACTCCTGGAGTCTCACAGAAAGAAATTAGGTCCGCGATAAAGAAAGAAAAGAGTAATGGACCTAATTTAGATCCCTGTGGTACCCCAGAATTGGCTTCAAAAAGTTCCGATAAAGTTTCGCCAATTTTAACTCTAAATTTGCAGTCAGTCAGAAAAGCTTGGATCCAGGCAATGATCGAATATGGGACATTAGCTTTTTTAAGTTTGGCAAAAAGTTTTGCATGCTTTAACCTATCAAAAGCTTTTTTAAAATCGAAAAAGATGATGTCAACAGGGATTCCCTTTTCGGCTTTTTGGGTGATATAATCGAAAGTTTCGAGTAACTGTGTAGTTACTGATTTGCCTTTGGTGAAACCATGTTGACAATCAGGGATGAGCTTATGTTCTACGATGAGCTTTTTTTTATAAATTTGTTTTTCTCAAAAAAAGAATTACTTTTATTTAATTATTTCAACAAACATTTTGAAAAAAGGTTTGTAATTGTTATTTGATTTTGTGCTATATGTAAAATTGTTTTTTGTGATTACATGAACTTTCGGTTCACTTCTCAAAATATTCGATTAATTAATTATAGAACAGAATCTTCCGGACCCTAGAAAAAATTAACAGTGATAGGTCATTCCCTAAAATATTTTAATTTTTTTTTAAATTTTTTTGATGAAGATTTTTTTTTTTGGACTGCTGCTAGCCCGAACACTAGCCGAATTTTTGAGGGTGGTTTTTGTGGTGCACATTTAAAGTGTGTTAACACAGTGCTGGTTTACAAGAAAGCCTTCATATGATTATTTTTATAGAGTGTTCGAAGGGTTGGAATTCGTTTTAACCTCGGATCCATCGAGCATCCACTTTTTACGTCTTGGTGCTGACGGCTGGAATTCGTTTTTACCTGGGTTCCACCCATGGAATTCATTTTAACCTCGGATCCACCGAGCACCCAGCCCCACCGCCCCAATGGCTGCTGAGGAATCCAACCCGGGATCTTCCGGGTTTTCATCAACAGCACGTCCGAGGGGGAGTCGAACCGGGATTAACAGTGATAGGTCATGCCCTAAAATATTTTAATTTTTTATTAAAATTTTTTTATTTTCACCCATTTGCTCCAATCCCATTTAATCAAAATTTTCATCCTTATTTTCAACAACAATAACAAATTCCTCAAAATTTTAATATGTCTTTGCCTGCTTATTATCAACAACAACCTCCACAACAATTCTTTGCTCAACAATTTCCACCATATTTTTCTAAACCTCTTTACTATTTTTTTGTAAATTTGTTTTTTGTCAAGCTTTTTTGCCCGTAAAATAGCCCTAAAGAATTTTTTTGTTTTATTTTCCAAAACAAAGCCTTTTGTTGCAAAAAAAAATTTAGAAAAAACCTATTTCTTCACAATTTTCAGTTCAAACTTTTTTCAGCTGCTGCGATATATATTTTTTTCTATCAAATTTTATTCCAAAAATGCCTTGCTTAATTCCTGAAATTCTTTTTGAAACTGGAAAGAAACTTATAGAAGATGGAAATTCTGATACTGTAATTCAATTTGCACTTTCTGGAAAACAACAATTCCAAGCTGTGAAAAATTTATTTGCTTCTGCAACAACTCTTAAACTTTGTACTGATTACTATAGTATTGGATGGGTATGTATGTTCTTTATTTTTATTTATTTTTTATTTAAATACATTGTTTTTCAGGAAAATCAGCTTTGTAATTTTCCAAATAATCGGTTCACAAAATTATTATTAAACTCAAATGGTAATAGTGTAGATACCCTTTTCATTGAAAAATATATTCTTGAATTTCAATCAGTTTTTTGTAGAATTGCTGAAAAAAAGCGTATGTTTTTTAAAATATCTGATTTATGTATTTTAACAATTTTCTTATTTTAGAATTAATTTCAGTTCATGTTTCTAATAAATTTTGTTCAAATCCTTCTTACATGATTGATTATTTGCCTATTTTATCATCTTCTCTCAAAAATATGATAATTCCAAATTGTTTAATGAATGAGAAGTTTCGTGATTCTTTTAAACTCAAATCTTTGACTGTTACAGAATTTTATGAATTTCAATATTTAAAATTTTGTTGTAAAACTGATTTATTAAAATTTTCCTCTGATTTGGGTATTGATCAATTTTTTTATGACTTAGATTTAGATATGAAATCTTCTCAATGCAGGTTTGTATATCGACGTTTTTTTTTGTAACACATTATAGTAATATTTTTGTCCTCATTTATCTTCTGTCAAACAATTAACTTTTAATGGACGTGCTTCTGAAAAATGGTTTAATATTGAATGTGATAAATTAATGAATTGTTTTTCTTCAATTGAAATTTTGAAATTTAATATTCTAAAAAAACATTTGATCGTCGTTATCTTTTCGGATTTATAAATCGTCTTGAACTTAGAATTAAGCGTTTTATTAAATACATTAAAGAAGCAACAAAAGTTCCACCAAAGATGAAAATTACATTTCTCAAATTTGGATTTCTGGTAAAAAATTTTGTTTTTTTTTTGAAATATATGCAAAAGTTTTTTAGAATTTTGATGGTTGTAAATTTGTTTGCCAAGATTTTGATGTTAGTGAATCAAATGCTGCTTTTTTTTCCTTCAAAAAAATTATTAAATCTGCTGGTTCAGAATCAACAATTCTTGAAATTCAATTTGCTCGTTAAATTTTTTTTGTTTTGTTACTGAAATTTTTATAAAATAAATTTTTTTGATTATTGAAAAAATTTTGGATTCTAGATTACTTGAGACTTTTAATTAAAAAAATAAGTAGTAAACTAATAATACAAATTTATAATACAAAATGCGTTTTTTTTTGTGTCAGCAAAATTTTCTTTTGTTGCCCCATTCTTATTATCATCGATAATTTTTTGCAAACGTTCTACAAAGCTTTTGTTCCTTCAGAGACAAACAAATTTGGGCTTTATAAAAATTTGTAAGATTTGAATATTATATTTTTTTTTGTTGTTTCACGTATTAAATTTTTTGAAAATATGAAGAAAAAAGTCAAACCAAAAAAAGTATAAAAACATTCATGAAAAACAGAAAGTTCCTCTGGTGGGCACATTATTTAAAACAAAGACATTCCTATTTTTCAAATACTTTTAAATTTAAGTAAAAAAAATTTTTTAGTTCTTGGTTGCTCATTTTTTTCATTAAAAGTGTTTTTGCAGACCAATAAAAACAAATATTTCGAAACATTTATTGCAATCACTTTTTTATATTGTAATCTTTCATTCTCACAAAAATAATTATTTGTAAAAACACTACTATCGTTTTTAATAAAAGTCAACTTTGAAATGCATTTATGCGCATTTAAATGTAGTACAAAAAAAAATTTTTTTGTTTAAACTTTTTTTGTATTAAACTTTGCAGTTTAAAAAAAATATGCCACAATTGTATTTACAAAAACATTTTTGATATATTTTAGTGCTCTGCAAAAGATTTATTGTTATACAATAACTTTTAAACAAATTGTTGCAATACATTTATCCCATTTTTAAAATTCGTTGCTTATGTGGCAGAATAAAAGAATAGATAAATAATGACACATAGATACATAATCATCATTTATCTACTAAACGTTTTTCTAAAGTTTTTAAAAAAATTCTATTTATAAAATGACACCATAATAAACTTTTTATCTTGGATATATTTAAAAAATTCAAATAAAAAAAGGAAACACAAAACATATGGTTTTTTAATTTTTAAATGAATAAAAAAAGAAAAATGTAGAAATCAATCAAAGCGTAAAGCGTCTTTTTTTTGAAAAGTTATCTGCTTTTTGATCTTAATTTTTAAAAGAGCTCAAAAACAAATTTTCAGAAAAAAAAAACAGATGTGTGCATTTCTCTGCTACAAAAAATAGAGAGAACAAAATAGTATGCTGTTGTAATTTTTTCCCCTTTTACAATTTTTTTTTAATTTACAATAGATGAACTTTTACAAATAACGGTACTGTTTCCGAATCCCCCCTTTCAAAAATTTTCTAAGTTTTTTTAACCGTTGGATTTTGCGAGTTTTTCAAACTTGCAAAATCCTTCGGTAAAAAAACTTAGAAAATCTTTGAAGAGAGCAACAGCAACCGACCGTTCAACAGAGCGTTGAAGAATGAAAAAAGCCTGATTTTTGTGCTTTCAATGCTTTTATACTTTTTCAAAGAATTTCACTCAATCGCATGCAAATTTCACATTTGTGAATGAAAAATGTATGCAAAAATCGGTCACAAAACAAGGGGGGGGGGATTCGGAAACAGTGCGCCTGAGCGAACTCTTTCCGAATTCCCCCCCCCCTTTTTTTTATGCCCTTTTGAAAAAATAAAAAATTCAAATTTCGCAGAATTTCATTCTTGAAGAACTTTTTTGGAATAAAAAAATCGAGAAGAAAAAAACTTTGAAAAAACAATGATAGAAAAAGTCTGAAAAAAGAATGAAAAAAAAATTGTCAATCAAGGGGGGGGAGGGATTCGGAAACAGTGCCCAAATAACTCCCCTGGATGGGATTACATTGAAATGAACGAATTTTATCGGGTTCGGAAGAAGAATTGCAAAAAGGGTACCGAGATAAAGTTGAACAAAAATGATTTCGTTGTTGTGCTCTCCCTGGATGGGCTTACATTGAAATGAACGAACGCGATGGGAGTTGAAAAAGTGATCGCGCGTATCTTTAATGGGAAGGATATTAAAAATAAGTCACAATTTCATTCACACATTTACCTTAAAGATATTCTTTTTCCAGGGCAATTACAATAAAAGCACTTCCAAGAACGTGCTAAATGCTCCATAAAATTTTTCAATATTTTTACTGCAGCAGTATAAGTTGAAATTTTAGATTTAACGAATAATTGTTTGAATGTCATTTAAATTAAATTCCTCTTTAACTTTTGAGTTTTTTTTTATTTCTTTCAAGAAAAAAAAAATTATGCATCAGTCTTTTCCATATATCACACTGTCGTTCCTAAATAATTAAAACTTTTTTTCATTCTTTAAACTGAAATGAACTATATTCTGTTCCCATATATTTTCTCCAAAACTTATGACACATTTGTTTTTAAAGAGATTTCCTTTTTCTTCGATTTCGAAATGTCTCGTTTATTTATCAATGAAAAACGCTTTTTAAAATATTTACAATTTTTCTTTTTTTTTTGATCAGCAAAAACTGCGCTTTATAAAACATATTTGAATATTTTGCAGTTTTTTATGTTACAAAAATGTTAGTTTTTTTACAAAATTCAAAGTTAAAAAATAAAAATGCGAGTATTTTTTGATTTTCTATTACATTATGAAATTAATGATAAAACATTAATAAAAACATAAAGTTTGAAAGTATATTTTTAACAAAAAATATTAAAAAAATATGTTTCTTTTTTACATACAAAAGCCTTCCGTACCTTTAAAAGATTGACTATGTTTCTTTTTTCATAGTAAATTAATTCTAGTCTTGCAAGGGACCGTTTTCAGATGTAAACCCCAGATTTCTAAGGTCATATGTGGAATCGATAGTACCCCTATAGGTATGAAAAACCCCCAAGTACTAGATACCCTTTCGGGGTTTTACAGAAGTTACAGGATTCTAAAGTCAAAAGTCCACGACCCGGGGGTCGTGAGTTAAGGAAAAAAACGCAGGTGTCAACTGAAAAGGTTCCCTTGTTGGTACAATTGCCGAATTGGCGTATCCCACTTTTTGCGGACAGGGATGCCCTAAGAGAAACATTTTTTGCATTTCTGCTGATTGTCCAAATGAAATTAACTTTGGAGGAAGTTAAACATTTGTTTTTTTGTTTTGTTTTGTGTAAAATTATATAAAGGTTTTTATTTGTCAAATTTTTTAAGGCTGTTTTTTTTTCGGCTGGTTTTTTTTTAATTTTTTCTTTTGGCGGTTTTTTTGCCCTTTTTTTGTCATAATGCCGAAATGAGGAGGAAAAACCAAAAAAGTTCCCAGTTTTTTTGCAAGTCAAAGAAAGAGGAAAAAAATGGCAGGGACAAAAAATGCACTTAAAATATGACTATTGATTCCCTTTTTCTCTTCGTTTACTTCGTTGGTGTCTTTTTTTTTCTGTGAGAGATTTGCATAAAACTTGTTTTTGGTTTTAACGAAAAAAAAAATTCAAGTGTTATGATTGTTCTTTTTTTTCAATGTTATTGTTATTTTAAGAGTCCAAAATACAGTGATTATTAGTTTTGGGTATTAATATTTGCTTTTTTAGCATAAAAAATTAATATTATGGCATTTTCTAAAGTATTCTTTAGTTTATAAACTAGAAAATCGTTGACAATGATATATTTATTGCTGTTGGAAAAAATATGAATATATTCATTTCTATAAGATTTAGAATATCTGGGGAAAAATAAATGAAGTTTTATGTTTCTTTTACAGAATAATAGAATAAATTCAAGTCACAAGACTTTTTTTCAATGAGAAGTTTGCATCTAAAGTATTGTTTTGCAAAAATTTGTTCTTTTTCTGTTTGATTTTAACCATGTTTTCTTCAGCTTTTTTTACCATAATTTTACAACAAAATTTGTTGTAACTAAATTTTGTAGCATCTGATAGATTTAATATAACTGCCCTTCTGCTTCTAGATAGATCGTATCCCGTGAAATATTAAAAATTTTGTTATCCAAGTTTTGTTAGAATTTAATTATAGTTTTAAGTTTTAGAACATAACAAAAAATTATGACAACAACAAAAACTGTAAAAGTTTCAACATTTTGTGATACAAAAGTTGATATCGACAATTTCAAACATTTTATTATTTATTCTCCAATTGAAGGAGATATAAATGAGCCATGGAAATATGCAATTGGAAATTTACCAGATGATATTAAGATTGCAAATATTAAATGTACAGGTATGAACTTAAAACATTTTGTTGAAGTTTGTTATGTGTTTTTCATTGGAGAGATTCACCAAACATGGATATATAAAATCCGTTTATGCAAATTTTTCATAGCTTTAACAATAAAATTTTTGAGACATTTTAGAAGTCTAAATGACGCAATCAACATTTAATTTGGATATCGGATTACATAAATCCTTTATTAATATATCATTGCACATCCAAATTGTCTAAACATTTTTTTTGTTATAGCAGAGAACAATTTGCATAAACGGATATTATATATCCCTCCAATGAAAAACAAAAATAAATGCTTTGCATATATTTACTTTTACTTAAAATATCCAAACTACAGTAATACCATTTTCTATTTTAGGTGACTGCGGAAATATTCATTTCTATGAACAAGACGGCTTAACATTTTTTTATCTTACATATTATTGTGCAACTTCTCATGAAATTGATTTTGGACTTAAACAAGAAGCTTCAACAAAAATTATACCCACAAAAGCTCATCCTGGAGTTTTTAATTTCCAAAAATCAAAAGATCAAACAATTTTCTGTACTTTCAAACTTGAATCTTCAATTATTGAATCTTTATCCCAAGATGAAACTTATATCACTGAATTTTTTCTTCCAGAAAATAATAAAATTAAATTTAAAATTTCAATCAAAAAAATTTCTGATGAATTTTTTTCATTGAACATTGAAAATCCATATGATTATAAAATTGATGGTAAGGGTTTTTGAGATTTCATAAGCCAATTTTTTAAGAGATATGTCAAGCTTTCAGTTTGGTATATATTTGTTAAAATTATATTTAGATGCACAAATCAGGGATCTGCGGAAGTACTTCCGAGGAACACTTTTATGCAAATTTTTTTCATTATTGAAAAAATGATTGTTTTTTTAAATAATACTTTTTATCTAATTTTTATCATAGCTTATATCTGTTCAAAAAGAATTTAAATATATTCTTTTATTAAAAAATTAGTGCTCTTTTTCGCTCCCATTTTGGCGGAAGTGTTAAACGGAATTCCGTTTAAAGAATGGGAGCGAAAGTGAGCTTTAATTTTTATGTAATTTTAAATTCTGTTTGGACAGATATAAGCTATGATAAAAAGTAGATCAGAAATGTATTATTTAAAAAAAACAATTATTTTTACATTATTGAGAAATAATTTGAGGAAAAGTGTTTCCCAGAAGTACTTGCGCACATCCCTAGTATAAATATGTTTTTAATAACAATAATTAACTATTTTTTCAGGAGTCCCTGGAAATGTCAATGAAACTTTTTCACTCCACGGAAGCCTTACATATGTTCGAACTTTTAGTTTTACATATTTTGAAAAACAAAAAGAACCTACAATTACTGTCCCCGAAACCACAGTTCTCAACCAATTGGAAACCATGCTGAAACAAGCTGCTCAACTTCAAGAAAAGTTCAACAAAGATCATGAATTTTTTGATGTCCAAAAAACTGTAAAGCCAAATAAGTTGTCATTAGAATCTGCAATGGAAGCCTCTGAAACCTTAGATGCCGCATCAACAACATCATCTTCATCTGGTATTGCATCATCTGCATCATCTTTACAAGCAACTGAAACAAAAAAAGACGAAAAACAAAATCTTTTATTAGAACTTCAAAATATTTTACTCAAAAATGAATACACAGATGTCATTTTAAAAGCTTCAAATGGAATTGAACTTAAATCATATCGATGCATTTTAGCTGCAAATTCTCCAACATTTAAATCCATCTTTGATTTTAATGCTGATAGTGGATTACCAGTCGAAATTGAATGTGAAAAATTTTCTGCTGAAACAATTTTGAGAGCTTTGTCGTTTTTGTATGGAAAAAATGAAATGTTAGATGGGGATGAGATGAATTTGTTGGAATTTGCAAATGAATATTCAATAAATACATTAAAGGTTTGTCAGATTTATTAGTTAAAAATAATAATAAAAAAACCATTTTAAGACAAAATGTTGCAAATTACTTGAATCAAAAGTTTCCATCAAAAATGCCTGTGAATTGGTTAAAATTGCAGATGAAAATAACTTTACAGAATTGAAACAAAAATGTGTCAAAATTATTGCTGAAAATAAAAATGAAATTGACAAAAATGATATTGCAAAAATTCCTCATTCAATTCTTCTTGAAACTTTTTATTCTTAAATCTCAATTTTTCGACTGTTCACGTTGGAATCAGGTGTTCAGTCAAAAAATGGGTTGGCATTGTGTTCTTTTAGTTTTTTTTTTGTTAAAAAAATGGGCAATATCTTTCCCAACTGTGTCTGACTTTATATTAGTTTTTTACATACATTTATTTATCAAAATTCTCTGGTATCCCACTCAGTTTTTTATGCTGATTAATAATATTAATATAAAAAGGCATGAAAAGTTAATATAAGATCAGGCACAATTGGGAAAGATATTGCCCATTTTTTTAACAAAAAAAAAACTAAAAGAACACAATGCCAAACCATTTTTCGACTGAACAAAAAAGTGGAAATGATTCCAATGTGTGTTATTGAGCTTTTTTTCTGCTTTTAAACAATGGCTTTTCTATTTTTATATATTTTTTTCTTCTTCTCAGGGATGTATTTTTATTACTTATTATTTTCTAATGAACTTTTATTACCTCATTTTATTTTGTACAAAAATTCTAATATGTAAACCTCCTTACAATTTTTACCTCTTTTTAGTACAAAGAGTGTTATAACAATCTGTGATGTTTGATGTTTCCAATTGTTTCAAAAATTAATCAGCTAATTTTTTAACTTGAGTTTAAGCATCGTTTGAAAAGTTTTATAAGTTTTAAGTTTCCGTATTTTCATTAATGTTATTGTTTAACAATGAAGTACATTTGCCGTTTTTGCATGAAAATTTCAACAATAAATAGGCCTTTTGTTGTAACCCTGGTATTAGGGTATTAATACTTTCTGTTGTTAGGTTAAGATTCTCACCACGAATGTAACAACGTTACTATTCGTTGGTCTTCGTTGTTGTTCGAGAACGTTCAGCCTATTTGCAATAGTGTTGTCTTCTCTTTCTTAGTTTTATTATTGCTGAGCTTGTGCTAGGAGTTAGACGCTAATTCGGCCTCTTCTCCGTTTATTCTATTCTGCTGTAATAAATATTGCTGTTATTATTATTTGTGTATCTGTCGGATACAACACCTTTATTCTGGCATTTTAGTGTTAAATAAATACAAAACATTTGAAAAATATGTTGGAGAAAAGAAATTATTTTTCAATTGCAGCGAAAAATCTTTTTTTAATTCAACTTTGTTTTTGTTTTGACAAAACAACACAACACAACTTTAAGCAGCATTCAGATATGTAAAGCAAATATTTTTATGAAAAATAATTAAAAAGAAAAACTCTGTTAGTTAATTCCTTAAAATTTTTATGTTTTTAAAAAATATTTTTTTTATTAATCGCTCCCATACGTAGCGTGATAGGCTGTTTTTGGATATTTTTAACCTGGGGTCCCCCCAGCAGCCCAGAGGGGTATTTGTTAGGTTGGATGTTTTTAACCTGGGATGCCCCCAGACTCCATATACCCGGAAGACGGTCTCTTGCAACTCGCAGGAGCACAGGCCAGTGGTAACCCGAGTGGACCGGGAACGTCGCGCACACTCATTTTCAAACATAGCCCGGACGGGGATTCGAACCACTGAGTGATTGTCCTCCACATGAACGCCCTGGACCAGTCGACTATGCGGCCGTCAGTTAAATATGTTGAAAATAAAAATATTCAGAGTGTTGCCATCCATTGGTCATTGCTTCTGTTGCATTTGTGCAATTTTTATTAAAAATGGCAATTTAATTTTTTTTTTTAAAAGTTTTGACAGATATATTATTTCGCTATTAAAAAAGGTAAATCCATTCCCGATAAACTTTTTTGCCAATAATTTTTAAACATCAAAAATCATTATTTTTCTCTGTTTTTAAAAAAATGGTAATAAAATAAGTTTATCCGAAATGGAAACACGCTTCTTAAATGCTTTTTTGTTTTCTGCTTTAACAAAAATATTAAAAATTCAAAATGTTTAACAGAAACAAATTATTTTCAGTCGAAACAAAAAACTTCTCTAAAAAATTTTTCATTTTTAAAAAACAATCGGTGATTCATATTGCTAGAGAAAAACAGTCATTTCGTTTTTTTTGCTGGAAAATAGTCTCATAAAATATTGCTTTATGATTAGGGTTGCCGTCCCCCCTCGTTTCCCCGATTTCCCCGCGGGGATCCCCGAACGGGGATCCCCGTTTTCCCCGTCCCCGAAAGATTTTTGATTTTCGGGGGTCCCCGTCTCCCCGTCCCCGAAAGATTTTCATCCCCGAAAAAATTAAAGTTTCGATAATAAAGGAAAAATCACTAAAAAGTTATTTAATTAGTGCTCCTCTAATGATTACTATACATAATAAACGACTTTTACCACCTTTGAATCTTCAAATTTCAAAATATCCAAATTTTTTCTCTCCCTGTCCCGTAGAAAACAGGGTTCCCCGAACGGGGATCCCCGTTTTCCCCGTCCCCGAAGGATTTTTGATTTTCGGGGATCCCCGTTTCCCCGTCCCCGAAAATTTTTGCATTTCGGGGACGTCCCCGTCCCCGAATTTTTTGATTTACGGGGGGGGGGGGACGGCAACCCTATTTATGGTTCAAAGAAATATAAAAAAACATCCTTTTCTTTTTCATTTAAAACAAAATATAACGTTGAATTAATGTAAAGATATACTTGCTTGTTGTGTTACTTCTTTTGTTTAATTTATCAATAATGACTTTATTACACGATCATAAACAAATGCAAATAAGAAATATGAACCAAAAAGACCTAAGGCGAAACCATCATCCAAAAGAGAAATCAAAATAAGACTGAGTAGAAAATGGTTGCTAGCTGAGGGTCACAGAGCAAAAATTTTTTCAAATTTTCTTTAAATTTTTATATATTCAGATAATTCTGTCCTTTCGTTATTCAACGGTAAGATTAAGTTTTTTTTACATCTAGAAGAAGTTAAAAATTACAAAATTTTTACGGCAGCGCCTCCGAGTTTCTGCCGCAGTAAAAACGACTATGTTTTTTTAAAAATGACAACGCTGTGATCCCTGATTTTAGCTGAAGCAGAACGGGTATTTATTTGATCTCGGACAAATGCTAAAACATTTTATGGAAAAAGATTTGCTAAAACAGGAGAAACTAAAGAAAGATACAAAATTAAGAGCGATGATTAAAAATACAAATAAATAATGGATACTTATAAAAACTAAGAAACATGAATCACTTGCAGAAGTATAAAAGAAAACCAAAAAAAATGCATACAAAAAGATTAAAGATTAAACAAATCAAAAATAGAAAATAACAGAAGCCATGGAAATGATATTATATTAGAATGGTTACAAAACACGTTTTATTAATTTTGACCACTGTGAAAGGGTCGAATTTTAAAAGTACCTTTTTAGAACTTATTCTCACAAATAGTACTTATTGTTGTCTTTTTTAAATGTGTTTTATCATCTTTGTCTGCCGTGTTGCCTTTTTTT
The DNA here is from genome assembly GCA_963922195.1 of Panagrolaimus sp. PS1159. Lineage (NCBI taxonomy): Eukaryota > Metazoa > Nematoda > Chromadorea > Rhabditida > Panagrolaimidae > Panagrolaimus > Panagrolaimus sp. PS1159. The sequence continues at coordinate 1,228,210 of CAWUHW010000028.1, forward strand.
CCATCTTCGATAATTCTTGGGTCCATAAATTTGAATTTTATCCCTAATACCATATCCCTGTATTTGGAGAAACAATAATTCTGACGTTGTTGTGGTTGTGGTTGTTGTTGTTGTTGTTCTTGTTGTTCTTGTTGTTCTTGTTGTTCTTGTTCTGGTTTTGAAAATGATATGTCTTCTTTATCTTTTCTATAGTAGAATTCTCCATTGTCGAACATGTAATTTGCTAGTCGTATTAAATATAATTTAACACATTCTTCAAGATTTAGAGCAGTTATTTCTTGGTAGTCAGTTTCATTGAAAGGAGGTGCTTGTAAAATGGCGGCTGCAAAAAGTTGTATAGTAATTTAAACAACAAAATTGTAAAATTACCTATTGGACCATAATGCTCTTGGAAGTGGTAAGCAGCTGTAAAACAATGACTAAAACGATGATTTTTTGATTTATTCTCTTCTTTATCTGCTAGCTTCAAAAGTCTACAAAAATCTTCTTTCATCTGTCGTTCGTTTTCTTCAAACTGTTTTTTCGCTTTATTATACTCTAAAACTATTAAATAAAGAATTTTCTACTGTTATAAAAGAAAGATACCTTTCTTTTTTAATTTGGCATCACACCAAAAAAACATTGATGTAAACTCAGTTACTTTGGTACATTGAATTCCAATACTTTCTTTATTTAATGATATGTATTTAAATAGCTTTATAGCAAAAAAGCAACATAAGTTTCCTAAAATTTAATCTTTCAAAGAACTCAAGAAACATGCGATCACTCACTATAACTTTTATCATGAAAATTATATCGTGCATTGGTTTGTTTTTTAAAAACTTCAAATTGTGATGTTTTTTCATAATTTTCAAAGTTTAAGTGTTTCATACATTCTTTATACGGAATTTCTTGCATGTCACCTGATAAATCCAATTTTTTCAATTTGTTTATGTCTTCTTCTTGTTTGCTGAAAACATTAAAAAAATTTTCTGGATTATAATTTTTTGAAATATGGGCTAAAATTTTAGCAAATACCGTTCTATTTCAGTGTAATTTATCGGATAGACAAATTAGAGGATTAAACAGAAAGTAAGTATTTAAACTTTTGGCAACTTACTTTAAGAAGTTTATAGAAGAGTACCTTAGATTTGAAAAAAGAATATTTAACTCGTTTTCGGTTACTGCTAACGTTACGTATCTCTGCTGTTTAGCACATTTTTCATCAAGTTCATAAAAAAAAGAAAAATGTGCTTTTATTTTATTTAACACTTCACATATTTGAAACGTTTTACAACCTTCGATAAAAGCAGAAAACGCTGTGCCTCTTCCATGCCTATAAGAATTTAAAAAAAACCAGTGTGGGCGACATATTTAATTTACAATATTTACCTTTCCAAAGCATTTGATAGTATTTGAATATAGCCTTTTTCATCAAGGCCTTGGTCAGGCTGAGGTGTCGCTCCTTTATTGGATTTAAATTCCGTGTTCGGTTTTTCATAGAAAAAGTATAAATATTGGATTAGATCTTCTTCTCTTAAATAAAAATTTCCATAACAATCAACAAAATATTCAGAGTTGTAAAATGCAACACTGCTTCTTCCAAAATAATATATTTTATTTTGCCAAGTAAAATCATTTAATAAGTTAAAAAGTTTAAAAACCCATGATTTATGCAATTCAGCATCTCTTGGTTCATAACCAGCATCTATAAAAGTATCATAAACATTTTTTTCATTTAATTCAGCCATGAAAGTGAAGAAATCTTCAGTTTATTGATCAAATGTAAAATTCTCTTTTATCAGTGTGATGTGTAAACACTGAAAATTCTGTCATCTGAGCAGCCCATTAGCATTACAACAATTTTGTACATCTCGATTATGGACGTCATGTGTCTTTTTTTACACTGCGCCTTGTTATTACTATAAATTTATTGCATGCCGCTCCTTTTTTTCTTTCATATCTGAAAGCAAAAAAGGAAAAAAAGCAATAAATATTTCCTCAATAATGTTTAAGGAAAATTTTAGAGCTGGTGAAATTATTTTTAAAGTCAATTCTTAAAGATTGTGTTTCATAAAAAAATAAAGCCATCTTTTTTATTTTGTGCGGGTAGTATGTCGCGGATAGGTACCATAAAAATTGCCTTGTATACTGTAATGTTTTATATTTTTTCCCCGTGTTTTACTACCCGCACCCGCGTTCTACTGGAACCCATTTTTTAACAGTTACTCAAAAGTTTTCTCTATTTGCTCAATCCCCCAAAAAATGATATATGCGGAACTGCTTTTTTTCATAGGGCGCGTCGAAATAATAACAGATTTTTTACGTTCAACTGTGATTATACAAAATGATGTTTTAGAAAATGAACAAAACAGAAGACGCAAAAAAGTACGGCCGTTTATCAGAAGTGTATGAATATATTTCTCAAATGAATGCTGAAACTGCTTTGATCCATGACATAAAATATTTTAAAAATTTAGAAACAAGAACTTATGCATTTATTAATACTTTAACATTGGATCAACTATTATTGGCAAAAAAAATGAAAGATGAATTTGATGCATTTTTTAAAAACGTGAATGGAAAATTAGAAGATCACGAAGAACTTTGGAATTGTATTTGTGACTTAAAAGAAGCTTGGGATCAATTCTTAATTAATTTTGAAAAAATAAAGCATAAAATAAAACCATCAGCTGTAACTGATAAGGCCATTATGGAACTGGAAAGACATGATATGTTGACTAACTATGTTTTGGTTCCCTATTTTGATCTTTCAAACATTATGAAAAATGATTCTGTTAAAAAATTCAAAAGTGGCATATGTTTTGCACTTTCGAAACAATCAGGTGAAGACCGAGATGCGGCACCAACTTTAGCCACGAAAAAGAACTATTTAATAAAGTTATTAGACAAAAATGATGACGGATTTTTTTACCCTGTTTCAGAAACAGATGAGTAAGTGTTCTTTAATATATGCAGGTTTTTTTAAATTGTCATAGTGTTTAAAAGCACGATAATATATGTAAATTCAAATCAACGTTTCTTTTCTTTTCATTTCATTTATATTAAATTTTATTTTAGATTGCCACTTATGAAACATAAAAGCCAATTGAAGCGATTATGGAATGTATTCGAAAAAAATTCAATTATCACAGAATCTGAATGTCTAGTGAATTTAACAAGAGACTGCGAAACTTACCGTCCAATGACACTTAAATTCTGCGACAATTTCCTTGCTTTGGAAATTGAAAAGTCACCTTTTGAAAATTTAAGAAACATTTTGAGAATTCCAAGAAAATATGGCCTTGGTTCAAAAAGTAATTCATCTTCATGTATATCCGAATTTAAAAAATCTTCTCAAAGAGAAATTGCACGAAAAGTTTCAGACCCACTTTTAGTAATAACAAGATTAAGCATTGAAATCCCTAAAGAGAAGCAATTAGAAGTTCACCAATGTCGGGTACGGGATATCAAACCAAATGATCAATACACTTTTAAAACTTACTATACATCGCAAATCCATGCTATCAAACATTTAAATCCTGTTGATAAATTAGGAGAATCTCGTCGATACAGTTATGAACCAATTGGATATTGCTATGCCATTACTAAAGATGAACGTGTAGAAATGTGCCTAAATTATAAGATCTCTGGTATTAAGAAAATTCGGATGTATTCCACATCTTTTAAAGATTCAAAAGATTTTGAAGACATTAGTTTAGAAAAATATATGGAAAAATCTGAATTAAAAGAAAAGGTTAAAGAAAGTGAAAACATTATTGATAAAAATTTAGAAAAAATATTTATGGAATACAAAAAAATTGGTAAAAAGGAACTTCAAATTTTGAAAGAAAACAAAAGTGATTCAACATTTATGATCCAAGCTTTATGCTAATGAATATTAATGACATACTTTAGCATATTTGAAGGAAGTTACAACAACCTTGTCGTTTTGTATCGTCAAGTTATTACAAACACTGAGACAAAAACCTTACCATTTAGTAAATTTTTTAATATCGAATACAAAAAATTACTCGAATTAAATATAAAAAGTTTGATTTTTTTATGTTATTTGAAAATGCTTCATCTCTTTAATTTGTTGTTCCACAGCTTTAAATTTAATTAAAAGTTTTTTTTTTATTCGTATTCTATATGGTGGCGGTGTGACGCTTAAAATATGTTATTACAGATTGTAAGAAAAAAAGTTTATTTCTAGTAATATATTTTTGTTACAAAACAAAAAAATTCAAAAGAAATAAAAAATTATGAGAAAACAAAATATGGGAAAAAATAGCGATAAAAAAATCGCAATAAAAAATTGTGAGAAAACAAATTGTGACAAAAAAAATCGCTGTAAAAAATGGGAAAAAAAGAGTTTCTTTTAGTTTTAAAACTTTTTTGTTTAATTGATTATAATATAATTTTTATAAAAAATTTGGATTTTTGTAAAATTTTGCTATTTTAAACAAGATCATCGGCGACGGCAAAGGTCAAGAAATACATAAAATCAACTTTTCAAATTTGATAGAACAAAGGGAAAATATTAAAACACCGATTTTGTTTCTCACAATTTTTTTTTCCAACTTCCATTCTAAGGTAAATTTTTTCGTGCTTATAAATTATTGACAAATATCATTTGTTCCTATATGGAAACTCCCTTTAAAAACACAATAACCAAAAAATGTTAAAATCAAAAAAATTATATTAAATGTTTCCAAGATTAAATCATTTCCGGAATTCACACATCTGGTTACATTTCGCCAAATCTTCTCCCCTCTGCCACTTGTGTATTTCTGTTGAAGGTTTTAGCTATAATATCTTCTTTATCTTTGTCCATTCCAGAAAAATATATTTGAAACATTATTCCAAGGATTTTTAAAAATTTTTCATTAAATGCATCAATTTTCGTTTTTGTTGCATCAGAGATTGTGTCAAAAAAAAAGCGAAAAAAAATTTTTGTGGAACTAAAAAAAGGTCGATAGACAGAAACAGGAAGCAGAAAAAGTCTGTTTTAGACGCAAAAAAAAAGTCTAATAAAAAAATAGACTTTTAGTCTAATTAGACGCAAGCGACTATTTTTTTTGCGACTATTTTTAAAAAATAGCCACACTGTTGTACACTATGCGACATATTGCCAAAACTTATTTACCCAGACTTCGACTTATGCAAAAAGCACAAAATGTGCACACTCTGCAAAATTGCATGACGTGCGCACGTTGTGCATTTTTTTTGCACAAAGTGCAAAAATGCATGAGGTGCGCACATTGTGCATTTTTTTGCATTTTGTGCTTTCTTTGTGCTTTTTTTGCAGGAACTTTTACAAGCACACGTTAAATCAATTTCAAATGTTTAGATTAAAAAATTATAAATTTTTACATTAAAAAGTGATCGCATCAAAAAAAGCCAAAACAATTTTCGATCGGCCAAAGGTTTTTCTCATTTCAAATGTGTTTTTCAGTTTTAGACAAAAAAACGTTCAAACTGTTTTTTGATTTTGGTGTTAAAGATTTTCAAAATATTACCTTTCAGTTGCAATGATTCTAGAAATTTTCGACCGAAGTTTAATTTTTTTTCTCAACAGTGGATGATTTTTTTGCATAAAAAGATGCTGCTGCTCTTTTATTGCCAAATGTCAAATATATTTAAAAATTTTTGTCTTACTTTCTTTGTTCAGTTGCATCTGTTGCTTGACGGTTCTAATATTTTTTAGCAAATTTTTCTTAAAAATTAAAAAGACTATATCTTGAAATACGCCCGCATAAAATTTTTGGAAAAGATTCCGGGATTGGAAATTTACAACATTTATTCATTATAACACAAAAAACTGACACAGATAAATTTGGCATGTTTTGGATCTTTTTTATCTTTGATAAACGTTAAAGATGATCCTTTTAAAAGTAAGGAGTTTTTGACGTTTATCTTTGATGAAAAAGGTTCATTACTGTCTTTCAACAATGTACAAAAGAATCCCTTTTCCCAGTGTCTTATAGTTTTTTTTGTACATTATTTTTTGGTATGTTTTGGATCTTTTTTATCTTTGATAAACGTTAAAGATGATCCTTTTAAAAGTAAGGAGTTTTTGATGTTTATCTCTGAAGAAAAAGGTTCATTACTGTCTTTAAAAAATGTTCCTTTTAAACTTTTGTTAATACTTTTTTTACCTTCTATGTTGTTGGCTTATGTTTATATTTTCAGGAACCCCTAATTTGGTATGTTGTAGGGTTTATTCATTTAAAAACATGTTTATTCTTTTTTAATGCAACGTTTTTTAGATACTTCAAGTCTTGGATATCCATGATATTGCAGAACGTAAGTTTGGCTTTCATTCTTGCTAATCTTTTTTCAGGACTCTCTGTTTGTAAGTTACAGGGTTTAATATGTTTTAATCGCTGGGATTTATTTTAGAGAATTCCTGTTAGGTATGTTGCAGGTATTCATTTTCTTATTTTTGCGGGTTTTATGTTGGTATAGCAATACATTTCCATTTGCTTCAAATTTATAGCTTATGCTCGAAATTTTTTGTATTTCAGTCTGTGTAATCATATTTATATATTAAATTATATATTAATGGTTGTATAGGCTTAAACTACAAAAAATTTTGAATATAAGCTAAAAATTTGAAGCACTATTAGCTTTTTCCCGGCGAATAGCAGCCGATGAAAAAGAAAATTATTTTCGATTTGCATTTAATGCGCATAAAGTTTGCACAAAGTGCGCATGAAAAAAATGATTTTGCATTTTGTGCGCATAAAATTTGCACAAAGTGCGCACGAACTTACAAGTTTGTGCCTCGGGCGCAACTTTGTTCGTGCAAACTTTGTGCGCATTAAATGCAAACGCGTTGCATAAAAGTCTGGGTATACTATTTGTTTTGCTTTTTTATAGCTAACAAATCGTTTATGTTTAATAATAAAATTTTGGTTTTTAGATGAAGAAGGAAAGCGTATTGCTGAATGTAAGTTTTTATTTGTGTAAAAAGTTTTTATTTATAAATGTTTGTCTTTTTTTAGCACCATGGACTGGAGAATTTGGTACAAAACATCAAACATGGGGAAAGCGACGTTTTTGTGATCGTCCAATCATTAGTGAAGGATCCGATCGTGAACGATATATGACATTTGGATGAAAAGTTGAAGTTGAAAATTTTAATACTGAAACTTTCAAGCCTATACTATCTGTTCCTGTTGAATGTGAGGAAGAAGATCAATCTGAAGATGAAGTTCTATATTGTTGAAGAGAAAGTTCCATCACTTGCAATGGCAAAGCTTTATCCATCATTTTCTGGTGAAAAAGAAATCGTTGTTGTTGCTGGAGTTAAGCTTAAAGCTGCTGCTGTTGTCGAAGAAAAAGAAGCAGCTGCCTCTGAAAATGATGATTCAATTATATATCAAATTCATAAGTTTGAAGAAGAATGGAGTGATGAAGATGAAACTAATAAATCAACTAAAAGTGATCCGACGAAATTTTTATCACAGCTTTCTGGAAAAATTGCACAACTTTATGAAAAGATGGATATTTCTGATGTTTCACTTTGTGTTAGCGGTAAAGAAATTAAAGTATTGTTTTTTTTGTAATTTGTACTTTTAAACTTATATATCCATTTTAGGTTCATAAGCTTATCTGCTAGTATAAAAAAAATTGATACTGAATGTTTTGCACCATTAACTGTTCAAAAAGCTCTAGAATTTATGTGTAATGAAAGCATTGCTTAAGTTGATGAACTTCAAGTTGATCAAATGATGGAATTAAGTCGCATTGCAACAATGTTCTCAATTTTTTTATCATAAAGATTTTATCAATAATCAAATTATCAGCGCAGTTATATTGTTTAAAATGATTGTTTTTATCTTTTTTTAAATAAAAATATTGGAAGTTTTGAAAATTTAATGCAATATTTTCAATGTTGAAAAAAGCGACTATTTTAAAAAAATAGTCGCATTGGCGAAATGTTCCTCTATGTAAATAGTCGCAAGCGTCTAAAACAGCCGCTTTCTGCTTCCTGACCTTTAATACAAAAAAAGCAGCTGCGAAAAAGTCGCAGAAAATCGTAAAACCATCATACAAAATTTGTAGCTTTAAAGTAGGAACCGTCATTGTCTCAAAAAGAGAAAAAAAAATGCGATCATGCATGAAAGGGTCAAGTGCTAACCACAGACACACTAAATATTGTACTCATCACCTGCTTGGGTTTTTTTCTGGCAACTTTTTCTCTCTTTTTTGAGAAAAAAAGACAACGACAATCCCTACTTTAAAGTTATTGCAAAATTTACGTTCCTTAAAATAATTTAAAATTTTATGCTCTTTATTATTTTTTAAACATCATAAAATTTTTAAAAAACATTTTTTTGAAATGTGTTGTCCAGGTTTTTTTTAATATAGTTTATTGGCCTTTGTATTATTCCATTGAAACTGAGTCCCATTTTTATATTAATGTTTATTCTTGCAAAACTATATGAGCTTTTTATAATTCATTTCCGTCCAAAACAATGTTTTGGAATTGAGATAATTATTTTCTAAAATATTCAAAAAAGAGCAACAAATCAATCGAAAAAAGTCAGTGTTGTTTTTTCTGTTTTTTTTTTTTTTTTTTGTCAAATCATCCTACAAAATTTGTATCTTCCTCTCAAAAAAAAGGTGGAAATCGTTTTTACTCAAAAAGGTGTTTTTCCACTTGTTTATAATAGTAATATATTATTTTTGTAAAAAGTTAAAATATTACATGCAATAATGTATAAAAATATACTGTAGCGAGAAATATAGGAATCACAGAAACAAATTTTCAGTAATTGAATGATCCTTAAATTTTGAGTTTCCATTTCAGAAAAAGTTTTTTTTTGAAGACATAGTTTTTCAATAAAATTTCAAGTCAGAAAAATGAAAATTAATATTAAAAAACAAAAAAGGCTTTAAATGGTATTTAAAAAAATTCACACGCAAACACTTTATTTTACAAAATATGCATTTATCTGATAGAAGAAAGATAAATTATATATTTTCTTAATCAAAAATGGCACATTTTTCAAAAAGTGTTGCGGAATTCATTTTTTGCTGCAGAAATAAAATATTATTACGCGAAATTTACAAAGGTTTTAAATTGTTTAAAATTTGTAAATAAAAATTAAATTTTCATAAAATACTGAAAAAAGCAGCAGTATGTTACTGAAAAAACGAATTTCTTTTAATTCATTTAAAATCTTAAAGGACAGAAGAAGAAAAAACAACACAGCGGAATCGCATGTCGGACTTTTTGAAATAGAAATGAAATCAAAAGCAAAAGATATGCACAGCTGTCTTTCCTTTTTTTTACCCGAGGCGACGGACATTTTCGTTGCGAGAGTTTTGAAAAACATTAAAAAATTTAAAAAAATCGAAATTTTGCTTGATGAAGCATCTGATTTCGGCTGGAAAACAGCTAAATTAAAACCAAATAATATGAATCAAACTATTATTGTAGATAAGTGTTATTAGAAGCTAATCCGAAAGTTTCAGAAAAAATTATAAAGATTTGACAAAATGCTAGCAAAATTGGCATTCAAATGTGTTTTTTTTTTTCATTTCTTTTCCTTAATCTTTTTCAAAAATAAGCGTTTGGCGTTTTATGTATAAGCGCATGACTCCGCCCCTTTTTTCATTTCTATTTTCAAAAAATTCCGCTGTGACAAATGTTTTAAAACGTCCAGCGTTGCACTTTTTTAAATGCGCCGCTGGGGTACAGTTTATTTTTTCACAATTTTTTGAATGTTTAATAAATCAATAATTGCTTTGAAAAATCAAAATATAGGAATACAAATTATTATAAAAACTCTCAAGCTTTTATCCAGAATTACTGTAAAATAAGGGTGTCAACCACCAACTGCATCACTTGTCAATATTTAATAGTTGCTGATTCATAAATTTTACAACAATTTTGAAATCTATAAACTGGTAAACATGTATACATATTGATTTTTTAATTAAAGGCACAGAATCACATCGAAAAAAATTATTTTTTTCAAGAAATTTTTGATATTAATATGTCAGTTTGAAATGCGTGTTTATATTTTTTGAGAGCTAAAAAAAATCGGGATATAACGTTAGTTTCGTAAACAATGGAGAAAAATATATATATTTACATTTGTTTTTACCAGGCATGAGAATAGCGGCCTGACGCACTTCGCCAAAATCGCATTATCAGCACTGATAAGGATTTTTATTTCATTATTTTTTATTTAAATGCTGATATCCTTTTTTTGACACCCTTTTTTAAAGGAAAAACAAGAAAAAAATAAAATTCAGAAGCAGGATAAAAATGTAGCGTTCTACGTCAGGCCGCCAAACAGTGGAAGCTTCTCATGTCTGGTTTTTACTTTGCCAAAAAAGTTTGTACAATTTCAAATCTGTTTGAGATTTTACAATCTTTTTGTATCCTTAATTATTGAACAATAAAGCCATCAACCTTATTTTAAACTCGCCAACCGCCATTTTTCGGCATATGGCCAAAAAAGGGAGCATTAACATTGCAAACTTTTTTTAATGTACCGCGTTCGGTTTTTTTTTCTTAAAAGAGCCCTTGTTTCATTTTAAAAATGTTGACGGTTTCAACTGTTATTTCTTCCATGTTTTTGATTTTTATGTTTGCGAAACTGTGAAAAAACTATTTTTATTATCTTTTTGCTGATCTGTGAGATTTTTACATATTTCTTAAATATTCAAAAAAGCTTTTTGCAAGAAAAAGGTCAATAATTTAAAATCGAAAACAAAACCAATGTTGTTTGTGTTTTTATTTAAGTCTGCAGAACATTTGTTGTAATCATCCTATAAAGTTTGTAGTTTCTTTTCAAAAAAATAATTTTGCAAATCCTTTTTACTCCAAAAGGTGTTTTGTCCACTCCGTTATAATAATAACATATTATTATTATAGATAGTAATAATATTGCATACAGTAAAATAAAAAAATATATACTGTATTTACACATTTTTTCTAATGCAACCAATTTTTTCGTGGTAGGAAATTTCAATTTTTTTTCTTGAGTTTAAAAAAAATAAATTTGTTGAAATTTTTTAACTTTTTCTGCCCTCAATTATTCATTAAAGTGTTCTGTGATATATAATTTAATTAAAAAGAGCCGTAAAAATATTTGTTTGTATCCGGTTTAGGTTTTGCTTGCGTTTATTGTTGTTGTTTAAATACATTTGTTCATTTTTTAGATCAGATAAAACATGTCGAAACGTCGATTATCAGATGCTGATGAGTAAGTTAAAATTGCACCTTGCATGGAAACTTTAATATCTTCTTTTAGTTCATATTTCGATGATGATGAAGATCTACCAACACCAAATCAATCAAATGGTGATAATGAAGAAGAAGAGGATGAAGAAGATCCATTAGATGCATTTATGAATGATATACAAAAAGAAGCAAATGCAGATAAACAAAAATCAGAACAAAAAGAAAAAGAATTGTTAGAGAAAAATAATTTTCAAGGTGGTGGAAGTGGAAGAGGGGATATTGATGAACAAGATAATTTGGAGAGCTATTTTAAGTAAGTTTTTTGTTTAAAGTTATTGTTTGTACTTTATATAAAATTTTTGTAGATATGTTGAAGAAAATCGTGAAAGGTTGGAAGCTGCAGGAGAAGAAGAATTTGATGATGATGGATATATGATAGCTTTGAAGAATAAGAAAGATGTTAAGCCGTTGGAAAAAGTTGATCATTCAAAGATTGAATATGCTCCAAGGATTTTGTTAGATCTTCCACTTTCATTTGAACCAAAGGAATTAAGTCCAGAGCTTGCAAAATGTATAATAACTTCAACACATCATAAAGTTCCAACTGCTGTTGAAGAATTTGATCAAATACCATTAAATCCGCAGTTGTTGGCAGTTTTAAGAAAACAAGAAATCACTGAAACTACACCAGTTCAAGGACAAGTAAGGCTCTATAGTACTTTTGCAATTTCTATAGTTGTTGTTTTTAGGCAATTGTTGCAGCATTAAATAATATGGATATTATTGGAATCTCTGAAACTGGTAGTGGTAAAACTTTGGCATTCCTTCTTCCAATGATTCAACATGTTCTTGCTCAAACTGCTATCAATGAAAGCCGTGGTGGTCCAATTGGCCTTGTGGTTGCTCCAACTCGTGAACTTGCAATTCAAATTTTTGTTGCTGCACATCCTTTTTGTAAAGCTGTTGGACTTGAAGCAGTTTGTCTATCAGGCGGAGATAATCTTCATCAACAAAAAATTCAACTTTCAAATGGTATTGATATTGCTGTGTGTACTCCTGGAAGGTTGATTCAACACATTGAAGAACACAATACTGATTTACATCGATCATCTTTTATTGTTTTTGATGAAGCTGATCGACTTTTTGATCTTGGTTTTGGGCCACAAATTAATTCAATTATTGATAATTGTCGTCCTGATCGACAAACGCTAATGTTTTCGGCAACATTTGGATCTTTGCCAGAAAAATTTGCTCGAAAAGCTTTGAATAATCCTTTGAAATTGGTTGTTGGAACAACAAAAACTCCAAAAAATATTATTCAACGATTTATTACCTTAGAAGAACATGAAAAAGATAAATTTTTACAAGATAATTTGATTAGAATGATGGCAGGTTTGTTTGTAGTTACGGTAGATATTGGTTGTTATAAAAGATGTTGTTTTTTTAGAAGGAAAAGTGATAATTTTTGTAAATAATAGAGAAAAGATTAAACCTGTTGCAGCATTTTTATATCGAACAATTGGACAACATGCAATTGCTGTTTTACATGGAGAAATGTTACAACCAGAAAGATATTCAAATATTGAAAAATTTAGAAAGAATATTAATGTTTTACTTACGACGAATGTTGGAGGTTTGTTTTACAGTAATCTAGAGAGGAGATTTTATTCACTTACATTGCCTTTCATGGACGCTGTTCCCATATTACAGTATCCTGTATGACATTTTTTTGTAGTTTATCACAGCTATTAATATTTCCTGTATTATTTTATGAATTAATTTATTCTTTTTTAGCTCGTGGACTTGATATTGCTGAAGTTCGAAATGTTATAAATTATGATGCTGCAAATAATCGAGATATTCATATTCATCGAATTGGTAGAACTGGTCGAGCAGGTTTGTTTATATACTTTTTTATTAATTTACATGTTTTTTATGTTATTGTATCTCTGACCTTTAATTATTTCTATTTTTTAGGACAAAGTGGTATTGCATATACACTTTTAACAAAAGAAGATGAAGCATTTGCAAAGAATATTCTTTCCACTTTAACTTCAGATGAAAATAGAAAGCAAGTATGTGAATTTTATGGATTTGATTTTAAAGCAAACAACAAACCAAAAGATGAACCACCACGTGCAATTGGATATCGCCCTCCTCCACCTCCAGCATTTGTTCCAAGTGGTCCAGCATTAGGTTCAATGGGCTCAACAAATGCAACCCGCCGCGCCGAAACAACATATGCTCGATGGGGATTTACGAAGGCTGTTGCATCCGATCATGAACATATGAAATCATTTATGAATCCTGGAAAATCTGTAAATGCGCCACCGCCTCCATCAACATCATCTTCAACAACGTCATCAAATTCAGCAAAGAAATCAAGATGGGAATAATTATTTGTTTTTGTATATTTTTTATTTATTTTATGTTTATTATTAACAAACAAAATTTTATTCAAAAAAAAGAATAAAGATCTCAAACAATTTTGGTATAAAAAGTAAATATGGGATTACGGTAATTTACAATTTTCATTTTTTTCTAAATTTTTTTGAGTTAACATAATTTACAAGTTTTTGCGCAATCTTTCCATTTATCTTGATATGCTGGATTTGTACAAAATCCTGATGCAGCCATTACAGGGCATTGTGGATCAGAATCCATGCATTGACTACAAAGATTACAAGTTTTTCGACAAAATTTATATAGCATTGGTTGATAATCGGGATCTGAGCATTCACTTAAATATTGTTGGCATGATGCAATTTGATCAACACATCCGTCTGTTGTTGTTGCATCAAAGATTGATTGGGTTGTTGGAGTTTCATCATCAGATTCAGAGGTTGTAGCAAATGTGCAAATATAGGATTTTTGAATGTTGCAAGATTCTGTAAACCATTTTCCACCAGTTGAAAGTGACATGACTCCGCATTTATTTGTTGCAGCTGAATTTTGTAAAACATGTTTTTTCTTGGAATTCCAATTTGAATATTCAGCAGCTGTTTCTTTTTGAGAAAATTTAAAAAATCTTTGTGTCATTTGTTGGGGGCTTAAATTAATCCATATATCTTCATTTAGATTGTTTAGTATTGCTTGTTCTGAAAAAAAAAATTGTATTTTTAATAGTCACGAAAAAATAATTTTTAAAACAAAGGTATTTGGGAGATTAAAAAATGCAAAAAATATTGTTATTTTTTTTACAGTAATTCCTTTCTTTGATTTTAGAAACAAATTTTGTGTTTAGTTTTTTTGCTGTTTTTTTGTTTGGAAAAAAAAAACAAAAGGCTTAACCTTTCCAAATAAAAAACATGTTTTTAAGAATAAAGTTGGTCATTATCATCATTTTTGATTCCAAAGAAAAAAGAAAAAAATGACAAAGATATCAAAAAACGTCATAACTCAAAAAAGTGGAATCTTGCAAAAGATTGGAGAATTTTCTCTCTATCAAAGTTGGGCACTGTGGAATTTTAATTTAAAGATATCCAAAAAATTATAATTAAAGTTATTAACTATCAAATAAATTTTAGCAGCAAATTTCTTAATTTAAAGGAGACGGACCCTTTGATCCATTTTTTAAAAAAAAGGATTTCGAAATATTTCTTTTTTTTCCAAACCATCGATATTCGTGATCAGGGTGACTCTTGAAACGAAAAAATATTTCTTTTGTTAAAAAAATAAAAACAATGGAAGCTGCATTTTCGTTTCAAGAGTCACCCTGATCACGAATATCGATGGTTTGGAAAAGAAAAGAAATATTTCGAAATCCTTTTTTTTTTAAAATGGATCAAAGGGTCCGCCTCCTTTAAATATTTAATTGATAAAATTTTGTCCGTTCAAAATTTTTTGAATTTCTTGGAAGTTTTTATTACCTCTTATTTGATTATTGTATGAAAAACTTACGAAAAATGAGTTGATTTGTTTCGAAATTTGTAATATTTGCAAGTTCTCCACCTTCTTTTAAACAATTTGTTTTTGCAACTTCAAAACTTTCTGGAATTGAATGAAAGCATAAACATTGTTGTTCAAATTTTATACAATCATTTTTACAACTTGCTGCAATAATTTGAAATAAAATTGAAAAAATTAAATATTTTAACATTTTTTTCAAAAGCGAAACAAAAAAGTATAAAATAAAAAAAAAACTTAACCTCGATTTTAATGGAACTTTTTCATTTTTTTATATAATCTTTTTATCAGTTTTTGGTTGTTAAAGGCTTTTATCAAAATTTTTTAAAAGACGTAATTGATCAACGATGCTAGAATGAATTTTTTTTTCTTAAGCTGTAAAATAAGAAATGAAGTTTGAACTTTTAATCCTTCAACCTTTTTATGTGAAGGTGGAAGTGATTATTTGATGTTTTCCGGAAAGAATTATGTACCATTTTAAAACAATGATTTTTTTGTTAATTAAATGTAAAATAAAAAAAAATAAAAACTTTTAAAAAATTATTTCAAATAAAAAATGGTTCCATCCTTTTATCGCCATTTTTGTGTACTATTTTTTTATAGTCATACAAAACTTTCAAAATATTTCTGAATGAAAATTTAATAAAAATAATAAAATATTCAAAGGATGCATTTGTGTTTAACGAAACTAATAAAATGTTGCTCATTTTTCACAGCAGAATTTTCTTTCAAATGAATCATAAAAATTTGCCGATTTTTTTGTGTTAAAAAATTTTTGAAAGGAAAAGTTTTCTTCCAAACGAGGCTTAATTCATCATCGTTAAACTAGAATCAAAAAAATTAGTGCATAAATATTGAAAAGAAAAATTAATACATGAAAAAGTTTTCTTGTAAATTTGTCGATGTTTTCCATAGTATTAAACTTGTACTCAGTTTTAATATCAAACAAAATCTTTGAAAGGAAAAATATAAACAATTTTCACAGATAAATAATGTTCTTGTTTGAAACGTTGTGAAGAATTTTTTAATTTTTTCTGTTTCAGTTTCAATTTTAATCACGAAAAGAAATTTAAATTATTGCTTATTGGTTAAAATTATTAAAGGAATCAATCAAATATTTAAAAAAGGCACCTTTGAATAAAAAATAGAAAAATGTCTTTCAAAAGAAAATTGTTACAACAAAAAAGACTTTTTTTTCCCATAAAGCAGCTGTGACATTTTTGTTTTGTTCGATTTAGAGAAGTGTTGAAAAAAAAGGTCACGATTGATTCGTGTTTTTACAATGGCAAAAAAATTATTTTTGTCTTTTTAAAGGGGGCGGACGTTTTGATACAGTTTCGAAATCTTAGATTTTCGTGATTTTCAGGCAAACTGGGAGTCTTGAAACGAAAATGACCCTTTTTTACATTGTTTTTATCAAAAAAGATGCATTTTCATTTCGAGACTCTCAGTTTGCCTGAAAATCACGAAAATCTAAGATTACGAAACTGTATCAAAACATCCGCCTCCTTTAATGGCAAAAACTGCATTGCTTTCATAAAAATGATTTTTTGATAAACACATTTGTTTGAATATTTTACAATGCCTTTCTTTGTTAGAAATTTTGTTTTATAAAATTTTTAAGCAATTTTATTATAGATAATGTCAAATTTATAATAATATTGTAAACTTCACAATGGCAAGGGGAAAAGAAACATTTTTAATAGAAAATCCATTGCTTTCCCACGTTTGAATCAGACGTTCATTCAAAAAATGGCTTGGCATTGTGTTCTTTTTCTTTTTGTCTTTTTTTTGTTTAAAAAATTTTTTAAAATCGAAAAAGTGAGCATCATCTTTGATTATTGGTTTTGTTTTTCAGATACTTTTTAAAAAAAAGCTCGCTGCTATCCGACTCAGTTTTTTTCCCTGATTATTTTTACGTATATAATAAAATCATAAAAAATTAATGCAACACCTGGCTCAGTCGTCAAAGATAATGCTCACTTTTTCTTTTTTAAAAATTTTTTTAACAAAAAGAAAAAGAACACAATGCCAAGCCCTTTTTTGAATGAACAAAAAGAGTGGAACTGATTCAAACGTGATTCCATATTCATTACTATTATTTGAAAAAAGGTTATAAAAGTATATTTTCATTTACAATGAATTTTTTAAAAGAGTGAAGATTGCTTGTATGAAAAATCCAGCAGAATTTTTAAACTTTTTCGAGACGTTTTTTAAATTGTTTTATTGAATATTTTATTTTTTATTAAATTGCAAAAGATGTTACTTCAAACATTAACAAACGCGAAATTTTAGGTTTTTGCGACATTTAAACGACAGACAATCAAATAGAAAAATTCAACAAAAAATATTTTATTTATTTTTTCATAAATATTATTTTTTTCCAGGAATATCGATGGATGTGAAAGTGTCTCAGGTTCAATCAAATATAACCCGGCTACAGAAGTTAATTTCAGGTTTTTTTTTATTTTTTAAAAAATATATTAAACATTAGAATGAATAAAAGATGTTTTCAAAAAACAAGCATAAAAATGTATTCATGATTTAATTTTACGATCAATTTCATCTGCGATTAGAAGTTTACAATTCGAGAAATATGATTTTTCAAGTAAATTTTTTAACAAACAATCAACAATTGTCAAAATATTTTTCATGTTCACAAACACAAAGATTTTCTATTTTAGCTCCATTGAATTTACAAAAAGGATCTGCAATGCCTGGTACTTTTAAAGGAGATTCGTAACTTGTTCATTTTTTTTATTTCGTAAAAATATTATGAAAGCGTAATAGATTGAAAATCAGGGTTTTCGCTTCAAGAGCATTACGCTTTTTTTCTTTGCCCAAAAAGCAAAAAAAGAAATCGATGCTTTGACTTTTTTATATATTTTTCGGTATTTTTTTAATTTACTACTTTTTTTTGTTTATTTTTTAGTAATTTTATGTTTAAAAATGTTAAAAAAATACCGAAAAATACATAAAAAAAGTCAAAGCATCGATTTCTTTTTTTGCTTTTTGGGCAAAGAAAAAAAGCGTAATGCTCTTGAAGCGAAAACCCTGATTTTCAATCTATTACGCTTTCATAATATTTTTACGAAATAAAAAAAATGAACAAGTTACGAATCTCCTTTAAAGCCATCTTTTCAGATGGAATCAGAAGAAGAAGAACGGGTTTATAATTTTCAACAGATCGATAATAGAGTATTTAGGTTTAGTTTTTTTTAGTTTTTAAAAAATATATTAAAAATTCAAAAAAAGTCTTATTTCTGTCATCACAAAAAAATAGAAAATGCTTCTTCATTTCTTATCTTTTGCTTTTAGAGAGTTTGATCTCTAAAAGCTAACAAGTCTTGCTATTTTTTCATTTCACTTTGTTTCTTTTTTTTTTGCAATAAATGATTTTTCATCGAAGAAAAAAGACAAGCTTTAAAACTATGTTTTTCCTTTTTTTCAAGCAAACACAATACTAAAAAGAAAAAAAAGCAAACGGTTTTATTTAAGAAAACTAACAAAAGCGTAATTTTATACAAAAACAACTACACAAAAATATTTAATCAATTTCAATTAAAAATTAATAAATTGATTTTTCATTTTTGTATTAGCTTTGTGCACGCAAATAAATCTTATATATTCCAGCTTATCTCTGCAATTTTTTTTTGGCAATTGTCTCCTTTAAAAAAACAATACAGTTTTTATTTTTGTTTGAGAACAAGCTTTGCCAATTTGCTTTTTTTTTCATTTTTTTAGTCATTCAAAATGCTAAGCTTTTGCAAAAATGTTTCCGTACAAATGTGTTTGCAAAAAAGAAAGACAAAACACCTTGCAGCTGTCGCCGATGGAAAAAAATAGGTGCAAAATTGAACAGCCAAAAAAGCTGCAGTTAACGACTTCTTTCGATTTTTTTTCCTTTGAACTTTTTTCTTTTCCAAAAAGTTCCAAAAAAATACGTCTTATTTTTCTTTTGTTTTGTTTGGAAAAAGTCAATTTTTTTGAATATTTTATTTTCAATGAATTATATTAATACAAATGCAAAAAAATACTGTCAGTATTTCAAATAATTTAAAAAAAAGAAAACTAAAATGTTTTTTTTCCAACATATAATGCAACAATAAATATCAAAGAAAAAATCATTACTTTTTTCAATATAAATTTTTTGTAATATTAAATTGACACAATTTATATTACAACAATATTTTACAACAGTTTTTTCCATTTTTACGATTCTCTGAAACTTGAAAATTAGAATCGCTGAATTTTCTATTTTTTTGTGAAACACGACTTTTCAATTTTGAAGGCTGTTTTAGAGAACTGCGGTGAACGACTACATTTCTTTCTTTTGACATTTGCATACTTTTTGTTACCTTCAGTTTGTTTTTTTTTTCAAAAAAGGAAAAAGAATACATTTGCCCTTATGCAGTTTTATTTTTCGCTCTATTTCCATTTTAAAATTTCGGTAGCAAAAAACTTAATCAAAAATAGTGAACGGTAATCCGATCCGAAAACCAAAAAATCGGATCACGGATCAATCCGTCAAATATCGGATCGGATTGACGGATTGATAACGGATTGGGAATTTTGACGGATCGGATTGACGGATTGATCCGTCGGATCGGATTAACGGATTGATCCGTCGAATTGTTGGGAAATATAGAACAAATTTTTCAAACTTTTTTTTATATTTTTTAAAACATTTGTTTTAAAAAAAATAAAACAAGTTTGACATGTCTTGTCTACAATGGTTTTACAATGTGGACTGTTTTACGATCTAGACGTAAAATATCTATTGTCATTACAAAAATAAACAACGACAGAAATAAGTCAAAAAAAAAAGAAAAATTCACGGACCAATCCGTCAAATATCGGATCGGATTGACGGATTGGGAATTTGGACGGATCGGATTGACGGATCAATCCGTCGGATCGGATCGGATTACCGTTTACTAATCAAAAACAACAATATTTTTCAAAAACGTATTATTTTTTCCACAAATTTTTTCTCAATATTAAAAAAATAATTGTTTTTTTAAATAACACATTTCTGATCTACTTTTTATCATTGCTTTTATCTGTCAAAACAGAATTTAAATATGTGCTTTTAATAAAAAATTAGAACTCATTTTTGCACCCATTTTTTAAACGGAATTCCTTTTAAAAAATGATAGAAGAAAGATAAATGATATATTTTCTTAATCAATATTGGCTTATTTTAAAAATTGTTTCACAGAATTCATTTTTTACTGTAGAAATAAAACATTTTTAAAAAATGTTATTTCAATATATTACACAACATTTACAAAAGTTTAAAGCAATTTATCTTAAAAGATAAATTGTTTGAAACTTGTAAATTGTAATTAATTATAGAGGAGTTAAAGAAAATTTTACATTTTCATTAAGAAAATGTTTTTACATATTTATTATTGTTCGCAATTATTGTGAAATACAAATTCATTTGAGTGTTTAATTAAGTAGTGGTAAATATTTCAATCATTTTGTCTTTTTATTAATGAGCAGTATTTGAAATTTGTAATCTATTTTTACCGATTACGAAAACTGAATATTTCTTAATAATTTGTTTTTTACATTTTGTGACACAAGTCAAAAAAATATTCAAAAAATGCAATATTTGATACATTTTTCTAACAAAAAAAGAAAAGCAATGATTCTCTTTTTTTTTCTTTTTTTCCTTTTTTTTTACCCTTCGTCCCCAGTTTTGCCATACCCTAGACCATACGTCACTAGGGACAAATCCCTAGTAATCCCTAGTCATGCCCATGTGTGCTTTACGATTTTAAGTTGTTTTAAACCAAACTAAAGTGAATTCCACCATGGTCAATTTATGAACAATATTAAAAAACGACGTAAAATATTACTAAATATACATTTTGAAATTAAATAAAAAATGATTAATTTCAAAATTTCAACCTAATTGTTCAAATAACACAGAAAATTTTTTTGTTCGAAAGCTAAAACCTGTTTAAAAATCGAAACAAAAGGAAGACGCTGTAAGATGACAACATCTGCAGCTATACATAAAAGATCCCCATAAAATGGTGTATCACAAAGCTTTGAG
The DNA here is from genome assembly GCA_963922195.1 of Panagrolaimus sp. PS1159. Lineage (NCBI taxonomy): Eukaryota > Metazoa > Nematoda > Chromadorea > Rhabditida > Panagrolaimidae > Panagrolaimus > Panagrolaimus sp. PS1159. The sequence continues at coordinate 1,249,371 of CAWUHW010000028.1, forward strand.
AAGTTTTAGAAAATTTTACATTTTTGTCAACAAAATGTTTTTTTACATATTTACTATTGTTTGCAATTATTGTGAAATACAAATTCATTGCCGATAATTTAAATGACGATAAATATTTTAATCATTTTGTCTTTTTCTTAATGTCCAATTGCTGAATTCATAGCGTTAAATAATGCATTTTTACAAATTTCAAAAACTGAATATTTCTTAATAATTTGTTTTTTACATTTTGTGACACAAGCCATAAAAATATTCAAAAATGCAATATGTGATACACTTTTTTGACAAAAAAAAGAAAAGAAATTATTAATGTGTTTTTTCGAAAGAGCTTTTTTTCGGAGACAAAAACAAAGCTTCGCAAAAATAACATTTTCAATCTTTCAAAAGAAAGCATTAAAGTGCGATTGATACATTGCAAAAAAATGAAAAAAATCCTTTTTTCCGTTTTGCTTTGAATGCCTTAAGAGAAAAAGAAAATTGTCAAAAGTAATGTAATCTTTTTTATATTTTTGGAAAAAATTTTTTCGAAATTGTTTTTGAATATTTTACAAATTTTAAATCTTGGATTACAGTCAAAACGTTCAAAAAAGCAATACTTATTTAATGATAAGTCATTTTTGAAAAATATAAAACAAACTGGTGAAATTCCCGCTATTAAAAAATGTGGTTTTTTGATTGTACAAATTATAAGCTTTTTTCATGGTTTGGAATGTCTCTAAACATTACTTTTGCTCAAAAAATTTTTGTGTGCCAAGTTTTCTATTAATCTTCAAGAAAAAAATACGTTCTGGCCCAAAATTTCGGTGATGTTTTTTCTTATTATGTTGAAAAGTGTAAGACCTACGTCAGATATAAAACACGTTTATTAGCAAATACAATAAAATCAAAGCGTGACACAAAATATAAAATAACAATAAAGGGGCAAACTTGAAAAAAGAAATAAAACCTAAAAATTTTTATTTGCATTGAATAATAAGAAAGAATCTACAAAATTTTGTAAATTTCTTTGGACACTTTTTTTTATTGGTTTTAATAGATTTAAATTTCTGTTTTATAATAAAAAATGTTACTTCAAATATGAAAATTTTCGTCTATTTTTTTAAAATATGGAAAAGGTAAAAAATATTATTTTTTTTAATGCAGCTTTTTGGTACTGGCATTTCGTGATTGCCAAAGTTGTTTTTGTTAAAAAATATCAAAACTTTTTACATATTTTTAAAAATTGTGTAACAAAAATCACAAAATTGCCAAAAGATTCAAAAGAAAGAATAATTTTTCTTTAAACAAAAAACGAAATGAAAGAAACCTTTGAAGCCTTTTTTAAAGTCCACCAAAGAAAAAAAAACATTACAGCAAAAAGAAATAAAAAAAGGGGCGGATTTTTTGTGAATGAAAATTTTCGGACGAAAGAACTAAAGAAAGACCTGCCGCTGCGTGTGCAAGCTTTATTTTAAAAAATTTTGCTGAAAAAACGTCTCATTCTTTTTTTCTATAAATTTGTACGAAAAAAGGAAATGAAAAATTTGCAAAATATTTATTTGAATTTTTTACACATATTTTACTTACAAAAAATGTAACACGAACCAACTTTACAAAAACTTTTTATTTTAAAGTTTTTTTTAATAAAAATTGATGATTATATTAGGTGTCAATTTTAAAGAATAATGCAAACGCTGGAGAAAAGCAGTATCTTCATAGATATAAAAATGTAGGTGGCATAAATTTCAAAAAAAAACGAAGTAAAACATTCACTGAAAATGACAGAAGAAAAACAAGAACAGGTTTATAATTTTGAACAGATCGATAATATAAGGAATGCATAATGGAAGTGAGAAGATAGTTAAAACAGCACTATTTACCAACAGAAAGTATACATCCATCATTACTTGGAGAAACAACGTTAATATTTGAACCTTTAGTTTTTTTTTTTGGTTTTTAAAAATTATTTTAAATATTTAAAAAAAGTATTATTTCTGTTATCACAGACAGGGATTGAAAATGAGGCCGGCCGGCCTCGGCCGGCCCGGCCCCGGGCCGGGCGGGCCTTAGTAATTCTGGCCCGCGGGCCGGCCGGGCCGCGTTAAGAAGCCCGCGGGCCGGCCCGGCATATTTTTCAAATTTTGTTTTTTGGTAGTTTTTATGTTTGTGGTGTGCGCAGTACGCACTTTTTCTTTTCTCATCACTATGAATCATTGTTATATTAATTCATATTGATGAGAAAAGATGCAAAAAACTATTTTTTGCAAGCTGCAGGTATCGAAAAATATTCTTAAAAACTTTTAAAAAACTTGAAATATTTTAGGGCCGGCCCGGGCCGGCCGCGGGCCGGCCGGGCCGAGAAAATTCCGACGACGCGCCGGGCCGGCCGTCAATTTTTAGGCCCCGGGCCGGGCCGGCCGACTTTTTCGGCCCGATTTTCAATCCCTGATCACAGAAAAAATGAGAAAATCATTGATTTTTTTATAATAAAAAATCCTTTTTTTGCAGTTTTGTCTTAACAAAATCGCGATGCTTCTTTATTTCATATCTTTTGATCTCTAAAAGCTAAAAAGACTTGATCTTGCTATTTTTTCATTTCACTTTGTTCGTTTTTTTCTGCACTAAATTATTTTGCATCAAAGAAAAAAGAATAGCTTAAAAACTATGTTTTTCCTTTTTTCAAGCAAATACAAAACCAAAGAAAAAAACAAAATGAAAACGTCGGAAACTTTTTGTTCTTTCGGAAAATGCGTACATTTTTCTTTTTAAAATAATGGTTTCTGCTGCAAAAAAATGAAGAAATATACACTTTTGTTGTCATCTAAGATTCTGGCAGTAAATTTATATTTTAAAATAATAGTTGTCTAATCTTTCATTAATTTGAGTTTTAAAAAAATACACAAATATAATATTTCAAATGATTTTAAAAAAAGAAAAAAAAATGACTGAAAAAATAGACGCTGATTTTAATCAGGGCCGTATACAGGGGGGAGAAGGCTTTTCAACAAAATGTTTCCACATATTTATTATTATTTGCAATTATTGTGAAATGCAAATCCATTTTGAGTTTTTATTTAAATGGTTGTAAATATTTTAATAATTTTATCTTTTTTATTAATGGATAAAATGGGAAGATAACTGCGTAATGCATTGTTGCTGATGTCAAAATGTGAAAATTTATTAACATTTCGTTTTACATTATTTTAACACAAGTCAAAAAAATATTCAAAAAACGCAATATTTAATACACTTTTTTACAAAAAAGAAAAGAAACGACTGATCTGTTTTTTCGAAAGGGCTTTTTCGGAGAGAAAAGCAAACCTTTGTTTTCATTTTTTCAAAAGAAAGCATTAAAGTGCGATTCATTCGTTGCACCTACCATAAAATCGAAAAAAGTCATTTTTTCCATTTTTGCTTCGAGTGCTGTAAGCAAAAAAGAAAATTGTCAAAAGTAATGACATTTTTTGTAAATTTTTGGAAAAAATTGTTTTAAAATAGTTTTTGAATATTTAACAAATTTTAAATCCTGGATTGCAACCAAACCTTTTAAAAAATCAATACTTTTTAAATCAGAAGTTATTTTCGAAAAATATAAATCAACGACTGATGGTTAATTTACCATTATTAAAGGAGGCGGACCCTTTGATCCATTTTTTAAAAAAAAGGATTTCGAAATATTTCTTTTTTTTCTAAACCATCGATATTCGTGATTAGGGTGACTCTTGAAACGAAAAAATATTTCCTTTGTTAAAAAAATAAAAACAATGGAAGCTGCATTTTCGTTTCAAGAGTCACCCTGATCACGAATATCGATGGTTTGGAAAAAAAAAGAAATATTTCGAAATCCTTTTTTTTTAAAAATGGATCAAAGGGTCCGCCTCCTTTAAGTAATGTGATTTTTTTGATTGCTCAAATTATTCTATGGTTGTGAATTTCTTTAGCCATTGCTTTTGCTCGAAAAAGTTTTGCGCGTCAAGTTTTCTTTTAATCTTTCAAGAAAAAGATATGCTCCATTCTAAAATTTCGGAGATATTTCTATCTTTTTGTGTTGAACAGTCCTTCATCTTATTCGGTTCATTCTTAAAAATCATTGTGGATGAATTATAATTTTACATTTTTTGAAAGGATATTTATTTTAATACAATATAAATTTAAAAAAGTAAAATTCTTAACGAAACAGTTTAGTGATGTGCATCATAATTTGGATATCCAGTTGGCCGCAAATACATGTATGCATCTTTAACAGGTTTATAATTCCAAGTAAGGTATGATCCTTGGTAAGGTGAATTATTATCTTGGCAGGTAAAATGCAAACCATTGAGATTAGCTTGTCCACATTTATTGGAACGGCTTATATTATGGTACCACCATCCGACATTGTAGTATTGATCGCTGCAGCTATTGACATCCCCCATATCATAATTAACGAAAGCCGGACCCAATTGGTTTTGATCCCATGTAACCCATCCTTCACTTGTTGAATTACCAGAATTACTTTGACAAGTACTGTTGATAAAAACTGCATATTTGCTTGTATAATCAGTTACTTGGAAGGAATTATAAGTGCAATCGACAGAAGAAGTTAAATCATGGGGGCAATATTCAACAATAACACGTAAAGAAGTTGGATCCCGGGTCATTGCATTTATGTTTGTTAAGCCGAGCCAAACATTTTGACTAGATGGATCCCCAAAGCCATTGATATATTCAGGATATGTTTTGTTTGCGGTAATATTTCCATGTGTCAATAAAGTCCAGCCACCACCAAAACTTTCCAAATCACAGTAAACAAGGGTCCAATTCAATTGTTCATTCATTAATCCATGGCTGTAATCTGCACCAATGCTAACATTGTATACGCCACTTTCGTTCAATCCATGGAAAAGTTGTTTATCAGCACAATGTCTGCTTGGCATATATTCCGAACATTTAGGTCCAGTGTATGGTGCCAAACAGTTGCATTTATATGTTCCAGGAAGATTGACGCATATACCATGATTTACATTTGCATTGCATACCGTTGTATCATTACATTCATTGATATCTGTGCAATTATATCCATTGCCAGTATAACCACTATTGCATTGACATGTTGGATGACCAGCATCAAGGACACATTTTCCACTTGTTGAACATTCAACTGGCTGAGAGCTAATTTGTCCATCGGTACATTGAGAAGCTACAGTACAGTTTGGATCAAGCCATTGACTGCCAGCTGAATCCGTTATTATATTAAGGAAGTTAAAATGCTAAACCAACAGACCTGGTTTATAATTTCCATCCATGGGATTAATACAACCACATTCATCCAATGGTATGCAAACAGAGTTGAATCCGTCAACGTCACTATTTGAATCAAAATAATATCCAAAATCGCATTTACAGCCTTCTTGGTAAGTGCAAGTACTAGAGTTACTTGAATGTGGATCAGCGCAAGAATTTTGGCATGTGGGCAATTTCAAAGTATATGTTGAATGTGGAGGGCATGTGTAATTGCAAAAAGTTGAAGTCCGCCAATTGTCAATATTAACAAATGGTAAACTTTGTTGGCACAACTTTGCAAAGATATCAAGACTGTCGCACTGTTTAACGTTTTGACATATATCATAAGTGCAATCGTGGTAAAATTTATCAACAACGTCGTGTCCCATAGCTTGACAACCTCCAAACGGCCCTAGCCCATCAATAGCTTGTCGAATAAGACCACATTGTTCTTGGGCATTTGTGATATTCTAAACAAATTGATAAGTTTAATATGTGAAATTAAAAAACTATTTCATAACTAAATTATTTTACAAGTTGAAAAAAAAATTTTAATGTTCTAACTACTTTTAACGATTCTTTCGCCAAACATTATACCTCTAATTAGCTTTAGAGTTTTTGATACACATTTAACTTACACAATCTGTTGTGATGTTACCAATGATAGCACCTTCCATACAGTTATCAACAGTGCTATTGATAACCCATGTGTCTGCATAACTTGCAACTGTTGCATTAACATAACCATGTGGAAAAGTGCAGTTTACTGTTTGATAAACGCTTCCATTAGCAGATGCAATATCATTGAAACAATTATCATCAATGCTTCCAAACATTCCACACATAACATTTGAACCATAGAAAAATGGGGTCAGCGGTACTTCTACTGCTAGCGTATAAGCTCCTTGAGAAGCAGCCTGACTAAATGTTATGACTGCGTTTGTTACCGTATCAGTAATAGTAACAATATCACTAGGTTTAGAAGCAATAATTCTTGGGTATGTAGCATTTGGCCAGTAATTTGTGCTTGCCAAGGTTTGAACAACGCCATTAATGTAGTATTTAAGATAATTGTCTACTCTGAATTCCTGGCCTTGTGTATGGAAAGTTAGATCTTTAACATAAGTTTTGCTTAAAATGTTTCATTGATTATACTAATAATAATGGAATAATTGTTACTTACAACCCATCTCCGGGCATAACATAACTGCTGGATATAATACTAAAATCAACTGAAGGATCACACGCTTTCATGAGATAGTATGGACATGTTCCCATGTAGTCAAAGATTGTGCCATCAAAAGTTGTGTAATGGGGATCAGCAAATAAATTAGCTGTTTTTGTTCGAAGTGTGCAAGCATCTTTAGGATTTCCAGTGTAACCTGGTAAACATTGACATGTTTTTTGGTGGCTAACTACATAACATTCAGCATTGGTCCCACAAGTATTGTCGTTATCACATGAAAGTATAGTGTCACAATGATCTCCAGTTGTGTTTTCAGGGCAATCACATCTAAATTGCAAAATCATTTTTGTCTAAGATATTTCACAATTTTCTTACGTATAATTGTAACGATGGCCAGGAGTAGGGATACAAGTACCATTATTATAACAGGCAGTGATACCTTCGATGTTGCAAATTGAACAACCTGATTGTTCAATTATTTTTTTTAAATCGGTTACTTGATGTTGCAAATCTTTAGTTATGAATGCATGACGACGATGAGCTTGACATTCTGGAGAATGATCATTTGAATGGCATTGATCAATTGCAGAGATGACAGTAAAGCTAAACTTTCGTGATTAAATCAACGTTTAGGTGTTTCAAATAACCTTAACAACAAAGTAGACAATATCAAATAAATTGTATTCATCTTTCTTTTGAAAGAAGAATAGCAAAGACAACTTTTGATGCTTCTAACGCTACTTTTATAACAAAATATTTTAGGGAGAAAGGCCAAAGGTTTCTTATCATTTTTCTTTTTTTTCCGTTCTCCAAAGCTTAGTATCATTATGCATTTGGAAATCGTTTCCTAAAAAAATTTTTTTAAATTTTTTCTTATCTTTTTCCTGGAGCTGACAAAAAGAAAATTGTGGCGTTATCAATTTGCTGTTTCTAGTTTAGTCGATTTTTAATGAGAACAAAAGTCAGACGCTTCTTCAAAAAAGACTATCCCTAAAAACCTGAGAAAATTGAATAAAACAGACAAGATTAGTTTGGAATTTTTAATCTCACATAATCGTTTTGAAATATCATACTTTCTATCTTTTTAAATATTTATTTTCTTATCGCAAATGCTCTTTTAATTCTTTTTTTATTACTCATTTGTCTACTCATTTGTTCTTATCGCAAATGCTCTTTTAATTCTTTTTTTTATTACTCATTTGCATTTTTTAAATAAAAATGGTTAAAAACGCAAACTTTTGGGAACATACCATTTTCTTAAAGCTTAAAAAAAGATTTTATAAAATTTTCGTTCGATTTTTTAAAAGTTTTTTTTGGTGCTAACTATAAGAATGGGTTCTGTGAAAAAATTTTTTTCTTTAAAAATAAAATAGGTTTTCACGCAGCATGTTTTACTCTTGCAGAAATTATCAACAAAACAAAATAAACTGATAAAAATTTTTTTTGAAAAATTTATAGAAATTTAGAAATTTTATTAAGCCCTTAAAAATTTTTAGCTATATAAAAAAAGGTGATAAACAATTAAATGCTTATTCCCATTGGCATAAATTTCCCTTTCTATTCATCAGAACTTCGACAGCATTATTTTTTACAAAATTTGTTACATTTTGGCTTCATTTTTTTGCTTGGACAATAATCCATGCATTTATGCATAAATACAGGGCAGCAGCGTAGTTTATGAGGTGCAATCACTGAAAAACTGGCCGGTACACTGTTGAACAGGACAGTGATAGAAAGGATTGTGAACCGTATGTATGTGGGATGTTTACGTGACGATTGCGTGTCAGGTGATACGGACAGAAATGTTTGAGAGGTTTCCAGTATGGATTAGGTGTGTAAACCTACCGGAAACGGTAGAAATAATTTCGAGCGGTTGACGTACGGAAACGGTCGGTATGCAAAGGACGAATACGTCCGAATTTTTACCAGAAACAGACTATAAAAATCTATATTTTTTTCTAAGTTTTTTTTGTAATATGCTGAAGAGGAAAACGACACAAGTTTTATTTATAAAAAATGTTTATTTATATATGCTGGGTAAAAAATATATAAATAAACTATTATCAGTTCTTGGCGCATACCGCCGATAAATATTTGAAGTACAAAATTAATTTTCTCATAAAAATTAATTGTTTGTAATACAATAAAATGGATATATTATTAAAAAAAACATTTATTAAATACCCTAGGCAAAAACACACATTTACAAAAGAAAATGATTTTTTGGTGCCGACCGCGAATAAAAAACATAAAACTGGTATTTTCTAATTCTAAAGTATCAGATACGAGATTTGTTACTCAGGATTGTGTTCCAAAGGCACGACGTTCAATTAATGATCAGAAGCGTCGTGATATTCTTTCATTTTCATGACTGGTAAGAGAACCATCGTCACAATATGATTCATTGTACCATTTTTCATAGGCTGTGATGGTGACAGAGTTATCAGATTGACTATCATCAGTAAAGATAGCAGTAATAACGCTTTCGATCGACACTGTAAAATACGTAAAAATACATTATGCTTTAATTAATGCTAAACAATAACACACAAATTTATAATATGCAATAAATATAAAATTCAACTGTTGGACAAAAACTCGAGGAATAGAAAAATAAGAAACTTTCGCTTTGAGAATTTATTTTACGAATAAATGCGTAAAATTTTATTTTCAAAGTTTTTTTACAGCACTTGCAATATTTTTTTGCTTGTTTTTTTTTATGCTTTATTCGTGCATTCTACTTTTTTATTGCTTTATAAAATGTATTTGTTTCCTTTTTAGCATGTACCCTTGCACTTTATGTGCCAGAGTTTGTGATAATGAGTTGGCATTTGTCAAGCACATTCGTGAGTTGCACAGTAATGCATGGCATATACAATGCCCAAAGTGTACAAGCTCGTACACTTACGATAGCCTCCGGAATCATCTGCGGTCACGTCATCGTGTCGTACCTGCCCAAGAACAGATAATTGATTTTGCCGATGGACCTGATGACGTTAATTACAATGATATGCCTCAACCCATGGAAGAAGATAATGCGGAAGCAGAAGTTGAAGCTCAAGAAGAAGAAGAAGAAGAAGATGATGATGATGATGATGAAGAAGAGGCAATTATTATAATGCCAGCACATGATTTTCCAGATGAACCTGCATTGTCGCCCATGGAACAAATGAAACAAAATTGTAAAATTTTTGGAGAAAAATGCATGGAAAAATGGCTGCAATTTTCATCTCATCCTGATGCAACTGTAAAAAGCGCAAGTTTATCATGTAATTTGATGCTGACTGCTGCATTGGATGTCATTGAAATTTGCAAGCCATTCCTTGGAGAACAGACTGCTGCCCTGGTTTACAATAGTATTAAAGAAGCTACAAAACCCATGCAAACACAGAAACAACGAATGAATTATTTGACATCACTGGGATATTTCGTGGAACCGAAACAATATGTTATTGATTATCAAAACGTCAACATTAGAACCGCTGAAGGTGTACATCTCGCTCAACGAAAAGCAACTGTGGCGATTCCATCAATCAAACAATCCTTGCTGGCTGTTTTAAACAATGAAGAAATTTCAAATGCCTTGGTTATGCCATCTGATTTTACTAATGTTACTCCAATGACTCATCCATTTTGTGGTACAAGAACCCAAAATTGTCTTACTGTAAGTTTTGGCACAGTTTTTAGTCTTCAAATAATATTTTACTTTTTTAGGCCCTGGGAGAAGATTTTTTGGCTTTGCAATTGTTTATGGATGAATTCACGACTACCTGTCCCATTGGTTCAAAATCATCATGTTACAAAATGGTTGGATGTTATATTCGTTTATTAAACTTTCCCGTGGATTTGCTTTCAAAATTAGAACATATTTTCCTTTGTTTTATTGCCCATGCCTCGGAAATGATGGGAGAACTTCAAATTCAATTGTCAAAAACTGTTATTGTCGAACTCAAAGAACTGGAAACCCATGGCTTGATGATCAATTATCGCGGACACAGTCGACATTTCAAAGTGATCCTTTCAACCCTTACTGCTGACAATCTTGGAATGCATCAACTTGGAGGCTTAATTTTATCCTTTTCATCTCACAATGTTTGTCGAATGTGTACTGTAACTGCTGATTCCCTCAAAGGAATGCATACCCTTGATCCAAATGAAGAAAAAACTGCTGCAGGATATGATGAATCGCTTCAAAACATCAATGACATGTGGATGGCCTATGGTATTACACAAGAATGCTCTTTTAATTCATTGGAAAATTTTCACATTATTACCAATGTTACTGTGGATATTATGCATGATTTGCTGGAGGGACATTTTCAAAAAATGGTTGGTATGGTTGTCAGAGATGCAATGACCCATGGAATTCCCTTGAGAAGAATCAATAATGCAATAAGTGCTTTTAAATTCATTGGTCCTGATAATGAAAATCCACCAAATACTATATCTATGCCTGCCCATGCCCCGGAAACTGGAGATAAAGTAAAAATGGGAGCTAATGAAATGATGACCTTGGTAAAATTATTGCCTTTGATTTTTCGCTGTGCTGGAATTACATTAAACACACCTATCTGGCAATTATTTATGAAGCTTCAAAGGATTGTGGATATCTTATGGGCCCATGTTATTGATGAAAATACAACGGCTATGTTGGATCAACTTATTCAAAATTATCTCAGAGATTTTCATCGATTGGGAGGAAATATGACTGTAAAAGCTCATTTAATGCTGCATTACCCCAGGGTAATTCGAAAAATGGGGCCTCTGAGACATCTTGCATGTATGCGATTCGAAGCAAAACATCGACATTTTACACAATATGCAAAAGTCAATAGATGTCATAAGAATTTGCCCAAAACCCTTGCTTCAAAATCAACAATTATGTTTGCTAATTCCTTGAATAATATGAAAAAAGGTAACTTTTTAATATATGTTTTACTATATACTTCACAATTTTTAGGCAACTATCTAACTTCTCTGAGGACATCCAGATCTATGACAAAGTATAAAAAAGGTTTAGCCGTTGTTTATGGAATTAATGAAGAAACCCGTGAACCTGTTTTTGGAGAAATTGTTGATTTGTTAAATGGAAATACTTTACAACTTATTTGCCTTACCCTGGAAGAATTTGACGACGCAACCCACTGTTATGTTATCCAAGGATCTCCAAATAGAACCCAAGTTCATGTTGATGCGCTATTATATCCAGATCCCATGCCAATTTATACTTATAATCGCAGATATATTCGTCTTCGTGAACATTTATTATAAATTTTTTGTTCTCAATTTATCGGCGGTCGGGCTCAAGAAACGAAAGTAAGTTTGCTTTTTTAATTTAAAAAAAAACGTAGTCTTTTTTTTTCAAATTTCCCTCTTAAAAAATTCTCGCAACGAAAAGTGAAAGTGTAAACAAAAAAAGGCGCGCGTGTTCCCAAAAAGTTGGACTTGGTGTTTCGTTTTTTTTCTATGTCGTTTTTTCGATTAATTAATTTATTTTTTTATATTTAACTTTACTTTAATCGTTATTAATTATTTCAGCAATGTCTTTTTCTGCTACTATTATTGTTCGTGCAACCTGTGACTCTGTTACAACTCTGCATGGGGAAAGCATGCAATATATCTTCGAAGAAGGTGCTTCTGTTCGTGATTTGGTAAAGTTTGCCGCTGAAAATTATGCCCTAGGTAATGCTTATATGTTTCAATTGAAATGGAAAACCCTTGATATTACTGGTGTTCCAAAGATTACAACACTTTTACCTATGTCATTTGTTACCCATGGGAAACGTATTATATGTTTATCAGTTTGTTTCTTCTTTGTTTATTCTTTAACTACATTTCGACATTCTTTGACTTTTTAGATGCCCGGGATGATCTCGAACTTGATTCAGATCCTTCACAAATGGTTCTTCCAACCCCAATGGCTCTAACATCACCCATGACTCCTCTTTCTTCGCGCAGCTGTATGACTCCAAATACTTCGCAGCAATATCGACGTATCTTTGGCAACACCCAATCACCTTCCACAAGTTTCTCTGCGATGTCCGTCGCTGCAGCTGATCCTGGAGTTACAAGCTTTCCTGTTCGTCAAACATCTGATTACTTTGTTCCAAATGCAACTCCTCGGAAAAGATCACATAGAATGGAAAAGACTACCATCACCCATGAAGCTGCCGGAATATCTGTAAGTTTCTCACTCCGTTTTATCCGGTGTAACTCTATTGTCTTTTAGGCTGCTTCTACTGCTTCTGCTGCTGAAGTGAAAGATGTTACTGCCCCTGATTCTTGTGTAAGTGTCTTTATCTTTCTCATTTAACATTTAACATCCCTGCTTATTTTTAGGAAACTTCTGCTTCTACCTCCGGCTCAACATCGACTGCAACTGTTCCTGGGGAAAAGAATGTTCTCCCAATTCGCTTGCTTCCGGAAGCTGGTGTCACTAAAGGCAAATTCCTTGGAATGCTTTACTCCCACAATCAAGATATTATGGATAAAGCCTTTGCACCCATGACCAAGGAACCAATGATCTTCTATGACGTATGTTTTTGCTTGTTTTTTATACCGATTTTGTAACAACATTTTTCTTAGATTAATGTCATGGAAAGGATGAGTGGTATCCCATGTGTTATTGTTGCTTTTGTATTAATCAGTCATCGTGGTTTTGCTGATTATGATATTCGTGTTGGTACAATTGCCCGGGAAATGTGTCAAAAGTTTGTGATCGATCTTGTCATGGATGTAAGGAAAAGGTCTGATTTATGTTTTTATATGCCGCCAAGGCATGCTTATCTATCTCTTTTTCAGCAATACATTGTCCCGTGATACTGTTAAACCCTTGATAAAGCATTTAAATGGCATTATCCGTGGAAATTTCTTTGATTATCTCATCACACCAGATGGACCTTTGTTCGCTGCAATTAGAAAACATGAAAGCCGGCAATCTGCAAGTAATGGTTTTACACCTGGTAAGAAACGCAAGCTAATGCTTCCTGCTGCACCTATGGATGATGTTAATAAAGCCGCAAATGCAGCAGCAACCGCTCATACCCAGGAAGAAATAGAAGCTGTTATTAAAAATTCAAGGCAAGTGTTTTTTCGTCTTTTCAACTTTTAATAACTTTTATCTAGCACTGCTCGATGCCTATGGATTAGCAATATGGTCAAGGAAGAAAAAGCTAGAATTCCTGAGCTTGTTGTCGCAAAGTTTCCTTTGTTCAAAACCAGTGCTTCATGGGTACGTTTTATTGCTTTGTTACAATTACTGTATTTCACTTTCAGCTTCAATATGACTTTGCTTATACCATGGAAAAAGTTTACAACCTTCCCGTGATCAATGTTTCTACAACCTTGGAAAGATATGCTCCAGCAATTGCCGCTCTTGCCCATGATCATAAACTTTCATCCCAAGAAGAACAAGAAGATGCCTCCTCTGATCTTCTTAAAACCTGTGGACTTCTCCTCAAACTTATTGCAAAATACTTTAAGAAGAAGGATATAACCTCAATTGAAAGACTTGTCGCCTCTTCCCATGTACGTTTAATCAGTTTTATTTACTACGACTATTATGTTTTACTTTTAAGGACCTCCCTAGTATCGATGAAATGATTGAAAAACGTCGTGATATTAAACAAATTGCTCCCATGATCTTCATCATCGAAACTACCCATGGAAATGAATTCTTTGTTTCAACCGATGATTTTGCTTTAAAGGTACGTTTTTATATTTATCGATTTTGCTATTTTTTATAACCTTTTTAGGTCCTTGGCAACTTTGGAGATGCTTTGCAGTGTCTTACTGCTCTTCATTATGTTTGTTACATTGAATATGCAAAGGAACTTTTGCATTTCAATCAACTTTTGGAAAACCTTTGTGGAATCAATTTGGAGAAGATGCCCAAGGGTCGACGAACTTTGAAAATGGATTTGGACGCCAAAATGCCAGGTAAGTCTTATTATCTTGAAACAACTTAATTAATACTTTGTTTCGTTTTTAGCCACTTCCCATGATAGCCAATGAAATGATGCCTCTGAATTCTCTTCTAAATGCTTTGCTCTTGATTCAAATGATGATCTTCCCTTGCTCCTGTGAATTAATCCCAATGAACTTATGCCCCGGTTAGATTCTTTTATTTTTTATTTGTTATTTTATCATTTTTTTTTGTTATTGATTATATTTGTAATAAATTTCATATGTTTACATATTTCTGTGTATCGGGGGACAAAAAGGGCAGGGGGATTATCGGGGGAAAAAGGGCTTAACAGACGCGGACACCGGACTATTTATCACCTCGTATACATTCGGAACCGATCTTTTAAGACATACGTAATATGCCATTTACATCCTGCAATTGCACTTTTCCGGTGCGTTAAATATCCCTTTTCCGTACCGTCTTTACGTGACGGACGTTTCAGGTCGTAAAACTGGAAAATTCCCGACCGGAATGTGAACGGACGCCTCGAATGCCCGTTTACAGGACGTTTGTGTACGGTTGAGCTTTTCAGTGATAATTTCGAGAAAACTTGTAGTATCGTCTTTTTGCAAATCATATTTATCAAATTTTACCATGTTATCAATTTCTTGTTCTTCGTTAATAAGTAACTTTTTTCAATTTAAATGAAGAAGACAAATTTTTTACATTAAAATTTTTTTTGTAGCAATTTTTAAAAAATAAAATATTTATTAATAATGGATGAACTTACAACAGTTGGGATTTACCAAAGAGCTTATTACAAAAATTTCATAACGTTATTATTAATGAAAAATAATTAGTATTTCCAATTTATAGTTTCGCTGGGATTCGGTTGTGATTCGTTCACATAACATTCTCAATGTTAGCAAGAAAAAGCTCTTTTATTTTTTTAATAATGTTCAAAATGTACATCTTTACTTGTGCACTATACGTTTAACTTGGACCCAGCACGAATAGTGCTGGGTCCAAGTGTTTTGAGGTGTTTACGAACATTTTAAAATGATTTTAAGAAAAAAAAATTTTTCGAAAATTTTGTGATTTTGCCCTGTGAAAAATGCAAAAAACGTAAAACTTTGCACAAATCACAAAAAAAATCGCGTTTTTTGCCGTGGATTATCACAGGAAGGAGAAAAAGTCTAGTTTAGACGCAAAAAAAAGTCTAATAAAAAAATAGACTTTTAGTCTAATTAGACGCTTGCGACTATTTTTTTTGCGACTATTTTCAAAAAATAGCCACACTGTTGTACACTGTGCGACACATTGCCAAAACTTATTCATTAAATAATTTAAGCAAAGATTTTTTATTTATAACTTATCTATAAAATGTTTTTATTTATAAATTTTTACAAAATTTTATTAACACAGTAATTTTTTTGATGTTAATATCAAAAATGTTAGTATTTTCGAAAGAAGCAAGGTGATTCAGCTGTATTAATTCCAAAGATAAATATTCCTGCAGAAGATTCGCCAATTACACAGCCATGGTTGCTATTAACTCATCGATCATATGAATTACGAAGTCATTGTGGAGAAATTTGTTTTCCGGAAGGAAGAATTGAAGATAATGAACCAATAAAAGAGGTAATGGTTTATATTTTTTATGCTTTTTCGGGAGTAGTAAAAGCTTTAGTTGTTCAACAAAGTTATAATCATTATCATATATGAGCACCTATTTTTGTTCTAAATCTTATTCTCAAAGTCAAAAACAATAATATTTAAATAAATAAGTGTTCAAAAAAAAGTTGATGCATTTTTTAGATATTCGCCAAAACGGTGCAACATCTTGCAAACGTTACAACTTTGCAACCAGACATCCTCATTCTGTCAGGAGTGTCTCTAAAGCTGCCTAAGAGGTATTATAAAGTCAAGCAAATAATAAAAGTCATAAAAAAATAAAATAACCTACGAAATTTTAACAAAAATTTGTTTTCACAATATCTACAACATCATTTAAAGCAGCCATAATATTTTCGTGCTGGGCCCAAGTTGAACGTATAGTGTTGGTGCTAAATGATTTTTCATAATTACTACAAATATTTTTATTGAACAATATTGTAATTTTTCTTTTAACTTTTTTCGTATTTTTAAAGTTAATAAATAATTAAATATTAAAAAATCAAAAACAAAAATAATAAAACTTCGTTTCTCTTATTTTTTATACATATAAAACGAGGATATAAAAAAAATCCTGGCGAGGGCTCGAAAAACGGTGTTTTTTCTAACGGTTGGAAATTTCAAAGGAAGCCGACGGTCGGCATTCTTTGAAATTTCCAACCGTTGGAAAAAAACCGTTTTTCGAGCCCTCGCCAGGATTTTTTTATATCCTCGTCTTATATGTATCATTTTTTCTTCTGACAAATACACTGAAATGCCGCTCTTTTTTTTGTGTTTCAAAATAGAGAAACTTTAGCGCTTTTTATTTTTATTTCAACACGTTTTGCAACACACGTTTGAATCAAGTCCACTCTTTTTGTTCATTCAAAAAATGCTTTAGCGTTGTGTTCTTTTAGTTTCTATTTTTTTTGTTTAAAAAAACGAAAAAATGAGCATTATCTTTGACCACTGAGCCTCATCTTGCATTAATTTTTTATGCTTTTATTATATACGTGAAAATAATCAGGGAAAAAAACTGAGTCGGATAGCAGCGAGCTTTTTTTAAAAAAGTATCTGAAAAACAAAACCCAATAATCAAAGATGTTGCTCATTTTTTCGTTTTTAAAAAATTTTTTAAACAAAAACAGACAAAAAGAAAAAGAACACAATGCCAAGCCATTTTTTGAATGAACATCTGATTCAAACGTGAACACCGACTTTTTCGATCAAAAAATGGAACACAAAGTTTTTTATTTTTCTTCGATGTTTTTTGTTAAAAGAGAATGTATTACAACGATTAAAAAAATTTTATGCTAACAAGAAACGATTAAAAATAAAAATAAAATATGTTAATTTTTATTTGTTATTATTATTATTCGAAGAAACAATCTGAAAAGCTTTTGAAAATGCGTTGGAATAAAAATATGCAGAAATTGCAATATTTATGGAAGCAAATGTTGGATCAAATGGACCGATAATATTATTGATGCTAATATCAAAGACCTAAAATCAATGATTTTATATTTGACGTAACTCACAAGTCGAGATATTAAAAAAAACGCCATTTAACAAATGTACTTTCCGCGCGGGACCAACTTTTTTGTATTTTGCAAAAGCAATTTTTTCATGAAAAAAGTGATAATCTTTATCATTTTTTTTCTATTATTTTTTTATCAATAATTGTTCTCAGCATATTGAAAAACATATTTTAGTAGAATCAAATCATGACATGATGTTTTACATATATTTATTACAAAAAAAATTGAAAAAGATTATCATTTTTTCGATGAAAAGATTGCTTTTGCAAAAGGCAATGAAATTGGTCTCGCACGGAAAGCACACTTGTTAAACGGCGTTTTTTTTTCGAATCGTGAAAAAACTTCGAAAAAAAGCTTACGTAATAAAATAAATAGCTTAAAGCATTAGGAATAATATCGCAAGTAGTAGAAAAAACAATTATTAATAAAACTGTTTTATTCATTCTTTTACTTCCGTCATTTAAAAGCTTTAATTTTTTTCGAATTAAGAAAAATAAAATTATTCCTCCAAAAACATTGATTCCATTAATGACTAATTTTGTTGGAATTAAAACTCCTGTTTTAAAAGCTGCCAATAAACAACCAAAAACCAAGCAATTTGTTTCACTTTTTTCTGGCAAAATTATATATATTGGATTTATGAAAAGAAAAGCATAAGTATAAACAATTAATCCAAAAATTACCAAATAACTATAAAAATTTCGAATTCTTGACGAATATTTTATGCCAAATATAATTGATGCATAACGATCAATGCATAAACATATATCCAAAGCTGTTCCAATATATCTTAAAAGATAAACAAAAAATCCAAGCCAAAATATTATTCTTCCATCATAGATATTTGAATTTGGACGCCAAAATATAATTAAATAGCTTTCATTTATCAGTGATAAAATACCCCATAAAATTACAAATATAAAATAAAAATATAAAACTGATGAAAATTGAATATTTTGTTTTGTAAATTTTTGAAAAAAAATTACTTTGAAAGTAAATTTTAAAGCAAAAAGAGCAAAAATTATGCATAAAATGTGGTGAAATAAAACAACAAATGGAAAATATTCCATTTAAATAATTTGTTTGTTTATGTTTTAAATTTTTTTAAAGGTAAGATAATCGTGTCAAGATTCGTTACGACATATAGTGCAATTTTGGTAAAATAAAAATTTCAAATTTTTTTAGAAAGTGAATGCTTTATATTTTTAATGACATATTTAAATAGTTTTCTTTTGCGCACTAAAATTGAATCATTAGAAATAATTGTAGGCTTTATTCAATTTTAAAATTCTTGACATCGTAAAAATGTAATGTAAATAGTGTTTTAAGTGCTATAATGGTAGCAAAAGAAAAATAATTGCTTTGAAGAATGTACCAAAATCTTTTAAATTTTTTGGTAGTCCAAATTTATATTAATGTTTTTTGTACATTTGTACTTAAACAACCCAAATATTTTAGTTTTCATGAAACAATTTTTTTCAAAAAAAGGAAAGTGAGAAAACCTATAATAAACATCAGTGTTGCCGATGGTGTCACAGCTGTGGTGCCGGCATTCCCATTAGGGTTGCCGTCCCCCCCCCCGTAAATCGAAAAATTCAGGGACGGGGACGTCCCCGAAATGCAAAAATTTTCGGGGACGGGGAAACGGGGATCCCCGAAAATCAAAAATCCTTCGGGGACGGGGAAAACGGGGATCCCCGTTCGGGGAACCCTGTTTTCTACGGGACGGGAGAAAGAAAAAATTTGGATATTTTCAAATTTAAAGATTCAAAGGTGGTAAAAGTCGTTTATTATGTACAGTAATCATTAGAGGAGCACTAATTAAATAACTTTTTAGTGATTTTTCCTTTATTATCGAAACTTTAATTTTTTCGGGGATGAATATCTTTCGGGGACGGGGAACCCCGAAAATCAAAAATCTTTCAGGGACAGGGAAAACGGGGATCCCCGCGGGGAAATCGGGGAAACGAGGGGGGACGGCAACCCTAATTCCCATGGTCCGCATATTCTGAATAGAAAACTCTGGAGCAAAAGTTAAAATATTTATTTTTAGACGCAAAAAAAAAGATTTTTCAGGAAGAATTTTAAACAAATCAAATAGCATAAGAAACACTTGAAACTCATAAAATATCAATCAAGTCGTCTTTTCTTAATTGATAAAACTTTGATTTATCAAATAATTCTAAGAAATCCCAATTTGAATATTTCTTCAAAAAATGCATTTTATAATATGGCTCTAAGAGATTTAATTAAAAAAAGAAAATATGTAGAAGAAAAACCTATAAAAGTAGAAGACACAAAAATAACCGCCATAAATGCTAATTTGGATAATACTTTGAAAACATTGTCTAATTTGCTAGAAAAACAAAAATCTTTAGGTATCGAAAGCCAGAATGAACGATTAATTCATGAAAATTACGGTATATCCCCAGAAACTCAGCACGCAGATTCTGAGATCTCTCTTGCACCACATCTTTCAGCACAAAACATTTCTTTTTCGCCATTAAGAACCCAGAAACTTGATTCAGATGTCTCTCTTAAAACATCTTCTAACTGGAAATCAGCTGATGAGCCCTTTTTTCAGATCATACACAAGATTCAAATGATCCCGCTTCTCCAAAAAAATGTGCTTAATGCATTTTTGGCTTTCTTTTTGTCCGCTTTCGTTTTATCCGCTTTTTTTTGTCCGCTTTCTTTTTGTCCGGCAATTAAAATAGTTTTCTTTTTGTCCGTTTTTTTTGTCTTTATTTTTTTTGACCGTTCACCTGAAATTTTATTTAGTTTCATTCATTTTAGAAAATTTTATTTTTGTTTTGAATAGGGGGCGCAGCCTTAAAAAAATTTTTTTGATTTTGCTAAAAATTTTGATATATTCGGATAGGGCCGGATCTTCGTCATCTGACTGCTAATTCAGATTTTTTTTTATAATCTGATGTTTACAAATGAAGCAGAATCTACGGTGAGTACTTCTGTTTCTGACGGCGACGCATTTTTTTTCAACCGACTGACCGTAAATTTGGTGTGTCAGTGGTGTAACGCGCGCAGTCATTAAAACGATTGTAGTGGGTTCAACCCCTTTCGGGTGCATCAACAAAAAAATATTTTCTGCCAATGAAATAAAATTTGTAATAATTTTTGCAATAATTTATTATAATTAAAAAAAATTAAAAATGGTTATTCAGATTTTTGTACAAAGAAAATCACAAATCATTTTATGTAGTTTGATTTTGCATTTGATTCCAGTTAAATGCTTAGTTAGCATTGCTTAACATTTTTAATTTTTTTTAATTATAATAAATTAGTGCAAAAATTATTACAAATTTTATTTCATTGACAGAAAATATTTTTTTGTTGATGCACCCGAAAGGGGTTGAACCCACTACAATCGTTTTAATGACTGCGCGCGTTACACCACTGACACACCAAATTTACGGTCAGTCGGTTGAAAAAAACAATAAAAATTTTATCGCAATGTGAAAATTTTTTATCATGCTCTTCTGTTGAAAAAAAAAGATGATTTATGCTTTTTTACAAAAAAAACAATGGACTTTTTCTATTTTTTGAATATTTTATTTTTGGTATACAAAATTATCTTAAATGATGTATAAGTTCATTGAATGAGTAAAATATTAAGTGAAAGAAAAAATGATATGGTCTATGATTCACTAATAAATGTTTGTGCTTCAAGATAACTTTATAAATCAAAGGAAAACATAAAATATTCAAAAAAGCAAGAAAAGAAAGAAAATACTTTTTTAAAACAAACGAAAATTTTTTTTAAAAAAAATCTATTTTATTACTGTAGCAAAATTAAGGAAGTAATCACCATTTTTCAAAATAAGTCACACATTTTTATGATAAATTAGTAACTGTAGTAATTTTAAATGACAATAAAATATTCAAAAGTGTGATAATTAAAATTTTCTTGCTTTTAAACATTTTCACAAAAGAAATCCCAAAAAACTGTTAATAAACGAAACACGACGGAAAAAATTTCAAAATCGATTTATGTCAGATTAATCTTCTTCTTTTTTCTTTTTGTTTTTTGTTGCAAAAAAAGGTCAAGCACTTGGTTTGAAAGAAAGAAGGAGAAAAAAAAAAGAGTGTGCGGCATAAAAATTGATAAAAGCTTCTTCAACTACTTTTGATAAGATTTGATAATGTAAAAAATAGTCGTTTGGGGCTGTCCAGATCTGACGTCGGGGAAAAGTCGCAATTTTTGTGCCAGCCAGCTTAAGATTAATTTTAAAATCATTTAATTATTTAATAATTCCAATTGCTTTTTTTTATTAATGGTTGTTCACTACGCGTTATTTGGTTACTGACACTTTGCCAGAAAACGTATGAAAAATTTGTTTTTCTAAAAACAGATTACATATTTAATTTATAGATAAAAGATAAAAGATATGACAATTACCAAGCTAATGAGACATCACATAAGCAAAATGATAAATACATGTATTCACTATACTTTATTATGGGATTTTTTTAATGGAGATTTGTATCGATTTATTGATGATATATTTGGATATGGCGTATATGGACCATTATTTTTATTATCACTTTCAAAATATTTGGCAATATACCCATAATTCTCTGTACAAAAGACTTGAAAATTCTTACGGATTATTCGGTTTGATACTGATTGGAAATTTGATAAATATTTTTTTAATAACCGTTGGAAATTTTACTTCAAACAACTTTGATCCAGAAAATAATATTTTAAAACTAATTTTATTATTTTTATATCTTTTACAACCAATAAGCCAAGTACTATTATTAACTTCATCAATATTTTTTACATTCTCTATATTTCTTAAAATCAAAGGACAATTTAAATTTCAAGCACAACAAAATCGTCAACAATTGCATTTATCTTATCGAATTGCGTGTGTTTTATTATTTCAATGTTTCTTAAGTGCATTGGTATTTATATTCACAATAGTTCCTGAATTACTGCTTTTACAGTAGCGTTCAAAAGTTTTGAGACAAAACGTTTTTTCACGATAATTTTTTTTATGCAGGGGAGTTTTGTGAACCCCTACCATGTTTTAAAGCCCTATCCATGGCCTATCGAAAAAACACATCCTTAGGCCCTGAGAGTTCTCTCACGAAAATTTTCGAACTTTTAAAAAAAATTTGGTGTTCAAAAGTTTTGAGACAAAGTTTTTTCTCTTGGAAAAAATTGTTATTTCAGCTATTTTTTATGTTAAACGCAATTTATGCTTATTTTAAGTGTATGGTAAATCGCTTGTGAGCGATGTATATGCTTTCAAATGGGCTTAATTAATTAATTAGGGCTTAGAAAACAATATTATAACCCGCAGAACATTTTACGACGCCTAGAAACATTTTGCCGATTTTTTAAAAAGTTGTCTCAAAACTTTTGTTCACTGGATTTTTGAATTTCGTGGCATATCTTTTCGTTGTGAGAAGCTCCCGGCAGTGTTATGTCACGGTAATAATGCCCACATATAAAGCTTCAAAAAATGTATAGGGGTCAAAAAATATACATCACCCAAAAAATTTCTGCACAAAAATAACTTTGTCTCAAAATTTTTGAACGCTACTGTATATTGGGGTAAAACAGTATTCTCTCCAGAAAATCCTTCTGCTCCACCACAATTTGAAAATATTTTTGGTTCATCTCTTTTAAGATTACTTCGATCTTTTCTTGAAGCTTTTATTATTTTGGCTGTTTTGAAAGGCTACCGTGATGCAATAAAAGAAATAATTTTGAAAATAATTGAAAAACCACTTAAGTTGTTTAAAATCTTTATTAAATTTCTGTTTACTTCTAGGAATGTGACGTCTGATATCTCTTTGAACACAGCTTCAAAGCCTGTTGTCTCTAGCACACACATGGGGAGGTACTAGGGACGAAAAAAATTTTTTTTACCAAACGTAAAAATCCAAAGGGTCCCCCCTGTACTTTTTTTGAAATTTTTTATTCAAAATACTCTTATTTTGGCTTGGCCTCCCAAGCTAAAATTTTTTGAATATTTTTTTGTTTGATTTTTTGCATATGGACTTGTTTGTATTAAATTCATAAAGTAAGTTTATCCCCCCTTTGACGTCTAATTTTTTTTGTCTCAAAATAATCATATTTTTTTAAATTTGAATACAATATCTTTGTTGAAAATAAAGTTAACATTTTTTTAAAGAAAAATAGTCACGTAAAAAAATTATTTGAAATTTTATTTACGTAACCCAAATATTTTAAATAAATAATTTTCCCTTTTCCCCTTTCCTCTCTCCTCTCTCTTTTTCCCTTTATTTCCTTTTTTCCATTTTCCTCTTTTTTTTCTTCTTTCCTCTCTCTTTTCTTTTTTTTCTTTTTTTTCCCTTTTTTTTACCCTACGTCCCCAATTTTGCCATACCCTACACCATAAGTCACTAGGGACAAATCCCTAGTAATCCCTAGTCATGCCCATGTGTGCTTTAGCAGTATTTCTTCGATAAAAATAATTCGACACAAATAAACTTATGCGATAAGAAAGAACAGCGTATCGAAAAAAAATGTTTATCCTGCTGCATCAATAAAAGTATCACATTTATCTAGCATTGTGCATGCGCGACTCAAACGTCAGTGTTCCCCTTCATTTTTTTCAGTCAAAAGAAAATGCAAGTGAGGTATACTGTAGAAATTTAAACTTTTTTTTTAAAATTTAGATTTTTATCCTAATATATGTAAAAAAATACGGAGATTCCAAAAATCCAACTTTTGGATATCGTTTTCTTGCAAAAAAATAAAAATTTTCAGAGAAAACCGTATTTTTTTACGTTTTTTTGAAAATGATGTATTACACATTTTCAGTAACCTTCTAGGGACCTCACCTATTCGATTCAGAATTTTTTTCTGCATCGAATAGTATTTTTAAAATTATCGCGAAACACAGCGGTCAAAAGTTTGCGTCTATGGCTCAGTGGGCGAAGCGCCGCCTATCAGTCCTTCGGTCACTGGTTCGACTCTAACAATCGTAAACTTTTTTAAAAAAAAGAACTGCTGTTATTTTTGGATTCTACATAGTCGAAAGCATATATGTACCAAAAATAAGCTCAATCGGAGATAAAAAATATTTTTGTGTCTCTGGTAGGGTTTGAACTTTTGAAAAAATACTTTTTTTTTGCTGCAAAAAAAGTGTTGTTTGCGAACGCGACACGAAAATTTGTATAAAGAAAATGTGTTCTCCTGCTGAAAAAAAATTCTTTTTTTTATTTTTTAACAGTAATATTAAGCAGTAATATTACTTTTTTTTACTCATTTCTTTTTTACTTTATATCAATATTTTTACTGCGCATCTAATGATACCAAATTTATTGCATTTGGCGACCTTTGAAAAAACCTTGCACATTGCTACATTTATCAGAAAAAAAATGGCATTTACATTGATGCAACAGTGTACATTGATGTCACATTTTTTTTTTTAATCACCACATCCAGACTTTTTTTTTTGTTTGCTTTTGATAAAAAATTTTTTTGTTTCAATTATATTTTTTCTTAACTTTTCTCATTTGTTATAAAAATCAGTTTTCAATAAATTTAATTTTTTATAATTAACAATACTTGCTGCTTTCGAATTATACAAATAATACAGGGTGGATACGCTGGACAACCCCCAAAACAAATTTAATTTGAACTTCTTGAAGCTTTTATTATTTTGGCTGTTTTAATTTGAACTCCAGGGCAGCAAGATTTAAAGACTGCTTGGGGGGGGGATCGATAGCCTATATCATCGGATTTTAAAATGTGGTTTTGGAATTTCTACCGTAACCCTCGAAATTTTTTGGTCTCACAACGAAAACCTGAAAAAGTCGAAATTTTCGAATTTTGATAAAATATCATTTGGGATGGCTAGAAGACCTCTTTAGAAGACTCTATGCCAAAAATCTCGAAAAACAATTTTCTTTGAAATTTTATTTCTGTTCTTATTATGAAAAAGAAAAATGTTGAAAACGAAGAAATTTATGCAATTGTTTTATCTCTCAAAAATGAATAAAAATTATGTAATCTTTTAAATGTATGCTTATTTGTTTGTGTAGATTTACATATAAAATTTCATCTTTTGCTACGTTTTTGAGCTTTTGAATTTTTTAATAAGGTTTTTTACTGTGCACTTTTTATAAATCTTTAGCTTAGGATGAACTTTAGTTTGCACAGAAGCAGTGATGTAATTATGTAGATAGAATACATGGAATTTTAGAGATAAAAATATGTCTATGAAGTGGTTGGACTTTTTGGGACTTGAAGTTGTTTTTAATTCTTTTGAATTCATTCAAGCATTCTTTTTTTTTATTTGCATATAAAGGAACGCCAAAATTACGTCACATTTCCTTTATAGTTGTTTTCAGAGTTTATTATTGGAATACGATAAAAAAAAGCATTGAAAAGTTTCTTCTTTTAATTTTTTTTATGATTCAACGAAAATTACCTTTAAACAAAATTCCTTTTATTTTTAACATAAAAAATTGTTACATGAAAAAAACTATATGTGCTTCAAAAAATGTTGCCCACGTTTTTTTGCCCCTTAAAGAAAATCTGTTTTTTATTCATAACTTTTTTTTGTTGTTAAAAAATCACAGAACCGAAAACTAATTTTTTGAGAAATTTTTTAAAGCAAAAAAATATATGGATTGAATGTCACTTTTTTTGGGTCCATGAATTTTACATTTTTTTTTGCCAAAAAAAAATTATTTATGTTTTACTTTTTTCAGTTTTCAAAAGTTTTGTTAAAAAGGTGAGAACTTTAGCACTTTTATTTTTTTTTAAAATAAAAGTGTCTAAAGTTTTAAAAAAGAAGAAGAAAAATGTTGTTTATTGTTTTTTTGTTTCTACCTTTTTTATTGTTTTATCTCGTTGAAACCATAGTAATCGTTTTTCTTTTGTGCGTTTTTTGAGGTTTTTAAAATGTGAGGGATAAAAATAACAGCAGATTTATTTGACTTGAAAAAGTGTGACAATAATATTTGAATGATGTTGTTTCAAAACGACTTTGATGCATGCTGTAAATTTTAAATTATATTCTGCTTTGGCTATGCAGAATTTGACTTCCAAAATTTTTTGAATATTTTCGTGACTGTAAAAATCCCTAAAAAAATGCTCTTGTACGCTTTTTAAAAAGCATAGAAGTTTACCCAAATTTTTTACACTTTTTTATATCAGATTCAATGAGGTGATATTTACCTTTTAAACAAGTTTTACTAATTTTCGGGTTTATAGATTTCTTTTTAAATTTTTATTTGCTAACGTAGCACTTCTTTGGTTTTCCTCCCGCATTTTTCTTCGCGTTTATTTTTCATTTTCCGCATTAGAATTTTTTTATTTTTAAATTTGCATATTATCTTAACATGGCAATAGCTAATGATTTTGATAAAATCCTGGCTGAAGAAGAATTATTTTATGATCCTGCAAAAAAGTGCAAGTCTGTAAAAAATGATTAAAGGAGGCGGACCCTTTGATCCATTTTTAAAAAAAAAGGATTTTGAAATATTTTTTTTTTTTCCAAACCATCGATATTCGTGATCAGGGTGACTCTTGAAACGAAAATGCAGCTTACCTTGTTTTTATTTTTTTAACAAAGGAGATATTTTTTCGTTTCAAGAGTCACCCTGATCACGAATATCGATGGTTTGGAAAAAAAAAGAAATATTTCGAAATCCTTTTTTTTTTAAAAATGGATCAAAGGGTCCGCCTCCTTTAATTTTAATTTCATTTTGAAACCACCAAAAATAATATTATTTTACAACATGTAATTTTTTTCTTTTACAAATGTAAATTACTTTACAAATAAAAAATTTTAAAAGCGCAGTTGTGTCACAATTTTAGTTTTATAAGTGGTACATTTAATTTCATTGATTTGTATTAAAACGAGTGTGTTAAAAGCATAAAGAAGTTTACCCAAATTTTTTACACTTTTTTATATCAGATTCAATGAGGTGATATTTACCTTTTAAGCAAGTTTAAAGGAGGCGGACCCTTTGATCCATTTTTAAAAAAAAATGATTTCGAAATATTTCTTTTTTTTCCAAACCATCGATATTCGTGATCAGGGTGACTCTTGAAACGAAAATGCAGCTTACCTTGTTTTTATTTTTTTAACAAAGGAGATATTTTTTCGTTTCAAGAGTCACCCTGATCACGAATATCGATGGTTTGGAAAAAAAAAGAAATATTTCGAAATCCTTTTTTTTTTAAAAATGGATCAAAGGGTCCGCCTCCTTTAATTTTAATTTCATTTTGAAACCACCAAAAATAATATTATTTTACAACATGTAATTTTTTTCTTTTACAAATGTAAATTACTTTACAAATAAAAAATTTTAAAAGCGCAGTTGTGTCACAATTTTAGTTTTATAAGTGGTACATTTAATTTCATTGATTTGTATTAAAACGAGTGTGTTAAAAGCATAAAGAAGTTTACCCAAATTTTTTACACTTTTTTATATCAGATTCAATGAGGTGATATTTACCTTTTAAGCAAGTTTAAAGGAGGCGGACCCTTTGATCCATTTTTAAAAAAAAATGATTTCGAAATATTTCTTTTTTTTCCAAACCATCGATATTCGTGATCAGGGTGACTCTTGAAACGAAAATGCAGCTTACCTTGTTTTTATTTTTTTAACAAAGGAGATATTTTTTCGTTTCAAGAGTCACCCTGATCACGAATATCGATGGTTTGGAAAAAAAAAGAAATATTTCGAAATCCTTTTTTTTTTAAAAATGGATCAAAGGGTCCGCCTCCTTTAATTTTAATTTCATTTTGAAACCACCAAAAATAATATTATTTTACAACATGTAATTTTTTTCTTTTACAAATGTAAATTACTTTACAAATAAAAAATTTTAAAAGCGCAGTTGTGTCACAATTTTAGTTTTATAAGTGGTACATTTAATTTCATTGATTTGTATTAAAACGAGTGTGTTAAAAGCATAAAGAAGTTTACCCAAATTTTTTACACTTTTTTATATCAGATTCAATGAGGTGATATTTACCTTTTAAGCAAGTTTAAAGGAGGCGGACCCTTTGATCCATTTTTAAAAAAAAATGATTTCGAAATATTTCTTTTTTTTCCAAACCATCGATATTCGTGATCAGGGTGACTCTTGAAACGAAAATGCAGCTTACCTTGTTTTTATTTTTTTAACAAAGGAGATATTTTTTCGTTTCAAGAGTCACCCTGATCACGAATAT
The DNA here is from genome assembly GCA_963922195.1 of Panagrolaimus sp. PS1159. Classification (NCBI taxonomy): domain Eukaryota; kingdom Metazoa; phylum Nematoda; class Chromadorea; order Rhabditida; family Panagrolaimidae; genus Panagrolaimus; species Panagrolaimus sp. PS1159. The sequence continues at coordinate 1,278,087 of CAWUHW010000028.1, forward strand.
CGATGGTTTGGAAAAAAAAAGAAATATTTCGAAATCCTTTTTTTTTTAAAAATGGATCAAAGGGTCCGCCTCCTTTAATTTTAATTTCATTTTGAAACCACCAAAAATAATATTATTTTACAACATGTAATTTTTTTCTTTTACAAATGTAAATTACTTTACAAATAAAAAATTTTAAAAGCGCAGTTGTGTCACAATTTTAGTTTTATAAGTGGTACATTTAATTTCATTGATTTGTATTAAAACGAGTGTGTTAAAAGCATAAAGAAGTTTACCCAAATTTTTTACACTTTTTTATATCAGATTCAATGAGGTGATATTTACCTTTTAAGCAAGTTTAAAGGAGGCGGACCCTTTGATCCATTTTTAAAAAAAAATGATTTCGAAATATTTCTTTTTTTTCCAAACCATCGATATTCGTGATCAGGGTGACTCTTGAAACGAAAATGCAGCTTCCATTGTTTTTATTTTTTTAACAAAGGAAATATTTTTTCGTTTCAAGATTTGTAGAATTACATCATCGAGACAAAACCTATTTCGCGTTTTGATTTGTTTAACTTTTTTTTGCCCTTTTTATTATTTTTTTCATTAATAACAATTTTTAGGAAAAAAATTAGTATAATTGTTAGTTATGATATTTTGTCATTGTTATTTTGAAACAATTTTATAATTTTTTATATTTCCGATTTACAGCAAAAACAAGTTGAAAAAAGAAGCAAGAAAAAAATGTGGGCTGCGGCACTTTTGTAAGTTTTATGTTTTTTGAAGGAATCTGTTTTTGACACTTTTTTCTTTGAATTATCTCTCTGAATCTTTAACAAAACAAAAAAAGACATGGCATTTTTTAAAATACTGAAACATAAAAAAACATTATATAATTTTATTCAAATTTCTCAATTTTTATCCAGGTTTTACATTCTTTTTTAACAAATTTTGTACAAAAAATGTGTTTTTTCGGCATTTTTGTGTCTCTTTCTATTTTCTTAATTTTCTTTTATAAATTATCTAATATCCGTCATTTGTCTTTTCTAATTTTCCAATTTTCAACAAATGATATTATTTTGCTTTTTCAAAATAATATCATTTTTTCTTATTGTCTTTTTGTAAAATTTATTTTTTCCGTTACAAATTTACAATTTTCACTTTTTTCATTTCTCTCTCCTGCCTTTTTTTCTGTTCATTGCTCCGCCTCAATTTTTTCTTCTTCCCCTTTTTTTAAAAGCAACGGCGGCAAAGAAAAAAGTGAAGAAGATTAAAGCTTTTAGAAAAAGATTTTTTTCCCGCGCTCAGGTTCCATGCTCTTTTTTTCCCAACAGCAGCTTAATCCTACTAAAAAGGAGAGCTCAAGTACCACTTTTTCTTTTTACAACTACTCCAACAATAACATCATTTTTTAAAATATTATCTTACTATCCTGATGGCATTTTTATTTTTGTGCATTTTTTTTTATTAAATTTTGAATGAAAAGTTAAGTGCCGCCTTGGCAACGCCTTCAATTACGCTATATGTTTTTTTTTCTCTCTTATAACGAAAATTTTTTTTTGAAAATTAATGCCTAAAAACAAATATATAAACCTTTTAAATGGAATCAAAAAAAGAGAAGGGATTTTATACATCCGTTGGCAATCCGGATATATACAATCCGATTTTTGGCATCTTTTTTTTATAGGAAAAACTGAAAATTAATCTTTGGCATTTTTTCATTTTTTACTATTTTTAACATTTTTGTATCTCCCATTAATGCCCTTCCGCTTAATAATACTTTTTTTTTAATGTATAGAAATTAACGAGCTCCAAAGGTAGCGCAAAAAAGAAAAAGCAAAAATTATATTTTTTTTCTCTTTTTTGCGTTAGTTGAGTGAATGAAATTTTTTTTGTGCTTTTTATAATTTATCCATAAAAACTTTTATACTACGTAAAAAAAGGTGTAGTTTTCCTTGTTATTTGCATTTTTTCGTGGCACTTTTTTTTGCAATAAATTATGTCATAGATTTTTAAAAAAGCTATAATTAGCGGGTTCATTGAAACAAAGAAAAAATGAAAGAGAGAAAGTGTTGTTGAAAAAAAAAAGTTATGTAAGAATAAAAGAGTGTGAACAGGTTTGCTTTAGGGGATGCTTGTTTGTTTCTTTTGTTTTTGGCATTTTTTTGATGTTTGACATTTATGCCGTCTGAAGATGATGTAGCCAATAGGGGAAAAAAGGTTTGTTAGATCAATTTTTATAACATTTCATTTATTATTTTTTCAATAGAACGAAAAACATTGTTTCGATTTTGTGTTTTCTTTAAAAAAACACAAAATCGAAAGCGCTTTCTTTTGATTAAATTATTACCTTAAAAATAATTATAGTTATCACATTGGAATTAGCTGTTCAGTCAAAAAATGCTTTGGCATTGTGTTTTTTTTGTTAAAAAAATGAAAAACTGAGAATTATCTTTTACAACTGTGCCTGATTTTATATTAGTTTTTTACAAACATTTTTTTTCAAACTCTCTGCTATCTCACTCAGTTTTCTATGCTAATTAATAATATTAATATAAAATGGCATGAAAAGTTAATATTAGATCAGGCACAATCGTAAAAGATATTGTTCGTTTTTTCGTTTTTGTAATAAAAAAATAAAAACTAAAAGAACACAATGCCAGCCCATTTTTTGACTGAACAAAAAGATTAGAACTGATTCTAACGTGGATCAGGGTTGTTTAAATTTTTTTTCTATGATTTATCGTTTTTTATTATTATTTTTTATTAATAATGATAAATTTTTATTAGCTCCCCAATTTTAGTTTTTTTAGATTTTAGTAAAATTATGTTAGAACTTCCATAAAATCTTTTGAAATTTCAATATCTTTTTTTTTTAATTTTCGATTAATTCATTAATGGTTTTCTCACGCTCAAACATGTTCGATGCCAAAAAGGAAGGGGAGTGGAAAAGCAAAAAAAAAAGATGAGATTTTACTTTTTTTTAAATATTCAAGACACTTCTCATTTCTTTTTTTTTTCACATGAAAAAAATGAGTTATTACGCTTAAATAATTTTTATACATTCGTTAAATGAGAGTTGAGTATTTAATTACAAAGTTGTTATTTTTTTAAAAAGAAGAAAAAAGGGAAATTGAAGGTTTGCGTGAGAAAAAGTTAGCGTAGGTATATTATTTTTTTATACTTTAAGTTGCATAGATATGTGAACAACTCAAAAAGGTTGATACATTAAAAAACTGTTTTGTTTAGTTTTTTTTTAATAAAACATAATAGCTTTTTTTAAGTTTTTAAAAGAATATTTTCCTTGTAAAAAACTATTATGGTTTGCTAAAACTTCTTTAATCTTTCTCCAGTATAGATAATTTTATCATTCTTTATTTGTATTGATTTCAGTAGGATTTTTAAAGCTAAATATCCGTTTAATTTATATCATTAAAAAAAATTTTTTTTGCTTGCATTGGACTTTACCATTGTTGGCATTTATCAGCACGTTTGTAGCAGCAAAGGCAAATAAATTTGCCATCATTGCACCTATATAGATTTTTGACTATGGGGAATCCGAATCTGGATTCGGCGTTTCGAAATTTTTGCGTTAAGGCCCCTTTTTGGCATATCGACCCCAAAAGTTTACATAAAATTGGGTCAAGGCTTTCATTCTCAAACAAGTTCTTATCACCATTGGATTCCGCGTGTTTTTTAGCCCATGTTGAAGAATTTTGAAATGTGTTTTACCTTTTTTCCTGCAAAAAATCAATTTGTTTCAACTTTTTAGAAACGCCCAAAAACTTTTACTAATGAATTTTAAAGCGTTCAAAAATGTACCAAAACTTCTTTGAAAAACATTTTAAATTAATTTGTAATGTGTTAAATATGTATGTAGATCGGATACTGAATTTTTAGAATGAAAGCCTTTCCTTTATTGTTTTTTCAATGGCGGCATTACCAGTATCTTTAAAAAAACAAATTTTTTATTAAATCCAAAAAATTTGGCTTTTTATTTTTTTTAAAACGTGTATTATCCGTGTTCAAAAATAAGTATCTTTTAACATACAATTTTTTTAAAAACAGGATATCCCGATTTTCACTTCTAAAATGCCATTCCACTTTAATCCTAAAATTCATCTTTAAAAGCATCTTTAACTTTGCAAATATATACAGTATCTCAAAAAAAAGCTTCTTTTTTATATCTTTTATTTTTTGCTATAAAAAAATTCTTCCAAAAATATTTTTATAATTTTGAATTCAACGAATGTTAAATGCAGCAATTGTGGCAGGGTATGTTTTTTTTACTTTCATATTTTTTTCCATATCTCTGATTTAAAACAAATAAAAGTCATTCATGCGATCTCTTTTTTTTAATATTCTTTAAAAAATGGCTTTTCTCTTTTTCTTTATTTTTGTCTTCTTTGAAAAAAAATTTGTAGCTTTTCCTTTTCTTTTTATATTTAAAATTTGCAATCAAGCATTAATTAAAAATGCTCTTTTTTTCCTATTTTTGGTTTTTGAAAAGAAAAATAATGTTTTGTCATTTTTAATATTGAAATATTTTAAAAGTCATGTTTTCTTTGATTGAAAAAAAAAATACTGCAAAACTTTTCATTGGCCAAAAATGAAGAATTTTTAGCATTTGTGTTTTCATCAAAAAATATCATAGTCATTTTTTTATTTGATTTACTTGTTTTTTTTCCAAGGGTCTAGCCCCAAAATTTTTTAAATAAAAAATCCCATCCTCGTGGGTTCTAAATTTTTTAAAATTTCTCCAAATTTTAGGGAATGTCATGCCGTAACTCCGTGCCATGGCATTTTCAGTCGAAATAAAGTTCACTCTTTTCTTAACCTTTTTACAATCTGGAAAATGGAGGCCTCGACCCTGCTCTTGCCCCACCCGCTCTTACCTAGATGCATCGAATATTATCTCCTATTGAATTTCATTTTATAAGCCATTTTTTATAAAACTCAGACTTTTTCTTGTTCTTTTCGAAAAAAACATTTTTTGAGTTTGAAGGCTAATTCGCCCAATTTAGACTAATTCAAGGTCGGAGATCACGAATATGAGCTTTATTTCGACAGAAAATGCCATGGCATAGAATTAAAGCATAATGTGTCCTAAAAAGTGCCAAAATTGACTTTATAAATATTATAGAAAAAGAAAAAGTCAATTTTGGCACTTTTTAGGGCATGCGTAACTCCGTGCCATGGCATTTTCGGACAAAATAAAGTTCATATTCGGGTTCTCCGATCTCAAATTAGTCTAAATTGGGCGAATTAGCCTACAAACTCAAAAAATGTTTCTTTCGAAAAGGACACCAATGTCTAATTTAAAAAAAAAAAACATGGCTTTGATTTTCTCCTTTCTATTCATTGCTTTTATTATTTTTATTTCATCGTTTAAAAAAACAATTATTTTTAACCTAATAAATTTTTTATAGTAAATTTAGTCACAAAACTAATATTTACAAATATTGATTTTATGTGTCACAAAAGTACTCTTTAATTACTTAATTTTTACACAAATCTATTTCTTGTCATTTTTTTCTCTCGGCTTTTTGCCAATAAATAAAAATACAAAAAATAAAACAAAAAACACAGTAAGAAGAGAAAAAAAATTTTTAGATGCGTGAGTCGTCTCTAACTAACTACAATTAAACAAACGAAGTAACTAACTTTTTTTTGTATCCCTCGTTTTCCTTGTCTTTGCTTCTTTCTTTCTCTTCTTTTTTACTCTCTTTTTTGTTAATATTGAGTTTGCGTGTTTCATAACCATTTTTTAAAAAATTTTTTTTTATTTGGCTAAAAAATAAAGTTAACAACAATAAAAAAATATGGTTGGAACAAAACTCTCTCAAAAAAATTTATAGAACATTTTGGGGTTAGCTTGTCTGATAATAAGGAACAAAAACTTTCAAAATTGGATTAGTTTCAGCAAATTCGAATAATCTTTTCTTAATCCAACTCAGTTTCTGCTAACTTTTTTTGATTTTTGAACTAATTAAAATTCGACCTTGAAAAAGCTGTTTTTTTATGAACCATCCTGAAAATTTACTTTATTAGAGCTTTTTGATTTATTCTTTTTTGTATCCTATTTAAAGGAAGCGTTGCACCGCTAAAAAATTTTTTCTTACAACCCTGCTTGAAAAACAGGTAAAAGTTAATTTTTTTATTCCTATTTTTACCCATTGCCTTTTTTTCATTACACGCTCGCAAAAAAGCGAATGAAAAAAAAATTTACTTTTCCCTGATTTTCAAGTTCTGTTAAAAGAAAAAATCTTTTAACGGTGCGATTCATCCTTTTAAAATTAGTCAAAACCTTCTCAAAAAAACTTTTTTTTTTCATTTTCAGTAGTTAGAAAAAAACATTCTAAAATTTTCTATTTGCATTCTTTGAGCCCCAATTACAGTACTCTTATAAAACTCATAAATTTCGAAATCGTGTCATAAGCTTTAATTTTTTGCCATTCATTCAACTCTCCCTTCTTCAAATAAATTTTGTGTGTTTTCTATTACAAATTAAAACACTTTTTTCTTTTTTTTTTATTCTCAAAAAATCATTTTTTTATGTCTCTCTTACTACTACTTTCTTTTAATGCCCATATGGTTTAAGTTAAATTTTATTTATCTTTTTTCTAACAACTTTTTTTTTACTAGCTCATTTACAACTTTTCTTCTTCCTTGAAGAAAAAAGAAGATGCGGGTTTAAGTGTTTTTAGTTATGCATTACATAACTCAATTCCCAATGACAATTCTATCACTTTTTTTCTTTTTCTTTTCTTTGTCGCACTTTTTTTGGCACAGAAAAAAAACATAAATATATTTCTTTTTTTATGACCATAAATTGAAAAAAGTGGTGAAGAATACAAAGTGGAGAGTAATGTGATAGTTGGCATTCTTCTTCTTTGTTTTCTTTTTTGTGGTAAAATTAAGGGCATATATTTTGTTTTGGTTTTTAGCGAGAATTTCAATTTGTGCCAAAGAAGAGGAAGAAGATTTGTTTACAAAAGTGATTTATGAAAAGAAGAAAAAATTTGCTAATTTGCTTCTTTTTTGTTTTGGAGGAGAATTTGTTTCATTTTAATGGTTTCTTGTAAAAAATGCATCCACAGTTGTTTTTTCAAATTTAAAAGAAACTCTCTTTTTCCAATAAAAAAAATTATACAAATTTGATACTGTTGAGATTTTTAGAATTATCCAAAAATTTTCTTGTTCATCAAGGGCAAAGTTTCAATTGATCCAAATTTTTTTCTTTTGCCATTTATAAAACTCAGCTTAAAAATATTTTTATTCCCCGTTGGTGGAATATATTAGTTAAAAAGAACAATGCTTTTTACCTGATTTCCATTATTAAAGGGAGTGAAAGATTTGATACATTTTTCTTTTACCGTTTTTTGAAAGTAATAATTTTGACAATCAGACAAAAGAAACATAAAAAAAAACCCTGATCGTTAGATTCATGCTATTTCGAAAAATACGTTAAAATAAAAAATGTATCAAAACTTTCTTCCGCTTTAACCAAAATTTTTATGAATTCTATAAATTACTCAAATCTATCAATTTTATTATTCCTTAAATTTTTTCTTTTACCATAAAAATGTTTTAGTCCATAGCGTTCTGTTTGTTGCGCTTTAAAAATGGTCTTCTGAAAGCCGAAACTTTTTCATCGGGTCAGATAAAAAACTTCTGTCTTAACATTATGTATAACTCTATCGGACGAGCAAAATTTTGAGACAGAATTTTTTTAGCTGACCTGGTGAAAAAGTTCTGGGTTTTAGAAGACCATTTTTAAAGCGCAACAAACATCACGCTGTGCTTATCTGTACTTATAAAGTGTCCAAATTTCTTTTATTCTTTTGAAACATTTTTTTTCCTCATCTTTTCAATCTCTTTATTTTTTTTGATCTTCTTTAACTCCAACTAATCCGGCAATATATTTTTTATAAATGTTTTTTCCTTTTTAGCGGCGACAGACCGCTAGTCGGTCGCGGCGACATGTTCTTTCATGCAACACTTGCCCGGACTTTTATACAATCTTTAAGGGTCCGGGGTGATGATGATATTGTTGATCGATTAAATTATTATTATACTCCAATAATGTTAGCAATTTCATGTTTAATTATTAGCGCAAAACAGGTAATAGTACTTCAGTGGCTTTTAAAGTTAAAATTAATTTACAACAAAAATTTTTGAACCAAAGACTTTTTAATTAAATTTTAAATTATCGGTGTTATGAATGCACCTAAAAATTTGCATAAATGGTTTTTAACTATTTTATTTTTTCAGTATGGTGGTAAACCGATAGATTGTTGGACAACGCCACACAATGAAAAGACAAAAGAAGAATATATTGAATCATATTGTTGGATAACGAATACGTATTGGGTTCCAATGTATGAAAATATTCCAGATGATCATACAGCTAGGGAGGGACAACAAATTGGCTATTATCAATGGGTTCGTTTTTTTGGTTTTTTAGGGTCTTGTTGCGAAAACTTTTTGTTCGAAGTTTATTCAAATTTTCACAATTTTGATTTGAATGAAGAAAAGTTTAGTAAAATAAATTCAAAAAAAAATTATGCAAATTTTTATTAACATAACATTTGGATTGGATTAGGATTTGATATATCCGATGTCCTTGTTTATCCTTATTTTCATAATTACGATTTGAATGAAGTAAAAGTATTGTAAAATAAATCCAAAACAAAATTATGCAAATTTTTATCGACAAAAAATTTGGTTTTGATCGGGATTTGATATATCCGATATCATTTTTTATCTCATCCCACAACATTTTTTAGGTGCCATTTATTTTAATCGCAGAAGCTTTAATGTTTTCACTGCCATGCATTCTTTGGAGGCTATTAAATTCTCAATCAGGTTTAAATATTCAAAATGTGGTGGCTGCCTCGTGTGAAGCTCGAACAATTGTGGATCCAATTGAAAGGGAGAAAGTTATTGAAGCTATTTCTGCTTCTGTCATAGATATCATTGATTTACAAGATCAACAAATAAAACCCCATCCAAGTTCGTCATGGATGAGCAGAATTAAATTTAATAGGTAAGCTAAACAAAAAAATCAAAATTTCGATTTTAATTTAATTTTTTTATCGGAATTAGTCGAAATTAAAAAAATTTCAAGGTTTTTTTTTATGTCAACAATAAAAAATCAAAATTTCAAAAATATCCAGAAACAATATTTTTGAATTAATTATGCCAAATTTAACATTTTTAAAATTCCGTTTAATTTCGATTTTAATTCAATATTTTAAATTGTTTTTTTTTTCGGAATTAATCGATATTAAAAAAATTTCGAGGTTTTAAAACGAAATTTCGATTTTTTGTCTCAACAAGAAAGTATCCAGAAACAATATTTTCGAATTATTTATGCAAAATTTAACATTTCAAAAATTTCGTTTAATTTCGATTTCCAGTTTTTTTTACAAATTAATATTTGTCGAAATTTTTCATTATTTTAACAATTTTGGGCAATAAAAAACGAAATTTTGATATTTTGTTTCAACAAGAAAATTTCTACAATTAAATTTCCAAGTCGTCTGCGAAAAAGTAGAAATTTCAAAAATTTCGTTTAATTTCGATTTTCGTTTTATCATCAAATTGTTTTTAGTTTTTTAAATGGACATTATGTCACAATTTTATATGTATTTATTAAAATATGTTATACCACAAATATAATGGTACAATTTATGTTATTAAATGCTGCATTAAAATCTTCAGAATACATGTTTTTTGGTTTTCAAGTTTTATCAGATCTCTTAAATGGAAAGCCATGGTCCGAATCAGGACATTTTCCACGGGTAACAATTTTATCGATAAGATTATTGTGATAAATGTAATAATATTTTAAGGTAACTTTATGTGATTTCGAAATTCGTCATCTTGCAAATCTCAATAGGTAAAACATTTTTTCAACGAAAAAATATTTCCATTCGAGACCATTTTTTAGATATACAGTTCAATGTGCATTATTAATAAATATATTAAATGAAAAAGTTTTTGCATTTTTTTGGTGTTGGTATTTGTTATTGGCAATTGTGACAACAATTTCAACACTATTTTGGATAACTTCAATAATATTTCCGTCAGAAAGAATAGATTATATTTTAACTTTTATGCAAATTGCGGAATCATCTGATAAAAAGCGACGTCAAAAACCTATCAATACTGATTCGTTAGATAGTAAAGAATCCTTTGAAGTTCCAGAATCAATGTTATTGGAAAAATTTGTTTTGGATTTTTTAAAATCAGATGGGGTAAGTAATTTTGGATAGCTTTGTCTTAAGTGGAAAATTTTTGTTTCTTGAAAGAACTATTAAGTTTAAAAAACGAAATTTATCCGACAATAAATTTTTGAATAAATTTTTATAGGTTTTTACACTCCGATTAATGGCAAATCATGCGGGTGAATTAATTGTTGTAAATGTTGTAAAAAATTTATGGCAAGAATTTCGGGATAGAAATTTGCATAAAATGGAAGATTTTTATCAACATCGAAAAAGTACATATAATTGCATTCAGCAGCAGCAACCTACATCTCTTCAGCAACAACAACAAAGACTTCCACGAAATAGTGGTGGTGGTGGTGGAAGATTTGTTGAAGTTCGATATAATCTAAAATCAAATCATTCAAGTATTTCGGAGCCGGTAATTGTTTCAAATCCTCATGTTACAAATACTATATTAAGTGATTCATTAAATGAAAAAGCTATCAATAATTGATTAATTAAATTATATAAAAATATAGAAAAAAAATAATAAGAGTTTATTTCAAAATAATAGTATTTTACACAAAAAAAATTATGAAAAAAAACTGCATACACCTAATAAAAAAATCTGTGAAAGAAAGTAATACAGGATATTTTTAAAACGCATTCCATGAAAACCTATACGGGAGCAATTATAGAAATAACTGATTTCAGATAAAGGAATGCCATCGAAAAGAAGCAAAGTCGATTTCGGCACTCTTGACACGATAAATCCGGCATTTTGCCCTAATTTCGTGTTAAAAGTATTTTTTTCTAGCTTGTTAGCATGGCCGAAAACATGATTAACAAAAAAAAAATTTTCGATTTTTTCACGGTGCAGTCCGTTTAAAAAAAATTGACGGAATGCGTTCTAAAAGGGAAAATGCCAAAAAAAGGGTGATTGCAATAAATAGTTTACAAAAAAGGAAAGTGGATTCGAAAAAATGTTATTAAAAAGCAGTAACAATGATTTTACGAAAGAGGAAAACAATAACTCTAATTTAAATGTTTTTCATCAGTCGCAGTGTTGTTGCGACTCCGACTCCGGAGTCGTGGAGTCGACTCCAGTAGTGACTCCGACTCAGGAGTCGGAGTCGGATTCGGAGTCACGGCTGTGGAGTCGACTCCGTTCGGATTTTCCAAATTCACAGGGGGGAGTACGTTAAGAAAAAGAAATTTTTAATTTTTAAATTTAATTTTTCTAATTTTGTAATTTAACATAATAAATATCAAGCTATTCTAACATTGCTATGTCTAAACTAACACTTAAAACGTGTGTGGGCTTCTAAATTTCTCATAAAAAATTTTTCAAATTTTTTGAAAAATTTTTTTCAACCTTAAAAAAAATGACGCCGGAGTCGACTCCGGTGACTCCGACTCCGACTCCGGAGTCGGAGTCACTGCCGGTGTCATTTCAAATTCCAAAGCACAACACTGATTCAGTCGTTGACTTCCCTAAAGCATTTTTGCATAAATAAGAAAAGTAACAAACAAAAAAAGTTTCAATGAATAAAAAAGTAATGCCGCCACTAAAATCCAAAATTTGGAAATTGTCGTATTTTTACATCATACTTGATAAAAAAACATTGTAAAGTTTTAGAATTGAATTCTTTTTTGACTTTAAAACAAATTTTTTGTTAAAGCAGATATAGGTATATTGATTTTAAATTGGATAATTGTTTAAGCTTTTATTGTCTTTCACAAATATAAAAAAACACATTTTCTGTTTTATTGTTTTTTCATCAGTTTTTAACAATTAAAAACGCTGGTATAATATAAAAATCTGATTTTCAAATAATTTTTTTAAACACAGAAAAATGGTGATTGGTCGAAATTATTGATCCATTAAACAAACAGAAATTTTTCAAAGAAAAATGATTTAGAAAATGTGTTCTTTCAATTAATCGCCTTTTTTTGCTGCAAAATATCTTTCTTTCGTTGTTTTAAAATTTTTGAAGCACCCGTTTTTTCTATTTTTTTGAATTTTTTAAATGCTTTAAAAACAACTCATTTTAATGCTTTTACATTGATAAAACTTAAACAATAAAAAATTTCGCCGAAGCATTTGTTAATATATTTTAAAAAATCATCGATGCCAGATTTCGGTGCCAACAATAATAAATAGAAAAAAATAATGGAAATTTAATCACGTTAGGCTTTTTTTATTATCAAAAAAATACGTTATTTACGCTAGTATAATTTTTTAATGGTCATGTTTTGAATTTTATTCACAAATTGCATTTTTTTAATGATTTGTAATACTTTTTTTAAAGTTTTACATTTTTGACGATGAAAATTTAATAAAAAAAACAGAGTTGCATCTTTTTCTAAAAAGATTTGCTTTTTACAAAAATGTTTTTTTTTCCAATCGCAGATGTGACTTTTTTTCACTTTTGTGGAATTAAAAATGTTCAGCAACATTCGGTAGGAAATCCCTCACATATCTTTATCATAAAAAATAGTTTTAAAAAATTAATTAAATATTTTTTAGATCTCTAAAAAGACAAAGAATTTTGCTTCAAATATTCAAAATCAATAAAAATGACGCTGTCAAAAAAAGATTGAGTTGAATTTTGTAATGCAGATCAATAAAAAAATAGTATTGTTTACAATAGCTACGTGCGTAGCAATGTGCGACGCCAGTGTTCCCCTTCATTTTTTTTCAGTCAAAAAAAAATGAAAGAGAGGACTCCTTAGGTATACTGTAAAAAATAAAACTTTTTTTTAAAAATTTAATTTTTATCCACCTAGATGTAAAATTTTACGGAGATTACAAAAATCCAACTTTTGACTATTACTTTAATACAAAAAATTAGAGAAAATCGGTTTTTTTGACCTGTATTCTGTCTTCCACCTTCTTCCTTTTTAAAACCAGGCCTATTCGACTCAGAATTTTTTTCTGCATCGAACAGTATATTTAAAATTATCGCACAAGGCCGCACCGCGAAATATGCGTCTATAGCCTAGTGGGAGAGGCGCTGCGCGACAGTTTACAGTCGTTTGGGTCACTGGTTCGAATCTAAACGACTGTAAACTTTTTTTTAAAAAAACTGCATTTATTTTTGGATTCTCCATAGTCAAAAGCATATATGTACCAAAAATAAGCTTAATCGGAGATAAAAAATATTTTTGTGTTTTCCATGGGGTTTGAACCGGTGAAAAACAAATCTTTTTTTTGCTGCAAAAAAATGTTGTTTTTCACAAACGACACTTTTTTTTGCAGCAGTTTGCAAACGCGACACGAAAATTTGTATAAAGAAAATGTGTTCCCCGACTGAAAAAAAATTGTTTTTTCTATTTTTTAACAGTAATATTAAGCAGTAATATTACTTTTTTTTACTCATTTCTTTTTTTCTTTCTATCAATATTTATACTGCGCATCTAATGATACCAAATTTATTGCATTTAGAGAACTTTGAAAAACCTGCGCACGTAGCTAGTTTACAATTTTTTTTTCGCTGAAAAAAACCTAAATATTGAAAATTTATAAATAGTAAAATGAAAAAAAAAGCGGTTTCGTCCTTTTCTTTATTAATATCAGTGTCTCCAAAGTTCCACTTTTTTTTGGAACGGATCCGTTCCGTTCCTCTTTTGGGCACTACCGGTTCCGTCCGTTCCGTTCCTGTTTTTTAAAAGACCCGTTCCCGTCCGTTCCGTTCTTAACCGCAGGAACGGGTATACGTTCCCGTTCCGTTCCCGTTCCTTAAAATTTCTAAAAAGTCTTCAAATTCCACTATAAAAGTAACTTTTTTGTTTAAATTATAAAAAATTCAAAAGGTATTTTTTTAAAAAATTGTGTTTTTACGGCAAATATACCAGCAAAAAATAATAAAAAATTCCCATTTTACAATTTTAAAAGTTACGATTTCGACGGATTTTTAAAAAAAAGTTACAAAAAGATGTTGCGCAACGGAACGTCGGAAATCTCAAAAAGAACGCGTCCGTTCCGTTCCTTTTTTGACATTACTCGTCAGTCCGTTCCGTTCCCAAATTTAAAAGAATACGTTCCCGTCCGTTCCGGAACGGGAACGGAACGGTGGAGACACTGATTAATATTAATCGAAAATAACAATATTTTTAATGATGTCAATCTGTGCTGATTTACTTTTATTTCAATTCAACAAAATTACAAAACATTTTTTCGTAACAAAGTTTTTTGCAGTTAATTTAAGCCTTTTTTTACATTATTATTGTAATTTCCGTAATCTTTATGAAAAATTGGTGTTTTTCTTCTAATTTTGAAGGAGAAAAATGTTTTTTTGCGATCACAAATGTGTCATTTTTCTTTTAAAATCGACAGCTGTTTAAAAAAAAGGGCACTTCTTCAGTTTACCCCACCCCCAGTTTTTCAATCACAAAAATTTGCATAAAATTATTGAGTTTTGTTTGAAAATTCAAAAGGGTGGGCGGGTGGATTGAGTGAGAGGTTGCTTTTGCGAATGAAAAAAATGGGGTGGGGTAAACTGAAGAAGTACCAAAAAAAGAGAAGTGTAGAAAAAAATTAAAAAATGTTGTTTGTTGTTCTTTTTTTCAACAAAAAATTATTTTGCAAAAGCATTTTTTTGAATATTTAAATCCAACAATTTTTAAGTACATTTTTTGAAACAGTATTTCATTGAATTTGTATTTTATTACTTTTTTATAAAAACAAGGATAAAAATGGTCAACTCCATTATTGAAAAAAGAAAAATTTTCCCAAAACAACGAAAAAGTTTTTTAGATAAAAGCTTTGAAATTTCTTTACTGCCTGGAAAAAATTTATGACAAATTTTTTAATTCAAATTTGCCATAAAACAGTCAACGAAATAAAAAAGAAATCAAATGAGTATCCATATTTCAAATTTTTAAAAATAAATGTAAGTAGAAACATTAATTATGTTTCAGTATTATTATTCGGATACCTTTAAAAATGTTAACAAAATGTTGACCCTTCTGCCATTTAAATCTTTTCACAGTTATCTCTACTTTACAAATTTTTTGCTTTGCTTGACCTTTTTCTTCAAATTTTGAAAGAAAAAAAAACTTTTATTGCGATCGCAAATGTGTTATTTTTCTTTTATAATCGCCTTTTTAAAAAATGATGATTTTAGTTTTCTTAAAAAACATGTTCTCTTTCTTTTCTTGCTTTTTTGAATATTTTTTTTTTGGTTTTAAAAGTTTTTTTTAAAGAACGGGCATTTATAAGCAGATCAAAGAATGAATAAAACTTCTAACAAAAACAAAAATCAAAAAAGCAGAAGCATTTCAGCATTAATAAAAAAACACAGAGCTAAAAACACCTTTATGCCTCCAAAAACCTTAAAACGAGTTACTACATAGACATATTTTTATCTAAAAAATTCCATGTGCTCTATTTACACAACTATATCACTGATTTTATGCATCTCATCAAGTCCGGTCGAATGATATATCATTTGTAGCAAAAATAATTTTTTTTTTTTGAGTAAAAAAACGTAAAAACAAAACAAGAAAAAAAATTCAGAGTATTATTGAGTTGAATAAGTTTTATAAAGAGAATTTTGAAGAATTTGTAAAGCAATATCTTTATCAAGAATTTCAATATCATTTAATGGAGTTTTTGAAGCCAAAGCAATCATTAAAAATTCCATACATTTATTCTTGAGTTTCAAAGAATTTGAAAGAATTGAAGAATTTGTTAAACGACAGACATTTGCAGCGGAAATTTGAGAAATTAAATAAGATTCAATTTTATCCTGAAAAGAAAATTTATAATAAATAACTATCAAAAATGTTAAAACAAACAAACTTTGAGTTTTAGAAGATTATATTTGTCAAAGAATTGCAAAAGTGATAGTTGATCATCAATTGATAAAGAAGTTTCGAAATTACAGTTATATATCATTTTAACTCCAGTTTCAACAATATCGAATGAGAAATCTTTAATTTCAACTTTATTTTCGATGGATTCTTTCATGCTTGAATTAAACATTGCTCGAAAAACATTTGATCGAGAACAAAGAACACATTTATGAACCTAAAAAGATATAATAAATAAAAAAAATTGGAAAATATGTTTTTTAAAAACTTACTTTAATTTCTTTTTTTTCAACAGAAATTGCAAAATCTTTAGTGTCATTTTCTTCCCATAATTCATCACCTAATTCTCCACCATTCCATTTTTGTTTAACAATATCAGAATTACCAATTTCAAATTTGAAATTTCCTTTAACCTTTATAATAAGTTTTCCATCAACAATAAATTTCTTTTCAGGATCGAAAAAATCTTCCGTGTTTGCAATGTAAAATTCCATAACCTTCTGATTTTTCGTAAGTAAAATGATCTTTGAATGAATAATTTGCTGATTCAATTAGATAGGTATATTCAGCTTCAACTTTCTTTAAATTTTCAAGATCGAGATATAAGATTATCCCTGATTTTCCTCGATAACTTTCGTCATCTCCATTTGGAAAAATTGATAAATAATATTTTAATCCAGGAATAATTGAAATATCAGTATTCAAACAACCATTTTCAGAATATTTTAAAGAAATTAATCGATTTTCTGGAATTGTCCATTGAAGAGCAAATGGAATCTGAGGCATCTGAAAAAAAACGCTTAACTTTTGTTTTGAAAATTTAATAATCAAACACATCGAATCGAAAAGCATTTGAACAAACAATTTTTGAATCAAACTTGGCAAAAAGTGTTTGTTATTTTGCGAGAAATTTAAAATATTTCTCTTTAGCAAAGAAAAAAATGAACACAAAAACAGTTCCACCGAGACAGCAGACTGCAAAAGACGCACACTTTTTGCATAAAAAAAAAGCATGCAACAAAAGAAAATACAGCGCTTTAGTGCAAAAAGTGTGCGTCTTTTGCTGTCTGCTGTCTCGGTGGAACTTTTTTTGTGTTCTTTTTTTTCTTTGCTAAAGAGAAATATTTTAAATTTCCCGCAAAATAACAAACACTTTTTGCCAAGTTTGAATCAAAAATTGTTTGTTCGATTCGATGTGCAAAACTTACTATTTGACGATAAAAATGGTTTTTTTAAAGCAGATAAAAGACGAGATTGAAAAAACTTAAAAATGAAATGAATAATTTTGTGAAATTATTTTCAAGTTTTTGCTTGACTTTTTTGTTTTTGGATCCAGTAAATCTTTTTATCGCGGTTTTCGCACATATTCAAAAATTAAATAAAAGTAGCAAAAAAATTTTTTTTGCCTTTTTAGTTATTAATCTTTAAAAAAACCAACGATTTTTTATAGAAAAATAAAAAAATCGTTGTAAAGATATCAAAATATTGATTTTTGCGTTCTTGCGACAAATCTTAGAAGAATTATTTGTTGCTACATCTTGACTGAATGCATTAAAGAATGTTGCTTTTGAGGAAATAACGACCCTTTTCCAAAAATGTACAACACTTTTTTTTTCAAGATTAACAGGTTATAACACAACAAAAAGATTTTGCTTTCATTGTTCAGCTTCAGTTTCAAATTTGAAAGTTTCATAAAATTAAAAAGTAAATGATTTTGTGAAACAATGTGAAAAACATATACATGCTTTAATAAAATTTTAATATTAATATCGGTTTGAATGCTGTTTTTGTTAGAGTTATTATAGGAAAATATGAATGCATAAACAAACTTAATGTGTGTTCTTGTTTCACATAAACCATTTGTTATCCAAAATTAAAATTTTTAGCAAACATGAATTTATCTTATTCAAATTATTTAAAAAGGAAATTACAAAATTTTTCTCACTAAATTTACAAATATATATATATTTATTTTTCAAACTGTGTTTGTGCCATGCCATTATTCACTTTTGTTTGATTTCTGTTAAAAAATTTGCAACTTTGCCGTAACAAAGTTAAAATATATTTTCGATAGGGTCGAATAAAAACAAGTGTTGCAAGTAACTCAATCAAGCAATGACTAACAATTATACAATTATTAAAAATTAAAAGGTTGGCACTATTTTGAATTTCAAAATATAGGGTTCCAACGAGAATTGCCAATGGAAGAAAGAGAAAAAATGATGTCAGCAAAATTTGAATTATTGAACTAAAAATAAGAGATTGCTGCAATTTTGCAACAGACAAAGTTTGATTTTTTTGGACTAAATACACAAAAAGTAATGCTAAAGCAAAGGAGCATCCGATAAGACCTAATAAGATAAGCAACATTACAAATAATGCAATTTCGCAATATTTTCGAGGGATGTAAAAGAATGAAGGTTCATCAAATAATTTTTGGTATATTAAATCATATTCTAAGGCGGATACTTCTCCATCCTTTTCTCCATTCACAATTGCTGGCATAAAAATGACTGCAGTTAAGATATAAAATACTGTAATATATGAGATTGTTATAAATGTGCCAGTTTTGAAGTTGTACCTGTAATATTTTGTTTATATTTTTATAATGCTTTTGTATGAGAAGAAAGAAAGAAATCTTATTCCGAAGCATTAAAACGACGTTTTTTTCAATTTCGAAGAGAAGTGCCTCAGGGGATTTATGAAAACTTTCTGAAACTAAAATTTGCATAATTTTGAAAAAAAATTTTATGGTGGCAATATGTTCCCCTGGGCTAGTTCTATCATTTAAAAGTAAATTATTGAAATCGGTTTATAAATAGTGAAATGGCGTCAAATCAAAAGGTGCCAAAATCAGTTTTTGCCAAAAATCTCGAAAATTTTTTTCTTGGCTGATTCTGGCTTTTGTCCTAGTTTGAATATTTCTGAGCCGATTTCAATAATTTGACTTTTAAACGATAGAACAAGCCTAAGTAAAGCCTAAGTAAACATATTGCAACCATAAAAAAATTTTTTTAAAAATTATGCAAATTTTACTTTCAGAAAATTTGCATAGATCCCTTGAGACACTTCGAACAAAAACAGATTTTGATTTTCGGTCTTTTCAACCGTATTTTAGCCTATCCTAAAAGTTTCATGTCTATAGCTTAAAATTTAACTTTTTTTTCCTCCTCTCCTCGAAATTGAAAAAAACGACGTTTTAACTAATATCATAGAAGTTCTGTTGCAACGCAAAAAAACACACTCACCAATTCGTTAATGACGATGGGAAAGTTTGTAAATATCGACTTAAAATAGTTGCAAGTAATGCTGCAACATTATTTATAACCAATAATATTTCACACATTGATAAAATTCCACTAATTTGAAAGCTGCCATTCTGTAAACCTCCAATTAAATATCCTCCAGTGCCAGGTCCAACAAAAACAGGTTTGGTAGCAGCAAAGACTGTTTCAAAAACCAAACACCAAAATGTATGATTTATGATAAGCCATTTAAAGGATTTTAATTGTTTTGATTGTGTTAAAATTACATAAATTAAAAAGGGTGTAATTAACCATGATAAAGACAGCGTTGCAAAGGAGTAATAATAATAAAAGTTGATTATACCTGTTGATGGCAGGCAAACTTTGTCACAATTCATATCTAAAAAAGAATCACTAGCCGATAAAATAAAAAAAGCGTCATCGTTGAAAAAGAAGAAAAGTGCTTTTCCATGCGAGACCGCTGCATTTGATTTTTTAATTTTTTTCTACAAAAATTTTTTTTGTTGAAAAAAGTTTTATAAATGTTGAATAAAAAATATGCTACAGGTTATTTCAAGACTTGAAAAAAGACATAGAATTGTATTTGTTTGGAATAAACTGGGATAAAAAAAATAATAAAAAATATAACAGATGCCGAGATAAAAATTCCAGAAGCTGAACGCTTTTTTCAACAAAAAAAATTTTTGTCAAAAAATTGAAAAATCAAATGCAGCGGTCTCGCATGGAAAAGCACTTTTCTTCTTTTTCAACGATGACGCTTTTCTTTTATCGGCTAGTAGGATGCCACCAAAAGTTGCAGAAAAATAAATATAATTTTATAAAAATGATTCCGTATTTGCCTTTGAGCAAAAAATAAAAGTTTCTGCAGCAAAGAAAAATGTGTGGTAATAATATTTAAAAGTAATTGACATCGTTAATATTTAATTTTCGAGTAGCCATGGTTTTTCCGTTTTCTCATTTGGCAAGAGAACATTCGAGTTTTTATACTTTAATTTGATTTTATACCAGAAACAAACACCCTACGCAATATATTTTTTGCAAATAAATGTCATCATTTTTTTCCTAAGGTTAAAGAGAAAAAAAAGAATTTATAATTAGGGACCGGCTTCACATTTTGCCAAGCCTTTTTTTTTTAAAATTCGACGGTCATCGTCTGCTTATTTTGACCAAAAAATAAAATTTTAGTAACAAAAAAAATTTTTGTATATTCTGATAGCCCGTAAAATTCGAAGAATGCAACTGTCAAGAAAAGTATTATGCATTTACGTGGTGAAAATCCCCAAAAACCTCTAAAAATCATGTTTTTTGGGGATAAAAAAAATTTGCAGATCGCAATTTTTTCGCCCTTTAGATATATTATTCTTCATGGTAAAATAGATCTTCAGAAAAAAAATTAGACCCGCACCTAATAAAAAAAAGCAGGCGATGAGGCTTCTTTTTTGTTTTTTTTTTCTTTAAAAAAAAGCAGGCGATGGGGGAAAAAAACGCAAAAAAAGGAGATCACTTTTCTCTGTAAAAGTGTTCCCCGTGCAAAGTCATGACCATTCTGACCATTGATAACAAAATTTCAGAATCCAATTGCGTTTCAGAAATAAATTTTCACAAATTTTTACTTTTTCTACGATATTCCCCGTAGCTGAAACTATATTACGGTCACAACACTTTTTTAAACAAAAAATTGTCATTTTTCGGTCGACGGTCTCTATAATTTATAATCAACTTTTATAAAAAAGATTAGGTAAAAAAAGTGTGCGTGCATTGGCTTTGTCTTCATGAAAAGAAATAAAAACTGGAGATTTTGTTAAACCTTTTTTAATGTGTAATAAACTGCGAATCAATTTTGAGCCCGTTATCCAATAACTGGGGTTTAAACACTAAAAAAATAATTAACACCAAGAAAAAAAATTATTAAGATTATCGATTTTTTAATGAAAAAATTGCTTTTCAAAAAAGACAAAAAAGGTTGGTCCCGCGCCGAAAGCACATTTGTTAAATGGCATCTTTTCAGTTTGTCGGATCGTGCATGTGAAAAATAACACATCGAAAATGAATATTTCTCGTGAAGCAATTTTCAAAGAAAAATGTCACATTTCTGATCTCAAAAAAATTTTTTCGATTTTAAAATTATTTGTTAAATAAAACAGAAACATTTTCAAACACATTTTTTTGGTTTACTTTTCAAAATTTTAAAAATAAATGCTGATTTAAATTTTTTACATATTTTTTAAAAATGGGCTGTTGAATTACAATATGTTTTAAAAAAAAAGAAATGCATTTGCCTATCAATGGCTTATAAGACTTATCATTTTAGAATGCTTTTTTATATCTGATTATATTTTAAATTTTTTAAAAAATTCAAACAAAAATTTAGCAAAAATTTGCGCTTTAAAAATTGTAAAACGAATGAAAAAAAAATGCATCGAAAAAAAGGCGTTTGAATGAAAAGGACATTTTTTCAAAGCATTTTTATTTTTGCGATCAATATTTTCGTAGAGAAATCATTTTTTTGTTGTGTTTGTTCAATGTGAAATCGAACTTTTGTTTTTTCTGCTTTCTATTTTTTGCTTTCATCTTTTAAGCAAAAAAATCACCCGTTTTTCGGTAGTTTTATCTTTTTATTTTATAACATTTTTTTGAATATTTAATTTTTTACTTTACGTGTTTTTGTTCAAGAATAGATAGTTATAAAAAAAATATCCATGTTTAAATTTTTTTTTATTTTTTAATACATAAGGAACTCCTTTTGAAAGTTTCTGCAATAATAATTAAATAAAGTTTTATCCATTTTAAACACAATATCTAAATTTAATTTTAATTTAATGGTAATGCTAACAAAAAAAGTTATGAAATATTGTTTTATTATCCGTTCAACGATGAAACTAAGAAAAAATTTCATAAAAAAACACGCATTTTTTGCAGCTAAAAGCGCGAGTCCACAACGAAAAAGAAAAAAAAACTTAGCAAAGTTCAGTTTTTTTTATTTCTCTGTTGGGGAAAAATTGATTTTCCAAAATCACACTTGAAGAATAAACATAATCTTGGTACCAAAAAATGCATAATCTTAATATTAATACAAATTGGTAAAAAAAATTATTAGGTAAAATGCTGATAAAAATGATAATTGATAAAAAAATGAAAAAAAAATGAAAAAAAAATCCCCTATTTAAAATTGTGCCTATCAGATGCATAATTTTTTTCTGATTCACATAAAATAAAAAAATAAAAGCGCGAAAGTGAGCGGTCAATTTAATATTATAGAAAAATAAAATATCGCAAATTTTCTCTGAACGTCTCTAACGTTTAGCTGTGAAGGCTTTTTGGTAAATTTTATACAGTTCTCAATGTTCATTTTTTTTCTCTTTTTTGGTTAGAATTTATTTTTTTTGACATTTTTAATAAATAAATATTTTAAAATTTATGGATTTAAACTCATTACAACATCTGATGGTAACTTTGATTTTCAGTTTTTAAAAAGGCTAAATAACTAATCAAACAATTTTCTTAGTTTATTTTCAGTATTTCAACAAAAATTTCGCAAAAATAAATATCATTCAGTACATCTAAAAATTTATTTTTCAAAAAATTGAATTTTTTCATCAATTGGATAATCAACTGCCCATTTAATGATAAATTCTTTTTCTTCTTCAGGTTGAATATTTTCTATCCACATTAAATTATGCTTTTCATCAAGGAATGGACCAATTTTTGGCGTTCTGTCATCACCTTCTTTTTCGACTTCTTCGGATTCTTCATTTCCATCATTTTTCTTTTTTCGAGAATTTTTTTCTTTAATTGGATCAGGTTGTGTTACACGAATTTTAATTCTTTCATTTGTAGATTTTGGAATTGGTTCATAGAGTGTAATATAAATTGGCCCTGATTTTTTTGTACTTTTAACAATAATTTTTTGTTCAGTTGAAGTAGAGTTATAATTTGAAAAAACTCCAGATAAAAGCTAAAATTTTACATATTTTAAAGTACAGGGTGATCACGGTGGACAACCCCCCACAACAAATTCCATTTATACTCAAGGGCTGCAAGATTTAAGAAAACTGTTTCTGGGAATCGATATCTTTTATCATCCGATTTTAAAGTGTTGTATTGGAATTTTTAACGTAATCCTCAAAAATTTTTGGTTCCACGACGAAAACCTGAAAAAATCAAAATTTTCGAATTTCGTGAAAATGACTTTGGATGTGGCTAGAGGAAAAAATTGAAATCCAGTAAAATTGACTTTTGGTGTTGAAGGTATTGTGAGCACCTTTGTGCAACTGTTAAATTAACCTCAAAAACATACAAAATCTATCTTTTTCGGAGCTCGTTCAACGAAAATATTCAAAATTCCTGATCCCGCCGCGAAAATGCTCCAGAATCCTATGAAATTTTCAAGTATTACAAAAAAGCGTCATCGCACCTTCTGAATGAGGTCACAGGCTACCTTCATGCAAAATTTCAGATTTTTTGAGGCCTTTATTTCAAAATGCCATCAAAAAAACCAGCGGCAAAAATTTATGGAACGACCTGATAATTTTATTGTTTTTTTAACAATTGTTCATCACCCTCATATAAATTATTCTAGTGTAGATGGTTTGTGTTACAACACAGATATAAGTGAAAATTTGTGAAGCAATTTCATTTCAACAAATTCTGCAAATAAAATTTCAATTTAAACTTATTGTAGTAATATTTGAAATGCAATAAGTTTTATGGCTAATTTTATGATTAAAATTTTTAAAAACTTTAACCTCAAAATTCGATTATAAATTTTATTTTTATTGATAAATATTTTAAAAAGCTTTTGCAATGATACATTAAACGGATTTTTTTGTCAAATATTAAACATAAATGTGGATAATCAAACATTATTTTTTAGTTGCTGAATTTCAGCTGGAAGATCACTTTCATTTGTTGTTTGAGGGCCTTGTGGATGATGGAGTAAGATAGAATTAACAGGAACACCAGTACCACATACCATTTTTCCCAATAAAGAATTAACGGTTTTATATCCCTCTTCAGATTTGCAAAGAATTCTCCCAAAAATAATCATTTCGAATAAGAATATCAGTAATATAAATTTTCTCGAATTATCAGTTTACAAATAAATAAAAAATAAAATATTCAAACTAAAAAGTTAAAAAATGGCAGAAAAAAATCATCATTTAATTTTTATTTGTAAAAAAAATCGTCTCTCTCTTTTTATTGTGATGCATTATATTTTTCGAGTGGTGCTTGGAGAATTTTGGCCAGTTTTTTTTCTTCCCTTAAGGCAAATTTCAAGTTATCGGTTTTTTTGCCAAAAAACAATAAAAATGAAGAGAAAAAAATGAGTATACCAGTAAAAGCAACAACAAACCAAAATAATTCTGGTTTGGCCCAATTAATTATTCCACCAAGAAAGTAAATAAAAAGAAGACCCAGGAAATCCGAAAATAAATGTCGTATTCCCACTTTGCAAGATTAAAATCGGTTCGAATTTCTCCTCCAATATTATCAGCAATCCATAAACAAATCAATCGTTTTTTTAATTTTTAACTAATTTTACGGTTTTCGAAAAAAACAAAAATATTCAAAAAATGCTGTTACACTGAAAAAATGCCGACCAGTGTTTTCCCGATCTCGATTCCGATTCCGATTCCTCATAAGGGGATCGGAAAGAATCGGAATCGGAACGAGAATCGATGGAATCGGATCGGAATCGGAAAAAATGGAATCGATTCCCGCTGTTGTAATTACATTTAAATGAGATTTTAAAAAACATCACATGTGCTGAAATATTTTTTTTCCATTTGATCATACTACCTTTTTCGTGAAAAAATTTAGTCTTTTTAGCAAATACAGTTAAATGTTTTGGACCACGATGGAAATGTTTTATTAACCAGTAACATCGATGTTTCGTCCTTTTTTAGAAAAATGCATTTTCGGCCATGTGAAAACTTGTCTAAGGATTTTTTATTCCCTAATTTATTTTAAAACATAATTTTTATAGTTTTTGATCAATTTTGGACAGTTTTAACGCAAAAATCAAAAAAGTATTTTTTTAAGTTATATCGTACAGGGGGGACCACGTGAAAAACTGATAAATCGAAAAAAAATTTTTTCAGTTTTTTGATTGCAGATGATAGAAATATGTCTATTACTACTTAATTATGTGTGTTTCTGCCAAAAAACATTATGAAACATCATTTTTGAAGCATTTTGAGCAAAAAAATTTTTGAGGAATCGGAATCGATGGAATCGGAATCGGAATCGGGATCGGAAAAGCAAAATGGAATCGATTCCGGATCGGAATCGGAAAAAATGGAATCGGGAAAACACTGATGCCGACATAATAAAAAAAATAAATGTTCTGCGACAAAATATTGGCCGTAAAACAGCGAAAAAAAGGGATAAAAAAGTATTTGTAAAAATAATTTGTGCGACATCAAAAATAAAAATATAAATGTTTATTCTTCAGCTATCGAAATTTGTTTTATTTTTCAAAAATTTTGAAAGCGAAAAAATTGTTTTGCGATCAAAGGTGTTGACGGCTTTCTTTCAAAATCGACATTTGGAAAACACTCATTTTTGATTTTTTGTTTCTTTAAAGCTTTTTTTGAAATATTTAATTTTTTAATTTTGTATAAAAACTGTTCGAATATATTTTGCTGATGCTTAAAATCAATGAGATTCAAAATAATGATAAAAATGCAATATAAAATCAAAGTTGAAATGTTTTAAACATTAATAAAAACGCGCAAATTCAATTATTTTGGCAATAAATGATTTTCAAATAGAATATAGTTTTGATTTGATTTTACATTAAAATTGTGTAATATTTGGATTTGTAAGAAAACGTTTACTTTTTCTATTTAACAAGGAAACCGTCAGACATGATTATGGAATTTTTGAAAAATAGGTATTTCATCGTATTCCCCATATATTCAAACCTATTCCTGCAAATTTTCAGCGGCCCATGGGCACTTTTCTGTTTTTCATATATTAATTAAATCTTAAGTAGCAGGCGATCTTATAGAGTTGATCGCCTGCTACTTAAAACTTAATATTTAAATTTTTTAAGGCAGATCTCTTTTTCGGTCTGGAAAACATTCCAATAAGCATTTTAAATTATCTGGGACTATTTACAACACAAAAGGTCCAAAAAAAACCTTTAAAATTTAATAAAATGCTTCAAGTAGCAGGCGATCAATTCTATATGTAGTATATATGAAAAATAGAAAAGTGCCCATGGGCCGCTGAAAATTTGCAGGAATAGGTTTGAATATATGGGGAATACGATGAAATACCTGTTTTTCAAAAATTCCATAATCATGTCTGACGGTTTCCTTGTAAGCCTTTTTTTATCCTAGTAAAATCTTACAAAAAACTTTTCTCACAACTAAAAACACAATCATGCACACCCAGCGTATTTTGCATCAAAAAGCAGACTCTACACAGAAAAAAAAACAGAAAAAAAAGCATGCATTATGCAGGAATTGGGCAGACTTTGCGCAGAGTCTTTTTTTCTTGATTTTAGAGTTTATTTAGTGCATAATTTTATGCAGACTTAATAATAATAAGTCTGATAGGGCCATGAAAAACGCTGATCCAAGCTATGCGTATGCCAGTTCAAACAAAAACAATATTTTAGGCATCGCAATAATATAAACTACAAATACATAAAATCTCTTGAATTGAAGGTTTAATTTTTTTATTATTTGTTTTTATCAGCATTGTTTAATACGGGATTATTAATATTATTTTAGAAATATTTTTAACTGTTTTGCATTTAACAATGCCAACTCAGTGTGAGTTAAATGCTCAATATAAAAAATAAGCACGTGCTCGTCAAGCAGCGGTTCAAAATCCGAAATTCCAAAATATCGAGAATGTTTTTTTTTGACATGATTTTATGGATCCACCAAATTTTAGCGAATAATTACATCATTTGGTTCAAATTTACAAGGATGAAAAGCCCTCAAGGTATATTTCATAATTGTCTAAACAAGAGTATAGTTTATTTAAATACATTTAAATATTTCCACACTATATTTTGATCGCATAAGCATTTTCGATGATTCCAAGTTGGTACAAGTGAAATTATTAGGATAACATAATGGTGAATCATTCATTAAATATTTTGAAAAAAGCACAGAAGTTACTTCTGTATCAGCAATCTTAATTTCATTTATTATTAATTCAGCTGAAAACTTTTTCCAGTCGTAAAAACACATGCGATATAGGCATGGCACCGGGTCGGGTAAACCCGGAAATCCCCGGCCCGGCCCGGCCCGGTACCGGGCCTTGATTTTCACGATTTCTGAAAAAAACTGCACAGGGGAGACCAAGGCAAAATTATTAAAAATTAAATTTTTACCCGGGCCGGGCCGGGCCGGGGCTTCTTTTCACCGGGCCGGGCATTAAAAAAGTCGCCCCGATGCCATGCCTAATGCGATATAAATTTCAATAAGTAAAAAATAAAATATTAAATATTCAAACAAAAAAGTTACAAAATAGCAGAAAAAAATCATCAATTGATTTTTATTTGCAGAAAAAATCTTTTCTCTATTTTTATTGTGATGCTTACATATCCTTCGAGTGCAATTTTGGGAAATCAATTTTCTCCCCACAGAGAAAGGAAAAAAAGTTACCTTTGCCACTTTTTTTTGTTGTAGACTCTCGATTATAGCTGCAAAAAATATGCGTGCATTTTTATAATATTTTTTCTTTGTTTAATCTTTGAACGGATAATAAAAAAGGTATTTCATAACAAATTTTGTAAGCATAACCATTTAATTAAAATTTAATATTGTGTACAAAAGAAGACAAAGCTTTTTTTAATAACGATGATTGCAAAAACAATTACATTTTCAAAAAAAAATTTAAACAAGAAAATTTTTTTGTATTTATTCTTTAATTTTGACAAAGTAAAAAACAACACTAAAAATAAAAAATCAAATATTCACAAAAATGTTATAAAATAAAAAGATAAAATTATCGAAAAACGTGTAATTTTTTTGTTAAACATTTAAAAAAGAAAGGGTTCAAATAGAAAAAATCAGGGCTTAAAAAAGCTTTCCAAAAATTCGGCTCTTTAATATTAAAAAAAGACTATCAATGAACAAACATTACAAAAAAAAGATTTTTCTTCGAAAATATTGATTGCAAAGAAAAAGAAAGTGTCAAAAAAAAAATTTTAAAAAACTTTTTTTGCTTTCAAACACCTTTTTTGCTGCTTCTTATTTTCTTCGTTTTACCTTTTTTAAAGCACCAAATTTTTGCAACTTTTTTGTTTGAATTTTTAAAAGCTTTAAAATCAGAGAAAAAATATATTGCTTAATTTTTGTTTGAATTTTTTAAAAAATTTGATATATTGTGAGATATAAATGAATGATCAGTCTTTTCGGACATTGATATACAAATAGATTTTCCTTTTGCTGTAATTTTCCACAAATCATTTTTAAAATTTATTTTTAAAATTTAAATTAACATACATTTTTAAAATTTTAAAAAGTATACCAAAAGGGCACTTTTATCATTTAGCCCACACATAAATATTTCATTCGCCAGCACAGCCGCTCATTCTTTTTTTTTGGGATCAAAAGTGTGACATTTTTCTTTTA
The DNA here is from genome assembly GCA_963922195.1 of Panagrolaimus sp. PS1159. NCBI lineage: Eukaryota > Metazoa > Nematoda > Chromadorea > Rhabditida > Panagrolaimidae > Panagrolaimus > Panagrolaimus sp. PS1159. The sequence continues at coordinate 1,306,965 of CAWUHW010000028.1, forward strand.
ATGCAGCGTTTTGAATAGTAAAAAATGATGATGATTTTTGTTTTTCACAAACTCATATGTATTTATTTATAGCTTTTTTAAATCTTTTATTTTTTGTTTAAATTTTAATAATATTGTAATAACGTAAGCATTTATTGTTGATTTAGAAACTGATTTAAACCTAAAATGAAAGCAAAAAAATAATGCTATTTCCGCTGTTTATTAATTAATAGACACAAACTAAAAGTTTTTATAAACTGATGATTTTTTAAATTTAAAGTGAAACAAAATTCACAGATATTTTAAATGGGCTTATTAAGCAGCAAAGGGACCCCCAACAAAAAAACAAATTTCGTATTTGACTTTTAAAATAACAACAAGATCTTTTTTTCCCGAATTATTGCTTTTTGTTCTGGTGTTGGTCATTTATGACAAAGTTATTCCCCACAGTACTCGTTGATTTTGTTGTCATTATACCCCAACTATAGTAGTTATTTTTTGTTTTTGAAAAATGTGGCAAGCCTTAAGGCTGCCGCCAGAGGGAGCTGTGGTTGCTTAGTAAATTAATTAAAGTTGTGAGCAAGAGATTTATTTGGACTTTACTAAAAAATAAATTTTTAAATAAATATAAAATTTAAAGGGATAAAATTAATTTAAAGCGAATAAAATAAATTTAAAGAAAATATAATTTTTTTAAAGCAAGAAAATAAATTTAAAGCGACTTGATAAATTTTAAGTTTTATAAAAAGAACGAGAGAAGAAAAGAGCTTGCAATTGAAAAAGATAAGAAATGATAAAAATGTTAAGCTTGATCGCTTTTAAAGGAATTTAATAAAAACAAACTGAAAAGAAAATAGGCGGAGAAAGGAAAGAAAAGAAAAAGAAAAATTCTTTTTCTTTTTTAAACTACAATAAATGTGTTAGCATGGGACAAAAAATATGTTGAATATTCAAAAAAAATTCTTTTTTCTGTCCTCATGAAAAAATCAGAAAAACATTGTTATAAAAAAAATTTTTTTTTGCAGTTTTTTCATCAAAAAAATGCTTTTTTATCTCTTAATCTCTAAATACTAACAATTCTTGTTCTTGCTTTTTTTCATTTCACTTTGTTCATTTTTTTCTGCAGTAAATGATTTTGTACGGAAGAACAAAGGCAAGCTTAAAAACTATGTTTTTCCTTTTTTCAAGCAAACACAATAATACTAAAAATGCATGAAAATAATTTAAAAACGGTGAATAAATAGTTACACACTAATTTTAATAAGTAATTTATGTCTTTTTTATCGAAAACTTGACAAGACCAATATTTTGAATGCGAGGGTAATCGTACCCATGTATTAATTTTGGGTCTCAGTCTTGTAGGACTGGAAAAAAAAGTTCGCCTTGATTCAGAGGTTAGCGGAAAAAAAACGTGCAAAAAAAACTCGTTAAAAATAGTTTTTTTAAACGTGGACAAAAAAACGGCCAAAAATGAAAAGATTATATAAAAAGTGTGATAAGAAAGAAAATATTATTATATTTATCACAATTTAAATAAATTTGTATTCCACAATAATTGCATACAATAATAAATATGCGGAAATATTTTGTTGATGAAGATGTTAAATTTTCTTAAACTTCTCAAAACTTGGGGTACATCTTTAGCTGTTGTCATTTTTACATTATCTTCTTTTTGTTTCGATTTGTAAACAGGTTTTAAGCTTTCAAACAAAAATTTTATTATACGATGAAAAAATTTATATTACAATTTTAAAATTAATCATTTTAATATTTTTTATTTAATTTTAAATGTGTAAGTAGCAGAATTTTTCATTATTTTTAATATTGAATACTGGAGTTTGCATCGTTTGATTTAAAAAAAACTTTAAAATAATAAATTTTTGTGAAGTTGGTTCGTGTCACATTTTTTGTGTAAAAAATTCAAATAAATATTTAGTAAATTTTTCATTTCCTTTCTTCGTACAAATTTTTGGGTAAACGAATGGGACTTTTTTTCAGCTGAATTGTTTAAAAAAAAGCTTGCACACAAAGCGGCTGATATTTCTTTAGTTTTCTTCGTCCAAAAATTTTCATTTACAAAATAATCCGCCCCTTTTTTTAAAACTTTTTTGCTGTTACGTCCTTTTTTCTTTTATGGACTTGAAAAAAGGCTTTTAAGGTCTCTTTCGTTTTGTTTTTTGTTTAAAGAAAAATTATTCTTTCTTTTGAATCTTTTGGAAATTTTGCGAATTTTTGTTACACAGTTTTTAAAAATATATAAATAATTTTGATAAACAAAAATATAAAGATGGATTGTTTACAAATCATTTTAAGTACTATGAATACATTAATAAAGAAGATATTTGTGAAATTTTTTTAAACTGGTAATTTTAAAAATGCAAAAAATTAAAATGTACTGCTGTAATTTATATTTTTTTACATTATTATTGAATGTCATTTAACGGTGGAGTTTCGTTAATCCACGATAAAACTAACGTTTATGCATAATTTAAAAAAATGTTGAAAACAACTGTAAAAATAATATAAAAATATATTATATAAATTTCTAAACGATTAATTATGGCTGCTTTTTTGTCCAACATTTTTTGGTTAAAAATTCAAAAATACAAAAAACAACGAAAAATGTTTGCAAATTTGATCGTTTGAACAAATTTGCAAAACCATAAAATTAAAATCCAATATATTTGTGAATGTATTTAAATAATTTAAATAAAAAAAAATGTAAAGTTTTAAAAAAAATCAATTGAATGTCGTATGAATTGGATCGTGTTTGTTTCTTTTGCAGCTGTTTCTTAATATCAGTGTTTTCCCGATCCCGATTCCGATTCCGATTCTCGATTCCGATTCCGATTCCTCATAAGGGGATCGGAAAGAATCGGAATCGGAACGAGAATCGATGGAATCGGATCGGAATCGGAAAAAATGGAATCGATTCCCACTGTTGTAATTACATTAAAATGTGATTTTAAAAAACATCACATGTGCTGAAATATTTTTTTTCCATTTGATCATACTACCTTTTTCGTGAAAAAATTTAGTCTTTTTAGCAAACAGTGTTCTGCGGTGCTGGCGCGACGCGCCGCGCCGCAGTCGCGCCGGCTACTAGAAATTAAGTTTAAACTTAAAGTAATAATTCCACGTGATAGCCTTTATAGCTGAATATCTTTTACCAAAGTTGTAGGAAAATCTGTAATCTAATAGAAGTTTAAATGTAGCCGGCGCGACTGCGGCGCGGCGCGTCGCGCCAGCACCGCAGAACACTGTTAGCAAATACAATTAAATGTTTTGGACCACGATGGAAATGTTTTATTAACCAGTAACATCGATGTTTCGTCCTTTTTTAGAAAAATGCATTTTCGGTTATGTGAAAGGTTGTCTAAGGATTTTTTATTCCCTAATTTATTTTAAAACATAATTTTTATAGTTTTTGATCAATTTTGGACAGTTTTAACGCAAAAATCAAAAAAATATTTTTTCAGTTTTTTGATTGCAAATGATAGAAATATGTCTATTATTACTTAATTATGCGTGTTTCTGCCAAAAAACATTATAAAACATCATTTTTGAAGCATTTTGAGCAAAAAAATTTTTGAGGAATCGGAATCGATGGAATCGGAATCGGAATCGGGATCGGAAAAGCAAAATGGAATCGATTCCGGATCGGAATCGGAAAAAATGGAATCGGGAAAACACTGCTTCATATATACGTTTTGTTTTTCTTAAGAGAACCCAACCTTCGTTAGCAAAAAAAGTGCAATGCAAATGCAGATCTCTTGTAAGGCACTTTTTGCAAAGAACATGAATTTGCCTTGCACTTTTTTTTGCATGCGAAAATCGAGAAGACTTTGTTGTTTCTTGTTTTTACGTTCATTTTTTTTTATCGTTTTGCCATAAATGAAGGTCATCAAATGGTACAACTTTATCAAAGCTAAAACTTTTATGTAAGCAAAACAAAATTTATTTTTAATTTTTTGTTTTTATCATTTCATACAATAATTTTTTTATTAATGTAAATTTTTTTAATTCAATATTTTAAAAGTAATTCGTTTGTATTCTTAAGCATTAGTTTGAATTGATTTATTGTTTTGTTAAATGTTTATATTTCGTCTAAAAAATACTATAAAAGATTCAAAAATGGATTTTCTGTTTGTCACAAAAATCAAAGAATACGAAAAATACGTTTTTCACGGCAGACCCAAAAGGAAAGTGGGCTGCGCGCAAGCTGCAGCAAAAAAGCCACTCTTTTGACTTTTTGTTTTTTTTTAAAGCCACTCTTTTTTGAAAAAAGAAATCAAAAGAGTGGCTTTTTTGCTGCAGGTTGCGCGCAGCCCACTTTCATTCTTTCTTTGAACGGGTCTGCCGTGTTTTGAAATATTGTTGTTTTCGATTAAATTTTTGCTAGCGATATTTTGAAATGGAAATAAAGCGAGAACTGAAACGTCAAAAAGGCACAGCATGTTCAGCAAAGTGAAAACGACGTATTGGTGCTAAATTGTAAAACACTTTTGACAACAAAAATAACAAATGTCTCTCGGCAGAAGTTTAGAATAGATTATTATGAACCATTATCACCTGTCAAAAGCTTAGAAGATAACGAAATATACATATGGGAAGCAAAAATATATTAGGTTTTTTAGCTCTGGAATTTTTATTAACACTTTCAAATTTTTTAAAAGCTTAAATTGCCAATATTTTTCGTATATATGTTGGATTTCTTATTTGTCAAGCTAAATCACTTGTCAAAACGACTATAAATAACATAGTTCACATATGGGAAGCAGATCTTTTATTACTCCGTTAATGAACATGCTTTGAAGGGAAAATGTTTTCTTTTTCTTATTTGTTGTCCGTTTTTAAAAAAAAAATAACAAATCGAAGGCAGTAAAAAGTATGCAAATGTTGAAAATCTTTCGAAAGAAAGAAACACAGTCTTTCACTATAGTTTTGGGCTGTTAAATTTTGCATCCATTTTTTTATTTAAAATCTGCGACAGCCGCAATGTGTTTTATCTTTTTTTTGAAAACAGATTTGTAAGTAAATATTTTTTCATTTTTTAACTGAAAAAGTGTGATAAAAAAAATAACAAAATATTTGGCAAAATGCGAACCAATGCCACTCGCTTTCAATCTTAAAAAAAAGATTCTTTTTGCAGCAAAATTTTTGCGTCTTCAATATTTATCCGCTTATTTTAATTTGCAATTTTGTAATTTTTTTTTATTTTTCAGGTGTTGATCACTTCTATTATCATCATGGAATACGAAGATTCCGATGAAGAACTCACTTATTCAATGCAAAATGTGGATGAATTGTTAGCAAGTACCGGACGAACTTTTTATGGATCCGTAAGTTTTTTTTTTATATTTTTTAAGTTTTCTACGAGCTTTTTACCGCAATTTGTCACGTTAGTAATTTATTTTCGCCTTTTTTATCACTCACTGTTATATAGAAAACACAAAAACTCTCTAAAATGCTTTCTCCATTTTGTAATTTTTTGGCTCATAATTTACAAAATCAGGCCGCTTTGCTGTTTTTCTTTTACAAAAACATCTGTTTGTCTCTTTTTCTTCTTCAACTTTAAACACGGGAAAAGATTAAAGTGTAAGAAAATGCTATTAATAAATATGCGCATTTTGATAGGCATTTTTATCAAATTTATATATCTCTTTGTTTTGTATGTTGAAGAAATTCACAGCTTTCTTTTTAATCTCCGATTGCAAAATACTACATCAAAAAGATGAATGAAAATAAGCCATCCTTCACTTGCTTTTCAACACTTTCTTTTATGTCATCGTCGACTGACTAGTCGGATCCTTTCTCTTTTTCTTCTTCAACTTTTTTTGCAGTTTTATTTTTTTGGGTCTTTTTTCTGTTTTTTGTCGTTTTTGAAAAAAACAATGATTCAATTGTCCTCGGGAATTTTTTACGTTTCTAAAAAATGATCTTTCTTTGTTTCCTCAATGTTGTCTTCATTCTATTTTTAACTGTTTTTCCCTTAACTGACTTGTTTATCTTCTAAAGTTAAGGGTTTTAAAAGTTTCTTTTTAATTTTCGAAATGCAGACAAGAAACACAAAAAAAGTTTTGCTCTCAATACAAAGTACAAAACAAGAAGAAAAAATTGGTTGCTGCTGTTTTTTTTTGAGCGACATTCAACTCAAATTTTAGTTGAAAAACTTTAAGACAGCGATTTTTTTATCAAAGATTTTAAGTCTTTTTTTAATGGTTTTTTTGCATTCAATTTCTTTTTTTTTCAGTCGCGATTGCAGTCGGATGAATGTTTTTCATACAGTTTTAAGTCATTTATTTATTTTTTTGCCTTTAAAAATCCTTTAATTTTTAAACACCTTTGACATTTAACCTTTGCTACTTTTTTGCATTTTAACTTTTATGCAAAAAATGTCTCCTTTAGTTCCTGTCTTTTTTTGTCTGTGTCGAAGCCTTTAGAAAATGTTGTAGAAAGGACAAACACCATCCTGCTGGACGATGTCCCTATTTTTCCTTTTCGTTTGACCGTTTTCTTTTTTTTGCTGTCTCGCATTTTTTCATGTAAATTTTACTAACTTTACTTTCGTCTTTTTCATTTACACTTTTTTTGCATTTTTAGGAAACTCTAAAGCCTGAATCATCACCAGAAATCATGAAAAAGAATTTTTATTTCAATGAAAGCAATCCTGATACCAAAACAACAATAAATTCATCAAAAAAATGGTCAGTTGGAGTAATTAAACAATGGGATTTTCATAATTTTCAAGAATATTTATCAACTGAATCAGAAGAAAAAATTTATAAATTATTTTTAAAAGATGGTTCTTTAAATGTGAAACGATGTGAAAAAGTTACAGTGTTTATGCCAGAATCTTTACCAAATGGTTTAAAATTTTATCCAAATATTGATAATCGTTTTGTTTTTTGTGCTGTAAGTTTTTTGTTACATTTTTTTGGGGAGTTTAGTTTTGAGGAAGCATAAGCAGCCATAATCTTTGGGGTGCAGGTTCGTGGTTTCCCTGTACAGTCAAACCTCGATTTTGCGCCTTTCCAGGGACCGTGAAAAAAAGGCGTAAAATCGAGGTCAAATTACAGGGATTTCCATTTGGAAGGGACCACAGAAGAAGGATATAAAATCAAGGGAAACTTAAAATCGATGGACGTAAAATCAAGGTTCGACTGTATTCTTTTTTTGTGTCGAAACTTTACCATAGTTTTGTAGTTTGTGATAGTTGTAATTTTGTTTGAGATGAACATTTTTAAGACTACTGTAGCTTGTACCACTTTTTAACCTTAAAGATTTCTTTCTGTTATATACAGGGTGGTCACCCTGGACCAGCCCCAAAACAAATTAAATATATACTCAAGGGCTGTAAGATTTAAAAAAACTGCTTGGGGGGATCGATAGCCTATATCATCGGATTTTAAAATGTGGTGTTGGAATTTCTACCGTAACCCTCGAAATTTTTTGGTCACACAACGAAAACCTGAAAAAGTCGAAATTTTCGAATTTTGATAAAATTTCAAAGAAAATTTTTTTTCGAGATTTTTGGCATAGAGTCTTCTAAAGAGGTCCTCTAGCCATCCCAAATGATATTTTATCAAAATTTGAAAATTTTGGCTTTTTCAGGTTTTCGTTGTGAGACCAAAAAATTTCGAGGGTTACGGTAGAAATTCCAAAACCACATTTTAAAATCCGATGATATAGGCTATCGATCCCCCTAAGCAGTTTTTTTAAAACTTGCAGCCCTGGAGTATAAATTTAATTTGTTTTGGGGGTGGTCCAGCGTGACCACCCTGTATATATACCCCTCCCCTAAATAGACACAGTATCAATGATAGAGAAGAAAAAGGTGGGATCATTTTTTAGGGGGAACACTTTTGGTTGCAGAATGTTCCCCAGAAAATTTGCGAAAAAATATATTTGAATCAAAGATTTTGACGTTTTTTAGATTGTAAATTTGTAGTTTGTGGTAGTTGTAACTGAGATAAACATTTTTGAGACCACTGTAGCTAGGAAGACTTTTTAATCTTAAAGATTTCTTTTTCTTTCTTTTACTTTTGCTATTTATGCTATTCATTTTTAGGCTAAAATGAATATTATCGATGCTGAAAGAATACAAAAACATTTTGTTTTAAATTTACTACTTACAATATTTCCAAAAGTGCCAAATATTTCTGCTGCATTTTATTATTACGATGGAGCAGTTTTAGAAGTAAGTTTTTTTTTTGTTATAATTACTGTTAGGCCCATAACCAGAAAATTGGTAATTAAATGTGTGAACTGTTTGTAGAATTTTTTGGTTACTATCTAACTACTACTGTATATTTGATTACTGTAACTTTAAATACGATTCTCTTTTTTTCAGCTTGGTATTTATCTTACTGGTAATGCAAGCGTGGATGTTCCTGTTGATCGAAGTGTATACCGTTGGCCAGAAGATCTTGCTCTACCAGTTGGACATAAACTTAAACAAATGATTCTTCTTAATAGCTTATCATGCGAAAATGTTGATGTTTCAATAACGAATGCAATTCCATCAGATTCAAAGAAATATACAGATGAAATGTATGAATATCAAAAAAGTAAAAGAATTTTCTTAAAATGTTAATTTTGAATACGGTATTGTTATTATGTTTGTTAAATTTGGTCAAAGTTATTATTTTCATTGAAAAATGTTTTTTTGAAATAAAATTATTGTGGATTATACATTTTTGTTAAATATACATAAATACAAACTTTTTTCCCATAGCTTTAACTTCTGTTTCCATGCACAATTCGAAGTTCTGCAAATATGCTTTCCGACTGAAGGTCCTTTGATCTCCTTTTTTTCGCCGTTCACGTGATAAGAAAGCATCTTCTTTTCTTTTTTTTTGATTTGTTTAAAATCAATCTTTTTTTTTTGCTTTCAAACAATTAATTGCTTTTTGCTCTTTCTTTTATTTTCAGTATTTTTTATTGATTTTAATTTTTTGCTTATGTTTTTTGGGATTTTTTTCTTAGAAAAACATGCATTTGCTGAATGAATTTTATTAATATTGATTTCTATGTTTTTAGGTGGTTTTTAAAGTGTTTGTCTAAAAGCTTTAAATGATAAGGAGAATCAGATTAACATATAATTAATTTTTTTAAAACTTTAATCTTATGTTTGTTTTTTAACATTTTTAATATGTTGTGTTTCATTTTAGAAAAATACAGTAATCCAAGCTAAACGAGATTTTTTTTTTCTAAAAATTTTAATTTTTAACTTTTTTATAATTGAAAATATGAATTAGATAAAAATTCAAAACAAAAAGAATTTTTTCAACTTTTAGAAATTTTTTAATACAAAATTAATATATTTTTTTTTGGACTGCTGCTAGCCCGAACACTAGCCGAATTTTTGAGGGTGGTTTTGTGGTGCACATTAAAGTGTATTAACACAGTGCTGGTTTACAAGAAAGCCTTCATATGATTATTTTATAGAGTGTTCGAAGGGTTGGAATTCGTTTTAACCTCGGATCCACCGAGCATCCACTTTTTACGTCTTGGTGCTGACGGCTGGAATTCGTTTTAACCTGGGTTCCACCCATGGAATTCGTTTTAACCTCGGATCCACCGAGCACCCAGCCCCACCGCCCCAATGGCTGCTGAGGAATCCAACCCGGGATCTTCCGGGTTTTCATCAACAGCACGTCCGAGGGGGAGTCGAACCGGGATCCTTCCGGTCGACATTCCTCAGCACTAACCACTAGGACAAGGAGGCGCCAGGACAAGGAGGCGGCAACCACTAGGACAAGGAGGCGATATTACAGTATTTTTGAATATTTCATTTTTCTAATTTTTTTCTTGTTTACCAGTTAATTACTTTATATTCAGTTCCATAAACAAATAAGACATTTTTATTGCCCCCCTACCTTTGATTATGATATTTTTTATCACTCTTTCATTTTTTGGTAAGCACTCTAAACTCTTTCTTTTTTTTGTCATTAACATTGTTATTGACCATTTTCTTTTGTAAGCAACTTTTATGCTTTTTTTATAGTTTTGTTGAAATCAATTTTTTTCAGTGTTCCATTTTATCCAAATTTGATTACGCTATTTATCGTTATTGTTGTAATGTCTTTGTAAATATTTTTGTGTTGAAACACTTTATTTTTCAGGCAAAAATTTGTCTTCATTAATTTTTTCAAACATTTTTAATGCTTAAAAAAGCATTTCTTTCTTTTATCTTATTTACGCAAATTTAAACTTTAAACCTTCAAACAACAAAAAAAGCTTAAAAAATCAAATTTTAAACCCATTATCTCCGTTTTTTTAACGCCTGCTACTTTCCTTTTTTTCTTCCTTACTTCTTTAATTTGATTGACCACCAATAATTTTATTTTTAACACTTTTTCCCCCGTGTTTTTTTTCTCCCTTTCCTTTTCCATTTTTTTCGTCCTCGTGAGCTGAGAAGAAGAGACTGAATGACTGACTTTATTTTTTACAAACACTCTTTCTTTTTTTTTTGTTGAGTGCATTTTTTTTCGTTCGATGTTTTTCTTCTTCTTTGTTTGATCGACGTTCATTCAATTCTTTTTTACCTTCAATTTTAAAATTATATTTCTTTTACTTTTTTTTTATTAAACGAATATTGATCAAACTTTTATTGTCTTCAACCTTCTATTATTATTGTTAATATTATCTTCAATATTATTAAAAAAATGTCATCTTTAGTTGAAGCAGCAACTTCAACGTCAACAACAAATTCTAATGAAATGTTATCATATTTTGGTGTAATATATATATATTTACTATTATTTATTGTAATATTTGTTATTATTTTATCAGTTACTGGAAGATCTACAGGTGTTAGAGAGCGGGCTGCAGATATTTTATTAGCAACTTTTGAGGTTTGTTTCTTTTTTATTACTATTGTTAGAGCTTTTTTATGTAGCAAAAAAGTAAACAAACATTGCTGTTTTTGTTGCTGATTTTCTTTGATAAAAACAGTTTATAAACAAAGGATAGCCAAAAGCGTGTAACTATCTTGCTTTTGCAGCTGCTTCAATCATTGGCTATCAGTGATTCAATGATAAAGCGATTAGCTGCTGCTTTTTGTTAACTTTTTTTTGCAATTTTTCCAAGTTTTTTATTAGGGACTGTCCAGATCTGACGTCGGGAAAAAATCGGAAATTCTGCACCCACCCACCCCCGAAATCGGATAGCGTCAGATTCAGGTAAAACCCCCCACCCCCCTGCGTCAGGAAAATCGTCAGATTCTTTAAAAATGTGATAAATACTGAGTTTTAAAAAATAAATCATTTAACATATATTTTTTTTGCATTTGTTGATAATGCCCGAGGTTAGTTTAAACTCTATTTGTTGATTGTTTGAAACGACTTTTTTAAAAGGGGAATCGCATTTCTAACTATTTTTTAATTATGCTCAATACTGAAAATCGGGAAAAATACATTGTTCTTTTTCTATTCATATTTTGTTGTGGGCGGCAAAGCAAAAAAGCAAATGAAAAAAAGGTGCAAAAAATTTAATAATATTTTTCTGTACCTTTAATACCAGTTTATGCCGACGTCAGATTTTGGAAAAACCCCCCACCCCTGCCCGTCAGATTTCGTCAGATTTGGCCTATACCCCTCCCCCCCTAAAAACACCGACGTCAGATCTGGACAGCCCCTTACACAAAAACCTTTCTTTTTAACTTTTAATGGCCTGATTATCTGTCACTATCAACAAACGTTTTATTGATTGAAGGAACAATCAAAGACTAAAATGTTAATGCACTTTTTTTGCTGTTAAGCGTCCATTTAACCTTTTGTTTACCGTTTTAATCCCTTATATTTTATCGTTTATTTTTTAGTGGGCTGCAAATTATGCTGTTGATGAAACTGCTGAACTTCCAACAACCTCTGATGAAGATGATGATGAAGAAGGATTTCCTCCTCCAGCAATTGATGATGATCGAATGTCACAATCAAGTACTTCTTCATCCAATGTTGGTGGTATAATTCGTAAACGACGTCGTCGACCAAGTGGTGATCAACGTGAGTCTTTTTTTATTTCTTGTCTAGGTGGATATAAGAAATCCATGCACGGATTTACCATATCCGATACTGTAGCTTCTGCTTTTTTGGATTAAGGATATATAAAATCCCTTTTTGGATTACCGTATACCTTTAGATAGCTTTGCATTAGTTGTATAAAAGATAGATAATAACCATGCATGGATTTATCATATCACATACAGTAGCTTCTGCATCTTTTATGTACTGGATATACAAAATCCATTACATTTATCAAATCCCATCACTTTTTAGCTTTAATTGCTCGACAATGGTCTGAATCAATTGAAAATAAACTTTCTTCCCAAACTGAACTCGATCAACTACCAAATAAAGATTCAACTGTAAAAGTGATTGTAAATGATACCTTAGAATTTGTTACAGCTGGTGTAGAATGTATTATTGAAGATCGAGTTACCAATCGATTCACGGCAGCACAACTTGCATCATGGAATTTTTTAACTCGTAATAAATCTGCATATTTAACTGTCAGGTATGCATTTTACAGTATCTTTTTACAATGAATTTTCGTTCGTTTTTTTTAGTTGGAAATTGAATTTGCTATGGTTATTGGGTGTTATTGTTCGATATGTAATATTATTTCCTATTCGGTTAACGCTATTTTGTATTTCAATGTCTTTAATGTTTTTTGCAACTTCGGTAATTGGGCTAATTCCTAATCATGAGTATGTTTAATCACATCTTTTTAAAACATTGTTTAAGTTACATTTTTTAGTCTTCGAAAATTTCTCAATCGTACAGCAATGTTAATGTGCTTTAGAATTTTTTCTCGAGCATTTTCATCAATTATTCGATATCATGAACGTGAAAATATGGCAAAAGGTGGAGGAATTTGTGTTGCAAATCATACGTCTCCAATTGATGTAATGATTTTATCATGTGATAATGTATATGCAATGATTGGACAACGACAAGGTGGAATGTTAGGATTGTTGCAGAAAACTTTATCCAGAGCAGAACATCATATATGGTTTGAAAGATCTGAAGCAAAAGATCGTAAACAAGTTTCTAAAGCGTAAGTTTTTTTTGTTTAAATATTTTGTTGGAGAAATGTACTTACAATATAAAAGTACAGTATCCTTCTCTAGTATTTACGTCTTTTTTTCAAACTAATGCATATTCTTTTTAGACTTCAAGACCATGTTAATGATCCAACAAAACTTCCAATTCTTATTTTTCCTGAAGGTACATGCATTAATAATACTTCTGTAATGTTATTCAAAAAAGGTTCCTTTGAAATTGCATCAAAAATTTATCCAATTGCAATGAAATATGATAATCGTTTGGGTGATGCATTTTGGAATTCTCATGATATTGGGTATATGGGATATCTGCTATCAATGATGACATCATGGGCTTTAATCTGTGATGTTTGGTATCTTCCTGCAATGACTCGAGAAGAAGATGAATCTGCTATTGAATTTGCGAGAAGAGTTAAACGACAAATTGCTAAAAAGGGTGGATTAATTGATTTAGAATGGGATGGAAATTTGAAGCGATCAGCTGTACCTGAAAAAATGAAAGAAGAACAAAAATCAATGTTTTTTAATTATCTTGCAAGAACGACTTCAATTTGTGCATGTACAACTCCATCACCAGAAAAGCTAAAAAAGTTGATGGATACTGTAAGTTTTTTTTTATTTGTGGGAAAACTTTTTGATTAGCTTTGACAGTTTATGGGTTATGCAGCTGCTTCACGACTATGACCTTTGGGGTTTGACCCCCATTATGAAACTTCTTATTTCTTTAAATCACAGTTTTGATCATTTTAGAAACTTCCTGAAGCATTTGATGAAGAAGAAAATGAAGGGGACGATCATCATGATCATGAACATTCAACAACCCCAAATGGAACAAATTTGTCTGAATCATCAAATATTTCATTGGATTCTGAAATTGAAGATAAACTTGGAGATCAACCAACTCGACAACGAAGAAAAATTCCACTAAGAAATCAACCATTAAAGTCAAAAGAAAACCTTTAAAAAAGTAGTTCAATTTTTTGTTAAAATGAAAAATTTATTTGGGTATACTGTAGGCCGATGTCTTGTTTTTTTCTATATTGTTTTTATTTGTGCCAGATTTAATTTAGTATAAATTTACTTGTTTGAATAAAAGAATCAAATTATTTTTTTGATTAATGTACTGGGATTTTGTAAAAATATTAAACAAAATATTAAAAAAAGCAAGAAGAATTTGGAGTATTCAATAAAATTATATTGAAAACTCCGAAGAAAAAAAATTCTAGTAGTGTTTTTTTTGATGATTCGATTTTGTATTTTTTGCAAAAGTGTTTGTTTTCTCTTTTTTCAGCAAAAGAATTTTATGAATTTTTTGTGTTCATTAATTTTTTTCCACAAAAGATTGTGTTCGCAAAATTAAGAATAAACAAATTTTGAGATTATGAAAATCTTGTATTTTCATGAAAACAGAATGAAAAATAGTTGAACAAATAGAAAATTCTTTAATAATGTGAACATTATAAACAGTGTTCTGCGGTGCTGGCGCGACGCGCCGCGCCGCAGTCGCGCCGGCTACTAGAAATTAAGTTTAAACTTAAAGTAATAATTCCACGTGATAGCCTTTATAGCTGAATATCTTTTACCAAAGTTGTAGGAAAATCTGTAATCTAATAGAAGTTTAAATGTAGCCGGCGCGACTGCGGCGCGGCGCGTCGCGCCAGCACCGCAGAACACTGATTATAAATTAGTTATTCTATTTATCATTTTTTTAGCGAGTTTTGTTTTTTACAATTTTAATCTACAAAATTAAAGATTATATGAAATTAAACACAGAAACTAAAATATTAAAAAGTAAAAATACACACTTTTGGCACATTTTTCAATTTTCGACTGAAAGAAAACTGCAGAAAAATGTTATTATTTTGCAAAGTTTCGAAATCGTTTTTTTAGTGTTTTTTTTAGGGGTCCAAAAAATAGAAGTGTTCTTTTTTATGTAATGTGTGTCACTTGTTTCTTTTCAATGAACGAAAAAGAAAATTCAGAAAAATTATTAATAAATAAATTTGCAAAGGTATAAATTGAATTGTTAGTTGCATTTTTCTTGTTTTTTTTTTCACAAAATAAAAGGCAAAAAAATTCCAGAAAATGCAAATATTTAATTTTAAAAAGATCAGAGAAAATATAGCTTCTGTAAATATTTTTTTCAATAATGCTTGATATGGTGATAATATATTTTTAATTAACAAGCTTCTTTTTTCACTTTTAATCCAAAAAGATATTATTATAAAATAAAGCAGAATATGAAATAATAAAAAGTAAAAATACACACAAAATTTTGGCACACTTTTAAATGTTTAGCTGAAAGCAACTGCAAACAAATGTTTAGAAATAGTTTTATTGTGTTTGATTCGGGGAAAAAAGTGTGCACAAAAATAGAATAGTTTTTTCTTCTTCTTTGAAATGTGTGTCATTTGTTGTTTTTCAATGAACAAAAAGGGAAATTTGGAAAAATTTTATTTGTTTTAAAAAATTAATTTGTGAAAAATTAAGAATAAAATGTTTTTTTCATTTCCAGAAAAAAATAAGGATTTTTTTGCATTGTTTTACTGTTTTTATCCAAAAAAATAATTTTTAAAAAATTAATTACACACAAATCTGTGATTAGGGGCTGCCCTGATGTTACCGTAATAAGGGACGGAGGGGTAAATGACCGTAACGCCTTTGATTTGCGGCAAAAAGTTCTTTTGATGTGAAGGGGTAAAACGAAAAAAGATATTACGTAACATTACGGACAGCCCCTTATTGAAATCTAATATTTCAAAAACTTGAAAGAAAAATATGCAAAACAAAAACTTCTTTAATAATGAATGATTTACCAGACCTTTTTGTGAAATTATTTTTTAGCAATTTTTATCACAAATTTTGTATTTTTAAGGTTTAATCCCCGAAAGGTATCATAAGAGATTTTGTAAAATAAGTTAAAAACTAAAATATTCAAAAACTAATGAATATTTAGCACTTTTTTCTTTTTTTTACTAAAAGCACCGCAGACATTTGTTGATATTTTTGTGATATTTCGAAATAAATTTTTTTTCGATATTTAGTCCTGCGAACATTGGTACAGAAATAAGAAGGGATCTTTTTTTGCAATGTATGCTTAATTTTTCTTTTTACAAAGAAAGAAAAAGAAAACTAGAAAAAAAAGCTGTTTACTTAAAATAGACTTCGTTTCTTTTAACCGATGAATGCCTTTTGAATTTTTAGGTGTTTATTGCTAATTTCACATCGCGCGACTTTTCATCCGTCCGCCACAACACCCGGCGACCACTCACGTTTTTAATTTGAAAGAAAGGAAAGGGAAAATTAGAAGCATTAAAATAACAAAGTGTTTGCCGTTTTTATAATTTTTGTCGAAAAAAGATATTTTTAGGATTAAAAAATAAACGATAAAATTATATATATATTTATTACGTCAATTAAATATCCGTAACTTAATTCAATTTTCTAAAAAATATATCCAATTTAACAGTATTTGGTGTTTATTTTTATTTTTAAAAAATTGCTTGGTCCCCCCTTTTGATCTTTTTTATTCTAAAATAGTTAACACTTTTTTAATAGATTTCTTTAAAAGTGCTTGGTCTCCTTTAATTGTTTAAATGCAAAAAAAATCAAAGCGGATATTGGTTTGGATTGGGGTTTAGTGGATTGCACCGAGTTTTAGTTGATTGGATTGGGTTTTAGTGAGGGCCAAATAAACATGCACTTTTTAAATAATTTTTTTAAAAATGCTTGATCCACCTTTGATTTTTTTAATTGCAAAAAAGAAGCACTTTTTTATTAAAGTTTTTAAAAGTGCTTGGTCCCCCCTTTTATTGGCAAAAAAAACAAGAGATAAAAGAATGACAAAAAAAGGGTAAGAAGAAAACATATTATGCAAATTTTAAAAAAAATGAGTAAAAAAAATGAAATAAAAAAATTGAAAAAATGGGGGGGACAAACTAAAGAAGTGCCAAAAGTACTATTAGGTTAAAAGTTGATAAAAATGATAATTGATGAAAAAGAAATGAAAATACCGTAATTTTTTCTGCCGAATTTTTTGCCCCTCCATTCCGCAATTTAAAATTGTGCCAATCAGATGCAGAATTGTTTTCTGCATCCGATTGGGTAAATAAAAAATACGCGAAAGTAAGAGGTCGATATAAAATTACAGAAGAACAAGAAGTCTAAGCTTAACTTTGTAAAAAGAAAAGTCTTGTACTTCTGTAACAAAAATATTTCAAAGTTTATCAATTAATATGGGATTAAAAAATTTAAGACATTTATCACTTTACATGATTTTTTTATAACGTGATTTAAACCACATTTTTACTGTAAGAAACAAAATGTCCGTTAATTTAAATAACATAAAAATAAGAAATTGTACGTAAACCGTTTTGTCCAATATTTATTCACGGAAAAAATTGCACAAAATGTTTTTTTAACAGTTTTTTAAAGGGGGCGGACCCTTTGATCCATTTTTAAAAAAAAAAGGATTTCGAAATATTTCTTTTTTTTCCAAACCATCGATATTCGTGATCAGGGTGACTCTTGAAACGAAAAAATATTTCCTTTGTTAAAAAAATAAAAACAATGGAAGCTGCATTTTCGTTTCAAGAGTCACCCTGATCACGAATATCGATGGTTTGGAAAAAAAGAAATATTTCGAAATCCTTTTTTTTTTAAAAATGGATCAAAGGGTCCGCTTCCTTTAAAAGCATCAGCATATTTCAAAGGATCTTGTAAAAATACGATTTTTTCCAAATTTTATTTTATTTAATTAGCTTTTGCAAAAATTTTCATAAAATGAATCAGGATAATTAAAAAAATCTCGATTTAAAAGACACATTCCACTTTCATAGAAAAGATTTTGGATAAATAAAAATAGACTAAAAATCAATCGTTCAAAATGAATAAAAGACCCAGAAAGTACTGTTACATTGATTAAAGTTAAAGGTTGTTCCGATAAAAATAAAAAAAAAGTTGCTTCGATTAAAATAAAGGTCACAGATGGCAGTACAAAAATTAACAAAAGTAATTTTTCCGTGTAAAAAAGTATATACACACTATAAAAACCATTTAAACATAATATTAAATGTATCAAAGGAACGCAATAAAAATCTTTATATTTGATATCTTTTGTATAAAAATGTATAAAAAGATGGAATAACAAAATTATTGAAAAAGCTGGATATATTTTGATAAAATATTTAAAAGGGATATTTTGATAGTTTTGAAGAAAATTCTTGATTCGGGATTCCAGACAAACGGTTTTCATTTGCGATAAAAACTAAAAATTAAAAAAAAATATAGAGATTTTTGAAGAAAAAAAAATGTTATTTTTATAGTAATTAATTCAACCCAAAACAAATTACATGATTTTTTACAAATCATGAAAAATGCGTCATTGTTTTTACTTTTTGTTTTCAAACAAACCTTTTTTGTTGAATTATTTGGGATCGTTAAATTTTGTGTCAAAATTTGATCAAAATTTGTCGGAATTGGATCATAGCTTTTTATTAGCTAAAATTCTATTGTAAATAAAGAAAAGGAAAAAGTTTTAAAATTTACATAAAACAAATCATTAATGTTTTTTCCTTGAATTATATAGCTTTTTTGAAACAATAATTCAGTAAAATTGCATGGAGCTTCAAATTTTTTTGGAAAACGTTCCCAGTGTTTATCGTTAAATAAAAGTAAAAACATATGTAAGAAAAAAATGAAAATAAAGCCCAAACAAACTATTATAAGCTTAAATGTTTCTGTTAAATCTCGAATTTTCAATTTTCCTCCACAATTACAAAGTCGTCTTTTTAACCACATTGTCGCAGCAAAAATATACAAAGAAAATGACAGAAAATGAATGAGTGAAAAATATTTTTTTATGCATCTCTTATATTGTTTTAATCAATAGATTTAAGACAGAATAAATGCTTTATTACTAATAAAATTTTCATGAGATTTTTAATTGGAATTCAAACGATCATTTTAAATGATGAAATTTTTATAAAGAAATTAACTTTTAACATACATTTTTTCAAAAATGTGCCATCACCATAAATTTGTAAATGTTTGCTCCATTTTATTTCCAATTCTTATTAATCTTTTTATAAATAAACCAAAAATGTTATTTTCAAAATATCCTTTAAAAAACAAAATATTCAAAAAAGAAAACAAAGCATTTTTCGTCAAAAAAATGCAGAAAATTAAAATCCCTTGTGTTTTTTTTGGTTTAAAAAATTCATCATTTTTCTGCGTCTTTTTTTAACAAAAACCATAGAAAAGAAAAAGGAAGCAAAAAAAGGCGGAGACTTTTCTTTAAACATTTCTCAGCATTTTAAAATTATTGAAATAAAAATAAAAATATGAAAACAAAAAAATTGGTGATAAAAATATCACAAAATATTGTAAACAATTTTAACAATGTATGGGTTGAAAATTTTTAACTGTTGAAAACATTGTCTAATAATAAGTTTATTATTCATTATTAGACAGTGTTCTTTAAATCATAAGAAAATAAAACTCAATTCAAATAAAGTCATTTGCCCTCATGGGGAGTCAATCCTCCAATTTCTTGCACGAGAGTGCTCGAGAATACCACCTTCGCTAAGGATGCTAGTGCAGCTGTCGGCACATCCTTTTGAAGACTCTAATTGCCGTCAAAAAGGAAAAAAAACCCATTTGGTGCCCCCTAAAAATTTTTAACAATAAAAAAATAATTTTTTGGAAGAACAAAGTTTTCACATTTTAATATTTATGAATTTCATGTAATATCATACAAGGACGTCAGCAGGAATTTTTTTCAGGGGGGGAACATGCGTTTCGGGGGGGGGGCACGCCTTTGATCTTTGCCGCCGTTTAACACAGAGCGACAAAACTTCAAAGGGAATTCTCGAATTTCGGGGGGGGGGGGGCACGGGCCCCAGTTGCCCCCCCCCCCCTGCTGACGTCCTTGATATCATACAATAATTTATTTGTGTTTTTTAGTAATTTTTGACATTAATATTAATACTGATTTATTTAGAATTACAAAATCTTTTTTACGTAAACACGAAAAAACTTTCAGTTTTAGCAAATACTTTAAAAAAAACGCAGTTTTAAAAATTTTATAAAATAAAAAAGACATTAAATATAGCAACTTTTATGTCAAAATCGTGGTCGAAAAAAAGACATTCGTTAAACTTTATTGCCCATTTTTTGATCAAAAATATCTGAGATAGAGAGATGTCCGTAGTTCCTTTTTGTCGCTCCTTTTTATTCGTAAAACAGAATTTCTGTTTTAAAGTCTCTTCCATTTTCTTCTTTTATGTTTCAATTTTTCATTGCTTTTTCAAAGCAAGTTTTTTGAATATTTGAATTTTTTTACATGTATTTTTTTTTTAAATAAAAATTTTACCATTATTTAAAAAATAGAAAATGTCTTTTTTGTTTATTTTTTTAATTATTGCAGTATTATAACATTATGTATTTTTTATTTTTTAAATAATGTTTAAATTTGGTATCATGTTTCGTGGGGAATAAAACTTGCATATAAAAGTAATCTAAATTATTATGTATTTTTTTAAAAGGGGTACTAAAAAACCTTTTCGAAACAAACGTACAAAATATTCAAATAAAAAAGATTAATTTAATTATTATTTTAACATTAGACAAAAAATGGCAGTATAATTTAGTAAAAAAAAAACAAAAACTGCCGTGTTTCTTTTGTTACGATTTTTTCAGAGCAAAATTAGAAATAGAGAGCAGTTAGTTTTGTTTTCAGCTAAAAAATATATTTTTCTCAAATATTTTTGCTCTTTTATTAAACAGAAAAAGCAAGCGAAACGCATTTCTTTCGTATTTAACATCTGTTTTTTCAAATGAAAGACCAAAATATTGTAAAAAGGTGCAAAAAAAAGCCAACATTTGTCTCCCCTTTTTTCATTTTTTTGTTACTTTCAAAATGTGTTTTGATGTTTAAATGTTTTTTTCCATGTTTAAATGTTTTGGTTTTTTTTATCTATTAAATGTTATACTTTCTGATTAATTGATAAACAGAGATAAAAACAGACAGAAAAAATTTGAAAAAATGTCTGTGCAAGAGATAAAAGCGTTAGTAAAAAAAATTTATATGCCTTTAACATCGAATATGGCATTTTAATTTTGCTATCGGTTTCTGTCAAACAGGGATTGAAAATGAGGCCGGCCGGCCTCGGCCGGCCCGGCCCGGCCCGGCCCCGGGCCGGGCGGGCCTTAGTAATTCTGGCCCGCGGGCCGGCCGGGCCGCGTTAAGAAGCCCGCGGGCCGGCCCGGCATATTTTTCAAATTTTGTTTTTTGGTAGTTTATATGTTTGTGGTGTGCGCAGTACGCACTTTTTCTTTTCTCATCACTACGAATCATTGTTATATTAATTCATATTGATGAGAAAAGATGCAAAAAACTATTTTTTGCAAGCTGCAGGTTTCGAAAAATATTCTAAAAAAATTTTCAAAAAAACTTGAAATATTTTAGGGCCGGCCCGGGCCGAGAAAATTCCGACGACGGGCCGGGCCGGCCGTCAATTTTTAGGCCCCGGGCCGGGCCGGCCGACTTTTTCGGCCCGATTTTCAATCCCTGCTTTACATTTAATCCACTTGAGGTAAGGAAATTCATAACAGTTTGATCCAAAGCAGTATAAATAATAGGTTTACATGAATGTTCTTCTGGAATTCTATCAATAATATATTCTTCACCATTAATATTAATAAACAATTTTGCAATAACTTCACCACCCTCTTCTTCATCTCTTTGACAATTAATACAATGAAAAAATTTGTCATCTTTGGAATATTCATATACATAACATTTTTCATTACCATCATCATATGGAAATGTAATTAATTTAAGTTCACGAATTCCATTTGTTTCATCATTATAAAATTTGAATCTTCCAGTCATTAATATTTTTTCTCCATTTTTATCAGGTAAAAATTTATGTCATTTTTCATTTCATTGAACGAAAAAGAAAACTTGTAACAGTTTTTTTTGTTTTAAGAAATTAATTTGTGATAAATTAAGAATTAAATGTTTTATTCCAATTTTTTGTTTTTCAAAAAAATTATGATTTTTTTGCGTTGTTTTACTGTTTTTATCTAAAAATATAGTTTTCAAAAAAAATAATTACAAACAAAATCTGCGATTATAGAAATCTAATACTTAAAAATCCCGAAAGAAAAAATATGTAAAACAAAAAATTCTTTAATAATGTAGTGATATACCATCCCATTTTGTGAAAATATTTTAACAATTTTTATCACAAATTTTGTATTTTTAAGGTTTTACCCCAAAAATATCATAAAAGCTTTTGTAAAACAAGTTAAAAACTAAAATATTCAAAAACTAACGAATCTTTAGCACTTTTTTTTATTTTTTATTAAAAGCAATGCAGACATTTGTTGGTACTTTGTGATATTTCGAAATAGATTTTTTTTCGTTATTTAGTCTAGCGAAAATTGAAACATAAATAAGAAGGTTTTTATCGATTTTTTTCGACATACCTCTGAAAAAAGTCTGTTTAGAAATTATGTTTTTGAATAACAAATTCAATGTTATTATTGAATTATTCATTAATAAACAAATTAAATAAATTTTCTAGTTAAAAGTCTGGAAAATTTTTATACGTTTTGCTTTCATTATTTTTTATTAATTTTATTAAAGAGAAAAATACCGAAGTTGCAGAAGTACCAAAAAATTTTTTAAGATTTGATCAAAAAAATAGCTCCAAACTTCTTTTCACAAATATTTTTACAATGTTTTAAAATTTTTTCCCTTTTTTCTTCGTTTTAAATTTTAAAAAAGATGTAGCAATACATTTTTAGTGAAAAATACAACCCTTCTTTTTTATGTAAAATCAAAAATATATGAGACAAAAAAAATATCAAAAAATGAAGAAAAAACAAAATTTGAGATTATATAAATTTTAAATTTAAAAAAATCAAAGAAAAATTAGGCACGGTAAAAAATTATTTAATAATGTTTGAAAAAGTATTTTGGCCATTTTTTGTTTAACATTTATAAGAACACATTTTTATATGGTAACAAAAGTATTATAACAGATTTTGTAATACAAAACTAAAATATTAAAAACCAGAGACTTATTTAGCATTTTTTTCACTATTTTCTCTAATGAAAGAAGCCTGCCAACAAATGTTTCTATTTTACGATGTTTCGAAATCTTCTAATTGGTATTTAATTCAGGGCCCATAAAATGGAACATTTTCTTTTTTTATAAAATGTGCGGCACATTTTTGTTTTCATTGAACAAAAAACGAAAGTGAGAATACTTTTTTTTATTATAGTATCCAAAAATGAATCGTCTTGAATAAATTAACTTTTCAAAAAAGGAATAAACGAATTTTCGATTAAAGAAATTTTATACTTTTAAAAACCAAAAGTAAAACACATTTCAAAAAAATCTTTTTTTATTAATGTAAGAAGCTTTATTTGTTGGTATTTATTATAAAAAAAGGTTAAAAAAGTTTTATGGTAATTAAAAAAGGCAAAATTACAAATTATATAAAATAAAACAAAATATTTAAAAGTAAACACACACATTTTTGATACTTATTTTCTGCTTTTTTACAAAATTATAGATTATATAAAATTAAACAGAAACTAAAATATTAAAAAGTAAAAATACACATATATGGCACATTTTTCAATTTTCAACTGAAAGAAAACTGCAGAAAAATGCTTTTATTTTGCAATGTTTAGAAAAAGTTTCCTTGTATTTGTTTTATGGGTTTGAAAAATAGTAGCGTTCTTTTTTTTGTTATGTGTGTCGCTTGTTTCATTTCAATAAACGAAAAGGAAAATTTTGGAAAATTGAATTGTTGTTTGCGTTTTTCTTGTGGTTTTCAAAAAGAAAAACATCTGCTTTATTTCATTGAATATTTCTAAAAAGATAATATTCAGAAAATGAAAACCTTAAATTTTAAAAAGATCAGTGGAAAAATAGCTTTAGTAATTATTTTTTCAATAATGATTGAGTAGATCATATAAGACGCGGATATGAAAAAGTTTTCCCAACAGTTGTAAAAATTTCACTTTTCCCAACTGTTGGGAAAATCTTACTTTTTTTGTATGGAAAAAATGAGATTTTTTTAACAAAACGCGTTTTTTTTGGCAAAATGGCTTTTTTGTCTTTTTCGAACCTTTTTTGAATGGGGTATAAAAACATTTTTCATATCCGCGTCTTATATTATGTTTTTATTTAATAAGTTTCTTTTTTCTGTTTTTATCCAAAAAGGTATTATTATGGATTTTGTTACAAAAAAGAAAAAATAAAATATTAAAAAATATTTTTTGTATTTTTTTCTTTCAACTGAAAAGCACAACAACAAAATTTTAGTATTTTGTGATATTTCGAAATAGTCTCGTCAATGTTTGGTTCATCGAAAAATGTACATAAAAAGAAGGAATCGTGTTTTCTCTTCAATATGTAGCAACATTTTTCTTTTTCATTAATCACAAAAGCAGAGTTAAAAAATAATATAAATCATTTGTGAAAGCACGAATAAAATGTTTTATATCTTTCCTTCTTTTACTGCAAAAAAGTTATGATTTTTTCTGCGTTGTCTTTTGTTCAAAAATATAGTATTCAAAAAAATAAAAACAAATAAATTTTGGAACTGCAGAAATTTCGTATTTTTAAAAAACAAAAGGAAAAACAGTAAAACAAAAAAGTCATTAATAACGTTGGTTTCCCTCTATCATAACATTTTTTAAATAAGCTTCGTTCTTAAAATTTTTATCTACAATGTTGCTATTAGAGATAATAAAAATATAAAAATATAAACTAAAATATTAAAAACCAACGATTTTTGGCACATTTTTTCGTCTGCTTTTAACTGAAAACGTCGCAGACAAATGTTATTATTCTTCGACGTTTCGAAATTGTCTCATTTTAGTGAAAAATACAACCATAAAATAGAAGGGTTGTATTTTTCACTAAAAGTGTACTAATACATCTTTTTTAAATTAAAATGAAGAAAAAAGGTAAAAATTGAAAAACATTAAAAAAATAGTTGTGTGTGAAATAAAAGTTTTGAGCTATTTTTTTGATCGAATTTTAAAAGATATTTTGTTACTTCTGCAGTTTCGGCCTTTTTTTTCCTTTTTTAATAAAATTAATAAAAAGTAATGAAAGCAAAGTGTATAAAAATTTTTATAACAAAGAAAAATTTGCCGAAATTTACGAAAAACTGGGTTTTCATTCATTTAATTCAAACGAGATAAAAAACAAATAAAACACAAACAAAAATTAAAAAATTCAAAAAAGAAATCTAAATTCACGTTTTTTAACATCTTTTATTGCAGAAGACCAGTTTAAACCAAAAAGCCATCGCTTTATTTTGCATATTTTATCTTCTCTGTCTTTTTCATTCAAAAGTGTATTTTTGATAGTTTCATTGATTAAGAATGCAACATTCGGAGTGACTGAGTTTTCGTTGAAGGCGTAAAAAGTGCTATCATTTTCATCATTAGCAGGAAAGATAACATTTGAAAAATCTTCATAAACATTAAATATGTAATCTCCTTTTTTGTGAATAAATACAACATTATTCTTAATGACTTTTCTATCCCATTTTTTTAGAAATGGAATTAAACAGCTCAAACTTTTGTAGTATGAATCAACAGTGATGAAATGCCAAATTTTTGCGATAATAACTCTTTCTTCTGCCGTATCACGTAAATCATTGACATCTCCCACTGCCAAAGATACCTGAAATGGTGAAACAAAAATAATTAAAGCATTTCATATAAGAGTTTCTTGCTTACCATAAAATTCGTTAAAATAATAACAATTAAACCTTCAAAAATTATAAGCAATATATTTGCTATCCAATTGTTTTCCTTCAATATGTCATCTGCATTTAATTCTCCCGTCATCATTGCAGAAACTTTTGTAAAAGTAACAAGCATCGCCAAAAATGAAGATGTTGAATTTGTCTAAAGGGGGAAAATTTAATTTAAAAGAAAGAAAGACGCTTTAACATGATACTGGACTGGGCTGATAAACCCTAAACTGGCTCAAGAAAAAAGAAAAAAAAGACGAGCTCAATTTTTTTTTCAAAGTTTTTAAATTTTTTTTGGCTTCTGAATCGTTAGCCAGTCCAGGGTTTATCTGTCCAGTCCAGCCAGGACCCGCTTAAACCAATTTTTCAATAAAAACAAAGTTCACAATTTTTTTTTTCAGAATTTTTTAATGATCCCCAACATTAAAATTGTGAAAAAAATATTTTTTATTGAAAAATTGGCCAACGATCCCGCTTCCTTTAAAACTAAAAATATTACAGCAGGTTGCCAAGGAAGGCTGTTTTCTTTTATCAAGATTTTGAATGAAGCAGAAAAACATAATCCTGCTAATACCCATATGTGAATTGTCTGAAATTTTAAAATGTATTTTTAAAATGTGATGGAAAATACAAAAATGCCGTCTCATTCTGTTTTTCGGTAATGGACATGTTTGTTATGGAAAAAAAGGAAACAGAAAAGGTATGCTAAAAAAGTTAAAGCTTAAAACACGATTTTTGGAGGTGATTATTGGGAAAAGATTCGCGAAATTCTAACATATCTGCCGTTGAAGACTTTTATGGGTTACGTTTATATTTTATGAGTATATGTGAAAATTATTCAAGCGGGAAAAATTTGTAGTACAAAAAATGAATGCAAAAAACTTACTTTAACAAAACTTTCAAAAATTTTAAATAACATCATTACATAAATGCCGCCAGGATAACATCTTAAAAGTCTAACAAATCGAAAAGAATTTTCAAGAATTATACAAATATGAATTAAATTACTGGAATATTTGTCAAGTTCTAGTTCATAAAATGGAACAGGTGAAGATGATTCATTTGAAGTAATTCTATAGAGGTGGGCTAAAATGAAACAAAAGAAAATTATAATTTTGTTCAGAGATGGGCAATAGCCAGGCATGGCTTGCTTTGCTGTTGTGAACAGAACATCAACGTAGCCATAATCATTGCTATTTGACTCGGCTTCTTTTGCAAAAAAATATTACAAGAAATGCTTCTTTTTTGTTCTTTCACGAAAACTTTCGAAAAAAAAGCAGCAACATTGGTCGATTAAAAAACGGCTAGCCGTTGCTGTTGCTTGAACAGCAAAGTTATTGCCCAGCTCTGTTAGGGATTGTAAATTCCCAAATTCCCAATAAAAGTAAACTTTTAAGAAAAATGTGACTATCCTGAAAAAATGCGATTGAGAAAGAATATGCATGCCACAGAGACACAATGCCAAAATACCCCCCAAAACTTGTAATATCGTTGAATGACAAAATGAACATTACAAAGTATAATCCAAATTATGGTTGAATAGCAAAGTATTTGCAATACCCAATAATTTGGAGTTAAATCCACGATATAATAAAGAAAAAATAATATTACTGCCTGTAAACAAGTATTAAGAAAGAGTAAAATAGCCGAATCAAGCATCCATTCATTCATATAATTGAATACCAAAGGATGTTTCAAAATATTCCATGGATCATCGCATTCCCAAAGAAGACTCCATAAAATTTCATTTAACTTAAACGGAATACCATTATAATTGAAAAGATAAACAAAACGATTATTAATTTCATCATCAAAAAATAAGGTATTTTTATTGCATTTTTCTAGCGTTATCCTAAAGCAAGAAAGCATTAAATTTTAGTTACAAAAAAACACAAACTTTGTCATTTTCTAGTTTCATAAGTAAAAAGTCATAAGCAATACAAATGCAAAAAATAAAAATTATCTGCTTTTTATTGTAACTAAAAATAAATATCATATTTATCAGCAAATATTTGCCAATATACTTGTCAGTTTGTTTGTTGCACGTACTTTTTTCATAAATTCTAAAGCATCTCTTTTTTGGTTGGTGATTCATCACTTTTGTTTCCTAAAAATGATTCTCTTTACTTTTTTCTATTTTTTTCCTTTTTAGACGTGAAAAAACTTCGGCCGGATACTTTTATTATTTATTTGAAATAAGTCTTTGGATTTTAAACTCATCTGTAAACACTTGAGAGATTATTTAAAATGGGACTTACTTCATCCATTTTATAAATAAAAAAAAATATGAGATTTTTTTCTTTCTGATAAAATCAAATAAAGGTGGAGAATATAATTTCACAACAGACTTGTCTCAGAGGTATGTCGCAAAGTAAAAACAAAATATTCAAGAAATTAAAATTATGCAGATTTTGTTACAAGCATTAAAAATCTAAACATTCAAAAAGCATGCATCGATTAAAAAAGCAAAGTCTATTTTGTAAATGGCTAAAAAAACATATTTAAAAGAACGTACATTTTTTTATTCTCTTTTGAATACTTATTTCAAAGGGCATAAATCTGAAGATCAGAGTTCTTTTTTCATAACTAATACAGTTCGAATAGTAACTACAAGCATATTTTAATAAAAACAATGGAAAAACAACGTATAAAAAAAGGATAATATTTTATAAACTGATATAATTTTATTTAGAATGCTATTTACATAAAATGTATTGAACATATCCGAATTTGCAAGCAATGTATTGATGCATTGTATAATCTCGGCGGAGTCGCACCGTCAACAAACTCCGTCTTCTGACAGTGCTTGAAAATCAGGGAAAGATATTTCATTCACATTTTTTGAAAGGGGCTATGAAAAAATGACAATGGGCATAATATCTGAATGAAAAAAGAAAAATGCAATCTTCTGTGATTTTCAAGCACGATCAGAAGGAAAGTTTGTTGGAGGTGCGAATTTCCCTTTAAAAAAATTGTTTCAATTTTACGGAGCTAGCTTTAAGTTCAAAAAAAGTTTTAATTTGTGGTTGATAAAAGTCATAAATTTTTTAAATTACAAATGATTGTTTAACTTTTGTAATTCATGTAACAGTTTTGTGATAGTACTCTGCGTTGATACCACTGCTTTATTAAACTTTTTTATTAATACTCTCTTTATGTAATTGAAAAATAAAATATTCGAAAAAAAGCCACGTTATACGAAATATTTGAAAAAAATTGAATTTTGGTCCTTCGAAAACAATTACGAAAAAAATATTTTTATAGCAGATGTTACTTTTTTTTCTTTCGTACAGAAGAATTTCGTAATTGTTTTCGAAGGACCAAAATTCAGTACTCTGCGTTGATACCACTGCTT